>CAXKWD010000001.1:86507003-88961003 GCA_964059195.1 Ectobius pallidus
TTGAGCCAGCTGTTTAATTCAGCACTAATAGAACGGTGAAACTCTGTTTGTGTTTTGTCATCTGTCGGTCGGGGGTCGTCTCTCTGATCCGGCATTCACCTAATGAGTGAGGAAAACCCCAGCGTTCACCCCCGTTTCGTCCAGATAGTAGATAGTTTTTCTTCTTCCCCGTATTTCTTAATTTCTCTTAAATATCTTTTCCGCCATAGAACAATATATTTTCTATCCAATAAATTATTATTTCTTTGTCTGTTGTCAAAATTCAATCCAATATTTCGCATCATTTTGTAAAATGTTGATTTCTTATAGTTAGGGAGATCAGAGTCATCATTAACACTCGCCATAATTTTTTTTACAGTTGGTATTTCATTACTAAAATAAAATATATGCACCTTTCTCCTGATAACACATTTAATCCTGTGTTCTGTCTCATACACTATTGTCTTTGATTTTGGTTTAATTTTGACCGGTGACTTGACACCTCCTGTTGATCTGTATTCATTAAGCACTTTGAAACCCGTACTTGACGCCACTTTCACTCCTACAATTCGCACAGTTACTTCAGGGTATTCTTTTAATAATGTTTTGTATACATTTACAAACTGGACAAACTGGACAAACTTTTCCTCGCACGTGTCTCTTTATTAGTGATGTAAGTTCTGAAGGCCACGGCTCGCAATTTTCTTCCATAACACAGAATTACTGGAGACATTGCTTAGCACTTTCATTTACAAGATATTATGGTGTACTTCAACTCACATTATGTAAATGAAAAATACGAAATAATTAATTATTTTATGAAATAGTCTTGTATTCAGTATCTCCCGTCACTTTTTTTCAGAAACAACAAAGTTGCCAAGACAACGATAAAAACAAATGCAATTTTGTTTGCTAGAGATATGTTGTAAAACATGTAAGCCTATGATAACTACGAAAGCAAGCAACTCACTTAACAGAACTGATGTTCTCACATAATGTAAAAATAATTTCACGATGTGTTCGGAATGGAAGTATGACTTACATCTGACTGAGCTTGTCGCACTATCGTGAAGTATGCGCTGGTGCGATTAACCAATGAAACGACAGGGCACAGTCAGTCAAGGTAAGTCTTTTGTTTACATTTGCTCCGTACAAATCGTGGGCCTATTAGTAACTTGCATCAGTAGCAGAAAATTCATATTTTTTAGACTTACGACATTTTTCACTGGTCTCTTCACTTTCGAAGAATAAATTAGCAAGGAAAAAAGAGTAAAAGTGAGACATTTAATATGGTAAATGAAAAGAAAAGAACAATAGGAAAATGCAAGGAAGATAGAAATATGGAAAACATAACAATAATGCAGATAAAAACAAATATGAGAAATATATAAAGAATGATAGAAATGAAGGAATAATGAAATAAATAAATAAATAATAACTGAACGAATGAATAGATGACTGAGATATAAAAGAAAACCAGCTGACGTAGTTAAATGTAAGCTGAAAAGTTTATGTATCCCTATTTGAAACAAGGTCGTGCGATGTGAACGTGATAGGTCTAAATAAATAGAGTTAAAATTTCCCATAAAAGTTAAATGCAGTTTCACGTTTATATAAAGTTTCAGCGAGTAAAAAAGTAATTTAATAAAACTTTTCATTATTTTGTTTCAGTCAACGTTTCATTCGCAGAAGCGTCGAGTTTTAAAAGATCGCACTCCCACAAGCGTGTTAGTCGTAAAAAGAAGTAAATTCTATTGTAATTTTATTTCGCATTAAAATGTCAATGTTATTTAGCGAAGTCAAATCTGATATATATAATACAAATAGGGAAAGCTTTGAAATAAAACAGCAAATAATTCAGATGTAATTTGGTAGATTGGGAATGAGTACTCTTTTGGAAACCAGGAAACCGTGATTATGGCGGATTGTTTATACATTCACCTAGCAGCATGCCAACCCTCAGATTAGCAAGCAATAAAGAGCCGGTACCGGTTATGTGAAAAGTTTATTGTTGGTTATATGGAGGGGCGGCCCAAGATCAGTAAACTATACAGGTTGCGTATTCCGGGATAGACCAATCGCAGCAGTTGAGTGTGTGACGTCACCAGATTCCAAATCTCGCAATTCCCAGTTTTTACTCAGTCTAGAAAATCTTACACCGCGTGATTAAACTCGTAACCTTTAATTAACCCTTGGTCGGATTCCTGTGAAATTTGTACAGAAATAATCTACACACATCAGCCCCACTGATGGTTAAAACAGAACCTTAAAAAAGCGGACACAAATGTTTTTATTTCATTTTATAAACATCACCCGTTACACAAAATCCATGGAGGGAGAAGCAAATTTCACTATGCGACAGTTTTTTGTATTTTTGTGTCCCGAAAAAACTTCAAGCGAGAAAGTTTTAGTGAAATAAATGAATTTTAATACAAATGAAGTTCCAGCCCTATACCTCGAATGGTTTACGAGTAATTGAGTGGTAATTATTCCGGTCGCTTCACTTGTCGGAATGATTTTTGACGACCGTGAAATGTCCAGGAAGAAGCATATTTGACTATGCGACAATTTTGTTTATTTCTGTGACCAGAAAATGATTCAAGCATGTAAGCTTTAGGGAAATATTTTAATTTTATTATACATCAAGTACCACGTTTATATTTTGAATGGTTTACGAGTAATAGGGTGGTAATTACTCCAGGCGCTAGAGCTATGGGAACGGTACAGAGGTCTTTTTGTTCTATAAAATAGACCTACTAGCAATTACGTAAAAATCCTTAAATATTTTAGTCGTGGACTCAATAATAAAGGAGATTAACTGGCTACTTGTACCCAGACTGAAAGATTGACCCTTTGAAACTAAATTATTTTGGAAGACTTCAATAGACGCCGGCCGTGAAAGCCTAAATACTTAATTAATTATTTTTAATAAATCATCAAATTATAAAAAGAGTGCCGACATGAATACCTATAACAATATAAGTGAATAATAGTCGCAAAAAAAATTAATAAAATATAATTTAGCCTGGTTAAATCCATGGGCACTTTACTCCGTGATCTACCGAGAGCTGTGAATATTAATCTTCAATAATTTCGTTCAGAAGAAACGCCAAATATTGCCTTGCTGCAGACTAATTTCCTTTCCTCAATAAAAATACGATTTCCAGTGCAATTAATGAATTAATGTTCAATAATGATATTCTTCGCAGGTACCTTTTTATTTAGTCATCCCGACATAGCTGCGCATATAAAGCCAAACAAAGTTCTGTAGTCCTAAAAGCCCATGTAAATATGATTAATAACAATTACAATAATAATACTAATAAGAATAGTACAATATATTATTTACATTTTTCTCTTAGTTGTTTCCCTTGGTAAATTCAGCAGTTCAGCTTTGAAATCCCTTTCGTAATCCTGCTCCGTGAAGTGCAAGGAACAAACTCTACTTGTATCAGGATTCCAAGAATCATTTCTTCGGCAAGCAACAATCCATTGCTTGCGAACATCTTTGATTTTTGGAAAGACGTGGAACGAAATGTTACAGTCAAGCTTCTTGCAATCTGAGAAATTACTGTTCACACTGGAAATTACTGTTACACACTGCCACAGCACATCTCTGGCCCGGCATAATGGTTCAGTTATTTGCACATTCTAAAGCACTTTCTAATTGTACTATTAAAAACAATATTATTGGTAATCTCTATCCTAAAAGATTACGGTCAAGCGGCCGAGATCAGTAGGTACAAAAGCCTTGTCAGCGGATACCGTGCTCTCTACTGTCCTGCTCGAAGCGCCAAATCATTCCGACAGTCGAAGCGCCCGGAATAATTACCAACTCAATTACTCGTAAACCATTCGAGGTATAGGGTTGGATCTTCATTTGTATTAAAATTCAATTATTTCACTAAAACTTTCTCACTTGAAGTTTTTTCGGGACACAAAAATACAAAAAATTGTCGCATAGTGAAATTTGCTTCTCCCTCCATGGATTTTGTGTAACGGGTGATGTTTATAAAATGAAATAAAAACATATGTGTCCGCTTTTTTAAGGTTTTGTTTTAACCATCAGTGGGGCTGATGTGTGTAGATTATTTCTGTACAAATTTCACAGGAATCCGACCAAGGGTTAATTAAAGGTTACGAGTTTAATCACGCGGTGTAAGATTTTCTAGACTGAGTAAAAACTGGGAATTGCGAGATTTGGAATCTGGTGACGTCACACACTCGCCTGCTCGCCGCAACCCCCTGTCCTATAAACTCGCCGGAATACGCTACCTCTGTAGTTTACAAGCCTTGGGGGCGGCCGATGATCATGTGCTAAGCACACTGTAAAAACTGCACCAAAATTACTCCTATTCTCTTCGAATGCGAGCTAGGACGAAACTTTTTTTTTGTAGCACTCTTTCCGGGATAAGTAGAAATTACAGCGTGCAATGCTGAGTTAGCTTCAAAAGCAACGATCTCACTTACAGTTACTGTGAAACTTCCCCGGCTCATACTCTGCTTGAGGTTCCTGGTTCGCACCTCTTATTGTGCTACGGGGCGGGAAGCCACTATAAGTGAAGCATTGATTGTAGGCTGATGTGTCGTGCGGTGTGACGTTGTGTTATATTTAGAATTTCAACATTGTCGAATCATTTTGATTTTAAAAGGCCATATAAATAATATTTATACCCTCTTCATTATGTAAATAGGCTTAAATATATTTTCTTTATTTTAAATTTAGGTCTATGAAATGGTATATGCAGCACACCCTCGTTTTAAGCCACGACCTGCGGCTGGTTTTATGGTTATTTAACGACGGGGGTGTACTACAACTTAAGCCAATGACCGTCGCCACTGTACCGACCTACAGAGAGTCGGCGCCTTACATACTGCGTCATCCAGGCCGATATGAATAGTTGAGTTTGCTTGTGATTATTATTTGGTATTGATGAGTGTTATGCAGGAAATTACTAACTATAAGAAGAAAAGGAAGGCAAAATGCGTTGGTTCTACAATGCAACATATGAATTTGCCACATAAAGTGCTTGAAGGGTGTGAAATACGGATTGGATTTGAAGTGCTATCACTCCAAACGTTCATTGTCGATTGCCTTAAATTAAATAGTAACATAAGAAGAAGGCCCCGCGTGTGCTTGTCACACACTAAGGAATCCCACCATTTTGTCTAAAAAAGCATTTTGTCTAAAAAAAAAAGGCAGCTGACACGACAAAGTTTATATTAACGCGTGTCCTATTTGCAATGGCTAAAATTAATGTCTGTTATCTGTATTTTAAAACGCGATTGAACTCCGCAATGTCCTACCTGCATGGATGTCATGGTTAATCTACGCCGTGTGCTCTCACGAGCGATTATCTTTTTTTATTATTATTTTTGCGCGCCCAATGACGCTTCATTGAAAGCTCCTTTTAAACACAGCGAATTTGAAGCAATAAGAATGCATTCATTCGGTTCATCAAATATGAAACTGTTCCTTTTCTTCAACAAACTTAACCGTATTAATCAGAATACAAAATCTGTAGGACCAGTAAACATGTCCGGCCTGCACAACCTGATTATTTCTTAAGGTAACCTCAGTTTTTACCTTCCAACCGAGGGCCACATCACTTTGGACCCTGAATAATACATTAGTCCATTGCATCTAAACTTAATATAGATAATAAATACAATACATTCTTACAACTAGTGTTGTGGTGGTGCCCCCTGCTTGTGGGTTGTCGCTCGCCCGTGATGTTTTGCCGGGACACTCTGGTTGTCCGTTGTTCTCTCTGCTTTGCGTCACTTCCGGTCTCCCTCTCTGGTGTTGGCTTCTCGGCTGTTTTGGCTATTGCAATGTGATCCCAATTGACATTTACACTAATTAAAACAATTGATTTACAAAACATAGAAAAGTATGAGTTAATATTATTTACGGTAAGGACAGAACATGTTATATTTACAACAATTCAAAAGTACGAATAAATACAATAATATGTATTTTTTGTTAAACAGATTTTAAGATAAGGCAAAGCCATTATATTTATACGAGGTGTGATAAAACATACGGTGAATGATATTTTATAGCAGCAACTGCTGACGGTACATCCATTTGATCTAGTATGTCCGAAAGCCTGATTTTTTGGGATAGCCAGTGTCAAGTTTGAATACATTCTGGCTTGTTAATCAGCCTCCAGAGCCTCTAGAGTGAGGTCGTGTTTACTGTGTCTGTCGCGCATCATGGGTTTCGAACAACGCGTCACCATTAAGTTTTGTTTTAAGTTACAAAAAAAATGCCAAAGAAACTCAGGAAATGTTGGAATTAGTGAATGGCGATTATGTGGTTACTCGCAGACTTTTACAAGTGGTATGAGCGATTTAAAAGCGGAAATGAGTCTGTTGAAGACTACAACGATCAGGACGTTCATCGACCTCAAATACAGACGAAAACGTGCAAAAAATGGCAGTGCTTGTTTGTTCAAACAGGTGAATGACTATTAGAGAGCTTACCGAAGAACTGAACATCTAAGAAAGAGACCAGAAATTGAACCAATGGCTTCCTTCTTTATCACGACAACGCGCCGTGTCATACGTCGCTTCTGTTTCGCGAGTTTTTGACCGCAAGAAGTATTCCCGTCTGTCGATTCTGCCTTACTCACCAGATTTAACACCCTGCAACTCTAGCTCTTCCCAAAAATAAAAAGCGTGCTAAGAGGAAAACGTTTTGACACCATTCCCGACATGGAGCTGGCCACGACACAGCAGCTGAAAGCCCTTCCGAAAGAAGCCTTCCAGAAATGCTTCCAGTGATGGATTAAACGTTGTGACAAGTGTATCGCTAGCCAAGGACAGTACTTTGAAGGAGATGAATTCAAATTCTACGTAAACTTATTACTTTGTAATAAAATTATTCACCGTATTTATTGATCACACCTTGTATTTTAAAGTTTTATACTATTCAAGAGACTCTTAAATTTATCCTCATCCAGTAAAAAAATAAAACTCTTGTAACGTAGGCCTACTCTCTCTATGCTTGATCTGATAGTTTTCTGAACAGTGTCTGTAAAACACCGGTACTGCGTAACTTCTCAATTCGCAGGACGAACATAGTAGCGGGCCATATTTCGTTCTACAACACGGGATAATGGGGAACGGGTTCGGGGGTGACTCTATAGTCCAGGAGCACTCCTGATAAAGGTCCAAGGACTCAAGTGGTAGGGCTCGAAGGGAACAGAAAGGGATCAATGGGAGGGAAAGAAGGGAGAATTCATTTTCCACGGTTCTCGTGGAATCGATGAGAGTCATCAGCTAAGAAACGATAACGAGAACCGAGAAAGATATAAGCCCTGAATCGCGGAAAGAGTAAATATATTTGGAATGCAATAGTTGAGGCAGATGGGAACAATCTGCTGTAATTAGATTCCTAGGGCCATTCTGGGACAACAGAGAGACTGCAGGAGTTTGAGAAATATAGAACATAGATAATTTCAAACAAAACATTTTCAAATTGTAAAGATGATATAAGAGACGTAGGCCTATAGGATAATAGCATGAATCGATTAGCCATGACACTATAAAGGTTTTATGGTCTAGGACCGAGGGAAGCGGATGGAAATTTTGACAAAGTCCTCTAGTTGTATAAATGTCACTTTTCTCATTGTTCATCTCATCGGCCTGTTCACAGTGTCTCATATTTGAGGGTGGCCAGTATCCAGACCTTATTGATATTTCACAACTTTATCAAATGCCTGGTATCCATTTTCTCTCATGCTACCAGCACGGTACCATTTCCTTTATGTTGACGATTCCACAAAACCTCACTGGCCTGGACCTAATGACGTTTGCAAGTGGTTTTGTCTCTACAGTGCAATGGTGTATGTACGCTCGTGAATATCCGTGTGTTTTTGTTTGTTTTTCATCCCTTATGGCCTTATTAGGTAGATTTCGAAGAAAAATCTACCTATTGCAATCGATACCATGTCATGATTTCGAAAAATTCTTTCATATCTTTACGTTTCATGCTTCCCTAAGTACGAAACCACCGCCCGTAATTTTGAAGATATTTGAACCAAATTTTATTATGTTATTTCTAGGCCCAGTTCGTTAATGAGCAAAATTGACCCGAGCGGGTGGTCGGGGGAGGGGGTTGAAATCTTGAAAACTTTATATCTCGGCCCCAATGAAGTATAGAGGGAAACTTTGTTTGAATAAATTAGAGTACTCCCTATGGAGTTCACAGGGACACCAACGATTCGAGGGTTTTGGGGTTACGAGTGGGGGTCGGGGGATGGAAATTCGGAATTTTTAAAACCACGTCTTGTGGGGTATCATTGAAAAGCTCTTGATGAGTACTCTACAAATCAATAACTAGTTTCTCAATAGCTCTCATTTAAGGCGAGATTTGAATGTTTGAAAAAGTGCTCTTTCCTCTTTTTTTGCAGTTTTATTGCGGGTTTGTCAAGCCAAGGCTAAAGAAGACGAGTGCTGCACAGCGACAATAAATTAAACCAAAAGCACTTCGAAATCTACCTCAGCCTATAGGCCTGCCTAAAGGGATTTTTTCAATTAGACTAGGCTAGGTTGAACAGAAAGATAAAGGTATGTCGTTTGGTTGTAATGAGTTCTATGAAGGATTATGCTAAAAAAGAAAGGATTTATCCACAATTATATTAGAATCACTTTTAAAAAATAGAATATCCTTTTCACTTTCGGGTTTGGACGCTAATTACACCGTACAACATGAAAAATGTCCTTTAGAGGAAAATATGTGTTTCTTGTATTTTTTTGGCTGAAAATGATGAATCTGTAATTACTTTTTGTTTACCGCTTACTTTTTTTTTCAAATCCACATTTTTGCCTTTTACGTAAATATGAAAAGTGTGTCTCCTACAAAAACGATACGTAATGGACCATTTTGGTTTTGATGTATGAATCAAGAACATTTTGTTTATACAGAATCACACAGTTTCGTATAAAGGACAAAAAAGTTCAAATTTGTTGTACAGTGTTATTCGTATTTGGTTTTTTCACAGAATCGCTCTTTTCTTTTTCGGTTTTAGTCCATTCAATTTGTTTTTTTTTTTATTATTGCGCCAAGCGCTTTCAAAGCTTAAGAAATTCCTAGGTTACAACATATGAAATAATTATATGCCCTCCTCTTGTTTAAATTAGTTGGTGGTATACAAGGTGAAATTATGTGTTGTGTGCTATTATGTCAGCTGTGTGCTTATCTTACTCGAATTAAAAGTTGCTGTGAACCACATCAAAGAGCTTCATCTTCAAAGCTGCTTGGGTATTTTCAGCTGTAAACTCTGGGGAAACTAACACAATGCTTAATGCATTCCACTAGACTTGTAAATAATTCCATAACATGTCTAGGCGGAATATTATTTGCTACAGTTAGCATGCTTTGAATCGTTCCTACCAGAAGACCTCTACCACCTGTGCTTAATCCTTTCGTATATATGAAAAAATTCTATGAAGATTCAATTTTAGGATTACATACTTACTTACTTACTCAATGGCAATAGACAATTCCTCAGTAAGCTAAAGGAACATTACCTGTTTTAAGGAACCCGAGGGTTCATTGCCGCGCTTACCTGAGCCCGCCTTCAACCCTATTCTGTGCTAACTCCATCCAATCATCCCTGGCAAATCCTATCATAACATTGTCCTCCTACTTAGTCCAGGTCTTCCAAGTGGTTTTTTCCCTTCGGGTCTCCCAGACAATTCCGAAATTGTAACTCGACCTGATCTAATATCGTTAGGCCTACCGCAAATATATAATATAACATTTGAACTCGCGTTTCCGTATACATCCAATGCCACATATTAAAAATACAGTATTCAATTGTGAAATTAGCTGAAGGTGGCCTTGCTCGGTTTGCCATAGCAACCGGGAGAAAAGAGCATACTTGAAATCGATTTTTTGCAATATAAGACATCAAATTGCCGATAGCTTCGATTTTGTTAACCCGCTCTAATTGATTCATTTGATTATAACAATACGACACGCAAAGATCTGATTTTCTTCACAAAGGTTTACAGAAGGGTTATTGAATGCATTCCTAAATGGGAAAACATTGAATGATTTGGTCGAAACTAACTATTCGAATTTTTTGGACAGGGACTCTAATCTGAGATAATTTTTCTTTATGGGTGATCTGGAAAGGTTCGGGAATCTATGATTCGTTTTAATCGTTTCATTTATAATCTTTATGCCGGTACGGCAACACCAGATTCGTTTTATTCTTTCAGGTATTCTATATTTTCTATGTAAAACAATGTAATTAAGAATAAAATTATGTAATCCTTGCAATTTTTGTAAAAACGATGCCAGAGTTCATAAATATGTTTTCATTATTCCGTTAAATTAATGATTTAACTAAAAAATCAAGCAGTTGAGTAAATAATCGCGGACGAAGCCGCGAGCACCTGCTATTATAAAATAGTCAGAGTCGATCATTAAGAGCATTTTAATAAAAATATTTCAAGTATCGATATAAACATCACTGTATTATGTTCATTATTGGTCGGCCGTTGCCAGTGACTCAGTAGTGCGCCTGCCTTCTAAGCCGGAGGCTTGAGTTTGACTCCCATTTGGGACGAGAATTTTACAGTAGTGGGAAATTTCCGTTTTCAGTTCAAGTCTGTAAGTTGTGATGCCCCTTCATTTCCATTCCACGGAAGGCAATGGTGAACCACCGATGCCTAATAGCCGTGAGTGGGTTGTGAGTGGATTACGACCCGAATCCAACCATGCTTTGGGCTGTTCAACTCCTCGTTACTGGAAACATTTCAGTTATAATTTATTTTGCTGTGTTTCTCAGTAGCAATTTATGTTATACAAATTTCATAATAAATTAATGCATAGGCCAGCTTAGCCCTACGGTTCCTCTCATTCTTCAAAGTTATTAAAATACATATTAAATACCGTTGATCTCGATCAATAAAATGAAATGTAATAGACCTAATACCAGCTGCTCAGCAATGTTTTATTTTAAAATTCGCCTAGACCTTTTGGCGTATTTACGCCATCTTCAAGGCAAACTTTTTGCTGGTTTGGATGCCTCAATAATTAAAACCAAACCTGCATCTTGTCACATTTGTAAAAAGAAAATTAAATATAATTTCTAAAAGCTCATTAAAAACGCTATTACTGAATCGTCTTCTGTGGCCTCTTCGTTGTGTGTTTGTTAATTATGAGCTTTAAAAAAAATTATTTTGTCATGCCTTAGTTACAAAATCAATATGGAATGTGTTCACTTTTATCTTTCTCTTCCTACAGAATATGCTTAGTGAATCTAACCGTTCCTTGTATGAACATTCGAAGCCTAGTTATTAGGATTTATAAAGTTAATTGTCATAAAAGAAAATTAAAAACTGGTTATTTATTAATGTAGTTCCATTTAATTTACCAGTACCATATTCTAACTTTTATTTATCCAGTTCCAGTTCCTTTCAGTTATGAGTACGGTACCTATTTTCTTTACAATTTGTACTGGTGATTTTAAGTGTATTGTACGTGAGCGTTGTATTTAAACGAAATGTCTTTAATGTTCGTAGATTAAAATAAAATAAACAAACTAGCCCTTATTGTTATCGCCAGGTGACCCGGCCTCTGGAGCGGACCGTAGAATTCAAGGTACATTCCCGGCGATAACGATATAGAAATGAATGATGTATGGTTTGAAACACAACTTTATTGTATTTCCAACCAGAAAAAGAATAAACGGTTTGTGAACACACAGAAATTACAGTCGGAGTGACGCTACTTGAATAACATAAACATGCGCTTGAAGGAAATGTTCGTCGTAAATCTTGATGTTTATAAGTTAATCATACGCACATGTAAATGTATTTGAATTGTACACAATCGGAAGACCAGCTATTAATCGTAGCAAAAAGATGTAGCTTATTGAAGTTGTCAATTCTCACTAGCTAGAATATTTGTATATTAATGTTTCGTACAAATTATAAAATTTGAACGTTCACAGTACATGAAGCTCAGAACGAGGATTTGCAATGAATTGAGTGATTTACACACTTTACTTGCTAATTGATAAATGTCTACATTTATTATGAATCACAACTGCATCAACTTGTCTTTGAGACTGCGAATCTCACGAAGCCGTACTAATCCATGGTCCAAATATGCTGTGAAACGTACCTTTGGTTGTAGTTCACGAAATTACTCACAAAATGAAGTATTTTCCCCTTGATAAGTATGAATGTCCTGATAATTCATGAAGATTTATTATCTTCGTAAAGAAGTCCTTGAGGTCCTTAATATTGCGTTATATGCAATCTTGATAGTCGTTGAATTACTGAATCCATGATAAAAATGAAGAAAAAGTCCTTCCGCCCGAAATTAGCATTATCTTGAAATGCTAGAAACCTTTAATAAGTTGAAAAAAAGGTCCTTGATCTTGGAAAAGGTGAATGGAACGTGGATGAAGCTATCCATTTTTAAGCAGTGTGTTTAAAACAACAGAAGGTTGAAATAATTAGATAATCGCCAACCCAAAGAAATAACTCGATCAGAACATTGAATTAATTAATCATTTCATGAGAAAACACTATACTAAATATATAGGGGAAGGTCGTGTAATTTGGACCAGTGTGTATTTTGGACTGCCCTGATTTATGCTATTTGCAAGTTTGGTCAGCCCCTGTTTTTGACCACATTTGCAAGACCGCCAAGGACAGCTTTACCCTTAGAAAGGTCATTGCTCTAACACCCTCGGTTGAGGGGGGAAGAAGAAAAGAAGGTTATTGTCCACATTCCTGTAATCTTGTTTCATTGTGAAATAGAGTATTGAGAAGTGGATATTGGTTTCTGAAGAGAACTTCAGCATACAAGTGTTGCAAGGAATACCAAGGTGTGTTCAGCTACAATATAATTATTTCATGTATAGTAGTTTTTGTAATATTAATTTTTTTACGTAATCTTTACGCGGTGTGTAATTTGGACTGCTGTAGCAGATGCCAGGAACGTATATTAGCTGATAATAAAAAGAAATATTTAGTAAACTATACTTAATTATTATTAACATTATCATCAACTTAATTTACATTATTATTACTATTACTATTATTATTATTAATTATAATATTAATATTATTAATAATTATAATATTAATATTATTAATAATTATAATATTAATATTATTATCATTACCATTACTATTATTATTATTAATATTATTGTTATTATTGTCACTACCAATATCAATGTATGTGAACATGATGATTATTATTAGTATTATTGTAGTCTTTATTATTAATATTATCAATATCATCACCATCATCGTTAGTATTTTTACTATTGCTACTATCATTGTTGTTATCATCAGCTTTGTTGTTAATCTTGTTCTCCATGTGAAACGTGACTAGATAACATAGTATGTAAGTATATTGTTAGGAATACCATCAATAAATAACATATCGTATATTTTAAGTGTTTGCGTGTACCAGACCAAATTACACACCTTCCTGGTCCAAATTACACGACACCAGTCCAAATTACACGGAAACAAATTTTGCTATAAACATTATTTTTAAACAATTTCTCTTAATATTCTTGCAATTTATTTTCGCTAAAATACTCGATATATGGTATACCAATAAACATATATATACGATTTTAAGAATTTTCAGTACAGTCAATGACTTTATGTCGTCTGAAGTTAAGCGGTCCAAATTACACGGACTTCCCCTAATCTCAAGATAAAAATAGGCCTAAATAAAACAAAGAAATGTTTAAATGGGAAAGTATTTAGAAATAAATAATTGTCAAGACATATATTAATAAGTGAAACTATGAGGCTTTTAAGAGAAACAAATAAAAATTAAATCAAAGCCATCTATAATCTATATTTATGACATAGCATTGCAAGTAGGTATCACTTATAATTATCTCTGCATCAGCTTAACTTTTATGAAAATCGCAATAGAGATGTAGTCGTCATGGCATTCTATCCAAGAATACAACTTGTGACCGAATTACGATTGTTGCTAAATTTTTAGCTAATATTTGACGGTGCATAAATCCTCGAACATGAAAAGTCAAACGCCATTTCAATCGTGAACTACCGGACTTTCGAAATTAATTTCAACGGATTGAATTTCGTGTAATTCCAATCTGAAACTCACGCTGAGAATAAGGAACTACATATGCAACTTATATGAATAACATGAGAATTCCATTTGAAATCCGTTTCTCATTAGTGGTAAGAAGCAACTGAACAAAACCCTTACAATCCTTATGTAATAATTTGACATTCAAAGCACCAAACGATCTAAGGACGTTGTAGAAAGGAGATTACTTGTTCTTCAAATCGATTCACATTGCAGTTCACAAGCTTCTATGCATATCTTGCGTTCATTCATTCAGTAGACTGGAAATTTAGGAAGGTTTCATAACACCAAGTTATATGCACTTGAGAGAACTTAAGATATTAGCTGTTAGTCCAGACTTTGTTTCAGAATTTATTGTACAGACGCACTCCCCTTTTTGGGGGGTATTTTTGAATGAAGTCAATAGATCTACATTAACAAAATATTTAGAAGATTTCATAACACCAAGTTATATGCACTTGAGAAAACTTAGGATACTAGCTGTTAGGTCAGACTTTGTTTCAGAATTTATTGTACAGACGCACTCCCCTTTTTTGGGTATTTTTGAATGAAGTCAATAGATCTACATTAACAAAAACTTTAGAAGATTTCATAACACCAAGTTATATGCACTTGAGAAAACTTAGGATATTAGCTGTTAGGTCAGACTTTGTTTCAGAATTTATTGTACAGACGCACTCCCCTTTTTGGGGTATTTTTGAATGAAGTCAATAGATCTACGGGTACATTAACAAAACCTTTAGAAGTTAGAATGCCGAAATATAGTTTAAAACAAAATTAAATAGACAAGGATGAAAAAAACTTATAAGAAAATTCAGCTCATTTGGGAAAAGGAGCATCTCGAGAAATGTTTTTTCTCGTAGAGGGATGGATTCTGAAATCAGGATTATATGATATTAATAAAAAAGAGCCATATTGAATTACTAATCAATGAAATGCAGTAACTCCGTCTTTCAATATTAAGGTTTTTTAATTATCATATATTTATTTCGACCAGTTTGTGGTCATCTTCAGTTATGCATACTAGTAGGCCTTCTATTTATCACTGAAGATGACCACAAGCTGGTCGAAATATATATGATAATTAAAAAAACCTTAATATTGAAAGGCGGAGTAATTGCATTTCATTGATTAGGATTATATGAATATAAGGTCCTTTACTTGTTAATGGCAATACCAAAATGCAGTTTTAATAGTTTCACTCAATCACTACCGATACTCTACCTATTTAATGTTAGTGTCTTCTGTAAAATTAGCTTTTTTTAATACGTGTCCTTTTCCAATTGACCGTTTCAATTAAACTTCTTTGCAAGTGATGGACACTCATTATAACTTTGCATTTTTGTTTTTTTGTTGCAGAGCAGTTGCATCGCAGAAATTTGGTTTTGGGTGCCTTCGTGTATCAGAAATGAAGCTGTAATATGTGAGCCTGCATTCAAGAGTGTGCGAATTTACTGCTGAGAAGAATCAACATAAAAACGTGACCAGATTAGATATACGGGAAGGAGTGTTTGAAGAAAGGATTGGATGAATGACTCTTATCTCCCCAGCACTTCAAAGAAGTTCTTGAGATATTTCAGTACTAATGATCAAGTTGTGAAGTCGAAACAAGCGATGATTAGTTATTTTATTAATGTTGTGACACATCACCGGACGTACACGGCATAATGTTAGAACATCAACAACTGTTGGACCGAAGCAAATAGCACGCCGGTGGAAAAATACAATGCGGGAAAGTGTGTTTTTACTGCAATGAACGTAACAAAAACAATAGCCCACTGCCATATATCAGTTCGCTGTGATGTTTACAGGACTTCAAGTGCAGTCATTTATTTATAGCACCAACGATACTGTAAAATATTCATGATTAACGAAAATTTTGAACTGTTTGAACTTTATTGACCTAGTTATGTGCTAGATACCATGAGATCATACCGTAGAAAACAAATGAAGCGTAGGTTACGTAGTGATGAATGTTATTGTGCTTATATTGACTCTATTTAAGCTTAACTTGATGCGTCTGTGTTTTTACGTAAGTGTAGAAAATGTCTATTAGCGCTGATTTCGCTTAAAATTAAAGCTTAAGTATTCATGTATATTAAATAGGTTAGTCGAAATTGGGTCCATATTTTACCAGTATGTTGAACGGCACTACTTTAAACAGTATCTGGACAGAGGAAAACACATCTGTGCATTTTAATTCATCATTGTATGAAGAACCGAACCTGAACGACACACTAGAGGATCACAATCAATTTATCTTGCCTCTATGGCGACAACTATTGTGGTCATTGTTGTTTGCTGGAATGGTGGTGGTGGCCACAGGTGGCAATCTGATTGTGATTTGGATTGTGCTAGCGAATAAGAGGATGAGGACAGTAACAAACTATTTCCTGGTGAATCTATCTGTGGCGGACGCTATGGTTTCCACCCTTAACGTCACATTCAACTATACTTACATGCTGAACAGTGATTGGCCCTTTGGAACTCTGTACTGCAAGATAAGCCAATTTGTAGCCGTGCTTTCTATTTGTGCTTCTGTCTTCACTCTCATGGCCATCTCCATCGATAGGTAAGTACAATCTTGTATTATTTAATTACTAAGGTTAGGATTTCACTGCACAATAAAATATGAAAAATGCCATTCAGTATAGAGAAACTACATTATTTACAGAAACTAAACATACTAACATGTCAAATAAGGGATCGAAGAAAATAATTATTTTGTATTCGAAAGTTTCCCACACTTTAAAACGGAGGGATATGTAAGAATAAACATGCAAGTCTATAAGTTGTGATAGGTATACAAGAAGAACCAAGATGGAAAAAATTCGCGCTTTGTTACATGACATTTTTATTTGATAAGTCAAAACATTTCACTTAATAATTTAAACAATTGCAGAACTTAAAATCGTTAAATTATACGAATTATAAATAATATGCATCCGAAAATGAGACTTCCACAGAATGACATCAAACCCTAATCTACCAAGTTGAGAGTTAAAGATTTCGTGTTATCTGTTTATCTCTCAATCAGGCAGACACAGCTGCAAATAATTATATTAAAGGAAGTTCACATTCCGAATTTGTCCCTAGGAATGTTAGAGATTGTAATATTTCATAATTCGTGTCTAGGAAAAAAATACTAGTTTTATTTAAAATTATTCTTTTTCCGACAAGTTTTATTCTTTGAAAAATTGCAATACATTGAATACTTAACAAGAACCATAGACTTCCGTACTGTATTTACAATACACTGCCTACGAAAGGCTGAAAATCTTACGATGGTTTTGTTTTTGTAGTTGGAAATTATAAAATACAACGCTATTAGACAGCTTGAATTAAAAATAGAAATTCTAATACAAGAACACGAAGAACACAAGAACACGGTAAGTAGCACATTATTGCACTAATGCTAGAAATATTCATTATGACCAATTTTGGTTCCATCACACGGAAAATACTTTTTAAGTTAAGAATACATTATGTAGGTTATATGATTATATTGAATATACTCAGTTTCGAAAAATTAAAATGTTAAAATTCATTACGCTTTTTTAAGTGTTAAATTTCTCACGGTGATGGGGAAAATCATCATACCTGATGGTTGAAAAGAATTGTCTTTGTTGGCAGCCATGCACCAGAAAAACAATAAGCGGTGTTTGCGCATGTGTATGCCGCGATTGATGACAGGACAGCTTGAGTATCCAATATTGCTAACCGGTAGATAATTCAGTAAAATTAATCTAATATTTATTATTATTACTTCACTAATATTAACGGCTGACTAAAAAATAGTGTATGATACACACGACAAAATTATTTTATTATCCTCATAGAGTTGATACATTTGCCCTTACGGGAACGTTTTGCAAACATTCCTGCTTGCCAAAAATATTCAAGTTCTAAGAATTAAAAGTTTTTGAGGAAAAATCCCATTATAGCCTACTGGGCCCATTTTTTAAAACCGAGATTCTCTTCATAAAACACCTAATATCACAAGTATTTTGTTATACATAGTTCTGTGGAGAGATGATGTCTTCACGAATTATATGGCCCAACCCACACGCCCTAAATAATACGCTTTCTTTAATAGCACAATCTAACGAAAAGTAGCGAAATCTCCGCCATATTAACTTCCTGAAATGGTAAATATTTTCGTGATTGAACATCAAAACTGTGACGTCATACCAACAGAGCAGCTAGAATTGTGGGTAAACAGGTTGACCAACACGACAAACCTCGCGGGAGATATAATATGGCACATTTTCGAAACGCGAGAATTCACTAGGACCTACTAAACTAATATAAATGCTCATAACCTAAACTAACATAATTAACCTAACCCAACCTAATTGCCACTAAAGTAGAAACTGATACTGATATTCAGTGTGCAAGAAGGCCAGAAGAAATACGTAAATAATAGCATAGTGTAATTTATGAAAAAGTAACTATTAGAATAATTAGTACCCCAACATAAATTACTTGTATTATTTGGACCTTTCGTACTGCAGTAATTTATTCAATTATAGATAGAAACCAACTTGCTTCCCTAGAAAACAAAACACGTCACATTGCCCGCATAAATGTGCGTATCGCATGAATAGGTCCAGTATACTGGGATTATGCCTTTTTTGTTTATGTACCGGTATGCATTTAAGCGAATATGCAAGTAGGCATACTGGAGCGATATCTATTAGGCCTTACTTACTTACTCGATGGCAATAGAAACTCCTAAGCGAGCTAAAGAAATATTATATATTCTATGGAACCCGGAGGTTCATTGCCGTGCTTACCTGTGCCCTCCTTTGAACCCTATTCCGTACTAACACCGTCCAACCATCCCTTGCAAATCCTACTTCCTTTAAATCTATTCTAATGGTGTCCTCCAACCTACATCTAGGTCTTCCAAGTGGTCATTTCTCATCAGCTCTCCCAGTCAATATTTTTTATACATACGTTTGCTCTCCCATTCGCGCAACATGCCGAGCCCATTTCATTCTCCGAGATTTAATTACCTTTACTATATTCGGTGACGAGTATAGGTTATGAAGCTTGTCATTATGCAATTTTCTACAGTACCCATTTTCATCTTTCTTAAGTCCGAATATTTTCCTAAGCACCCTGTTTTTGAACACTCTCAGATAATGTTCTGCATCCATATACTGCAATACAACCGGCAGGATAAACGTCTTTATAAATTTTTATGTTTAAATTTCTAATCACAAGATGAGAAGATAAAAATTTCTGAACTGCGTAAAAACAAGCATTTCCTGATTTTAGTCGACACTTAACATTTACCATAATGTTATTTTGTTTCTGTAATTATTACTCCCAGGAATTTAAATTTCTCCATTTGTTCAAATGCTTTGCCGACTATTCTATAGGTAATATTTTGTAGCATATTATTTTGACGTTTCATGACCATATACTTAGTTTTTTGGTTTGTTAATTTCCAAACCAGCTTTCCTGCAGGAATCGAAAATACTTTCTGCATTTCTCCCAATTGCATTATCACCAAACAGACTAACATAATCTGCATAAGCTAATATGGGTTGATTGCCATTTAATTCTAGGCTGAAGTTTCCTAATGGCATGTTCTAGAGCGAAATTAAAAATGAAGGAGATAATGCATCTCTTTACTTCAAGCCACTTTTAATAGAAAAACTATCTGATTTGTTTCCCTACCCTGACTCTGCTGTAAGTTTCATTTAGATACATTTTGATCAGCATAACTAACTTTTGGGTATCCCAAACTCAATGAGGATATTGAACAATGTATCTCACCTATGTGAATCATAATATGCTTTTTTTAAATCTATGAATAGCTGGTGAAGAGCTAGACGTAGGTAGGAGGACAATGTTAGGATAGATTTAAGAGAAGTAGGAATCGCGAGGGATTGTTGGATGTTAACACAGAATAGGGTTGAATGGCGGGCTCAGGTAAGCGTGGCAACGATCCTCCGGGTTCCGTGAATTACATAATATTCCTTTAGCTTGCTTAGGAATTGTCTATTGCCATTTAGTAAGTAAATATAAATTAAATAAGATTTATTACATTCCCACATTTTCTCCAAAATTTGACGAATGCAAAATACTTGATCAGTGGTTGATCTATTTCGCCTAAATCCACATTGGTTATCTCCAATGATTTCATCCGCATATAGGGTTATTCTTAACTGAAGTATATTAGACAAAATGTTGTATGATGTTACAATTAGCCCTATTGGCTGTAAGTTACCTTATATGGAATGTCGGATGCCCATAGGTGAATCTTGTTACTCTAAGCATAGCTGAGCACTTTCTTTATTGATTTGCATTTTCATAATACAGTCATTGAAATGCGACTCGTAATTTGAGAGTATACTATCGGTTTTAAAAAAATACTCGCTTACCTGTGATACTTGACACATGTCATTTTTCACATGCACAATATTTTACTGTCCGAATGATAATCGCACTCTTTTGCTATTAATAAATTAAGATACGAATAAAATATCAAAATCGATTACTAACTTAGGTACGTACAGAAGCAAAAAGTCTGATGTCGCACACCACCCTAAGCATTAGCAATACAACTTTACTTATGCACGCATAAATGCCATCGACCTGGGCCGGGATCGAACCCGCAACCTTGGGGAAAGCCTAGGTTTTTTTGTGCCATCCCTTACCCCCGGAGTGCCAAGCAATGAAGCTTATCACCTCCGGTCTAACCAAATTTTGGTAACCATTTGTTTGATGTGTTTACCTAATAGTGCCCTTATGTACATCCTGATGGGATGTGTAGTGAAATTGACATGTTAGGGCTGTGTACTTGTGTCGTTGTGTACTAGCGCGGGTTTGGCTTTCTTGCCATGAAGTCGATTGTTTGTCGTTTGTTGTGTTTGTTTAGTATCGTGTAGAGATGTTTTCTAATATATGTAGCAGTGCGTGTATCTGTGTGAGGGGATTATTAGCCAGTCCGGTATTTGCCTATGAGCAGGGGAAACCCCTCAAAAACCTTGCTCGGACTGTGATAGTGGGCATAGCCCGGCCAAAGGCCATCTATCATGTGTTGGATTATTCATTATACTGTTATTGTTGTAGTAGCGCTGTCTTGGCGAAATTTTTGAATACAGGGAAGGTGTGTTTCTGAGTCCAGAACTGTAAGTCAGGGGCCCAGGCTACCTCGTCTGCCCTAGCAGCTTTTAGAAGGAGGAGTCGGGCTTCGCTGTACTGAGGACAAGTGTAAACCATGTTATCAGCTTCGCAGTCTTCACAGATGCATAAGTTATGGTCGGCCAGATTGAAACGTGCTAAGTTGGCGGCAAAGTTGCCGTGGCCAGTGAAAAGTTGGGTGACAAAGTGATAAAGTTTAATCCAGTGCATTTTGAGTCTCATGTGTTTGTTGGGGAGGCAAACTAATTTCTAGAATTTCTTAATGAAAAATTTTCAAAAAACTTTTAGCTTCATATCCAAAATCGCTGTGAGGTCTATGTGACCATAGTAAAAACAAACCGCTGTTACCGTCTGGATATGGTCTCATCTCAAGTGTATTATTTACAATAATACAAGAACCTTTATCACTTTATCACTCCATATGAGTTACTTACCCATCAGTGCTAGTAGAACCCAACTAGAGAACAACTTAGTTTTGTACCGGTCTGTGAGACCGTATGCTCTATGGTTACGTCAGTTTTGTTTTGTTTTGTTTACTAGTTTGTGATTAACAATGAGTGAACGGCAGGAACCTTCAACTCTTATTAGGTCGATAATTTTAAGACAATGTTATTACAGATATGAAATTATTAAGATGGAATCTTGTAGTAAATGTTTTGAAAGAATACCCCGTATGTCGTAGGTCTCATTCCTAAGGAGGAAATGTTATAAGTTAAGTTACTATAAAATAGAAAGCCGTCGCCAATCTTGGTGGCATACCCCGACTATGTTTAACCCAAATGTAACATTTCGTTTGGATACGATTTTTCGTTCTCGAGCTCTATTCACAGACAGGCGCGCACACACAGAAATATTTCTAAAAATTGCATTCTTAGATTCAGGGGTATTCAAGATGTGTCTTTATGCTGAAAACTCAACAACACAATGCTTCCTCTAACCGTAGTATCTGTGATACGGGTAGAGAGAGTTAAACTATGAAGTAATGCAACACAAGGCTAAGGGAATAGTCATATCACATATCTTAGAGGAAAAGTAAATGCTTACGAAATTCGAAATCACCTCCCTACTCGAATTGCAGAGTGGGAACTAATTCAAGACACTTATGAAAGGTATAACCGTTCAGAACTAATGAAGCAGCTTAGAAACGCAACTGTACATGCGTGGGAACGACGCTGGAAAGATGCCCAAAAGAGCCTCTTAACGAAGGACTATGCAGTGTCCGCAGACGACTGAGTCAAAAATGGATCGTTCCTGATTTCTCAACATCTCAGTTCTATTCGGGACATGCCTACTTCACAGCAAACCTATTTAGGTTTAAACTAGCGGAAGATTACCTCTGCTACTGTGAAGACTGTGAGCATGATACAATGTATGGCGCCATATGTACATGCGCGATATATAGGGAAGCACGCATTAGCCTAAGGGTACGCGCATGACGGAACCGGGATGGTCGCATGCCGCAGGCAGCAGGAGGAATGAAGTCAAGTCTTCTTACGAGGGTGAACAAGACGCAGCTTGGATGGTCTTTTGCCAGCCATCTGGTCAGGCCGCAGTTTGTTGGTAGAATGTTAGGGTACGCGCAAGACGGAACCGGGATGGTCGCATGCCGCAGGCAGCAGGAAGAATGAAGTCATGTCTTCTTACGAGGGTGAACAAGACGCAGCTTGGATGGTCTCTTGCCAGCCATCTGGTCAGGCCGCAGTTTGTTGGTAGAATGCTAGCCCTCTTTTTTCATGCGACCAGCTGCTAGTCTAGATTCAGGCGTTGCACTTGAATACTTACGCAATCTCTACACAAACAAAGGACTATTTATAAGAGATATCCTTTGTAATCAGCTCAGACCACCAAAATGAATATTGTTACTACTCAATGAAGGGATTGTAGAGATCAGTCATGGCTACAGTCACTGACTTGTATGGTTTATATTCAGTATTTTTGTATAATTTATAGTAACCTAATAATTTATATTCTGTTAATTTTCGTGTTGCGGGGTTAAGTGAGTTCGTTTTATTGTCTTATTGTGCTCTGAAGACTGAATACAATGGTCACACCAACTCAAGAAAACAATAATAATAATAATAATAATAATAATAATAATAATAATAATAATAATAATAATAATGATAATAATAATGTTTCTATCCACACATTGGTTTTCCATCTCAAACCGTTTAAAAAATGTATATTCCCTGCCAAAAATCTACTTTTTTGCCGAAAAAAGTTTTTACGCCACTTTTTTGGCGAACTTTGTATTTTAGCACTTGGGTTTAGTATTGGGTTTACAACGAAAACTTTTAGAAGAAAAGCTGTAGAGTATTAAATTTCAAAAAATACACATTCAATTTAGTAACGCTGTGAAACAGTGAAATGCTCTTGTGACATATTTTACATGTAACTAATTTTGTTCAAGCTTCCTGTAATGAGTTTAAATTCATAAACTCATTCCCATTGTCTTCTGTATCTTCAAAACCTTATGAATGAGAATATAATAACAAAGGAATGAATATAAAAAAGGAGATAATTCAGAAACTTAATCCATAACATGCGACCTGCCAGTTAGCAACCAGTGTGCGTCTTGTGCATACACACTTCATGCTCGGCGCCTGGCTCAACAGCGTAGCGACCAAGAAGGGGACCAACCAAGCTGCGTCTTGTTCGAACCCTAAGAGAGGTAGCCAAACAAGCAAGCGAAGTGTGGCCACCAGACCTTAGTTTTTGGACTACAAAGGAAGCTAATACTGCTTTCAGAACATTCACACGCCACGTGATAGAAAGCAGGAAAGAACAAGAACAATATGATGCCTAAGACACACCGAATTTGAGAAGAATCCACCTTGGGGGAATGCTCAGATCCCCTGGGGCCTTACCGGGCAAGACGGATATGGCAGTATGCCCAAGACTTGCTTCGGAAGCTGCGGGATAGCCTCGCAGCAACCGATCTGAGTGAGGTTTCCGCGGGGTTTCCCTCACTCTATAAGGTGAATACCAGATCGGGGATACGCCCCCCCCCCCGCGACAACAGACAGATGAACAAGAGTAAAATTAAATTAATAAAATGCCAAAGTCAAATCATCAAACATTTTCCCTGTGTTCTATGATCAAGGGACGGCGACGCGACGATATTATAACAAATGCGAAATCGGTTATTGGACCGGAGATATAGCCTATGGCTCAGGTACTCCGGGGGTGGCAGGCGGGGGCCAAAAAAAGTGCCATCAGAAATATTGGGTCAATGGAAAAACCCCAACGACCTTATTGGGGACCGAACCCGTGACTCTCGATTTGTAGCGCTGTGGCCCTACATACTGCTTTACGGCGTACCCCCAAAACTGAGAAAACCATAACAATGATTACATAATAACCTGGCTATTTAACAATTTATTGAGATAAATAACCGCTTTGGCATAACATATACATTTATAAGCGTTCAGAAGATAAATTAATGTTAAAATAGTTTAGGGAGAGACAGATAGGAAGACGTTATTTTATGTTGTAATGGAATGCAGATACGTAGTAGATCGCTTGTAGTTTGCTTTCACCATCAATTGTTTGTACTGAAATAATCTAAAAGTTAGAAATTTCACATTTCACTTCAGATACGTGATTCGTTAACAAAACGTTTCAATCCCGCAGGCAACGCAAATCACTGGATTAATATTACACAATTCCCAAGCGTGTAGGAGTTGCTCTGAACTTGCTCCCTCTAAACAGATTTAAACCATATATTATACTTCGAGTGCGCTTAACATGCTGCTGATAGGAGAATATCGTTCAAACAGGTCGAAATTTCAACGCGAATTTTATAACAACCTGTGTAATACATCATAGACTACTTATTTTTAGCACAGCCTCAATCTGAATACATTTTAACCCTTTTAGATCAGAATTTCTGTATCAACGTAATGGTCACGTGAAATCATCACGGAATTCTTCAGTTTGAAGTCAATAAGGAAACATTCAGCGGAATAACTAGTATCCACAAATGACTATCCTAACTTGGGGATAAAAGACCCTCAAGTTTTATATAAAAGAACACTTATCAATCTTATTCCTCTCTTTTTATACAATTTTTAAGTTGACGGATTTATACATTGATAGCAGTGAACAGGCAAAATTAAATAATTAACTACTAATTAACTTTAATTAACACTATTCTTTTATAATCAACACTTTTCTTTTATCAGAAACTACTTAACCTAGCTATTTAATACGCCATTTAATTAATATCATTCCGGTCCCAGGTTAAAACTTTATGCAAACATTCATCTCGCGATGTGACGCAAGGGAAAATTTCCTCAAGCTGTATTAACGTAATCGTCACGAGAAATCATCACTGGGTTCTTCAGTTTGAAGCCAATAAGGAAACATTCAGCGGAATAACTAGTATCCACAAATGACGATCCTAACTTGGGGATAAAAGATCCTCAAATTTTATATAAAGGAACACTTTATCAAACTTATTCCTCTCCTTTTATACAATTTTTAAGTTGACGGATTTACACATTGATAGCAGTGAAAAGGCAAAATTAAATAATTAACTATTAATTATCTACTAATTAACACTATTCATTTATAATTAACACTATTCTTTTGTCACAAAGTACTTAACCTAGCTATTTAATATGCCATTTAATTAATATCATTCTGGTCCCGGGTTAAAACTTTATGCAAAAATTCATCTCGCGATGATGTGAAGCAAGGGAAAATTTCCTTAAGCTGCGTTATTCGGGAATGAACATTTAAACAACCCTACGGCTATGTATGTGAAGTTAAAAAATACCTCGCTCCAAATTATTATAAAGTGTTTACACCGTCATAAGGAACCAAGGTTACTTAAAACACGTTCAAAGGTCCTATCTTCGGGAAAGAGCCCCCCACCATTGAATGGGGCACTATGATGTCATAGATTGCACACCCGGTTGCAGGGGCAATAGAACGCTTCATTACGTAAGACTGGTTCGAACGGCATATCTGCAGGTTCGAAACAACCAACGGGGTGTTTCGTTATTTAAAAGGGTGTTAGGTTACGCAAGACCTGTTCAAAGGACACATCTACATATGCGTACCATTGTAACCGCGGGTTTGGTAACATTAATTGCGTAACGGGGGGAGATAAAGTCATAAGAATGGTGATGTGACGTCATGCGGAAGGGAAGTGACGGGGTCTAGGTTGTAGCGTTAGCGGCCCAAAGAGCGTATCTGTATCGCAGGCGTCGGCGTCGGTGCGCTGAATGAACACAGGCGTTGACTGGCTATAAGGCTTCTCTTACTAGTTTTGATTAAAGATAGTTTAGCTGATGAAATATCTTCAAAGAAAGTCCATAATTAGAGTAAGAAAACAGTATAAAATATGCCAAAAATGTCTATGCCTTTATTTTTTAACCCCTCTGCAGGTTACTGGTGGTGCTGATTTGGGTCCTCCACACTTCCTCGGCCCAGGACATTTCTGGGCCACATCCCTGCCTACTGCTCTTTTAGCTGAAGATCTTTCTGAAGTTCTGTTTGCTCCGCATACTTTTTTCGGTCCTGGGCATATTGGCTTACTCGGGCCTTTGCACACTCGAGGTCCCGGACATAAAGGTCGAGGGCCGGGACAGGCTTCTCTTCCACGCCCGAAAGCGTCATTCCTTCCAAATCCTTGTCCACTACCTGCTCTTGAACCAAAACGACCTCCTTCTCCTACACCTCCTGGTCCCATGCCTCCTGGGCCCGAACCATCTTTTGAACCTTGGCCACCACGTCCTGCTGCTGTACCCTGACCTCCCCTGTCACTACCACTACCTCCTCTTCCGCCATCACCACTTCTACCGCCTTTACCACTACCACTTCTTCCTCCTCCATCACGACTACTACTTCTTCCTCCTCCATCACGACTATTACTTCCACCTCCGCCACTACCACTTCTTCCTCCTCCGCCACCAACACCTCCTGCTCCAGCACCGCCTTCATAGTCAGTAACTTTCAATACACGCTCTCCACCACCGTCTTTCCTTTTTCCTCCGTGGCCACGTTTTCCTCCAGTTTTGCTTTTCCCTCTTTCTCTCTTCCCTCCACTACCATCACGAGATCCTCTTCCTCCATTCTGACCACCATCTCTAACAGCACCACCTCCACCGCCGCCACAACCAATGAACTGCCCCACGTCAAGTTTCTCTAGTGGTTTTTTGGGTTCATCTCTGACTCTAGTTCCTGGATATCTATCATAGCATGAAATATTCGATGTTCCCCTACAATACGTGTAACACTTATTACTCACGCGTGGACATTGTGGAGAGCGACAACTTCCTTTAGGGAAACACCTTGCTTGTGCGCCTGGCTGGTAGGAATCTTGTCGACAACAAGAGGCCCGACAAATATCCATATTTTCAGGCAATTCTCCAACCCAGTTCTCATCCACTCCACATCTGCAAGGTGGCCTTTCTCTAGACTTTACATCCCATTCTGTTGATTTCTGAGTCGCTTCCCTAGCTGGTTCTTCACAGTATTCCGAAATTAAATTAATTAATTCCATTAGTTGTTGATCAAAAAAATCTCTGGACTGAGCGGGCTTCCTTCTTTCCCCATAAGACTCGTCATTGCTGACACGAGTGTATGCAGGAATGACAGGACTGCTTTCCTTTAGCTGATGGTAGATATCAGACGGCCCGTGAAGTTCTCCATGGTATGAGTATCCTGGCAAATTTGCAAACTCGTTTAAGCGAATTCTGTCTGATTCATCAAAAGAGACTTGTCTTTGCTGTTGATCTCCCATTGAGTCATAATTCCACGCATATCCCTTTACAGTTGGGTAATTGTTGTTTCCATAATTGTAGTCGGGCTTATATTGAGGTTCCGGATTATATGATGAGAAATTGAAGTCCTGATCGGTGTACATTTTGATGACTAAATTTGACGACAAGTTTTGGTTCGGCTTGCAAGGTTCCCCATACCCACTTCTGACTATTACTGCATGGTGAATTGAATGTTTATCTGAAAAGTATGGATATTTTAAGTTAGTAATACATAGTATGTACAATAACATAATATATAATACATTATATGACTAGATTCCATACACGAGCATGCAGATCTTCACGTACCCTGGAGAAATCTCGCTCACCCTCTCTCACTAGGTAACTAAACCCTTCCACTTGAAGAGCATTGACTGAGTATTGTGCCACCAATCATGTGTTTATGTACCTGTATGTGTATTATAGTCTGAAGTTAATGGATATATTACCAGGAGTCACTGGTGTCATAACTGTATTCAGTTTGTAGGCCTTCTTCAATGGTGTCATAACTGTATTCAGTTTGTAGGCCAAACACCTATTCCACTGACTTCTGTGAATAATTACCGATACTGCAATTCATTGTGTACAGTATATTCAATTCATTATACATTTTCGGTGTGCACACTGCAAGATATGTTCATGGCAACAATCGAGTGTACTTCCATCTAAACGTCTCAGATGTACACACTCATCTACGGTAGATATTCTTCTACTTACCATACTCTCACCTATACCTGTACTCGATTTGACTCATGTGGAAGCGCACTCTAAAGTGTGGAAGTGGAAATGTGAGAGAATGCACATTAATCTATGCCATATGAAATATTTTTTCTGGTGAATTGTTAATCTGGAGTAGTTTGGTTTTCACATCCTCTACATTACTGCTCATGTTTTCTGTAACTCATTTCTGCGATTTAAAAAAAAAATATTTTACGAAAAGTGCCCAATTTTATGTTATCTTGTTCTTCAAAACTCTTAGAATCCACAGACAGTCGCCTTTTCTTATAGAAATATTGTTCGTATTGTATATAAAATCGCCAACAATTTCCCACAAAATTTACCTAAAATGGCGCTTTGACGTTATGCTTATACAAGAGAACCGTCTGCTCCACGTGATGCAGAAACCAGAGTCGTAAACTTACTGGCGATCTGTGGTTTCAACAACAATATTATTATTGTCCCTAACCTAACTGCCCTAACTAAGCTCGACATGTCACTAACATTAATATCACTATTAACGCGGCGATCTTTAAACATATGCGAAATAGATTGTTGGACCGGAAATATAGCCTATGGCTCAGGAACTCCGGGGTGGAAGGCAAGCCCAAAATAAATTCCAAACCCAACTGCCGCCAACCTGGCTCTACATGTCACTAACACTATTATCTCTAATCCTAACCTAACTGCCACTTACCTAGAATCCGCGCAACGGACACACCAGCTCTTTATGTAGAAGACCTAGATCAACACATCAACACACCTCATCCTCTTTCAGATCGTCAAATACGGTTCAATTCACGGGAATTAAGTGTACGAGCAGTCATAGCACCAACCGGCCTGATTGCTCGCACGTGTTTGCGCTTCTCCGAATACAGCGTGTACATAGCAAATGCCCAATCTGTGCGTAAAGGACCAATGAGACAGAAGTTCATCGGGAGTGTAGGTATGCAAGCTAGGGCCCGAGTAACAGCTTGGACCACCTCTTATATAAACCCAGATATGAGCTATCGTAGACCCCACAGGGCAAATTTGTTTTACAATTTGAAATTCTGCTGAATTATTCACTGGGGAAATATTATACACAAATACCTAATTATTATTATCTGTAATATTTACTTACCAATTTCAGTTTACAACTTTAAATTTAACCCACATCCTTGATTTAAATTTTGTTACGATTTTCATTTCCATGGTAATTGGGTATTATATATTTGTACTTTTTCTTCAGATTAACATTTCAGTCGTAAAATCAACGTAATGCAATAGAGTGCAATTCATTACCTGTTTATTACAAAATAGGTAGAGATATGAGATATGACAGGTAGAAATATGTAGGATGATATGAATTGATGGAGGCGAATTTCTGAAATTGCTAGGATTAAGAACTGACATTAAATCATTGCTGTGTGGTGTGCCTCATGTACTGCCATGGGGGATATTATGCAATGTAAGTTTCCAAATAAGTGTGTATTACGTTACGAGGTTTGAACAATATTCAGTGCATATTTTACCTATAGACCTACTACTTAATCAGTGACTCGTGACTCAAGTCAGTTCCAGTCTTGTGACTGCAACTCAGTTCGTTGTTTGTTACTGCAAGCAATTTGTGGAACGTAACCCGGAGTGGCTCTTAACTTCCAGCTTTTCAAACCACCCCTGAAAGTAAGTGGTGTTTATGTGTGATAACGAAAAGAAAAAGAATGTATTCCAAACGCTGATCAGGAAAATCGACCAATGGTCGGCTGAAGTAGGCTATGTTTTTAAAGAATATTCAAACACCGTACAACATCGCAATACCACGACCAATGTCCCGACTGCTGAAACAAGAATTTTTTCCGACAGAAATTTACATTTCCTCTTTCATTTTGATAATTTTGTCTGATAGTTGCCCCCTGAGGACGACAGCTCGAAATTACACATCCCGTGTGACTCGCTGACAGACCGCAATAAATGTATGGCCGGTGCATAATGGGTGGAGGTGTTTAGGAGAAATATCAATAGTGTCCCCAAGGGAAGTTCTTCCCCATGAGCGAGCTAGAGCAGGCAGACTCTATCCCGAATTAAAGTGCAATAAATTTTTCTTCAGTGCAACGATATTAGGATTATACAGTACTTTCATTAGGCCTAGATATGTTTATTTTTTATGTGTTCTATTCTTTTTATCGCTACAGTGAATCTTGGTTATGAATACTTTTTAATTATTTCATTGGGCTCCTCTATTCATACGACGTGTACTTGATATTGACCAGTAACGTTTAGCAATGCCTCGGAAATCGATCAATCACGATCGTTTATCTTATAATATGCTTGCTAGGAACACAAGGATGCGATTTTATCTTATAAAAGTCAGCTTGTTAATGGAACCGTAAAGTACCAATAAGCAGTGATTTATAGGCCTGCGTCTCATCAGTGAACCGAATAAAAACACGTTATTTTATACAATATGTATTGTTTTGAAATTAAAATAATATAAATGTTCATTGTGGGGTTTCCTCATCTATGAGAAAAATGTGGAGAAACATAAAGCCCTTGTGGTCCCTAGACATCATTTAGCTGACATTAAAGAAGCTGCAAGCATTAAGAAACTTGTGTGAAAATTTTTAGTGTCACGGAAAGGCTGGTCCGAGGCACTTTTTTTCTTGTAAGTCACCCTGTAACAGGAGGCCCTAGCCCGCACTGGGATGTTATTGGGCTAATAATAAAAAAAATCAAAAAAATCTGGGCCTTATTCGGCGTATGTGTGTGCGCGACTTCTGTGTCTCATCTTCTTCAGATTTTGTTCCTACTACAGATCTATTACGTCAGCACTGTTATATTTTAATTTTGAAATGAATATCAGTGTATTGAATGTGTTAATTTCCTTTCTTAGCGGCGACTTAGTAGTAAATTTTCCAGAATTTACTAATTTATAATTATTTTATCTCTTTTTTTTGTAGTTTCAGAACCACTTTATTACATTGTACTGAAACCAATAAAGACCTATCGTAATATTGACATAAATATTGTAATAATCATGATCAGTGGCGTAACTGAAGGCGGAAGGGGGGCGCGAGGTCCTAGGAGGCCCGAAATGAAAACTGAAAAAAAAGGAATATAAATATGCTGTCGTAAATGCGGGGGGAACATGCAAAGGAATAAGAGGAAAAGGGTTCTCCTGTGGAGACAAAAGAAAAAAGTCAAGCAGTAATTTTCATCAAGTGTATAACAAAAAAAGACAGAAAGCTTGTACTTTTGGGACAGGAGTTACATTTTGTTGATATGAAGTTCAATACCTTGGTGTGATACTAGATAAAATACGACTTCTAACACACCATTTAACTCAGTTTTCCAGATCTACAGCTAGATTATATTTAGACCTACGTCTAGCCACTTCAATGACCCTTAAAGATTTTACATTATTACAGGTTGCCAGTGCCTGATTTTTTAGGTAAGTGGTATATTACTTTTGAATCATTCCAATACTACTTTATTCCATAATGTCCTACACTACAACTATTACTAGACTAATAGAAATAATAATAATAATAATAATAATAATAATAATAATGCAGGCAAATTTTAATACCCCCGAGGTCTTATCAGCCTGTCAAATTTGATATTTCCCGCGGTCGAAGTCTGCTAATGAACCCATAATTATGCTTGATGGAGAATTTTTGTTATGGGCCCAAATTAAACTTTGCAGAAGAGGGAAATCTTTCTCCGTTATCCCTCTGATCTTAAAGAACAGTTTTAATAATAAATTCTCATTCTTAACAGATATAGTCCAATGAAATTGTCAAGAATGGGTGCAAAATTTAGGATAGAGCTAATTTTTTTATATGATGTCTGGGATGGTTTTGAGAGTAATTTCTGACATTTTTCCAACAAAATGCTTTGCCGCCGGAGCCGCCATCTTGAAAAAACTTCTACATTTTCGATTTTATTTCTTTTTTTGCCCATTATTTGCCAAAACACGTACCTGACAAAGATGTTTTATCATCCATCCTAAAGGTAGACTAAATTTGATACAGTTTGACATCAAATTGAGTTTTCTACCATGAATAGTTTCGGAAATATAGCTCTACGAATTTCAGCAACATTTTGCAAAAAATTAAAAATCTGAACTTTCAACTAGTTTTTGCTCGCTGTCTTCTAAATGACAAAACTTATAGTAAAACTCCATATGGAGACTTAAACTAGAGGTAATTTGCAACTTTTCGAGTACCTTTAAATTTATGGTACCTCTTACAGGTCACAAGATACAGAGGTTTACAAATATATATACAGCAACGATTGAATAATGACATGTGCATACAAGTTAGGAGCAATAACTGCACAGAACATTCGTTTATATACAAAAGGATTTATTTAGCTGGAGTTCTGGTGAAACACTGCATTGAATGACTTGCTTGTTCATAGTCTTCGGCACTTAAAGGGACCTGGGCAGTTGACGTCTGCTATTTCGTCCGTGATGTTCACAATCTGGCCAGTGTTGATAAAGTTCTCTTCAGCGTCTTCATCCAAAAACAAATTAAGTGGCTCATCAGGAGTGTCATCATCCTCACTGTCGAAGGACAGGACTTTTAGTAGGCTATGTTTCCACACGACTGCCCATTGCAATGTTTGCATTATGGTTGTGCACTTTAATCCAGCTTTACGACACCCACAAGCGTTTAAACACCCCTTCTTGCAGGTGCAGGAAATACTGTTCTGAATTGATTCTGGAGCTGGCTCCTCCTTGGCATTAAGAGGACAGAGGCCCCTTCGTGTATTCACCCAGACCCACTTCAAAGGGTTTTTGTATTCACCGAGCCATGCCTGAACTTGGTGGTATGTTCGCATGGCATCACTGGTTGGGGGCAGCCTCGCTAAGTTAAATTACATTCTTCCTACAGCTTTTACAAATATTCCGTGCCGAAGTTCGTCAAGTGCTTGTGTAGCAGGGTTTCCTCCATAATAAGTGAACTAAAAAATGTTGGCCCACTTCAGCCACTTCTCCTGATATAGCTTGAGGGTTCAGAAATACATTAGCCTCCTCTTCTAGTTCAGGTTGTTTCAAAATCAACGAACACAAGTGGGTTTTCCCATGACCAAAAACTGCAGATGTTGTGTCACAACCACTGAAAGCATGGATGAACAGCAGCATGTTGGAGAAGCTGTGGCGAAATGACTGGCTTGAATAGAACATGTCTGCAGCTTTGCCTCTTCCGCACTTTTGGAGAACTGTATTCTTTATATGAGGGGATGGTAATGCAATGAGGAGAATAAGGAGGTCTATGTCCTCCCCAACTACAAAGGCAGTGTCGTATTGAGATACCATTGAGAAGGCAGTGCTAACAATCAAGACATCTGCATCTTCAACAGCCTGTTTCACTTGTATTCCAGCTTTTGGCAATTCTTTTTTTTTTTTAGAAATTCTGCTTCTTGTGAACTTTTCAAAACAGTAGTTCTATCAAAGATGACATCAGGAGATGAACACGCAGCCCATCGGAGTCTTTCACAATTCTTAGAGCTTGTTTGATTAGCGTGCGATGTGCGGAGCAGTGACAAAGAGCCTCTTAGCGCCATTCCTCTGATAACATGTTTCCATTTTCGGAGAACTGTATCTGCTATAGGAAATAATTTTTTAGAGGACACTGCAAAGTGTTCTTTTAAAATAAAACGCAGTTCTTTCAAAATTAAAATGCTGTACCTACACTAACTTTTCATATTATTTTCTTTTTACATTGGTTTTTTTAGTCTTTTATCATTTTTATCATTTTATTTTTTTAGTCTTTTATCATTTTTATTTATTATTTTTTTAAATTTTTTATTGGACAATGTGATGTTACCCAGGGTCCCTGAGCCGTAGGCTATTCCCCTAGACAAACTATAAGTTTTAAATTTACAATTTTTATGTACAGTTATTAATCAACTGTTCCTTTTCACTTGGATGTGAAGTTTTTCTCTCGTCCTTTGTTACAAACTCAATTACAACATTGAATATACAAAAGGAAGTGAGAAAACAAAAATGTTACAGTTCTTCACACTACACTTATTCACCCTTTTTTTCAGTCTTCAGTCTTCCTCGTCCTGCTCTCCCCTGTTATCAAGAACTTTCTGTGCAAAAGTTTTGAATACCTCGAAGTTGTTCTTCCTTGTCCAGAAGGTTAAGTCCGGGGCCAACGGTTCGTCTTCAGTCTGAGTATGTTCCTGGCATCCTCATGTCTGGCACACGTATATAAAACATGGTACATGGAATCATCTTCGCAGTTCTCGCAGCAACATAATGAATCTTCTTCTAAATTAAATCTGGCTAGATATGCTAAGAATGATCCGTGCCTCGTTAGAAACTGCGATGTGGCGAAGTCCGGAGTTATCCAGGTTTGTTTCAGTCGTTTGATGACACTCGGGAAGAAGTCCTTAATAAATTCTTGTAAATACTGTTTTGGTTTGTTAATTACCATGTAATATTTAACTATAAGACAACACGCCATTTAGAATATCCTAGGCAACACTAGACTTTTCGTACCTTCGATTAGTTTTCTGAAATGTGAGGAGTTGTAGAAACCTCAGTATCTGATGACCTATAATAGGTATCAAAACGTTAAAATACTCAGCTTGTTGCAAATTTACTCTAGTTTAAAAGTTATCCTACGGAATTTTACTGAAGGTTTGGTCATTTAGAAGATAGCGAGCAAAATCTAGTTGAAAGTTCAATTTTTTTTTTATTTTTTGCAAAATGTTGCTGAAATTCGGAGAGCTGTATTTCCGAAACTATTCATGGTAGAAAACTCAATTTGATCTCAAACTGTAGCAAATTTAGTCTACTTTTAGGATAGAGAATAAAATATATTTTTCAGGTGCGTGTTTTGGCAGATAATGGGCAAAAACAGAAATAAAATAGAAAAATTTTGAAGTTTTCTCAAGATGGCTGCTCCGGCGGCAAAACATTTTGTTTGCAAAATGTCAGAAATTACTCTCAACACCATCCCAGACATCATATAAAAAAATTAGCTCTACCCTAAATTTTGCATCCATGTGGCTTGTTTTGTGACAATTTGATTGGACTAATTTCATTCTTTGTTTTACCGAATTGTACTTTATTTTAGTTCAAAATACAGTGCTGTAGGTGGAGATGTACATTGTTAACTTCGCAATACCTATCGTCGTATTGGGAGCAGTGACTAGTGGCTACGCTTGCTGATTGCATTTTGTCCTAACGAGACTTGGTCATTTGATTATTTCATTTCACTTTTCCATAGATAACTATGTTACCTTTCCTGCCTGTTCAGTAAACCTAATTTGTTTCTGGTATTAGGCCTAAGCTTATTGCTACGACTTTCATTCATTATTTTGTTCCATGTGCTTTAGTAGCACTGCTTTTTCCTTTTAAGATAACTTACTTACAGGTACGGCTTCGCTCACATGGAATCATGCTTCTACTTTAAGACAATGGTAGACAGAATAGTCATCACGACGATTAGAATAGTGATCTCAGTAGAATCAACACATTTGATTTAAGTGGATAGAGGGAAGGCTGTTTACTTACTTGTGAGCAGTATCCTCCATATTCTTGTATCCTATAGTAAAGGTATGCCAATGGGGTTATTTTATTATTTATTTTATTATATAGTAAAAGTTAATTTAGGCTATACGCAGCAGAAACTGTATATCCTCCAGATATGAAGACTGCAAAAACTGAATGAATATCTAATGATAGTTATAATATAGGCCTAGGCCTTACTCGTAATATAACCTCGATGTTCAAATGAGAATATAAAAATGCTAATTCCGGAGAAACGAAACCTGTTATTTTCTCCCATTCATAGTCCATGTGCCAGACCCCCAAAACTGACCAAGTCATAATTTGGGGGGACTGAATAAAATTTATAGCACGTGTTTCTGAGGTTATTTGGAGCAAAAAACGTTCGGGGAGGGGGGGCATCATGAGGAGGTATCTTTCAAATATGGCGGCGATTCAAATTGGCGGACGACTGTGAATCTTTGAATTCAATTATCTCGAGACTGGGTGACCAATCCTGAATTTGTTTTTTTCAAAATGTAGGAGATTTTTTGTTACATTTTTGTTTCACACGTGTATGGCCGAAAAACAAGTATTTATTGGTCAAAACTCTAAAAAACGGATAATTAGTTTTTTTATTTACGTTTTGCGGTTTAATAGACTAATAGTTGGGTATATCGAAAAAGTGCTTGAAATAAAAGTTGTAGAGAAACATCTCACCTTTAAAATTCAGAAATTAAATTGAGGATCGGATTAATAGAACCCGAGATATCCAGTTTCAAAGCGGGCGGAGCGGGGTTGAGCGCGTTGACCGGTCCCGCCTAGCAAGAGGCGAGACTTAACGTAAAATCCTGCTCTGTATTTATTTCTATCCTCAGTAATCAATGTATCAGTAGATAACTTTACATAAACGACTAATGTGTACTATTTTTAACATGATAATTATTCACCTACTCATAAATGTCATTAACAATTATATAATTTATCTGGAAAAGGACATCAATAATTACCAACCCATGTAATATACTTTAAACGTTTTTATTTTTGATTGTGAAGAAGAATCCGTTAAAGGAACTTCAAATATGTAAGATAATAAAAGAAAGAAAACAAGTAATATGCTTTATGTATGTATAGGAACAATGTAGGCTATGTGTAGGAACTTTGAACAGCCCCCCAAATTATAATGACTGATGGGGCACATGGACTATTAATAGAGAAACCATCCTGGGTCTATTTGCATCAATTGACTTTGTCCCTCTTTCTACACACACGCACACACACATATACATTATATATATATATATATATAAGTCCAACCCTACCCTACTTTTACTCAATTGTCATTGTCTTAGTCTTTTAGCCTATTGTATTTTATACTCAAAGGCTATAATAAATTGAATTTAATTTAATGATTTTGAATTTCTTTGTTGTTTGGCAACAAACATAGACTACATGACAAATAACAAGCAAACTACAGACAGTCATCCTACCTCACTCAGCTAATGAGAAGAAAGAACGCTATATGACGACATCTTTCGGTCATGATGTTTCACGAACGAAATGTGAGAAAGAATGTGGTATTTATTGTCACATAACTCCGGAGGTATGTGGTGTTTTTTGCTATAAAACTCAATTTTCCAAACCCTCTAGTAAAGTCAAAAAACTGTTTTTGGACGCCATTTTTCTAATATGGCGGCGCGAGCGGCAAAGATACGAGGTAGCAAAGTGAAAATTAGAAAAGAGAAAATTCGAAATCTATAAAATCACCAATTTTCAAAACTCCGGAAAACTTTCCAGGTAACCCCTTTTATGAGCACTGGGCTATAACGCTCGTTTGAAAATGGGTGTTTATTTCAACGACTAGAGTTTTGGTGGAACTGAGTCCACTTAACTCAGACGTTATACAGCAATGGCGCGTTTTTAAAGTCTTCGTTTGGGTATATTTAAAGAATGTCGGTGGAACCGGGCATGAGACTAACGCAATATTTTACCGCGCTACGTGAAATTAACATAGCCATTGAGCCGCACCTATTGAACCACACCCATTGCGGTAACCAAGAGCAGTAAATCTCGTAACACAGTGAAATTTTCGGACTGAATATTCGATTAACGATTCGAGTTATCAGTTAATTCAGTTCTCATTTCTCGGCTACTGATTCAAGTTCTCACATCTCGCACCACAAATACTCGGTTTCTGCTTTCATCCGAGAACTTTTTCATTCAAATGATCATTCGATTCTTTACATTACTCGAGAACAGATTGCTCAATTCTTAAAACCATTCAATTCTCCCCATCACTAAATTTAACGTCTATGATGCATAAGTTTCGAGCTAATCGCAACGCTAGAAAGGTTAATAAACACTTTTATAATATAGGCCTACGTACCGGTATTGAAAATCCACGAAGAAACGGGCTTTTCACTATTCAATTAGACTTTTTACTTGCTTGTTAGTAGAATTTTCTATATAGTAATCCTATGGTAAAGATTCAATTGTATACAAGAGAAAATGTTTATCTTCCAGATCTGAAGGCTGCAAGACTGCTTATCTAATGATAGTTATATAGCCTAGACCTATTTCGGGGGAGATATAATATTAAACTAACTCCGTGAAAAAGATTTTATCATCCGCATCATCTTACCATGGGCAGACGGCAGAATTAGGGCTTTGTGGTCAGCATGCCTTTCACCTATGGTAGTTTTGATGATTTTCGTGACCGCAGCCGTTGCTTATTAAGTACCAGTATGGTACTTTATGAGATTGTGTGGGGGACGGAAAAATGTCTGTCCGTCTGTCTGTCTGTCTGCCTGCCTGTGTCTGTCTGTCCGTGTGTCTGTACGCTCCATAATTCAAATACGGATTTTTATGAAACTTGCAGTACGCATTTATAACGTTCATGGGAAGAACCCTATTGTTATTGAACCAAATCGGTTCACCGGTACCGGACTAATGGCCATTTTAGTGCCTATTTTAACAGATTATATTAGAAAGGCGCCTTAACTCAAACACGCTGTATCGGATTTTCATGAAACTTGGGATACGCATTTATGACGTCCATGGAAAGTGACCTATAGAATTTGAACCTAATCGGTTGAACGGTACCGGAGTAAAACTCAATTTAGTGTCTACTTTCAAGGCGCGATAACTCAAATAGGCCTGCGCTTTATCGGATTTTTATGAAACTTGGTATACGGATTTATAATGTCCATGGGAAGACGTCTATTGATATTCGGCCAAATCAGTTGCCAGTACCGGAATAATGCCCAATTTAGTGTATTTATGGTAATATACCAGAAAGTCAGACAACTCAAATATGCTTTATCGGATTTTCATGAAACATTGTATACCCATTTATAATTTACATGCGAAGACGTTTATTGATACTGGACCAAATCGGTTCACCGGTACCGGAGTAAAACCCAATTTAGTGTCTTTTTTAAAGACGCGGTAATTCAAATACCCTTTATCGGATTTTTATGAAACTTTATATACGCATTTATTATGTACATGGGAAGACGTCTATTGATATTGGATAATATTGGTATCGGAGTATTGCCCAATTTAGTGCCTATTTTATGGTGATATATTATTAAGAATTTAACAATTGCAAATCTGTTATCCTGACAACATATCGATTTACATACTTCATATACGGCTTTGTAATATTTAGCTATGATACATTCCTTTGCATTTAAGCTGAGACGTACGGTGATAATAACGAAGTAAATTGGAAGATTTAATTATCAAACTATTCAGTGTTTATTTCGTTCATCAAGTTGAATACTGTTATATACAGAAGATATAAACTCTGAAATAATTAGGCCTACGTACATTCAGTGGAGTTCTTCGCCAGTGTATTTTGTGAAATGTTGACATAATTATTTTAAGAATGTCTTATAGCAGTGTATACGAGTTTGAATTAAGGTTAAGTATCAAACTTTAGACCTTTGTTCTTCCGTAAGTCCTGCTTAATGATTCGATTTGCAGCTTAGCTCGGAAATCGATAACAAAAATAACTTATTATCTGCAAATAATAATTCCAATTAACATTTTACTGATTAAACAAAAGCATACTGGCACTTTGTTACCTCAGTTTACCTGATTTTATTTTATTTTTCTTTAAAATATTTTTTAAACCAAAAATATAAATAATATTTTAAAAAATCCGTCAATAATTTTGTATAGCAAGCATCAATGAATATGTTCAGGTTCATATTATAATATTTCTGGAAGGGGACAGATTTCAATTTTTATTAAATTAAATTAATTAATGTCTCAGAAACGAATTAAGATATTAAACAGAAATTTGAAACTACAATTAAGTTCAGGTTCAGTTAAGTTTATTAGTTTTCAAGTTTGTAGCACAGATAGTTTAGGAAATAGCTCTCAACACTTAACTAACTCCGTGGCTCTGTATACCTAAAGGAAGTAGGCCTACCAACACTTAGGTCATCTTATGTTATCTAGAGTCAAGAGAGACGTTTGCTTTTCACATAATTAGTGATGGTCACCAAATTCTAATCTTTTAATTAAGATGTCTCGAAAAAATATATTTTATCATGAAACCACAATCCAGAAATCCAGTTTGAATGCTAGAAGGATAAAGCTTATTTGCCAAGTCATAGTAGTACTCGAGGTATAGACTTGCCAATACCGTTATGCGCATTACATCCTGGCAGACTGGTGTCGTGCACATTGGCACAGGTGCACATCGGCACAGTCGCATTTTCGTGCACATTGGCATAGTATTTTTATCTTGTAATATTATCGTGCTCATCGCCACACAACCCGTTGTTGCTAGGGGTGGACATAGAGACTCAAACCTACAGCCTCCTTCACCACATCTCCAAGGCAGCACCCCTTAGCTACCGCGGCTAAGGAAACCGATTGTTGATATCGTAGATAGGTTGTCAGGTTAGGTTAGGTTAGGTTAGGTTAGGTTAGGTTAGGTTAATTCAAAGTCTCATTCAATCGCAGGCAGATACTTCATGAATGATTTCTGAACAATTCAATTATAATATTAATGTACACTGTATGTATCTATAATAATAAAAGGAAGTGTTTGTCTTTCTGTCTATCTAGCAGTTACGGTGAACTCCATTGCATTCAATACGATAATGTAATTCCAACTTTGTCTCTATGTCCACCCCTACGAAGGGTGTGTGGCGATGAGCACGATGATATTGCAAGATAAAAATATTATGCCAATGTGCACGAAAATGCGATTGTGCCGATGTGCACGTGTGCCAATGTGTACGCAACCGGCAGACTACCTTTATTTCATTTATTTAAAGAAAGTAAACACATCCACTACCGCTACTTATTTTGAAAAAAAAAAAACTTTTATGAACTTAATTGTCATAATTCAACATTTATGTATTCTGGGAACATAATATAATATATGTATAAGTATTAATTGTTCCCGAGCAATATTGACGATACATATTAAATGAACCTTATTCTTGGTACTGCTGCAGTAATTATTCACGGTATAGAATACCTAAACGATAATAACGATAGGCTATATCCTTTTATTACTCTCTATCTGGCTATTCCACAAAGCAATTCTAGACCCTATTACGCCTAGTAACAGAACTGAAGTCGCAGTCGATATGATTTCGTTGTTTCTGAGCACAAAGCTATTGCAACTTTAAACATTAAATTTCGGAATTCCTTCCAGACAAACCAAATAATGACTTTTGTCATAGTTGTATTGTGTCTCGAAATACAATGGTAGATATGTGGTTTTACGATGCTACTAAACAAAATTTAATCCAGATTGCTCACACTGAGCTTATAATTGAGATTTTCGCGATAGTGGATTTTTCTGTTTTGCTTAATTTAAACGTCCTCTTTCGAACCATTGTCCGCAGGATAGGATAAAATGAATTGAGAGATTTGTGGGTATGTGGTTGACTATACAGTTAATATAACATAGGCTAGAAATAACTGGACATAACTAACATTCCATACCCCTTTCGTAATAGAAACATATAGACCTATATATACGCCTCGACTGGCTTGAACGAAGCGTTCAAACTTGCGAATAAAATATTTTGTCACAACTATTTTAATATCGTAATTATGAAATGTAATTGGAAGAATTAAGTCATGTTTCAATATACTTTAATATAATAAATGTATTATAATTCTATCCTTCATGCAGAGGAACTAAAGCTACCAATATGTTTTTAAAAAATTATTACTAACCATATTTTTAATTATGTTTGAGGGCCTCAAATTGTATAGCCTGCTGAAAAAAATAGGCCGACTTTTGTTCGTTGGAAAATTAAAGTTCTATAAAGTGGTTCATTAGTTTAACGAACTTGCAGTAATTTCTGTGGTGAATGTTCATTCACAAAATATCTCCACCTTCTGAACCGAAGATCTGAGTTCGCATTCCGTTAATTCATTAATAAATAATATTAATGCTCATTTGAAATCCCTGAAAAATTTGAAATAAGTAAATATGCCTTGATATTATTTTCTCTAACACAAAAACAAACAAGGGCCATAAGTAAAACAAAGAATATGCCTGATCGTGGAATTAGTTTCTTTTCATTTGCAAGAAACTTATAATTAAAATAATTAAGTACCGTTTGAGATTGGATTGTAGAGCCAGCATAAATTGCTCACTCGTTTGGCAATGCAGTACGAATGTTGCCATTTTTCTTGCTGATAACATAGCTCAAATATATTCTTAATTAATTCCCAAGATAACCCAGGTATCCAGAAGGTATTCTCCATTCGATTTCATACCAAGTATAAAGTTATTTAAATATAGTCAATTTCAGTGGTTTAGTTATATTGTGCTACCTTGTGTATGCAGGATATGACAGAGTGAACACGCGAAGTATAATATGTTTATGCGGCCCATCTTTTTCTCAGCCGTCTGTACATAAAGCTAACCCTAAAATGGATGAAACTTACCAAACACTAAGCATAACCTCGTCTAGTTTCAGGTGAGATATTATCGTACACATCTCAAGTCCGGAGATAAGATAATCCGCCTTTATCTCTGAGAGTAGAGCACGAACTCATTCAGTGAATATGCAATCTGACGTGAATGTGTAATGCAACCAGGCCTTCGATGCCTGCTGTTAATTTAAGCACTATAACTTTGATGTAATTGAATTCTCGGACGCACTGTACAAACACAACATAACAATCTACTGGTGATTGCATTACTTGTCACTATGCAAATCATTCTCAAATGGTGTCTTAAATGGTATACAAATTATGTTAATCAGTATAATCCCGCGTATACATTTAGGCCTATAAGTTTAATATTATAGGTCTAATTCATGATTCTTTTAAAATAGCTTAAAATGGCCTGTAATGTTCATATTACTTAATGTAATATTACGAGGCGCGTCCATAAAGTAAGTTTCCCTGGGGCCGTTTACAGAAACAAAACACAATTTCGTGGACAAATACCGTATTTTACGGACCATAAGACGCACTTTTCTTCCCTTGAAAACAGAGCCTTGGAAGTTGGGTGCGTCTAATGGTCCGAAGAACAATAAAAAAATTAAAACTATGGTAAATATTGCTATAATGCCTTAGTTATACACAAGTTGTTGTTAACGATAAGACAGTTAATAATTCTGGCATACACTGTACATCACTGCACTTGTCACAATTGTAAAATGAGGGTAGCTGGAAGCCAGGTATAAAATGCGAAAAGAAAGGAATGTTGAGGTCTTTTATACGAAAGGAGTTGTCTCCGCCGGGTAGTTTAAATGAATGTAATGACCATTAAACAGCCTTATCCTGTTACACTTACCGTATACTGAATTGAGGGTAAGAGGATGTAAAACTATTTTCAGTCAGTCAGAAATCAGTTCAGTTGTTAAAATTTACGCGATGCCACCTGTACAGAAGAGATTTTCGTACAACGCAGGTTTTAAGTTAGAAGTTATTTACACCGATTCCATTGTACAAGGTTATACAGGTAGTTTGCTTATGTAATGAAGTGCATTATTCCCTTTAAAATATTTAGTCTACAATCACATTAAATTTATTTTCCTTTAAAATTCCATCCTATAATTAAGGTGCGTCTTATGGTCCGGAGCGTCTTATGGTCCGTAAAATACGGTATATTCCAACAGATACAGCAAGTATTCAGATATTATTCAATATATTTGCCACCGAAATTGAAACATTTGTCCGTGGAACCAACTTTTAAATTCCTGTGTCGTAGACGTCTGCCGCCAGGGATTTGAACGACTGTGTAACAAACATCTCCTCCTCTCTTTCATTATCTGTCATTCCTTGTCATTTCTTGAGGTGTAGGAAAACATGGAAGTCACTGGGAGCGAGGTCCGGGCTATAGGGTGAATGCAGGAGAAGTGCTAGGAGGTGTTTAAACATCCACCCTACAGCTCGGACCGCGCTCCCAGTGATTTCCATCTTTTCCTTCAAATAATTGTTCAAGTTCTAAAAGTTCACGTCCCTCCATATTTGGTTTTGTGAAAGTTATCATAACGTTAACATTACTTTCGTCAACTCGCTATTCACTATCTGACTGTTTGAATGTGCTTACCACTTGAGGTATTTATGAAGTTAGATATTGTAAACTTACTATCATATTTGATTACGTGAAATAATTATAAAAATAATAAATTTAAAATTCATCAATACAGGTATTTATATTCATATTCAGGCGACTTATACATTTTGATTTGTTTACTACACTGAAGGAAACTTTGTTTTACGTCATCGCTTCCAGATAAGATTCTACTTATTTTGTATATAAAATTTATCTTATTTTCAACATTAGCATTCTGCCTGGAATTCGGTTTATTGTTTAAGATATTGTACACTTGTAAATTACTTCCCGCTTCGGAAGATTCAACAGTTTTATCTTTCATTGCTTGACATAAGGTAATTTATAAAAACAAAATTAGTTATGTCTACGCAAATGTCCATCAATCTATCTGCACCTAGATATCATATTATTTATTTCATAATCTTTATGCACAACTCGGATTGCCTTCTCATACAAAGGATAGGCTACTACAGTGTTTTGCAGATGACAATTTGTCCTTCTCCTTGATTAGATACGCAGTCCAATCAGAGACGGCGACACGGAGGGGAGACTCTTACTGCTGGCAACAGTTCGTTCGCTCTTACACGTGATTGGCGGTGAAGGAAATTTCTTTTCATGTGTAAAATACTGTAGTACAATGTTTTGTATAAAAGATTAAGATACATGAACTGTCAGTTAATAATTAAGAGACTTTGAAGAATGTTTGCACAGGGAATGAAGACACAACTTTAGTGTGACATGTACCATGCATGACGTTACTGTGTACGGACAGTTACTCCACAGTATAAGCAGTATGCGCCTCGAGTACATCTACTGCAATCTACACGAAGATGATAAAAGAACAATTATTTACATTCATAAACACCGCTGGTCACCATTTAAGTGTAGAATATAAATTGGAGATAATTTAGTTGATCATGCCATCGTTATAAAAGTAATCTAGAACGTGTTCACTTTTTATCCATACCTGATTATACCTGAGAGCATTCCTATTGCCATTGCGTGATACACTCATCCACCTCTTCCTGTGGTGCATGCTTAATGAACCTATCTATTCCTGCACAAGCATCCGAAGCTTGATAATTGAGGTTAACAAGTAAATCAGACCATTGCTCCACCTGATTCTTATACAGAACATTCGGTGCCCCAATTCTATTCTGCTGGCGGAAGCTCACTTATGCATGTCGCCGCTCGTCAAACTGACGCCTGTACTTCGGTGAAGGGACGATACTTCAATCTGGTTCGCCACGTCAATGTGTTGGAATATGTCCCAAAATATCCCGGTATTCCGATCCCAAAAAGAAGCACTATTCAGACGCGTAAATAACTTGAAGGAAACAGGTTCTACGGCGAACAAATAACCAAGAAAACATCGCGCGTACTTACTGAGAGGACTGGTTAAACAAACGAGATTAGAACAGCATCAGAGTAAGTCAGGCAGGATTATAGAGGAAGAGTTGAGCCTCTAAAATATTTCAAGGCCGTAAATAATTGTTCAATGTATAATTCATTATTCCACCAATATACCATTAACAAAATTCATAAGCGTATACTTACACATGATAACATCAATTGATGCTGCTAGTGATGTAACACATACCGAAATGCATCTCATCAAATAAAAGGTTCCAAGATTTAACTGAAAACGAACAACAGCAATGTTATAAGTGACATATTGGAGTGTATACAAATCATCGTATTGGAACTATTGTAGGCCTAAATAACAATTTTTGGACATTGTTCATTCAGTCTGATGTGAACACTTATTTTAACACACTTGTACGCTTTATACTTGTATTAATAGACGCCAGATTTTATGATAGGGAAAATTTTAAATTTATATGTTTGTGAGTGATTTTTAAGCAATATGCCTAACCATGTGATTTCGTATTTTACAACATATCCGTATATGAATACGTAGGCTTCCGCGGCCGGAGTCACAATTTAAAACACTATGGCTGTCCGGGTTTAGTCGCGTCACTACGTTCCTACATCATCTGAACAATCTACATGAAAACATAAAATTCACTATGGAAATAGAAACTGATGGCAAGCTACCATTCTTAGACGTACTGGTAAGTAAAATGCCAGACGGATCCATGAATCACAGTGTCTACAAAAAGCCTACGAACACAGACCGGTACTTGAATTGGGCATCACATCACCCTACAGCAGTGAAACGAGCTATCATCAACACATTGGCCACCAGAACCCTCAGAATTTGTGACGGTGAGAATATCCAAAGTGAACTTGCATCCCTATCACATACTTTACAATGCAACGGCTATCCAAAACACGAGATAGATAGAATTTTCAACAAAACAAAAACCAAATTAGACTTAACAGAAAATCACTCAAGCCTAATAGGCCTACCCGATAAAGTTACGAAACCTAAGGTCAAGGCCTTTTTACCATATGTAGCTGGTGTGACGGACAGTATCAAAAACATTCTAAGAAAGCATAACATAGATACAATCTTTTCCAATAAAAACAAATTGGAAAATACGTTAGGGAAAGAAAAAGACAAAATCCCGGACGTAGAAAAACCAGGTGTCTACGCCATTCCATGCTCATGTGTAAAACTATATATAGGCCAAACAGGATGCCCTCTCGATATCAGGAGAAAGGAACACATAAGATACCACAAACAAAAGAATACCGACCAATCTGCCATAGCCCAGCATTCAGAAGAAACCGGCCACAACATCCAGTTCAATGACACAAAACTAATATACCACGAAGACAGAAAATTCCCTCGCCTAATAAAAGAGGCAATAGAAATTATGAAGAATCCGCACAACATTAATAGAGAAGACGGCTGGAAAATGAATAACATCTGGCGAGACACACTTCAGAAACATGGGATAAACAGACACGTGACACCGCTGACGTCAGTTGGTAGGAGTGATAGTAATACACACAGCACACCAGACTAGTAGTTCAGTTTCGTCGTCTCTCAGAGGAAGGACATCACAGAAATGTCCGAAACGTCAGTTCTCAACAAAGTGACGCGGCTAAACCCGGACAGCCATAGTGTTTTAAATATCCGTATATAATTTTAAAGTTGTTATTTAATGTTTTATATGTACGGTAATTCAATAAATATTTATGATTTTAGTTAGTTATAAATAGCCTATTTCGTCTTCATCAAGAATCTGTAACCAAAAAGCTTATTAATTTTGTTAATGGATATTGGTTCAATAAATCAATAAACATTGAACTGGAATTTGTGCCTAGTAATAGAGGATCAGTACTGCCAGCATCCTTTATAATCAAGCTAAGCATGATAATATACAGTTTTAAAAAATAATACTTGTATTTTGCGAGATTAAAAAACTAATTCAATTCTACAACCGACTGTATGGGTGCCAACTTCCCCAGTGTCACTGAGTAACCGTGCCAGCCAGCAAAACTCCGAGGCTCATGGCTGATAACTTCGTCTGATGAAGATTCTGGGGATGAACATGAATGTGGTTGTTGGATGTAGCCATACTAAATGCATGGATACTCTAACGAACACAGAAACCTACAAGATACATCTGTATTTCCGCTGTCAAATAGTACTGCTCGTAAGAAAGGTATGCTGTAACACCAAACACTTGCTAAAATCGAGGACTTTTTTATGATTCAGAGGATTTCACTCCGGAAATGGAGATGTGCAGATGCTAACTTCATAAGAAAGCTCAAACAGTGTGTTAAGAGTTCATTCCTTATCACATACATTAAGCGGTATTTGAACTTCCGGTAAGTACTGTCAGGATAAACTGAACGTATACAAACGAAATTAGTGAAACATTGTCACAATCAATTAAAACAACGTGTTTTGCTAAATAAAAGTTTTGCTCTCATAAGTGCCTAGAGTACAATTTCTGGTACATAGGATTTATCCAGTAGTTGGAATATAATAATATTACATTTGTGTCATGTTTATACCTACCGGTACTTTATGCATACACCCAGGCTCGGTAATAGGAAAAATGATTATTTAAAAAAAATTATTCTGGACAGTAATAGGTAAGCTCCCAGTTTTTTAAATTTATTTTTATTTTTTTATTTATTTATTTTTTTATTATTTTTATGTAGCTGCCGCAAACAATTTGGATTCCCATGCACAACACGACACGATTCTCTCTCGTCTGAACATTTGCATTGAACATCCCAGTGTTCATAATCCTATGAGGTTACTTCAATAAGAGTATGCTAACACCTAATATGAGGACCTGATGTACATTGCTCATTTTTATATGTAGGCTACATGAATTACTAGCAGTTGCCCGCGGCTTCGCCCGCGTTTATTAATTTAATCGTTTTTTTTATAGCTATTTATGTATCAAGTACGCAAAATAACGCTTCAGCGGACGAATCTAGTATAGCGGCCGAGGCGTAAGCCGAGGCTGAAATGCTGGATGACTCCGATCAAGTTTTTGAGTACGTGGTGCAAACAATATTTTTTAGTAAAAGCTCTCTAAATTATATGACATTAAATAAAAATACCGTATAATTAATTATAATGAAAGATAGCCAGCCATTTGTTAAAGTCATATGCTCAAGGCCATCTGAATCGTTGAACAGTAATGAACCGTACGTACCAATACGAAATGCATAGATGTATAGATGATTATTAGGGCCCGGATTTGTATGTAAAAAAATGGTTTTTTTTTCTTGATGCGTACATTCCTTAAACAAAGTTTAGTATCCAATTCGAGGTCCGACAAACGCAAATTCCAAATTTTATGTTACATAAAAACACATTTTTTACAAAAAAAGTTATGTTAATAGCTATTTTCGTTATATTCTCCATAAATATTTTAGTACTTCTCCTCATTCTCTGTTAACATTTTACAACAAAAATTTGTATCTCGAAAGAATTCAATACAAATGCTGCACTTGCAATGAGGTGAGAGTGATTCACTTGCACTTGCTTATTCGGAGAAGAACAGAACCCAATCTCAAGTGCCGTGTTGTATTAAGCAGATCATTTTGAAGCATTTGCATCTGTAGTAAGTGAACTGGACTAAGACGATGCCTCTGAATTCAGAATTTAATATATGAGACTACTTTAAAATGTGACTTGGCTTTCATATCGGCTAATTTTGATTCACTCAATAAAGAAACTAGAAACTTCTGTAGATTTATTGAGTAATTCAGTTAAAGAAATACAATATGTTGAAAAGCAACTTAACACATCTCAGGTTCGAAAATAGAAGTTCTAAGAACAAAATTTAAAGGTATGTTTGAGAAAAATGGTGGCTACCAAACCCTCTGCAAAGTCGCTCAAGTTTTGGAAGGCTAAAACATAAGTTAACCTGATTGTGTGTGTGTTAATGGTATACCCCCTCTACAAATATGCAAGGTTAACATCGTATGAAGTAGAACGTTCCTTTTCTCAATATAAGGCATTATTCTCCGATAATAGGCAAGGATTTGTGATCCATAATCTGGAGATGACATTTGTTGTGCACTGCAACTCCAGTCAACATTTTACACCTGATGTTGGCGACTTTCAATATAATTTGTTTTAGTAAGTTACGAACATTCTGGTGTTTTGTTTCTTTCTTTTTTAAGATTTTTTTTTAGTTTTAGCACATATTTTTTTTTTAATTTTAGCACATATTTTAAACATATTTAGCACATAAAAAATGAATATTTTTAAGTTTTTTAGCACATAAAAATCCGGGCCCTAATGAATATATATATGAGTCGCTTTTTGTAAACAGTAATGCATATGAACTAGAATTGATGAAAACCTGCAGAAATATGATTGATAATCCCGAGGAAATTTCAATCCAAGTCAGAAACATTGAATTGAAGCTTGTGCCAGCAACATCACGGCAGGAATAGACTATGAGAAGGAATATATTGCAAGCACTCCATGGTAAGCAATGATTCTCTTGTGAACGAAAATGTGAGAAGTTGCTGGCTTATATTTGTTGTTATATGATGAAGTAGACTACCGTGTTTTGTGAAAACCCCTGATAAAATTTCTGGTTATCGTAAAGAAACATGTTGGCTTAAATTTTTTGTTTCATGAGCTAGATGTGAGCTTAAGTCCATGTTAAGTTGGTGTGACTGGTCAATGCCATGTGGATTTTGTTTATAGATTGCCATAACGACTTTAAAGTACTAGGTCGAAAAAACTGCAATATAAATGCAATTTGAATGCAGTTTTATGCAATTTTAGCGGCCTTGGTTGCTAAAATGCAATTTTTCGCCGTGTTACCAGTCCGACAAGCAGCTGTTTTAGAGAGCGTAGCTAAAAATAATTTATTTAACAGTAAGCTAATTAAACATTGTATTTATTATCTCTTAACATGAATCATACATAAGGAATTAAGACGCATTAATAATAACGAATCTAGAAGTAGGCCTACGGCTTCGAAAAGCACATTCGAGTTCCCTGACCCAAAAAACCCCCGCATTGTGAGTTTCGTCTAAATTGATCAATGTTTTTTCAATTTAGGCCTAAATCCATCGGCCCACCTATGTAACAAAATCAGTTCTCTGCGTGCCGTTACGTTATAAACAAATGAATCAAACAAAATGGGCTAACAAAATATACGCGATAGGCAAATCGATGCGATAAGTTGAAAAATATATTTCAGCGATGCCCTTCTTTTCCGGTTGTTATGGCAGCAGAGCAAGGCTACCTGTAATTCATGTCACAATTGAAAAATATTACCGAAATCTCGTACTACGAAGGCGCAAAAAAATCACGATATTTTCCAGTTTTTTGCTCAAAACTTGCGAACGAAAGCGAAAATTAAAGAAATAAAGATATTAAAAATTAATAATAATAAAATTTAATTAAAAATTCTTTTTCAAAAATGCATTCGGACACCCTTTCGTCCATCCATGTAAAAAAAGTCAGATTTCTTCATGCCCTAGAAAGATCATGCCAGGCAAACTGAGAAAGACAAACACTTCCTCTTATTATTTATATCAGTTTTCTTCCTCGCACTCCATCATTGTATTGCAGGCCTTCTGCTTTGAATATTATACTAGTGTATAAATCAAGGCCTTATGGCTTTAACGTACTATTGAAACAGTATTATTATTATTATTATTATTATTATTATTATTATTATTATTATTATTATTATTATTATTATTATTATCATCATCATCATCATCAATCATTAGCATTATTAAAATGTTCAAGGGACTGTTTGTAGAAGTAGAGGTGGTGTAGCTTTGTAGATCAGCCATTCAGAATAAACCCTAACATCTCCAGATCGTGCATGGACTCATCCAGGCATTCTAGGAACGCTGAATTACCAGTGCTATCTGGCGGTTAATTCTAGAGACATTACAAAGAACAAAACGTAGCCGTTGAGTATTAAAAAGTGATCGGATAAGTGGCATGTGATTCCGTTTTATTCTTAACTATCATGTCTTTTTACTTGTGTAAAGCTTACAAATGTTTTACCATGTTTTTAAATACATGTATTTTATATCATCAGTGTTAATAGGTTGTGTTTATACTAGATATTGGTGTGTTCAAGTGTAAGGAGTCGGCATTTCAAGCGTTTTTATGTATACATTCCATGCATCGTACAACATGGCCGCAATCAGGGTGAGTACGACATAGCCTTGCAAAATCCTACCACAATAAATAGTAATATGTCATTATACTATCTACTGTACGCCGCCCATCATGTATTTCACTTTAGTTAAACCATAATGAATAGAGGAGAAAGTGTGATGACTGAGGTAGTTCACTGGTTCCGCCGCTAGGAAGCAGTTACTCTGCTTGAGATTCACGGGAGCAAGATTACTACGGGCGGTATAGGAAAAATTGCAAACATTCTTAAACAAAATAATACATTAATCTATTTCAAAATGACTCACCTTATCTAAATTGAATTGTTAGATACTTTTGACAATTTTCGGGCTGCTTTACACGTCTTGGAAGATCTCATCTCCATAAATAAACATGGCCGTGTGTAACAGTAATTTCTCAGATTGCAAGAAGCTTGACCGTAACATTTCGTTCCACATCTTTCCAAAAATCGAATATGTTCACAAGCAATGAACAATTATATAATATAGGTATGAAACAGCTAAGGGATGTTGATCTAATATTTTGTTGCCTAGAAAATAGGGTAGAGGGTATGTTAGTATAATTTGATGAGAATTTGTTAAAGAATGTACATTTGTATAGAAATAACAACGTATAATTAGGGTAGAAAACAGCTAAGGGATATTTTATAAATCAATATTAATATTACATTGTATAAGAATATTACTGAGTATTAATTTGTATTAATATTGTATTAATAGTAATATTATTTATATTGATATTAATTTTCTCCTGGCTGTATGGGGTAAGCTATATAGGTGAAACACGGTCAAAAGTGTAGATCTGTGTACAAATTATGTGAACAGAGATAATATAAACTAAGGGATGGTTTGTGAATTGCAGGGCACGGAAAATTTCATAAGCAGCACTACAAATATAGGGCGCGTGATCTTTAAAATTGGCGTTTCAACATCCGATGAAGACGCACATACGCAAAAATTGTCATGCAACGCATTCTACATATATCACACAATATTTCAAAGCATTTTCCCTGATTTTTTCATAAAAAAATTAAATCCTCTTGCCTTAACTACAGCCCGCTATTTGCTCAAACCCTCGACCATTCACGTTCGCTGTTACTGATGTACGTCTTATGTTGTTAAATTATATTATTAAAAAAAGGAACAAGATATTAAACTAATAAGACATTTGCTATGATAATTATACATAAAAATTACTAACATAAGTGAACAGAAAATATGATAAATAAATAATCCAATAAATGCATAAATAAAAGTAGTGAGACTTACTAAGTTAGAAAAAAGCTTCATTCACTCCTTTTCCTCAGCGGGTCAATCTTGCAGTATGGGTACAAGTAGTCAGTTAATATAGTATTATTATTGAGACCACGAATAAATTATGTAAAATTTTTTACGTTATTGCTGGTATTTTATGGAAAAGATGCCTGCTAATACCTCAATTCCATTCTGATAGCTTTAGCTTTAGAGTAATTACTATTACTCGTTAACCATTATAGATATATAGGTGGTACTCAATTTATAATAAGATCCAAATATTTCACTAAACCTTACACCCTTAATCTCATTCTGGACACAAAAATAAAATAATAAATTTCGCATAGTCAAATTTGCTTCACCCTCAACATTTCACGATCGTCTCACATCATTCAGAGAGCTGAGCGCCCGGAATAATTACCACTCAATTACTCGTAAACCATTCAAGATATAAAGGTGGTACTGAATTTAAAATAAAGTTGAAATATTTCCCTAAAACTTTCTCGCTTGAAGTTTTTACGAGACACAAAAATGAAAAAAATTGTCGCATAGTCAAATTCCGTTTCACCCTCCATGAATTTTGTGTAATTGGTGATGCTTATATAATGAAATAAAAACATTTATGTCCGCATTTTTTAAGTCTCTGTTTTAACCATCAGAAGGACTGTGTTGTGCAGATTATTTCTGCACAAATTTCACAGAAATAGGACCAAAGGTTAATTAAAGATTGCGAGTTTAATCATAAGATGCCAAACTATCATGACGCGGCATTGAGAAGTTGAAACGCAAACGAAGGTGCTGCCATTGTTTCGGTGGACCGCCGCTCTCCCTATACCTACCATTGTATTAGCGGCGAAGTCATCACACTTTCTCATTCTATTCATTATGGTTAAACTATAGCTTATAACGCATGCCAGAACTGTATTCTACCTGTGCCCTTAAGACATGGTTAAAAGTTATAGGTCAGTCATGCGTTCACCTTCTCTTTCATTTTATGATAGGGGAAAATTCTACTAGTCCAGTCATTTGGTAGTTTTACCTGGAAAGTTTTCCGGGCGTTTTGAAAATTGGTGATTTTATAGATTTCGACGTGATCTTTTCAAATTTTCACTTTGCTACCTCGTATCTTTGCCGCTCGCGCCGCCATATTGAAAAAATGGCGCCCAAAACACTTTTTGATAATATCTCCTTTCCGACTCATTTTACGATGAAAATAGTTATGTGATAAATTAAACTAGAGAAAATTTCCTATAATTTATGTAGTAACGATTTTTTTGTAAAATGAATAGTTTCAGCGTACGAGTGCCGCAAAGTCTACTCCGACACACGTTTTGGCCAAAGCCACGTAAGATGCGGATACGCCACTACCTGCAACATTTTGCGGTAAAGCGATTTTAACTAAATAAGGTCTCCTGATTTAAAAAATGTGACTATTTTTGTTGTTTCACATCTAGTTTTCGTGTTAACTGTTATGGCGGACGCAATTTTAAAGCCTGTGTAGACTTTTTTGGGGAGCTTATAGTAACTAAACGGTAAGTCGTATCAAAAAACCTGTTGCAGAAGCAGTAACGGATTTTGAGAGGTCTACAAGTTTGGTCTTATGAATTTTGATGTATCTCCATCGGTTATCCCTTAGACTGAGTTACATTTTTTAATTTTAAATAAATTTTGTATATTTTTCTCACATTATGTAATATTTTACACACAAGATATGAAAGATAGAATCATACAATTTGGTAGGAATGTGGGCACATACAACAGTCATAAGCGTGCTAAATCTGGTGTTTCTAGCTGCCCCATAAGTATAGAAAAACTTGCTGGATAGCCGTAACATCATTCACATCTACGGCAGTCTAATCTTCCACTTATTAACATTGATGTTTATTCACTTCCAGATGAGCTAGAAACTTGAAATTTGGAAAACTTATAGATTTTAGATGTATTAAAATACATGTTCAAAACCGTTGAGCTCGATCAATGTAATAAAATAAATAAGATACCATTTGCTCAACTAAAATATATTTTATAGATTTTAGCATATAACCAATGGAAAAATTCCCAAAAGTTCACATATTTATTTCCCCCTCCAAACAAACTTCGATTTTTTGTCACTGAGCATTTGTACGGCTTCAGATGATTTGGCAAAAATAAATTTATTTGGCCTGCACTCACAAAAAATACTGGTCTGTTTGAAAATATTATTTGATTTTTCTCCGTAAATATTATCAAAATTATCCTAATTTTTAAGTATTTTTTATCCTGTAGGCTAGTCTAAGCAATAACTTACATCTCTCATTTTGAAGTACCTATTGCAAGAAAACATCACGTGTTACGTAGAAACGGTCAACGGATTCATGTTCAGTGACCCAAAATTAGTTACGATCACCTATCACACCACTTACCACAAAGAAAAAAGTTTCAAAATGCAGCATCAAACCTGCATACAGTTATTTTATTATACAAAATGTCAAAATAACATTTTTCACAATTTTCAATTAACCAGATGTGATAGAGAAAAACGAAATGCATTTTCGAATTCAGCACAGCAAAGTTAATCAAACACACCTATTTTCGTTTTACCGCAGAAATTTTCGTCTTTTTTCCAGGCTGATATAATCGTTAGTCTACGGCAATCAGCATTTCGTCTACATTCGATTCCGTAATAGTTGTCGGCGAAGATGTAGATCTTCTTATTCTTTTGATGGCTCTATCTACGCGTTGAAACATATATAATCTCAAACCAGGAATAGGAAACATTTCGCAACGAATATATTCAACTCCATACCACTGCTGAACCTGGTGATAAGTTCGGAACGAATGTTGTCATGCTACTGCTTCTGTTGGTGGCAGCGATGGAATAAGTTATTACATTTATTTTCATATGCTGATTTTGTGAAGCATGTATATCTATAGTTGTTAACAACATACTTTTCACGCCACTGTAACCGTACAATGCAAGGAGGAAGCTTCAGCAATGAACTCTGGATCAGCATTTTGGTTTTTGAATACCTGGACAAGCTCGTTTAATTCTGTTTTTTAAATACATTAGCACATTATATTTTTCTTTGTTTAAAGAATGCTGATGTTGTATCACAGCCACTGAAGGCGTGCAGAAATAATATTATGTTATCTGCGGCTGTTTTATCTATGATACTTTTTGTGGAATATATATTCGTTGCGAAATTTTCCCTTTTCCTGGTTTGATAATATAATATATGTTTGAAAGCGTTGAAAGAGCCGTAAAATGAATAAGAAGATCTATATCTTCGCCGACAACTATTACGGAATCAAATGTAGATGAAGTGTTGATTGCCGTATTAATTATTATTAGCATATCCGTATCTTCCGTGGCTTTGGCCAAAAGGCGTGTCGGAGTAGACTTTTCGGCGCTCGTACGCTGAAACTATTCATTTTACAAAAAAATCGTTACTACATAAATTATAGGAAAGTTTCTCGAGTTTAATTTATTACATAACTATTTTCATCGTAAAATGACTCGGAAAGGAGATATTGTCAAAAAACTGTTTTTGGGCGCCATTTTTCTAATATGGCGGCGCGAGCGGCAAAGATACGAGGTAGCAAAGTTAAAATTCGAAAAGACTACGTCGAAATCTATAAAATCACCATTTTCCAAAACTCCCTGAAAACTTTCCAGGTAACCCCCTTTATGAGCACCAAATGACTGGACTATACTTACAAATTCGTAGTAACAACTTAATTTTGTCATGGTACAAGGATTTTAGTGTCACTACAAAGCCTACAAGCTATTTGACGAGCACCATAAGCGGACCTAAGAAAGCATGTACATTAGGGTGGGCCGAAAAAAATCATTATTTTTTTTTGAAAGTTGTAATAGCGCGGAAAAGTTGCGAATTAGGAAGACAAACAAGTGAAACAAAGAATTATCAAAATCGGTTGACATCTTCCGGTCGCGCACAGGCCCTAAACTTTTACAAAATATGGAAAATCGTCATTATTGCTATCATTTTTAATTTTTTTATTTTAGCTGTTTTTGTAATGTAATAGTTTAAAACGTCTTCGATTAGAGCCTAAAAACATTGTGGTTTAATTAGGTTTAGATCAGTTTATATTTTTCGGTCGCGCATAAGGCCTAAAATTTGCCAAAATATTGAATATTTCACATTTTTATGTATTTTTTTAAAGTCTTAATTTACATTTATTTTAACGTAATAGCTCAAGTATTTTTATTTTAGAACATAAGAACATAGTATTTTATTATGGAGTGATTAAATCAACAACTTCCGGTTGCGCAATGACCCCAATGACACAGACAGACAAACTATTTTGTAGCCGAATGGACTTTGAAGTCTGATTTGCTGGTGAAGTTAGGCATAGATGATCGGGACAGCAGAGTGGTTCTTATAAATCCGTCTCGAGATTCAGCTCCACAGACCTTTCTTGAGGCTTCCGTGACGAGTTTTACACAGCGTTCAACACCCTGCGTGTGAACTGGGAATTTCTTGAAAGTAATGTTCCAGTCAGGGATTGAGTCACTTCCGATGTGTGATTTAATCTCCTCGTCACTAATTTCTGCCAACAATGGGGGAGAAGATAACTCACAGTCGATCCAGTTGATCATTCCTGAGTATTCTTGTGCATTGAAGTTGATTTTTGGCGGCATGAATTTTCGTATGGTTTTCCTTCTTGCATCTACATGCCTTGCCTTTAGAATTCTTCGAAGTCCGAGCTCTGTTACGTGTTTCTTGTCAACTTGCGTCATGGCTAACAGTAGGTGTTCAGGGTGGGCAAAAAAACCATTACGTTCGATCACAGGGTCGACAACATTTTGGCAAATACCTGGTAGATTGTATTACTTGGTAAACAAGTTTCGGGCCGTCTGTAAAGAGTTCACTTCTTTTGATAGTAAACCACTTGGCATGTATGCTTTTAATATAAACAAAACTAGTTCTTGAAGTTCAGGTGTGGGGCTTTCTTCACTTATGTACAACCTGAGTGTTCTATTTGTTTTGTCAACCACCTCGAATGTGATAAGTGCCCAGGATCTCGAACAGCCAAATATTCTTTACAGGATCCTGATTTTATTGCAACGGAAATATCAAATGGATATTGCTGATCTTTACTAAGCACGTTTCTGTCTACTTCTGGGATCTGACAATCAATACTCTGGAAGTTAACCACCGGCAGTTTTTCACAGTCAACTAACTTTTCACCGATTGCCCCTTTAGAAGTACTAGGCCCCGTTGTCTTGCCATCTAGGTGCAAGAACATACGACGAAACTGAAGCTCATTGAAATGCAAGAGGCAAATTGTCCATTGTAAAGGTTTATTAAATATAGGCTAGTTCAACTCGGCGTATCAGACCGGCTATTACAATGAAATATTAATTATTTATCAGATACCAAAAAATGCGTAAATATGGGAATGTTTCAATATTTTGGCAGATTTTGGGGCATATGCGCGACCGAAAGATATCAGCTGATCGAAACAAAATTAAAACACAATGTTTTTAGGCTCTAGTTGAAGACGTTTATAACTATTACATTACAAAAACAACTAGAATAACAAATGAAAAAAATAATCGCAATAATGACGTTTTTCCATATTTTGTAAAACTTTAGGGCCAGTGCGCGACCGGAAGATGTGAACCGATTTTGATATTGTTTTTTTTCATTTGTTTGTCTTCCTAATTCGCAACTTTTCCGCGCTATTACAACTTTGAAAAAAAATAATGATTTTTTTTCGGCCCACCCTAATGTACATACTAACGTTTATTTACGTAAGAATGGTTCCTTTTCGTTTGACATTGATGCCATTCGGGTTACACTTCATTCTGCAATTGAAAATCTAATCCGGAGGCAGGGATGAGTAAGTTATAATCTGGCATTCTTCTGTACTTCGGAGGAAACCCCGAAATCCCTGTATTGGCCACCTAAGGAATTCGAATCCAGAATCTCCCGAATGTGTATCTCCAACGCCGCCTCCTTGGCCACTCCATTCCTATGCCTATATTAATCTTAAATCTCTATACTGTAATGTTGGGCTATAAACAATAATTGTAACGTAATGTAAAAAGTTAACAATTCAAAAATCAAGAATGTACACAATGCTGCAACCCTGCTAAATATTGTAACAGGCACTTAGTAAATAAGTGAACATACTCTGCCACTGAACTGGTGGTATTGCAGATCAATCTTATAAAACTCATCGTTGACAGAGAATTGAATCAGTCACCTGCTCTCTGTCGCAGCATTCTTCATCTCTGTGAGATCCGACTCTGGTTATAATCCCGTCCGGAAGATATTATTCGGGTATCTGAATCTGAATTTCGAATCCTTAGAAATTATCTCACTGGTACCCGATATCATGGTTTATGGGAGCTCTATATGTAACTCATGCTACTGCGCTGAAAATATTGCTTTCTTATTACATCATTACATAGAATGCGTGGACTGTAGACTTCATAATTCAGGATAGTTTGATTTTCTTATACAAGCCGGGCTCAGCAGTCAGGAAGGCTATTTCGATGACTAAGTTACTGTACAATTCAGAACGAAACGTTATGGTCACAGCGTAAACAAACAACATAATCAACGCCGCCCATCAAGTTAAAATACGTATTATAGTCAAGGTGTAAACAAACGAATAAGCGAACCAAGTCATCTCACAGCAGATGCTAATATCACAACACTAACATGTTGTCTTATTTAAGCGGATGTAGCCGCGGGTCCATCATCTCTTTCGATATCAGATCACGTATTTCTAAAGACGGATGTTCAAACCTAACTTGGGTGACATGCAGAAGGAATAAGGAATAAGGAATAGTGACAATGGCAACTTGCAGGCCTATACCTAGGTATAAAATTAAAAAATCTTGAATTGTGAAATGATCAGTAAACTGAAGCTGAGTTGCTCATTTCACCTTGATGTTTATACGAGTGATCGAAGTGCTCTTTAAGGTGATCAGCGCGTCATATTCGTTCGTAGCTTGTATAGCCTGGGATGGCTGTTTTCATTATTAGTTTACGCATTCGTCGTAGCTCTCGAACTTAAATTCTACAGATTATCAATTCCCATTCAATATTTTTTTGGTGTTGTTATGTTTCAATTATATTTTCATCTCCATCCCAGTTGCAGATGAATTCTTAAGTGAATGTACATCGGCTTATTACAACATTTCAGTAATCATTTATGTGGGGGAAATATAAATATGATCTCGTAAATCCTTTGGGTAAAAGATAGATTTATGCGGCGCACCAGCCAAGCTCCGCCGTTTTGTAAGGTTAGGAACGTTTATGTTAGTTTAGGAGCAATAAACTGAATAGCGCGAGGTTTATTATGTCTCACATTGAATCTCTTCTGCATCGAAACCCTAAACCAGGTGGATCCCATTAGACAGTTGGTGGTAGGAGCCTAGTGCGCGGCATAAAACTATTTTTTACCATACTTTGAAATAAATATGATTTTATCCCTCTCCCCACTGTTTAAAAATTTTATTTTCAGAAACTCACTCATTTGTTTGTTGTAATTTTCTATTCCAACTGTATCGTTAAAGACATGGAAAGCAAATATAAATTTAAAAATAATGAAAAACCTTTGTAGCATGAAATGGATTTCAATATAGTCTTCCTCATATCCATTGGAAACATGAATCGATTACACATAAATATCTTGTCGATTGCATGTAGGCCTATGATAAATAAAGAGAGGATTTCCATGCAAATCATGTTTTTATAAAACTGTTACAGTTCTCAGACTTCATAAATTAATGAATAACACCGAAATATTTTATCTGTGTATAGAGGGACGTAGACAAGCAACTTTTATTGGGAGATTTTTGCTCTGTGACGTAAAATGTGTGTGCTACGGGGCATGAAAGGAATTATAATTTGGTGCTCATAAGTCAATAATTATACGAAATAGGGTTAAAATTTTCATTTAATTGACTTCATGCCTTCCTAATGATCCATAAAAACCTGATTCTTAATCATTCATCCACAGCTATTACATAATTTAGAGTTTTCATAATCTGCAATATTTACAGACTAATCACATGACTGGCCGTCACTGCATTATTCTTTTTTTTATTCATTACTACTGACTACAGTGTTAACAACGAAGTTCCTTAGTTTTACACTTTTTTCTATTCTTAGAAGTCAGTGGCGGCCATGCCCTGGGAGATTTTATGCTGTAACAGGAAAAATTGAATCCTTAGAGCAAAAATTTCCTAATAAAAGCTGCTTACCTGTGTAAAATATTTCGGTGTTATTATTAACAACCTGTATATAGGCTATTTTATGGGTTACTGATTCCAAATAAGTATACTTTCTCCGTCCATGTTTTGGCATGTGATTGAGGCTTTTGACATTATTGAAGTTTTTGTGCTTATTAAGTCCGTTTTTATTACTTCGGTGCATATTTTGTGTTAAATGGCGTAATACTGCATTTTATAATGTTGCCTCTTAAGTGTTCGGTTTTTATGATCTTACAATTTATCAGCCTACCACAGAAAAGACCTAACGGTTTGCAAGTTGTATTTAAGAATAAAAATATACAACACGACTTAATTTGCATTAAGACAAACTTCACAAAATTGCCTACCGCAGTAATTAAGTTGAAGGCTGTAGGCGTATAATTGGTCGATTCCCTAAGGATAACTACAAACGTTCAAAAGTCTTTAGGATTCCCACTATGAAAGCTAAAGACAAACTGGACAGTTTTATCAGTGGAGATCCTTACGATGTATTTAGGTGGTATTTAGGTAAGTAATTTGAGGTGAAACTGTTGAAGACAAATTTGATCTCACTTTGTCATTTAAGTTTGCACCTGTCGTTTCTTGTGTCGCACAGATGAACTTGACTACCGAAATTTTGAAAGTCTCTTAGTTGTGCATTGTGTCACTTGAAAATAAAAATGTAAGTTAGGATTTGTTTAGTACATATTTGTAGTGTTTTTCCATTCACTGTGCATATTTGGGCATTTAATAGCACACGAATGCATGCATACTTCAAAATTTGATAGTGCATTGAAATCTTGTCTTTATTGACAAATAATATTCCAAGAGTCGTATAATTTTTCTATATACATGTTTTCACATGAATGCCAATATTTATCGCGGTTCAACTAAAGAAAAGAACTCTTTATATAATGTCAATATTGTTTGCTTACTTGAAACTAAAGCTTATTTCCGAATTAGTTCCTTCTTTACAATAATATGGATCAGAATCTTGCATTTTCGTTGTGATGGTTAGATATCTTATGTTCAGGCACTAAACTGGCCGTTTTATATGCAATAATGGCACCTTTAGAAAGAAAATAGATCTTTGTGCAAACAAAATGGGCATTGAGAAATAAAAGTATGTCATTTACCGACTAAAAATACATTTACTGTGTACTTATTTAAGTATTAAAATTACAGTAAGATACTGTAGCCAGTGGTGCCCCCGGGGGGGGGGGGAGTTAAGACGCAGAGGAGGGGTGGAAATTAGCGTTTCATATGTTAAAAATATAGACGGCCAAGTTTAAAAACTCCAAAAGATAATAAAAAAACTCTTTTAATTATTTAGAAGTGAATAAAATACGCTGTACTGTACAACTGATAAACCTAAAGTTATAATCTCAGCGAAACCCATCTGCTTGTAACCAAGTGCAACGCCGACGAAATTGATCACCGAGTTGTTTGTGCTGACAAGCAATACCTTTTCCGTGAGAAAAAAGTTTTAGAATAGGCCTACCATAATACCACTATTTATAAGGGAGGCTTACTTTTCATGAGGTTGGGGTGATACGAAGTTGGGGGAGTGGTTACTTGCATTAAACTAGGGGGAGTCGTGAAGCAAAGGGGGGGGGGCGCTGCTTTGTTTTAAAAAATCTGTTCGAAATTGAATTCCAGTCACTTTTATGTGATGCTACTGACAAGACAAAAAATTTAAAAGATTTTTTTCTAAATAAATAAAGTTTAAACTATGCCTCTTGAAATTTAAAATCATTAGTGCAAACCGAACAATTTAAAAGTTCCCTTTGGTTAACATACATTTTCCTATATGTGGGAAATATTCAATGTATGAGAGAAATTTGCCATATAAATTGGCACTAATTTTTTTACAAATAATCAAATAAGGATGAATTACAGCAAAATCTCTAGACTAGGCGCTAGTCAGAATAATATAGAAATAGGTAATATAACAGACAAATAAGGATATTAAGCACTATAAATCTACGCTATTTCATTCCAATATCATAATATAGCCTAAGCAATAATTGCAATTTTGGGGATTTGATCAATCAAATAGTGATCACATGTAGAGTACCCCTTTAGCACCCTACCAGGATGGAACCGTTACGGCGTTCTCTTGCTGCCTCTCGCCGTCGCTGCCCCAGAAGTGGAAGATTATGCACTAGACCTTGATGTCCTCATTGCTCAAAACCCCATGTTCCCCCATCCCTCTTCGGGTTGCAATTTGTATGACACTAAATAATAACACAACAGATTCTATTCTACCCATTTATTCCCTTCACCACTATTCTAAGTATTACAGTAGTTCATTTTTACCAGGGGTGCCCACAGGGGGGGGGGGGTTAAGACGCAGACTGCGTCATTGAAATTTCTGGGGGGGGGGCAAAATATTATCGTTTTATGAATTTTCTGGGGGGGTTGAAAATTGTTGCAAAATTAGCGTTTTATATGTTAAAAATAAAAACGGTCAAGTTTTATGACTTCAAAAGGTCTCTTCTAATTCTTTAGAAGTGAATAGTCAATAAATTAGCGAAACGCATTTGCTTGTATATATAAACAACTGCTGCGCCAACGAAATCGATCACTCTGTGCCGATAGCGCCGGCTGCGAACTGAATCATTGTTGGTAGGAAAATTGGACTATTAGTTCTTAATAATAAATATCGCCTCACTCATAACGTTGACGGGCGGCTCGCTTTGTTCTCATATTACAATGCTTGTTGTTACTGTAAAAGAAACCGCTGACTGAATTCGTGTTGCCAATTCTCTCATTGCCACGTAAGTGTTTTGCTGCATCTACATCTTCCCGCTCTGTTTACTAACACTGTGCAGTGTGGCAACTACTCCAAGCGGCGGCGACTTCTTTGATGTCACTGTCAACTAATTGAGCGAGGCGATAATACTGGGTTATTACAGTCTTTGTACAATGCCGCCTGCAAGAATAATATTATTCTCGTAAGTGATTTTACTGCACGTGCCACCTTATAAAGAACGGGAGGGAAGTTGTGGAAAAATCTGTCTATAACCAATGCTGCATTCTTAATTTGAAACTTGAGGTTACGGTTACCGGTTTCAGTCCATCTCGAAAATGCCGAAAAAACAACAGCAATTTAAATATAAGTGTTTTGAATTGTTGTGCAATGCCATTATTAGGCATGACAAATGGCAAGATCACTGCAGAAAGAAACATCCGTATATACTGAAACATAATTTAGATATAAAATACAAGATTACTAAAAGTAAAAGCAGTGGCGAAGATAAAAGGAAACCGTATATTGATGTAAATCCCAAGCAGAATCGTCAAGATAAAGATGACGAATTTCGACAGCGCCCATACGCGGGTAGCGGGGGGGGGGGGCCCTAGCTGTCGGGGAAAGGAAAAAAATGTATATTAATAATTATTATAGTAAGGTGTTTTTCTTTTAAGACAATTATTGGAAAGTCAGTTGAGACAAAAAAAGTTTGCAGAAATTTTACCAAGTCGACAACATGGAAGCAGAATCCACAGTGGATTAGGAAAGGGGAGTCCAGGGGGATTGGACCCCCAAAAGTCAAAACCTAAAATTCTATATTTGTATTTAAAAAATATATATATTTACTTAATTAAACAAGATTTGTTGGTGTGTCAAATATGATATAGCAGTTATTTTCTTTTCATAACATAATGAGTAGGCCTATTATGTCCACTGTTCCATGTGTTATTCAACTTTTCTTATAAATAGTAATACGTATTATAACTTAGGTAACAATTTTTTGTTTAAGTTGCCATGTCATAGAGTTTAGTAAAAAAATTTGCTAACTAGTTTTTCAGTGTTAAAATAGCGTAAAATGTGATTTTCATTAGTTCAATATTTAAAAATTTCCCGGGGACACCCGACTTAGGTAACATTTTCCTGTTTACATTGACATTGTCTTAGAGTATGGTAAACAAATTTTCTAGCTAGTTTTTGAGTGCTAAAATAGCGTAAAGTGTGATTTTCATTAGTTCAATTTTTTTAAATTTTCCGGGGGTGGACCCCCACTTAGGTAACAATTTTTTGTTTAAATTGCCATGACTTAGAGTTTAGTAAACAAATTTGCTAACTAGTTTTACAGTGTTAAAATAGCGTAAAATGTGATTTTCATTAGTTCAATATTTAAAAATTTCCCGGGGACACCCGACTTAGGTAACATTTTCCTGTTTACATTGACATTGTCTTAGAGCAGGTATGGGCAACCTTTGGAAAGATACGGGCTAAACTTTACGATATTTATGAAGTCGCGGGCCGGAGATAATAGGTAATTGTGAAAAAATAATCATGATGCGGTTTTTTAAATTTATAAAGTATAATACCGAAGTTACATGAATGATAACAATATCGAACTGATTAGGTATTTACTTGCAATCAGCAGATATTAATGAGAAGCTTGAGCTTGAATTTGAGAAACAAGATCATCAATGTTGGCATCAGTCCGTGAATCGAAAATATTTACTTTTTCGAGTGCAATTTTAAAATGTTCCGCGGGCCGGATCAAAAGTCGGGGAGGGCCACATCCCGCCCGCGGGCCGGGTGTTGCCCATATATGTCTTAGAGTATGGCAAACAAATTTTCTAGCTAGTTTTTTAGTTCTAAAATAGCGTAAAATGTGATTTTCATTAGTTCAATTATTAAAAATTTTCCGGGGGTGGACCCCCACTTAGGTAACAATTTTTTGTTTAAGTTACCATGTCTTAGAGTTTAGTAAACAAATTTCCTAACTAGTTTTTCAGTTCTAAAATAAAGTAAAATGTGATTTTCATTAGTTCAATATTTAAAAATTTTCCGGGGGTTGACCCCCTCTTGGGTAGCCTAATGATTTCTTATTTACATTGGCATGTCTTAGAGTCTGGTAAACAAATTTCCTAACTAGTTTTTCTGTGCTGAAATAGCGTAAAATGTGATTTTCATTAGTTCAATATTTAAAAATTTTCTGGGGATGGACCCCCACCCCTTTTGTTGTGGGGTATTTCAACCCCCCCGGCACTTCCGACCCTCCCCGCAATTGTTTTCTGACTACGTCATTGTTGCAATTATTATAATATTAATATAGGCCTAATGTTACAAAGTGGCCCAAGAAGTTAAAGTGACAAACAATAAATTAATTAAAAAAATTGCCCCCCCTAGAAAATATCATATGGGCGGCCTTGTCGACAGCCAATCAGGTTGAGGGGGTGAGTAATGAAGTTTTTTGGGGGTGAGTCTTGAAGTTTGGGGGGGCACCCCTGTTTTTACACGCATTCCTGGCACCTTCTCGCCAGCACTTCTACACTATGTCACATCCCCCGACATGACTAGCTAGCCGTTTCCTGCCTCGCGCTTAGCAACGAATTCATCGTCAGCGGTTTTCGCCGTAACGGAAATATACCATGAACCTTGGAACCACGGATACCAATCCATGCATTACACACAACCATTTAAATATTAGAAAATGTTCTGCACTTTACTACCAAAATAACCTTATAATTTTCATCATATGGAATACCTTTCGGTGGTTGGTGTGTAACGGAAGGGTTATAATTAGAGCACAGTTTTTTATGTTCTTGTAGTTTAAAATACATCAAACTGTAGCTGTGTGTTTACATTCTTCTTTGTCTTGGTTGGTGTCCAGAGTTCAATTAAAGGATAATTCTTTGTACTTCACTTGTCCAAAGATCAAGCAATCAAGATACGTCTGGTGTAGCCATGAGCAGAAGAAATCCACCTTACAGGTCTTGATATGAATTGCTAAAGAATATCAGCTTTCCATGTAAATTAGTAAGGAGGTAATGTAGCAAGTTAACTTTCGACTGGAGGGAAGTACTGGACTTTTTAAGCCTGTGCTTAACAAATGCGTGGTGGAGAATAATTGATGGACATTACTTCACTTCCGCCACTTGATCATGACATGTTATTAATGGCGTTTGCCTTGTATGTTCTAGAGAAAGAAGACTTCATAATACTTTCATTAAGCTTCAGAATTTCTTGAATATAAGTATGAAGATCAGTAACTTTTTTAAGAATATTTTTAATTTTGGTTCTAAAATGTAATAGTCTTATAGCCTACCTTTTTCATACAATGAAAAGTTGCGAAGTTCTCATCTAATAAGGCCTATTCGATTATGTTGGTCAGTTATGGAAACGATGAAGGGCAGACAGTTATCCCATTAAATGCCAAATTATTTTTTGTTTGTTTCTGATTTACATAAATTTTGCTAAAACATACAAGTTTCCTAAAAACACGATGTTGTGAAACAATTAGTGAAGACTTGACTTTCATCACAGGCGGTATCATTCTTTGACGAAGGCATACAAAAACTCGTATCACGTTACAAGTGGCTGAATAATGGCGGTGACTATGTGGAGAAGTAGTGTAAGGTATTAGATAATGAATGAAGATAAAGTACTTGGAAACAATACTATTATATTTTTAAAAAGTATCGGCACTTACTTTAAATACACGCCTCGTACATGACTTTCCTTTTTGAGGTACCGTACTCTGCGAAACACCCAATGTGCAATGTTTTATGTCACTTGCTGCAGTAACCTACATTGTTGGTTTTCCTCTTCCTGCAAGAAAAAACACTCCTCCGTTCCTTTTAATTTGCAATCTTGTATCCAGTACCCTCAAAATAGACATCAGGAATAATTTTGTCATGTCTAGAAGGTGTGAAGAAAGTAATCCTACTGTTTTACGTGTTGTAAAAGAAATCTTGACATAGGAGACCATAAAGCACAACTGAAGATAATCCAAAATTCGAGTGAAAAGGGACCAATGTCATTTCTTGCCTACATCACACCTTCCTAACAGCCAATCATGGCGATCAAGACCTCCCATGTAAGAGTTGAGCATTTGGACTGTTTTATTTGCACTCTTTCATTTAGATTTCTGTTCAACTTAGGTGCCAATGAAAGAGGATGTGCCAACATTTATGCCAGTAGTGACATATATGCTATCTCACCGAACAAAGAGAACTACTCCATTGAGGTAATAATTAATAATAACTAGGGATGGGTCGATACCAGATTTTCTCGATACTCGATACCGATACATGATTTTTTCCTCGATACTCGATACTTCGATACTCGATACCTTCAACATTTCCAGTTTCAATAAATAGGTACATTAAAAATTAAAATTTGAGAGAATTGTGTAATACCAACTAAACTAATTAAGTCTGCATATTTAATGAGACAAAATTTAAGATCATCAGTAGCCTATAATTATTTTTAAACTCTACAATGAAACTAAAATTAGTTTTTTAAACAGTCCACTTACAAGTTTTTGTTAAAAAATACTAGCATTCTCACTTAATTGCAGAATTACAAAAGTATCGAAAAGTATCGAGCGAGTTTTCTGAAGTATCGTTCGATGCCGATACCATGCAAGTATCGAGAGTATCGAGAGCCCATCCCTATACGTAACCTTAATTCAAACTCGTATGCACTGATATAAGAATTTCTTAAAATATGTCAACATTTCACAGAATACACTAGCAAAGAACTCCGCTTAATGTATATAGGCCTAATTATTTCACCCTAATATAACTTGTGTATATAACAGTATTAATGTAGTAGGCTACTCATTTCAACTTGATCAACGAAATAAACAAACATCTGATTAATTTCGTAACCATATGTTTAGGAATATGTTGTGGGTAACTGTATTGCAACTTCAAAAGCAGTATATGAACAGTGTAAAACAGTATGTCAAGATAACTGATTTGCATTTGATAAATTCTTTCAAATAGGTCTATACAAGTTCACAAAACAATGTATCTACATCTACAATATATCATATTTCTGGGAGGTCATTTGAGATTACTTACGAGATGAAGTATCATCATAGACCCACGATATCACTAGCACCCGGCATTTTATCGTTGGGTTGCGCGAGTTAAGTGACGATTATGATGTCGCTGGCACATGGGACACTAATGCACTAAAGCCTACAAACACCTCAACTGCCTTTAGTTGATGTCACGTTGACGTCAATCGGTGTTAGGGCGCGTTTTTCCGTTAAAGTGGCGCATTTCTATCAGTTGTAAATTGGTAGTTGCACATGGAGGATCGAATCCGTGCCTCTAAGCTGGAGTTGAAGGTAATTTCTGACTAGTGGTTACAATATGTGTTATATTTTTGAGATGTTATGGTTTGTAATCACTATTACGCTAGGTATTTCGAACAAACGCTTCTCAAGTAGTTCAATAGTGGTTAGTACTTTGTTCTTCTTAGAATTCCGAGTCTCAGACCCTGTTTTTTTAGTGTTTTTGGTTCAAATTAGATTTACTGTATTTTGTCCTTGAGTGGAAACACGGACTTTCATCTTGTAAAGGAACCGGAAACTTTCCAATATAAATGAGCGAAGTGATTTAGATAGGTCTTGGTTTTTAACGAGAGCAACCCACATTATGCCTTATTTTATTTAGGCTAGTTCAGATTTAGATTTATTTTGTCCATAAATCAATTCTAGGCTGATATTGGACGCGTAATTTAACTTACATATAAGAAGCCACAATTACAATAATTCTGAGTGTACAGAAACTTAAATATAGTTATATTTACAAAGTACCTATGTTTCACTACTACAAACAGAGTTAACAAATTTCTTAAATACAGTATAATATACAACTTTCTTTGTTAAAAGCAGTTGTAGTAGAAAGAATAGCTTACAGTATATCTGACAATAAAAATATAAGATATAACTTTTTATTGAATGTAGTGTTCGTATTTAAAATAATAATTTACATTACAGTCTTGTGCTCTATTTACTGTTCGTTAAGGAACTCATCAATATGATCTTTCTATAAGGTAATTTAAAAGTTTTTTTTTTCTCATAACCTATTTAATTCGTTCAATGGTTTTATATATATTGGGAAGTTTATAGTATAAGTTAGTTTTATCCCAGACTCTTTCCAAAAACAGCTAATCTGTGCTTCGTTAATCTGTAATCATGTTTGTTTCGTATATACTATTCCTATCCATCCTTAAACGTTTAATTTCGGAAAACATGATGTGGAATACCAGCCATGCTTGAGGTTATGTTATGAGTCTAGTACAGGTTGAGTACAATGTAAGCCTACATTATAGTTTGTATGGGATCTGATTCAAACTGTTAAATTAACATTCTGGTAGTTTCATATTAACTTTCCTTCAGGCAACATTTTTTTAAAGTATAATACAGCTTTGTTAGCTAGTTTGTTAGTTTTATTTGCTTACACAGTTCAGTGTTTGTTATTATACAAGAACGTTTATTATCAAAATTTAAAGTTACTAAATTAACCTCTAAATACAAAATATGGAATATACAATGAATATTAGGCCTACAATATTTTAAACGTGCTACATTTTTATAACTTTATACTTCATTAGCACTAGGCCTATACGTTTGAATATTTTACATTTACATTTTTTCTGCACGTTGAAAATTATTCTGTGAATAAATTTAACTTATCCTTGCTAATGCAAAATGATAGGACATTTGAAATGTAATACAGAAGTACACACATCTTATGCTATAGTTGAAGGTTCGTAAGCCTTGTGGTTTAATTATATAATTTGAATATCCATTTCTGATTAAATGAGAATTTGAGATTAATTTTCAAGAAGTACGCTTTATTTCCTGTATATTGAGATGTTTAAATTAGAATTTATTAAATTATGATACTTGAATCAGGGTACCAACCATGTCAAGCCCAAACTGGGGATAGCTTATTTCTGTTATGGTTTTGGATTGCAATAGTTAATAGTAGTGATTACCTGAAATAATTAATTCGCTTTGTTTTTTTATATAGTATTAAATTATATTTTGATAGTTAATTGTATTAAAATATAAATACAAAATACTGATATAATAATCATGATGTCATATTATAAGTTTAGAAGGAAAGATTTGATTGGTTATCAAAACGGAAATGAAACCTTCTCTGTGATTGGCTGAAAGCAGTAGCAGTTTAAAGCAGTTTGATTGGTTAAAGTAAGATGCGCTGTGATTGGTTGTTGAAATTTGCTATATAAGGCCGGTATGACCCGGATGGTTTGGGCGGTATGTTACAATTCACTGACCGATCAACACCTCAACACCAATTCCAATATATAATATGCACCACCTCAAACCTTTAACTAGACACCATAGTAATGCCAATAGTAAAATATATTCTTCCTCTTCTATAGGTCATAGTAATGCCAATAGAACAAAAATTTCTCACTAATAGTAAAATAGCTTCTTCTTCCTCTTTTTCCTAGATGTATCACAAAGTACCAAAAACATTCTGACCAATAGTAAAATATCTTCTTCCATTTATTCTCAGACATATAACAAAGTACCAAAAACATTCTCACCAATACTAAAATAGCTTCTTCCTCCTCTTCTTCTCAGACTTTTCACAAAGTACCAAAAACATTCTCACCAATACTAAAATAGCTTCTTCTTCCTCATCTTCCCAGATGTATCACAGAGAACATGTTTTTTTTTTTTTACATATTCCCCTAATATATATCTTTCACGGATTTAGGTAGCGATACCGAAGAAAGCTCTTTACGGTCGAATTTCTTGGCTTACTTCAGTAAATTCTACACTGTAAATTCCCTATGTTACTGTACCTAGCGTAATGCTTAAAACCTAAAAATTGCACAAAAACAATATAAATATCAGAGTGGGAGTGGTTCTCAAGAAAAAAAACGTACAAAAAATAAAAATAAAAATTCATTTTTATATAGCCTATACAAGGGTTTCTTATATTTACTTCAATTGATCAGGATAAGCGTGAATGGACCGTAGTAAATATACTCCTATGTACATTCACTTTTATTATAATTATTATCGTCATTATTATTATTATTATCATCATCATTGTTATGATCAATATTGTTGTTATGTGCTGATACTTCCCGAGCCAATTTTAGGCCCTAGTCATTCCTGATGTTACCACTATGTTTAAGGAATTGAGGACGCAAATTTGAATAGTATGATTCTTTTTGCACAATATTGGAATCTGAAACTCTATGTAAACGTTGTACTTCTAGTAAGATACTGGTAGAATAAGAAATAAGCCTTAAAGAAAATTTCCCAGCAGTTCTTCATTTACTTTTTGGGGGGGGGGAAATTCGCAAGACTGAAGAAATACAAACTTTAACCTGTTCATTGCTACTGACGTACAGTATAAGTGGGACGCCTCAAGAACTGTAAAAGAGGAAATATCAGATTAATGGAGTTACGTTTTAAGTGAAACATGAGGATTTTCATTTAAGTGTCAAGTTTGTCATTCAAGGAAATTTCATTGAACATTTTCTCGTCTATTTTGAACTTAAGAGCCCTCTAATGTTTTCATTTGACTGTCTTATTACCAGGCTTTAAGTGCTTTAAGTGCCCGAACCTACAAAGGGAGTTGATTCCTGTTACCAACGACCTGAGTATAGGGGGTGGAGGGTGATTGCGTAGGCTGATAAGACAGTCATTGATAGTAGTGCCGAGAAGGGAATGCGCTCGTAGTACGGTGCCTCTCAAATTGGTCAACAGTGTACCTTGTCATTGTGCATGTTTAAATTTATAATACATGTTCGGCATGCCCAAAGTAAAGTGTTCTAAAACGCAAACATATATTGAAACATTTGGGAGGGACAAACAGGAGAAAGCATCGTTTTGCATGCTTGTAATGTGAGTTTAGATAATGAGAAGTTATTTTGTGGTCTTCCAATATCTGTATTCAAGGTTTGTTTACTATCACGTGAACTAGCATATGGTAGCTAGGGCATACGCCGAGCAAAGTCTGTACAGTTCGGTTGCTGTTAACATATTCGATCGGGCACTAAGTTTTAAAGCCTGCTTATTACGAATGATTAATGTTTATGTTTACAACCTTGAAAGAAACCTAAATAAATAAAATCAGATGTAACAAAGTACCAGAATGATTTTGTTTAATCAGTGATAATTGCAATATTATGATATGCAGAAAATAAGTTATTTTTGTAATCTATATCTAAGTTAACCTTTAGATCAATTAATTAAGCAGGGCTTGAGGAAGAACAAAGGTCTAAAGTTTGATACGTAACTAGGGATGGGTCGATACCAGATTTTCTCGATACTCGATACCGATACATGATATTTTCCTCGATACTCGATACCTTCAACATTTCCAGTTTCAATAAATAGGTACATTAAAAATTTAAATTAGAGAGAACTGTGTAATACCAACTAAATTAATTAAGTCTGCATATTTAATGAGACAAAATTTAAGATCATCAGTAGCCTATAATTATTTTTAAACTCTACAATAAAACTAAAATTAGTTTTTTAAACAGTCCACTTAAAGTTTTTGTTAAAAATACTAGCATTCTCACTTAATTGCAGAATTACAAAAGTATCGAAAAAGTATCGAGCTAGTTTTCTGAAGTATCGTTCGATGCCGATACCATGCAAGTATCGAGAGTATCGAGGTATCGAAAGTATCGAGGACCCATCCCTAATAATAACGAATTGTCCTTCATTTTCTTTCACCGAGGATTTACTGTTCTTTCGAGAACAGTATCCAGTTCGATCCAGAATTTTTCAGATGCCCGGTAACAAAGCTGCCTTAAATTTAATAAAATGTCATAGTTCGTGAAAAAATTATTAAAAAAGATGCAACGGCTTTTAAGGTCTTTAAAACAATGTAAGCATTTTTAAGATAACCTTTTATCAAAAAGGCAGGTTGTCTTTTTTATTTCTGGAAGAATCTTTCCTGTTTTTACTCAAATGATATAGGTTTTTTGCATGTAAACTATTTTAAGTTGCTGGGATTGTAATACCTAAAAATTATCTCATTTATAGGTTAAAACTCTTAAAAAAATAACACATTTATTAAAACAAGTATTGACTATTTCTATTAGAGGCAAGTTTCGTAATAATAATAACTTTTTTGTTATAATCATAAAAATGAAAATAAACACAGAAATCCCAGCGTTTACTTTGAGGACAGCTAAGTTTAAGCGCCACTATTACTGATCTGGGTAAAATCTTAGTCCTATAAAGAACTTTATGCTAATGATAAAGTGACGTATTATAGACTGAAAATATAAAATAACTATACTTATACCGTTGAATATGAGCAACATATTGTAACTCAAAGAAATTGTCGCCAAGTCAAGCGCAAAGAAAGTTGAAAGAAAATTAAAACATTGTAGAAAGTTAGAGATAGTTAAAATTTCTAATAGTATCAAAAGTAACAAACAGGAAGCTTAATATTACATTATGCCAACCACTAACTTTTGTTTCAACTAATAACTTTTCCTATAAATAAAACTATTTAGGTGTCCTCAAAATAGGATGCTGGATATAATGGGTTGATAAGGAAAATGGATATCGTTTTTGTCGATACGGACGGATGCCTAGCGTGTATTTGGCTGCCCAAAGATGTTTTAAATTCTCGGTTATACAAAAATTACTAGATGATAACAAAATGTGTTATTTAATTTGATCATCTTGGTTAATTCTTGAAGGCGGAATAAAAAATGTTAAAAGTCATAAATGATAACACCGTTCTACATTTCGAAACATATTTCCTGTTGTTTTGAATCTAAACTGATTTTTTGTGTTAAATTCTAAAATAATTTCAATTTCCCCCCCATCACGTCAGGTTTTCAATCAATGCATGAATAAATGGAAATGAAATCAATAGCTTTGTGAAATGTCATAACATTATTTTCAACAAGAATTTGGTGATAAAAACTAGGCCAAAACTTGATAGTTGCCACTAATTTATCATTAATTAATATTAATGATTATAAGCAATTCATAACCTTACCTGAATATTGCACTTCACATTTTCATCTCTTTGAACTCCTCAAATGTTGTTCAGAGCAGCAATAGTCAGCCATCATGTTAACACTCCATTTCACTTGATACCTCATATCAACATTTTTGATTTCCTGGTGAAATCTTTCAACTTGTTTCTCACTAAGATCTCCTAAATTATGAGGAAAATAATTTAGATGGGAATGAAGGAAACGTACTTTGACACCCTTGTTGCAGCCAATCTGTTTAAACTTTCACGATGTTAACTTAATTTTTGTCTTTTTTTTATTTCCAAGGAAATTAAAAACAACGTTTCTGAAAGCATTTCAGGCATCCTTTACATCTCGACTCATCGTATGTCCATAGTATTGTCATCAATTTTTTTAATTTGTGGGCATAGCTTTAATTTTTCCATAGGATAATGAAGGAAAGGTAAAGGTATTTGAAGATGTACGAAAGAGTAACTTCTGTACAGGTAGAAAAGTAGAAAATAGTTGCCAGACACAGCTAAATGAAAATTACTTATTAAAAGTTTCGTATTTTAAATTGAAATATGTCTGGTCTTCTGTTTCCTAAACAAATTTATATCATGGTAAATTGCATTTGTTATTTTATGACATCTTCCTTACAGTTTAACAAGGAGGCATTTAGTTACCTTCTTTCTATTTAATTAGCCAGTAAGGAAAAAGAAACACAGCAAAGCTTTCTCCTTCGTCACAAGAAAAGGAACATGTTGGCTATACTGTATATGCAGAGTACACCATTTGTTTTTCTCTTGCATGCTCCATATCTTATGTTGCTGCTTCCGATGGCAGTTTCATTCCACCGAAATTACATCCATTCTTTTCATATTACCTTCTTTGAGATTGTTATGTGCCGCTAACATGACTGGTTATAATGATTTGGTCCTTTTATCTTTGTATTCTCTTTCCTTTTGTTTCGTTCAGGTATTCCGATTATTTGAAGGAGTGGTTTACCTTTCTTTCTGATATCATCGGAATGAAGGTTTGAGGACGGGATCTAACAATAAAACTTCTAGAAAAGTTATGTACAGACAATTTTATTGTATTTATATAATCATTCATACAATTATAATGTTAACATAAATAGGCCTAATTACAGTAAATAGCCTACAAGCTGCAAACGATAAGTTACAAGAGACTTAAACTTAATGAGATGAACTAGCGAATTAAAATAATACTTTCATCAATGTTATTCAAACCATTTGGATTTCAGGCGAAAAATGAAAATCCCGTTTACTATGTAGCATAATCGATAAGGCTGATGGCAGTTTGACCGATAAGTTTCGTACGATTTGAAAGGGGTTGTGATCCCTTGCTTTATCTCATCACTATTAACTTACGTTTTTATGGATATTAATTTTTCACAATAGCGATAAAATGCGTGATCTCTCAAAATAATTGTTTATAAAAGTTTGCCGTCAGCTCAACCCAGTGCTTTCCTTTTTACCGTACCTATCAGCTAGTTACCTCAGTCAACTAGAATCTAAGAATGTCCTGTGACGGCTGTGGCAGCTACTCATCTACTCCGCGTGGAGTGAAACGCGGGGTTGCAATATCTAGTTACAGTAAACAATAACATGTGTGAATTGATTAAATCGAGAAAAGTACTGAGGTCAGTGATATCAATGAGAGAATATTGCAACGTTGATTTTGTTTTGGCATACCTCAGGGAAAAATGGATTTTTAAATCACGACACTTTCCTCAACTATAACAATAATTGAAGAGTTATCATTATTATTACTCTTCCAAAATTACGTTTCGTTTAAAATTTTGAATATTTTGGATAAAAATTCATATTTCCCAAGAAGATAGTTGGCGTTCAGAGGCTTCTAAGCAATCTGCAAATAAGTAGACTTAGTAAAATCGATTCAAAGAATTTAATAATGTATTTGAAAAGGTACATGATAAGCCGCAGACAAGATAACTTTATTACTATTAGCTTACTTTATTACTTTATTACTATAAGCAAAATAAACAATAAAATAACCAAGCAAATAAGCACTAAAAATCTTATCTTATTCACAACTGTTACGGTATAGCAACTTACATAAAGAAGGTCATCCGCAAGTTTTCTTGTCTGAAGTCAGCGAAGAACTATTTATAAAATGAAAATTTTATTTATTTTATTTCACTGGACATTTGAAAACCCTGTTATTCTTCAACGAATTTTATTCCTTTTCAGTATTTTCTACAAATCGGACACCCGATTCTTCGTTATTGCTATTAGCCGACAACAGAAAAGAAACCGGTGATAATGACGTCCAGGAGTGAAATAAGCACTTTTACGCTCGGTTTCGTCGACAGGGGTTAAGAATTAACCTCGGGTTATACGTTCCAAACTTTCAATTTGACAGAAATGTTTTTTCGACAAGCGTTACTTCTAAGACAGGGTTATGCCTTGGGTTAAGTTAACCGCTACTTTCCCCTTGAGTTAAAAGCCTAGGGCTAAAAATGACTGCTGTAAATCAAGAATTGCTGTATTTCCTTATCATCTTGCTAATAAATTAAGAGTTTATTAATAATTCGTAACATTGTTTTATTATTAATAATTAGGGCAAGGCATTTAATGATCATAAAAAAGTGAAAAAATGCAAAATAAAAAATGCATTTATGACTTAAAAATAGTGAAAAAATGACCCAAAAAAATAAAAAAATGACCAATAAATTTTATCATTATTACTTATAATTATTTTTTTAAGTAATGAATTGCTTTTAAGGACCAATTTAATGGATGACATTTCGTTATATATAAATTTACAATATAAAACACATTTATTTTGCTGCCAAAGAAGTAAGTAAATTAATATTAGGCCTACTTGAATACCCTTCACTAAATTTTTTTGTCTGAACTGGCATGCCCATCATATCGGCGCATAAAAATGCTGTACACAGTTTCTCGCAAAACGGCGAAAATGTTGAACAACTTTCCCCCAGAAGTGTCTGTTGCAGGCCACGGTTTCTTTTCTCTTCAAGTCACTGCAGACCACGTTTGTGTTTCTCTCTTGATACATGTTGTTCAACCGTAAATTTTTTTTCGGCAGAAACCCTAACATCACATAATTTGCAGAACAATATTTTTCCATCGGTGGAAAAAACATTTTCTCCGTACTCGGAAAAAATCGTTTTAATTTATCAAACGAACTTTCTTTCACTTTGGGCATTTTACTGAACTCTTCTGTCAACAAACTATCTCATACAACTCCTACAGACAACTGAAAGACATAGTAAAAGTCCTCCTACCTGAAAATGAATAACAATAGGATGCTCGGATTAGTTCATGATGCACATTCCTTTAAAATAATAAAGCAGGTATAGTCGCCTCGCTTATCTCTACAGGAGCTGTGTCCCAAGTGTTGTTTCTTTAATGCAAGAAGGACACATTCGTCAATAGCCGCTTGTATTTACAATGTTGTTTTCTTGGAAATGTAGACTAGTTAAAAATGCTTAAAAATAGGAGAAGCAGGTATTGCTTATACTGTATTTTCTTGGAAATGTAACATGAGTTCAAAATGCATATTCCTTCCAGTAACGCTGCAATCTGCTTTATTTCCTGTGGATGTTATTTGCTTTTACAGTTATAATAGACAAGCATTAAAAATAAAAAATAATAAATAAAAAACTAAAAATATAATGCAATGTAAGACTTCATTTAAAAAACTATAAAAATGCCGAAAAAGACCTAAAATGCCGAAAAAGTCCTAAAAATGCCGAAAAAGTCCTAAAAATGCCGAAAATGACCTAAAAATTACCAAAAAATGACCTATCTATTGAAAATTACGGAAAATGCAAAATAAAGCAAAAAAATGCAAAAACAAATAGCTCTTATTTGATCAATTAATTGATGATACACATTTATATATATTTGAGCTAACTTTTCCCATCATATAAAAAAGATGTAAAATCATCAAATGCCTTGCCCTATTAATAATATTACAAATGTTGGTAATGATTCTAAACTAAACCAAAAACAGAGCGGTAGGCTATCTAATTTTCACTGGGTGTGAGGAGCTCCTTTTCTCGGCAGGTCATGCAACGATTCTGTGTACTGGTCACCCGTATGCTCCGCAATGAATTTAGGCCTACACGGACACATTCCTCTTGCGTGAATCCTGCCTAATTCGATTCTTATGCTGTTCTTAGCCTATCTCTTATCTTTCATCATTCTTCTCAGAAACCATGCTTGAATGTTTTCTTGGGTATTTATTTAACACTTTATTTATTTCCTTAAAGTTAATTATAAGTTTACCTACAGTGCTTCTGTCTATGATACTGTATTGCAATTTGCAAAATTACTAAACTAAACATTCCTTTGTACTGTCGAATACGTGTACAACAATATAAGCTTACTATTTAAATAGTTAATAATTATTATTTCGAACCAGTGGCATTTTCAACGAACGAACTGCTTTCTTCCAAATGTTATTTGATTTATTATTATCTCCTATAATATGAGCGTAATAATGAAGTGACACATTTTGAATATGCAGATGGCAGGATTAGGACATGCAGTCAGCCTGCAAACGTCCAATACAGTTATTGATGGCTTACTGAACCAGAGGCGCTTCTTCTTTATTAATTAGCTCCTCAGTTGGTGTCACGAGGTTGAGTGCACCCCGTTCCAGATCTCTCTACCTCAGAAATATCCGATGAAATACCGGGGATCGAACCCAGACTTGCGGGTCCGCAGTGAGCACCTACTAGACCACTCAGGCGATCTATCATAACATCAATACCAGTAATAAAAATTACCAGCTCAAGAACGATTGCTGCATTCTGTTCTGTAGGCTATTGCATAAGTTGTGGTGGCTGAAAAATGTCAGCTGGTGGTTTGCAGTAGGTTCGTTGGCTTTCCTATGGAACGCGGGAGGAGCGATGTGAAAATAATTTCAACGAACGGTTCGCAAACGACACGCGGACGGAGCGGAGCGCGAGAGGAGCGCAGATGTATACGCTGCTTAACCCTTCTGCTCTAATTATTAACTTCTTTACCTCTCCTTATGGTAGGTCTAATGCAGGATTTTCAGAAGCTTTGTAGATCAAGTGCCGTCATTCGTAAAATGAATTTGAATCCTTCACCCCAACAGTTTTTTAAAACACAAGTTCGGTACCCGGTACATAAAAACTGCTCATTCTATTCTTATTGTTGTTAAGGCAGGTGTCGTAATAGAGAAAAAATATTTTCCCCTGAGACACGATGTTTGTCCAGCAAATATCACGTGGACGCAGCATTGACTTTCTCGGTTTTAGTGAGATTCTACATAATTATGTGTTGCCATTATTAAAAATTCTTATGTCAAACTCAAATAACTTCCTGTGCCCAAATAATGTTTGCCTCTTAGTACAATATGAGAAGCTTGATATTCTCTTCTTGTAAATTGGTTATAAAAATGAAGAATCTTGTACTCGTATTCAGGAGGTCCCAGGTTCAAATCCCATGGCCGGCCAATTTGACATGGGTTTTTTCATGATTTCTCCAGTCGTAAAGGCAAATGCCGAATTGGATATTTACATATCATGAATCATCTCCACCATTTCATCCTGTATCATATCCACTTAAATTTATATTTAGGCCTACTCCATAAAACTACACTAACAATAGAAACAATTGACAAGCAATTGCTCCATGGACAAGGAATAGTTCCAAGTTCATTTATCAATGAACCATGGCCTACTCTACTGTATAGCCACAGATCCCAAACTCCCTCGGAGCTAAAAGAAGTATAAACACAGCTGAAAAAAAATTAAGAGAATGTCGTTACCACATCGTACAATATCCTCGAAGGAAACACACACTAAATAAAATCTGATTAATTCATTCTGGTAACTTTCTTTACTCTAAGTATGACCAACAATTAGTATTAGTTTTAGTATTAGCCCATAAAGTCCCTGTGGGGCACAGGCCTCTCTCCTGAGAGAGGTGGCTTGATTTTAGCCATCCCGGTTAGCCATTCCGGGAGGGATCTTCCTAATGTTGCTCCTGGTTCAGTATTTAGTCTGTCTCTTATGACCTATTTGTGCTTCTAAACACTTTTCACTGCGACTTTAGTCTTTCATTTTCAATCGGGCACTGGGTCCTTTTTCCGTTGTAGTTGTGTTGTCGTCATCTTGTGTTGTTTCTCTGGATTGCCGTCTTGATTAGAAGGAGCCGTTTTCCTCTGTCCTTAGCTGTAGTGGTCCAGTTGTAGCCGAAAGTTGCCCTTAGTTCATCTACCCATCGTGTCTTCTGTCGTCCTACTTTTCGCCTTCCCGTCCTTGGATCCCATGTCGTTACTCTGTGGGTCCATCGTTTGGATTTGTCTCATGACGTGTCCGGCCCATCTCCACTTTTGGTAACTGCTGGCATTTCCTGCGTCTGTTATTTGTGTTCTTCTTCTTACTACGTCATTCCTGATTCTATCTTTCCACGTTATTCCAAGGATTTTTCTTTCCATCTTTCTTTGGCATGTTTGAATTGATTTTCTGTCTTTTTTAGTTGTGTTCCAAGTTTGTGAGCCATATAACACATTAATAATTGTCACTTCACATTCTGATATAGAATAAGAGGCCGTGAAAGAGCGTATATTCAGTTGTTTCAACCCGATGGAAAGCTTTATTGTTCACCAGGTAAAAAAGTTTCTATAAACAGTGGATGGCTTATAATTACCCTTAGGAGAATTTTTACGAAAAAAATTCACATCAAAGTTGTAGCTTCTGTTACGATCTCGCTTTGTTTAAAATTCAAAGAAAATCGCGAAAAACGAAATTTCCTTTATGTAAAGTCCCCTTAAAAATACCCTTAATAGTAAGTGTCGCCAGTCTTCCTGTCACATCCTCAGAAGGTACCTAACCCAAATACAAAATTTTGTTTTGAAACGATTTTCCATTCTGGAGCTAGGCTGTTCACAGACACACACACACACACACAAACATAGATATATAAGCTTTCATGAACCGCAGATTATTGTCTCTGTTGGACATTACATGAGAATATTATAGGAGAAACATTCCTCCGACACTGGAACTTGAACCCAGGACCTTTGGCTATTCGCGCCAATGCTCTACCAACAGAGCTAAGTCGGAGTTCAATTCACAGCGCCAGATGGAACCTCTCTCCTATGACTGATTGCCCTAATGGTCTACCTCACAGATAGACAAGTTATGTCATATGCAGTACTGGGTTCAAGTCCCAGTGTCGGAGGAATTTTTCTCCTATAATATTCTCATGTAATGTCCAACAGAGACAATAATCTGTGGTTCATGAAAGATTATATATAACTATCTTGAATGTTAACTGTACAATAACAGTGGGAGCCCGGTCACAAAAATCACTAATTAGTGTGCCTCACAGTAAGTTACTGCATATGACATAACTTGTCTATCTGTGAGGTAGACCATTAGGGCAATTAGTCATATGAGAGAGGTTCCATCTGGCGCTGTGAGTTGAACTCCGGCTTAGCTCAGTTGGTAGAGCATTGGCACGAATAGCCAAAGGTCTTGGGTTCAAGTTCCAGTGTCAGAGGAATTTTCCTCCTATAATATTCTCACACACAGACATGTTTCCGAAAATAGCGCTTTGGAATTCAGAAGACCTCAAAACGTGTTGTTATGTTAAAACTCAACTTCTAATTTGGGGGTCGAAAGCAATACTTTCTCTACCTATAAGCCTAGTACCTATGGTACGGGCAGAGGAAGAAAAAATGAACGCTAGTACGTTAATAAAGAAAAGTTCCACGCAGAAAATTTTCCCTTTTCATTTGAAATGGAGGGGATTAATTACATGAATCTTGGGGTACTATATTGACATTTATTTACAACGTTATAAATTGTTGTAGGAATGCTCTCATTTCACTCATTCTGTTTGTGGACTGGAAACGACTGCCATTTTATGAATAAATTTGAATTACACAAGATGCCTGCGGCGGTATGTTTATCCAGTGATTGTATCAGGCGGCAAATGGGTTGGCAAAAATTCCTTTGATCATGCTAGCAGGATATGCATATGACAATTTACCCCTCATATGTTGCATAATGCATAGTATTCACAGTAACACATTTATTTTTCATAATCAATTTATTTATTGCTTACATTCACTACCAACGTATTGACTGCAACACTGTAGATAGTAAATAGATTTCCCTTTGTTACAGTTCAGTGCCCCCGATTATAGATTAGCTAGTAGCATTACTCATTTTAATATAATATCCTTTCAACATATACCTTGTGTTTCTTTATCCATAAAATACTCCCATTTAGTTATTCATATTGTAACAAGGGCTCGTCGGGGTTCAAAATGAGAACACCGAGTTTATAATTGAAGGATGGAGGTTTCTTTATTTCCTACAATAGTTACCAATACAGCCAGAAAACTCCAGACTATTTGCCAGTTCACTGTCCTGTTCAGTGCTCACTCTCACTGTGCTCAGTCCTAATTACAGCACTGTTCCAGTCCAATCCAGATCATCCCACGTCGCGCCGGTCAACTCCACAATCCTCGCTGCCGCTGTGCGATCCACCCGTCGCGCAGAGTTCCCCGGGACGGCACTGCCTCAGCCCAGATCAGCTCACCAGCTCTTCCGTCCAGCTCACCCTCTGACGCTGACGCTCGCCGCTACTCACGGACTGCCTCTCTGACTGTTCCCTCGTTGACCCTCCGGCTCTTCACGGACTGCCTCTCCTCTGATGTACTGACTCTTCACTGTACTGAACTCTCCTTGACTGACTGACTCATCACTCCTCGTTGCCGTCTCTCTCTGACTCTCTCTCCATGACTGACTCCTCTCCACACTGAACTGACTGACTCTGCTCGCTCGCCGCCCTTATATAGGCCCGTCGAATGTTCCCGAGTCGAGATCTGGAAAGCTCCGCCCGCGTGGAATCTGGAATGTGCGCTGCGTTGCGCGGGCGCACCCCATAGCGCGAGCTCCTCCCAACAGGCCTTCCCCCGAAGTTTGGTCCAATAGCCGTGCTGCTGTCACGCCCACTGGCGCTCGTGCCCACGTGCGCTCGTCTGCCGCCCGCCCACTAGGGCCGCGATGTTTCCAGACTCCGTCGTTCTAGTTCTTTCTACCTTACTCCTCCTTCTATCAGGCTCTAGGCTTTTCTGGCTTTGTCACAATATGATGATGGATTTATCACCTTTAATTCCTAAATGAAACATAGGACCTCTCATAGAGGTTCTGCACCTAGGTTTGATTTAGTTACGCTTATTTTCCGAGAGAGGGCAGAGAGACAGATGGTTAGCTCATCGCCTCAAAAATATGCGAGGAAACTAAGGTGTTGCTTGGATGTAAAAGGGCTGAGATATTTTGTACAAAGAATTTAACTTAGGCTTGGAGTTCTTTAACGTCTCATTAATCTACTGCACGGGTCCCGGAGGACTCAGTGAACAGGATTTTTACGTCCTGAAAAATTCATCGACCGCGACCGGGTTTGAACACGCGACTTACGGATCCAGAGGTGGTCATGCTACCTTTACATCGCCATGGCCGACAAATGTTCAATCATCTGTAATAATAAGAGGAAGTGTTTGTCTGTTTGTCTGTTTGTCTGTCTGTCTGCGCGCGATGCCAAGCAAAATCTACTATATCCTATGCAGAGATCTGAAATTTTAAACATAGATGGACTGAAGGGTGGCCGAATGCACCTTGAAACCGGATATTTAAGTTTTTCTTTCGTTCGCGAGTTTAGAGTGAAAAACTGGCAGAAAACGCGAATTTTTTAGCTATCGAAGCACTAGTTTTCGGTAATACATTTCAGTTGTCTGGCCCTTTTTTGAAATAACTCGGAAATAAAAGCATCGCATGGCATTATCGATCGCTTCGAATTTCTGAGCTCACCCTGGTCGATAAGTTAATGTCAAATACAATACTTTCTAATCGTGGAATGCACTCCAAAGCCGGATGTTTAGCTGTTTCACTATAATTATTAATCGTTTAGTTTGTGAATGATTCGCGTGTAAGTGTTAATAAATTTGTTTTAATTATTTTGCTCAACATTTTTAATCTTCGAATTAACTGTCGTGGACGAAGACGCGGGCGCCTGCTGGTATTACATATACTCGAATAATAGGCTAGTCTACAGGATTGTACATATTGTTAGATTAACAACAGTATGAAATTTAATAAACTAACATGAATAGGCTAAAGCTTTATCGAACAGTCTACTTTTATGTTAATAGTTATAAACGATCAGCATAACTTCCCACAAGAAGGAAGAAAGAAATGAAAACATAAATGAAGAAAAGGAATGAACGAAATAAAGAGAACGAAAAATGAAGAGAACAAAAGTGAAACAAAGGAGGAATGAAATAAAGAAAAGGAAAGAAAACAAGAAGGAAAGATCGAAACAGGGAGGTAACACACACATAACGAGAGAGAGAGAGAGAGAGAGAGAGAGAGAGAGAGAGAGAGAGAGAGATACATGCCCAAAGACAGAGATCAGCAACTGTTTTGTAGGATTGGGCCGCACTGTTGGGGAATGACATAGAACTTGGGTCTAGGCCTACTATTAAGCGAGAAGAAAAAACAACAGGCTAATAGTATGTCCGCGCTCGCCCATTCTTCATTACAAAATATCAAGAAATTAATGTATTGAAGCATTTTAATTAGCCTATATTTAATTACAATCAAACACACTGTGTGCATTCAAATGTTTTCGTCATTTGCATAGTATGAGAGTGGTAACACTCTTTCCTTACAGTCAATACAAGTCTTTACAGTTAAACCAAACAGTTTGCATATGCACTGATCGGTGGCGTCGTGAAATCGGTTTTGATCACATATGCGGTGATGAAATCCATGGGCCGCTACTCTTGTATAAAGATGGCGGAGGTCAAAGTTGACTCCTTTCCCCTGCTGGTCATTCATGGCTGGGATACGGTTGAAGTCTGTGTCTATATTCTCTGCTTTTTGCCGCCTCTCATCTAAGAATCTGTTGCAGGCTGGAATGACTTCGAGGTCATCTGTACGGATAAGATCCTCTATGAAAGAATTTGTGTTGGTCAGAGCATAGGCGATTCTATTCTTCGTGTATTTCGGGACACAGGGATTTCTTTTTAGATATGATGCCTTGATTCTATGATAAAAGACGAAATCAAAAAGGCAACTCAACAGGGCTCAGAAGCATTTTAATTATTCGAAGCAGTAACATTTAAATGCAGTCCAATAGCAAGCAAATATGCGATATGCATCACAGTTTAATTATGGAATGACGAATTTTTTAGGACCCTAGTTTCTGAAAAATTTAAAGTGACGTGCTAAATGCACGCAGTTCTTAGTTCAGTTTTAAACATTGAATGTGATACTTCAACCTAGGGTTAGAACAGGTTTTTCTGTTTTAATTTCGCGACTTGAACTTACAGCCTACAGTGACCCGTCATTCTTAAGCGAGTTTCCATCTCCATCGGCTTTTTCTTCTTTTTTCTGTTTTCTTAGACACTTTACACAGAAGGTTGTATGACAGAATTAATGCACGAGGAAGTGAATTGGATGAATGACATAACAAAGCTCACAAAACAAAAAATTAGAGGTTACAATCTCCTTTTTGGTATTAACATACTCGAATGTGCAAATACGAGTATATGCTGTTAAGGTATAATATGCTCTTTTGTTAAAAATAAGCTCAAATATACAGAATAAGATCTTACACAATGATCTCAAATAACAAGAAATTAGTTATGCTTTATACATATCCTTATGTGTAAGGGGGAAACTCTATGCACTTTAGTAATCACAGTATTGCCTTTTACTTCACTTCTTAGACCTATTATTAATACACAACTTCCCGAACAGTCCCATTATAAGAATTAAAGCCCTTTCATTTGGCTTGTTTTTACACCAGCCAAAACTTGTGGAATCAACTTTTCTTCCCAACGGGAGGTCAGTACCCGAGAAAGCAGGAGCACTCCTCTTCTTGTGCTTGCTCTCCTGCAGGAAGAGAAACAAAAAAGGAGGAAACCCAGTCGAAGAAAAGTGTGGATTCATCCGTTGTTACAAATTCGGGAAACGGGCGCTTTCTCATTATTATATCCACTACTACTTAGCCACGAGGATAAATTCTTTTTTGGCAGGCTCCATGCTGTTAAAATCGGCAAAGCATTTTCATGCCACTTCCTTCCAGAGCTTCACTCCTTTTAATTTTGTCACTATATTCCTCACGCCTTATATCCTATATTGCTGGATTACTGCGAATGTCTTCTGTGAATTGTTCTACATTGAAACCGACAGATGGAACGCCCTTCATTGTGATCTCAAATGACTCAACTAGGCGACTGGTGTGAATGGACTAATGCCGAGTAGTGTCCTTTGAGTTGAGTCAACTAGTTACGAGGATGAGAACGCTAGCGGCACAGGTGCCTGCTGTCAATCCGCCTGGGCGGACGAGTTGACTGCGTGTGAAAGGGTTCGAGCGGTTCCCATTCATTTTCTATATCGTTACACTCCTTGACACCCATCCGTTCAACTAGTGGAATCAACTAGTTGACTCGTCTGAAAGGGGCCTTAGTGTTTAGAAACGAATGTTTCTTTAATGAAAAAGATCGTTTCCGTTGTGTCATTCTTCATTGTTTTTGTTAAGACATTTAATTACTTGCTCATTAATAACAGACATCACAAAATGAAACATGCCATTGCTGTCTTGTTACGAAACAAAGGATTGTATGCTTTGAGGAGATTCACGCTATTACAGATGAAGTGGGTATCCTGACATCCTAACGTTTCAAATGAGATCCATCAAAGCTTATATCCTTGATCCTACTGTAAGATTTGAAACTAATGAACAAGATCAAGCCGGATTAGTTGATTCAGAAAATAATTTATGAGAAATGCATTTCCTTCTTCAAGGAATAATATGAACGCTGCTTGGCAGTAATCATATCAAGATTTCACTAACAGTTCATGCAAGCTATAATTTTGTTAGATTCGAAATGTTGGTTTGACTGTTTTATATGATTTTCCATTGTTTGAAGTAGTGCTTCTACTCAGTCACGGTACAACCAAAACTATGACTCGGATGATAATGTAATTTGTTGGCATAAAGTATCTTACTTACAATACTAGCTAAAACTTTTGTGTAAAATCTATATTTATAGTCGATATAATAATAATATTTCTCGGCTACCTACAGGTTTTGGACAAAAATTAGTATAACAGCATGGAATAATAAAGCCCATTTAGGATCAGAGAGACGTAACTACACTCAAACAGTGTTTGAGATGAATCGATTTAAAGGTTTTGGACTAATAACTGGATACTTTTTAATATATTTTTGCGAAATATTTTGCTGTAAATAAGAAGTATATTTCATGTATAGTTATTTTCTATTAGACGTTACATATTCTAATCACTTAGGAGGTGATAATAACATATTTTATGAAATTATGCATGTAGTTACGTTTGTCTGATCCTTAACTTGGTGGCTATTGCTATGTGACGTATGTCTGTCTTGCAGTCTTACGCATCAACAGATATTACCGCAGCTGTATTTATAACGTTTCATCAGCCCAATTACCGGTAAATAAACAATCAGAATGTTTATCAGCGATATCCAGTAAGGAAAACAAGCATAATATCATTTTTCAATTATTTGCTTCTTTGTGCTTGTGCTTTGTCCCACATGTAATAATCTGTTTTGTTTTCTCTTACATTAAGAACTGTGAAATTATAATCAGAAATCTTTTATAGAATACTGACTTTGCATTCACTTTAGGGCAGTAGAGCACAGATTCGTTTTCTCCTGCACTTTCCTTCTCCAAGTTCTTAAAATCCCTTGCCACTTCTTTCCTTTTAATATGCTCTTTCTGTCCCTGTTTTCTTTTGGAGAAGTATATGAAAATTTTAAACACTTATCACACATATCCCATGGAATATGAGATTAAATTATGTTGTGAATATCTGCCGATACAACCAAATTTTTCTGCTATCTTTCCCTCAGCACGGCTTTGTTCCTGATACAAATCGTACATTAACTGCTTAATATTCATATTGATAGGTAAATAATCTGCAGTGTACTCTTTCCTCTTGTAATGAGAAGGATTAGCAGGAAAACTCTTTATGTGGTTCCTTATAGTCTCCTTTCTCTCGTCTGGTCTTTTGTGCTAGGCTCATGGCATCATCTTCTCTCTTTCTGAATTACATATGTTCATTTCTTTTCTTCATAGTATTTTTTACAAAGATTTCTGAAATTTCAAATGTCTTGAAAAAAATTCCATAGGCTATACACTTGAATAATATCCTCCTTTATTAGATAGTACTTTTTGATCACCTTCCTTCGTAATGTATCAGATTTTGTTCTCACACTTTGCTTTTCTTCTTCTTCTACTAGCTTAGTAAGGTATTGCCTTTGTCGTTCAAATGATCCAAGGTTACAGTAGGTTCTGTGGCTATTTTGTCTATCTTGCTCAGTAAACTTACTGTTGCACTGTCGGAGGCATTTAGAGCAATATAGGCTTCTCATGTCTTGGAGGAACTTTAGAATTATTAGTTGAAATATATGCTCTATCATGCTGATGGTTAATTATTTCTTTTTCACTCCTCTTTAATTGCTCGTTTAATTATCATGTCTTGGAGGAACTTTAGAATTATTAGTTGACATATATGCTCTATCATGCTGCTGGTTAATTATTTCTTTTTCACTCCTCTGTAATTGCTCTTTTTTGCTTTTTCTTGGTTTATTATTTTCTTCAAACTTAACATTATCGTCTACAATTTCTCTGTCCTGATTCTGATGATTTACTTGCGCACTGTCAACATCCTCATGTGTTACGTCCTTTAGAAGACACGATCCATTTTCATCACTGGTCTCTGTAAGCATAATATATAAGAATATAATAAATCAAATATTCAGAGAATGTAAAAAGAAAATATTTAACTGGACTGGAATCAGTAGACTCGTTCGGTTGATATGTAGGATCACAATCTGAAACTGAATGAACGAACGGCCTAAGCATCTCTTCAACCTTTTAACGTTGTAATTCTTCAGATTCAGTTACAGTTAATATTAATACAACAATAACAGTAATAATTATTATAACTATAATAATCACAAACACACACTAATAAACACATTCTAATACTTACACAATTTCTCAAGATTCCATTCCTTCTGACATTTTTTCACCATCCTTCTTCCTCTGGACTGGGCTCCATTACGATCATTTCTACTATCAAACTCATTCAAGACTGATAATTGTTCAATTTTGTTGAAAGAAAGTTATTTTTTATTGTTGTCACAGAGTGATGACGGCAATCCGTTTACAACATATGACGGGAAAAGGAACAGTTCTCTTAGGATCAGAGAAACGTAACAGCTGTTCCGTTTCAGAAATTAACACTACTTGCTGCAGTCTCAAAACGGAACAGCTTTTTCGTCTGTTTGATTATTGTTATTTTTCTAAAAATGTAGATACGCTAGCAGCTAGAATGGAAACCAGTTTAGATAGAGTTACGCTTCTTTGATCCCAAGATAGATCTCAATTCCGTGTTTCTGATGGTAGTATCAACTCAAAAACGGCAAAAATGTAGTTACGTCTCTCTGATCCTAAATGGGGGAAATTATGTCATACAGTTAACAGTGTTTCCAAAATGCGGTATGTTTTTTGTTAACTTTGCACCATCTATAACTAATTAAATCCATTCATATTTACTCGAATACAGTGATATAAGAAATGTTTAATATAATGTGAGATTTCACATAATGCACTGAAAACAATATTAATAATGTAAGTTTATGATTCACTGACATAGAGGTTATGGCTTTACAGCAGCCGTAATAGATTAGGAATGGATTACAACGAAACCACATTCAATCTGTAAACAGTCAGTCAGCAATTACATTAGGCTTATTGTTTTCACATAAATAAGGACTGTTTAAAATGGAAAATAGATTAAAAGTATATTGTAGCCATACTTTCGATAGAATTCACAATATTTGGTCTACATCAACCGTGACGTTCAGCTTCTTCGTTCCGATAATCTATCAATTGAGCTAGCCAGAGTTCGATTCACGGCACCACATGGAATCACTCTCCTGTGATTTCTTATCAATTGTCGGTCTCACTGAAAGATATTTAAGTCATTTTCAGTATACTGAAGGACACTAATTATTAGTGAGTTTGTGACCGGGTTGTAAACAGTAAAATTTACAAAGTAGAAATGTATTGGACCACATCAGTGTTCAACAGAAGCAATATTTTGTGATTTCATTAATATATAAATGTACAAGTATTGTATATTTGAATATATATAGCCTATAAATATATTTGCTTCAGTGTTGTCCATATTACTATTATGTTTATGTTTTTCTGTTATATTCCTAGGCAAGTGTAGCAGGTTTATGTATTTTCTTTCCAAACGTTTATCTGCTTCTAAAGTCTATTGTCAGGTACTCTTCGTCTGTTGGCAGCCTCTCAATGGAGGGAGCTGAAATACTTATTTCTTAATTAGTTAACTTAAACTATGAAATGTATTATTATAACATTATTTATGAAAACTAAGATACCGATACAAAAACAGAACCATCATAAATTTCAATCCCATCAAACAAATTCAAATACGATTATGTTATTTATTTTGCCTTTTATTTCTAGGTGAGTCGAGTACTACTGTCCATCTTCAACTCATGCTTCCGATTAATGTAAGTAAATTGAAACCAAATACAGTAAGCGTAATGAAGGAACATTCTCGTCACCAAGACTAAGATTTATATGTAGGCCTAGTAAAATTAACAAAATATCAGCATGTGTATTCACATATTTTAAAAAATAGGAATTTAAGTATGCATTTAAAATGGCAGGATAAACAGATTTGGAGTACGAATTTGTCATCATCATTAACAAACATGGTTTAGGCCATGTGGCCTGTTCCGTCTCAATAGTAAGAATATTTATTAGTGTTGAATTAAAACTGGTCTGTTCAACGTCTTCTGGGTCTTCCAACATCTCGTCTTCCTCTTGGTTTGTAGTTGTATAATACATTTGGGATTCTATCTTTTGTCATTCCTTTTATGTGGTCATACCATCTGTTTACATAATCCTGTGTTTTTTCTGAGATGCTGTTTATTCTTAGTTTTTCTCTAATTTCTGTGTTTTGCTTGTGGTCCATTAAGGTATATCCTGCCAGCGGTCTCAGACATTTCATTTTCGCTGCTTCCATTCTCTTTTTTTGCTGTTTATTTAAGCTCCAAATTTCGGATCCATAAATTAACGTTGGAACAGCCATGACTTTATAAAATTTTAAGGCTGTTTCAGTTCTTACTTTCTTTCCAAAAGTTATTTTCATTGTCCCAATTAATCTTTGATATTTTGGTAGTTTACTGTCAAAATCAGATATGTAATTATAAGACATTGTGCAGCCTAGATAATTGAAACTATTCACTTGTTCTATAATTTTGCTTTCAACTACTATTTTCAGTCTTAATGGCATTTTTCCTCTGAACCCCATTACTTTGGTCTTTGTTGAAGAAATTTTTAAATTAAATTCTTTTGCAACTTTATTTAATTCATGAATGGCTTTTAGTAATTTATTTTCTGAATCTGTAAATATAACCTGGTCGTCTGCAAACATTAGAGTATTTGTGGAGGTGTTAATATTAAAATTTTGTCCTAAATTTAAACTCAGTTTCCAATTTCTGGTGACTTCGTCAATATAAAAGTTAAATAAGATGGGTGATAATGGACACCCTTGTCTTACACCTCTTGAAATTTCTTTTTCATTATTTGATATTCCATTTTCAGTTTTTATTTTAATTTTTGTATTTTTATACATACTCTGCAGAACTCCGATCAAGTGTTTTGGAATACCTCTTTGAATAATACGTCCCATAATTTGTTTCTGTTGACAGTGTCGAATGCTTTTTCGTAGTCTATAAATGCTATGCAAGTTGGAATATAATATTCTCTATTCTTTTCTATTAATTGGCTCAGTGGAAAGATACTATCCATACATGATCTATTATTTCTAAAACCATTTTGTTCTTCTAAGAGAGTTTTTTTCTGCAATTGCAGACAGACGTTTTGCCACAATTTTAGCGTATACTTTATATCCTGTGTTCAATAGGCTTATTCCTCTATAGTTAGCGGCATCCTTTCTGTCACCTCTCTTAAAAATTGGGACAACAATTGCCTCTTGCCACTCTTCTGGGATATGTCCAAATCTCCAACAAACATCTATAAAATTCAGAAATCTATGTAAGAATTCTTCTGGGGCATATTTGATTAGTTCCGTATTGATACCATCTGTACCAGACGCTTTCCTATTTCTACTTGTTTTTAACGCTCCTTTTAGTTCTTCCATGGTGATAGGGTCCACATTCTCATCTGTTAGTATTGGTAATATAATTGTGTTATTTTCTTTTTCTGTCCACAGTTTTTGATAATATTTAAGCCATGTTTCTTCTGTAATTTAATTAAGTTGTAAGTCATCTTTTTCGGATCAGTTTAATTTTTTAAGGATCTTATCGTATGCCTTGGTTTGCCTACGATGCACATCTGAGATTAATTTTTCCCAGCTGTCTCTTTTAAGTTTTCTAATTTATTTTTGTACTATTGCCCTCTGTCTTTTATATTCATTGTAATCGTTTTCTGAACGGGTATTTAAGTACCTTAAGTATTGTTGTTTTTTATTTTGTACTAATATCTTTATATTTTCGTTCCAGAAATATAAACATCTTTTATTCTTTACTTTCTTCCTCTTACCTAAAGCTTCATTAGCTTGTTTCAAAATATTTTTCAATTCTTCCCATTCCCTATTTATATTACTATTTAAGGGCATATATTTAGTTAATTGGGAAATTCTATTTCTATATAATTCGCGAATGCTGATATCTTCTAATAAATTCACTTTAAACGTTTCTTCATTATTTTTTGAGAGATCTTTTTTTTATATACCATTTGCAAGGTAGGTTGATAAAAGATACTAACATAAAATGATCAGATCCGATATTATAACTTCTGTCAACTCTAGTGTTTTGTACGCATGGTGAAAGTTTTGGGTTTACCATTATATAATCAATTGTAGATCTTCTACCTCTTGCGCTCCACGTATACTTATGTATGTCTTTATGTGGATAAAATGTATTTGTAATTTGTATTTGATTGTATGTCACAAAATCAATTAGATGTTTCCCATTTTGATTCACAGTTATTTCACCATGATTCCCAATTACTTTGTCTATTTTCCTATTTCCTATTCTAGCGTTAAAATCTCCTGCTAGTACTATGTAATTACTTTTATTTATCTTATTTACATACATTTGAAGGGTATCATAGAACTTAACCGTGTCTTGCGTTCGGCCTTCTTTTGGCGCGTATGCTCCTATTAAGGTGATATGTCCTCTGTCTATTTTTAATTCTATTTCCAGTAATCTTTCATTTATAAATGTGTATGATTCAATTTTATTTTTCCACGTTTTCTTTATCCAAATTGCTATTCCTGCCGCCGCTCTAATATTCTGATCTACACCACTATATATCATAACATAATCCTTTAATTCCATTGATCATTTTAATTTTTTCTTTGTCTCTGGGAGTATGGCAATATCAATATTGGCTGCAACTAATTCTTTCTGTAGTTCTTCTTCCTTATTATTTAATCCTCTCTCATTCCAAACAGCAATTTTAAGAATGTCCTTATTCATAGCCGGTTTCGTCTTCAAAGGGGCTGGCCGATTAATCTTACTATTGAGATTTTTGGTAATTTGCTTTTTACACTGGTGGGGTACCAACCCTTCCGAGTAACCTTCAACCAGAAGTGCCAGGGGTTTTCTGTTAGGGTCTCCTTCCCTTAGATGGTTGCCTTTCTTGGCTTACGAGAGTCCTCTTCCCGGTATTTGTTTTCGGAGTTCCTGGAGGAGGAGGAGGAGGAGGAGGAGGAGGAGGAGGAGGATGCTTACTGGGTCTTCATTGACCCTGATGAGAAAGGTATGAGCCCCAGTTGGGCTTTGACCTTACATTTGCTTTGAGTGTTTAATTTTCTTTGGTAGTGCATTCTTTTGTTTGGTATTTTAAGTGTTTTTATACAATGCTATTTGTCCTTTGTGTGCCTTATAATTACAATAATTTTACATTTTTTCTCCTATCCCCTTATATATATAGCTCTTGTTCTTCAGAGTTTCGGGGCTTCCTTGTTCACGGCCGCCCAATCTGGATACAGACGCCGCTCCCAAGTTGTGGATCACTCTTCGTTCCCTCTCCTCTTACCAGCCCACAAGCTAGCATATGCTAAACTTCCTGGATCTGGTCGTCTGGGTCATTGGTACTTAGCCCCTCCACCGCGACAAGATGGTGATCCATCGGGGGGTTCGAATTTGTAAAATATTTATTTTTGTAACATATTATTTGGAGTCAGTTTATTATTAATTTTTTATATTGTAGTTTACAATTTCATTAGGTTTTCTTTAAATAATAACAGAGATGCATGTTTCTTGTTTATATTTTAATTTCAAAACTGTTATAAGAGAATATTAAAATGATAGCAATTGGTTTCTGAAAATTATGATACTTAAAATGACATTTTCTGAATTTCAATGTCAAAAAATCACTATACTTGGGTGTGTCCATACAATCGGATGCAAAACAGTGTGTCAAGTTTGGAAAGTAAACTCCCCCAATTGTCTCTCAACATCGACTGAAACTTGTTTCCTCGTCACAAGAAGTGATTGGATAATGTTTTAAATTAAACAAATCTGCTGGGGATAGCTCTTAGATATTTATATATAAAAATATTCCAAATATATACAATTTAAAACAAATATTCATTAAAATATACGGTAAGTGAAATTTTAAACTTTTCCATTCAAGTTAACATAACATGGAACGTCTAGTAACATTTATATTCTTAAAGTATGGCATATGTTAGGTTATTTAATATAAATTACTCAATTTACAATACTTAAATACTAAATATAAATATAAATATGAAAACGCAACCCGCACTAAAACGATTCTTGGCTTTCAAAATTGGTTTAACCAATTTAATAGGCATTTTTGTCACAAGTGTGACTCTGACATTATGCACATATTATACACATATTATGAAGCAAGAATCTCCGTCCTGAAATGGTAAATTCATAGGCAATACAGTAACAACGATCTTGTACATTCGTTTAAAAAGTCATTTCAAATTTCTTAAATTTTAACAAATTTTAGTTATACATTATTAAGCTATCTAGTTCCCTTTACTTTTAAATACTTAATAGTAATATTACAAAAATAAAAAGTATAAAATGTATGTAAAACGCTTACAACAACTAAAGATAAATTTCCATCTGGTTTAGATCACTACGTCAAAATCTAGGCGGCTGAAACATCAAGTCAAACCGGGCTATAAGAGTATTATTATGTCATCAGTCTTCAGTAAACTGATCAATCGACGAACGTCAGAGGTTAATTGTGTGTGAAACATTTATTTACAATCATGGCCTGTCATTCGTTTAATTTTGCATGAACACCTCGTGCATTAATCATAGCTCCTGCATAGGTTAAATGGTGCAAAATGATGCAATATTGTTCGAAAACCAGCGGGAGTATATTATAGAGAGCATAACGTATGTACAGTGATCATTTCTTCCCCTATGAAGTGACATAACGTAATTCAAAATCATGGTCACGTAACACAAACTGTATTTACTTTATGTTCACAAAATTCATTGTATTTTTGTAAGAATGTATCGACTATATGTCGTAATCTTTACGAGATTATGATCAATTAGTGTTAACGTGTTGATAAAGGAATGAACTGTCGAAATCCAAAATATTTAAACGAAAATAAAAAACGCTCTGATTCAGTTTCGTTAATTGAATCTAAAGGTTTAACAATTGCCGCCTTCAATAATAGTGGCTTTTTATGGTCCTATATAATACGATTGTCAAAAAGTTCCCATATTTTCAGCAATTAAATATTCTTAAAACTATGTAATTAAAAGTATCAAGAGAGAATTCTTGTAACTATAATTATATTAAATATAACAGTTTTTTAGTATTTCTTAGGCCTATGTAATATTCTTTTAACATCATAACTATTTACTTTACACTTTACTTGCTATTCTTACTTAGTAACAACACAACACAACACAACACAGAAACATTGTATAAAATTGTATTAGTTTGACTTCTATTATTATTGTTATTATTATTATTATTATTATTAATATTTATATTAGTTGATTAGTCTATTAGTTATTGTAATTTTTAAGTCTGACTAAGTCACTAAGACGATTCCGCCCCTTAACACGAGAATTTCTTGTGCAGATTTAAAGTGATATTGTATTTTACTTTTTATAGTTTGCTAGGAATAAACCGTAAATAATGAATTAAATTTAAAGTTTTATCCAACAACACTAACTTTATAGGGGTAACGAATTGACAATTTAGTAACTTTATACAGTGCCAAAAACAAGTCTGATGAAAGTAAAGTATGGAAAGATGAATAATTATGAATGTTGAAATAACTTACCCCAAAGTTGTTTCAGATATCCAAGATAGGTGATAATTTTCCTTCTGGCACAACAACCACAGGCGAAAGAATATACGCAATACAATACTGCAGTATTTACATAGCAATAATTTGTTTGAATTCTTTTCCCGGTGATATAAATATACGTATTAAGTTAGAAGTGTATTTTCCGCCAAGCGTATGTGTATGTGTGATGATGTAAGTGTATGCATGTTTATAATGTTTTTATATGTGATTACATTTTTTAACACATCATATTTGAAATGCAGTTTCTCGTTTTAATAAACATATGTAGAATAAAAACTAGGTTCACCTACCTATAACTCCTTAAGGTAACTTAATTGAATAGAATGACACATACAAAAAAAGAAATATACTTCTTTGTTCTTTAAAACTTTACTAAACCGGAATTAATGATATAATAATAGGTGGTATATTTGGTGGAAATAACCTAATTTAACAATAACTTTTATAAAAATGAAGAGAACCAAGACAAGGTGGTTTAAGAGCACTAGGAAGATAAATTCTTCAGCTATCTATATATTTGCGTAATCAAGTGGAAAAGTCTAAAGTAAAAAACTTAATGATCACTATTTAACAGCAGTCAATCATGAGAGATGAAGGCACGCTAAGCTTTTGGAAATTCAGCTTTTGTCAGTTTTAGGAAATCCTTTATAATCCCGGTGAAATAAACTCTGTTGTCATTTTCCAGGTCTCTCAACAAAGTGTGTTGCGAAAAGTTTGGAGTGCGTTTATCCCACCCACATTGTCACCAATGACTCCATTGGAGAAACTTGCTTACCGCAGTTGATATAGGAAAATCGATTGTGCTACATTCTAACTGGGAGTTTGTCATAAAAAAATAAATCATAATATAGTTTCGCCCGAAATTATGAGGTTGAACAGTACTAGTTTAGACGATAAAATGAATTTTTGTTCGACCATAGTATAATACGCTTATTACGTGTGACGTAACGGTATTATAATGACACGTTATTTCGACACTGTTTGTCATTTCGATCTTTAGACCTTGAGAGTAGCAGCTGAAATTGGGTAATAAATAGCATGTATTTAAAATAAAATCAATTCAGTTCTTATTAATTTCAATATCATACTAAAATGAATTCTTTTCGTGCTGTAAAATTCCGTTGGTTTGACGAAAACGGCAAAAGGAAGCTTCGATTTGACTGACGACGTAAGCTGCCATCTCTCGTAGAAGACATAAACTACGTCAACCTGGTGCGAAGGTCAGTACGCTGAAGCATAGCCGGTTCGTTATCATGAATCTAAAATCTCAAAATTGAAACATTTCGGCTATGGCTGAACAAAAACAGTCGTATGCAATTTGCCTGTAATGGTAATTAAGATATTCATATGAAAATTATGAAAACAATTCTAACACGATCTAAAAGAATATAAATGTTTCTAACACGATCTAAGAAAATATAAATGATTCTCGCACTTCATGGTCGTCTAAACTCCATTCTAATAAACTATTTATTAAACTGGTTCGATTATGTATTTCGTTCTTAAAACTGAATTGATCATTATTGTTACAAACTAGAGGGAGCAGTAAGGACGAACAATGCAGAATTAAGAGTGTTGTTAAATTCAATTATCATTATTATTATTATTATTATTATTATTATTATATTATTATTATTATTATTGTTGTTGTTGTCATCATTATCATCATCGTCTCAGTTGCTATTAATCTGCGATGCGTATAGAACTGATATGACTGCTTCACTGTAGTCTAACATCTTGTGTAGGTCTACTGCTTCTATTACTAGTTATATCATCATCTAACGTAACAATTCGACTTCTGCCGAAAATCGTAGATAAGGCAAGTTAATAGAAAAATACGACTTTTTAATAATGGGGCATAGAGAGACTTATCCCATTGCCGGTTTAACACCACCAATTCATTCTGCGAAAATGGTATGCAATAGTATTCAAATCCGCTCTTCCACACGGACAAGCGAGAGCCATGTTTGCTGTTAGGTCACTTTTCTTATAAGCTTTCTCCCCCACATAATTTCTGCCGTACTGGCTACCCTTTTAATTTTTTCTTAAAAGCGGAATAGCCCGAGGATACGTAGGCAGTTCTAACATGCTAGCTTATCCTGTGTTATTATTAAACACTGAAGGAATGAAAAATAATTTAAATATAATTGAGTAATTAATGATACATTATGTTAAGCATTGCTTGCCTTGTTTATAACTCGAGATAAGTTTTGTGAGTGACGGATTCACGATTTGTGGTTATTATCATTAATAAAGTGAAAATATTTTGTTTCAAACATTTCTTGGTCAAAATACTGTCGTTCTAGGCTTGGAAAATACACGGCATTTATGTTCTTGCGAAATTTTAGTTTTTGTGCAAAATTTTTCTTTTCTTAATTAAATTTTATTTTTTGGGGGAATCTCGCATTTTCAAAAGGTACCGTTACCTCTTGTACAAAAGTACTCAGGTTTTATTCTTATTGACAGTAAAATAAATATAGCAGGCATGCGAGTTGTGTAATATAGGCTAAAGTGTAAAGAACTAGAAAAAAATACTTACTTCAATTCAAAATTACAATAATTAATGAAATTTATTTTTAATGTAGCGTATGTTAATTTAGCACTAAACCTCATTCATAGTGAATGGATTTTATATTTTATTTCAATATAGAAATACAGTAGCTGTATCATGATGCCCAATGGGTGTATCCTCGAGGCACACTCGATATGTAGGACCTACGTATATATTTTAACGATATATGGTTTATTATTATTGAGTTCCAAAAAATACAGCACCCTATTTGGCCAGTTGGCATATTAGGGTTATATATTAAACATTTATAAGGAGTGTACAGTAAACTACATATACATATTATAATTTTTCAAAAGCACTATTAATGAAACTTTGTAACTTTGCTTATTTAAGAAGAGACGGTAGATCGGTGTAGTAAAGTCAAATTTAGAAAATTTAAATATAATATGAACTGATAACGTTCATGCGTAAATAACGGACAATGAAATAAGAGATGCCTAACAGATTGGCTTTCCTCTTTACATTTACAATTTGCAGAGGTAGAAATTTTAAATCTACGTAAGTATTCACCAAATTTCCCATGCCTTGTTAAGAATTGAGTCGTAATGTAATCCGGAATCAAAAGTGTACAAGCTATTCTATCTTGCACTCTTGGCAAAAACAAATCTTTCGTTGTGCGGCCGTTGTTCGTTTCTTGCCAAATCCGATCCCATTGGCTGTGCATATGTTCTTTTAATGTTTTCTTAATGAAGGATAGGGGCCATAAACTATATTAAGTTTTAACATTTTAATGTGAAAGTGTATGTATGTAAACTTAAATTATTTTAATACCAATGGAAACTTTCATACTTACAGCACTCGGAATAGAGACACCTTGAACATACTTTCTCATCGAGTAAGTAAATTTAATAAATCATATTAGGTGCTTGGTCTTAAACTTTACAATCGCCTGCCTGCTAGGCTTATATAGATAAGTAATGTCAAAAGTTTTAGGAAACATGTTAGGATTATTTTAAGTGATATCTGCCCATATAACAGTAATGTCTTTTTTTTTTTAGCAAGGGGTGATTATGTATGATCTTATTTAATGTGACGAATTTTACAGCCTTGTGCTCTACGAGATTATTTTCTAGATAAATAAATAAATGTTGGTCAGGGAAATTGTGTTAATCAGTTTATCTACACTACAGACAAACATTAAAAGTCAACTGGTAAGAATTGTGAAAATTTACAAAACAAAAGACCTAAAATCCCCTTAACGATTTTTTTTTTGCTCAAGTATACAGTATTTATCAGTAGGCTACGTTAGCCGAAAGTCAGTTTGGGTTTTGCGAAATAACACAGAAATTGTATTCTGTTATCCGAAATAACACCGTAATCAATCGAACATTTTTAAGTAAGTATAACATTTTTATCTAAATATAACATTTTTATCCACCATTAAATAGGATCCCTACATATAATGTGTCAAAATACAAGTAGTCTAATTACAACAGTGAGAATTTTAAGTTAAATAAAAATAGGCTTATAGTTTGTACAGCATGTTATTTTTTTTTACCCTCAGAACCTTCTTTTCTTATAGCAAGAAATATCTTAAAGTCGTGAATGAATATTACACATTACATCCTCTTCCAAGGATTGGGAAATGTTCGTACGAAATTAATTGGGTTGAGGGTTTAATGCTATCTACTGGGAATATTTCAAAGTCTGTTCAAACTAATAGGAGTGTTTGAGTTGTGCAGATGTAAATATCTCTTACACAATAATGCAGTACTCAATGGAGTTTCTACCGAGCTGGGAAGATTGCATGCAATTCCATTCCAGTACATTGTGTTTCAGTAGCGGAGCTATCCCAAGGCACCTCATCTCGCTAAAAGTGTGCAGCAGTACTTTATAACGCTACTAACTCCCTAAGTATGCTCCTTCCCTTATAATGCAGCACACAAGCAATAACTACTAGACGAGTAACTCAAGATATTATTCGTAGAGTATCATATTTGTTGGTCTAGCTCATTTAGCAATTAAGTTATTTTTTACTTTATATAAATGCAAGTAGAATACGAGAATTAGGTAGTTCAAGGCGCCTAAACATTATCACTGTTCTTATGGAATATAAATTGTTTTGAATTCGTTGAATTTCTATTTTCTGCACACAAAATTCAGTGACAGCATTTTACTAGAACTGGGTGATAAGAAACACCGATGGATGGGGACATATAGACAAATAATGGGACAATTCGAAGGAAATAAGCTAGATCTACAGCAATCTAGCCCAGAGTGTACAAAATCTGTTGTACGATTACTATCTTGCTCGAATGAATGCATGAATAAAGATAAATTTTCAGGAGAAAGGAAAAGCATTTAATGCTATCATAAAATGGTATGTAAATATACACATCCCGATACGTACCTTCCAGGTAGCTTGTAAAATTTCGTGACTTGGATAGTGAAACCGTGAGTCAGGTAGCTTGTAAAATTTCGTGACTTGGATACTGAAACCGCGAGTCGGTAGCTTCTAAAATTTCGTAACTTGGATATTGAAACCGTGAGCCGTAAAAGTGTGTATCTTCTAGTTCGAGCGACCTTCGCTGTTCGCGACAAATCGGTCGTAGTATTCTCTTTTTGTTTTATACAATGAAATCACATCAGAACATACCGTTTCAAATACATTAATCAGTTTGTGCAATTCAGCATCATTCAGATATGAATCTAAAACTATATTATTGTGAAAGTTAAACCTTCCAGAATCAACTGTGGAATTCAGGTGGCAATGGAGCTCCAGTGGGCTGTAATATTGTTTCCATTAAGACGTCTGTCTATATGTCAGTTAGTGGTTTATTGACTGACCTACCTTCCCGTTAGCAAAACTCAAGGATTTTTTTTCCAGATTGCATTTTTAGGGAGGCCACAGTAGATATTTTGAATCTAAGTTCCGGATTATGCAGTCTGTTAGATATGTTAATCAGCGGTTTATCGGGATATGGTAGTAGTCCATATTTCGCCTTACTATTTCCTTCATTAGAGAAAAATCCTAATTATAAAATTTATTTTTAAACATGTTTGCTTACTTTGTATTCAAAACATTTTATACAAATATTTATACGAGACGTTGAAAAAAAACTCAGAAAAACGATATTTTAAGTTATATGTCACACAAATGTAACGATACCCAGCAATGAGCAAGGGGAGACAAATAAATAATTTTCAAGTAAGCCAGATCTTTACTGCTTATTTTACTTATGTCGCTGTTGTTTGTTAATTTGTACAGTCTTTTCACCGTAAGTGTGGATACCGTGGCGGATGGTGAAAAGATAGGCGGAAAAATAGGAGCTACATTATTCGTCTACTAGAAGAATCAATGTACGAAAACTAACCAAGTAATAAGCACACTAGCTGCCTTGCAAGATCTACGAATTATAACATAAGTGTATACTCAGGATCGTATACCTATGATGTTAGCTGCAGTGTAACTGACTTACGCAGCATCATATGATGCAAGCACGAGTGGGTTGTGTTTTGTTATGACTGTCCCCGTACGCAAAGGGAACTCGATGACGGAAAGTTGACTGGTTGTAACGGTAAACTATTCTGGTATTTCGGCGCTACATTTTTCCCAAAATATTCGTTCTGTTTGCGGCCTCTAAATGTATGTTTCGGTTCACTATTGATTATTATAGCATACCTGATTTTCTTACAGTGAAATAATAGGCTATTCAGTGAACGTTACCAATTTCAGGTACTTTTGAGAATACAGTTGATATCAAATGTAACATCTAAACACTGCAAACAAAGTTACAGCCTATATTTAGAGATCCGTGAAATTCGTGAGACGCGGTAACATGAGGTTTCGGCGAACTTTTGCGTTGTTGTGTGCGTTGTTTTACCGACGCCCACAACCCTCAAAAGTACTATTGAATCGCGAAATAACGCGAATTCGTAATAGTATATTAAAGCAAAAATTAACTTAATAAAAAATTTAAAACAAACTTCTGCAAAAATTGTCTTATTTGGATGAAAACCTGATATTAATTCATGTTTTAGGAATATTTTCAAAATTTCCTGTACTTATTCCCTCGTGACGGCCATGTTATTATTTATTTTATTTTATTTGCTTTCTTGATTACAAGATTGCCTAAATGACAAAGCTTACTGTGCTTCTATTAACAATGAAGTATAACACATCCTACAGTTTGAGAAAAATTCAACTTAAAGATAGAAGTTACCAGATATTACGAATTCAATAATTGTATCATAATTGAAGTAGATAATGCATAACTTTAAAAAAAAAATCAATTATACAAGTGATGGCGCAATAATGAGACAGATCCCTTCAGTGCCAGTTTCGAAACTTGTAGAATGGTGGAATTAGGAATCCCTAGTCTCTTGCACACAGTCACGAAAAAAGATGGAATGCTGCCCCGTGCTCCAATCAGAAGACCGATGACTTCTATTTTTTTAAGTTTGTAGTTGTCACCCCAAATCGAACTGCTCGTTGCACATCATGCAGCCAAGGAGGAAGAACCACAGGATCAACTTGTAATGCGACGCTTATTGGGATGCATTCAGAATGGATCGATTGCTCTATAAATTAATTTTCTGTGGCTTTCCAAACTTTTTTTTGAATGCTGGAATACAAATTCAGTTTTGTTTTTAAGAAATGTTTGTTTCCTAAATGCTTGCAGATATGAATACCCAATTACGAGCATTCAATATGAACTTATTAAAAGTTCAAAATTAATAAATATTTCCTACAATAAACGAAATCTCAAGCGGTGGGAAAGTTGAATTACGCTGACAATAAAAATAGTTGGTTTTTAGTAGGCATACTCATAATAACGGTGAGTGGATTGTAATATTCCACATTTACATACCTTTAAAATGGCACTGCCAAATTAGTGAGAACACCAAAATATCGAAATTTTAAAACGAATTTTGCTTAAGAATAAAACCATTTTCACGTACCTCTAACCTATAATATAGTTTAAAGTGGCCTGCTAACCCAGTGTAATTTTGTAAGCCATATAAAATCAAGCTTAACGGAAATTATTACTATTACCTTGCTGCTGACTATTGCATAACGAAATTCAGGTGAGTTGTATTATTATATCGTGCGCGTGCTGACTTACGACGTCTGGGCAGACACCGTCTCCCGCTGGTTATTAAACAGCTGGACCTGGTCGATGTTCCCTGATCAGTACAAAATCCACGTGTGTTGAAATAATGGTTAAAACTCAATCACAAAGCGTCTCATACTTCACAGACACGAATGGACTGCAACTTTGGTCATGTAAACTTGTATTGTGAATAATAACAGTAAAAAAAAACAGCTGGCAAAAAGAAAAAAAAAATAATGTTTGAAAATCTAATAAAGGGTTTATAAAAACCTAAAAACAAGAGTTGTTGGTAGGTTATTGTCTCCTTGTTTCAACAGGTGGGTCCTTATTGGCGTAGTTCCACCGGTTCTCAATTACAGCTAGTAGTCCAGTCATTTGGTAGTTTTACCTGGAAAGTTTTCCGGGAGTTTTGAAAATTTGTGATTTTATAGATTTCGACGTGCTCTTTTCGAATTTTCACTTTGCTACCTCGTATCTTTGCCGCTCGCGCCGCCATATTGGAAAAATGGCGCCCAAAAACAGTTTTTTCACAATATCTCCTTTCCGACTCATTTTACGATGAAAATATTTATGTAATAAATTAAACTAGAGAAAATTTCCTATAATTTATGAAGTAACGATTTTTTTGTAAAATGGAATAGTTTCAGCGTACGAGCGCCGCGAAGTCTACTCCGACACGCGTTTTGGCCAAAGCCACGGAAGATGCGGATACGCCACTACCTGCATCATTTTGCGGCAAAGCATTTAATGAGCGATTTTAACTAAATAAGATCTCCTGATTTCAAAAATGTCATTATTTTTGTTGTTACACATCTAGTTTTCGTGCTTGCTGTTATGGCGGACGCAATTTTAAGGTCTGTGTAACTTTTTTGGGGGCTTATAGTAGCTAAACGATAAGTCGTATAAAAAAAACCTGTTGCAGAAGCAGTAACGGATTTTTAGAGATCTACAAGTTTAGTCTTATGACTTTTTGACGTATCTTCATCGGTTATTCCTTAGATTGAGTTAGATTTTTTTTATTTTAAATAAATTCTGTATATTTTTCTCACATTATGTAGGAATATTGGCACACATGGTATGAAAGATAGAATCATACAATTTGGTAGGAATTTGGGCACATACAACAGTCATAAGCGTGCTAAATTTGGTGTTTCTAGCTGCCCCATAAGTATAGACAAACTTGCTGGATAGCCGTGACATCATTCACATCTACGACAGTCTAATCTTCCACTTATTAACATTGATGTTTGTTCACTTCCAGATGAGCTAGAAACTTGAAATTTGGCAAACTTATAGATTTTAGATTTATTAAAATACATGTTCAAAACCGTTCAGCTCGATCAATGTAATAAGATAAATAAGATACCATTTGCTCAACTAAAATATATTTTATAGATTTTAGGTTATAACCAATGTAAAAATTCCCAAAAGTTCAAATCTTTAATATTTCCCCCTCAAACAAACTTCGATTTTTTTGTCACTGAGCATTTGTACGGCATCAATGATTTGGCAAAAATTAATTTATTTGGCCTGCACTCACAAAAAATACTGGAATACATACGTCTTGGACTGTTTGAAAATATTATTTGATTTTTCCCCGAAAATATTATCAAAATTATCCTAATTTTTAAGTATTTTTTATCCTGTAAGCTAGTCTAAGCAACAACTGATATCTCTCGTTGTGAAGTACCTAGGCCTATGCAAGAAAACATGACGTGTTACGTAGAAACGGTCAACGGATTCATGTTCAGTGACTCAAAATTGGTTAAGATCGCCTACCGCAAAGGAAAAAGTTTCAAAATCCAGCATCACAGCTGCATACAGTTATTTTATTATACAAAATGTCAAAATAATATTTTTCACAAATGTCAATTAACCAGATGTGATAGAGAAAAACCAAATGCATTTTCGAATTTAGCACAGCGAATTTAATCAAACACACCTATTTTCGTTTTTACCGCAGAAATTTTCGTCTTTTTTCTAGGCTGATATAATCAATACGGCAATCAGCATTTCATCTACATTTGATTCCGTAACAGTTGTCGGCAAAGATGTAGATCTTCTTATTCTTTTGACGGCTCTATCTACGCGTTCAAACATAGCCTATATAATCTCAAACCAGGAATAGGAAAAATTTCGCAACGAATATATTCAATTCCATACCATTGCTGAACCTGGTGATAGGTTTGGAACGAATGTTGTCGTGCTACTGCTTCCGTCGGTGGCAGCGATGCAATATTAAATTTATTTTCATATGCTGATTTTCTGAAGCATGTAGATCTATAGTTGTTTAACGACACACTTTTCACGGCACTGTAACCATACAATGCAAGGAGGAAGCTTCAGCAATGATCTTTGGATCTGCATTTTGGTTTTTGAATACCTGGACAAGCTCGTTTAATTCTGTTTTTTTAAATACATTAGCATATTTTTTTTTTTTTTTTTTTTTTTTTTAAAGAATGCTGATGTTGTATCACAGCCACTGAAGGCGTGCAGAAATAATATTATGTTATCTGCGGCTGTTTTATCTACGATACTTTTTGTTGAATATATTCGTTGCGAAATTTTCCCTTTTCCTGGTTTGAGAATATATATACATGTGTGTGTGTGTGTGTGTGTGTGTCTCTGAACGCGTAGATAGAGCCGTCAAAAGAATAAGATGATCTACATCTTTGCCGACAACTATTACGGAATCAAATGTAGATGAAGTGTTGATTGCCGTATTAGCGTATCCGCATCTTCCGTGGCTTTGGCCAAAACGCGTGTCGGAGTAGACTTCGCGGCGCTCGTACGCTGAAACTATCCATTTTACAAAAAAAATCGTTACAACATAAATTATAGGAAATTTTCTCTAGTTTAATTTATTACATAATTATTTTCATCGTAAAATGAATCGTTAACGAGATATTGTGAAAAAACTGTTTTTGCGCGCCATTTTTCCAATATGGCGGCGCGAGCGGCAAAGATACGAGGTAGCAAAGTGAAAATTCGAAAAGAGCACGTCGAAATCTATAAAATCACCAATTTTCAAAACTCCCGGAAAACTTTCCAGGTAACCCCCTTTTTTAGCACCAAATGACTGGACTATAGGTGTAGTTTGGATGAAGTGTTCTGATCATGAATAATTTGACTGGGAATTTTAAATAAAAACTAATGACATCAATGACCATTTCATTCGTGAGTTTTGTCAAATTTTTATGTTTCAGCTTATTCTGTTTCTTGCAATTAAAACATCTATCATCTCTTTATATATATATATTCGATGTCCTCCATATGAAAACACTCAATGTCCTCCGTTCTATACTATCATTACATACACATATTAAGATTCCCGAAATATTTCCATAAAGATATTATCCTATCAGTTCTTGAACTTTCAATTTTCTATGTAGTCTGTACTTGAAATTATCTTTGGTAGACATTAAAGAAACCTGCACGTATTTGTAAGAAGGAAATAGATTGTGGAGGCTCGAGAATGTAGATTTCGCGTCACGTTTGTAGATATCTGGATTATGCAAATTGAAGATGTTCCCTCGGAGAATATTACATTTATAAACTTGAATATTTCTATTGCGAATAGAAGTGAAATTGCACTTTATTTTGCTATAATTTTTCTTAACTAGACGTGAATATTTTATCAAGAAAATCTCTTCACTTGTGTTACTAATTCATACATTTTATGAACAATAAGCAGTAGTGGTAAACCGCAACATGGCATGCTTGTTATTACGAAACACACAGTTTACACACAATGTGACTTCGAAAGCGACAACGTAATAAGAAAGAAAATCAAGAATACACAATGTGTTTAACATTGAGTTTCATTTGTATTCACCATTGGAAAAATTGTTGAAAGACCTAAACTTAGAAGAAAACCGTAAAATTTAAGTTAATTGATTTAAACAGTACTGTACTTAAGTGTTTACAACAATAAAGTCTAAGACACTGTGCTTCCTGTTCTTAAGTTCACGGATTCGATCCCCAACCCAGCTAGATGGCAGCTATGTATGTGTAAACGTGGTGTATCCGTGTCTGATTTACAGGCATGCCAAAGAACTCCACTCAGTTCTATTCTTGTGAAACTGGCTTTAGAGATATTGGACTATCCTGCACACAGTTCCGATCTCCGCTTCTATGAACAATCATTTTTTTGGTGCACTTAAAAATTCATTGAGGGGTAACGTCGATTCGCTTCACACGAAGAAGTAAAAACGGCAATACAGAAACGATTTCCTACTCCGTATTTTTTCCTGCGCCCATCCACTCGTAGAACGGTGGAACAAGTACAGAGACTGGTTGAAAAATTATATAAGTGCTTCTTCTGATTAAATAAATTATTCAAGCCGGCTTGGATACTTACTGACTTGCCCTCATAAGGTCATAAGTCATAACTAATAGAACGGAAATAATTAATTTCTCTGTACTTTACAGCAGTAGTTTGAAACTTGTTTTATCTCCAAGTGGTACCTAAAAAAAGTCAGACGAATAGAGTCAGAAGTACCACTTAAGAGTGTACCGAATGCTAAAATTTAATGTAGTACCGGTAAGTAACTTTCATAATCAGTGCTTATTTATTGAATTTTTACTATTTATTGCTGAACCTCAAAAAGAAATCCGTATATGCAGACACTACAAAATAATATAATATTGCAAGAATAAACATAAATAAACTGCAACTGAAATATGTTTTAACAAAAGTATATTTGCACACGAACCAAAACTTGTTCAAAATTCAAAACAAAACAGAGAGAAATACTATTACAGTATATCTTTAATCATTATATTTACTTTTTAGACCCTTCAATTTACGATCTCTTTGAACCTATTTCCGTTCTATACATAACTCTACTACAATCAAAAGCAAGTCAATTTCAATCCGACATATACTTTTGAAGGTAAACTCCAAATCCTCTCTCTGCTTGGCCGGGCAGGAAAGTGATTTTCTGAATTAAGGAGATTTATATGTATTACTGTTTTAAATAAATTTATGGTGTTACACATAACATAACAAAGTTTGAGGAATCTTAGTCTACTGCATACAGATGCTATGCTATCCATAGCTATGCTGTGCTATGTTATGGTATGTTATCCACAGCTGTGCTGTGCTATCCTCAGATGCTGTCCGCTTTATTCCATTCTATCGATTCCAAAGATACAAAGCCTATAAAGGTAGATCCAGTTTTGTAGCCCTATATGATAGAAATATTCAACCAGTAAAGTATAAGTTAGTATTCAGAGGGGAGAACCAGAAATGTTGATTTTTTTATGTACATAATCGTGAAATGGATGTAGGTTAGCGAAATAAAAACGAAAACTCCCTTAAGAAATAAATTTAGTAAAAGTATCATAATCCGGGGAATATTAGCAATGACCAGGAGCCCGAACAGGATGGAAGGTAAATTTTCCCAAGTATTCATGCTTTTTTTTCTGAAATATAGGTCTACTCATTCACAGTAACAATAGTAGACCTCAATTTATTGTAAAAGGAGATTAAATCAGTTACTTTTCGATTTTAACATAGGCCCTCTCTTGAAACTATGTTTCTATTCTATTATGATCAGTAATTAGTCATGAAAATTTTAAAACCTAGCCATTAGATGCATTCGAATTTTTTATTCATATGGGTTGTGGTTGTTTCTCTGAACCAAACAATACATAGTTATTGTACATTTCAATTTTTAATTTCAACTAGTTTTTCTTCACTGTCGTCTATCCTTTGGTGACCATGTGTCCTGAGAAAATTGGAACAGACCAGATTTTAGACACTTTGTCCCGGCGTCCCGAATAAAAATACCAATATCCTGAATAACCTGGTTATTGCGGAAAAACAGAAATCACTAAACAGAAAATAAAAATGGTTTTATGAAAAAATACGGAAGGAAAAATTTGAAAGTTACAACTTGTATGAGAATATTACGAAAAACAAGAACCTAAAATCTTTATCAAAGAAATGTGACTTGAAATAACCCAAACCATCCTTTTCTATATCTTGATTTCAATTTTTTCACTATCACAGTACTTTCTCTATACTATATATATGCGAGAACGTAAAAAGTCACACTTCTAGTAAAAATGTTCTACCTAATTATGTATATTTTGGAATCTTATAAGCCGAATTATTATATGATATGTTGCTAATGATTTTGGGTCTTCCTCCCAATCTACGCGGCATTTTTTGTCTGTGCTGGAGGTTTTCTCTCTTTAGGCCCTTGTACATTCTTCCATGTTTGTTTTCCTTATGTGTGGAAGCAAGCACATTATTTATAATTTCTAGTTTACGGTCTTCTCTGTGAGCCTGTCCACTTTCACATAATTATAACTTGCCGACTTTATTAACTGCCAAAACTGAAAAAGAGCAATGAGAGCGAACATAATTTATGAACTCATCTAATTTTTTTGTTTTCTTTTAACTCATAGCATCAGTTATTGCAACGAACTAATTGTAAAATAATTTAAAATAAGAAAAAGATCTTGATTGTACTTCCTAGACCTGTCTATTCTGCTTTACTGCTACTCCATGTAAAAAGATTGGGTTCTAGCTTAATCATAATATTTTATAGCAAAAGTGGGTTGGGAGTTGGAGTGAAGAGGGTATTGACTTTTTAAAAAATTGTCCCGATTTTCACTGAAGGAAACCTGTAGTAAACAAAAACCAGTACCGTACATCTGTTTCTCTCTAGCACATTACTCGTATGACTTAAGAGTGAAACAGACTGGTTCTGTTTACTTCTGGTTTCCTTCTTAGCTCATCTCGGGTACTACTATCCATCGCATCCTCATTTTGTAGTCCTCACGCTGCCATATCTAATGTTGTTACATTAGTAGGAAATCACGCCAACAGATTAAGAGATTTTACTTGCCGTTAATGAAATAAAGATGAATTAGTGGAATACATTAGGTAGGCCTATAACACTAACGCAATGCATTACTGAATAATGCATCAGAGCAGACAAGTCGCGACTTGTCATGAGAGGGATTATTATATATAGGGCCCGGATTTTTATGTGCTAAAAAACTTTAAAATATTTATTTTTTAGGTGCTAAAAATGTTTAAAATATGTGCTAAAATTTTAAAAATATGTGCTAAAACTAAAAAAAAAAAATTCTGAAAAAGAAACAAAAACACCAGAATGTGTGTTGAAACTCACCAATTGCAGCTAAACATCAGATGTAAAATGCTAACTGGAGTTGCAGTGCGCAACAAATGTCATCTCCAGATTATGGATCACAAATCCTTGCCTATTATCCGAGAATAATGCCTTACATTGAGAAAAGGAACGTTCTACATCACACAATATTAACCTTGCATATTTGAAGAGGTGTACTGTACATCACTAACACACAAAAGATCAAATTCACTCATGTTTTGGACTTCCAAAACTTGAGCGACTTTGCAGAGGGTTTGGTAGCCACCATTTTTCTCAAACATACCTTTAAATTTTGTTCTTAGAACTTATATTTTCGAACCTGAGATAACTTAGTGTTAAGTTGCCTTTCAACATATTGTGTTTCTTTAACTGAACTACGCAATGTTGAGATTGGGTTCTGTTCTTCCCCGATAAGCAAGTGCAAGTGAATCACTCTCACCTCATTGCAAGTGAAGCATTTGTGGTGAATTCATTCGAGATACAAATTTTTGTTGTAAAATGTTAAAAGAGAATGAGGAAAAGTAATAAAATATTTATTTATGGAGAGTATATCGAAAATATTTATTCACATAACATTTTTTGTAAAATATGTGTTTTTATGTTAAATAAAATTTGGAATTTGCGTTTGCCGGACCTCAATTTGGATATAATACTTTGTTGTAGGAATGTACGCATCAGGAAAAAAAATATTTTTTCACATACAAATCCGGGCCCTAATTATATAGGATCACATAGGCATGACCAGACAAGGATATGGAGGGGTTTCCCGGATGATTGTTCAGCACAATGCCGCGGGGCTACCTCCGAGACAACACAAACACACAGGTCGAGACCAGGGTTGAAATGTTTAAAACAAAACGTTTAAAACAAGTGTTTAAAACATGTTTAAAACAAGGGCTTGTGTTTTTTTTAAGTTTGTTTAAAACGTTTTAAACAATCTGTTTTAAACATGTTTTTTTTAGCATATGTTTAAATCATTTTTTAATTGTGTGTTATATTTAATTATGAAGACAATTTACATTTTGTCAAGTCAGTGACACCCTGTTAGTGTTGTAAACAGAAAACAAACAAAAACACTAGGGCCAGAATACCAGAAAATCATGTGAGGTGGTGTCTTTTGTATCCTTTTCCTCCAGACTTCTCTATCCTCTGTCGCCAGCTTCCAGTTTTTGATTTCGAGTAATTGATTACAATTTTTTCTGACTGCATCCTACCATCTATTTTGTGGTCTTCCTTTTTAAAGAAAGAGATTATTAATATTAAATATTGAATGTGTCAATTTGGCAACACTGTAGTAGGATATTCCTTGTAAGTTTGATAATGTAAGGCGGCTAAGACCACGTAAAGCATGGTGAAAGTCAATCATCAGTTGAGCAGTAAAGGCAGTAATTAAACAGTAGTTTGTATTATATTTTATTAATAATGAACTATTAAATCATAAACAAATACTACTGGTACATAATGTATTTTCAAATACTATTAAGTCTATGACTCTTAAATCTTGAACATCTTAGCACAGGGTGTCATTGGATTGACAAAATGTAAATTGTCTACATAATTAAATTTAACACCCAATTAAAAAGTGTTATAAACATATGCTAAAAAATGTTTAAAACAAATTGTTTAAAGTGTTTTAAACATTTCAAATGTATATATATATATTTAGCATTAGCCTAAATACATATATATATAGGCTACATATATATATATATATATATAATAGGCCCTATACATTAAAATGGTTGATTTAAACAAAATGAACAATTTAAACTTTTTTTAAACAAACAACATTGTTGTAAACTTAAAAAAAAACACGTTTAAAACAACCAACATTGTTGTTCACATATAAAACGTTTTAAACAAAAAAAACATGTTTTAAACAAAAAAAAAACGTTTTTTTTGTTCTTTTTAAAAAAAACATGTTTTTTATCAACCCTGGTCGAGACCAAGATCAGTAAACTATACTTTACAAGCCTTGGGTCGAGACAACCATTCATTTGAGCATTCTCTCTGAACAAGGTGAGGATGGGATGAAGAATGATAATGATCGCCAGATATTCGGGGACCACAAGAGTCTAAAGTTACTCGACATTTGTCTCACAGGTGAGGAAAAACCCTGGATAAAACCCCACCTAGGCAACTCGTCGCGACCAGGATTCGAACCGGGCCCTTTGCATGAGAGGAGCGACGTATCCGCGAAAAATACAATCATAATATAATTAAAACATATTTTGACAGGTAAACGTTAGATATAAAACGTAAACACTTTAAAATATACTTGATGATTGCAATTATTGGGATGTTCATCCGTCTTCGGAAGAAGGGTAGTCTATCAAGGATCTGAAGATGGTTGAATAGTCGAAATACATCGTTCATCCCAATAATTTTAATTATCAAGTATATTTTGAAGTGTTTACATTTTATAATGTTGTCAGATTTGTTCATTGTATGTTTTTATATATTGACACTTATAATATTTAGCAGGCTATTTAAGCTGAAGTATTAGCAAAAATGTTTTATAAAACCAGAATCTCGAGGGATTAGGTGAAACTTATTGCATACAAATTATTTTTCTTTGATTAAACGTTGTCCCTTCAATATTGAAGCAAATTGAAAATTCGGTATTTTCTATCAGGCAGGCGAGTTTAAAAATAGTGTTAGTGTTAGCCACTTACATAACCGATTACAAGAACAATAACAGAAGACTTCTTAAACCTGCGACAATCGGTGTTCTATTATTTTGTCACGTAAGCGATCTCTACCGCCTCCTTCCGTATCACTTCCTACATACATGTTAGGTCTGATAGCCTTGCTTCCATTCACACGAATGCTAATGAATCGATCATTATTACAGACAACAATGCACAGGCACCAGTATTGTAACCCAAACACCCTGATGCAGGGCTCACCCCTCGTCACATTAGATTGATTTGGATTTGTACTATGGCCTTTATTCTAAAACATCTCTGTAGTATTTATATATAATAATTCATACCAGTTTGTAATAGAGGGGTCTATTAGCAAACCCAAGAATATCCATTTAAAGGAAAAGTTCGAGTTGGTAACTAGGAATGAAAGTTGAATGTATTGCCTACTTCGTAATTAGTGTGTGACTTCCGACATTAGGAAGGAAGTCAGATTTGCAACACTTAGGCTGTAATAAATATACAGTAGGCCTATAGTAGAAAATACATTCAACTTGAATGATTAATTAGCATCTCGATCTTTGTTCGAAGGGAGATTGCCTCGTCTACTTTCTCATGGCCAGGTATTTGTTGATGAGAAGGGATCCAACAAAAAACCACCTGTTTTCCTTGCTCTATAGCCTTGTTATATGATATATGTATATTTGTATAAGTGGGTTTTCTGTGTAGATAAATTACTGTGAATAGCCATAAGAGCAGACTTTCAATCAGAAAAGAGTATGAATTACTGATGATTTTTATCTGTTCTGTACGAAAAGGCTTGTTTTATAACGAACAGTTCACTGGAAAATGTGGAAAACCAGATTGGAAGTCTCTCAGACTTAACTAGATTTGGTAGGATTGTTGCACATCCTTCATAATGAATCAGTGTAGATCTTTTCATGATCAGAATATGAATAAGGAACTTCAAGAAAAAGTTGTTGGTGAACAGTCATGTTAGTCTGTCCTTTTCTATATGGTTTCATTTCTAGATTAATTTTTGGTCTAAGTTTCCACGGAGGAATCTCGTGAAGTCCTATAGTAATCACTTTGGGAAGGCTGGTTTCAAGTTTATTTAAATAATGATTAATTCCACCGATGATTGGTAATGATCTAAATTGGCTAAGGGGATTGGCTGTATTAGATGTTGTAGGAAATACATAGCTGTAAACATCTATGTAGGGTATGCCAGCTATTTGTGTGGAAACTTAAATATTATCAACATGCGTCAAGGGAGGTTCATCTAATTCCATGTGCATACTGTCAATTGGGCTGGTATGGAATGCTCTCAAAATAATCCTAAATGCAGCAGATTGTATAGGATCAAGGTCCTTAAGCAACGAAGAGTTAGCTGAATTATACACTATTGACGCATAGTCCAGCTTGGATACAATAAACGCTTGGTATGTCATATGAAGAACATTTATGTCAGATCCCCAGTTACTAGCACTCAGAGTTCTTAATACATTTAATCTTTTATTGAATTCTGTTGCGAGAGATTTAATGGATTGTGTCCAGGTTAGTCTTTCACAAAATGTTAAACCTAGTATTCTTACAGAGTTGTCGACTTCGATATTCATTCCAATAATTAGTAACTTGAGCTTCTTAACATCACGTCTAGCTCTCGAAAAGAGGATGCACTTAGTTTTACTCTAGGAGGAGAATTTGAATTCAATTTCATTAGACCAGTTTTGATGTGAATGCAACGATCTTCAAAATGTCTTGAGTTGTGGATGTATTTCTGCCTTTGTAAACAATGAAAACGTCTTCTGCAAAGAGACATGATTTAATTGGCGGAGAAATACGGTTCCCTATAGTATTCGTAGCAATTATGAAGAGTATTACACTCAAAATTAATTAATACACTTTCAGATAGAAGGCCATTCACTCTGACACGGATCTGACGATTCTGAACGAAGTGAAAGATGAAGCTTAGCATGTGACCTTTTGTGTCGATGTCTTCCAACATTTTTAAAATGTAGTTTCTATTAAGAGTATCGTAGGCCCAAAGTGATACACATAAGATGTTGAAAGTTTTTTAATGCCTCTTTAATTATAGTTACAAGTACTACTAGATTATCAGTATTGTTGAAGAAAATATCGAAATCTACTTTGAATGTCGCTGAAAAACTTGTTTTTCTCTAGAGTCCATCGTAGACGTTTGTCTATTTCTTCCATGTTTTCACACATAGTAAACGTTAATGTGATAAGTCCGTAATTTTTTATGTATCGGATATTTTTTTTGGCTTATGAATATGTATTACAATAGAATGGTGCCATGTTGATGGGAAAATATGATTGATCCATATATGATTAAGCAGTCTGGTAATAGCCTATAGACAATGCCATCCTGAGGTAGTTGCTTCAAAAATTAGAAAAGAATTTCATCTGGGTCAGTGCTTATGATTCTACAGATTTGAAGAGCACCGTTTACTTCTTCTATACTAATTGAATCATTGTAAGCTTTACTGATATTTGTGTTAATAGCTTGTGAATCGATAGGCGGGCTTAACGATGGTGATTCACTTTGTTTAAGTTCGACACTTTAAGAATTTGCTTATAACTTTAGAGAATGGTAGCTGACATCGCCTTTAAAAAGATAAAATTGTAATAACATGTGACCTATTTAGAACGATTGTAGAGTTATCACTTTTTTGTGCTTCTATAGAACTTACAATTTTAAATTTTCGTTGTTTATTAATTTCATATTACATTAAGAACGGCGACACAGTTGAATTCAATTTATTTTCAGAGCTGTCTGTATTACAGGTGTTTTCAACGATGCGTTTGCTATAATGTGGAATCACGCCTCAGCTGACAGACCTCGTACTAAGTAGCTTGTTGCAGCTTATGCCTGTTTTCCTTGGGAAACCGTGCAGCTATGACGATCCATTACAAGTGACCCGAAGGATTAAGCGGGTTCAGGACACATGTTCATTAGTATTTTTTCTTTCCATTTCCTGATATACATACAAAACTTGGGAGCGTGTGTGTGTGTGTGTGTGTACACTATATATATTCGGAAATCCTGAATTCTATAGCTTATAATCAGCCTAAAGGGTATTTGATTAAAATATTTAGAGAATACTCTGAATTCAGCAATGCAGTTCTATTTAAAAATTAACATACAAAATCACTAAAAGTACCGAAATCATGCTACTAATATTAGTAGTATCTTTAATAATACGGGTCTATTGATTTTGAGACAAAATCTATAATATATTTTAATATTCTATGTTTCAATTTATTGATCAGAATATTATTGTCAGATTGTCAGAGATGGCCGTTACTTCGAGGTAATTCTAATTATGTACTTTTTTTTAGGGACGGGATTATGACCATTGTAAGTTTCTATGCATTCGTGGTAACTATACATATAAAAGATAACATAAATACATACGTACTGAGAACTGACATGCACAATTGTGATATCGGAACTGCGATTGGCATAAACGTACCACTTAGAAGGCTTAAGAAAACTTAAAATTATTAAACAGTAAATGGTATCAACTTACACAACAAATTACCAGTAATTTTCCGGAACTTGACAATTGGGCCTTTTAAAAATAATACAAAACGCTGGCTGAGACTGAATCCATTTTACAAGTATAGTGAATTCATGAACTGTAATTTTAAACTGTTGTAACTTTCTTCTGCTGAAGCTGCATGTAAATATTTTTTGTAGCATAAAGATTGATATTTATATTTTTAGTGTAAAACTCTTAAGTAAATTACAAGTGTTAGTAATATTCTTCCAATATATCAATATATGCTCCTCAGAAGTCTTCAGTATGTTTGCTTGTTCAATTATATGGATGTACAAGCAGGTTAGTGTATATCAATAACGAAACTCTTACAGCTTTTACTCAAAGAACATAATAAAACCAAAGGAATAAAATTTGCCGATAAAAGGAGCTGGTTTGTTAATGAAATTATTTCTGTGGTTTATTACTGATTTATAACTTTCTCATGAATAAAATCTTAAAAGTAGTACTTTCAGATATAATAATATTAAACAATAATAATAATAATAATAATAATAATAATATCTCGGTTCAACCTCATAAAATAGGCAAGGCATGTGGACAAGCGGTTCTTAGAATACAGATGCAATATAACAATAGCGAGTTATTCGATGGTGATATGTACAATGAATGGACAGCTTAATGGTTTATTCTGTGCACATAGATGTTACCCTCCAGTGTGTATACCACGATTTACAGCTTCTCTATGTCCCTTCTTGTTTGCGGAATTCAAGACCAGCTAGGCGATACAAATCTCCAGATCGACCAAAATACTACTCCAATTCCAAGCTTGGGATGCAACATGGTCCCTTCATGGTCGTTATAACATTAATTGCAGCTGTACCATGAATAGCAAAGCACAAGCAGCACAATTGTATTAAGTATTCATACACCGAATGAGTGTTAATCCAGAGTAAGAAAGTTCTTGCCCAGCATAATTAAACACTTTTAACTTCGTCTTTCTTTAATGACCATAAGTACTGCACGTACTGCAATGCGTAAATGTTATATGACAATTGAAATTCCCAGAAATAATGTTACAAATGACAGTTTTCTATGAGGAGAAATCATGGAAGTTAATATTTTTGTCTTGATACATACAATAAAAACAGCCCTATGACAAATCTATTTCGAACTGACAACCTCTTTTCTTTAGACACGTTACTTGCTTATTTCACAATATTCTGATGACTTTTATAAGCCTTATCACAGTTACTCGTGGGGATGGTGGCTAGCTGATCTTTAAGAATATATTAAGGAGAAGGTCCCACTACTGTGGATTGATGCTGTTACTTTTTTACAGTGATTAGGACCTACATATGTCATTGTTCTGATCCGAACCAGCGGTGCTTAATTAGCTGAACAGCTTGGAAGTGATATGACCACTTGTCCACAGAAAACCCTGTATTGACAATATTGTCATTTAACTTTAATTTAACGTTAGAAAACCATTCGTTTGGAAAACACTGCAGGACAAAAGAACTGAACTTCCATTATTTCTGCTTGTTTATAGGTCAATGAGATTATTTTCCCTCTCCTTTCAGATACAAAGGGTAAGAAAATTTCAACCTCTTACAAACTTCTGTGTTCGTGAATTTACCCTTTAGTTTTACAGGGTTCATACAGCTTCTAGGACGAACCAATTTTACTCTACTCCAGGCGAGGAGAGAAGGTTGCTCTGTGACGTCATTACAGCAGGCTCTTGCTTCTCGCGGTCAAGTTCTCCGCGGAGTTTGTGAAATGTTAGCACCATTGGACAGGGGGAATAGAGGGGTATTTGTATTGCGGCAGATGAGCGCTCTTGCCTGACGTCACCTACAATGATCTGCCGAACACATCCTTCACAAACGTTATCATGGGATGAAGCTGTCATCCACTACCCTATTCTAAGTATCTTTAGAAATAAAGGGATAAAGGACTGCGAATAAGTGGAGGAATGGGGCTAGGCCCTTATCGCCAGGGAAACAACTAACCTATTGTACTGTCCCTACATAAGGAAATGATTTGAAGATATCTTATGGTGTCATACGGATATGGGAAAAAATCCACAAACCTTGCTAGGCTTGTAAATCCCGGACAACTGGTCTACCCGGAAGCGTCATAAGTTAAGCAAAGAACACTACAGGATTCCATGGTGGAGGGGTTGTGAGATTGGCATGTATTCTTCACAGTTGGTTGATGTTTCTCTTGTGGTTAATATCCGGTCATTTTTTAATAGTTTGGTTGGTTGGTTTATGGTTATTTAACGACGGAGATGTACTGCAACTTAGGCCTGTGACCGTCAAGAATATGCCGGAATTTTGTCCCGCAGAGAATAAAAATGTTATTCCGAAACCGGAAAAACTCCAAAATATGTCTACTTTGTTTACCGCAAAAGCGGATGGTTACATACAGACATTTCTATCCGACTTCTTGATTGCAAATGAGCTGTATTAATTTTCTTTACTATTTTTTCCTTTTTTCTAGTGTATATTAACGGAAATATATAATAAAAGGTGTTATTCATTATTAATTATCAACATTTAAATAAAACATATAATTGCGTTGGACGATCATTACATGTATGATCTTCACGTCTATCTTTTCTTTTCTAATCATTTCTGTTCTTTTTTGTTGTTGTATTTTCTATATAAATCACTGGTTAATGATGCAAAATTATTTTATATACATTGTACTCATACATTTATAATTTTCGTTTGTAGTATACTGTGCATTGATATAAGTTATAAATAGATTTATATTAATCTATTATACCCCTAAGCACGATCTTTGCTCATACCTTACATTTTAAATGCTATTAATAGAAATAGTATTTTCTGTTAGTTTTTGTTTTTACTTGTACTAAATGTGAAATAATGTAAATAATGAAATGTAATAATGTATGTATGTATGTATGTAACAATCTTATTCACTTAGGCCTAGTTGGATTCGTTATTGTGTACCGATATATTTTTTTTCTAATTTTTTCCTTTATTCTTTTAATATTTGCTGACTTTTTCAGTGCTTGTTATTACTGCTGTCCATCAGAAATGCATTACTTCTATTGCTAACCAAACTCATACTATTTCATTTTTTTTTACTTGATTTTGTACCGTAATGAATGTTTCCTATGGATTGGTTGTTGGAGAATTGCATATCATCATCATCATCATCAACTTCACGGCATAGGCCTTCTGGCCTGTTCCAGTTCTTGATTCTATCGCATTCTTGGTCTTGCTTGGGATCTCTTACCTACAGGTGCAGGATCTTTTGGGTATTCTACTCTCTTCCATTCTTTCTAGATGCTGAATCCGTTTTGTTCTATATGTTTTAACTTTATCTAGGAGAGAGGTAATTTGAAATTCTCTACGTATATCTTCACTTCCAATGTGGTCTTTTAATGTGTATCCCTTTACTGCTCTCAAAAATTTCATCTCTGATGCATTTATTCTGCCTTCATCCTTTTTATTCAGCACCCAACATTCACTGCTATATAATAATGATGGTACGGCCATTGTTTTGTAAAATTTTAATTGGGTGTCCTTTCTAGTTTTGTTTCTTAACGTTCTTCTAATTGTTCCTCACATACTTTGAAAACGCAAGATTTTTATTTGCACGTCTTTATCATAATTAAAAGAAATCTGATTTCTAATATAATTAGTTAAAATGTGAAATTTGCTTCAATATTATGCCATCTATTACAATTTTTTATCTAATTGGATCTTTCACATTAAAAGCCATGACATGTGTTTTCTCTGTTGATATTTTACAAATTATTTCCTTGATATTTCATTTAGTTTGTACATATTATATTGAAGCTCGTCTTCTGTTTCGGCAATAAGTACCTGGTCGTCAGCATTATTGTGGTCACAAGATAATTTCTCGCGATTTTTATTCCTCTGAAAGTAAACTGATTCCATTCAGTAATCATCTCTTCCACATACATGTTAAATAATGTTGTCGACAGACTAACCTACACCGTGCCCCACTCCTTGATTTATGGAAGTGAATTTTCCCCCAGTTTTGTATCCAGTATCAATACAGATTAATGTACCATCATATGGACGTTTTATAATATTTATAAGGTAACCTCTATTTTTTAAAATATCCCACTGCTGTAATCGTCTAACTTTATGAAATGCCTTTTCATAATCAACAAAGGCTATATGGGTTTCTCTATTAAATTCTCTTCGTTTCTCTATGATCATTTTTAATGTAAAAACAGCATCTGTACAAGAGCGTCCTTTCCTGAAACCACTTGGGCTTTCTACTATTGGTTTTATTCTTTCTGAAAGAATCCTTGTATAAATTTTATAGCCAAATACTAATAAACTGATTCCTCTGTAGTTTTTGCACCTGGATTTGTCCCCTTTTTAAATGATGGTTTTACTGTTTTCCATTCTTCTGGTATCTCACATTTATTCCAACATACGTTCATAAAATTCAGTAACCTTAATTTAATTTCTTCTCCTCCATACTTGAAGAGTTCTAAATTCAAACTTTCTAGAGAATTGCATATATTGAGGTTATTGTGTTTATTTATTTTTTCGCAACAATTTTTCGTAATGGAAACAAGAAAATTTAGGACTCTTGTAGGCTATAATATAATCATTTAGTCACGACAGAAAGAAATTTATACATCTAACATTACATAATTGGTCCTCTTTACTACAACCGAATTTTTAGTTGGATAATATTGAGAAATCATCAGAATAAAGTTATAAAAAATAAAATGTAATTTTAGGGAATAAATAAAACTTTTTAAGAAACTTTATTGAAAAAGTTTTATTATACTTCGTTGCATCAGATAGTTAAAACTACAAACAATTAAGCTTATTCATAAACTGAATATGTAAATAACATCAGTTTTTAAACTTTTAGCCGTGTTCATAGTCATCCTTAACACGGACTAAACGGCTACTTCCGGTATCAGGCCAGCGTTTTGGTATTCATAAACACGTATCTAGACTTTCGGCACGCTGCGAATATGAACCTGGTAGAGGGGGTAGTTTAAAGTCGGGCTAACCGTTCTTGTAATGGCTGCCTACGGAGCATTAGATATAGCACGTGGTTTCCTAAGAAAGATGTTTTTATTCCAAACCGATTGGTATTTCTTCTTCCGCCTCAAGGTTAGGCTATAAAGCCTGTTCCGACGCAAAGACATCTTCCCATCTTGTTTTTGGTCGTCCTCTTGAACGCCATCCTTCTGGTTTGTATTGCAGTGCTATCTTTGTAAGTCTGGCATTGCTCATTCTTTCTATATGTTGAAACCATTGCCATTTGTTATTATGTATCTTCTCCTCTAACATATATATATTTTTAACTCTTCTCGTATTTGTATATTAGGTATGTGATCTTTTAATATGTAGCCTGCTATTCGTCTGAGGAATTGCATCTCAGCTGTTTCTAACCTCCATTTTGAAGATCTATTAAGGACCCAGTTTTCACTTCCATATAAAAGTAAAGGTACTGCAAGCACTTTATAAAATGTAATTATTGTCTCTTTTCTTGTTTTGTTTCTTAATGTTCTTTGAATAGTTCCACACATTTGTTGGAACTTATTAAGTTTTTTATCGACGTCTTTCTCTCCTTCATAGGATATGCAGCATCCCAAATAGTTAAAACTACTGACTTGTTCTATTATTTCGTTATTAATGACTATTTTTGATCGTACTGGGTACTTTCCTTCAAAAGCCATAACCATGGATTTATTAATATATATTTGTAAATTATAGTTTTTGAATGTCTCCTGTAACTTATATACTATTCTTTGAAGTTCATATTCTGAGGTGGACAGAATGACCTGGCCGTCTGCAAATAAAATTGTGTTAAACACTATATCCCCTATTTTAAAATCAGGTTTTGTCTGTCTTTGCCATTCCTCAACAGCAGCGTCGATATAAATACCAAATAAAGTGGGTGCCAAAGGACAACCATGCCGTACTCCAAGATTAGTTATTTCCTTCTTTCCATTTCGTTTAATGCATATTTTTGTATTTGTATAAAATTCTTCAATTGTTTTAACCAAATGTTGTGGATAACCTCTTTCTTTCATTATTTCCATAGCTTTTCTCTTACTAATTTATCAAAGGCCTTTATGAAATCTACAAATAATATATGCGTTTCCAAGTTAAATTCTCTTCTCTTTTGTATAATCAGTTTTAAAATAAATACACAATCAGAACAAGACCTTCCTCTTCTAAATCAATGCTGATACTCACTGATCAATGCTTCTGATACTACATTTAATCTTCTTGCTACTATTTAAGCATAAATTTTGTATGCAGTATTTAAAAGACTTATGCCTCGATAATTGTTACATTCCTTTCTGTTTCCTTTTTAAAAAATGGAACAGATCTGGGCTACTCTCCATGAGCTGGGAATTTTGAGAGTTTTCCAACATATGTTCAAAATATCTAAAAATCTTACTTTGATCTCAACTGAAGCGTATTTGAATAATTCTATATTTATATAATCAGTTCCTGGACTTTTCGTATTTTTGAAACTTTTTAATACTTCATCTAATTCGTCATAAGTTAGTGGGTCTATTTCTGCAAAATGCATTAGATCATTATGTTGCTTTACTTCAATATCATTAACTGTCAATATATTTTTATAGTATTCTAACCATTCTTGTTCCTCAATATTATTTATATTCGCTGTATCTTTTTCTTCTTTATTTAGGAATCTCATAACTTTGTATGCTGTGCTTGAGTTTAAGGTGGTACATTTTCGAACACTTAACAAATATTCTTAAACTTAAGACAAGTTCAACTGTATCGTAATCACAAAGTTGGCAATGTAGTTGACCCTTCAAAAAAATATGGAAGTCAAACAGCTGTAAAATTGGTCATGGCAATCAATCTTTCATTTCCAGAATGTCGTTCGAAAATGTACCACAGTAGGTACAATTCTAAACACCAATGGGTACTATTTCGAACAGTGGCATTTTCAACGAACGAATTTCTTTCTTCCAAATATTATATTTTATTATTATTATTTATCAATCATATGAGCGTAATAATGAACTGTCACGTTTTGATTAGGCAGATAACAGGTTTGGGGCATGTGGTCAGCATGCCGACTCCTACGTCAGTTATTGATGGCTTACTGAACCGGAGCCGCTACTTCTTTATGAATTAGCTCTTCGGTTGGTGTCAGGAGGCTGAATGCACCCCGTTCCAAATCGCCCTACCTCAGAAAAATTCGAGGAGGTAACGGGGATCGAACCCAGACTTGCGGGTCCGTAGTCAGCAACCACTAGACCATGCAGGCGGGTCTGTCATAACATCAAGAGCAATAAAAAAATACTTAACAACTCCAGAACGATTTCTGTTTGCTATTCAGTATTGCATAATTGCTGAGATGTAATAGCAATCCAGAGGAAGTGCAGTTCATAAATCTTCATTGAAATAATACCACTGTTGAAAGCTGTGTGATGCCATCCTTTAAATATTTGACTGGCACAGTTAATAATAATAAACATGCAGAATACTGTGATGGCAAAACAACTTTTCCATGCAAGCGATCGCGGGTTAAAGTACTGTTCGAAATTGTACCTAAAATCCGTTCGTATTTGTACCTCGAGCTAGTTTTTGTAAATTATACATAGTTGCAAATTCCGCTCACGAATGACCATTGTTGTGCCAATGACTTGCGTATTAAAGACTACGCTATTTGTTGGTATGAGTTAAAAATTGGTCCTCAACAATGTATTCCAGTAACACAACGTGGGATTATAAGCAATTTTATAACGTGCCATTTTTCCAGCATGGAGTTCTTACCTTCGATTGGAAAATAATATTTTATGGCCGAATGAGTCAACTTAAAACATCATTCTCGCGGATACAGATCAACAAAACAATCAGTATGGACGCTATATTTTAAAAAAGAGGTTGGCTAACATTTGAAACCCAAAAATGGATAAAAATCTTAGTCCGTTCAGAATTGTACCATGTTCGAAAATGTACCACCTTACCCTACCTTATGTTCCATATTACTTATATATCTGTCCCAGCTCTCATTTTGTGCCTTTCTTATCTCTCTTTCTCCATGGCACATAATCTTTTGTATTCAATCTTATCTCCATCTAATTTTGTAACCATCCATTTCAAATACGCTGTTCTTTTTTCTTTTCTTTAACTAAATGTGTTATTTCTTCATTCCATACAGACAGGCCTTTTTTCTTTTTCCTTTTTCCGCAAGTTCCCAAAACTTTATATGCTGTTTTCCAAATTATTTCTTTCAAATCATTCCATTCCATTTCTACATCAAGACTTACTGCACGAAAATCTACATTTTGTTTTAATCTTTCGCCGTACAATCTCCTTGTACTTTCATCTTGTAGTAAATAGATCTTAAAATATTTATCATTTTCTTTACTTCTAATTCTATTTTTTGTCCATCTGGTTAACAAATTTATTTTAGAAACTAGCATATAGTGGTCAGAATGTATATCCGGACCTCGTAAAACTCTGGTATCTTGTACTTCTGGTGCTAACTTTTTATTTACTAATATATAATCTATAATAGATCTCTTTCCTCTGGCTGCCCATGTAAATTTATGTACATCTTTATGTCTAAGGAAGCTGTTGGTAATTCTAAATTTGTTCATAATCGAAAAGTTCAGCAACGACTTTCCATTTTCATTCTTTGTTTGCTCTCCATTATTTCCCAATACTTCATCAATTGATTCATTCCCAACTCTGGCATTAAAATCTCCTCCAATTATTATATAATCATTTTTATTTACAGTGTCCAGATGTTTCTGTAGTTCTTTATAAAAGGATTTACTTTCTTCTTTTCTTCCTTCTTCGGGAGTATAAAGTCCTATTATTGTCAAATAACCTCTTGGGATTTTTACCCTTATATTTATAATTCTATTGGATATCCAATTGTAGCTATGTATTCTTCTCCTAAATTTATTATGAATCATAATGGCTATTCCTGAAGTTGCTCTTTTTTCCATTGGTACTCCACTATATAATAAAATGTAATCTTCCAGGTCTTTACTTCCTTTTAACTTCTTTTTAGTTTCAGGTAAGATAGCTATATCTATATTCTGTTGTTTAAGTTCAAGTTCCAATTATTTCTCTTTATTGGTTATTCCTCTTACATTCCAAGATGCAAGTCTCAATTGTTCTGCAAAACCTTTTCTCTTAACCTTTTTCATTGCCTGTGTCATCATCAAATTTGCCGTCCTGTTATGTCTTTGCGCAATAAGAGTTTAAAAAATCTCCCTTGGTCGAAAAACCACTCCGACGCAAGGAAAGCTTGGTGGTGGGGCTGCCACCTTTCCGTCTCCAAGCTTACGGGATATTTGAATTAGGTTTCTTTCCTTTAGAGAGACTGCCTTATCTGGGCTTGGAGCTCCCTCTGCCCCGCTAGTTTTGGTCCACCCCGAGTATTTGATTTCCTCGGTACCACCCATATCTGGGACGCTTTCCCCTATCCGCCACCTGGGGAGGCGCCCGATGGAGGACTAGCAACCCCGCACGAAACTGTTACTGGTATTTGGTATAGCCTAATAAACATTGTCAGAACCCGTCTGGTTAATTTACATGGAACAGTTAAAATTTTGAAATGGAGACACAGGACACCACACAGATTCAGATAGGTCTTTCAAGGCCACCCTTTTGTTTTCTCGATAGCTCAATGCTAGCGAGTTAGACTGGGAAACGTGAAGTCTTATGTTCAAATCTCACCGCGGAGATTTTTTTATTTCATAAGTTTTCTTTATTGTATTTACTGTTTGCAATATTTTAAACTTCACAATCTCTTAATTTCTCTTCATTTTTGTAAAGAATCCGGTTCCACAGAAAAAGGATATCCTATTTCAATTTTTAAAAGCGTTAACTATCGGTTGTCAGTAAGGAAAACACCAATGCTCGCCAATTTGAAGTTGCCTTTACTGGTTAACGGTTAAACGTATGAGAAATCACTTCAATCCAATATTGAATGTGAATTATAAAATGTTGACATCAAAAGTTTTAGTTGTATATTTAAAACAGTCCAGTAATTTATCAAATCTTTCGCAACCGCGCATAGAGTACTGTAGTTAACTGCATAATCTAAAAACTAGCGATAAATACCTTTTTAGTGCACACTCTCCAAAACAGCTGCTTGTCGGAATGGTAACACGCCGAAAAATTGCATTTAAGCGACCTAGGCCGCTAAAATTCCATAAAACTGCATTTAAAATTCACATAGAGATCTTCGAAACGTTTCATGCTAATGCCAATTAAAAAAAATATCACACACACACATTGAGTAGGGTGTGTGTTATATTGCGATATGACATTGCATATGCATGTATATAATTTCTTTGGATAACGTGAAGAACTTCGTGTATTTAGGATTGACGCTTACTATGAACAGAGGTGACGAAACTTAAAGCGGGAATGAAAACAGCGGAGACTCTTCGGATACGTAGCAAAATTCCACACATGCCAATAGATGTTATAGAAACTCTGTATGGGGGCAATAGTGAGATCGACAATGACTTATGGGTTGGGAAGAAACAGGGAATCTAGATCAGGTTAGGACGCGTTTTTTGAAAGGGATTTTGGAGGTAGTGAGGGGCACTGCAAACTGTGGCATTATGAGATAGTTTAGAGCGCACAGTAAGACTATAGAGTGTAAAATTAGGGCGGTGAAATATTGGTTACAACTTATGCTGGGAGATCAGTCTCTAATTAGAGCAATATGTTATCAAGAACAGTTAAGGATAGAAGGAAATATGTGGGCATCCAAATTAAGAAAGGAATTAGAAACAATTGGGATGGGATACGTTTCGATGGATGGGCAGGGAAATAAAAGAAGTGTGTGGAGGCATGTTAAGAACCGTTTGAAAGATATTGATAGGCAACAAACAAATACGCAATGTAAGTCTATGGTTTCACTTGAATTACAATCGCGGTTAAAATCGGAGTGGGGGAAGGAGAACTACAAATGAAAAGTATCCAAAGTTAGTAAACTGGGGCTCGCTTGGATGAGACTTGGTGCTTGGCGAGTGATGAAGATCACAGATGAAAACGGAATGAGAATTTGTCCCATGTGTAAAGGGGATGAATCATGGTTTCATATTTTGGCGAAATGTGAAGTTTTGGAAAATTGGAGGAAAAAATATCTACCAGTACCTTTTATGAAATCAAATAGGGAGCAACGAAATTGTTTGGAGTTACTGACGGAAGAAAACGTTTAGGAAAGCATTGGGAAATTTTTAATGAAGGCGAGACAGCTCAGGTTTGAAAAAGCGAAAAATTGGAGAGCGGGTGAAGAATAGACTTAGTTCGTTTGAGTTATTTTTGTATTTTATATTATTTTATTTTTGTTGGGTTGTGCGTAAGCATGTATGGTTCATGCGGACTCATGCGACTGTTTGCATTAGAATTTGTAAAAAGATAATTACCGTAGTATAATAAACACTTACTTACATAATATGTAGTTATGTTTGTAAATATTTTGAAATGTTATAATTTTGAAAGAGCAGAGATTTTTTGAGTCATTATGTGGTATATTGATATGTGGGGTATTGGTGTGTAAATAGTGTGTTGTTTGTTGTGTTATGTAACGTTTGCGTGTATAGGTAGATCGCGTTTATAAATGGTACTTATTTGCAACACTACCACCGTTGGTTCACTTGCTGTGTAACATAAAATAAATATATAAACAAATAAAAAATTGAGGAGATCGTTCCTTTTTGTGAAGTGATGGAAAGAATGCATTATTTTAAATAATAGACTAGCTGTTCAATGTGGTCCCTATTACAGTACTAAGTAAAGGTGTCCAGTTTTTATTCCATATCAGTTATTTATATCCTCGTATTGATGACATCAGTGGAGTATGTTCTTCTAGAGGAATACATAAAATCTTTGTTTTATGTCAGAAACATTGTGTGAATAAATCATTAGTGCTGTTGATTTCTGATCTACATTATAGGCTACATAATGTTTTTATAAAAAGGGCAATTAGCTTATTGGGTTTGGGATCTTTATTGAATTGTTTCTTCCTTTCATTTTCATGCACCTGTTCACTGTTTCTGAGTGTCTTTCTTTGCTCATTTCTCCACCTACTTATTATAATAAATTATTTTATTCCTTTATTTAAAATTTTTGTTGCATAGGTTTTAAAGACTTTTTACTTAAAAAAAGACAACGGGAGATAAACTTCTAGCCAACGAACTCCATTAGAATGTAAATATATCATTTTGAATCCATTATTATACCTATGATAATAATAATAATAATAATAATAATAATAATAATAATAATAATAATAATAATAATAATAATAATAATAATAATAATCGAAATAACAGCAGGTAGCCGCAACTACCTGAGATCCAAAACGTCGATTTTTGGTTGACAACTGTTTTATGTAACTTGACGCTTATATCTCATATCGTTCTCTGAAGCCAATCCCATAGAAAAGGGGTAAGCCTATATAGGCCTAGTTACCAGCTAGAAAAAAGATCAAGTGTTTTAAAATCGCAAAACTTCTTAGGCGGAACGTAAATTACTCTGACTCCTCATGTCAAGTTCTGGAATTAAATTAAGAGAGTACCGTATGTCATGTGGTGAGTATTGATTTCTTACAAGTGGTAGAGCCTGCGGATCGCGAGGACAAAGTCAGAATAGGAAGTGATGTATTATCTGGGGAACAAAAACAACTTGGCACAATTCTAACTTCTTCAATCTACCATACAACAGTAACGCATGGTTCGCTTGTTATTTACTGTCCTGAATCGTACAAGTAGGTCAAGCTTAAGAGACAAGGATCACGTTCTTACCGCTCTGATTTAAGAAGGGACAGAAGAGTCGAACAAATAAATTTAAAGATACTTAACGGATATTGTGCCATGATACTTAATTACAAGTTCCTAACCGACTTATTCTTTCTTTCTTTCTTTCTTTACCGTAGTTTCACCTCTCCCTTTGTAGGATTTAAGCGACCCAAGCCGCCCGGGCCTTACAGGGCCGCGACCTACCGACTTATTCTACGAAAATATATTATTAACTTTAGTCTGTAATATATATATATTACAGACTAAACGATAAACCTCTTTGATGCGTTCCAATATGAAATCACTCAAGAATAAAGAGAAAAATATTTTACTTATCAAAGATTCAAATAACGATGAAAATAAACCTTTTATTTGATTTGTTGGTCTTCGCTATAGAAATGTTAGATTTAGAACGATTCGGTATTTTTGTCTGTATTTAAATAGCATTCCATTTTCAATTAAAACTGTTATCCATTTCTGTTATGTCCTGTGAAAGTGCTATTTATTACTATGTTTTTTAGTAAATACTATATTTTCATAATCTATAGCTGTGTAAATATATTGAAAAATAGTATATTTAAATTCAACTTTACCTACTGGATTCCAATAAACCTCGTAAAGGACTACGTTATTGACAAAATTTTAGTTTTATTCACGTACATGATTTATTTATACATTTTCATGTGCAGTGAAATGAAATAAAAAGACATTTTGTCCCTAAATGTCCTCTTGCATGGTTGGTGCTCAATTGATCTCATGCAGTTCACATAAGTAACTTAATTCGTCGAGGTGTTCACTTAAATTTTTAGGATCGATCCTCAACTTTACGCACTTTATCACTTCCTTGTATCACTCACTGGATAGGCCTACTCATACTGGTTTTCTTCTGATGTTTCATTTTTGATTGGCTGATAGGTAGCCTACGGTGACAATAAAAATCATGGGTTGACAAAAGAAAGTCGCCGGGGTATTCAATAAATAGACCATGGGCTACCAATAGCAAACCCTCCCCCCCCCCGTGGGATTTTCTGGGACACATATTTTTTTGTTGGTATTGTCGTCTAGTTTAAGATTTTAGTTGTTTGCCCCTTATCAATTACAGCATTTACCCGGAAACCCCGGAAAACCACGGAAATCCGGAGAAAATGGGTTTGTTTAAATTTTTTATTGTTCTTTGCCCCTAATATTCCCAGGGAATTTCTGACTGACATATTTTTGTACGTATTGCCATCTAGTTTAAGGTTTCAGTTGTTTGCCCCTTACAAATTACAACATATCCCCGGAAAACCCGGAAAACAACGTATATACGGAGAAAATTACTATGTTTTAGTTTTTAAATCTTTGTTCTTTGCTCCTAATATTCAAAGGGAATTTCTGACTCATATGTTTTTTGTTGCCATTACCAACTAGATTAAGATTTCAGTTGTTTGCCCCTTAACAATTACAGCATATCCCCGGAAAACTCCGAAAACCAAGGAAATCCGGAAAATTGACTTCGTTTGAATTTTTGAAAATCTTTGTTCTTTGCTACTAGTATTCAAAGGGAATTGGTAAATCATATGTTTTTGTGTTGGCATTGCCATCTAGATTAAGGTTTCAGTTGTTTGCCCCTTACCAATTACAGCATATCCCGGGAAAACCCGGAAAACCACGTATATACGGACAAAATGACGGATTTTCGTGGTTTTCGGAGTTTTCCGGGGATATGCTGTAATTGATAGGGGGCAAACAACTGAAACCTTAATCTAGATGGGAATACCAATACAAAAACATATAAGTCACCAATTCCCTTTGAATACTAGGAGGAAAAAAGTAAGATTTAAAAAATTAAAACAAAGTAATTTTCTCCGGATTTCCGTGGTTTTCCGAGTTTTCTGGGGAAATGCTGTAATTGATAGGGGACAAACAACTGAAACCTTACTGTAGATGGGAATACCAATACAAAAACATATTAGTCACGAATTCCCTTTGAATAATAGGAGGAAAAAACTTAGATTAGAAAAATTAAACAAAGTAATTTTCTCCGGATTTCCGTGGTTTTCCGAGTTTTATGGGGAAATGCTGTAATTAATAGGGGGCAAACAACTGAAACCTTAATCTAGATGGGAATACCAATACAAAACATATATGTCACCAATTCCCTTTGGATACTAGGAGGAAAAAACTTAGATTAAAAAAATTAAACAAAGTAATTTTCTCCGGATTTCCGTGGTTTTCCGAGTTTTATGTGGAAATGCTGTAATTGATAGGGGGCAAACAACTGAAACCTTAATCTAGATGGGAGTACCAATACAAAAACATATATGTCACCAATTCCCTTTGAATACTAGGAGGAAAAAACTTAGATTAAAAAAATTAAACAAAGTAATTTTCTCCGGATTTCAGTGGTTTTCCGAGTTTTCTGGAGAAATGCTGTAATTGATAAGGGGCAAACAACTGAAACCTTAATTTAGATGGCAATACCAACACAAAACCATATGAGTCACCAATGCCCTTTGAATACTAGGGCAAAGAACTAAGATTTTAAAAAATTTAAACAAAGTCATTTTCTCAGGGTTTCCGTGGTTTTCGGAGTTTTCCGGGGATATACTGTAATTGATAATGGGCAAACAACTGAGACCTTAATCTAGATGGCAATACCAACATCAAAAAATATGAGTCAGAAATTCCCTTTGAATATTAGAAGGAAAAGCAAAGATTGAAAAATAAAACATTGTCATTTTCTCCGTATATACGTGGTATTCTGGGTTTTCCGGGGATATGTTGTAATTGGTCAAGAGGCAAACAACTGAAACCTTAAATTAGATGACAATACCAACAAAAATATGCGAGTCAAAAATTCTCTGGGCATATTTGATGCAAAAAACAAAGACAAATTAAAACCAAGTCATTTCTCCGGATTTCCGTTGTTTTCCGGGGATATGCTGTAATTGATAAGGGGCAAACAGCTAAAAACTTAATCTAGATGGCAATACCAACAATAAATATGTGATTCAGAAATTCCCTGGGCATATTAGGAGCAAAGAACAAAGAAAAATTAAAACAAACTAGTTTTCTCCGGATTTCCGGGGTTTCCGGGTAAATGCTGTAATTGATAAGGGGCAAACAACTAAAATATGAAACTACATGTCAATACCGACAAAAAAATATATGAGTCGGAAAATCCCACGGGGGGGGGGGGATGGGGGGTATACAGTAGCCCACGCTCTAAAATAACCGTACTATAAATAGATCTTACTAAAATTTAACCTTTTCATTACCATTGACGTAGAAATGCGTCACTTCAAAAACTGTTTGCAAGCAGAGCTCTAAGATTAACAGAGTACTTACTGCATTATATAAAATATGAGGATTATTATGCATTATTATATGATTGTCATTTATAGAGAACAGCTATTCCATTTATATTTTTCTCACCGATTTCAAACTTAGATCCCACTGATGAATTTGCTTCATCATTACTTATACCGGTTCTATTAAATTAAGCGTAGACAGGACAGGAACTTTTTCCCTTTTATTGATCGTACTGATGATATACTCTTGTAATTATATTCTACGAGGAACTAGCCAACAAAAATATTTGTATATAGCCTATATACAGGCTGCCCTCTATTAGACTCCAAAACTTAAACAAATACAGTGGAAAGAAACATTTATAAACTACCATTACTATACATAAAAATGATAACGTAACTCATATCAGTGTATCTCATAATTTTCAGTTCAGTATAGGCCTACATGGCATGAAGAACGTCTAATCTGTAGTCGATTTCATTCCATGTGTTGTTCAGCATGTGTTCTGTGACAGAGTCAAGCATAGTCGACGATGAAGAACTTCGTGAACTGTAGACTTCTTCATTCCATAGGGCCTATTGTCTCGCCGCTTGTCCGACTGACTTCTGTGGACTTCTTTCAATCAGTCTCCAAACATTTTCTACAACCTCTTCCTGGATGTGAGGATTTCCATTATGATGTCCTTTCTGCGGGTTCCTAAAATTGATCACACCACTTCTTCATAATCTTCATTGTCGGAATGCCCTTACTTTACATACAACGAAAGTTTCGTTGCCTTGCATAATTGATTTTGTTTCTGCATGTTACCACACAATTTGAACAAGATTGTTTATAATCGCCGTTTTAGAACAATCTATTGTTGCAGCGCCACCACGGCTCTCATGTGCATTAAAACGTAACCACTTAAACTTGTCCAGTTAATCAGTCCGGAATAACAGCTGAACAACATAAAATGTAAAAGGTTATACACTTTTAAAATGCTGGAGTCACATGGCGAACACGGTGTTCATGATTTCTTAAACTGTATAATCGCCTGCCTACTAGGATTAAACAGATATATGTCAAGGGTTTTAGTAAACACGTTAAGAATATTTTAAGTGATATCTGCCCATATAACAGTGATAACTTTTTTAGCAATGGGTAATTACGTATGGTTTTATTTTGTGCGACGAATCATATAGCCTTGTGCTCTACAAGATTATTTTATAAATAAATAAATACATATTATTTGAGATAGCCTATATGGAACTCAAACACTAGGGGACCTATCAAACACTATTTTATACTGCGTATATTTTGAAATGAACAATCTGAACACGTTATCGTGTTATGTGTTATGTGGGTATAATATATTTAACTGGCACTAAAAATAATTTTTAAATAAGCATTGTTTTTGTTAAATAGGCAGGTGTCACTTTTTCTCCTTCACTTTGTACTGCATTGTAAAAATTAAGCGTCTATTCTATGATGTTAAAATAATCATACATGCATTTACTTGGGACTTGGATAGAAAGATAGTAGTCCACTTAACAAATTATGAAAATAGGGTCACTTGTTAAAATAGATTCTACTTCAGATAACAGAGTTGACAGAAATAGAGTAGTAGGCTATTAGCCATACATTTTTGGAACAAGAAGCCTTGAGTTCGACTGAGATTTTCCTGTGCATGGAGTAGGATTAAACGAAGTGCAATATCTATAGAACCTGCATTAAAATCGAGAATTCAAATATTTTACCTTGGCATTAGCTCAATTATAATTTATAGTCATTTCATTTATTGTTTCCGTACTCATACCTCAACATGCGGAGGCTATATCGTTTTATCAATGCTTTAATGAAGCAAATGTAGGTTTGAATACTACATAAGTGGAGCTATCGAATTCTATGCCCCATCCTTCTGCTAAAGTATCCCTAAATAGTAGATATCATATTCGCAAGATTATTCAACAATATGTTGTGGGTTTCTAAAATTTTGTGCTGGAAAAAACTGAAAAGAGTAGATATCAGATATTTGACTACTGATTACTAGAATATGTATTGGAGAGACAAACGTGATATAGGCAAACTTTTTCTGCATTCATGCACATTCCAGCAATAAAACGTCTAATTAAGGGGAAGAAATTTTTTAAAAGACTATGCATTTTTATCCTTTAATACCACTTAGAAACACCATTGGCAAATCGATTTTTGTACAGAATTTTTTTTTTTATAATTTCTAAATTTCTGAGACATGATCAAAATCCTGTTAAAACATTTTTCGTGTGGCAAGTATAAAACTGGTTTATATGAAACCAGAAGTGTTTGATATTATATGGACAGTTTTGTTAGACATCTTTGAATGTAATATTCTTGTTTCTTACTTAACTTGCTGAAAGCGTTAGGGCACCTGAAACAAGAATCCATTATAATTGTTCGATCATTATTACCTAGTTTGTAATTAGTTCGCCAACTTCGACACGAAGTTTTGATTGATTTTAAACTCCGGGAAATTAATCATTCATATTATAGTAGTTTGCCTTTGATCAGGTCTTGTTATGCAGAAAAACTTTCTTGGATTCAAACTACCGTATTTCTTCCTAACTGGCTGTAGGAGTCAAGTTTCTATAATATTTTTTTTCTACTTTATGCTCTTACGATCAGGTTACGTCGTCGAACATTCAAATTATAATTAACCATCGAAAATACATGCTACCCGATGCATAAGAGTCAATATTACCGAAGCAGATTAATATAGGTTTAAGTTCACATCTATGAAGATCATCGTTACAAATGAAATTACGTCATCCCAGATTCGTTGTCATTATGGGTATTTAATGGCGGATGTGTACTCCAACGTACACCTTTGTTCTTCGCTGGAGTGCCGAATTAGGCCTATTTTCAAAAAATAGTCTTTTTACATATCTGTAAATCTACAGACATAGACTGTCATATTTACACATAAATTCCATCAACCTGTTTCGAAATTGAACCCGCGAACTTGGGAACAGAAGCCAGTGAGATCCACAAAATCCTATTTGAAGACTCCTTCATTAAAGTTACATGGGATTTTTGTAGTGGAGATACTTATGTGGCCGTAATCCGGGAAACGAAAAGTTTTTGATGATTGCAAATTATTGTGAGTTAACGGATATTTATAAAAAAAAATCGGTTAATCACACTAGGGTACAATAGAGTAGCAAGTACTAGAGACCTGTGCGAGCGAGCTGGAGTCGAGATAGTGTTTGAACTTCGTTCCTTTGGGTTGCATCTCGACGGATTTGGCTTAAAAATTGTCTGCATCGTCTACCGTAGGCAGGTTGCAGGATCGGGAGCATGTTGTTAGCGTGCCTATTCCTACAGCCGTTACTGATGCTTTTTTTTTTACCAGAGCCGCTAATTCTTTATCAGGAAGATCCTTAGTTGGTGTCAGGAGGCTGAGTGCAACCCTTACCACACATCCCTACTTGAGAAAAATCCGAGAACTGTACCTAGCCCTGCGGATCTATATTCAGTCCCGCTATCTATTGTGGACATTAATATGAAACTAACTAAATATCTTTTAATAATAATTTTTAGATAGAAATGCTGCAATGAAAATATAGAATAACACTTCGTCTAAGTACACTGTTAAGTAGGGTTACCTGCTAATTTTCTGTATGTTACTTTCATTCTGTACGAAATTTAAAATATGCAAATAGAAGAATTCTATTACATAATATAAGATGCCATATTTTAAAAATACGACCATACCAACCGCCCAGACGGATAAAGGTATATTTTTTGGTGATACATTGATTCATTTCATTTAATTTTAAAAATATTGTATTCATAGAAGTATAACCTAATATTTAAAAAATCTTATTTTTACAGGGTACATCGTAACAAGTTATGTTGAACTTACAACAAAATCTGTTATGATGAGTTAATCATTAACTTCTACAGTTATTATTAAAATAGGACTATAATTATTCCATGTTATGTAATTCATTATCTATATATATAAAAATGAATGTATGTGTGTGTGTGTGTGTGTGTGTGTGTCCTTTATGCATTACTACACCATTCATGCGATCGCCATGAAACTTTGGGAAGTTGTTGAGTGCATTCCCGGGAAGGTTTCTGGCATATTACATTTTTAATTTTTCCTTTCGTTCGTGAGTTATGAGTGAAAAACGGGCAAAAAACTTGTATTTTTTGCGTTTTCGAAGCATCGTTTTCAGTAATACCATTCAATGTCAAATCAATTACAGTAGGCTTTGGCTATTTTTGTCATTCCTTGGACATAAAACTATCGCGAGCGCTTGAATGTTGTAGCTCACGCTGGTCGATTCATTTGTTTATAATGTCAAGGCACGCAGACATATGAAATTTTCAACCTACACCGAAGAGGATTATTATTATTATTATTATTATTATTATTATTATTATAAAAGGGATAATCAATATAGGCCTCAATATGGTCAAACGTTGTTCGATTTGGACGAAACTCACTATACAGGGGTTTTCTGGGCCAAGGACCTCGAATCTGAGGTCGCTTTTACCAGTCGACGCTATCTAATTGTGGTATGTAATTCACGTGATTTAGGTGTTAATAAATATAATGATTTAACTTTTATGCTCTTAATTTTTAATTTATGAAATAATTATCGCGGGAAATCGCTTGATTTTGTAAGTCCATCCTTGACGATTCATTTGTTTAGAATATCAAGGCGCGCAGACGTATGAAATTTTCAACCTACACGGAAGAGGGATATTCAATATAGGCCTAAATATGGTCAAACATTGTTCGACTTGGACGAAACTCACTATGCAGGGGTTTTCTGGGCCAGGGAACTCTAATCTGAGGTCGCTTTTACCAGACGACACTATCTAATCGAGGTATGTAGTCCGCGTGATTTAGGTGTTAATAAATATAATGATTTAACTATTATGCTCTTAATTTTTAATTTTTGAAATAATTATCGCGTGCGAAGCCGCGGGCACACGCTAGTAGGCTATAAATTACACCAGTGGCATAAGATTCTTTTGCAAGCATACGTTATGGGTTCAGTAGCATGACTTCGACCGCGGAAAATATAATCTAATATATAAAATCGAATGTGTGTTTGTGGGTATGTGGATATGTGGATATGTAGGTACTCTATGTATGTATGTATGTATGTATGTATGTATGTATGTTCCCTATACAAATCTACATTTTTTTTTGCCAATTTGTACGAAATTTTGCACACATACCCAGTTAAGCCCGGGAAGTAATGCGGTTAACATTAATATTCAAACAAACCAGTCCTTCCCTTGCAAATTACATAATTTCTGAAAATATTATACTGAAAAAATTGAAACGAAGTTCAGTTCCCATGACAACAGTGTATTGTTTACTGTGATCACATAGGGCTTTGACAACTACATAATACTGGAGTTTAACAAATTATGATTCCATCGATGTAATATATTGGCGAAAATAATTACGGAAAATTAAATCCACAAAATAAAGCACAGTGTGATGCAGTCACATATCTTTCTCTACCCTCGATAAGGAAAATATAATTTTCTCACTTCACATTTGGATGTAGAATAAGAAGCCGTATAGCAGGGACAGCTTAAGTGTGTGCAATGAGTATGCTCTATCAGATGTCTGCAAAAAAATTCCTATCAACTGATACGTTACTCATAGCTGTAGACTGTGTTATTTGAGAAATAGGGATGTTTATTATAGGCCCTAAGCATCTAAAGGAAGACAAAATGGGATGGTACATTTTCAGTCCTATGCCCGAGTATTTTATGTCCCAGGTTTTAGGGGAGGAAAGTATGAAAGTGATATTGATTTATTTTTATTTCAGCGGCGAAACGGTTGTATGATAACATGAGAGTGAGAAATAAAATTTTCCAAGACAATATAATCTTATGTAACCGGTATTTCTGTTTCTTCTTATTTCAACCCCTATCAGGAATGGTATGTACATTGACCTTCATTTATGTTTCAGCTCAATGGGTATGTAGAAGCAACGGAATGCAACATCCTCTATGAGTCATGAAACAGCTATATCTAGCGTTTTCTGAGGGAATAGTTTGAGTGTGATAAGTCGTTCTTCGTCATTTCAAATTTTACATATAAATTATATAAGGACCTAGAGTTTAAAAATCGAAAGTCGTTCATAAGTTAATTTCAAATTACAAAATGCAAAGCCCGGGCGACGCCGGGCCTTTTCAGCTAGTACGGTAAAAAATTACTCCAGGAAATGTTTCAATGCCCGGGCTTTTGGTTTAATGATCTATGGATTTAAATCTGTTAATTTTTAATTTTATAACCCAGTTTCGCCGTCGGATATCCACAATAAGTTTCTTTTAAGTAGTCATTAATGACGTTACGAGTTCAGTGTGTGGCAATAATATTGTAGCCTACATTCATGCAAATTCCTAACAAAATTATGAGTTATTACTTCTAAATATTTAAAATCCCCAGAAAAAAACAGTTTTTTTTTTTCGGAAAGGGCTCTTTCCTTTATTTTCATTTTGACGTAGGGTATCTTTAGAGCCTGGGTCCTGGGGCCTTCATGCTCCACGCACGGGATGCCGCTACTAGGTGGCATCAACATTTTCCGTTATTATTATTATTATTCCTCATAATTATTACCATTGTTATTATTATTCCTCGTTATTATTACCATTGTTATTATTATTATTATTATTATTATTATTATTATTATTATTATTATTATTATTATTATTATTATTATTATTATTATTATTATTATTACTATCGTCATTATCATATCATCCAGTCGACACTCCAGTATTCCATCTGCTAAATAATAATGCATTAATAAATGCAACGAAAAAATCAATTAGTACGTTGTTAGGTTATGTATGAATGAATGAAGTATTGGTAACAAGAATAAACTAACATTATTCGTAACATGGGCCCTTATGATGTCCATGCTTTAATTGCACAAGCAATCGGCGGCCCTTGACACAGCGACAAATGACAGGTTACTGTGACATTTCAAATTGAATTTTTCAATACTCCGCTTGCTGATAGTTGACATGTACCGGCGTGTTTGTTAAAAGTTGCCAACTCTTTTACTTCTTTTCGTGTTTCCCTCCCCCGTTATGAAAATATGTTTTTGCACTCCTTAGCTAATTAGTGGTACTTACGAACGTTCAACGTTGTTGCCGTGGATCGTAAGTTGACATTCTCACACGCAATCTTGTTGCTAGGGGCGATAAACGTTTCCCGCCCGCAAACGCTTACGGCCCTCGGGCGGAAAGTGTTTGAGGGCTGTTATGAATATGACGACACACTTCATTATACAGTACAAGCCTTTATGAACAAGGCCCCCCTCATCACAAATATTCGGTTGCAAATCACTTTCTGAAATATAACATCCATCTTCAATAGTGTATATACATAATATTTTCAGGTAATATCACAAGTAATATAATTAAATTGATATAAATAATCATCGTGCAAAAAATAGCATGCAATACACGTGCCGTAAGCGCATTACGGATCACGGAAAATTGAAAACACTCGGCGCGAGCGCCTCGTGTTTTCAAACTTTTTCCTCGATCCGTAATCATGCCTTACGGCCCTTGTATCGCAAAAAACTATTACATTGATTTCTCCTATTTTCATTTTCCTGTTTTCATTTTGGGGGGTCTTGGCGGGATCTCTCGGGCCCTCAGTTAAACCACTGAATTACACCACTATACGATAAACAGATTAGAGATAAAACAGAGTCTTGTATTTCTGACGCTGACGGATAGCATGTGTGCAGTCAACTTTTGGTTGGTATATTATGGTATATGGTATATTGGTATATTATGGTTATATAGCGACGGGATGTACTGCTACTTAGGCCTGTGACCGTCGTCGGTTTGCCGGAATTTTGTCCCGCTTGAGTTCTTTTACATGCCAGTAAATCTACTGTCACATTTATGTACACATAAATGCCATTGATTTGGACCGGGTTCGAACCCGCAACCTTGGGCACAGAAAGTCAAGTTTTAAAAATATAAACATGGACTCCCGTAGCCTATTCACCAGTTAAACGCCTAGCATGATGCCATTTTTCTTGCAAAGTACATTATATTATTTACAGCTTCATAGATTGTATTTCATTAACACCTTCTAATTTTATAGTTTTCAAATAATTCAAATAACCTACTATATACCCCACTAGTTAATGGGTTTATTTTTCCTGTCTTTAATTCTGCTTTTAGCTATTATACTTTATGTAATACAATAATTTAATTTCCCTACTCGGTAAGTTTAAATTGTAGGCTCATTATAGGCCTATTTGTGGACTTTAGTTAAATTCTCTAAAATGTCACTGCAAGTTGTTCATCCTCCTTATTTGTTTAGTTTTATAAATAGGTACATGCTAAACCTTCCATTCAGCTTCATTATATGGATGTTAAGATCTGGCTATGAATCCCGAAAAATTAAATTTTCTTAGAAGCCATTTTCTCCAAGTCAGTTTAAACCTGGATTTACTTCAAATTTGTTTAATCTTGAGTTTAAAGTAAAAATGATTTTCCCCACACTAGTTTAAACCTTGCATCAAATTTAAACAACTCAGTTTAAACCTGGATTTACTTCAAACTTGTTTAATCCTGAGTTTAAAGTAAAAATGATTTTCCCCACACTAGTTTAAACCTTGCATCAAGTTTAAACATGAGTCTAGCTAAACCCTCAATGTTAAAGGTTTAAACTGCTGTTCTGTGGTTTAAATTGATATTTTGTTGGAAATTCCCTGACAATATCTCATAATATTAACAATTTTTATAGCAATTATATTTAAATTAACCTTCTATTACTGTTCACTTCAAATTTTACAATTGGAAATCACAAGTGGTGAAACAGAATGATAGATATGTTGAAATCTTTGATGAGATAGATGATGATTATAGCCCAATGAACGTAAATGAGGTTAGGGCAACCAAGACCAAGAACAGTAAGCCTACAAGGGTAGATCGCTATTAAAATTGGGAATAACTTCTTCATAATTCACAAATAGGTTATACAGCAAATATAACTGCTCCAGCCAAATGGATGTAAAAAAAAAATTACTGTGAATGTCAAACTGAGGATTCCCATAAGAAATAGTTTTAGCTAGAGCTTGCAAACCCCCAATATAGAATAATTAGAATTTGATGACCAACCAACAATTATTTCTGTATAAACCTACAATCTAGTACAACTTAAAAAACAATAAACCCAAATAAAACCACTACAACCAGTTTCATTTGTAGGCCAAATTCTCCTAAATATTCACAATGTAATTCATTTCATTGACAAAACTGATACCTAAAATAGCTCTACTAACTTGATAAAATATTAATGATTTTACATTTACATTACCCTTGTATTACAGTACTACCACATATTAATACAGTAAAGAAACTGTGTGTTAAAAGTCCTATGACAACATGTTGGCTGGACGACACTAGCGCTCCATGCGGAGATTAAGTAAAACTACATTCTCATCATATCAAATGATTTGGGAAAATACATGAACACATCGCAAAATATGTTATGTTAAAAGAGAAAAATACAGAATATTTTTATTTGATGCAAATCTAATTTTAAATTTTAGAAATAACAAATCAGATACTGTATTATATTCTAGTTAAGAAGAGGTAAACAATACCTAAATAGGCTACTGTTAAGGACTGTATCTAGGCCTAGTACTTTTCCTTTAAAATCATTGCCCTTTAATATAATTTATAATTCAAATTATGATATTAAATAGCCTATGTATTAATTACGTAAATTATATTATAGGTCTATCACGTTGTTCATCCTGCACGTCATTGTTGACAGTGTATTTTGATTCTTTGCGTTATATGGCAATATACGACTTCAATTTATTGTAGGTCTATGTAGCGTCAATTACTGCAGGATGGACTCCATTAAGCAAAACACAAATTCTGGAACATTTGGAATTGAAGACACCGTCGGTACAGCAGTTTTAATTAACGAGTTTTTATAGGAATTCATAAACTGTCTGTTTTCGGCGTGTGTCAAGCATAGACGGTAATTTTCACTCAAATATTTTACTTATTTTGTTACTAGGTTTTTTTTGTCGACCATTAATGACCTATTTTATACGCCAGAAATCATTACAACAGAATAAAATATAAAAATATTACATTTTAGTAAGTTGAAACATTACCACACCAGAATCACGAGTAAGCCAGTAGGCCTACAATAAATATACTTATTTTCGTTCTTACCTTTCTGGATGTTTCAAGAAAGTGAAGAAATGCAATTCAGGATTTTGTCTTTTATTATCACTGAAATTTACAGCAGAATAATAAGGTCCTTTTGAATATCGCGTGTTCTAATAAATACAACACTCCTATTTATTTACATACTTCCCGGAGTAGTTTCTGTAGTCTTACTTTATGGCCGCTACGATCGCTAGTAAATGCGCGCGCATGCTCGTCTGGCAGAAAAACGGACTGAGTTTCTGTACTGTATTAATACTGTGGTACTGCTGTTGCTTAAATTTTGGACTTAATGCAATGAGATATTACATACCGGTATGTGGTCTCACAGAATGGAAGAATTGTTGATATTTATCACCGAGTAGCTACAGAGGGTCTTATAATTAATTAAATAATTACCAAACACACGACATAGAAGAAATTAGCTTTATAAAGTTTTTAGGATTGCAAATTAACCAAAATCTAGGCTGGAAGACACACAATGTAGTAATTCCTAAACTTAGTTCAGCATATATAAGCAATCATGAACCACAGATCATTGTCTCTGTTGGACACTACATGAGAATATAATATTCTCAGTTAGTTCAGCATACTTTGATTTAAGGTTTGAATAGCCTATATTACAAAAGGATGCCTTACGTATGGTATATTTTTCATGTTTTACTCTGTGATGACGTATAGAGTCATATTCTGAGGCAACTCTTCCCATTGGGAGAAATAATATTGAAATTACGAAAAGGAGCAATGAGAATAATGTAGAAAGAAAAAAAGATAATCTTGTAAACCGCTTTTTGAAAATTTTAAAGTATATACAGGGGTATATATATAATCTGTTATGTGGTATATGATAGAGATAATATCGATAAATGTTAGATTAAAAACTAATTACAGTGTTCATGGAAAAACAACCAGAAGCATGAACGATTTACATAGATCATTTATTTCACTATAACTCTTCCAGAAGGGTAGGCCCAAGATCAGTAAACTATACAGGTTGCGTATTCCGGGATAGACCAATCGCAGCACTTGAGTGCGTGACGTCACCAGATTCCAAATCTCGCAATTCCCAGTTTTTACTCAGTCTAGAAAATCTTACACCGCGTGATTAAACTCGTAACCTTTAATTAACCCTTGGTCGGATTCCTGTTAAATTTGTACAGAAATAATCTACACACATCAGCCCTACTGATGGTTAAGACAGAGCCTTAAAAAAGCGGACACAAATGTTTTTATTTCATTTTATAAACATCACCCGTTACACAAAATTCATGGAGGGAGAAGCAAATTTCACTATGCGACAATTTTTTGTATTTTTGTGTCCCGAAAAAACTTCAAGCGAGAAAGTTTTAGTGAAATAATTGAATTTTAATACAAATGAAGTTCCAGCCCTATACCTCGAATGGTTTACGAGTAATTGAGTGGTAATTATTCCGGGCGCTTCACTTGTCGGAATGATTTGTGACGACCGTGAAATGTTCAGGAAGAAGCATATTTGACTATGCGACATTTTTGTTTATTTCTGTGACCAGAAAATGATTCAAGCATGTAAGCTTTAGGGAAATATTTGAATTTTATTATACATCAAGTACCACGTTTATATCTTGAATGGTTTACGAGTAATAGAGTGGTAATTACTTCAGGCACTAAAGCTATGGGAACGGTACAGAGGTCTTTTTGTTCAATAAAATAGACCTACTAGCAATTACGTAAAAATCCTTAAATATTTTAGTCGTGGACTCTATAATAAAGGATATTAACTGGCTACTTGTACCCATACTGAAAGATTGACCCTTTGAAACTAAATTATTTTGGAAGACTTCAATAAACGCCGGCCGTGAAAGCCTAAATACTTATAATTAATTATTTTTAATAAATCATTAAATTATAAAAGGAGTGCCGTCATGAATACCTATAACAATATAAGTGAATAATAGTCGCAAAAAATTTAATAAAATATAATTTAGCCTGGTTAAATCCATGGGCCCTTTACTCCGTGATCTACCGAGAGCTGTGAATACTAATCTTCAATAATTTCGTTCAGAAGAAACGCCAAATATTGCCTTGCTGCAGACTAATTTCCATTCCTCAATAAAAATACGCTTTCCAGTGCAATTAAAGAATTAATGTTCAATAATGATATTCTTCGGAGGTACCTTTTTATTTAGTCAACCCGACATAGCTGCGCATATAAAGCCAAACAAAGTTCTGTAATCCTAAAACCCCATGTAAATATGATTAATAACAATTACAATAATAATACTAATAATAATAGTATAATATATTATTTACCTTTTTCTCTTAGTTTTTTTTTTTCCTTGGTAAATTCAGGAGTTCAGCTTTGAAATCCCTTTCGTAATCCTGCTCCGTGAAGTGCAAGGAACAAACTCTACTTGTATCAGGATTCCAAGAATCATTTCTTCGGAAGCAACAATCCATCGCTTGCGAACATCTTTGATTTTTGGAAAGACGTGGAACGAAATGTTACAGTCAAGCTTCTTGCAATCTGAGAAATTACTGTTACACACTGCCGCAGCACATCTCTGGCCCGGCATAATGTTTCAGTTATCTGCACATTCTAAAGCACTTTCTAATTGTACTATTAAAAAGAATATGTATTGGTAATCTCTATCCTAAAAGACTACGGTCAAGCGGCCGAGATCAGTAGCTACAAAAGCCTTGTCAGCGGCACCATGCTCTCTACTGTCCTGCTCGAAGCGCCAAATCATTCAGACAGCTAGAAGCGCCCGGAATAATTACCACTCAATTACTCGTAAACCATTCGAGATATGGGGCTGGAACTTCATTTGTATTAAAATTCAATTATTTCAGTAAAACTTTCTCGCTTGAAGTTTTTTCGGGACACAGAAATACAAAAAATTGTCGCATAGTGAAATTTGCTTCTCCCGCCATGAATTTTGTGTAACGGGTGATGTTTATAAAATGAAATAAAAACATTTGTGTCCGCTTTTATAAGACTCTGTTTTAACCATCAGTAGGGCTGATGTGTGTAGATTATTCCTGTATAAATTTCACAGGAATCCAACAAAGGGTTAACTAAAGGTTACGAGTTTAATCACGCGGTGTAAGATTTTCTAAACTGAGTAAAAACTGGGAATTGCGAGATTTGGAATCTGGTGACGTCACACACTCGCCTGCTCGCCGCAACCCCCTGTCCTATAAACTCGCCGGAATACGCTACCTCTGTAGTTTACAAGCCTTGGGGTAGCATTACATACTACTCTACAATACAGATACTGTATAGGCTTCAATAAGCTTCCAAACAACATTAAATTACTAGGTATTCAAAACAAATGATTGTAGGCATAGCCTAAATCTTTCAAAAGACGTAAGTATCAAGGAATTTTTAGTTACTGTACTCACACTACTTCTAAAAGGGTCATTCTGTGTCATATTAACACACTTTTGATTAAAATATAACCGCACCATCCCAGATTTGGATGAAAATTTGTAGAGAGGTAGTTTTCATGTATATTAAGAGAAATACTAACTTTTACTGAAAAACAACTATATCAATCCATTTTGAAAATACAGCCATTGTAAAGTACTAAAATAAAAATTGCATCAGAAACATATATTTCAACTGAGATAGCAACTTTTCTAATTCCTGCAGAAGTGGGAAAGGTGTCATTTTTAGCTTGTTATACAAGTTTTTCAATGATATGTAACACATAGTAGTTCTAATGAAATTTTTTTTTCAACTTGCAAAGTGAAAATTTTGAATTTAAAAAAAAATTGCATCTTAAAAATTTTAAATAAATTCTAGGAAATAGATTAGGCTATACTAATGTCAAATTATGTACCAAGTTTGAAGATGGGATGGGAATGGGTTCATAGTTTAAAAATTTTAAACAGAATCCCTTGTCAAAAAAATCAAGCCATATTAATTATATGCCCCAATGGAAAGCATAATAAAATAATTTCAGTAAATAAATTGAAATACCGTAAGGGAAATAACATCACCTGCTCGACATCTTGTTGTTTATTGGAAATACTTGACTAATGCCTTATTGGTTTGCAAAGTGTTATTTAAGATATATAAATTTTCCATGTCGGTGTCAGAGTTTTTTATTTTTATTATTTATCCAAAATGGCATCAGTTCATTTCATGACTGACCACAGGGTTCCTGAATACGGGTACTGTATGCCTCAGTATTACAATATTAACAATATACAATATACGAGTAAATAACACAAGCATACAATTAGGATTTACTGATTTAAGTGGCTTAACTCAGCCGGAGGAGTATTAATAACCTTCTATTTAAGTGGAATACATTTGCCTGTGTAGGATACAAAGCTAGTCCTTTATTATCCCCACAAGTTCCATGGATATTCCTAAGGGGAGGAGATAATTCCATAACTGCCTCTGCAACCAAGCAAAAGACTAGTCACTGACCAATGACTCAACTCGATGCCATAACGTTGAGCATTACATATTACATCTGTGAGAAAGTATCCATAATACATCAGGCTTTCATGGTGGTGATGGTCCAGCTGGAAGGAGTGTTAATTTCATTTCAATTGGAAATTGGCATATTAACACTAGGCCTACTACCGCCACTATATGTAATCAGAGCATCCCAAATTCAATGAAATGTAGCCTAATAAGTTATGCACTGCTGATAGTATTTATGTTTCACTGGTTTAGCCAAGAAATAAAGGAATCACTGTGAAAGTCAAACTGGAGAACATAACCGAGAAATTATTTGGAATGACACAAGGGCATGACAAGGGGTATAGAGAGGTCAGACAAGAGGGCAGATTCCAAATCTCAGGCTCTGAACAAGCCAACACACAAAATTCTCAGTGATGTTAAACGAGTCACCTGATCACATTATTACATCAGCTTACAAGCAAGCCACAATCTCTCCATTGTTGCGTGGGAGGTCTGTAATTTCAGAGACCTAACAGTCCTTAATTCGAGCCCCGAGGAAATAAAAATAGTAAAATGTGCCAATTCCTTCCTTTAAATTAATTATAGCAATTTAAATTGGCACAGCTTGCAATATACAGAATGCCAATTTTATTCACAAACTCTCGTCAATTTCAGTGACAACACTGATGGGCCTACTAGTACTTTAAAATGAACTATATAGGAAATAGAATTATAAATTATAATTCTACCTAGATAATCATGCTGCCTCTAAATATGTGACATTTAAGGCTCTGATTAGGCTATACCTTCAATTTTATCAAAATCTCGTTTGACTATTTTTTGTGACATAGGCTATAGATACCCTAAAGTTGGGTTTACACTATGTAACTTGTTTAATAAACTTATTACATGTAACAAGTTATATGTAACATGTAACAAGTAATATGTAACATGTAACAAGTAATATGTAACAGGTAACAAGTAATATGTAACATGTAACAAGTTATATGTTTAACAAATAGTTTATATAACTTTTTTATATAACTAAAGTTTAGGAGACAAAAAGACATTTGTGCTGCACAGTAGTGATGTGGGCCGGAAATATTCCCAGTGGGAAGAAATTTATAAAATTCCCTTGGGCAGGAAATATTCCCAAAAGTGAGCATTTATAAAATCGTTAGTTTTGAATGTTTTACTGCTTATTAACGGTCCAGGTACCTTAAAATGAAGCTATTTCAGTAAAATTCCACATGTTTATCAAGGAACTATCTAGGGAAGTATTACCTTTTCCTATGATATAATTTTTCACTTATTGTCAGAACAATGTACCCTAAGTCATCTTCTTTAAAAAAATAATAATTCGTGATAATCTCTTAGGTTTTCTCTATAAACTTATATGTTATAAAGTGATACCTCACACTTATTTAAACAGGATTAAAGATAAGTAATTTAACATAATTGTTAATAGATTGTGTTAGTATTTAAAATAAATTGCCAGAAACCAACACCTTTAATATTACACAAACACAGATTTAAATATAATTAGTTTACAGCCTAATAAATAATCATAATAATTAGACCTACATGGGGTCTTAATTCAGATGTTCTAAGAATAATTTATCGTGGAGCTGTGGAACCAATGCTTCTATATTGTGCTTCAGCTTTTCAAGACGTTTTAAACAAAAAGTATGCCCAACATAAATTGATTAAAATCCAGAGAGGGTATGTTCTGCAAATATGTAAAGCTTATCGCGCAATATCTACAGATGCGGCTCTGGTTATTGCTGGTATTGAACCATTATATCTGACTGCACTGTATGTAGCTGGTGTGAGTGACATTAAAAGAAACCGCAAAAGCAATTTCCAACACATGTCTTTTGATCCTCAACTTCCGATGCATTTTCTTGCAGCTGGGCACCCAGGAGTGTACTCTGGTGATTCTCGGACACAGTTCTGTTCGGTCAAACATAAATATGACATTTATACTGATGGTTCCAAAATTAACAGCGAAGTAGGGTGTGCATTTGTTGTCTACCACGAGGGTCTGGAGGTATATTCACAACTTTTCCACTTAGCTCCCAGTTGTACAGTTTTTAGGCTGAACTTTATGCAATTAGGGAAGCTCTAAAGTGGAGTTTGGAACACACAGGAAGTGTTTGTGTATTAAGTGACTCACAGGCTGGAATACATTCCATAAATAATAAATACATTCTTGATCCTCTATCTGTAGAAATTCGTAACATCATTCTGAAGGCAACCCACATATGTATAGTATGGACTCGTGGACATAGTGGAACGGAAGGAAATGAACGTGCTGACAAGTTGGCAAAATCGGCAGCTTCCATGGACTCGAGCTATGTGTATGCTAAGTGTCCAATATCATTTGTTAAAAATCAAATAAGGAAATATATTACATCTTGTTGGAATTTTGAATGGGAACACTCGGATAAAGGACCTGTTACAAGAGAACTTTATTTTCCAACAATATATCATAGACTACAGTCAACATTTTTTGTACCAAATTTTATATTAACTCAGTTTATATCAGGACATGGTAAATTTGGAAGCTATTTCCGAAGATTTAAAATAAAAATAGAATGTGACTATACTTGCCCATGTGGAGAAATTGAACAAACAGTGAAACATCTTTTTCTGGAATGTCCCAGATTTGAAAGACAACGTTTTCAATTAAGGTGTAAACTAAACTATTGTGACACTACACTTTCAGCACCACTGACAGTTTTTAGAAAAGAGTGTTGCAAACAAGATTTTGTACGTTTCGTAAATTATGTTCATTCCCGTTTATAATTATTACTTGTAAGATAGTTTGTTAATATTAATTTTGATAATTTGTTATATTTAAAACCCTAACATACCTCCAAGGTAAAATAGGGTCACGTGTATTGGAGTAAAGAAAAAAAAAAAAAAAAGAAAAAAAAAAAAAATAATCATAAATCAGTCCCACGGTCTAGGCTAATCCTACTGTAGTTTAGGGGGAAATTTAGTTCTTTCATGATCTATGAGGGCTAAGAGGAACCTGCGACTTGGCAGATTGTGGCCATCCAAATCTTAGGAGCTGCAGTCACTTCTGCCGCCAGAAAACGTACATTCAGTACGTTTTCAAGGATGCAATCTATAAAGAGGAATCGCCTATCATCTGAGCGAGCAGCTGAACTCACTTATCTTTCATACAACTGGAAACTGATGAATGCTCAACCTCAGAAGAAGAAAAAGAAGAGTGAATCTACTTAAGTTCAAACCCACGGAGGAAAGAATACACGGAGACGCCGTGCTTGCGGTGTTGTATGGGAAACAGATGAAGCCAATGACCACGCCCCCCTAGAGGACCAAAAGGGAGTCTTGCTATATACCAGTGACCGGCATGTTCCGTGCTCTGTGACGTCATACTACAGAGCAGCCACGCTCTTTGCTCGGCAATATCTCCGTACTGAGCGTGGAGGAAGGGTTCAACTGGCCAGTGGCGGAACGACGCCTATGCATTGACAGAGTGCGCTCCGATCTTCGTAGATAGTATGGGAATAGCACAATTACAATGCATTTGTACGAAAACAAAATAGTACAACTGTGATAAATCAATGTAACAGAACAGTTTTGTTTGTAATGAAATTTAATATAGGCCCTACTTACACTAATCTGAAATGCATCCAGGTGCGGATGCGTCGGGTTATTTAAATGAGGCTCCGAAACTACTATAAACATACAAATACATAAAACATAAGAATACTTTAAGCAGTACTGCAAAACTTTGTCTACTCGGAAACTGAAAAATGTTAAAGTATACAAAATATACAAAATACACAAAATATACAAATTAAACTATACACCTTTGTGAGTACTATGCCAAGTATAGGCCTATTGAGACTTTTGATACACACCCTTACTTTGTGTCACTATTGTGCCCAAGCTCAAGGCATTGTCGAGATTTTTCCCTCTTTTCTCGCGCACTAATTTTGCAATATTAGGAGACATAGTCTGGCTAACACACAAACGAGAACATTTTTCATGTTCTGATCAGATAGTTTGCAGATCTTCATACAAGAAAAGAACTATTCACATACATACGTCGATACAAATATACTCAACATTCTAGCAGCAAATATATTATGTAGTTGCCTGGGGAAATCTTCTATAAAATATAGATAGATCCTTTTTGTTTTGAAAGCGGTCTTTCATTTCAATATTCTTTTGCAAATCAATGACTTCTAGTTGCAATGACGTTGGAACACTGTCAACATCCACAGAAAATGGTGTCGCAAATATGCAAATATCGGATTGGAGTTTTGCAAAATCTTGAAATCTGTAATAAAATATCCTGATCCAGTTCTTCTAATATTTGTACATAATTATTAATGTCTGTAATTGAATGACATACTGTAGACAACTTTGGAAAATGTGACGTGTCTCCGAGGGTGATCTGACGTTTCCGTAAGTCTAGTATTAATCTGAATGCACTAAATTTACCATACATTTCACTGATTAACTGACCTCTGCACCCTTACCATGGTTAATGCACGCAATTCAATGTACCATCACGGCTCACCTTAACCCTACTGCTGCACTGAACGCCACTGCGCTAGTGCGTATTAACAGGAATGCAACTCAACTGCTCGCTCTCTCAAGCTCTTGCGAGATGGTCGGCTCTTACGTCACAACTGCAGCATCTGCCGGACACTGCTATATACAATAGCACACAAATACTCGGAAGTTTCACGGGTTATAACAACGTAACGGTAGGGAAAATATGTAATATCCCAATTTCATATATTAACCACATACTCTGACATCATAATAATCCCGGTAGTAAGCATTAACCTATCTCAGAAGAGCCAAAAATGTAACTTTCAAATGAGCAACTTTACATGTGCGAGTATAAATACTGAGTCAGAAAATGATTAAGTGACCGTGCGACTATGATAATTCAGAACGAGAAAAATATTCTGGACAGTTATATAGATACACCATGTGGTTATTGACTCTATTGAACGCAATAAATGGCAACTAATATAAATATTGGAAATCTAAAGCAATAAATTACTTAGTATAACTAATAATTCAGATAAAGGCACTTTATTTGATTAATTACAAGTAGCCTAAGGCATTATAAAGAAAATACATCAATAATTAGCAGATCCAGATGAAGGGAAAGACCAAGAAGAAAACCTAGATAATGATGATGATGATGATTAAGGCCATGATGACAGTGATGATATTGGAATCCTTTCTGACCAAGAAGAAAAAGAAGAGGATGATGATGAAGAAAATGTAATGAATTTCAATGGAAGTGGTTAGGCCAACTTGTAAGATGAAGTCAAGGTCACACATTTAAAGAAATCAAGTAGGCCTATTACTAAAACTTGTTTGGGTTCGTACAGTTTATGATTATTTCTGTAATTTGTGTCTCTTCAATGAACTCTTTTGCTAATCTTCTGTATTGACCTTCAAGAACCAGGGCAAATTTTAATTAACTTATTTTCATTGTTAACTATGTGAAAACCCAGTATTACAATATTTTATACGTAAATAATTAATGTTCATTTTTTATGTTATTTCATTAAATATATATTAATCTTTGAACTTATGACAGTTTTTAGTTTTATTTAACATAATCATGATTAACTTTAAGTAGCAAATAGGTATCTGAGTTATCTTGCTCGCAAATCATAAATTCCAGGGAATTTATGAAATTGCGGGAACATTTCCGGGAACATTCCCTGGAGATATTTTCTCGAGATTAGGTTCCCGCCAGATGGTGCTGTGAATTGAACTCTGGCGTAGCTCAGTTGGTATGAGCATTGGCACGGATAGTCAAAGGTCCTGGGTTCAAGTCCTAGTGTCAGAGGAATTTTGCTCCTATAAAATTATCATGTAATGTCCAACAGAGACAAGAATCTGTGTTACATGAATGTATATGCATATATATGTCTTGAATGTTACTGTTCAATAACAGTGGAAGCCCGGTAACAAAATCACTAATTAGTGTGCCTCACAGTACTGCATATGACATAACTTGTCTGTCGGGGAGGTAGACCATTAACGGCAGCCAGTCATAGGAGAGAGATTCTATCTGGCGCTGTGAATTCAATTCTGGCGTAGCTCAGTTGGTAAGACCATTGGCACGGATAGCCAAAGGTCCTGGTTCAAGTCCCAGTGTCCCATATCTTTCCAGGGTAAACAGGTTTTTATTTTGTAGGTAAAACGAATAGATTAAATTTAAACGTTGATTTCTTGAAATCCACGGTAAAACTTTCGGGGAGGAACAGATTCGAGAAATTTCGGCGAAACGGTAGGCCTACTTCTTGCCGCGCACAGGTTTTCCTTCCATTGAATAATAAGTCCCTTGCACCAAACATAATATGTCACAACTATAAACAACAAAATAATATTTCATAACAAAAAAAAAAAGACCCTTGCACAAAAAATCATATTTCACAGTATTATAGAAGTGGGAGTGGAAAACTCGTGCGCGGCATAAAATACCTTTTCCCAAACATTGTTATATTAAAACATATTTGGCATAATATAGACTATTATATAGAAACATATTAAATTTAATATGAATTCGCGACAGATCAGAACGAAGCTATAAATAAAGTAAACACAATACGTCATCGGTGTCCTTGGTTCCTGATTGGCCAGATCCACTCAAGATCCAAAGCCTGTAAACTGTCAAGCTGGTCCAACTCCTCTTGCATCGTTTAACCCGCGAGCATTTTGTTTACACTAAACGTTCGCCAAAATTGAATGCAGAAAATGAAAGCCAGTTTAAACTAAATACCCAAATTAAACTGGTTTGGTTTATACCAAGTTCAATCGGATTTGGAGAAAACGGCTCTTAAAGTAAAGAGATAGTAAACGACGAAGTCCACCCCAAGCTTCGTGTCACATTCTCAGGTGATATCTCACCCAACTATAAAATTATACTTTTACAGTATACGATTTCCCGTTCTAGTTGCAGTGTTCTGTTTTCTCAAACACAAATAGACTTGTTTCTGAAAATTGTATATTTGGATTCAGGATACCTCAAGACGAGTATTAATTTTGCAAACTCGACACCATGCTTTCTCTAGCTACGTAATAAATTTTATAGGGTAGAGAAAGTGAAAATGTTATAGAATTATTCATGTTAAAGTAATGTTTTCATAATGCAACGTACTTATGACAAATTACATTTTGTAAGGGACAGATTGGTCATTCCTATTCGTATATTTTAAATCTTATTTTCTTGGGGTTAAGAGATTTTTGGGACATAGTCCTGATTTGAGATAGCCAATTTCTCGGCGAGGATATCTCAATTCCGTTTGGGGTGGGTACCGACTGCACGCGAAAAGATCATTTTTTTCCAAACTGCGCGCAAGCGGCTGAATTGTAAACAGCCCAACTGCGCGCGAGCGGATTTAGGCCTACCACAAATATGATCATAATATCCGACGATCCGAATGTTACATGTTTTGCAGATTATTTAACAACAACATTCATAAGGCTGTTCTGATCCTGCGTTTCTTCTAGAAATTTCGGGTTCTGACACTATCACATCAGATAGAATAACCAATGCTAGTGAGGCATTCCACAGGGGTTTCGGACTTAACTTTAATAGTGCACATCCACATATAGCCTATACCATTTTGTTGATGATATCATTCAAATTCAGACAAGCATTTACATAAAAATGAATGACAAAAAAGATACTTACAAATATAATTCTGCCTGCGAAAAGCGTAGGCAATACTTGGAGGAATTGATTTTAAATTACAGACAAGGAATTATCTCATGGTTTCATTTCCTGAAGAGTGTTTGTCATTATTACAAGAAAGACACGTAATTTAAGTGTATTTTTTAACTTCTTGACAAATGCCCTGTTCTAATACGGGTATGCCTAGATATTTTAACTACTTGACAAATGCCCTTCGTCATGTATGCGTAGGTATTTTAACTTCCTGACAAATGCTCTTCGGCTTGTATATTATGACACTGCATTTTTAACCATACCTATGAATGGCAAATAAAGTCCTAAGTCTCGAAACATACGGGAAGGAAAATGCAGGAATAATCGCCGCACACAGTTGACCTATACTCAAAACTTATCGTCGCGCGCAGTTGGCCTATACGCAAAACGGACCTCCGCGCGCAGTCAGGCACTTTAAAGCAGTTACAAATTTATCTTGCGCGCAGTCGGGGTCCTCCGTCCGTTTGTATGTTTCATCTTTCTTCTCAAACTAGATAATTTGTTTTTCTTTAGTTGTATAGGTTTATTTAATATTTGTCTGTTTCTTTTATAGTCAAGGTACTGGTACAAATATCCACAGTACCTAAGGAGAGGTTTACTCTTCAGTGCTTCAGTGTTCAGCATGTTTTTCCATTGCACTTGGTATTTTTATTCTGACTCCAGATTTTAGCAGCTTATTTCTTCGGTAGAAACAAACAAAAAGTTTTAGCGCCACACTTGTCCCATGTAAGTTCTTTTCTCAGAAAATCTTATCCCTAAACTTTTACTATTCTAATTTTTCATAATGTTTCCTTTGTGTTTCTTCTATAAAGTTTGCAGTTTTCTTGCAAATTAAATACAAAAATTATTACGTGCACCACATAAATCAGCGATAGAAAGAAACATCGAAGCTAGAGTATCTTGACGCTTTGTTACACACGTGATAGAGGTCACTGCCGCAAAATACAAGTAATCTGTCAGTGCGCTTTTGCAATTCTGCGGGACCTTAAAACCTAATTACCTCAGAAACCTTAAAATAGATCACTAAACATAAAATAGATCTAATATTAATTGTGTTGTGAACTACTACCCTTTTGAATCTGCACCCTGTATATGTTGTTATAACTGCCAAGAAGAACGTTACGTATATGCTGTCATTATGGCAGTTATTATAAAATCAGAAACATTTTATTTCTGATCGAAATTACGTAACTTGGACATTATTTCATGGCTCTTTTGACGCGGGAGCATTGTGTTCTGATGTGGAAACACGTACGAAGGCTGGTAATATTTGATTCTTAAACACTTAAAAGTAGGCCTTATATACGTAGCGCAAAAACTGAACGCTGCTGGGTGGAACACCATGATGTCGTTTTAACGCATACCACTGCTCTTGAAAGTAATTGCATTAGCCATGCCTAAAGTCACGTGCTGAAAAAAGCAACTTGAATTTATTGAAACTCCATGTGGTTTTTAATTTTCTGTCTGGACGTGACGCGATTCGTACTGAAAATACGAGGGCACCATTTATAATGACAAAAAAAAGATATAACGTGTATCTCTGTGACACAATGTACTCTCATTATCATCTCAGAAGCAGGTAACACTTATCAGACAATATTATGATTAATCCCCAGTCATGAATGTTACAAGCGATGAAATTAGTAAATTTGTAAATTTCTTTATATAAATTCTACTAATACCGCATTAATACTACTGTTCTGCAGTTTGCACTTGAAGTGTGTATTTTTGTTTCAAGAATTATCCCAAATGTATAATATTTTATGTTAAAACTGACTCCATTGATATAATATAGAATATAGAATATTATTATATTGAATTTTCTAAATCCGTTTGTCTAAAAGTTGAGTAAGTTATATCCCAATTTATAAGATACCGGTAAAGCTAAAATATTTGGGTCTACTAGTATATTCACAAGTATGATTTAAAATACCTCGCTGCATGCACTCTGACGTTACACTCCGTGCTGTTATGCGGCCCTTAGGTTTTCTCCCAAGACTCTCATTAGCTACCTATAACATTTCATCTCAACAGCTTTACAGAATAAAAATTAGATTTGGGTTAATGGCAATTAGATTCCAAATTAGTGGTGGATAGTTCTAGGTTAGGTTAGATGAGGTAGGCAACGGTGATGGCTGGTTTATGGTTATTTAATGACGGGGAAGTATTGCAACTTAGGCCCGTGACTGTCACCGGTGTGCCAAATTTTGTTCCGCAGGAGTTCTTTTACATGCCAGTATGGGCATGTCAAATTTATGCACACATAAATGCCATCGACCTAGATCGGGATCGAACCAACAACCTTGGGTACAAAAAGCCAGCACGATACTAACTGCGCCATCGCAAGAGTGATGTTAGTTTAGTAGTGATGTAGGTAATGTATGCCTGAACCATGCTGAATCGCGCGATCTTCTCTTTATGCTGGTCAATTCTGTGCGAAGCATTTCCAAGGCGCAGATTCACTATTTACAAGGCGCTTTTCGCCATCGTGGTGTAGGAAAAGAGAGAGCATTAAAAATGCCTGCGAAAATTAAATTATATTACCACAACCAGCACTGAATACAGATTCCCTCTATAGGCTACTGTCACCATATTTTGTTACATATAGTGGCACACAAGTACATTCAGGATCAGATAACTTCACAAGTATAACTTATTCGTTACTGTATAATTGAAGCGCTGAAAATACAAGTAGACAAAGTCCACTCTCGATGAAGTTCAGACCAAGTTCACAAATTATGTCTTCAAGTCGTTCCCTTTCATAAGTGATCTAATGTGAAAATCGCATAATTTGCTCTGCCCAAATAAAAGTTTACAACGTAGTATAATATTGCAAAGAGCGTATATTCAGTTGTTTGAACCAGATTCAAACTTGATTGTTCACAAGGCAAGAGCTAGTTTCTATGAAAAGGACGTGGCTTATAACTACCCTTCAGATATATTTTTTTCCTTTTTCAAAAAATGTTTCAAATAAAAGCTTTAGCTCTAAGTATAAGCACCCCACGTACAAAATTTAAACAAAATCATTAGAACCGTTTTAGAGAAAATAGCGAAAAATGACATTTTACTCATGTAAATTCCCCTAAAATAAGAGAAAGTCGTTGTCAATCCTCGTGTCAGATCCTCAGAAGGTATCTAACCCAGATACAAAATTTTATTTTCATACAGTTTTCCATTCTGGAGCAAAATTGTTTACAGACACACATAGACACACACAAGCACACATAAATGTTTCTGAAAACAGCATTTTTGGGTTCAGGGGAACTCTAAACATGTATTTTTATTAAAGACTCAACTTCGAATTTGGGGATCGAAAACAATACTTCCTCTACATATAGGCCTAGTACGGGCAGAGGACCATGTCGTGGAAACAAAATGCAATCCATTTACATTGTAAAACTTTTACTCTTCATTACTAAGAATATTGATTTTATGACTTGGTCTACGTATATTTTCAGTACTTCAATTCCCATCTACGTTGTGTACAATTCTTAACAAACTCCTAAATATCTAAGAACTTTATTGTTTTATCTTAACTTTATTTCAACATGTTTCAACTCAGAGGTTATAACACTTTATTGTTGTCATCTGACTTGCTTAAAACTGATGATATTGCAGATATTTTTGTAAAATCTCATACTTAAGTAATGTATAACAGTTGGCAGTGCGCATGCGTGGAGTGCTAAAGTCCACAGTGAAAATATAGTCCACGGTTCCACGCGCTTTAGTTAACCAAATGGATACTAGCGTGATACCGTCAATGTTTTCTACTCAGCACGTTTCATTTAGAATTAGAATTAGAATTAGAATTCCCGCCGCCGCCGTCGTCCATGCTTTCAGTTTGAAGGCAAGCTCTGTACGCCTTATGCCCTCAAAAAGCCGGAAAACAAAGTACTTAAAATTTTAATGAGACTGATAGATCGCTTTGAGTCCTAAGCCAGTGTTGATTACAAGGCTAATAAAACATAGAGGTCCTTTCATTCAAACATTTGCGTGCTAAGAACGTGTTTACAAATTATTGTCATCCAAATGTTATCAGACATTATTTATATATAGGAACAATTCCTATGCTATACATACAACACAGTCTACGTAACAGCAGCAGTCATTTAGGGACAGGCAAAATATGAAATTTCATATTCTAACAAATGGCTACTAGCGCTCTGAAAACTCGGATCTTTACGAATCACGAAGTTTAGATGGCAATGCATGCAAGAAAAAAGTTCATATTTCATATATTTTGGTAAAATCTTCATATTTCGTGAAAATCTTCATAAAGCTTCATATTTTGTATGATTTGCAAATTTTTCCTTCGTTAATACTTCTATCACAAATGAATCGAGTTTTTCACATTATTGAAATGTTTTGAAAAGTTTTCCGGGAATCCCATCTCAAATCCCTAAACGGCATACTCCAGAAAGCTAAGAAATTTGGCAACACTTTCTAACTGTGAAGAAGTACTCTACACATTTCCACTCTAATAATAGCTTACTTCCATTATGAACGGGGATGGGATTTCTGCGTATTGTGTGGAAGTAGTCGCATTCCTTGCATTCCAAAAGATAACTCGACAGCAAGGGCGGGGGTAGGGAATGTTTGGTGTCGTGAACATTGGCACACGTGCACATCGGCACAGTCGCATTTTCGTGCACATCGGCATAGTATTTTTAACTTGTAATGGTTATCGTGCTCATCGCCACACACCACGTTGGGGGCAGGGGTGGACATAGAGACCCAAACCTACAGCTTCCTTCACCAGGGCTCCAAGGCAGCACCCCTTAGCTACCGCGGCTAAGGAAACCGACCGTTAATATCGTAGATAGGTTGTCAGGTTAGGTTAGGTTAGTTTAGGTTAGGTTAGGTTAGGTTAGGTTGGGTTGGGTTAGGTTAATTCAAAGTCTCATTCAATCGCAGGCAGATACTTCATGAATGATTTCTAAACAATACAATTATAATATTAATGTACACAGTATGTATCTATAATAATAAAAGGAAGTGTTTGTCTTTCTGTCTATCTAGCAGTTACTGTGAAGTCCATTGCAATCAATACGATAATGTAATTCCAACTTCGTCTCTATGTCCACCCCTACGAAGGGTGTGTGGCGATGAGCACGATGATATTGCAAGATAAAAATAATATGCCGATGTGCACGAAAATGCGATTGTGCCGATGTGCACGCAACCGAATGTTTCCAGTTGGAGGAACCAGCTCACTAGCAGGGAGGAGGGAATATTCTCTCCTCCATGCTCACTAGACACTGCATCAGTTTTGGACTGGCATTTATGTGTTGTTTGCGATTCGTGGTGATTTGGATCGTGTGCCTAAATCTGGAATGCGCAACTGTTTTAAAACAGATGGAACGATTGTTATGTGCACATTTTGTAACAAAAGTGTAAGTATGGAATATAGTCCTTTTTATAATCTGTGTAATACTATCTAAAGACAAATTTTTACTAACATTCAAATTATTTTACGTTACATTTGATATCTTGGGAAAAAACAAATATAAGATGCATCTTCGCATGAGACATATCCCGGCCAGCCCTCCAGCCCTTTTATACCACGATCTAGCGAATTCTTCGAGGATGAATAGGCTGACAAACCGCTGGGTACAAGGCAAACCTGTGGGTATAAGGCACATATTCTTCATTTAATATTTGGTACGAGGGGCGCTCTAGAATTTTTAATATTTGGTACAAGGGGTGCTCTAGAATTTTTAATTTTTAGTACAAGGGGCACTCTCGCATTTTTAATATTTGGTACTGTCGGGAGTGTCGGCGACAACTATACAAGGATAGTTTGTCACCCTGCTTCGCTGAGAAACAAAATGTGAATATTGAGTGATCGAGTGGGCGGAGCTTAAAAGTGCACTTAATATTTGGCTTTTGCCAATATCTTTATTCTGAACAAATGGGTGACTGAATTACATAATAATTTTGTTATTAATTTATTTTTCAAAACAGGTATCTGCAAACACGAAGTTTCAACTGAAACAACATACAAATAGCATTCAGCATAAAAAATGAAAATTAAACAGACACACACACAGTTCAGACGTTTCTTACCGACAGAAAATGCAACTTTTTGCCAGAAAACATTGAAAAGCTGCTTGTATCTTATTGTAATAAATAATAATTGATGTGATGATGCTATGTGAAAAAATGTAGGTGAATAGAATATTGTGAATATTTAACGTATTAATTACCAGTTACTAGTGTTTTATTTTGCCCTCTCACTGTGAATATGGTCGATATTCCTTTGTGTGTTGTCTTAAATCAAATAAAAAATATTCAGATAATAAAATTGGTGATTTATTGTATTTCATAATATTTTTAATTTTTTTCATAATTTCATATTTAGCATAAATAAATTTCATATTTTGACAAAATTTTCTTCATATTGTGCCTGTCTCTAGTCATAATCCACCAACCAATTATTGTAAATTAAATATTTAAAAGTCTGTTACATTAAAAACTTAAAATAGGTTAGATGCACTCAGTCTCATGACACAAACTGAGGAACTGCTAGATAATACTGACCATGCCTATGCCTAAGACAGATGACGCATTGGTTGGATGGCAAGCCTAGCACCTCAAAGGGATGTAGCGCCAAGAAGTTTTGTTTAGTTTTACAGTTCTCTTGGTGATTAGTTGATCAGATTTATTCCAGGCAAACCGTCGTTTATGAGTTCTTGGAGTGCAAATGAGATGGTGTGCGAGTGTCCTTGGTTTGTCATAATATCTAGGAATTGCATTTCAATATCCGGTTTATCCAGCTTTTTGAGTGTATACGCCTAAGACGTAAGAAACATCTAAACTTCATCAATCTCGTACTTAAGTTTTATTTTTCTATTAACGAAGAAGTAAACTCTACAATACCTCGAGGCATGTAACCATGTCACCTCAGTATATAACCATGTATATAATGCTCTTGATACATAAATAAGTATAGTGTCTGAATTATTCAGTGTTTACATTGTTTTCCTCATGAGAAACAAGTGACGTTGCCGACCTATTTACCATCAACACGTCACAACCATTTATCAACGTCATCTCGGATCTTGCGTCATCACAGCCTTTGTCGTCAAGCGACGCTCAATCTTCGTTATTCTGGCCGTCTATTGCATCGTGACTCATTTGGAAACTGAGAAGTTTCTTATGTTACATTTATTGGAAAAAGCTGTGTTCGAAATAATGAGGACGGTAATAATTGTTAGCCAATCTCGAGGCATATTTCAAAGTGTGGTGCACGTTCAACATTAATGCTATTCCCTCCTGAAGCAATATGTTATGCTTTCGGTTCTCATACTACAGTATAATTAAGGGGGGAAATGCTATATTAACAATTTTAAAGTAGCCTACGGTACATTTCGATTTTTTTTCTCAATGCCGCAAATTCCACTTCAATTGGGATTTTGTATATCTGAAAGGCTGTATAATATTATTATGGCTTTAGATGTAATATCGAAACTTTTATAGCATTCATATTCGCACTCAGTAATTATTAGGCATTCAATAAGCATTCAATATTCACCATATTGAATGCGAAAGTGTAGTCTCAAAATATTTACCTTTTAATTAGTACGGTTTGGAATATATTTTGATGATTCTTTTATTATATTCCTAAAGCTTATACCGGTGTTATGGAAGTCTTTTCTTTCATTATGTGAATGAGAACTTCTTACATTTATAATTTTGTTTGTGGATACTGAAATGTTACAATATTAAGATTACATATTTTATACTTAAAATATTTATAAACATTAAAGAAAATAATATAGATCATATAGTTTTTCTGTATGAAATACATATTCATGCAAATTTTTATTAACTCGTCTAACAAATTTAGAAATGATAAAGCAAACAGAATTTAGAAAGAGATTCCGAAGTAAAATAGCTTACACCGTTTAACAAAAGCCCAGCACACTATGGAAAAGAACGCACACATTAACATACCGTAACCCTATAATTTCACAAAAATCAAGAATTGAATTCATTCATAAAAGAAATAATTAAATTTTGCTTTAAATGCTTCCCCCTTTAGTCCTGGTAACCTAAGACAGTAAGCTTATATGACTGTGGGATGATACCGTGTTGGATTTCAGAATAATTAATTTTTCACACTAGTAGGGATTCATTCATACACGACCGCCCCCATGGCTAGTTCGATAGACGGCTCACTTCCATCGCTGGGATCTGGAATCAAATCTCAATCATTCCAAGTGGAAGTTTTGGTGGACAAAATGTAGTCGGGCGGGTATTCTCGGGTGCTCCTTTCCCTTGTCATATATCTTTAGACCGTCTCCCTCTAATATGACCATTTCGTTTTGGTAAAGTAATTATTATATCATTCTTGAGAAAGAGGATATTGAAAACCAAAATTATGTATAGGGCCTATATGACAAATTTTAAGAAATAAAGTTTATTCGTTGAGAAATGAATGTGTTATATGGTTTAAAAAAGAGTTCTTGCTTTTGCAGTTTGATTTAATAAAATTATTTGTTAGTCATTTTAAGTATTCTATCTATTATCTCCCCGCGTAGGGGAAGAGGCGAGTTGGGAACGACCCTAAGCACCTAGGCCAAATCTGCGGGCCTTTGTGCCAACCCCTTGGGAATGGGATGATTGTCATACCCAAAGGCCCCCCCGAAGCAGATTCCCCCGCGAGACACCACGGAACTTCCCAACATCCAGCTAGAACCAGAAGCCATACCACGTGCACCACACTCCAGGGTCCCTCAGACATGCGCCACGCCCCCGGTCACTCACGAAGAGCGTAGGGTCGCGGCACATCAGAGAGCCCCCAGGTGTGCAGCACACCACCAACAACCACATGACCACAAGCCACGGGGCAGGACGGGAGAGGCCCGCAGCGGACGCTGCAGCAGGAGATGGCCCGAAAACAGGGAAAGGAAACGGGATGTTAATGAAGGTCAGGTTGAAGGTGAAATGAAGAGTGTTGGTGGAATGAGAGGGGGAAACCGGAGGATCCCGAAAAAAAAACCCCAAAGTCACGGCTTCGTTCACCATGAATGACACGCCCGCCCGGAATTTGAACCCAGGACCGCAGGCCCACGCGCTAAGCATGAGCCACCGTGACGGCAATTTTAAGTATTAATAATAACTATTGCCACAAACTTCGAGTAAATAACAATAGCTGTTTTTATAACGTTATTCAATTTTAACCTAGAATCGAGGGCTTCATTGTGACATTCAAGTAGTGCTAACTGTGAAAGCAACAAAATTACTAGTAAGACATGTAAGACATCCAGTGTAGAATGTAGGTGGTATAAGTTACTGTTATAAACATTGACACTTTAGAGGCCGTTGCGAGAGCTCAGAATTATATTTATTAAGTTTGATTTATGCTACCATTGAGAGCCTCTCTGATACAACTTAGAAAAGTTTATTGACTAGCTTACGTAAGTAATAGCATTTTTATATTTTCCCATGTGCACGCAGTTATTCACTAGGGGAAGCAACATGTCAGCCTGTCATGCCATGAAAGATGGTCTGTCCGATACAGTAAATAAAATAACCTTTGCTGCTTTCACTATTTGTAGGTAAGCAGATTTTGGCGATGGATGGACTGTACTAAGCTTGAGAGAGAGATGAAATAAAGGCTTAAATGCCAGATCTAAAGGTCTGGTCCAGAGTATATTATGAGAGCAGCTGCGATTAATCTTTTTTGTCGAATATATCTACCTTTCATGGCTTAAATTTTAACATAAATGGAACTGATACAAGCTGGGCTAAGTAAAAAGCTATTTACAGACTTTATAGGAACACTAATATTTGACATGAAAAGTCACTGTTGTATGAGCTTTTCCCAGACCTACACTTGCAGCTTCAAGTGCCGTACAGTTCCATCAAACAGTTCACAGCAATATTTCAGACATTTTTTTCTCCCTTCACACATTTTAAAATACCTGAAAATGATCAATTAATGCACGTTAACCTCGATATTATAACTTAACAATTTCATTGTTTTCGAAAGAAGACAGAAGCACGGACGTAATATTCTTGAAGTAAAATAGTTATCCGGTGCATAATCTTGAACCCATCCGGTGTATTGTATAGAAAATCTGATAAAAAACTTTGACAAATAGTAAAGAAATAGTTACTTGATATACTCATAGTTATTTAAAGAAGTTGGAGTACCGTTACTTAGGCCTGTATCCGTCGCCGCTGTTCCGCAATTATTCCCCAGGGGATTTCTTTTACGTTCCTATAGAATTTTCTCATTCATTCACAGATAGAGCAAAATGTTAGCGTGTGGGCTTGGCGAAATACCAGATTTTATGAAAATACAGTAAGTGCCCCCACCCAGACAAGCAGAAAGGAAATGAAATAAGGTTTAATTTTTATAAATTTAAAATAAAATAAAATACAAGTGAATACAATATAGACAAACTATCTCATAGCCTATACTGCATTCCTTCACCTTGACCATTCTTTTTAAAAAATGTTGAGATTGTGGATTTGGCAGATGGTCCGTCGAAGTGTAAAATTCTGTTATATTAGTACACCGGCAATAGCCTCACATTTCTGTATTCAATTTTCTTACTTTTATATATTCTTATATAACTTCAATGAAATGTCTTGTATCATCCTTTGCCAAATGTTAAAATTAGACCGTGTCGACAATAATAATTTCTAAACTTCTGTGAACTGTATCATTTATTAAAAAATTATTGAAATTTATATAGCCCCTTCGAAATTTTCCTTCAGATCCCTACAGGCCATGCTACAGACGATAATACATACAGCCTACACCTAGAGGAATATAGATTTTTTTTAATTTCATCATACCAAGCTGAAAACACAGATTCGATTTCCATCCCAAACAAATATATCATAGGTAATACCACGAGGGAATACGAGTTACTGATGGATTCGTGAATGCGTAGCACGGACGGATTTATCTGATGGAACTCGTAACCACGAGTGGGATTTATTTATCAAGACTATTCCATGAATAAATAATTGTATCACATTATATAAATCATAATTACTTTATTATGTTTTAAACTCTTTGTGTCATATATCAGAAGACGGGATACCAAAAGAATCAACAATCGATCATAGAACGTATTCAGATACTAATCAATACTACAGCAATGCGTTGATAAATAGTTTTTGCACGATGTAACTAATTAGTGTACTTACTAATATTGTTACCCACACGCAATCTGGTTGCTATAAAAACAAAAGAAATATCAGTGCTGAAAAATTACAAAAAGTACTAGTGCCGTAAGTAAAACCATCACAATACAAGCCTTTATCGAAGGCCGGAACCAAGGCCCCCCAGTTTGTGGCGACTTTAACCGGACAAATATTCTGTCCCATAACAACCAACACATTGGAATCACTTTCTAAAATATAACATCTATCTTCAATAATGTATATACATAACATTTTCAGCTACTATCTTAATTAATATAACTAAATTGAAAATAATCATCGTGCAAAAAATAGCATGCAATACTCTTTCCGTAAGCGCATAACGGATCTCGGAATTTGAAAAAACTCTTTCCTCGATCCGTATGCACCGCTTACGGAACTAGTATCGCAATATGCTATAATCTAATAAAGATAAGCTAAAGCCAGGATAGAATGGAATAGAACAGTATAAAAACACAGGAACACCGAATCGAAATTTCAGTGTTTTAATCAATGCACATTTAAATTTATTCATTTAATCAATTTAAATTGATTCTATGCTTTTACCCTGTCCTCTGGCAGCAATACGAAGGGGAGAGTTGCCGAAGTTGGACCGTTGCCAAAGTTGGACCTCCTTCACATTTCGCTATGTGTTAGTAACTTAAACCTTCAAGTTGACTCTACTGGTGAGAAATGTTGTCAAGGACGTGTAATCCAACGGTCAGTGCCTGCAGCCTTTGAAGAAAGAATAACTGCAATCATTGTGTCCTCCTCGTTTGTGTAACAAGAGTCGCGCTACAAATTATAAGCTATTGTGCAGAGTAAGAGTAAGCAAAACAATTACCTACATTATATTTTTACAAATGCCTTTCATTAGTAAATAATTAGATATCTTAAAACTAGTTTTACATTTTGTGAGTCCTTGTAAATCATATTTCTTTACATGGCGTTCAGTTGCCGAAGTTGGACCACTGCGTGTTTCCTAATTTGGACCACCATAACTTCCATTCTTGATATCAGCGTATAGGCAGATTTGGTATTTTTAGTATTTTTTACATTTTTTATGCAATTTGTTTCATAGGTTATTCTTTGTTTTGTGGTGTATTTTCGCACCAGGAAGCTAATAGTGCCTTTTTGAAATGTAGATCGTGATTTCTTTACCACTTTCCAAATTTAGTAAATCCGCCACAAGTTATATTCAGTCACTGGTGCCCATACTGCCCGATAATTTTTGTTTTTCAGGTCCTAAAAAGACTGGATGGATAAGTTAAGGAAAATTCTTTTCAAAACATCTTTATTTTCCAACAATGATACATTGCAATAAGTTAACAAAATAATGTATCCCTTTCCCTTTTTTACGCCAGAAACATTTCAATATATCTTGTATGCAAATTCTTTCTAATTACAGTGTCTGAGGAAATATCCCCTAAAAATAATTCAAACACCAAATCCAGAATCTTAAATTATTTTTAAAACTATTTACATAGCAGTTTAGAATTTCGTACAGGGAACGCCAACACTGCGATTCACGATAAATGAATATTCTTCAGAAGGACTACATATGTTTTTCTATTTCAAAGACTGGATAGAAATCAGTCTTGTTTCCAATTAACGTGATTCAGCACATTATCATTTGACCAACAACGTTTCATGAATGACGACACTTTTGGGAAATACCCCGCAAACTCCCTAGTTATTTGAGTCAATTTTCTGACGCGCCTTCACAAACAAGGTTATATCTAAGTCCAGTAAACTCTGAATCATACAAATTAATTAAAACAGTGAACTCATTTCTCTATATACAGGATTGACACTGTATTCAAAATAGACATTCAATATTACAATTTTTTGGTAGATACCTCTGTACCGTTCTTTTCTGTTTAAAACTGACACTATACAAATCCAGAATTCCTTGTATCTTTTTATTTTATTCAAGTATTAGGAGTATTAGAAGTTAATTTCTTTGAACGTTGTACAGATCTTGAAATATAGACTAAACTTGATTAATTTCATGCAAAACTTACTAACAAATGCCGTAACAGAAAGTAGGTCACAGTGAACATTCCAGCTACCGAACTTCACTGACTCGGCAAGCATAACAAAGTCCAATGGACAGAAATATGCTGCGTGACATACTAAACAAAGTAGCTTTACGAAATGTACGTATAACACTACTTGAACTACAATCGTAGGAAGGTATCCTTAATATGTTATTAACGGTATTATTTTACCAGATTTATCAAATTATTCTTAATATATTCAAAAGTCCCTTGAATCTATATCAAAACCTTAACAACTGGGAGTAATTAGTATTCACTCCTGATAGAGAAAATTCCCCGCTCCTAACAATTGGTGCTAGTAACTGATCGTGAAAAATATTCAAATTTATATAATAATAGAATTTGAGCATTAAAGAAACTGGATTATCTCTCAGACATGGCAATTCATATCATAATGGATTTTTTTTGCGTTTAATGCCTGAATCTTCTAAATATGCAAATTTATCATTATGAAACTTGTATATTAATGGTACTGGATCATTTCTAAAATATGCAATTTATGTCATAAGGGAAATTGTGTTGAACGAGTGAATTTATTTCTAAATATTCAGATTTATGTCACTATAGAATCTCTATATTAATGGAACTGAATTATTTATAAAACCCTTTTCCAGAAACCAGAAACTAGTAAGACGTGGAAATCATATTTACTCGACACAAAAACTGACGGACAGACCGACGATGAAAAACTTAGCTATAAAAAATCAAAAGGGGCGTAGTTTTTCAAAGACCAGAACATAACCGAAAAGCTGAAATATTCATGTTGAAACAAATCTACTCTGAACGGAATTTTGAGTCGAAAAATGGATGAGCAAAAGTTTTATTTTCTTTTAAACAACAAAACTTGAAATATATATTCTAAATCAAAAAGGAATAAGCTCACCCAGACTGCCATGAAGACTCATGGAGATACGCCCAGTCAAATAGAAAAACTTTCGATTACATGTTACCCACACAGATGGAAGTTCCAGACTGACTTTACTTTTCCCACGGACTCATAGTTTCTGGTCATTAGGTGGCTCTGTAGTCGCTGCAAGCACATTCAACTACCGAGCGCATAACCATTTCACAACGGGCGTGTTTAAAAAATACAAAATATGTTTCAGTGTACATCCATACTTTACAGACACGCCCAATTTATAGTACATATGCCGAAATCACGGCATATACTCCCCCGCCTTTCCATAAATAAAGTCGAAGATTTTATTTACATTAAATTGGCATCAGATTTTACTTAGGGAAACGGCGGAGCAATTTTACCCTCCTCAAGAGCAAACCGCAGATACGAAGATCTCTGTCTTGACCAATGCCTACCAAGTTTTTTCAACACTTCGTTCGCTCATATTTCTTGAGTTCTTGCTTTCTTCGACTCTTCTGCTTAAACCCCCCCCCCGGGGTGGGAGAAAAGCACCAAACACTAATTGAACAGAGAGAAAAAACACCAAAGCACTAGTCTACGCCCACTGAAGATTTCAAACATGAAAACACTACACATACTAGCTGCATCACACTATTTTGGCCTTTCACGGAGATGGACAATCTAGGAACTCCCACGCAGGCAACCAACGTGACCATCCAATTCGTCGGAGAAGCAGCGTGAGTCGCAGGAAACAATCCCGAAGAGAAAACAGACTAGGTAATCTGTAGTATAAAGATGCAAGCCAGGTGGGCAGGAATGAGTAGACCAGCAGCAACCAGTTTCCATAAGAGGAAATCATCAGACGAACTCTAGTCCAGGTCCAGGATAAATCCAATCTAGATACTCGGATCAACGGCTATTAACAAAGCCGAGAAGGATGGAAATTTTCCCAGGAAGAGGTCAGAGAGGAGAATGCAAAAGGAGGAAAAATATAAAGACTATATCCACAGAATCAAGGAAAATAAAGGTGAAAAGGGAAATAATGGACAGCACCATCTGCAGCTAGTGCCGCCAGTAAGTTGAATTTTTTCACCTTAAATGCACGATGAATTTTCCTTTTCCTGCCATAGATTTTCTTGATCATGCATGGCTATATCCCTGGTTTGCAGAGCAGCAAACCAAAATTTCCAGCTTTTCTACGGAGGAGATTAATGCATTGCATACAAGTTGCCTAAAATCAATGCACGAAAGGAGTAGAGTAGTAAGGTTTCCAAAACCCCAAATCGTATTGCTTTCATATGCTTTCACCTGGCATGCCCATAACTGGAGCTATTTTCATGGGGACCCAGACAGGATCTCCATTGCGTTGCCAACCAAACATTTCCTTGCGGATATCTCCCGGCACCAGTGTGCAGCTTTAAATGTCTTTGAAGGCTCATATATATATATTCATCAGCCAAAGCGTAATCTCATATGTGTTTGTTTTCTCTCATGACAGGAACCAGGTAGTCCAGACGTCTCCGGAACTGGAACCAAAACGATGGGCATGGCACAAGACAGGTCCCAACCACGGTAGCCAAGAGGAGAGCACCGAGGCAATTAAACCGTACCAAGACTGCACTTCTCCAGCCTCTCTTGGAGTCTCAGAGCACCAGACATTTACTCGCACACAGAAACAACTGAAACATAAAACAAATACACAGTACACGCCCAGCACAACAAGTTTCAAAAAACATCATTGAAGTTATATTTTCTTTTCTGCCTTTTGGCTAAAATTTAAAAAAAATAGTCTGGAATTGCCTTGTTATTCTTTTTTTTTTTTTGGATCCTTTCCTTCCAAAATTTTCTTTCCTTTATTACTGACCGAGTTTTTCTTTCCGGTTTCTGGTAATTTTCCTTTATATATTTCACCCAAATCAATCGTCAATGCCCAAAATAAATAAAAGGACAGAACAATAGAAAGATTCTCATATTGTGAGTCAATTCATATCGGGGTCCCAAAAATAAAGAAACTAAAATTATAGGCCTAGGGAATTCTCATGAACTCTACCCGACAACGAAACAAAATCGAAACGTCCAGCTCAGTGGCTTCCGGAAGTACCAATGAGCCGCCCGCCACGAAATATCTGAAAATAGAACCTTCTTACAAGAATTAACGGAAAGACTTCAAAACGTATTCGTGGATAGGTCCTCCCTCCCAGCAAGACGTAAGTGGGAGCCCAAAATTAACCCAAAAAACCCAAAATTTCAGGAATCAACCTTACCAATTTCATGGTTAAACCAAACCCTTTTGCCAAATCCCAAATCAAAATTCTGGATAGATACTCCTTCAAATTGCAATATCCCTTTACCTAGATCCAAATATAGAGATTAAGTATAAAAAATCTAACTTTCATTCAAAAATTAATAGAGCGTGCGGTATGCATACTAGACCCAAATTTACTCCCTTAGGGGATCAGCTAAACCGGCTTTTAAATGGGAAACATGACATCGTCGTCTTTTACCATCTGAACAATTCTGTAATAGAACGGTGACGGGAGTGAGAAAATACAAGATCCTATAAGGCTCTAAAAAACGTTCACACAGTTTTGGGGCTACCTTATTGACGGCCCTGCTCTTAGGAAAACTCTTTCCCCACACCGCATCGCCTTCCTTAAAAGGAACGGGTCTTCTGTGCTTATTATATCTTACCACATTTTTTCATGAGAGATTTGTAAATTCTTTGCCGCCCTTTTCCACATTTCTTTAACCTGTCCGGCGTGGTCCGGATCTGGCAAAAAATCCTGGATAGACCAGAGATTAGCCAACGGATTATTGGGTTTGAAACTTAGCATCAAAGAAATGGGAGAGAAACCATGAGCTCATGGCGAGCAGAATTAAAAGCGAATTGCAACCAGAATAAATTCTGGTCCCAAGACGACTGATCCTGAGCATGGTAAGCAATTAAGGCACTCCGTAAATTTCTATTGAAGAGTTCGGCCAAAGAAGGTTGAGGGTAATAAGGCGAAGTAGTATAGCGTTTAATTCCCAGATCAAAGCAAAATTTCCGAAAGGAGGCCGAAACAAAATAGCTGGCATTGTTAGACACCAAGTTACGGGGAAAACCGAACACAGAGAAAACCGTTTTCAAACATTCCACCGTATTTCTAGTGTTAGCATCCCGTACTGGAAAAAGCCATACGAATTTAGTGAAGGCATCTACAATAACGAGAATATAAAGGTTACCATTGCGGGACCGCGGAAACTTCCCCACATAATCTATAAAAAGACGCTCTAAACTAGCCTTAGGACTTGTGAACTGAGAAAATCCAAATTACTCGCCTGACTCGGTGTAGCTTGAGCACAACGAGCACATGCTCGCACTCGGGCCCTTATGTCAGCCTCCATACCACGCCACACAAAATACTCCCGAATTTTTGCTCTGGTCTTAAACAGTCCTAAATGTCCCCCCACCGGAGACTCATGAAAAAACTAAATACCATCTCAATTAAGACAGATGGTAAAATAATTTTCCCTTTCCTAATTCCACGGTCAGCACTATGCAAAACTCCCTTCTTCAGGACATACTGAGGGAGCACACGACCATTTTGAAGATCCTTGATTAGAGGACCTAATTCTGGGTCACATTCTTGGTGGAGATTTATAGGCCAAAGGGAATTCAGACATAATACCACTGACCAAATGCATGTCCTCCGAACCGCAGATAACCGCACTAACCTCGCTGTCTCCAGGTTTAGCTACCGACTCTAAAAGCTCAATAGACTCGTCTTCTACCGTCTTAGCGGGAGACACACCGAACATGCGCGACAACGCGTCCGCTACTGCGTTCTCAGAAGCTCTCATATGCTTAGCAGAGAATTTAAATGCTGAGAGACGAACAGCCCACCGAGCAAGTCGTCCCGTGGTCCGAGGTTTAGCCAGGACCCAACTCAGAGCCTGACAATCGGTTTCTAGGTCAAACTCCGTATGCTCTAAATACATGCGAAATTTTTCTACGGCAAAAAGCACAGCTAATGCCTCCAACTCATAGGCTGAATTGGCTCGCTCTTGCACAGTCTATGTCCTCGAAGCGTATGCTATCGGCTTCCGCCCATCCTCAAAATTCTGCAGCAAGACCGCCCCCAGGGCTACCGACGAAGCATCCGTATGCAACACAAACCTCTTAGAAAAATCCGGGATGCTCAGAATTTGGGAATTCATGACCATCTGTTTCAGTGATACAAAAAGCTTCTTGTTGCTCCGGACCCCACTGAAATTTCATGCCTTTCTTCCTAAGGATATTCAGCGGCGCAGCTCGGTCAGCCAAATTAGATATGAAACGATGGAAGAAGTTAACCATCCCCAGAAATCTGGCGACCCCTTTCGCGTCTTTCGGAGGTAAATATTCTCTAATGGACTTAGTCCTATCGGGATCAATAGTAACCCCTCCAGGCGACACCACATGACCCAGAAAGGAGAGCCGCGATGAAGCCAGTCTGATTTTAACCGGGTTCACCGTACAGCCAGCGTCTTTTAGCCTATTCAGTACTAGCCTTATGTGATCGACATGCTCTTCAATGCTATAAGAGTATATCACTAAATCATCCAAGTAATGGATAACAAAGTCAAACTTCACGTCACCAATGATCTGATCCAGGAGTCTCGTAAGGACCTGGGCGCCCGTAAACGGAACCCTGGTAAAATCAAATGGGTTCCCTTCGGTATTGAATGCCGCTGGTCTTCTAGATTTCTGAGATAAAGGTATTTGATAGTAAGCTTTGTTAAGGTCAAACGAAGTAAAATACTTCGCCTTCCCAAACCAGCTAAATGACGAATGAATGTCCGGTAAAGGCACTGAGTCTATCTTTATCTTTGAATTTAAATACCTATAATCCACCACTGCACAGTGATCCAAAACGCGAATCTAGCGGGACAAAATTATATTATGTTTTGAAACTATACATTTACATGTAATATACACATACAATGCAAAGAAACGCACTTAAACATATAAATTTGCTGTATTAATATATTAATATACATTTATACCTATATATACACGCACACATTACACGCCTATATAAATACATGAAACACACATACATACAAGCACACATGTAGGCCTACATAATATAATGTTCATACAGTTTAAGTTCTTTTTTCAAAATTCTAGTCATCATCATCATTATTTTCTTCTTTATTTTGTACGTCTGGAGCATCTAATGGGAATGAATTATTTGCATCTTGAATATACATATACACATACACAGAACACAGAATGTACCACATTTGTACATAGTAATTTATTATGTCAATCAGTGGACAGAAACTCATTTAGCTGTATGCAGACAGATCTATACTTCCTCATTTCCAGAAAACATTTGCCCTATTTCAGTTACAGCACAAAGACACAGTTTGCGGATTAGGGAACAATGCTAATGTATTCGTTTGTAGAAAACGATGGTAAAGGAATAAATCATCTACTTTAGATAAAAACACACATACACACATACATATATACTTATGAATATTATGTATTATGATACCATAGGCATATTATAAGATTACAGTTCTGTTTTCAAAATTTTAATCGTAGTAATAACCATCATCATCATTATCATCATCTTTTTCTTCGCCATTTTCTTCATAATCTTCATCACCACCTTCATCTTCGTCTTCATCTTCATCTTCATCTTCATCATCATCATCATCATCATCAACTTCTTCTAGAGGTGATGAAATGTTCTTCTGTTCATCATTTTTGTGACTTTTGATTAGATGTGGTTCTTTTAAGAGCTGTCGAACTTCCAAGGGTAGACTGTATTTCTTCTTCTGGGGCAAGGGGCGTATATTTCATATCAAAGGATCCGAAGTGATGAGCAGTAGATTAAGAACACTACCTTCAGACAACAATAATTTTCTCGGTCTTCCAACATTTGATGAAGATGAAGCATTCAGTGAATGAAATTTCATAACACTTTCCGGGAATATTAGTTCAGAATTGAACAATTTTGCATATTTAACCACAAATCTATCATGTTTTCTACCACATTGTTTCCAGCGTTTCCGGAAATCTGATTTAAACAATAATAGCACTTTTTAAATTTCATTTAAGGCAACAGTATAGCAGTCCCGCAATTCAAAATTTTCTTTCACGTAATTACACAAATCTTGCGTAATGAATTTGTTCATCCTAAATAATTCCATGCGGGTCATAACCCGTAATTTACTTCTTGTGTGTGACATTCTACTAATTTGGATCCCTTGATTTCCCTAAAATATAAAAATAAAGTATATCTAAAAAGACTGTAGAATATTTTCATAAGTTTTATGAAAATTAACTAATTACATATTTTTGGAATATTTTTAATTTGTTAAAATTAACTGAATACTTTTATTTATTTCAAATTACTCAAATAAATATCTTATTAACCGTTAGGTATTATTTATTGCTGGTTCTATTGATTCAGTGTAACCTACTGATCGAAATCCCATTTTTACTAATAAGCATATTCTGCAAGAAGTAATTTTATTTCTTGGATTCTTGGAAAGAAATAGATTTAAAATAAAAGGCGCAACTTGCGCACTTTGCGGTTCACAGCAACTTATAGCCCATTAATTTAACTATGATCTGGTGAATTTTCAAAGTGCTATTCAGATATATATTTTTTATAAGTCAATTTAAAGTTTTTGGAAAAAAATAAATGAACTTTTTTATCTTTAAAGAATACAAACTAATATGACGGACATACAAATATGAATATATGTATACTTGTTATACCAAAAAGTTCCACAAACCTTGGATTAAATTATCCAGTAGTAATAAATTCCTCCACTAGTTCACACTTGCTTCCAGCCACTAACAAACCTTACTGAGAAATAAACCGTCTGATGCCTGACGCAAAATCGGCAAACCTTCATTCAACTTTGGGGATGTGTCATGCTGTCATAAATCAAAGTACCCTTATTTAAAGGTTCATTCCTGATAAAGGGATATGTTTTCAGTATTATCAGACTGTTGTTGCTTCATTTTACAAGGGTGACCAAAATGAGTTTTGTCCCGCTAGATTCGCGTTTTGGACCACTGTGCACTGGTCTGAATTTACATCCCCTTTTTCAACAGGAAACATAGGGCTACTGTAATTAGAACTGGAGGTAGTAATAACCCCATCATCCAACATCTGCTGAATGAGCTCTTTCATGATCTTGACCTTGGGAGGTGATAACCTATATGGCGGCCTACGAACCGGCGTATAATCCAATAATTCAATGTCATATTCTAATAAGTGGGTGAGGCCCGACTTCGTGGTCAAGACTTCAGGATAAAGCTCCAAAACACCACTCAAAACCCCCTTTTTTTCAGGAGACAAATTACTCAAAGCATCACCTATCGGACCATGATCCCAACCTGAACCTACTTCCGAATCAGCAGCCAAGAGGACGTCCCCCTTCTTACAAGAAACAGTACCAGAAAATGGGCCCCTATAAAAAGGAATTTTGATTCCCGGTGAAAATTTGAAATTAATACATTCTTTAGGAAAATCCAGGACTAGCCCTGACCTTTCCCCAAAAGGAACGCCCAAGATCAAAGGCACAGATAAATAAGGAGCTATCCAGCACTTAGCTTTCCAAGAAAAACCGGCGATTTTAATCTTAATCTCGGTCTACCCTAGGAATTCCATTTGCAAGGAATTAGCCACCAGACAAGAAATCTTTTCTTTAACTACCGGGAATTTCTTACATGCCTTATTAATTTTCTGGTAAACGAATTCCGACATAATGTTGATGGTTGACCCACTATCCACTAAGCCAGCTACTTCCAGATTGCCACATTCCACTTTAACATAGGGCAAACTTTTCCCAGAAAACCCCTGAATGCGCTCACCACGTTCAACCGCATTCACAGATTGGCAGACCAAATCCCAACCTTGCTGAGAAATCCCGGGACCATGCGCACACCTACGTACACTCTCTTTCGGGGGTTTACTGGGACAATTTCTCAGAATATGCCCCGGCCGATGACAATGAAAACATGACCTAGTTTCCGAAGTCCCGATAGATGCCCCAAATCCCTGACGGTGACTGACTTCCGCAGATGGCACAGGCATATCCCAATAACTCGTTTTTTTTTGTTCTCAACAGATCAGTTAAGGTAACAGAGTTAAGCTTGGCGCACAAAAGATTTAACTCATGTAAATTAGTTGGCTTCTCTTCAAAACTAACCAAGCTCCTAATCTGCGGAGACATGCCATCGAGAATATGCAGAACAATTTGGACTTCGGGCTCAGCAATCGGAAAAACTTCGGCATAACACCTAATACACTGAACATAATCACAGAAAGGTTCATTTTCTGCCTGCACGCGATAATACAATTTATTCAAATATCTCAAATGTCTCTAGATGAAAAATATTACTCTAGCAAACTCCCGTGGAATTGCAGTAACTCCTTATTTTCCTTCACGGCTTTACCAGCTAGATCCCTAAGACTTCCCTTCAAGTTTACAAAACATAAAGCCCGAATCTGTTTGTCCTGAAATCTAAAAATTTCTACTTGGGCCCTAAGCTCAGTCAAAAATATTAGGAACCTAACCACCTCATCCAAGGAGTTGTCATTGGAACTCTCTAACTGGTTTATTAACTTCCCAAGGGGATGGGGTAATTTAGCGAAGACATTCCACCTTTCAAAACCCAGCCTGTTAACCAAGGGCGTAGGTGAATGCTGAAATTCTTTAATACTGAGAGAATCATTCGCGAAAAAAGTTTTTGGTGAAATTCCAAAACCTCTCACTACATCTCCAGCTAACTAAAATCTAAGTTTGTCTTCTCCAAAGAAATCTCCTGGTCAAGTACCCAAAGCACTCTACTACAGTCAGAAGGCAGATCTGTTTGTAACATATCCTGTATTCTATTAGAAGAATGGTCCAATTTTGCTTGCAAACGTCGCACCTGATTCTGAGATAGCTCACCCTCCTCACCTAGTTCCCGACATTGCTCGAAAATTTCTTCCGTCTTAGCAACAAGGACAGGAACCTCTGTCTGCGGCTTAATATGTTGTAAGTTCTTAATATCAACAGGAGTAGACAAATTATCTTTCAATAACTTTGATAAATTTGGAACTGAATCGTCTGGATCCACTACGATCCCACGAACTGATAATTCATACAGAAGATCTGCTTTCAAAAGAAACTCAAGTGGTACGTAAGTTCTGTTACTCATGATGACTGCAGCGAAATTCCAAAGAATGGAATAATAAATCACTATTAAGACCGAAGTGTAATATCAGATAATTTAAATATTCAGAAATTCAAGTCATGAACACAAAATAAGGGTAAGTTTTCCCAAATATTGTATCAGTGGAATTAAGTTTCCAATTTTAATTTTAATTTAAATTTAAGTAGAAATACAAGTCCATGAAATCAAGTTTCCAATGCTTAAGTTAAGAATTCAAAATCAATATTAGATTTCAAAATATAACATCCGTGAAAGTAAGTTTCAGAATTTAAGTGATATATTCAAAAATGCTGTCAAAGTAGAAATATAACATCAATGAAATTTAGTTTCAAAGCAAATCAAAATACTAAATCTATGTGAGTGTAGAACTATAATATCAGTGAATTTACGTTTCAATTCACATAGCCAGTCGATCCTAAATTCCAAGATTTAAGCCAAGTCCGATTTGAATCACTTCAAAATAATGCAATTATCACGAGACTTGGAAAACAGGCTTTATGAAACATTTCAAAATATATGTCCAAAATTCCCAACGTACTCGAAAAGTGAAGTTTAAATATATGAAATGTAAGTTAGGGTTGAAGTCTAGCCATGAAATCAATGCTATCCCAATTTGAAAAGTGAATGCCGTCGCAAATTTGAAAAATCAAGGCTAGAGCTGAATTTGAAAATCTGCACTACTCAACATGCCGGTAACAAAATTATATGTCAATTACTCCCACTCTAATATTTATTATAAAACAAGAAAAACTGAACTACTATACATGCCAATCACAAAATTGAAGATCTAGTCCATTCTGAAACTAGGTCAAGAATTACGTTAATGTATAATCAAAATTAAAAAATCTTTTTTATTTGAAAATTTAAGTCTCTCCACAGGGTTTTTTTTCTGAAGAGCAGAGCGGAAAATTTGGAAAAGAAAAAATGGACATCAAAAAATCAACCTCGCTCTGCGATACAAGAAATTGTGGTGTATTTTCTCACCAGGAAGCTAATAGTGCCTTTTTGAAATGTAGATCGTGATTTTTTTATAGAGGTGTACAAATCTCGATTTTAGCTTGCCCATACCCGCTTCAACGCCATGCAAGCAAGTTGCCAGCGTCATAGCTAGGAAGCAGGCAGGTTTCTTTAAACTTGATGAGTCAGGTCAAACCCAGCCTAGGCAAGTCAGAATAAGCTTGGGACATTCCTATCAGCTAAACAACTGTAGTTGCTAGTGTAGGTAATACTTTCTTGCTTTTCTACATGCTGGTAGAAGAAATTCACCATGCAGATAAATAAAAGGTGGATAAAGTATTAAAATCCTTTTAGCGTCTTAACACAATTATTATTTTTATTATTAGGTAGATTTCGAAGAAAAATCTAATCTACCTAATCTACCTAATGACTTTCAAAAAATTTGTTCATATCTTTACGTTTCATGCCTCCCTAAGTACGAAACCACCGCCTGTTAAAAAAATTGAGATATTTATATTTATATACAGTATATGTATATAATTCGCACAATTATAGGAAGAGGTGTGCGTCAAGGATGTTGTATGTCACCCATCTTGTTGAACCTTTATGGAGACTGGCTAGCAAAAGAAGCCTTAGAAGGAGTTGGGGATTTTGTGATAGGAGGATACGCTATTAACACCATCAAATATGCGGACGACCTGGTGATTCTGGCAAAGAAACAAGAAATATTGCAAGGAATGATTGACAGGCTGGTGGAAACAGGAAGAATGTATGGAATGGAAATCAACATAGGTAAATCGAAGGTGATGAGGATATCGAAGAGAGAAGAGCCGCTTCAAATTATCATGGGAAATCATGAATTAGAGAACGTGAACCAGTTCAAATACTTAGGAAGTGTACTGACGAAAGATGCCTATTGCACCAAGGAGATAAGATCAAGAATTGCCATGGCCAAGAAAGCATTTATGAAGAAGAGAACTCTTCTAACTAGTAGTCTGAACCTAGAGCTACGTAAAAACCTGGTGAAGTGTTATATTTGGAGCATTGCTTTGTATGGATCAGAGACATGGACTTTGAGGAAATTAGAGAAGAAATATTTAGAAAGTTTTGAAATGTGGTGCTGGAGACAGATAGAAAATATAAAGTGGATGGACATGGTGGCAAACGAAGAGGTTCTGAGTAGAGTGGGTGAGAAGAAGTCAATCATACACACAATTCGTCAGAGGAAAGCAAACTGGGTTGGGCACATTCTCAGATGGAGCTGCTTATTACATGGTGTCGTAGAAGGAAGATTGGAGGGTACAACTAGACTTGGAAGAAGAAGAATTCAGCTGTTGGACGATTTAAGGGAAAAGCGGAAATATTGGATGCTGAAGGAGGAAGCAGAGGATAGACAGTTTTGGAAAACAAAATTCGCGTACCAAGTTTGAAAACCTGCCGGAAGGCAGAATACTTACTACTACTACATATGTATATGTATATGTATATATATATTTATATATACATACATGTATATGTCTTTACACGCTAGCGGCCGTAATTTTCAAGATATTTGAATCAAATTATATTATTTTATTTCTAGGCCCAATAGTTCAGACAAGTTCGTTAATGAGCAAAATTGGCGCAAGAGGGTGGTCGGGGGAGGGGGTTGAAATTTTAAAACATTTATATCTCGGCCCCTATGAAGTATAGAGGGAAACTTTGATTGAATAAATTAGAGTATTCTATATGGAGTTCAAAGTGACACCAACGATTCGAGGGTTTTGGGAGTACGAGTGGGGGTGGGGGTATGGGGATGGAAATTCGAAATTTTCGAAACTACGTCTTGTGGGGTATCGTTGAAAAGCTCTTGATGAGTACTCTACAAATCAATAACTAGTTTCTTGATAGTTCTCATACAAGGCGAGATTTGAATGTTTGAAAAAGTTCTCTTTCCTCTTTTTTGCAGTTATTATTGCGGGTTTGTCATGCCAAGGCTAAAGAAGAAGAATGCTACGCAGCGACAGTAAATTAAAACAAAATCACTTCGAAATCTACCTCAGCTTGTAGGCTTGCCTAAAGGGATTTTTGTTATTGTTATTAATGATTTTATGATGTTTTCTCGAAAATGTTTGAACATTTTTCCCATGCCGGACTAGTACTACCTTTCTTCATTGATAATTCAAACTGTCCACATTTTAGTTTCTCCTCGGCTTCCTTCAGGGAAAAATTCTCTAAACACATCTGAAGTTCCTCATTTACGTAACTGCACGACTTACCAGTGCACTGCTATACCCAGTTTCATATTCTTTCCGCCAGGCCTTGCACTTTCCTTAGGTCCTGTGCAACCCATCAGGTTATGAAGAGCTTGTGACTCGTAGGACAGCATTTCTTATCATCGTTGTAATCTGGCTTGCTTTCAAGTCAAGCAAGTTAAAAGCTGTGACTGGTTGCAGAATTTCAAAGGGGCAGGCAAGCTAAAATCAGAATATGTACACCTCTGTTTTTTTACCACTTTCCAATTTTAGTAAATCCGCCACAAGTTATATTCAATCACTGGTGCCCATACTGCCCGATAATTTTTGTTTTTCAGGTCCTAAAGTGACTGGATTGATAAGAGCTAATTACAAGTTAAGGAAAATTCTTTTCAAAACATCTTTATTTTCCAACAATGATAAATAGCAATAAGTTAACAAATAATGTATCCCTTTCCCTTTTTTACGCCACAAACATTTCAATATATCTTGTATGCAAATTCTTTCTAATTACAGTATCTGAGGAAATTTCCCCTAAAAATAATTCAAACACCAAATCCAGAATCTTAAATTATTTTTAAAACTATTTACATAGCAGTTTAGAATTTCTTACAGGGAATTACAACACTGCGATTCACGGTAAATAAATATTCTTCAGAAGGACAACATATGTTTTTCTATTTCAAAGACTGGATAGAAATCAGTCTTGTTTCCAATTAACGTGATTCAGCACATTATCATTTGACCAACAACTTTTCATGAATGACGACCCTTTTGGGAGATACCCCGCAAACTCCCTAGTTATTTGAGTCAATTTTCTGACTCGCCTTCACAAACAAGGTTATATCTAAGTTCAGTAAACTCTGAATCATACAAATTAATTAAAACAGTCAACTCATTTCTCTATATACAGGGTTGACACTGTATTCAAAATAGACATTCAATATTATAATTTTTAGTTAGATACCTGAGTACCGTTCTTTTCTGTTTAAAACTGACACTATACAAATCCAGAATTCCTTGTATCTTTTTATTTTATTCAAGTATTAGAAGTATTAGAAGTTAATTTCTTTGAACGTTGTACAGATCTTGAAATAGACTAAATTTGATTAATTCCATGCAAAACTTACTAACAAATGCCGTAACAGAAAGTAGGTCACAGTGAACATTCCAGCTACCGAAGTTCACTGACTCGACAAGCATAACAACGTCCAATGGACAGAAATATGCTGCGTGACATTCTAAACAAAGTAGCTATACGAAATGTACGTATAACACTACTTGAACTACAATCGAAGGAAGTTATCCTTAATATGTTATTAACGGTATTATTTTACCAGATTTATCAAATTATTCTTAATATATTCAAAAGTCCCTTGAATCTATATCAAAACCTTAACAACTGGGAGTAATTAGTATTCACTCCTGATAGAGAAAATTCCCCGCTCCTAACAATTGGTGCTAGTAACTGATCGTGAAAAACATTCAAATTTATATAATAATAGAATTTGAGCATTAAAGAAACTGGATTATCTCTCAGACATGGAAATTCATATCATAATGGATTTTTTTTGCGTTTAATTCCTGAATCTTCTAAATATGCAAATTTATCATTACGAAACTTGTATATTAATGGTACTGGATCATTTCTAAAATATGCAATTTATGTCATAAGGGAAATTGTGTTGAACGAGTGAAATTATTTCTAAATATACATATTTATATCACTATGGAATCTCTATACGAGGATCGTCCAGAAAGTAAGTTCCGTTTGGTAATAAAATTAAATTGTGTACAGATACAGAAAAGTTATTTATTGCACAAAATTCTACAACTCTTAAACTACTTTTCCATATAACTGCCGGAATTTTGCAGGCATTTGTCATAGCGTGGCACAAGGTTTTGTATACCTTCTTCATAGAAATTTGCCGCCTGTGTCTTGAACCAGTTGGAAACAGTTTCTTTCAGCTCGTCGTCATTGTTGAAGTGAAGACTTGAGATGTAAGAACAGATGAAAGTCGCTAGGAGCGAGGTCAGGGCTGTACGGAGGATGGTCAAACACGTCCCAGCCAAGTCCCTGTAGGAGGTTTTTCGTCACATTTGAAGTGTGTGGTCGTGCGTTGTCGTGAAGGAAAACAACACCTTTTGACAGCAATCCTCGGCGCTTATTCTGTATTGCGCGGCGCAATTTCCGAAGTGTCTCGCAATAAGCATCTGCTGTGATTGTTTGCCCACGCGGTAAGAAATAATGAGTAAGATGCCTTTCCAGTCCCAGAATACTGTGCACATCATTTTTCGAGGTGTCAAGATTTGCTTCGGCTTAACCTTTGCTGGGGATGAAGTGTGCCTCCATTCCATTGATTGCCGCTTACTTTCAGGGGTGTCGTAAGAAACCCAAGTTTCATCTCCTGTGACTATCTGTGTCAGAAATTCTTCGCCGCTTTCAGCATAACGGGTCAAAAACTGAAGTGCACTACCCATCCGTTTTGTTTTGTGTTGCTCAGTAAGAATCTTTGGTACCCAACGTGAGCAAAGTTTACGAAATTTCAGTTTTTCGGTAACAATTTCATGCATTAGTGATCGTGAAATTTGGGGAAATTCCATAGCGAGAGCACTAATTGTAAACTTTCTGTTTTCCTGGATCTTGTCATCAATCGCGTGAACCAGTTCTTCTGTAACCAAAGATGGACGCCCACTTCGTTCTTCATCGTGCACATCACTACGTCCGTCATTGAACTGTCGGACCCATCTTCTCACCATTGAATCACTCATCGCATTTGGTCCGTAAACATCGCAAATTTGCCGATAAATTTCACTTGGTTTCACTTTCCTCGCATTCAGAAAACGAATCACAGATCTGATTTCACAAGCGGCGGGATTTTCAATCAACACCGACATTGTAAACAAGCACAACAAAGCGTACGTGACTGACAGCGATCTCCAAATGGCGCATGTTTCTTCTCCTTGATACAGAGCGTCTACCGCGCATGTGCGGAACTGCGATCGCAGCGCTGCAGCGGAGATAAATTGAAACGGAAATTACTGAATTATTTATAAAACCCTTTTCCAGAAACCAGAAACTAGTAAGACGTGGAAACCATATTTACTCGACAAGAAAACTAACGGACAGACCGACAATGGAAAACTTAGCTATAAGAAAATCAAAAGGAGCGCAGTTTTTCAAAGACCAGAACATAACCGAAAAGCTGAAATATTCATGTTGAAACAAAACTACTCTGAACGGAATTTTGAGTCGAAAAATGGATGAGCAAAAGTTTTCTTTTCTTTTAAACAACAAAACTTGAAATATATCTTCTAAATCAAAAAGGAATAAGCTCACCCAGATTGCCATGAAGATTCATGGAGATACGCCCAGTCAAATAGAAAAACTTTCGATTACATGTTACCCACACAGATGGAAGTTCCAGACTGACTTTACTTTTCCCACGGACTTATAGTTTCTGGCCATTAGGTGGCTCTGTAGTCGCTGCAAGCACATTCAACTACCGAGCGCATAACCATTTCACAACGGGCGTGTTTAAAAAATACAAAATATGTTCCAGTGTACATCCATACTTTACAGACACGCCCAATTTATAGTACATATGCCGAAATCACGGCATAGTTTATTATTTGAAGCACTTTATCAGTACAAAACAGTTTGCTTCTAATTTACAAATTATAATGAATGGTTTTGTATAATAGGCCCTAACTAACTTACTTCAAATGCCATGTGTGCCTAATAAATTCGTTAAAATACAGGTTCTTTAAAATATTACAATTATTATTTTTTTACTTACAGTTTTACCATCGGTCCAACTTAAGCAACCGGTTTCCTAATTCGGACCACTTACAGATTTCTAAATTTTAAATTGTAGGCCTTGGAGATATATATCTATACAAAATATAATACTACCAGATGAAAGTGTATAAAATGTAGATTATTGTACAATATATTTCGTATCAGTTAAATACATAATAAAGGCGTGGGGTAACAAAATGTAAAATCGGTCCAAGATAGGCAACTTTCCCCAATATGTGACGTATTAGTGACTGCATATTGATACCTTGACGTGTTCAGTAACAAATTGACGTTTTATCAGATAGAATTGCATCCTTGCAACCCTTGCAAGCATATTATAAGATTAAATATTGTCATTGGTCGATTTCCGAAGCATAGAAGCATAGGTTTTGGTCAATATCAAACACGCGTGGTATGAACGGAATACGGTGGTCGCTATAAAATATAATCTCATTCTCTTCACTGAGACATAAAATACTTGTAATAAAATTAACAAACTTCCTCTGTTCCAAGCATAGTATTTTTCTGACTGACCTCGCTATAAACACTGGCAAAATAAAATGTTCCAAAGAAATAACTTCGATGTTGTTATTTTTCGAGTTTTAACTAAGTCTTTGCTAGAATATTAGCCTATAGTTACTCAATCATTTTCAGTTTTATTTCCCTAAGAGATTACATCACGTTTTGAAGAAGAAACTTTGCCCTAGGCGAGAATCGAGTGAACTTAATATTCTGAAGCCATAGCCATTTACTTCCTTAGTTACAGAAAACCATCTTGAATATCCTTACAGGTGAGAGTTTTGGGAAGTGTGCTTCGAAGATTCCACGAGCAAATCTTAGGGGTTTTGCGCGAGTCCTAGAAGATTTTATATTTTATTTTTTGTTCGACCATAATATAATAGTTTATTACATGTGATGTAATGGTATCCATTTCGTTATATATTTTCGTTATAAGATTATTAAATTTCCATTATATATCATTAACTCGGTGGTATCGATTACTATCGAAGACGGAACGACCTTGAAACCTTGATAGCAGCAAATGAAACTGCGTATTAAAGAGCCTTTTTTAAAAAATAAAATCAATTCCGTTCGTGCTAATTTTAGTACACATCGTCTTACTTACGAGTCGTAAGTACTCTATGGGCTCCACATCATCATCTCAAATGAAGTTTATGAAGCGGCCTTCATATTGGCCGACTTCAGTGCAAGATTAGCCGTTTTGTATGAAGTGAGATCTTCGATTCAACGTTCTTTCTTTAACAAATTGTGATTAATTCAGACATTACATCGCTAAACTCATACTTTTTTTAATAATAATTTATTGGAGGAAGAACGTCATTCATTGTGAATTTAATTTAAACCTAATCAGAATTCAAGCTCATAGCAATTACATTCATATGAATTGTGACCGAATAATTGTAGATTTGGATCTCCAGCTTAATTTTTACAATTTACATAACTTTCACTGCTGTTGTTGCTAATTAGCCGCATTCATGTGTCTGGTCCTCCTGTTTTATATGTAACTTAATACATTAATTTAACTAATTGCAATATCTTCGTGCTCACATTGGGATATCAATTTAGCATGAATATTTGGCGTTCAAAGTAAATCTTATATAAATCGCTTTGGACATTCAACATTGCTTTATGTTAAACCACAAGATTAAACATTCATATTATGTAAAATTTTTATGTAAAGAAACCACCTAGAATTTTGTGAAGTGTACATATTATCTATTGTGTATTTATCATTTTGTTTATGGAAAGTGCTATAAATTGTTATATCTTTCATCTCTATGTTTCCTTTATCCGGGATGTGAGCGGTAAGGGCCATTTAACCGAATTCTGCTTTAATCTAATTACCAATTTCACTTTTACAGTCCACTCGGCTTTTGCCGCCACAACAGTTGATAGTTTATGGAACACAATTAATTTTAAAATTACACCTATCAGTCCCAACTCCACCACGTAAACTTAACCAAACGTTTTGTTCAGTTATGTTTGATACTTTGAGCTTTGATGGAATTTTTATATGCATGGCTCTCTTGATTTAACCCTCTTAATATTTATTCTTGTCTTTAGCGGCCTTGATAATATTTTATTCAATGATAATTTGCTCTCTGCCGCCTAGTAATTAAATCTTTTATCTATTATATAAAGTCGAATGTGTGTTTGTGGATATGTGGGTATGTATGTTTGTTCCTTATACAAATCTACATTTCTTTACCAATTTACACGAAATTTTGCACACATACCCTGTTAAGCCCGGGAAGTAACGCGGTCAACATTAAAATTCAAACAAAATACTCCTTCCCTTGAAAATTATATAATTTCTGAGAATATTATACTGAAAAAAAATGAAATGCTGTTCAGTTCACATGACAACAGTGAATTGTTTACTCTGATCACATAGGGCCTTGACAACTATATAGCCTAATGCTGGACTTTAACGAATTATGATTCCATCGATGTAATATATTGGCGAAAATAATTACTGAAAATGAAATCCACGAAAATAAAGCACAGTGTGATGTAGTCACATAACTTTCTCTATCCTCGACATAAGAAATATTTACTCACTTTACATTTTGATGTAGAATAAGAGGTCGTATTACAGGGACAACTTAAGTGTGTGAGTATGCTATATCAGAACTCTGTAAATAATCCTTTCCGCTGATAAGTTATCCATATCTGTAGGCTTTGTATTAGTTGAGAAATAGGGATGTTTATCATAGGCCCTAAGCATGGGATGGAACATTTTCAGTCCTATGCTCGCAGTATATTATGTCCCGGGTTTTAGGGGAGGAAAGTATGAAAGTGATACTGCATTTCTATTTTATTTCAGCCCCGAAACGGTTGTATGGTAACATGAGAATGAGAAATAAAAGTTTCCGTCAAGTCAATACAATCTTATGTAATTTATGTTTCTTCTTATTTCAACCCCTCCCAGGCATGATGTGTAGAAGCAACGGAATGCAGCATTCGACATCCTCTATGAACCATAAAAAGCTAAAGGCTTATCTAGCGTTTTCTGATGGAATCGTTTGAGTGTGATAAATCTTTTTCTTCATTTCAAGTTTTACATACATAAAGTCCTCCATAAGTTAATTTCAAATTAAAAAATACAAAGCCCGGGCGACGCCGGGCCTTTTCAGCTAGTTGTTTATAAAACAATTGATCTTTAGTTTCTTCTCTTATAGATATCAAATTAATCTTTATTTTCAATTAATATAATTATTATTTTAAATAATCAATAATTATAAATATATTTTATTCAATCTGCTATTATTATTATGATTGCTTCACAATCTACGTCTTTCATTAATAATCGCTCAATTGCTCGTAATTTTCGTCCAATGGGAGTGTTTTTTCTAATATTGTTAAAAAAAACATTGTTATTCAAATATTCATTCCTTCTATGTCTTTCGTCTTCATCGCCATTTTTAAATCCTCTGATAGGATCTTTAGTCCTTTCTCGACTCAGCTAGCAGCAGCTATCAACATTTAATTACCTTGTAATTTGTTCTCAATGACTCAAGGATTAGTCATAACTAATTTAACTGCACAGAAGCAGTTTCTACTTATTGTTCGCCGCTGAATGGTGAAATTCTTAAATGCCGCTGCTAGGCTTCTCTACAAAGCTTTAGTATAGCTTATTTGGACTTCAGGATTAATTCTTGAAGTGATATTCATTACGAAAAGGAATCATTACACCAAGTGAGTGTTTAGAGATTTTAATATTTCATATATTTTGAATATTGCATTGACTCTATCAACACGCAAATTAATTTAATGACATTATCATTGCGTTTGTGATTTGTGAATAAAAGACGTCACAAGATTAACTGTGAATCATATTTACACACACAGTTGCTGCATGTATACGTTTAACTAGTATTTATATCAATTCTCGACGTATCAAGTCGAGTGGTCCTCTGGAATTCTTAATAAATCTATCTTAAAACCAACAAGGATTTTATTCATGGCGGAATCATCCATAGCTCTGTTCTCAAGAAGGATTCAAGATATCGATCCAACTTCATCTGACGAGTGAGAGTGATATTTGAAGAGAATAGTGTCAGTTTTATTATTAAGGGTTTCTTATCTTTGTAAACGTCTTTATCGTTCATTCCCACGGGATGTTTCGTGCGTGTATTTAATTCAGCCCTATTTAAAAAGGATATACAGTCCGCTGCTTACGCACGTCACACGTTTTTCAATTAACCACCAATTTTTAGAATACTTTACTTTCGGCATCTTGCTGCAAGTGTAAGCTTCTGAAGAATGCCTTTAATTTGCTTCTAAAGGAGACTGAGATTTCGGTTCACTGACGATTTCAATTCGGAGAATAAAGTTACAGAATGAAAAATTGCAATGCAATATCTTCTCTCAGAAACTGGTAACAATGAGCAAGATGCAAAACGTATGCAAATAATTAAAAAGTAACTTTTTGTAGAACAATTATTAGATTAATTAGATGAATTACATACTAATAGTTTGTCAAACATTCGAACAATTATTTTTAAATTAAATAACAGTGTTAACAATTTTTAGTTTTTAATGGCTTATTCAACCATTCTTATGTTTTATAAAATTGGAATAAATGACTGTCATGTCAATGAAACTGATAATAATGTTAAAATATCACAGTTAGCTAGAAAAGGACGAAATAGTTTAAAACCTAAGAATCTGTGCCCTAACGATAAACTTCTCTCTGTATTCACCAGTAATTTACCCCATATAGTTTACATATTATGTGTAATATTCCTAGAAGTAATCAAAGCACAATTTTGAAATTCATTGAATTGATATGTAATCTAAAATATTCTGTAAGGAAAATTAAAAAATACATAGAAGTAACACAGGTGAGGCTATTCGTTTCCAGACTACATTAAATTCTAAATTCTAAACATGGTTTGCGATTTTCTCATTACTAATATTAGAAAAACCTATAAATAACACAACATTATTTTCTGAGAACTGAGAATTGATATGCAAATGGTTATGATTTCTGAACTGCGAATGACATAAATGAACAATTTAGAAGGATAAAAGACTAAAAATAATTATGTAGTAAATAATGTGAACTTATACAATAATTTACCAGTAAAAGTCAGGAACTTGACAATAGAGCCTTTTAAAAATAGAATAAAACGCTGACAGAAACTGAACCCATTTTACAATATAGTGAACGCATGGACTGTGATTATTGTAAATATATCTTCCTTTTGACGATGCTACAATTCAGATTGTTATTATTTTATACCAAATAAAGGTTTATGTTGGTATTGAAATTATTGGGTCTATAATTATATCGCTAGCTCTTGTAGGTACAATGTAGCTAAAATCTAAAAGCTTATCATAGATGCAAAATGTATTGCTGGAAAGACATTTAATACTCCCAGAGTAATGAACGCTGGTAATATGAAGTGGAGTAGATAAAGCAGCAGGTATGATGGAACAATTTGATAGATATTCCATTATTGTTCTGTGAATGCATAGTTTTATAAGCACACATTTATGCGGACATGATATTGGGCTACGGGCCCGGAGCACTTTATAATCCGCTGGCAATAATCTGTCATGGAGTCAGTTTTGCACGCATCACGCTGGACCGGATCTGGGAATGTGCAGCATTTCCCTCCGCTTCCAGCGATTATCACTTCATCGGCATTCTACATGCCGATCAATGTGGGCGTGCTCTGGAAGTCACGGGCTTTTATTGACTTCAACCTTCAGCCTTTGACTATCCAAATTAAATAGACAAAAGCGAAGAGTGGTTTTTAAAATCAAGATTCTAGTTGTTTAATATTGCCATGAACAGCATACTCTGATGTTTCCCTGATGAACGTTATCTTTCACACCTGTTGATGCTACCCATAGCACGTCGCAGCTAAGGAATTCTCTTCAAATAATTTCCGTACAATAACCAGTAGTTCTGTGAACAGAAGATCACGCTTTCAAGAAAATCTAAGATCAGCCTTTCCTCTTCAAACGGAATAAAAAAATAAAAATCATTACATAACAGTTCCTGTAATTCTTTACAGCAGAGGGGTACACCGTAGCGTAGTGGTTGAGGCGCTGCGCTACAAACCGGAACGTCGCGGATTCGATCCCCGATGAGGCCATTGAAGTTTTTCAATTATCCTATTCCTTCTGGGGTCGGCTTAGCTTCTAGCAGAAATGAGTACCAGGAGCAATCCTGGGGATAAAGGCGGCCGATGCGTAAGACTGACAACCTTACAACCTTCATGTGCCGATTGTCTAAAATTCTGGGAGCCTCAACCTCTTGGAACCCTTTGGGCCTCCATGGCCTGCAATAGGGAACAATTTGTTTTACAACAGAGTCGGATTTTTAGGTGCTAAAATCTTGAGAAATATTTAATTCTTTATGTGCTGAAAATGTTAAAAATATGTGCTGAAATCTGAAAAATATGTGCTAAAATATAAATAAAAATATTTGGTAGCATCAGAATGGCTAAGTAAATATAGATGTACGTGGTACATTCCTGGAAAGGATCACTAAGTATTGAAGAATTACAGCATATGACAACATGCTTTCTCAAATTGTCCATCACAAAAAAAAATTATTCTAATTTGGAAAATGACCGCTCCACGTCACAAGAAGTAAGTTGGGCATAATTATAGTGTGGAATGTAACTCACACATATAAATTGTCTTCACATATTAGAAAATTTACACATTGTGTAAAATCCACTATTATTTCCATACACTTGGCTCACTTACGAAAGGGGTATAACCCCGAAACTAATACCCTGCACAATTCCTCTCAATACACTGGGGGTACGAGAATTTCTCCTTCCTATCTCATCTCATCTTATCTTATCGGCTTAGGGGCTGAGTCCTTAAGCTTTCGATGCTGAAAAATAGGCGAAGTTTCATTTTTTTTTCTTAGCAATGAATTGTTCTATAGCTTTGCAATCTGGCATGTTCTATATTGACTAATTCTACAATTGCATATTATTTTCAGAATTACTTTAACTATTACAGTTATGGGTAGTTATCATTACAGAATGGCAGCCTATTTTTGTGCACTGAAGTGCCGTTTCCCTGATAATTTTCACAAATACCAATATTTCTGAGTGATTATTTTTTCTATCTCTTTGTAAATATCATATGAACAACATAATCTAGGATCTTTGGATTATCTTCAGTATAAATATTTTTCAAAAAATAATTTATAACTTTTTTTTTTTAGAAAATTTTACATCAGAATTTTTTTAAAGTAAACTATTAAAGTTACATCAATGATTCTAGATAGTGTTCTTCAATAATATCAAATATACTGGCACGCAACATTTCACTGCAATAATATGTTAATAAATGTTTGAGTTATCATGCAAACGACACTTCAGTGCACAAAATTTGGCTGCCATTTTTTAATGATAGTTACCCATTAACTGTAATAGTTAAATTAATTCTGAAAATAGTATGCAGTTGTAGAACTAGTCAATATAGAGCAAGCCAGATTGCAAGGCGACAGAACAATTCATTGCTGAGAAGAAAAAAAATGAAACTTCACCTATTTTCCAGCATCGAAAGCGGTGTCCCCCCTTAAGGATTCGCGCTCGTAGGCCGCATAGGTGGGCCCATTGTACACCCCCTAGGAGACGGAATGATGTCCATGTCTATGTCTCCAGACTCCACCACGAACATCCAACAAGCACCTAGTACCATTCCACGTGCTCTGCACCCCCTGGGTCCCCCTTCTCAAGAGCCCCAGGGTAGTGGCACACCCTCACGTGCGCCACATACTCTGGGTCCCTCTAATAGGAACCCCAGAGGCACGGTACACCACCAGCAACTCTCGGACCACAAGCTTCGGGGCAGGATGCAGCAGGAGATGGCCAAAAAAACAGTAAAGGGGAACGGGATGATAATGAGGGGGGAAAGGAAGGTGAAGTGGAGCGTGTTGGTGGAATGAGTGAAAGGGGAAAACGGGAGAATCCCCGAGAAAACCCCCCAAAGTCACGGCTTTGTCCACCACGAATGATACGCCCGTCTGCCTCGGGATTTGAACGCGCAAAGCATGAGCCACCGTGACGGCTTCTTCCTATCTAATGGGTCATGATAGTCGATTGCCTCCCTTGCTTGAACAAGCAGGATGTTTATATTTTCTTTCTTCTGGGGAAACACTATAGGTGATATATCAATTCGCCTGGACGGTACTAAATTTTTATAAGATGTTACTTATTAAATGGTTTTTATTTTCCTCATAAATCCTCTTTGACTTTCTTACAGGAATTCGAAGTAAAATGCCAAGGTTTTCTCGACAACTTTTAATATTCAGTGGTCAGTATTATCGTATTAAGTTTTATGAAGACTGGTTCAGGAATTACGATAAAAAAAAATGCATATGTAAACTTGCAATAGCTTCGGTTGTATGGTCGCTAAGCTGTTTTGTTATACATTGCAAACATCGCAAACATTTCATTTTAAGCATAATCAGATTTAATCAGTGTTTTTTATTATAGCGATTTTAAAAGCACAACGAATTTTAATTCTACATAGCTTGCGAATTTAAAGGAGACACATCACGAGAGAATAACTCTGTATGCCGGGCACCTTTAAAGCATATTTCATTCCACTTTACATACAGCTTCTTTCGTTAAGGTAGCATGAATTTGCAACCCGTTTTATTTATGTTATTATCTCTATATATATATATAAAAGGCTTTGTCCTGACTGACTGACAGACTGACTGACTGACTGACAGGAATCAACGTAGAGCGTAAACTATAAGAGGTAGAGACTTGGAATTTTGACAGTACCTTCGTTTCATAATGTAGGTGCTCACTAAGAAAGGATTTTGAAAAATCTTGATTATAAATGCCAAAAATCAAATGTTTTTGAGTATACTTAATCCCTTTTTACACAGAATTATCAAATCAAAATCACAGAACATATTGTTGCCAGAGTGGTATCAGATGGGTTTGGAAAAAAAAATGAAATGCAAGTTTGACAAATAAGAGAAGTTATCAATATAATTCATGTTATAAATAAATATTACAGAATGAAATCCACGAAAATAATGCAGTCACATAACTTTCTCTACCCTGGACATAGAGAAAACAAAAGAGGTATGGTAATGTGTATATTATTATATCGCAGGTTTTTGGAGAGAGACAGTTTTATGGTAACATGAGTGAGGAATAAAATTTTCCGCCTCGATATTACAATTTTATGTTACAGGAATATCTGTTTCGTCTAATTTGAACCCCAAACCAGGCTTGCTGTGTACAAGCGATGGGATGCAAAATTCTACATCCTCTATGAGCCATAAAAACTATATCAAGCGTTTTCTGTGGGAATAGTTTGAGTGTGATAAGTCGTTCTTCCTATTTCAAATTATAAATACCTAATATACCTAAATACCAAATGGCCTTAGCTCTGCCAGAATAAATAAACAGAATAATAACAGAATAATATATTAGGACCTAGAATTTAAAAATCGAAAGTCCTTCATAAGTTAATTTCCAATGACAAAATAAAAACCCCGGGCGACGCCGGGCCTTTTAAGCTAGTAAATTATATAAGTAAAAGGAACCGTATTTTTCGGCAAATTAAAATAACTGATTTCGGTGTTAACTTCCTTCAATATCGTGGATACTCCGTGAATTTATTTTTATACATTTACCCTTATTGAGATGCTACGGCCCTCTGCACTTTGTGTGTGTGTGTTTTTTTTTTTTTAACCTCGGAAATGGTCATATTTTATGTTATAATTATATGCACAAACGTGGATAAAATACCAAGTCTGTTGAATCTACACTCTTTGCCGCAATCTAACATAGGCATTCCAAACGCGGTACTGAGATACCAGAAAAGGAGTATAACGTGTACAATGAATAGAGTATGTTCCTCAGTTTGCTGTAATCGATCAAACGTATCGATAACTTCTCGGCGGCCATGGAAATGACATAAAAGGAAGCTTCTTAGAGGCTAAGATCTGAAGAAAAAATCACATTATAACAAAATACGAGGGTCATTTCAAATGTTCTGCACACTGTAAAATAGAATGGAAGAAAATAATTTATTTTGCAAAATACCTTTACAGGCCTTCAATATAATCTTCATTCTTGCTTATGACAGCTTCCCACCGTTTTGGCAAATTCTGAATTCCGGATAGGGCACCTTCATTGTTGAGCTGTCTGATTACTCAGGTCACCTCACTGGAAGCTTCATCAATTGTAACAAAACGTTTTCCACGTCTATGAATGGGAAATATTTCCCCACCCATCATACAGTCCTGATTTTGAGCGCACCAGACCTTGATTTGTTTCCCAAATTGAAGGAACCACTCCGTGGAAAACGTTTTGTTACAATTGATGAAGCTTCCAGTGAGGTGATCTGAGTAATCAGACAGCTCAACAATGAAGGTGCCCTATTCGGAATACAGAATTTGCCAAAACGTTGGGAAGCTGTCATAAACAAGAATGAAGATTATATTGAAGGCCTGTAAAGGTATTTCATAAAATATATGATTTTCTTCAATTTTATCTTACAGTGTGCAGAACTTTTGAAATGACCCTCGTATTATGATTATGAATCACAATTTTCTACACATTATCTTAAATTAGTATGGAAGAGGCGGATTTCGTACGTATCGCATAATCGAAAAATTTCGCGATATTTCGTGGACACAATTTACTTGATATTGATATTTTACGCACGTAAAAAGCTAAATATAGCTAAGGAAAGCTGTTTTATAATTTTTTTCGCTTATCGCTGTTATAACAAAATACGGCTCGTAGTTATCACATGTGATACAGCGATATCCTTTTTATTAGGGGTAAAAAGTTAGATCAAAATAATTAATGCGTCATAATATACCGAGAAGATATTACGTGAGAAAACGTCCTTTTCGGAAGAAGTATCAGTAAATTAGAGGAACTTTTGAATTTCTGTGATAGAGGATGTCGTGTATACAGCTTTGAGGATGATAAACATCTAACTTGCTGAGGCGAACCACAGAATCAGAGCCAGATTTATGTGCTACTAAGCTTTGTAGACTTACTGGATGACACCTCCTGTAATTTTCTCCTGTGCCATTTGTAATACCCCACCCTCATGTTCCGCACACAACTCTATTCTTAATCTCAGTATGTCTTGACCAGTATATCAGTGGCGTGTTACCTACTTAACGACAACTTTAATACTGATCTTCAGTTCTCTGTATCTTTAACACTTCGTTTCTATTTCGTGTTCTATGTCTCTATTAGTAACTGCAATTTTGATATTTTATGGTTTCCCGAAGTAAGATCTAATCCACAAATAACGAATGAATATTCTCAAGAATATGAAAAGAAAAAACATTAATGATATCTTCAGTAAAATTGTTCATGTTTTCAATCTGATGTAAAATAAATATGTTTGGTATTACATAGAATATTGAAAATGCTAATGGTTTACTGAAGATATTCACAAACAGTTTTCTTGTAATTTTATCGCTAATTTGATTCTTTTGGGTTAGATCTTCATTGAGGGAAACCAATTATAGTGTAACCAGTAAACCCTTGCGTAAATTTCACACATTTCTTCCTCTAATTATTATTGTCTTTTCTCAAATAATACAAAGCCTACAGGGATGAATAAGATAGCATTGGGTAGGATTTTTAATGACTTCTGTCATACCATAATCGCAATTGATTGTTTGCATAAACGCATGCTCTAAGTCCTGCCTTAGGTAAAGGTGTTTTGCATCCTAGCTCAATTTTAACGTACGAAGTTCGGCTCATCCTAATCAGAACCTGTCATGAGTGACCTGGAAATCGCCGATAAATTCGGCATTTCCTATGATTTTATTTAGGGGTGTTTGTTTCAAGTCCCGATTTGCAGAATAGTCACATAAATTGTACCACATTCTGCAGAAAGGAACTAATCCTCAAATTAAAAGAAACCGGAGTAGATGCTAAATTATTGCTACTGAATTATATACCTATGTTGTGCAAACTAACCGACCCCCCTCTTCTATTTGTATGCCATCTATGGAGCAAACAAACACACACTAAAAAGATCCAGGTGGCTTTTTATTTAACTTTAAATTTTTTCTGAGTTTAAAAATCATGTGAATTGATCCCTTTCTCCAGAAGGTGGTACAATTATCAGTTACTGCTGTTAGTCTGATTTACGAGGAAACACTTATAAATACTATTATCAAAGTACGCTTTTATGGTTAGCCGTATAATGTGTAGCGTGTGTAATGTTGTTTTTTTATTATTGACCATTTATTAACATTACTGACTTACATTATATTATTATTATTATTATTATTATTATTATTATTATTATTATTATTATTATTATTATTATTATACATTTAGTACAAGTAAAAACAAATGAAACCAAACATGCCCCTATATGAGCAAAGCTCGTGTTTAGGGGGTATAGTAGATTAATATAAATCTAATTATATGTCAACACACAGTATACTACAAACGAAAAATTATAAATGTATGAGTACAATGTATACAAAAATAATTTTGCAGCATTAACCAGTGGTTTATATAGAATTTACAACAACAAAAAATAGAATAAATTGGGTTGAATAATTGAAAGACCAAACAAAAAGAATAGATTTAGAATAGATATTTGCTTTATACGAATCCTGTGTTAAGATATTACGGGAAATGTATGTTAGGTGATTATGATGATGATTTGCTCAGTACTAACGTAATGCGCAATACCATATTTCAGAAACACAAAAACTGGAATAATAGCCTATACTGCTCTATATCCAACAAAATACGTGAGTCACTCCTCCGTTGTATGATTATGATCTTTCTATTAAATTTCCCAAAAGAACTGCATTTTCCCTTCCACCACATTGTGAGAGGAAAAGAAGAAAAGCAAACAGTAGTTCTATTGTGCCAATAAAAAGTAGTCAACGATGCCTCAGGCAGCGGAGAAAAAATTCAGCAGCAGAAATCGCATTTGAAATTCCATTAAAAGTTTTGTTCTTTCAAGCATTGCAACATAATATTTTATTGCGATTGTTAACAAATTGGTTTGCAGTCGGAGATAATAATTATCATCCTGCTTCAAGAAGATGTGCCTGCTTTCCTTTCAAGACATTTTAAATAAACCCGGTCCATAAAACATTTTTACTTTTATCAGACCACTTATTAAAACGCAAGAAGAGGCACTTTTGTGTTCTTTATAATGCACATTAGAATTTGCAATACTGGTACTTCATCATAATAACAATTATTATAGTGAGCTGGACATCCATTCTATCTATAAATGGAATGCAGCACATAATTCTCTCCCCGCAGGGCAAACCAGCGTTTAAGTAACTTTTTATAGAGAGAGGAAGGAACGTTACCTAGAAATCCGCAAACCATGATGGATGATCTATCATTCAGAACACACCGTGCAGCATTCTTCTGTTTTTATTATTTTGCACATAACCCATTGTTTAGTTTAGTTTAGTTTAATTCAGTTCATTGTAGTAATTTATATTCTTCTTCTTTCCCTGAGTTTTACCTCCCACGTTGTAAGAACATTTACGCAGTCCACGCCGCCCGAGCCTTACAGGACCACGACCCGTCGGGGGAGGGAGTTTCTGTGGATCACATACATATTTTTTACTTAGAAAAGGACATGGAGGGCCCCGGATGAGTGATCAGCCTAATGCTGGGGCAACCTCCGATACAACATGCATACGTATCGGACCGTACGTAGGCCTACCAATCTCACAAACGCACTCAATATGAACAAGGCGAGGATGGGATGAAGGTGATAATGATATCCAGGGACCATAAATGCCTTAAGTTACACGGCATTCGACTCACAGGTGGGAGAAAAACGGAAAACCGCCACCTAGAAAACTTGATCCGATCAGGAATCGATCCGTACTCGTTGCGTTAAGAGAGCTAACGCATTTACTACGCTACAGCGGTGGACTAATTTACAGTCTTGCTAATAAAAATAGCTTATGTGGGCGTTGAACGGTTGTTTGGTTTCTAATCGTGTAAGTTCTACGCAAGCCTTGTTCGAATTCATCATCAATAAACCCCGCGAAGATTTTTGAGTAACTCTCATCGAAACGTCACAATCAGATAGTAATTTCTCCCCACGGCATGGAAGGAGTCCATCATGCCATCTCTGGAGAGAGTCTTGAATCAGCACTATGGCGTGACATAGTTTTTTTTATCAGTTCTGCATTAAATTTGTTAGGAAACTGTAATTATGAGTAAACTAAGAAATAAAGATTCGCAAACTATTCTCTTTTCACTCTAAGATCAAAGCTAAAGTGAACTAGAACCAACATGTCTGTCTCCCTCTTAAGTCATATGAGATAGATGTCTGGTTTTGTTTACTTTAGCCTTGTTTCTGCATTGAAAACAGTTTAGGGACAATGTTGCTAACAATATCGTAGGAGCAGTTAACGATGTTTTCTAACAAATTGCCATAATAAGGGATGCAAGACCTCAAAATTCAACACTACACAACTGTTATTATGAAAAGACTCGTCCACCTAACCACAAACCACAATGGACCAAAAGTTCAATGGATGAAACGTCACTAAGCCCTATAGTATTGTATATTAACTAGATTTATGCACATATACACTCCTATATAATGCACTCCTACATGAATTTATACATTCTTAGAAAATGTTCAATATCTTGTTGGTTCTGAAGTTTACTATTGTCATAAAATATATGTTTGGATATAAAATTATGTAATCACATAATATACACTTGCATTTAAGATAGCAATATGCTATATGTATCTAATTAAAAACCTAACCATTAAAAACATATACGGTACACTGATGCTGTGCACTGTAAATTAATTTTAAAAACACACTGTTGTCATCTGTTAAAATACGTAAAATTATGCCGATATTAACAGATGACAACAGTGTGTTTTTTAAATTAATTTACAGTGCACAGCATCAGTGTATATGTTTTAATGGTTAGGTTTTTAATTAGATACATATAGCATATTGCTATCTTAAATGTAAGTGTATATTATGTGATTACATAATTTTATATCCAAACATATATTTTATGACAATAGTAAACTTCAGAACCAACAAGATATTGAACATTTTCTAAGAATGTATAAATTCATGTAGGAGTGCATTATATAGGAGTGTATATGTGCATAAATCTAGTTAATATACAATACTATAGGGCTTAGTGACGTTTCATCCATTGAACTTTTGGTCCATTGTGGTTTGTGGTTAGGTGTACGAGTCTTTTCATAATAACAAATATTACCACAAACGGAAAGAAAAATGAAATTTATTAACTCCAGTAAACAACTGCCAAGCGATCGGCTGTATAACTAGGACAAGGATTGAAGATTCGCGGTAGCAATACGAGCATGTTTAGTGGCTTCGAAGCGGCATTCTCGCGCAGGTCATGATTCATGTCTCATTGACTCATTTATGTTAAAGCTCTGGATTACAGAGCTATCTAGGTAATGTGTGCAGCTTGCCCATTTTGATTTGCACACAAGGCTGTATACATTTCTGGTATAAACTTTACGTTATACAGAGTGATCCGTTAGAGATGTCAGAAAAGTAAATAATTGTGTACAAGAAACTATTTAAATTTATTAATTGTTAATGGTACAAACAGGTGTAGGAAACCTGTAAGTTTTGTATTCCTGCACATTAGCACTCAACTTGACCGCCATTGCGAATGCGGCACAGATCAAACCTCGCGGACAGGTTCCGCCACGTGGCGCGGAGCATTTCTGGAGTGATTTGCTGAAAGGCCGCTGTAATCATCCGTCGTAGATCAGCTACAATCTGTGGTCTTTGTGTGTACACAGTTGTCTTGATGTACCCCCACACAAAGAAATCTGGAGGAGTCAAGTCCTATCACGTAGGCTAACCTTCCGCCTGTACGAGGCATTTTGAGACCATCTTCCAAGAACATGTGATACCAGTTAACAATGTCTCGATGCGAAGGGGCGTACCGACAGTTGTACTGACGTCGGAAAGCCCGCTGTGTTTGTATTACACTAGAAAACTTCGCATACCATACTAAACACTGAGCGCGCTGTTGTGGCGTGACCACCATTTTATCTCCTATGCACTATAGCGCCGCCAAGCCATGTGGCCGAAGTCTCCCATCCTTTCCACTTACAGCCATCGTATTATATCTCTGCCGGTCTGTCAAGTGACTATTTCCTGGTAGGAGAAGAGATTCTACTAGTGTGCACAAAAACATGTCTTAAATTTACAACGGGCAACAGATTTGAGCTCGGACAAGCAATGACTAGAAAGGGAACTGGATGTCTTTTGTATTGGAATACACGGACTACCTACTCCTTGTAACAAAATTCCAACGGTCGGCGAGAGGCACAGATATAAAACGACAGCTGTACATTACAGCAAATTGCACAGAGCTATATACATTAACCTCTTAAATATAACGTTTTATTTTTCTGACATCTCAAACGGATCACACTGTAGATTATTAGTATGATTGTTAAACTACAATTTAGGTGTCAAGAGCTGAGGGGAATAATGTTTGTCAAACGCGTCTTGTTGCCCCAAAGAATCTGTCAGCACATTAATGATATGAGCTTCATGCTGGTAAGATGTGCACACTGTTAAGTGGCTGCATTATGAGCGGACAATTGACCCGGCATTGTTGTGGTGTTGACCCGTAACGAGAGATAAACTTGGCAACCCTCTGAGTGCTCTTCTGATTAGGTGGTATAAAGCTATCTCCTAAGTGCAGTGTAGCCCTTCTTCCGTGAAACAACTGTCCTTAGTTTCGTTAGAACTTTCAACTATCTATCTGAATTATCTTAGCGTTCGTTTTTTTCTTTTATATGCTCCCTGTTTACATCTGCTGCGAGATACTTGGTGAAGAAAAATAGTTCGCTGTTCACTATACTCACAGGCCTGGATGACTCAGGTTGGTATAGGCCTATGGTTATTTAACGACGTATTGCAACTTAGGCGTGTGAACGTCGCCGGTGTCCCGGAATTTTGTTCCGAAGGAGTTCTTTTACATGCCAGTAAATCTGCTGACATGGCCCTGTCACATTTATGCACATATAAATGACATCGAGCTGGGCCGGGATCGAACCTGCTACCTTGGAAACAGAAAGCCAGCGTGATATTAACTGCGCCACCCAGCCGACGTGGATGACTTAGGGATGCAGGAGGTTGAATATCACAGATTTTAGACATTCGGAACATGAAAATGGTAATGTTCGTCAGCCTTACGCAGCGACCTTCTTTATCTCCAGGATTGCTCCTGATAGTCGACTCCAACACCAACCGAAGGAGTAGGCCTATTAAAAATCCCAGAGACCTCATCGACGATTAAACCAGTGACCTTCCGATTTGTAACGAACTGAGCCTCAGCCATTGCTCCACGACGTACCCCTTCATTACCCCTTCAGTAGGCCTACACCTATATTATACTTATATTGGTCTATGATAAATTTAATAAGATCACATATACTTTCTCTGGGGAAAAAAACAAATTTAAGTCGCACCTTGGGATGAATGTACCCACCCACCGCACCCTTGCGATGCACTTTCTTTTATTCCACGATCTAGCGAATTCTTATGTCCTCATATTACGAAGAAACTCGTGATTGGACGTTGGTGGTGTGACGTCATACCGCTAAACAAAAGGTGACAGGCTGAAAATCTCGGGGAGATATAATATGACACATTTTCGAAACCTACAAACAGTGTATCGTACATTATTCGAAAATGCAAGGGCGCTTCGGTACGGCTACCGCCTCCGCTTCGCGCACTTATCTATGTGGATAGTGTTATGCATTATTTAGATTATTTGCAGAGGTGATTGTGGTACGGTCTGGAGTGTCAAGTGAGGGGCACGGTCGGGAGTTCCGAGGTGGTCGTCATAGCAACGCAGTGAGCGGAGCATAAGGAGCGACTTACATTTGATTTATACGCTTTCTCTTCTTCCGCTTCAAGACTATATGTTCGATCTCAGAGATTCTCATGCTTATCATATGCGGTTTATAAGAAACTCTTACAATTGAACTAAATGTTTCTTGCGAAACCTTTTCCTGCAAAATTGCTTAATTCATGTAAATCTGTTTCATTCGAGCCGTTCCAAGTAACGAACTGACAATAATAATAATAATAATAATAATAATAATAATAATAAATCTTTATTTAAACTGGCAGATTTAAGGGCTTAGGGCCTTCTCTTACACTCAACTAGAGACAGAAAAGAAGAAACAAACAAATACACTAACATAGTTCTATAAGTAATACTAATACACTAGATACATACATATACAGTAGTGAATTTAGTCTATGTTACATGAAATAAAACTATTTTAGTAAAGTGTGTTATACTAGAGAGAAAAAATAATAATAAGAAACTTATCTTATATCTAGACTACAATATACAAGAAACAATAAAACGCAAATGATTTATACCTAAACAAAAAAGATTATAGTTTTTTGGAGAGATATTCGTTTAGCCTAGTTTTAAATGTTGACAGCGTACAGCAGACCCTGATGCTGGAGGGAAGGAGATTCCAGGAACGTGCAGAAGTTACAGTAAAAGACCGGGAATATATGGATGTTCTATGGATAGGTATTCAAAGCAGAGAGTCATGTTGTGATCTAGTATTTAGTGAGTGATTTGAAGATAAATACTGAATACGATTAGCCAGGTAATGGGGAGTTGAGGATTGGAGGATTTTAAAAAGAAGAGAAAGGGAATGCATAGATCGTCTTTCACAGACACGGAGCCATGATAATCTTAGAAGGGACGGCGTGACATGCTCAGCTAGTCGGGTATTACACACAAAGCGAATGCATGCATTATGCACGCGCTGCAATTTTAGGGCAAGGCTTTCACTAAGATCACATAAAACGACATCACAATAATCAAAATGGGGCATTACAAGTCTTTCAATTAAAGACTTCCTCAAAGAAAATGGTAAACAGAACTTCATACGTTGCAAATAATGGATTGTGGCAAATACTTTCTTGCACCCTTGTGTTACCTGAGTGACCCATTTAAGATTTTGATCCAGATGGAGCCCTAAGTTCTTTACGGAAGAGCTGTAAGGGACTGGCTTATTGTTAATCATAACTTGCAGATTATTATTATCTAATTTTGAGAGTAATCTCTGATGGCCTATAATAATGGCCTGGGATTTATCTTGGTTTAATTTGAGACCAAATTTAATACACCAATTAGATACAGCATTGAGATCGTCATTTAGTCGAGTCAGTGCGACATGCAATGTTTCGGGTCTACTATGAATGTAAATCTGCATATCATCTGCATAGAGATGTTGTCTACTGTGTCGGAGTACTGTTGAAATGTCGTTTACATATAATGAAAATAGTAGAGGACCGAGAACTGATCCCTGGGGGATTCCTCTCTCCACGGGACGCCAGGAAGACGACCTGCAAGTAAACACACATTGTTGGCGATCGCGAAGATAAGAATCAAACCAGCGGATGCAGCTTTCAGACAACTGTATTGAACGGAGTTTGGAAATAAGTATGTCAATGTCTACAGAGTCGAACGCCTTGCTGAAATCTAGGAGAGTTAACACAGTTATTTCACTTTTGTCGATTGCTACACGTATGTCTTCAGTGACGTTAAGTAGTGCAGATGCAGTGCTATGTCCACTTCTAAATCCGGATTGATAAGGGTCAAGAATTTGGTATTCATTGAGGTAGTCAGTCGTTTGTTTGTGCTTTTGAGACAGTAGGTAATATGCTGATAGGTCGGTAATCACTTGGGAGGGTGGGTGTGTCATTTTTAGGGATTGGTCGTACAATTGCTTGTTTCCATAGTCTGGGGTAAGTTGATGTCATAAGAGAAGCATTGAAGATATGTGTTAATGTCGGTAATATCCCGTCGATAATTTTATGAATGAGGGTTATGCTAATATTGTCACTTCCTTGTGCTTTAGATTTGATACGATTCAGGGCCTTCTTAACATCGATGGGAGTTACATACTTGCAGAACAGCTTTTCTCTTATTGGTACGTCAATATTGTGCAATTCATAAATCGTATCTCGTTTGCTCTGGTCATCAATCGTCACAGTCTGGAAAGATGTAAAATATTCATTAAGTTCGTCTGGGTGAATTGTGGTCACATCGCCATTTTTTCTTGATTTACCTAATCCCATGGTTTTTAGGCTTTTCCACAAGTCAGAAGTCTTGGGACTGTTGTCTATGAGACCGTGAGTGTGTCGTATTTTAGCGTTCCTTATAGCCTGTGTGGTTCTATTTCTTAAATATTTATATGTTCTTAAGTTGTCTGCATTTTTATCACGTCTGTATTTTCGGTAAGCATTGTCTCGTTCGTTCATGAGCTTTCTAATGTCTTCAGTCATCCATGGAGCTGGGGGTCTAGTCATGCGTTTTGTTTTTACTGGTGAAATTTTGTCATATAGTTGGATTACCAAGTTATTAAACATTTCAACTTTTTCGTCCACAGTCCTTAGCTCCCATATTTCGTGCCAGGGTAAAAGTAAAGCTTCTTTTTGTAAGTCAGTCTCGTTTACATTTTTCAGATCACGATAAGTAACAAGTCTTGGATTTATTTTGGGGCATTGTAAGGAATAAACAGCATAAATTAGGTCATGATGGGATAGTCCAGGTACGGGTATTTGTCCGTGAGTTAGTATTTTATCGGGATTGTTTGTAGCGATTATGTCGAGTAACGTATCCGAAATGTCAGTGTGATGCGTAGGCTCTAGTGGAAGAATAGTCATATTACAGGAATGAAACATGTCTTGCAATTGTTTTGTGTTGGGAGAATCTGTAGCAAGTAGGTTCGTGTTCATGTCTCCAGTAACGATCACATGCTGGTATCTTGGGACAATGTCGGCAACATACGAATAAAACGTACCAAGACGGTTGATTTAAGTCTATACACTTAACTAACATACCCAGTTTAATAATTATGAATGGTTTTGCGCCCGGAGTCTTGTTGACTGTTGGGTTACAGTTGACCCTGACGTTTCGCCCATGACCCTGATGGTTATCCTCGGAGGCGTAATATGAGGCAAAACCACGGTCGAGGACTGAGTCCGTGTTGGGTTGCTAAAACGAAGTCTGGCCGTTGTCGAGATTTTGAACGTGCAACACTGTAACTGACGTCATGACCGGGTAGGAGAAGCCGTTCTTGCTTTCATTCTGCAAACTCTCTTCTTCTCATATTTCTCTTTTTAGACGAATTAGGTTTCGATATTAATGTTATCAGTATCATCATACCATTTTTCCGAACTGAAAACTACAATAAATATTATATAATCACATCACATAGACCTACAAACATAATTTAAATTCTCGAGGTGCGACATGGAGAAGCCTTTACTCTTCAGATTGCCAACATTCGTGCGCTGTTCTTAATGTCGTTCGTGGCTGTGTGGTTTAAGTACTGAGCTGTGGTTCAAGAGATCGCAGGTTCAAACCCCGGTCACGACTATTTTTTTTCTTTTCATAATATTTTTAATTTTAATTAGTGTACCGGTACTATATGAAATTTTAAGAATTCACTGTCACTGGCCTGTTTTTTCTTGGGGAAGAATTATATAAGGTAATGACAGAGAATTCATAGTTTTATTCATGTGACAATTTAGGTCAATATAATGAAATAATCAGGGCCTGAATTTTTGTTTACGTAGGCTAAATTTTACAGCCTAGGAGGAAAGTCATATCGTACAACAAAATTAATGTGCCCCATTGTAGCCTAACAACTTTATTCAGTTATGAACTGCAATATTAGGGATATAAAAGAATTACTCTTGTGAGGAATCCTGTAAACTTAAAAACCTGCGCTCTAATGATGAATACCAGAAGTATTTACAAGAGGCTAGTACAACATAACCTTTTGACAATGTATTTTCGTGCAACAATGGAAAGAAAAACTTGAAATTCGATTTTCCTCAGTGCACTATTTATACATGCCTGTAGCCTACAGTTTAAGCCTAATTCTTTTTTAAAAACTCCCCTATGGTTAATATCAAACTTCGATTGTGCTTTTACATAATTTTGTGTGAGATATAATAATAATAAAAATAAAATAAAAATAAAATAAAAATAAATAAAATAAGCCTATCGTGTCCCATGTAGGGCAAAGGCCTCCTAAGAAGGGTTTAGCTCTTCTTATCTAGCACGGCGAGCTACTCCGCGCTAGTGAAGTTGTTCGTGATTTTGAGCGTCATGTATACTTGAACTTTAACACTTGGTCTTGAGCACTTAGTCTTGCGTATTGTTCAGGGTTTTCCCTAGTTCTTTCCACTCGTTTCTTCTTTTGGCTACCCTGGTCCATTGTTGGCCCACTTTGTCCTTGAAAAGGTCCTGCCATCTCCTTTTTGGTCTTCCGCGCAGCCTTCTTCCTTGTCTGGGGTCCCATATGGTACTCCTGTATGTCCATCTATCGTCCACCAACCTTGAAACATGGCCACCCCATCTCCATTTAGTGCTTTCTGCTAGGTGAGCGATATCTGTCGTTTTTGCTGACTGGATTAGTGTAGTATTGGGGATTCTGTCCCTTAATGTGATGCCTAGGACTTTTCTTAACATTTTCCTCTGGCATACCTGTAGTAACGTTTTCTGTGTCGATGTCAGCGCCCATGTTTGACAGCCATAGAGTATCACCGGGTAGATGCAGGATTGTAGAGCTTCTATTCTTAGTGTCCTGCTGAGTTTTTTATCCATAAGCACAAATTTGAGGGACCAGAACGCTCTCCATGCCTGTGTGATTCGTCTGTGTACTTCCCTGTCCATGCCGTTATCAAAGGATATTATTTGGCCTAGGTATATGTATTCATTTACATAAGGTATTTGCGTTCCCTCGATTGTGATCGGTACCATAGTAATAATGCTATTCCATTTTCACTTTAGATTAGATTAATGAGGGGTAGTGTAAGCCCTTCGGCTTCTCAACACTGCGACCGTAATAGATCTATTGTGAATACCCTACATCCTATTCTAGCAGTCACCACTTCTAATTTAAGGCTTTTTAAAGTAGCCTATAATTTGCCTGGGTGATGTCCAGACCTGAACCCGGGGATTTTTCGTTACTGAAAAACCCACTGCCCGGCCGGGAATCGAACCCGGACCGCCATGGTGGTAGGGAAATATGCTACCTATAAACCCATAACGGCGGACCCATTTTCATTTACCTCAGAGCAATTAAGATCTGCAACTCAACAGAAATGCCAGAACCCCTGTTTCCTGCGTGTTCTAGGTCAGGCCTGAGTATTTCTGCCAAATCGAGAACTGTTTCCTTTGTGAATCGAAATCTTCTTCTGAATTCATCATTTGAATACATTTCAAAGGGATTACTCCTATCCAGAATTCTCCGATGCGGATTAAGCATCCTCAAACGAGCAATTAGTCGATTACGTTCACGCAAAGCTACGTAGGCTTCCATTCTCTAACAGCTGACCAAAGCAGATGCAGTTTTAAACCTGACTGTGGCGTGGTGGAGATTTCACGCCGCGGCCGAAGTCGAGGTCGAGCTGATTTACGAGAAACTTCGTTTTAGCAACCCAACTCATGGTTTTGACCCGTGGCCCCGTTCTGACTTCGTTTCTGCAATCCAGTGAATGTGTTCAAGTTGCTTGCCGTTGCAACAGGCACTCCTGCACAGTGTTACATGAAGATGCAACTTTATTTCGAGAGTCGTTTTACTTTCTCGCATATGCGTAGTGGAGAGAAAATAGAACGAGACGAAAATCGGAATCGAGATAACACCGAGGAAACAAGTTTCACTATGCCTAGAAAAGGAAAACATGTGTCTTCGGAATAATATCTGCCTGGCTGTCAGTACGTTTTTGTAAACCTGTTATGGATAGATGATGCATTGTATTTGCTTCCTTTGTCTTTCGATTTTGAACTTCCCTGTGCACGTATCACTTCCCCTAGAAATTGGAATCTATTTCGAAAGTATTAAGGGTCATTTTCATGAAAACTTTTTCAAGATATTGATTTTTGAAAAAAAGAATGGATCTAATGGTTTTGGTAAACATTTTAATTTCGAAAGTTCTAACTTGGCGATATAAAACAGCTACAGACCTACTCGTTTTTATGCAGAAATTGTTTAGGGAGTAGTTTATCCGGTATTCTTTTATGATTTTTCTGAGCAATCGCAAACATATTCTGTAGAGAATGCATGAAAATGTTACGGAGTAAAGTTGTAGGGAATGTTAAACATTTTTAACAATAGGTAATATAAATGAGGTCCGGAATTTATCTTGGGAGTACAATTAAATTATCGAAATTAACTGTAGATGGATTTCTCTGTTCTAGAGATATTATGGATATTATGTAAGAAATGGAAAGATTCCGATCTTGGTGTTGCGATTATGTTTAGGCCAAAGAAGCTCAGGGGCGACATATGGTCATGTGCTAATGTGCAACAGAACATCGTACAAACTGCACTAAAATTACTCTATTCTTTTCTAATGCGAACCGTAATGCAAACAAAACGGACAATATATTTTGTATAGGTCTCTCCGGGATAACTAGAAACTACATAGTGGAGTGCTGGATTAGCTTCAGCCACGACGATCGCATTCCCGTTTACTTGGAAACTTCCACTGGGCGTGCTCTGCTGGGGTTTCCTGCTCCTAGCTCTGATTGCGCTACGGGACGGGAAGCAACTATTAGTAAAGTATTGGTTGTAGGCTGATGTGTCATGCGGAGGATATTAAGACGTTGTGTTATATTTAGAAGATCAAAATTGTCGAATTCTTTTAATTATAAGACGTTCTATAGATAATGCTTACACCCTCTTCTTTACGTAACTTGGCTTAATTTTTTTTTAAATTTATTATAAATTTAGGCCTATGAAATGGTAAATGCAGCACACTCTCGTTTTAGGCCGCGAGCCGCGACTGAAAAATCTATAAAGATATTTCAGGTCACTGGCCCGAATTCACATAAACTAATTCAACTTAGGTACGATAAAAATAAACGGTAAAAGTAAGATGACCCGAAACTTGCTATAAACAGCGTTGCCCTACACTGCAGAACATCAAACTGTTTCTATACAGGTTTCACCTATAAACTCCCCCTTTCATGTTATTTCTCCACTGATAGGCTATTAAGACTACTGAAATTTACACACAGTAGCAGGGAGCAGACCGGTTTATCAAAAATCTCATAGGTCTCCAAACTCAATACACGTCCAACTAAAATGTTTTAATAATACAGATATTAACGTGCATATGTGAAAAAGTAAGTGCAACATGTTCTGCATCATTTATTTAACTACTTACTCCTTTATTGGAAGATTAGATTCGTGAACCGGGAGCAAAGAACCCTTTATTTCGAGTGTAATGTGTTGTTATTGACTGCCTTACTGCATGGTAGGTTCTTTTACCAAAATAGATAACCCATATTTGAAGTTAGATACTAACTGCCACCCTCGCAATAACAATAAACCGAATTTCGAGGGCCCTCTTTAGGTGATGACTCACTGATGATTGATGTTACACAAATGAATCTCACTTTCTCTTTTTGTTTTGCAATCCTTACTAAATATGAGAAATAATCGTGCTATAGCCATATTGGAATTTAATAATCATGTCTTTGCAGCCGAACATAATTGTAGGGTGTTCCTTTTAACTGAACTTTCCAATTGTGATCTATTGTATGATTTTGACAACCATCGTAATTCTGCTTCAGTTCGTTTGGTATAGTTTAATAACTTTCATCTTAGGTCTTTAGCTTTCTCCGATTTCAGAAGAGCATTTTTTTTTATCTTATGCACTGTTAGCATTTACTCTGAACAATAAAAAGGTAAAGTGATCCCTATACAGGCCATGGAGGCCCAGAGGGTTCCAGGAGGTTGAGGCTCCCAGATTTTGGACATTCGGTGCATGAAGGTGGTAAGGTTGTCAGCCTTACGCACCGGCCGCCTTTCCCCCCAGGATTGCTCCCAGTACTCATTTCCGTTAGAGGCTTAGTCGACCCCAGGACCATAGTGCCACCAGAAGGATTAGGCCAATTGTAAAATCTCAACGATCTCATCGGGAATTGAAACTCCCTGTTTGTAGCGCAGCGCCTCAACCACTACGTTACGACGTACCCCCACTCAGAACAATAAACGACATTTTATTAGTGATAGTGGTGTTTTTTATTTATTTTTTGTATATTTATTTTATTTTATTTATTTATTTTTTTGTTTTGGCTCGGTTCGGGACGGCACGATTAGCAAATTAACAATTCCGCTACACATGAATTATACGGGGCAGTTGTTCCATATCTTACAATTCTGCATTCCGTTAAGGATCTGAAAGTTATGTAGGAAAGGACAAATTTTAAGAGTTGAATGATGTTACGGAAATATATATTGTAAGCAGATGAAGAACCACTAACGAAAATCCGTAGCTCTGCCTATTTAAGCTTTCTTTCGTCTCACATCTTGCTATTCTATTGTTTATATCACGAATTCTAGTAGTTTATACTACAAATACAAATACTACATTCGCTTTTAAACTTCAAGAGGAGATGTTAGTGTTCAACTGGTGACAATAATTCCGAATTTCATTAAATGAGCCTCTGAGAAAGAATGATGGTTTATTTGTAAGTATACGTTTGTTAAGTATGATAAAATTAAATGTTAGGTTTGATAGCAATGAAAACACATACTATACCAATCTTAATCTTCTAGACCTTATTTTTGTTGATTAACACCTTGGCGCTATGAAAGACAAGAAAGACTTATTTTCAGGATAGGCTATATATTTTTTCTTTTTTCCCGTTAGCAAAATTCGTCACGTCTTACAACCCAACTATTATTACTCTATTCCAGAGTGAATGACACTCGTCTCTAATTCACGCTTGTACGTGAAGAAAATGAAAGAAATTCTGATACAGATAAAACTTCGTCCTTAATCCGACAGAAGACCAGCAATAATATCCAAGATAAATTACTTTAGCTAGAGGTCACACTGTGTAGGAAGACCTCTTTGTTAAGCATACTGATATAATGTAGCAAAAGTTTACAAAAAGTCATTGCTTTTCATTTTCACATGAACCAGATTTTCAGTTTTGCGCCAAGGAAAAAATGGAAACAAATAATCACTAGTTTCAATAATTTAAATAAATATTGATCTGTATTTATCTAATTTCCAGGTAAAGCAATCATAACTGAAAAATTATGGCATAAAATTAAGTAGTAAATAATCATTTTCTTAATGTTCACTTTTGAAATGATCTAGTCTAAACAATGATCTCATTCACTGAAAAAAATTAACGTTATGAAGAACCGGGTTTAAAATCAAATTGCTATGGCAATTTCTTACGTAGAATTGAGTCTTGACTAAAATAGTTTTAAGTTATAGGCCATTCTGTAGTGGTTAGCTGGCAACGAATTTGATGTATTTTCGCTACCTCAATGTTACATCGGCGAAATTATTCTGACGTACGTAATTTTGCAATTACTTTTATAACCACGCTTTAAAAGGGACATACGCTATTGATGGTAAAAATATTGTTTCTTAATTTTTTCTTTTAAAAATTAATTTCCCACATAATATATTTTAAAACACATATCTATGCAATACAAAGTTGTAATAATTAACGTGAAAGCCTGTCACTTGTCTGTTGATACTTTAATAACCTTATATTGATACAGCTATTTCATTTTATTTTCTTCACTTCCAATATATTTCAGATGAAGTATTTAAAATTTTCGGGCATACATTGACCTAATTCACAAAAACGATGATTTCCATTAATTTATTAGACTTTTAACTTATACAGAGATGAAAGTATTCTTTTTCCAACGTACTTCTTCCATCTCGCTTTCTATCTTTCAAGATAAATAGAAAATAATAATAATTATTTTGTAATAACTTTTTTAATTCAGCTTATTGCTTAGGAGATTATATTCCCAGTAATTACATGAAGACTTGTAGTAATTACTTCAAGCAAATATTTACTCTATAATATAGAAAATAGTTTCTCTATAATGTAAGAAAACATTTTCTCTTTAGAATGTAACGTATTTTAAAACACGTAATACATTGAAAGTATATAGCTCTAATCCAGAAATTTTAAACCGGTATGTACTTGGCTAAATTATCCGACAAAAGTAGTTTGTACCAGATCTGTTTCGGATCTAAAAATCATTTGTAATTCATACAGATAGTAAAGCTGTACTACATTCTTTAAACTTAATACATGATAGATTCAAGTTCCAAGACAATCTGGCATAGATAAGTTATAATAAAGAATATCATATAAACAATTTAAAATTAATTTAAATCTGGTCTAAACGTAAAAATTCAACGTAAAATGAGAAAAATTCACAACGTTTTCTTTCTTAAGGGAAACGGTTAAATCCACTTCTGGAAATAATTTTTATTCAATCCAAGATTTTCTCCGGGGAAGTGAACAATTTGCTGCATTGTTAACTTTTTAAACTAGAACATTGCACATTAGATCCCAATTTGGTACCGCAGGTTACATTTCTGATAATATTATATCTTCGTTCTCTTCTGTAGAAATATGTATCGTCTTTCAATTTCAAGCTCGGTTGATTTCAAATGCCGCATCAAAAACTCATTGATCTACACTCCCGCTTCAACCTAAGTAAAAATCAATGGGACAAAACACAAATGTAACCAGCCTTCGAACAGCGCCTTTCATTCTAAACAACTCTACGGAATACAGAGTCGACTCAGTCATTTTCCCATTCATTGCATGAACTTATTCTCTCATTTGGCTTTCATTAATTGTTCTATTCTACGCTCCCTCTTTATTGTTCTGTTATTTCGCGTTCTCACAACTCTGCTTTTCATAGTATAATAGGCCTACTATACGACCAAGTTTTAATTTAGTAACGGTACGTGCATTGGTTACATTACACTATTATTTAGATGTTGCTTATAAAACTGACAAAACTGATACTCTTTGTACAATAGAAACTGAGAACGAGGATAATATTTTTCAGGTATTGGAACATTAAAGAAGTTCTGGAATTCTGATCATTAATTAAAATGTTGTTTGTTCCTTATCACTGTTAATTCAGAGTTAATTTTATTCCACAAGTTTTCCTTTCATAAATAATTAGAATCATCTCTAGAGAAGAGAGTAATGTTACCTGTCATTAAAAAAGTCTGAAAGGCTGTATCGGGGATGCAGCTAAAATAATTGGTTAAATACAACTTCTTGTATCGCTTACACAAAATAATGAATATCGTATGAAATGTATGACTGCCTGCGTGGTCTAGTGATTAGCGTTCCTGACTACGGATCCCCAGGTCTGTGTTCGATCCCTGTACCTTCTCGCATTTTCCTGAATTTGGTAGATCTGAGACGTGATTACAACCAACCGAACAGCTACTTGATCAAGAAACAGTGACTGCGGTCTAGAAAACCATCCGCATTTGGCCGTGAAAGCTGGCAAGCTGACTACATGTTCCCAATCCTGCCGTCTGCATAATTATGTTGATTAAACAGCTTTCAGTTGTTGGTCTAGTCCCCAGAGACGTATAACGCCACTGATTTTATTTTTGGAGTTATATTGATAGGAGCCTGATTTTTTTTTTTTTTGGTGGAACAAATTGGCTGATCTCAGTGTGAACTTCCTTCTATTTCATTGGATATTTTGCAAAGTAAGTTATCAAATGGTCCACTTCTTTATTTGCATTACAAATTGATTATTTTGCATTGAAAATTAACCTTAGGATAAAACATAATTAATTACAATTTTTGGATCAATGAACTTGCGATATTTAAATTCTCATATTAACCTAAATTCTATTACTTCTCACTTTCTCCACGCTTTAGTCTCTATTGAGGGATTTAAAAACATTAAAAACAGCCTTTCGCAATCAGAAGTGCCAATCACATTCCATGAACTAAGGACTCTGTTGAATAGGCCTACAGCATACCAACCATTGCTTTAATCGTTCACGTTTCTTATTAACTTATCGGCAGTCATAGAGACAGCATAAAAGAGGATCATATGTTCGCACAAAATTCTCAATATTCGTCCTGGAGGGTGCATATTTCGCGGTTATTTACACAATTCATTAAATCCATCAAATTTCGCGTTATTTCGCGGATGTAATAGTGATATTTTAAGCATTTATAAAGTTAAGTGTAACTAAGAAAAGCTGTTTTTTAAATTTAGCATTTACCGCTGTAACAAAAAAACTCTTTCTATAAGTACTATGAAAGTGCCTCCATCGTACTCTTGTTCTCTTATGGTAAATACCATTTTCACCAATACACATCCCTTAAGAACACAAAGCAGAGTAAGCAATATGATGTGTAGGTAAATACAGTATTGAAATCTTGTTCTTGTCTATATTTAGGCTGTGAGTATAATGTTGTTTCAAGGCTGAATTTTTACAACAAAGTTCCCTAGTACCGTACCAACTTATTATAAACCGAGATTGTCTAAAACTTTATAAAACAATCCTACTAACAGTTAAGTATTACGTTATCCACAGAAAGCTTGTGTCACAAACAGAAGGCGACTCAGAAGTTCCTAGTTTCCTCTTACTCACTGCTAAGTTTATTACTGAAAAGTGGAAAACAAAATTGTGACAGCAACGAACGCCTTCGGGACAAAGAAAAACTCATTTTTTGTGAAGTTCAACTAATAGCGTCTCCTTATTTAAATTAGTTGTCTGAACATAAAGTCGTAAACCAATAGTCTCGTTCCGGGAATACACATTATTATGTTTAATAGGTAAATGTAATAGGTAAATGTTATTAGTAGCAATAAGGTTTAGTTAAGTAAAATAATAAGTGGTCACCTCTTTAGTAAGTGTGAATATCTACCAAAAATACAATATAGGTCTAGTGTTAATTACATTGCTTATACAATAATTTTGAATGCCATTCAGAATAGAGAGGCATGATTAGAATTATTTAATTTAAATTATTTATTTACTTATTTATTTATTATTTATTTATTTATTTAACCTGGTAGAGATAAGACCATCAGGTCTTCTCTTTCCCTCTACCAGGTCTTCTCTTCCCCTCTATCAGAATTAGACTTTTATAAGTATGTAAGTCTATACTTAAAGCAATAATCATTAGGATATTTTATTTTCAACTGAAATAAACGTAAAATATAAGGTTAATTGTAAATAACTGTTCATAATTTTTAGCATTTGTGCATTCTGATTCCGTATGTCCAACTTCATCGAAGGAAAGTAGAGTTATTAATGAATTTTGCCATCTATGGCAAATTACGCACTATACCTTTCGAAATTCTAGAACTATCTTCTGTACTGGTGTTTTAATTGGTAAGATATATTACACTGCTAGTACACTTTATAGACCAATCTTCCTTGTAAATTTATTAGGCTACCCGTATACATTAGGCCTATACTATCTTAGGATGTGTTAGGATACTTGGTATATGTTAGATTACTTTAGATCAGATAAATTAATTTTTAATAACAGATAAATTATTCATAAAATATAAAAAGGTTATAAAAAGGTTATAATAAATCCACTGAGCTTTATCGTTTTGCTCTTCTTTTTGTCATGATGCATGAATAGAGACTAATTAGACGTCAGAACATTTAAAAGGGAACGCATAGCTTAACTACAATCAATTCGAAGTATGCTTGGAATCAGATTTTTTAAATAAAAAGTATGCATCCCCATAAGTATAAATCAGTGACCCCCACAGCATGAGTAAACTTCTTTTGTTTTTACTTACTTACTTACTTACTTACTTACTTACTTACTTACTTTTTTTTTGACCACAGTTGACCCAGAGTCCCACAGTCGGAGGCTACACTACTGGGGAGAATACAGATAATACATAGACTAATATTATTATACAGTTTGCTATCTTGGTTTCAAGGCTTCGGTATAGATGTAGATGATGATCATGTGAGTGATGAATTAGCGAAGGGTGAATATTTACAACATGGTACAATGGCAATAAATCAGAAACAATCAGTGCATATGTAGAAGATGACGATGAGGTGAATGATGAGTTGATGTAGGGCGAATATTTACAACACACTAAAATTACATAAATTGGGAGGAATCAGTTTACATATAGAAGATGATGATGAGGTGAGTGATGAATTAGCGGAGGGTGAATATTTACAACACACTAAAATGACAAAAATCGGAAGCCGTCTGTACATACTTAGAGGATAATGAGGTGAATGATGAATTGCTGAAGGGTGAATATTTACAATATGCCAATCTGGAAGTCAAAGTCTTCTACAGAGTTAATATATGCAAAAGAGTGAAATTGTGAGCGAGTTAAAGAGAAGAAAACAAAATGTTTGTGTTCACTATGGAATCAAGAGTTAGTCTTCTTCTGAGTTTCTTCTCTCTTCGATGACACGTCGAGCAAAAGTCTTGAAGGCCTCGTGGGTCGTTCTACCGGTCCAGTAGCTCAGCTCCGGCGCCCATTGTACTCCTTCCGCTGTGGCGATGCGTATCAGCTCGCGCCTGGCTTCCCTATGGCGTGGGCAGGTGTACAGCGCGTGTAGGCTGTGTCCTCCTCACAGTCTTCGCAGCAACACAGACTATCGTCGGCCAGGATGAACCTGGCCAAGTTGGCTAGGAAGAGGCCATGGCCCGTGTAGAGCTGCGCAGTCGCGAAGTCTGGGGTTATCCACTTCTGCTGGATCCTCGTCCTGACGCTGGGGAAGAAGCTCTTTGTGATGAGCCCATTCGGAGTGGTCTGCCCCTTGTATGTCGATAAACACTCCATGCACATATTTATATTCGGAGGATCTGATGAAGATTTGGAGCTCCCTGATAGCATCCTCGGTGCTGCGGGCCTCTCTAAAGCCATATTGTTGGTCAGAGAGGGAAATTTCTATGCTGGCGTTTAGTTGGGATAGGATCAGTCTTTCTAGGATCTTTCCCATGACGGGTAGGAGGCAGATAGGTCTATATGAACGGGGTTGAGTAGTGTCTTTGTCTGGGGATTTCAGGATAGGTTTAAGCAGGCCATGTTTCCAGGAGTTTTGGTAGATGTGGAGACGAAGACAGGCATTGAAAATTTGGAGGAGTTGGGTCTTTAGGTCTGGCCCACCATTTTTTACCAACTCAGGATTGATGTTGTCACTCACTCAATGGCAATAGACAATTCCTAAGGAAGCTAATGGAATATTATCAATTTTATGGAACACGAAGGTTCTACCTGAGCCCGCCATTCAACCCTAGTCTGTGCTAACTCCATCCAACCAAACTTCTCAAATTCTACTTCTCTTAAATCTATAATATAGCTCAGACGTGTTACACTTCATAAAAGATGCAATTTGACACAGGTTGTGCCATATCCAGTTATTAAGAGGAAATGACAAGTATTATCCCCTGGTCGTCTCCTGGTAGTGAAGTGATGATTAATATTTATTTTGTATTTTTCTCTATCGTGATACTATGTTGTTCAAAATTCATAAATTAAACTTCAGCGTATAATTATTATATCGTGGCCTTAAAATATTGTACATATTAGAATTTCTTGTCGTAGGGAAAAAATAGTTGCCAAATTTTTGCAGTAACACTCACAAATAGGAACATTTAAATTGACTGTATGAATACTGAAATAATTTTGAGATCTCATTTTAAAAAAAAACATATATATAGCTTACATACATTTTTCTATAAAGTAATGTGATCACTGAGTGTGAAATCTGTCTTCGTGCACAATTTCATTAGATTATCTCATTTGTTATAGACAGTAGCGTAGCTAGGATTTTAATCTGGGGGATGCAAGCAATTATAAAATACATGCTAATAAAAATTTTAAAAAATTATTTATTATAAGGTGTATGGAATTAATTCTTCAATTTTCTTTAAAATGTATTCTTATTCAATGAAGTTATCCGATTGCAAGATGAACCCATTTTCAAATTATGCAAACAAAATGAGGACACATCCTGTTTGAGGAAGAGATTTATCCTCTGTATAACCAGGGAAGATGTATGAAAAGATTATGTCATAGAACCAAAATACTGTAACTCGTTCAGAGAACAGATTTTGGAAATAGTGAGAGCTTCTCTTCCAATGGGGTTGCACAATAAACCTTCTTAGCTGTTGCGTGGGAGGTCGATTAAAACTCCGATAGAACCCCCATTATCAAACAAACAATCAATCCGATTGGAAACAATATTATTACTATTATATTATCATAATATTCCACCTCATATATTGTTTATAACAAGTGTGATATTCCATTTTTAACATATCACAATAAAAAGCATTTCATTCTACTTTCTAAATGTATAGTTATCATACCAAAAGGCCTAATCACAATTGAATGTTTCGCCAATAGCATTTGGTTCTGTGTGTTTTTAAAGAAATCGTATGAAGTGGTGTAGCAAACGAGAGTTAAAAAAAATGCTGTTGACAGAAGATTTTATCATAGACTATTCTGTCATTATGAATCCCGAGACAAACTATGTGCAGCGGGATTTGGACTCGATTCGGCGAATGTAAAGCGACGCTGGAAACTAATGCATTTGAAATCATTATCGAATTTCTTTTATGTAAGGCGAATATTAACTTTTAATAAATTCAGTAATTTCAAATATTTTATTTGAAATGTTTCAAACTATTTTTCTTGCCTCTAATTGAACTTCAGTGAAAATGAAGCATTAATTTAAAGAAGAATCATTCTACTCTAAGGATTGGAGGGGGTGGCTTTAGCCCCTTTAGTAGGCCTATCCCTGTAGCTGCGCCACTGGTTATAGAAATTATGAAGAAAACTTATTTAGAAAGTGATAATTTATTGGCAAAAGATGCTCCAATGATTAAAAACTGATGAAGTAATTATAATGTAAATCGGCGATCTCTGTATGGAAGGTATGAGTAGATCCCAAGCAAAAATGCGCCAGAGCCATTTAAATGCGACGTGATATTGAAACTGCACTAGACCTCCACATTTGTTGCTTGAATGTAATAGATGCTAACAGATGGTCTTTTGGGTCATCGGCTTTGAGTTATACTCTAATTTGACAGTCCATAGGCATTAGGAGGTGAATTTATCACATGAAGTGGAGGTATTTTAGAGTTAACGCTGTGACTTGCTAAATGTGGATAAGCAACTGGACTGGAAGGTACATAATTTGCGAACGTGTTATATCCCGTCATATTTCATAAATATTCATGAATTCATAAATTCGTAAATTCAATTAATGGAGGAATGCTAGACGCATGTTATGATTTGAAGGGAACGCATAACCATAACTGAAGTGGCTGTTCCAGTAGTGCTGTCAGAGCTCTATCTCTAACATTATGGCAGTATATTCATCTCATTACACCTAATTCAGAGCCGAAGAACATCCTTCTGCAGATTATTCCACTTAAGCAACAAACGAATACGTAGTGCAGTATTCATGCACCGCAGTGAAATAGCGCTATCATGAAAGACAGTTTGAATGACAATGATTCGCAAACTGTTTATTTGGTCACAGAATTATGATACGTATGTTCGCAGCAGCTTGTGAGCTTTCGAAATCAGGTACGTCTACAAGTGAAATAGCTTTGAGCGTCAGCCCAGCATAAAATGGGAGAGGATTTCGAGAGGTTTTGTATTTTTTTTTTTTTTTTTTTAGCTAAGCCGTAGAACAGATCATATTATTCGGACGAATCATTTCGGCGAGCTTTTACAGCAGTAATGCAATTACCTAACTTGAACTGCGGGGCTAGTATTTAAATACGAATGTTCCATTTTTACTTGGGATCTGCATATACGAGGGTGGATCGGAAAGTAACGCCCAAGTAACGAGAAAAGTGAACTATATAGAAAAGATGACGTGCATGTTACTGTCGTCTACTTGCTGGAGCAGCGAAGTGTGGTGCGATTTTTTAAGACTAAAAGACATAATCCAAATGAAATTCACAGGGACGTGTGTGGCGTGTATGGGGGTGACTGTATGGACTGTAGGAAAGTTTCCAGGTCTGCATCCTTCAATGACGGCAGTGAGAACCTTTGTGATTGGCGGTAACAGAGCGATGGCTCTTGTGGTAGTGTTTCAGGTTCTTAGGCACCCAGCGGGCACTGAGTTTACAATTTCAGTGTGTCACGCACGATGTTGTACACTGCACCGTATGGAATATTGAACTGCTAAGATAAAGTTCGCAGGTCATTCAGAATTGCCTTCTCAGTGACATTCCGGGATATTGCAGCCGTTATTGAAAAATGCGCACCACCTGGAGGCGTTAGTATGGTCCATACATTCTTGCCCACAGGTGCCACCCATGTCCTTGTGAGTTTCACTAGGGTTATGTTTTCACCCCACAAAAATCGCACTACATCTCGCTGCTCTAAACAAATGGACGGAAGTAACATGCACGCCATCATTGTTACGTAGTTGAGGCTTTTCTCGCTAAAGCTACATCTGAAACAAAATTTGTTTTGTACGCAAACTTCAAACTATAGGCTAAATAGGCGAAATTTCAACAAACCACAATACTCAGAGAAAAATTATAGTGCGTTACTTTTCGATCCAACCTTGTACTTCAGGTGCAGATATAGTAGACTATATTCCAATGATCTTCAACCCGAGGCCCGTGACTTAATTTTTGGCGGCCTGCAAACAAATACTAATGTTCGCAATTTAGAGACAAAGAAACAGGGTCAGGTATCACATTAGATTCAAGAATATCACTGTATTTTGTTGTATTCACTAATACTCAAAGTGGAAGCCAGAATGTAAAACACACTAGTAGGTATAATGTTAAGTGAACCTACAGTTATTGTAATATAATTGGTACTTTGTATTACGTAAATATCAAGTTATTAATAATAATCAGTTATAATCAGTCGAATGTTATCAGTTAATTTTACTTATTTTTTAATATTATTTTTTACTTTACTGCACCGATCTATTGTCTTTTCTTAAATAAGTTAAGTTATAAAGTTTTTCAAGTTTCATGAATAATGTATTTTCAGAATTGTAATACGTAGGCTATATGTAGTATATTGTATATTCGTACATATGTTTAATCTATAACCCTAATACGCCAGCTGGTAAAATAAGATTGTATACTTTTGGAAATCCAATAATAATAATAATAATAATAATAATAATAATAATAATAATAATCAATACATCGATGCCTCTTTCACCAAAAAGAAAATGGCTCTTTAGCTAAGAAAGGTTGAAGACCACTGGACTATTCAGTCCATGCAGGTTAAAAACTGGATTATACAGTCTGTGCAGGTTAAAAACTTTGGTCGGTATCTTAAAGATTTTGTACATAAAAACTATAGCCTGAAAGAGTCACTTTAAACTGGTCTTGTGGCATTTTGTTGTTGTTGTGATGGTATGCATCTCTTGAGATGCAGTGATCTACTTAGGCAATGTAATACACGAAAACGATCACATATCGGATAAGCTTAGCTGTCACCATAAGGAGCTTATCGTACACAACGTCATTTACCTGAAAATACAGGTTTGTTTGTTTTCTAATTAATTGCTCAAGTCGTATACCAAAGACTCGCTCAAACGATGTAAGCTGATTTCGTTATACCTGAAGTTACAGGATTTGCCAAATGATTAGCCCTTGTTAAAAGTTGAACTCTCTGTAGTGGTATTTCCACAGAAAAGAAGTGAAAAGTTAATTCTTAGAATACAAAATATGTAAATGAAAAGTGGCATTTTTAACATCATTGAGTACGTTACCCTCCACTCTTGAAGCTTGCTAATCAATAAACGGAACAAGATCTCTGTAGTAAAATGTTTGAAAGCTGACATTTATCTCGTCTGGTACCAATAACAATCTAGACGAAAATTTTCGTATATAAACATACTGTGCAATATACCTAGGTATTCCTATAATGGTATCTGAGCTGGTGATTTTCTCTCCTTCCCGTAATGTCAACATTTAAACCGTTGTCTACTTCCGTATCGCTGCCTCACTGTTCCATCTCTACTGAATTTAACAATGAATTTCAGAAAGCTTCCTCTACAATTTGGAATTAAAATTGCTTCTGTTTGTGCTGCAATAACGTGCAGCAGAATATGCTGTGAACTCTGATTATGTGAGAAATATTTGGTTTTAATTAGATTTGGTAGCTTATACCTACTACAGCTCCCTTCTTCTACCATTCTAGTATTTCTGATTCATTTTACGACCGGTACACTATTTTCCATAGCATATATCCAAACCACTATCCAATATATATGCTTTTATGACGCACCGCACAGAAAACAACGCATATGTGGTCCTACAGGTATAAAATCAACGTAATATGACAACTTCATACAATGAACATTTTCATAATTGAAATAGAGGCTTCATTGAAAACAGTAGTCATCGTTTGATTTGGCAGTCAAGGCAGTCTAGGCTTTATAGCTATTTTGTTTTATAGCTATTTTTTTACTTTACTTTGTTTCATACAAAGATTAGAGTTTAGTTTGCCTCTTCTAACAGTTTTTATGACAGGCCTCATGCGCATATGGCGTAGAATAAGGAACGCCAAACTCTTCAACTTAGGGAGCTAAATTCAACCCTCCATATAATGCCCCTCTCACAGTGCCACCATCGCACTGTGCAAATAAATGCAAGTGAACGGATCTTCTCCCATGTAAAATACATAAGAAACATCGTTACTGTGCCAATTCATTGTACCAATGAATATAAGACAATTTTGACAAAAATATAGCTTTCAGTGATTAGTTGAAGAATTATTTTAAAAATGGCGTGAATGTTAGGAAGATTATTTAAAAAATGTACTGTACTATATTTCCAAGAAGTGAGTATTCCCCTGCCACTAACTGTAAACATAGTGTAGTGGAATGAGGGAGCTATGTTAAGAAGACGGACAGACATCCTGCATGAGGGTGGAGCAGATAGAAAGAGACCTTCATATATTGAGACATTCCAAACTTTACTTCTGTTAGTCCAGTGCCCATTCAGCTGTTAAACACTACTACAGTTACTCAGTTAGTCTACAGTTAATCACTAACATGGACCCACATGATTTTCAACCCCTTCGTGTACTGTAGCACTGGACATATTGCCTACTTTGATAAATTTAGTTACTGTACAATATTTTATTTTGGGCTAAAGTTCTCTATTTTTTTCTTTTATATAATTTTCTTTCATAATACAGTACAGTAAATTAATACAGCACTGTATTATGCCATTTTTATTTTAAAAATTACATTTCGTTTTAGGGCCACCCTCGCTTCGTGCCACTAAATGTTAGAGAACGGATGGTGGCATTATATCGAGGGTTGACTGTACTTCATAAACCCAACATATGTGGGGAGCTACCAAGGTCAAAAACTAAAAAATAGAACTTATATATTTCAATATAACGACTAAAATTTTTTATTAGAATATATAACATAACTTTCGGCAATGCTTTGTTCTATTGCCTGTAGTGATACAAATGTGAGAACTCTTCATAAATGGCACTCACTGTCAGCTACAATTTCTTTAATATTCTGTGAATAGTTGGTCACAGTCATTCGAACGCAGTTCTCCACAAGTTCATTAGATATTCTGTTTTTGTTTGTTTTTTGTTTGTTTCTTTTTTGTTATCATCTTCATGTTTGAAAATGAGGACTCACATAGAGGCCGGTTACACACATGACGGATTTTTTTCGTCGCGGAGAATTTACCGTCGCCGCTCAAAGAAATGAAACGCTTACACACTGAGCGGAAAAATTTCCGTCGCCGTCATATGAGCAAGCTAGTATATGCATTCAGTTTCAACTTCAGATCAATTCACATCAGTTTAACTGTGTTATTCAGATTATTGATTGCAGTGCAGTTTGAAATGAACAGGTAGCAGCTTCTAGCGTTATTGATATTCCGTCGTCGAATGATATCCATTAATTTAATTCTGAGAAACATATAAACTACAGTCAACCCTCGATATATATATATATATATTTCACAAAAATATGAAAGTCAAACAGCTGTAAAATTTGTCAGGGCGATCAATCTTTCCAGAATAACATTCGAAAATGTAGATACAATTCTAAACACCAGTGGGTACTGTTTCGAACAGTGACATTTTCAACGAACGATCTGCTTTCTTCCAAATATTATTTTATTTATTATTATTTACCAATAATATGAGCGTAATAATGAAGTGTCACATTTTGAATAGCCAGATGGCCAGATTGGGGCATGTAGTCAGCATGCCGACTCCTACGGCAGTTATTGATGACTTACTGAACCGGAGTCGCGCTACTTCTTTATGAATTAGCCCCTCGGTTGGTATCAGGAGGCTGAATGCACCCCGTTCCAGATCGCCCTACCTTAGAAAAATCCGAGGAGATACCGGGGATCGAACCCACACTTGTGGGTCCGCAGTCAGCAAACACTAGACTACGCAAGTGGTCTATCATTACATCAACAGCAATAATAAAAATGAAAAGCTCGAGAACGATTGCTGCATGCTATTCTGTATTGCTGAGGTGCAGAGGAAGTGTATTTCGTTGAAATAATACCACTGTTGAAAGACGTATGATTTAGTCCAGTCACCAGGTACTTTTGCCTGGAAAAAGGTCCGAAGTTAATGATTTTTTAGTATGTTGTATGTGGGTATTCTCTGGTGTAGAATCCAAGTTTTCCTATTCGAGAACCCTGTGGGGACTTCAGGGCAGCCGAAAAACCCGGAAATGTTGGGGCTTTTTTCATTGTTTTCCTTATAACTCCTAAAAATGCATTTTTCCTAAAACACTCCATTACAAAAGTTAAAGAGCCTAAAAATTCCTATTATGCTCACTGTTTACACGTTTTCTAAAACCAACTACGTACCGAGATATGGCGCTTCAACGTTTTGATAAACTTTCAAAATATCGAAAAACTGCGAAAAAATGCAGCATTTTCCCTAGTAACTTTCATCTTTAAACATTTATGTATGATTAAAGTTCAATAACCTACACAATAGAAAACCCATTCTTAATGAGATGTTCATTTAAGAATAAAGTATACAATTAAAGATTTATAAAAATGTATTTTACAAACATTTATACTACATGTGACGATATGTGGATATAGGCCTATTAACTAAGTAGAAAGTGTGTAAATTATTACAAATTATCCATTAATATTGATTGATCAAAGCTCCCAATGGCAAATCGGCATCATCTCTCGGTAATTCCTCCTGAGCAATGATCTTATCGATGATGTCCTCCTTTGCAGCCATTTCAGCATTCACTACTTACAGGAAGAATATCTTAGCAGCAGAAAATGTGCAGTAATTGACTGCATAAGGTTGTATGGGGTAAGACTACATCACGCCCGTTCGAGTCAGTGTACGTGGACTACGTACAGAAACACTTTGGGTATAACGCCATAGTAGTATTCGATGGATACCTTATTGACGTCGCTTATCAGAACACCAAAGCAAATGAACGATATCGCTGGGCTTTGCTGCACTAGTCCAGAAACCTTTTATTTTAGTTAACAACGGCCGTTACACTGTCAAAAGGAAAATGTCTGTCCAACGACAACTTTATTTCAATGCTGGTGACTGAAATGGCAGCAAAGGGTGTCGAGGTTAAGCAGGCAATAGAAGATGCCGATGTCATTATAGTGAACTGCAATACGTAAGGTAGCTGAATTCGATAGTGTTACTTTCACAGGTGAAGACGTCGATCTCTTAGTCTTGCTGACTGCATTAGGCTCTTCTGAAAATAACGTTTATTTCCAAAAGATTGGGATAGATAATGCACCCAGTGTTTTGTCTCCGTCATCTTCGTGCAAATATAATACTCTGGATATTATTTTCCTTCATGCAGCAAGCGGGTGTGACAATACATCAAACCCATTTGGATAAGGAAAGAAGAAAGTTTTCACTATTTCTGAGAAAAACCTTTCTCTGTCTGACATCGTTACTGTTCTCAAAGATGACGAAGCAACACCACACCAAATTTCGAAAGCAGGGGGCAACGTTTCTTGTGATACTGTACGGTGGAAACATGGACACAGATACTCTGGACGATCTTCATACCGAATATTTTCCAACTCAATGGCAAATCCAAATCCAACCTTGCCAGATTTTCCCCTGCACAAGACGCTGCCCGGTACCATTTACCTATCTGCAAGTGCAGACGTGGCTTGGCTACGAAAAGTTACTGTCAATTTCACGAAACGAGGGCTGATCCCCATAACAATGACCATGGATGCTGCTCAAGAAAAGTTGTTGTACATGTTATAATGCAGGTGCACGACAGGGTGTAGAACCGGGGCTTGCAGCTGCAAGAAAAGCAAGACTCCTGTATTCAGTCATCTGCAAAAATTGTGCAGGAAATTCTTGAGAAAATACCAGGGAGATGGACGTTATGTTCGACGATGAGGAGGACATCATCGATGAGATCATTGCTCACGAGGAATTACTGAGAGATGATGCCGATTTGCCATCGGGAGCAAAGAGGTCAAGGCTTTTATGAATCAATATTAATGGATAATTTGTAATAATTTACGCATTTTATACTTATACATATCATCACATGTAGTATAATTTTTTATAAAATTCATTTTTATACAACGATAATTGTGTACTTTATTCTTAAATTAACTTCTCATTAAGGATGGGATTTCTATTGTGTAGGACTCAGCGTTTCTCAACCTTTTTGAACCCGAGGACCTCTAAAATGTGTAAAAACTTTTAAGGACCCCTAATTTTACATCCCATTTTTAAAAGAAGGCCTATATTCGTAATATTTTGGGTTTTAATTATAGGTCATTATAACGAAATATGTGCAAAATTTTACTTCTCTACTTTCCACTTGCTTTATGATATTTTTAAATTATGTCTGCGGACCATCTGCACCATCTTCGCGGACCACCAGTGGTCCGCGGATCATAGGTTGAGAAACGTTGGTGTAGGTTATTGAACGTTATTCATGCAGACATTTTTAAAGATGAAAGTTACTAGGGAAACTGCATTTTTCGCAGTTTTTCGATATTTTGAAAATTTTTCAAAACTTTGAAGCGCCATATCTCGGTACGTATTTGGTTTTAGAAAACGTGTAAACAGTGAAAATAGTAGGAAATTTCATATTTTGTAACTTTTTTAACCGAGTGTTTTAGGCTAAAATGCATTGTTTAGGAGTAATAAGGAAAACAATGAAAAAAGCCCCAAAATTCCCGGGTTTTTCGTCTGCCCTGCAGTCCGCACAGGGTTCTCGAATTGGAAAACTTGGATTCTACACCACAAAATACCCACATACAACATACTAAAAAATAATTAACTTCGGACCTTTTTCCAGGCAACCCCAATTTTCAGTACCTGGTGACTGGACTAAATGATATTGATATTTGATATTTGAGTAACACAGGTTGTAATAATAAACATGCAGAATGCTGTGATGGCAAAACAGCTTTTCCCTGCAAGACATAAGCGGGTTAAACTGCTGTTGGAAATTGTACTTAAAATGTGTTAGTATTTGTACTTTGAGCTAGTTTTTGTAAATTGCAAATGCCGACGGTTTTATCCCATAAAACAGGTCTCGCTTCGATTAATGAAAGAGAATTTCATTATCAATAATACTCGTACTACTCATAATACTCATGTTCATTGTTATTCGAAATATGCTCAACCTGGCACCACAACATACTGAGCATATAACTCGACGGCAGAAAAAACGCTGTATGTGTAAATGTGCATTTAGCCACGTGGACCACTACTTCAAAGCGACGGTAAAATATCCGTCGGGCTCCAGTGGCACCAGGCGGACGGATATTTTACCGATCTTTTTTTCCGCCTCGTGCTCTAATTTACTTCAATGTACTATTGTCTTTGAGCGGCGACGGTAAATTCTCCGCGACGGAAAAAAACGCCTTGTGTGTAACGGGGCAGAGGCTGTAGGTAGAACTGAACAAGGCCATCGCAGAGCAATACGAAACACAACAGGATACTTTTCCTATGAAACAAGTGACCAAACAGATTTTAAGCTTGAGGTAGGGTTCAAAGGTCCACTTTGAAAAGTAATAATATCCATTTCTGCTGCCGAAAAAAAGGAGGCCATGGTTTTTCAGTTGGTTTCAATTGTGGAATGTGCTGTGTTATTATATAGGTTTTTGCTGTATCTAAAGGTTTGACATTTATATTCGTGATTGTAAAGTGTTGCTTCTCTACTGATTTCAACGTGTGAGTGTTTGCAATAACTTTCTTGAGTGTTAAAGACTGTTTTCATTAATTTTAGTGTTGATATTTTTCCATATATTTAGACCATGGGCTACAAATATGAAACCCTCCCCCCCCCCGTGGGAATTTCCGACACATATATTTTTTTGTTGGTATTGTCATCTAGTTTAAGATTTTAGTTGTTTGCCCCTTATAATTACAGCATTTAGCCGGAAACCCCGGAAAACCCTGGAAATTCGCAGAAAATGAATTTGTTTTAATTTTTCATTGTTCTTTGCTCCTAATATTCCCAGGGAATTTCTGACTTACACATTTTTGTTGGTATTGGCATCTATTTTAATGTTCCAGTTGTTTGCCCCTTTCAAATTACAACATATCCCCGGAAAACCACGTATATACGGAGAAAATTACTATGTTTTATTTTTTAAATCTTTGTTCTTTGCACCTATTATTCAAAGGGAATTTCTGACGTACATGTTTTTTTGTTGGCATTACCATCTAGATTAAGGTTTCAGTTGTTTGTCCCTTATCAATTACAGTATATCCCCGGAAAACACGGAAATCCAGAGAAAGGGACTTCGTTTTATTTTTTAGAAATCTTAGTTCTCTGCTCCTAGTATTCAAAGGGAATTGGTGAACCATATGTTTTTGTGTTGGTATTCCCATATAGATTAAGGTTCCAGTTGTTTGCCCCTTACCAATTACAGCATATCCCCGGAACCCCGGAAAACCACGTATATACGGAGAAAATTACTATGTATTATTTTTTAAATCTTTGTTCTTTGCTCCTAATATTCAAAGGGAATTTCTGATTCGTATGTTTTTTTTGTTGATATTGCCATCTAGTTTAAGGTTGCAGTTGTTTGCCCCTTATGAATTATAGCATATCTCCAGAAAACTCCGAAAACCACGGAAATCCGGAGGAATTGACTTTTTAAAAATTTCTTTAAAATCTTTGTTCTTTGCTCCTAATATTCCCAGGGAATTTCTGACTCATATGTTTTTTTGTTGGTATTGCCATCTAGTTTAAGGTTTAAGTTGTTTTCCACTTATCAATTACAGCATATCCACGTAAACCCTGAAAACCACGAAAATCCGCAGAATTTCTAGAACTCGGAACTTGTGATGTACGGTCACTGAAACCGTTATTGCGAAGTAATTCTTCTGCTTCAAGTGTGTCCCTTGCAGGTTCAAAAGGGTGAGTATATGGACTGCGAGATATCTGCCATAATTGTGATGGTCACAAAGGATCAAAGGATCAAAGAACAAAGGTTTTAAAAAAATTAAAACGAACTCATTTTCTTCGGATTTTTTAGGTTTCCGGAGTTTTCCGGGGATATGCTGTAATTGATAAGGGGCAAACAACTGAAACCTTAATTTACATGGCAATACCAACACAAAACCATATGAGTCACCAATTCCCTTTGAATACTAGGAGCAAAGAACTAAGATTTAAAAAATTAAAACAAAGTCATTTTCTCCGGGCTTCCGTAGTTTTCGGAGTTTTCTGGGGATTTGCTGTAATTGATAAGGGAAAAACAACTGAAACCTTAATCTACATGGCAATACCAACACAAAACCATATTAGTCACTAATTCCCTTTGAATACTAGGAGCAAAGAACTATGATTAAAAAAATCAAAACAAAGTCATTTCCTCCGGGTTTCCGTGGTTTTCAGAGTTTTCTGGGGATTTGCTGTAATTGATAAGGGGCAAACAACTGAAACCTTAATCTACATGGCAATACCAACACAAAACTATATGAGTCACTAATTCCCTTTGAATACTAGGAGAAAAGAACTAAGATTAAAAAAATTAAAACAATGTCATTTTCTCCGGGCTTCCGTGGTTTTCAGAGTTTTCTGAGGATTTGCTGTAATTGATAAGGGGCAAACAACTGAAACCTTAATCTACAAGGCAATACCAACACAAAACTATATGAGTCACTAATTCCCTTTGAATACTAGGAGGAAAGAACTAAGATTAAAAAAATTAAAACAAAGTCATTTTCTCCGGGCTTCCGTGGTTTTCAGAGTTTTCTGGAGATTTGCTGTAATTGATAAGGAGCAAACAACTGAAACCTTAATCTACATGGCAATACCAACACAAAACTATATGAGTCACCAATTCCCTTTGAATACTAGAAGTAAAAAACTAAGATTTAAAATATTAAAACAAAGTCATTTTCTCCGGGCTTCCCTAGTTTTCGGAGTTTTCTGGGGATTTGCTGTAATTGATAAGGGGCAAACAACTGAAACCTTAATCTGGATGGCAATACCAACAAAAGAACATATGATTCAGAAATTCCCTTTGAATATTAGAAGCAAAGAACAAAGATTTAAAAAATAAAACATTGTCATTTTCTCCGTATAAAAGTGGTTTTTCGGGTTTTCCGGGGATATGTTGTAATTTGTAAGGGGCAAACAACTGAAAACTTAAACTAGATGACAATACCAACAAAAATATGTGAGTCAGAAATTCCCTGGGTATATTAGGAGCAAAGAACAAAGAAAAATTAAATGAAACTAATTTTCTCCAGATTTCCGTAGTTTTCCGGGGTTTCCGGGTAAATGCTGTAATTGATAAGGGGCAAACAACTGAAGACTTAAACTAGATGGTAATAGCAACAAAAAATATGTGAGCCATAATTTCCCTGGGCATATTAGGAGCAAAGAACAAAGAAAAATTAAAACAAACTCATTTTCTCCGGATTTCCGGGGTTTCCGGGTAAATGCTGTAATTGATAAGGGGCAAACAACTAAAAACTGAAACTAGATGGGAATACCAACAAAAAAATATATGTGTCGGAAATTCCCACGGGGGGGGGATGGGGGGTATACAGTAGCCTACGCTCTAATTTTTCTTGTTTGTGGAGTAAAGGCCTCCTACAGAGACTGATTGTTGAAGACATTGCCTACTGTGTTGGTAGCAGTAGGTAATAAAAAGAAATACCCACTGCCTTCTAAACTGTATTAATCGTGTATACACTGCCTGTCCTATACGGCTAATTTTGCGTACTCGGCGACATTACAGATGGCAGCACCTTTCACACCCAGAATGCTTCTTGTTTTTTGCTCGACACTGTTGATTATGTAGTGCTGTCACCGCCGTCTCATAATCACTGCCTTCTAAACTGTATTACTCCTCGAGACGGCGGTGTTCATAATATAGTCTATCAATGCGTCTAATTAATTTACATTTATGTTAATTATTGCTCCAAAATTCCATTTCAAGGTAAGTGTCATATACTGGAATAATATTACGTTCTAAACAAATAACACAAGTATCTGTGTCTGTTTATTGCTTATTTTGATTAGTGATTGCTGCAATCTGGGTGTGAACTGTGTCACCTCTACTGGATAAATTAGGCAATTTAACAATACTCTGAACTCCATGTTAAAATAAAGCATAGGACAGGCAGTGTAATTCTCGAGACGGCGGTGGAAATACCATACGCCATAAGGCAGTGAACACCGCTGCAATAATGTTGAAAGCAAATACATCTGACAATACTCAAACGGAAGAAACTCGCGCTATGAGCAATCATTACATTCGTGCTCCAAAATTTACTTATAATGCAAATGTAACAAATTCCAACAGTCTGGAATTGCATACCGATGATTCAAGTGAATATGCAATGAATCAAGACATGGATAGTGAGTTACATCATGAAAATCCTCATTCACCAAATTCAGCTTCAAAGCGCTTGTGCACTGCTCCTACAATGCACTCGAGCTCACTGCCAGACGAACAATGGCAACAGGATAAGGTCCCACATTCCAAAGGCCATAGGAGAAATTTAGCTGATATCTCAAATGTAAACTATACAGTACCAGTTTCAAATAGATTTTCATCACTGACTGATGACTCAGCACAAGATGATAACACAAACAGTAGGCCTACACTGGAAGTACGCATACCAAAACCAGAACCTATTTTTGTAACAGGTATTGTTAATATACAAGAATTCAAGAAAGTAATGAGTGGCATAGTTGCCAATGACAAATATACACTGACTACATTGAGAGCAGGGCATCTTGTCAAACTGATGCCAATAGATATAGAAAGCTATAAAATAATAAGAGAATGTTTCCTGAAAAAAGACATTAGTCATTATACGTACCAGTTAAAACATGAGCGTGCTTACCGAGTAGTTCTCAGAGGTATGCATCACAGTGAAGATGTAAATATTATAAAAGAGGAACTAAAGGCACTAGGCCATGTAGTCAGGAACATTACTAACGTACTACATACAGTAACTAAAGAGCCTCTGCCTCTCTTTTTCATTGACTTGGAACCTGCACCCAACAACAAGACAATACTTGATATAAAGCACTTATTTCATACATTTGAACCCCCTTACAAAAAACGTGAAATTGTGCAATGCAAGAGATGTCAACGGTTTGGACATACAAAAAATCACTGCAATCGGCCGTTTAGGTGCGTCAAGTGCAGCGAAGACCACCCAACAACAACTTGCCGTAAAAAACCCGAAACTCCACCAATTTGTGTAAATTGTAGTGAGAACCATCTAGCCAGTTAAAGAGGATGCAAAACTTATAGGAAATATAAACAAAAGACATTTGAACCACTGAGGAAAAAAACCGTGTCCAAACAACCTCTAACAACAACGGTAACGCAAGTTCCAAGTAATGAACATCCGAGTACCACTACTTCAGACAAAACTTATGTAGAAGGTGTAAAGGGAAGTTCTCAGTGGCAAGAGCCACAACAGTCAATTAACATCATCACTGCAATGGAACAAATGTTCTCTAGGTTTGAAAAAACCATAGAGAAAGTTATTGGTAGCATGATGGATCGCATGTTCGATCTAATCAAAGCCATCGCCAATGGAAAATAAAATGGCTAAAACTCTAAATATTTCCTCTTGGAATGTCAACGGCTTGTCTGAACGTAGACAAGAATTAGAATTATTTATAAAAATGAACAAAATTGATATAGTACTCATTTCATAAACAAGATTTACAGAGAAAAACTATGCTAGATTTCGAGGATATGTTACCTATACAACAAACCATCCTTCAGGAAATGCCCATGGTGGTACGGCAATCATAATTACGATAAAATTGTATTCGACATTACGAATTTCCTAAACATTGTCAAGATTTCCTGCAAGCTACTAGCATAAAAGTTGATACTGCTCTCGGGTCAATAACTATTTCTTCTACTTATTGTCCACCTAAACATAAAATCAATTCCCAGGAATTTTAAAACTTCTTTAGAACTTTGGGTTCAAAATTTGTAGCATGTGGAGATTGGAATGCAAAACACACTCACTGGGGGTCACGACTGATCACAACCCATGGAAGACAGCTGTATCGTGCAATCACTAATAATAATTTAGAAATCTTATCTACTGGTGAACCCACTTACTGGCCTTCTGATACAAGTAAAATACCAGATCTATTGGACTTTTTCATAACAACGGGTATTTCACAGAATTATCTGCACATAGAATCCCTTTTTGATTTATCGTCTGATCATTCTCCAGTTATGATGTCATTGAACGCAGAAGTAATACTCAGGCAGAGACCTCTCATTCTTTGCAATAGACGAACAGATTGGGAGTATTTCCGAGATATCTTACAAGAAAGAATCACATTGAAAATCAGTCTCAAAACATCTGAAGAAATAGAAGACGCAGTAAGCAATTTAACAAAATCGATTCAATCTGCTGCATGGGAAGCCACTCCAGATTTAAATCTAAAACTGCCTCCTGTAAATCAGTACATATCATGTGTTAAAGAAAAAATAGAAGAACGTCGTAAATTAAGAAGAATATGGCAGAACCACAGATATCCTGAAGATAAAAGGCGATTCAACAGAGCTTCCCAAGAACTAAAAAGGCTCATACAAACAATGAAAAACCAATCCATCCAAGAATATCTGGAAAATCTAACGCCTCTGGAAGCTAGTGAATATTCTTTATGGAGAGCTACAAAGAAATTGAAAAGACCTACAGACCCCATACCACCAATTAAGAAAGAAGATGGCACTTGGGCTAGAAGCTGTGATGAAAAAGCTATGTTATTTGTCACCCATTTATTACAAGTATTCCAGCCATTTCCTTCAATGGCACAAGAAGATGACACTGAGATAGATCAGTACCTTCAAGACCCTTTCCAAATGTCTCTACCGATTCAGTCAGTATCTCCAAGAGAGGTCAGAAAAACTATAGAAAATAATTTGAATCCTAATAAGGCTCCTGGTTATGATCTAATAACAAGTCGTATCTTGAAAGAACTGCCATATAAAGCTATGATTTTTATTGCATTCATATTTAATGCAATAATAAGGTCGGGGTACTATCCAGGAGGATGGAAAATATCACAAATTATCCTCATCCATAAAGCAGGAAAACCTCCAAATGAAGTTAAATCTTACAGACCAATAAGTTTATTGCCTGCTATTTCTAAATTGTTTAAGAAAATACTCCAGGCCAGACTTAAACCACTCCTTACTGACATAATTCCCGATCATCAATTTGGATTTCAAGCACAGCACTCAACCATAGAACAAGTGCATAGAGTAACAGATGTCATTCACAATGCATTTGAAAATAAAGAATACTGTTCAGCAGCATTTCTTGATGTTAGCCAAGCTTTTGATAAAGTATGGCATACTGGATTGCTATTCAAAATAAAAAAGTTCTTACCCCATTCTTTTTATAGTATTCTGCAATCATACATAGAAAAAAGATTCTTTCAAGTTAAATTTGAAGACAGCCTATCGGATCTCTACCCTATCAACTCTGGAATTCCACAAGGAAGTGTCCTTGGTCCTATGTTGTATTTACTGTACACTGCAGATTTGCCCATAGATGTACCGACAACTATAGCCACTTTTGCTGATGATACAGCAGTCTTAGCAGTCCATGAAGATTTAACCATAGCGTCACAACACATACAAGATTACCTAATTAAATTGGAGACTTGGTTTAAAAAATGGACAATAAAAATTAATGAAGATAAGAGTCTACATGTAACTTTCACGCTAAGACGAGGCACTTGCCCTCCAGTAAGAATCAATGGTAAGACTCTACCTCAGTCAGAAGAAGTTAAATATTTGGGTATCCATCTTGATCGTCGTTTGACCTGGAAAAAGAATATAAGTACCAAACGCAAACAACTAAATCTAAAATTCAGCAAATTGTATTGGCTGCTAGGACCCAAGTCAGAGTTGTTAAGTACGAACAAACTTCTAATTTACAAATGTATCCTTAAACCAATATGGACATATGGAATTCAACTTTGGGGTACATCAAGCAACTCCAACATAGAAATTCTAGAACGTTTCCAATCCAAAACGATACGAACTATTGGTAAAATAGTATATCAATAACAAATATATTTATCAAGATCTTGAAATACCAACAGTAAAACAGGAAATAAGTAAATACAGTATGACCTACCAGAATCGTCTAAACAAACATCCCAATTCATATGCAGTGAATCTCCTGAACAATGGGACAAACACGTGTAGGCTTAATAGAAATAGAGTTTTGGACTTGATCTACAGATTTAATTAATTGTCAAACAGATTTGTTATGTTCTACAAATATTAGCCACTGGGCTATATTTGTAACATGTTCATTCTTGCATCATTTTACTTATTGTTCATTGTAGAACAGATTGTAATGTTGAAGAAAGATTATTAAAAAAAAAATTCTGCTGCCGGACCATCTTCGTTTAAAGATTGCAATTCATCCGTCGAGAATTCTTCAACATCAATGTCCATAAAAGGTGTTGTGATGAATTGTGCCAGAAGTTCAATTTTCTTGAAATCCTGAACGCGTTTCTGAAATTGTTCCCTCAAACTTGATAAAATTTCTACATTCTCTTTGCCACACTAGGATTGCAAAAAACATTGTATTTCCAAGTCAGTTTTTCAACCAGGGAAAGTGTTTGGCATCATCTCGGTGAGCTTCTTTTCCCACAAAACAACTTTTTTTTTTAAATGCTTGTCTTTGGTTTGCAGTTTGAAATTGCGTTCATTACGCTTTTTTTTAGCAAGATGTTAATAAAGAAACTACTACCAACATAACAAAACAGTCTGCTGACCGTACAGTGTAGGCAATCTCACGAAGCCAAACTCGACAATAAACGTATGTAACATTCCGCGAGGTAATCAAAATAGTCCTACGAGCTACCTGTAACGGAGAGGTAACGGAGAAAAGTTGCCCCCCATGGAAAATTTAATTTGAGCCTCCCAACAAATCTATTCATATTCAAGCAAATGGGGCAGTAGCATTTCTTTGACAGCGGGAAATTTCAAATTTGATAGACTGATATGCCCTCGGAAGTATTAAAATTTTCCAGTATTATTATTACCGATGCCCGTCTGCGTAGTCTCGTGGCTGGCTGCCTGCGGATCCGCATGTCCGGATTCGATCCCCGGTACCTCCATGGATTTTTTCTGAGTTAGAGAGGTTTGGAAAAACAATAACGTTTAATGTAAAAAATAAACGACTAAAAACAGGAGTAGGAAAAATAGTCCAACTTAAAATAAGACCACTTGAGTGTACTCAGCCTCCCAATTCAAACTGAGAAGCCTGATAAAGAAGTAGAGGCTCCGATTCAGTAAGCTATCAGTAAACAGTCGTGGGAGTCGGTATGTTGACCACGTGTCTCCAATTCTGCCATTTGCCTTTGATAGATGACGCAGCAATTGGATGACATGCATATTCCCTCAAGAGATGTAGCGCCATAGAGTTTAGTTTATTATTACCGATAGGCGATATTATTATTATATTGATATTAATATTATTAGTAGAAATAATGGAGGTACGTCATTGTGCGGTTGGCTGAGGCACAGCGCTACAAACAGGAAGGTCGCGGATTCGATTCCGGATGAAGTCGTTAGGATTTTTCAATTGACCTAATCCTTTTGGTGACACCATGGACCTGGGGTCTCCTTGGCCTCTATAGAAATGTATAGGCCTACTAGAGGGTAAAGGCGGTCAGTAACCTTACTGTCTACATGACGCCCCGAATGTCTAGAAGTCTGGGAGCGTCAACCTCCTGAAACCTTAATGGCCTTTACGACTTTCAGTAAGAGTAGTAATGATACTTGAATTAGTCTTCTTATTCGTCACGGTTTTGGCCTCAGTTCGTTCCGTCTTCAAAATGCTCATACCATATTTTCTTTTTCTTCCAAAAGTAATATTAGTGCAGAAAATTAGGAAATAAATTAGGCCTAGTATTATTCCCTAGATGATATAGATCGCTTACCTCGAAACTCTGGCACAGGTAGGCCTAGACTGTAATAAGAGCTCGTAACTTAGTTTGCTGACAATTGACATGTACTGCGCGGCGTATTCAGCGAAAGTTGCGAATCTTCTTTCTTTCAGATGATTTTTAAAATGACATTAACCCTACTTGAGTGACATGGGATTCTAGCAGGCTATAACATTCTTTCTTTAACGTTCTTCACCATTGACGCCATTTCAATTTTGTTATGGCCCTAAGAGGCAATTTCCGGTCACGGAAACCACCATTAACGGCCGTGGGTGTCGGCATGCTGACCACTTTCCCCCAACCTTGCCATCTGCCTATGGTAGATGACGCAGCGATCGGGTGGTAGCCCTTGTCTCTTCAGGGATGTAGGGCCACGGATTTTAGTTTAGTTCTAAGAGGCAATTATTGAAGACAGCGAACAATGTCGATATATTCAAAATGCATTTTAAATTCGATTTTCTGTCGATGCGATAGATTTCAAGATTACTTTACTCTCTTAGTATCCATGTTCGTCCACAGTGATGCAACCTCACTGTAACAGTACATTCAGCATGAGGTATCAGTTGCCTATAACCTGATGAGTTATTGTGTCGTGCTGCAGATTGTAAGTGTACATAACTCATGGGATCAATAGCTTTAATTCAGGGTCAAAAGGAAGGTCAAAACTGCAAGTATTTCTAAAACCCGGCACACTAGATTTGCTGCGAATGAGATTCTGGCATAAAGGTACTTCTTTTTCTTTTCACTCCTTGCAACGAACTATTGCGGACGTAAAAATCTACAGTAGCGCTCTTTGCCCAACGACATTCCTAAATGTCCTGGGTTATAAGCTATTTTAATTTTACTATGTTTAATGAACTTATAAATAAAACATGAAATAACAAATGCATAATATTGAACACATAAACACTTATTTAAAGATAACTATATTAGAATATATAAACAACTCAATCAAATATAGATACAAAAACCAAAACTGTCACTATAAAGATGGGAATAACTTAAATACTACCGTAAACACGAAAGTGACAGATGTATGAACATTTCTTTTCAAAAATAAGTAATGTGTTACAAATTATACAATTATAGTACAAAGGTTCTGTGTTGTAATTAAATCCTAAAACATTGCTTTCAATCAATATTTCCATTTATAACATGTTTTAATAAAGCTGAAATATTACTTTACGTAAATTTTCCCTTTGTATTTGTAAAGGTCAAGTCCTTTCCCCTCCCCATTGTTTTGCTACCAGCAGGGTCTGGAGGATAATGAAATATCCCAAGCACATATGCTCCAAAGTTTGTAAATTATGCTCCAGAACCAACGAAATATGCTGTACCATTTAAAATAATTTTAATTCTTTACGTTCTCTAATTACATTAAAAACTGACAAAAATAACCAATATTCTTATAATTTATATTTTGACACAGTCCACTGCAACTATTTACAGTTACTGACAATATTTTTTCTTAAGTATAATTTTTTATTATTATTACGAGATTTTATGATTATTATTATCATTATTTAATACAAGTAAAAACAACTAAAACTAAACATTCCCCTATTTGAGCAAAGCTCGTGTTTAGGGAATATAGTATATTAATATACCGGTACATATAATTACATATCACTGCACAGTATACTATGCACGAAAAAGTTCTAAATTTATGAGTACATGCAATTCATATCGTAAAATCAAATCCGAAAATATTAAGCTTTTTATACAGCTGATTTTCAAATCATTCAGGCAGACACTAAGCCTATGATGAAATGTTTGAATTAGTATATCAGTAAAATTTTTCGGAAATATCCCGTGATATAGATGACTAATTAATAAATCAAGGACAGATATTTTAAAATCAAGCAAACTTGAAACATTATATAAAAATTAAGAAAATAGGCTAAAATATGCATAATTCGAGTAAAACCATACATTTTCTGTTCTTTCTTTAATGACTGTAGGCTTACACATTTTAACATTAGAATTCAATAGAGTAAATTTTTAAAATTTAATGTTTCAAAATCTTCCGCCATCATACCTTTTAATGTCCTTAAATCATTAGTAGGCCTAATAAATATTAATTACTTATTAATGGCATGCTATATACATCAATAAAATATTTGGAAAAATGTGTCTAATTATTTGTAACATATGGAATTATAAAAACAAAATATATATTAAACTAATTGTGCATCTCAGACTTATAATCACTATTTAAACCGGATTAAAATTCGATTAATCGATTAAAAGCATTCAGTTAACTGATCAAAATTTTTTGTCTATGAACAACTCTATATAAAAATATAAGTTACACATGAAACACATACTGCAAGTGAATTTACAATAATTATTTTTACATTCTGAAGAAAGAACAACAAATAAAGAAAATTTAATATTCTATATGACTAGTGAATAACGAACTTTAAGCAGAAAAAGCGTTGTTTACTGGTGTCGGGTAATGGTTATGAATGATTGCCGGTGCCTGTGTCGTATGTTACTCCATATTTTACAGCAGGGACAAAGAAAAGCTTATATATCACCTAGGTAATGTATTTGCTGCCTTTTGTTTCCCTTAACCTCTATAGTGAGTGAAATATTGAGAAATGAATAATTATAACATAGTTTCTTTCTTTCAGTCATATTTAAAATAGGCATATTATAAAGACTCGATTTCTGTACACTTCTGTGCGATTCCATAGACCTAGGCTTACATCGAGTTCTAATGCTCAAATTAAACAAGTAGGTCTAGCCTACATCGAGTTCTAATTCTCAAATTAAACACGAGAACTGAATATCTGGCATTGTACATTGAAGCAAGCAGTTTTTCAACAAGCTGTACGATCCGATAAATAAAACATTACACAGATGAGAACAAGAGGACAATAGTAGACTCACGTTTAATAATATTCTCTCAGACAAGAATGGAGGAATATTCAGTCCAAAGAAGGATGAATGTGACCTATTTGTTACCTATAGAACAAGTAACATTAACTAACAAAAACAAATTTATATGAAAGAAAAGCTCGAGAAAGACATCAAAGATAAGAAAGTTGCCAAATTAGGTACAGTCGAAGAATTTTTAAGATGGAGTTGCAGGCTGTAAAGGTGGTCCATTCTTTCTGCATGCTGGTTTATTAGCTATATTTAAAAACTAAATTGGCAGTTCTTAATTTTTGAATTTTTTAAATGCCCAATCAACTTGTCACTGATTCACGAAAGTGAGACTAGGCTTGTACAATAAAAATTTTCCACTTTTGTCATCGACACATTGAAGAAATTAGCGAAGGAGAGTAAGGCACTCACCTACTTATACAGTGCACGCCGCTTATTGTGATCACTTTCAGACGCAGCTAAGCTCATAATATTAACCGATTGATAACAGTAGCCGAATTCATAAAATAATATGTAATTGTAAATCATTGAACCACTTACAGGCTAATACAGTAACAAACGGCAAGCAATTATTTTTTCAACCAGTAACAAAGTTTTTAGTTGTTTTACTTTCCTTTAGGAGTCCATTAACTAATACTCCATACTTAGTTACGAGTATTTTTCGAAGTCTATACTGATCTGTGGGGAACACCGCGTAGCAAAACATCTAATGCCTCTCTGTTCAAGTCTTTTCATTTTACTTTAGCCATCACTGCATGTCAACATTGTTATCTTCATACATCAAAAGCTGCAGCTTAAGTGTGGGGTGGAACATGTTTCAATGCTTAAAAGAGAAAGTTTTGTTATGCCTCCCCCTCGAGCTGGTCATTCTGTGAGCTGGGAACAGTATTGCTACTAGTGATGGGAACCATTCGAATGAATTCATTCGAAATATTCGATTGTTAAAATCATTCGAAATTTTCGAGATGTTAAAACATCATTCGAATAGTTTTGCGCTGTTCTAGGCTCAAGGCTTATGTGCTTACTGAACTACTGAGCTTAAGCGAATGAATTCATTCGAATGCTTCAACCTCTCGGAGTCTGTCCTCTCGGCTCGAGCTCTCGTTCATTCGATTGTTTTCGTGTTCCGTCGTGTCCTAGTAGCAAAGCGTTCGCTAACTTCCGTCCCTCCAATTACAAACGGGGGACAACGGCATGACGTAGAGCTAGAAGATTCCTAGTTTCCTAGCCGTTATTTAGGCTACAACATAATATATTTTGACAATAAATAGCCGTTCGCTCCAAAATTAAAAATATCAATTTTTCACAGATTGCATTATTGTTCCTATTTTACATCCGTTTATCATCTTCTACATGAAACATACGCATTTTTCCAATGGAGTATTTATTTGATTAATTAGCATATATTATGATATTAATTACAGCCTGTCTATCAAAGTAAAATAGTAACCATGTTGATGCACTTTTCGATTGCAATATTTAAAGTTTTTAACTCTATATACTTTCATGTCCTTGCCTGAATGTGGAATTGGAAGGAATATAGTTCCTAAAAAGTTTCTTGTATAACGTACATGTTTTGCGGAATTCACTGGTTCATTAATTATTGATTTGAGATCCCATTACATAAGAGGGTGACAACATTGCAACATGTTTAGAACCCATTTAGATAATATCGATCATAATTAATAATTACAGACTACACTGAATTGTTGAATTTGGTAGCTGAGACATGTTCCAATTACAAGATAAAAGCATTGACTGATATTTTATTTAAAATTGTAGGAACAAAGAGAAAACTAGTACGAACAGATTTCTTATTAGTTATGACTGATTAAAAGCTTTAAAAACATGTCTTGAAAAAACATAATAAACATTTTTTGTAAACTAAAAAGTTTTATTATTTTATACATTATTGTTTTATGCTTGTTATTAACAATTATTATTACATATATGCAAATACAAATAATAATTATACGAGGTTCTCGAGTTATTCCTGCTTAAGGAATTTATATTTCCAGGACATCATATATTTCATGTTAAGCCTATGTAATATAATGTATTTACTATAGTACTTTCTTTGTTCAAGACTGCATGAGTAAAATAATAAACATCTGAATGCCGTGTTTCTTGCAAGCTGGTCCCTTTGTTTAATGCGTCCGAAATGTGCGTATTAAATTTAAATCTACCCCCTTTCTATTGGGTCATTCCATATTAAATCAACAGATTTTAAGGAAATTTTTTGCCGCACCATTTTTGATTTTCATGAAATTTGGTAGGTGATGTGTACCAGTCTTCTGAACCCCAAAACAAATCTTGTTATACCTCAAAAAAATTTTACTCCTGAGATATAGGCATTTGTTTGGGACATGAACAAGCAAAAAATGTAATTTCAGACCCATTTTCTGAAAGCCGTAGAATTTCTATTTGAATCAGTAGGATGATCAATTAGAGCTCATTGGAAAGCTTAAAGAATGGACTTTCATTTGTGCATACTGAATTAGATTTAAGTTAAGTCTAAACAGACGTTTCTAGGGCTCTAATCTTCGTTCGTGAACTGTCGTTTTTACTGTTACACTTATGAATGAGGAGTATGTGTAGGAAAAAAAACTGAGCTGTTACTGGTGGTCCTTCACCCTGAAAAATTTGCTTAAACTTCGAAGAAAATGTAAATCGTGCTTTTTCTCGGTCCCAAAAACCAATGTGGGAAGGTGATAAAAATCTGAAAATGCCAAGATGAGAAGCCCTTATAGTGTACTTTAAAATAAAAACAAAATCATTTTGTGACCCAAAGGGATAGAGGAGCTACAAGCCTTTGAAATATCAAGAAAACAACACTTGACCGCTACTGAAAATAGGCTAAACAGATAGGGTAATTACCACAAAATTTAATTTAAATTTACATAAAATATAAAACATTTATTTACAAATGAGAATTTTCCTCAGTCATACAAATTTATGATTTGTTGTAATTTTTCTAACAATTTTTCACATTTGACTTCTTTATAAGCTACATTGATGGCAATTTCAAGTAGGCCTACTGTATTTTCAACTATTGTATTTAGAAACAATTCTTATCCTGGTTTTTTGGATGTAGGTAATGCATTAAACACTAAAAGCTGCATAAAGCTTTTTAAGGTCACATCAAATTAACCTTTTCTGTATGTTAACCTTTTTCTCCATTAGGTCCTCTAACAGATACACAGTCCCTTTTCCTTGGCATCATTCTGCTGTACTCATTTTTTTCGTAGAAGTCTTGTACAGTTTTGACTGAAACTTCATCAAGTTTATTCCTAGTCCTGTTCTCCTTATTCTGTGGCAAAATCCCGTTCTTTTTCACTAAATTTCTTGACTGGCGGGCTAAGTATTGGCTGACATTAAACTCACTCTGAACTATACTAATACTCCAACTACTCCAGGAGCTAAACTTACAATATTCTTTAGTAGTTGATGCAACTTTCATTTTTTTCTTTAAGCTTGTGAATTAGTTGCTTGTACTCATTCACTAAACTGGCAGGCTGCATGTTCATTGAAAATTCCTCATTATCAGTTGAAATGTTCAAATCAAAAGACTTGCTTAACATTCCTGTTATAGATTTGACTATCTTACTAACTTTATTTGTTAACACTGAGGGTCTAGCTTCAACTGACAGCTTTTGCACCTTAACAGGAGAAATACCAAGGACTGAACAAGCATCATTAACTGTTTCAACAAGAATGGCTTCAGGTTCATAAATGTCTGGGCATTCATCTTCACTGTCAGTACCGGTCTCTGTGCCTTGTTTTGGATTTTTAATTTTTTTAACACTTTGTGCACAATACCTTCCCTGTGATTAATTTCAGCTCAGGACTGCACATGGAAAGTGTCATTGATATTTATCTGAGAGATATTTTAATAGGTTTTGAGTGAACACTGTAGGGGTCAGAGGAAGACCATACACAAGATTTGGAAGTATCTGTCCAAAAATTCAGCCTTGTGAAACATTTTATATCATCGCAACCAGTTCTAATTGAAAATAATGTTTTTTTGTTCTTCAGTGAACTCGGAAATAGTATCGAGTACTGAAGACCTAGAGTAAGATAATTTATGAGATACCTCTCCTCTGAAGATGCCAACAGTACAAGAACACTCAATCATAGTAATATACTGGTAACAATTTCAATAGCATGTATTCAGCACAAAATAACAATAGTAATAATTTAAAAAATAAATAAACTAATCAAAAGATAATGAAGCACAAACACAACCTACTTGCTGTGAGTCAGCTCAGTAAGTGGATAGTGGACAGCATTGAACAGAGGGGCTGGATCATATGAAGCTATGCATATGCAAACATGACTTGGTCAGCAACTAGACTCCAATGAACAGTGCGTGTCCAGAACTTATCCTATTATAACAGTTAACATATAATTCAATATACTGTATAGAAGAGTAGAGTTTAATGCAGTACCTACACCTAACAAACCAGGATAAGAATGGTTTCTAAATACAGTACTTGAAATTGCCATCAATGTAGCTTAAAAAGAAGTCAAATGTGAAAAATTGTTAGAAAAATTACAACAAATCAGAAATTTCTATGACTGAGGAAAATTCTCATTTGTAAATAAATGTTTTATATTTTATGTAAATTTAAATTAAATTTTGTGGTAATTATCCTATGTGCTTAGCCTATTTTCAGTAGCGGTCAAGTGTTGTTTTCTTGATACTTCAAAGGCTTGTAGCTCCTCTATCCCTTCGGGTCACAAAATGATTTTGTTTTTATTTTAAAGTACACTATAAGGGCTTCTCATCTTGGCATTTTCAGATTTTTATCACCTGTCCCACATTGCTTTTTGGGACCGAGAAAAAGCCCGATTTACATTTTTTTCGAAGTTTAAGCAAATTTTTCAGGGTGAAGGACCACCAGTAACAGCTCAGTTTTTTTCCTACACATACTCCTCATACATAAGTGTAACAGGAAAAAAAAAATTGGCCTGTTACTCCAAGTCCTTCATTGTTTTTTTAATGTCTAATGTTACGCAAAACGACAGTTCACGAACGAAGATTAGAGCCCTAGAAACGTCTGTTTAGACTTAACTTAAATCTAATTTAGTATGCACAAATGAAAGTTCATTCTTTAAGCTTTCCAATGAGCCCTATTTGATCATCCCACTGATTCAAATAGAAATTCTACGGCTTTCAGAAAATGGGTCTGAAATTACATTTTTTGCTTGTTCATGTCCCAAACAAATGCCTATATCTCAGGAGTAAAATTTTTTTGAGGTATAACAAGATTTGTTTTGGGGTTCAGAAGACTGGTACACATCACCTACCAAATTTCATCAAAATAAAAAATGGTGCGGCAACGCCCATTTGTTGATTTAATATGGAATGACCCTATTGCCAGTGAAGTGAAGTGACTGAGAACGGAAGATTTCATTCGAAAATATTGAAGCTAGCGAACGAACATCTCGTAGGTTGCATGTAACTAATCCCTACATGAATTCTATATTTCGATTGAGTGAATGGCTAGCTGTCAAAACTCTCTGCATACAATAAACATTCTATATTTCGAATGATTTGATTCGAAATATTCATTCGAAATGTTTAGTTCAGTATTCGAATGTTCGTTCGATTGTTAAAATCATTCGATTTTTCCCATCACTAATTGCTACCTCCAGTACAACTCAATACAATACAGTTAAGTTAGAAACGAAACCCTAAAAAACGAAATTTTGAATGCCGTACAGTACTTGGAAATGAAACCGCAAAAGGAAAATGTGATAACATAAACTGAATCTTTGATCACAATAAACAGCATTTTTCAATGTATCAGTATTAATCCGTACGGGACTTCATAAAAATGATTACATTGCCCGATTGTTAACATTATCCGCGATTACATTAAGCGGCGCTCACTGTATTTTGGCAGTTGCAAGTACCAAAATACGACGTTTTGCTGGATTCACAATAAAAAGAGCACTGTGTTGGAAAAGGGTCATACGCAAATGGAGTGTGCTTCAGTGCACAGTGCTGATGTAGACTGGAATCTGGACAAATATCCCTTCCCAGACAGCAAGAGAAGAGACAATTTCCGTTCAAGTCCTTTTATCGTGAACACTCTTTCTTCGCAGGCCAGAGTGACCATAGGCTCGGGATTTACGATTCCGTTAATCGAGGACGAAAACTAAGTGACCTGACGTTGTTTGGTTTACTCGTAATAAAATATGACTGTAAGGGTTACAAATTTGATTTCAATGAAGATTTCCAGGGGAACCTCAGTGGCAAAAAAACATTGTCCAATGTCCAGGCTGAGCCGTGAAAAACGGCTCATTTGATTATATTAAAGTCTTTCACTAATTGTTGCCAACTGCTTTTAAATTCAGGGAGGTAAAATCATGTTTTGACCCACTCTAAACACCGTGGTTCTCGGTAATTCTTAATAGCGCTCTTAGACTGCACTGCCATCTGGTGAAATGCTAGGGAGTAGAGGCTGGTACAAGCGACCGGCAGTTGGGATCTAGTGCTCGCGACAGGAACATGTAACTTGAGTTAGAGTGTTTTTGGTGGGCGTTGCTGCCGTACATCACGATGTCTGGAGACGACGGCAAAGCTGGGTGAGACCTATCCATATTCTTTTCAATGTTAATAGTGATTCAAATCTAAATTTTCTGCTCACCCGTTTTCGGCTATCTAAATTTCCGTTTCTGAAAATATATATTAAATAATTTTGTTGAATAAGTTATTTTTCCGGTCAAGTTTGGATCTTTTGAAATTACGCCTACACCATCTAAATTTCTTGTAATTTGGCTTTGTTCATTTCTTTTTTTCTTCAAACTAATTATATCACGTCCGTCCGTTGTGTAACTTCTATTTCACGTTCTTTGCCTTTCCGAAAACAGTAATTCAGTATTTTTCGCCAGACAACCGACATTAGCATGGTTTAGAGTGGGTTTTGTGAAGTATTTTTCAGCACAGACGTCATTTAGAGTTTTGAGATTGCCCTATGCTTTGAAGTTGTAGATAATCTAGGAACTTACTGGGGTTTTCTAATCATAGGGAATACTAGCCAGTATGTACAGGGTGTTCTCGAAAATATTGTACTTAGTTGCGGCAATGAGCCTGGGTTTTAGGGGATTTTTCTAGAGACGGGTTGGTCTTCTCAAAAGGGTGCATTTAGAATTATTGTGGTGTATTTAGCCCGTGCTCTAGGTTGTTGTACACAACAGAAAATATATATACAGTTTTATGCTTAGTCATCCCAAGGTTATTTCCAAGAAATAAAAAGGTCGTTCTTACAAAATATATATTGTCTCACAATGTTGTAATTCTAAAATTGTTAAAGCTGTTAATAAAATTGTTACAGAAAAATATCTTTCCATATACATATATTTACTCAAAAACTCTTTTTTCCAGTAATTCATATTAATCTGTCCAGTGTTCATTTCGTCATAATGGGTGCCCAGTTTTTGAAGGTTAAACAGTAGCGTCACTAATTTAGCTAGAATGGTCGAACCCAGGTCTACTACACAAAATCATATGTCCTAAGCTTCCAACATATGTAACTGTGCCCGAGGGGGGGCACAAATAAGTGCTATCGCAGAGCGTGGTTAGGGTTTTTGACCCCATTTTTCTAAATTTGCGCTCTGTTTTCACTTCAGTACACCTTTCGAGAATTGCCTTTTTCAAAATTGGATTTTTTTTGGGAATTTTTAACAGCATTTCAACCACTTAGATTTTTGATCCAATGCCTAAGGTTAGGCTGGATCTGCATTTTGTACTGGCATTTTTTAGTAGTTCAGTTTTTCCTGTTTTGTATTAAACATTATGATATTGGGAGAACATTAACGTACAATTTTGCTACTGGCACGTTGAGTAGTTCAGTTTTTCAAACTCGTGATAGCATTGATTTTTCAAATCTACTAAAGCATTGATTTTTTCAAATTGCTACAGCTTTACCTTTTCAAAATTTGCTAAAGCACTGATTTTTCAAAATCGCTACAGCATTGATTTTTCAAAATTACTATAGCATTGATCTTTCAAAATTTTGCCAAAGCTTCCTTTTTTCAAATTTTGTTACGCGAGTGATTTTTCATTGTTTAGTTCTACCCTAATTAAAGAAAAAAAAATTTTGTTTGCTACTTGTCGACTTTAAGAATTTTGGATTTCTTTTTGAATCTTTCATTAAGCCATCTTTCATGCTTCATGATAGCTGTATTATTTTGAAGTAACCTAATCACATCTTGAGTAATTTTTGGAGTTCTGGATCGTGTGGCTATTCTTATTGAGATTTAACCTCACTGATATTATACTTCTATCTTAACCACGATTTGGCATTCTTTATTGAAGTTTTGAAACTTAATTTATTGACATATTTCTGAACCCTAATAGTCATTTTCAAATTTTAATTTAAATTTTGAAACGTGATTTCATTGATACTAGATTTCTTAAACCTAACAGTCATTTTCTATGCTTAACATAAATTCTGAAACTTAATTTTAGTGATATTAGATTTTCGAAACCTAACAGTTATTTGGTATTTTTACCTTAAATTCTGAAAATTAATTTCATTGATATTATTATTCGGAAACTTAACAGTTATTTGAGATTCCTAATTTAAAATTTTGGAATTTAATTTCATTGTGCTATTTCTGAAATCTAATAGCATTTTCATTTTTAAATTTAAATTTTGAAAACTTGATTTCATTGATATTGGATTTCCGAAACCTAACAGTCAATTTCTACTTTAGTATTATTTCTGAAACTTAACTTCATTGATGTTGGTTTTCCGAAACCTAACAGTTATTTTTCAATTCTTAATTTAAATTTTGAAACTTAATTGATATTATTTTTCTGAAACCTAACTTTCATTTTTCTATTAACTTAAAATTTTGTAATTTGATTCATCATGAGTAACCGAACATACGTACCACTTGAGTTTCTGTTGAAAGCTGATCTTCTTTATGAATTGTCAGTCCGAGGTATCACAGTGGATCCAGACGATTCCGTTCCAAACTTAACCAAGATATTGAAGGATAATTTGACTATTCCTGTCGATATTAAGAATTTGCAACAAATTAAGCCACAGTTAGAGGTACCGGCCCTTATTGCGAAGACGGAAGATATTTTCGAGCAATGTCGGGAATTAGGTGAGGAAGGTGGTCTATCTCAAAAGCAGGCACAACGTTTTCAGGCAAAATTGGACCATATGTCAAATAGAATACAGGATCTGTTACAATTTGAGGTCTCTTCGGAAAATAGCAAATTGCTTTGGATACTTATTCAAGAGATTTCCTTGGAGAAGGATAAAATTAGATATCAATTAGCTGGGAATGTATTGAGAGGTTTTGGGGTTTCGCCTAAAACATTTTATGCCAATGATTCTGTTAGTATTAGAGAAACTCTACAGTCTCCTGTGCATAGTGTTCGTAATGGGGGCGTTGAAAGGTATAATGATTTTGCCAACTTACCCCACCCACTTGGTAAGTTACTAGACAAGTTAGAGAAATTTAGCGACCACTCATTGGATGAAGTTGTTAAGTTCTTAATATTTTTGACTGAACTTAGGTGCCAGACTGAAATTTTTGGATTTAATGTCAAACAGGTATTGGCTTTATGTTTCGCGAATTTGAAAGGAAGCTTAAAGGAGTTGGCGGGTAGAGCCGTGAAGGAAGATAAGGACTTACTGGAATTCCACGGGAGTTTACTTGATTATTACTTTTCACCTAGAGATCGATTGCGATATTTGAGTAAGAGGTATTATCGCGTCCAGACACAAAATGAACCATTTGGTGATTATGTCCAGGATATTAGGTGCTATGCCGAAGCCTTTTGCCTGATCGAATCTGAAGCCCAAATTGTTCAACACATCTTAGATGGCATGTCTCCGAAAACCAGGAGTTTGGTTAGTTTTGAAGTTAGGCCTACCAATTTCCACGAGTTAAACCTCTTGTGTGCCAAACTTAATTCTGTGGCTTTATCTGATGGGTTGAGAACTGAAGGTTCAGGTTATACGGATAGGCCTGTGCAATCTGTTATAGTAAGTAATCGTCAGGGATCTTGGCCATCTGTCAGTGCTGCCGAAAACAGGTCATGTTATTATTGTCATAGGCGTGGGCACATTAGGCGGAATTGTCCTAGTAGACCCCGGAACGAGACTATAGGTAGTGGTTTTGATTTTCCCAATATTATTCAGCATGATAGACGTTTACCCCGCCAAAAGGTGAATGCTGTTGGGAGTTGTGAGCGTATCCAGGGGTTTTCGAAGCGGAGTTTGCCTTATGTTAAAGTAGAATGTCACAATCTCGAGATAGCGGGTCTAGTGGACAGTGGCTCCACCATTAATATTATGTCAGAGTTTGTTTATCGGAACATCGATAAGGCTTGCAAGAAATCTCCTATAGTGAAAGAAAAAATTTCTTGCTTGGTTGCGAACTCCTTACAAATGGATTTGCTGGGGTGGACGGAGATCAAAATCAAAATCGCCCGCTTTTCTTGGAAGATCAAGTTTTGGATAGCTCCCTATTTATCCGTACCTTTGATATTGGGTGTGCCCTTTGGGGAAAAGTCGGGGTTAGTTTTGGAGTTTGCCAAGGAGTGCATTTATTTCAAGTTCTCACCTGAAGTTAGAATTTCTTTCTATAAGGGTCCATTCACTAATTCTGTTTCTTGCTAAAAGGGTGAAGTGCTTTTGACTGCCGATTTGGGGGATGATTCAGGTTGGGATTGTAGTCCGCGGGGCGATGTTTTGAATCATTTATCACCTGAACAAAGGGGAATTTTGAATGGGGTCTTGGAACTTTATCCGGAAGTTTTGACTACTACATTGGGCATCACCCATTTGTTAGAATACGATATAGAATTGCTGGATCATACACCGGTGCGTAGGCCTCCATATAGGCTGTCTCCGCCCAAGGTTAAGGTCATGAAGGAACTTATCCAGCAAATGTTGGACGATGGGGTGATCACAACCTCCAGTTCGAACTACATTAGTCCGATGTTTCTAGTTGAAAAGGGAGAGGGTAAATTTAGACCTGTGGTAGATTACAGATATTTAAATTCGAAGATCAAAATAGATTCTGTGCCTTTGCCAGACATACACTCATCATTTAGTTGGTTTGGGAAGGCAAAGTACTTCACTTCGTTCGACCTCAACCAAGCTTATTATCAGATCCCCCTGTCTCAGAAGTCTAGAAGGCTAACCGCCTTCAATACTGACTGGAACTTGTTCGAGTTTACTAGAGTCCCTTTCGGGTTAGCTACTGGCGCCCAGGTTCTTACGCGACTTCTAGACCAAATATTTGGTGACGTTAAGTTTGGGTTTGTGATACATTACCTGGATGAACTAGTTATATACTCTGAAACCTTTAAGGAACATGTAGACCATATTGTGCTGGTATTGAATCGGCTCAAAGACGCTGGTCTGACCGTGAACCCAGCTAAAGTCACCTTGGCTTCCTCAAAGCTTTCTTTCTTGGGTCACGTGGTGTCCCCTGAAGGAGTCACGATTGACTCTGATAGGACCAAGTCTATCCGAGAGTATCCGCCTCCCAAAGATGCGAAAGGAGTGGCCAGGTTCCTAGGGATAGTAAATTTCTTTCATCGATTCATACCAAATATGGCGGACAGAGCTGCGCCTCTGAACATTCTCAGAAAGAAGGTTATGAAATTCAAATGGGGCCCCGAGCAACAAGGAGCTTTTGAAACATTAAAAAGTATGGTCATGAATCCACCAATTCTGAGTATTCCTGATTTTTCCAAGAGGTTTGTGTTGCAGACCGATGCTTCGTCGGTAGCTTTGGGCGCGGTATTATTACAGAATTTTGAGGACGGTCGCAAGCCGATAGCTTATGCCTCTAGGACATTAACTGTTCAGGAGCGGGCCTATTCAGCTTACGAGTTGGAGGCGTTAGCGGTTCTTTTCTCAGTAGAGAAATTTCGGATGTATTTAGAGCATACTGAGTTTGACCTAGAAACCGACGTTGGGTTTTGGCTAAACCTCGCACCACTGGGCGGCTTGCCCGCTGGGCTGTTCGTCTTTCAGCGTTTAAATTCTCTGCTAAGCATATCAAAGCTTCTGAGAACGCAGTGGCAGACGCGCTGTCGCGCATGTTCAGTATGTCTCCCGACCATTTGGTAGAAGATCAGAAATTTGAGATTCCTGAGTCATTAGCCAGCCCCGAAGAAAGTAAGGTCAGTGCTGTTATGTGTGGGTCTGAGGATATCCATTTAGTCAGTGGCATTTTGTCAGAATTCCCTTTGGCCTATAAATCTATGGCCCTCCATCAAGAATCCGACCCTGAATTAGGCCCGTTAATTAGAGATCTTCAAGCTGGTCGCGTGCTCTCTCAGTATGTGCTGAAGAAGGGAGTGTTGCATAGTGCTGACCGAGGTTTGAGGAAGGGAAAGATTATTTTACCTTCAGTGTTAATTGACATGGTATTCAGTTTTTTCCATGAGTCGCCGGTAGGCGGACATTTTGGACTGTATAAGACCAGAGCCAAAATTCGGGAGTATTTTGTGTGGCGTGGGATGGAATCAGACATAAGGGCCCGAGTCCGAGCATGTGCTCGTTGCGCTCAAGCTAAGCCTAGTCAGGCAAGCAATGTGGGATTTCTCAGTTCTCAGGTCCCTCAGGCTCCTTTCCAGCGTCTCTTTATTGACTATGTGGGGAAATTTCCGCGGTCGCGCTCAGGTAACCGTTATATTCTTGTTATTGTGGATGCCTTCACAAAATTTGTCTGGCTTTTTCCAGTACGGGATGCTAACACTAGAAATACCGTGGAAGGGTTTTCTCTGTGTTCGGGTTTCCTCGTAATTTGGTCTCGGATAATGCTAGCTATTTTGTTTCTGCCTCCTTCCGGAAGTTTTGCTTCGATCTGGGTATTAAGCATTGTACTACGTCGCCTTATTATCCTCAACCATCTTTGGCTGAACGCTTCAATAGGAATTTAAGGAGTGCCTTAATTGCGTACCATGCTCAAGATCAAGCTTCCTGGGATCAGAATTTATTCTGGTTACAATTCGCTTTTAACTCGGCACGCCATGAGGCTCATGGTTTCTCTCCTATTTCTTTGATGTTAAATTTCAAGCCTAACAATCCTTTGTCGAACCTGTGGTCTATTCAAGATTTGTTGCCAGGTCCGGATCGGGCCGGACAAGTCAAGGATATGTGGAACAGGGCGGCAAGGAATTTGCAGATTTCACATGGAAGAAATGTGGAAAGATACAATAAGCGCCGTAGTCCCGTGCCCTTTAAAGAAGGAGATGCCGTGTGGGTGAAAAGTTTTCCAAAGAGTAGTGCAGTGAATAAGGTAGCCGCAAAATTGTCTGAACGTTTTTTGGGACCTTATAGGATTCTATCTTTTCTTACACCCGTTACTGTCCTTTTGCAGAATTGTTCAGATGGCAAAAGACGTCGGTGCCATGTGTCCCACTTGAAACCGGGTTTAGCTGATCCTCAAAGGGAGTAGAAATAAAGGTGACTTAGCCTTTGTCCTGCATATTCTATTAAAATTTTGAAGAAGAATTAGGGTTGTTCTTTAGCTGTATTTAAAATGTTTAATATTTGGATCTGGGTTATGGCATATCGCTATTTTTGGGTAATATCATAAAACCAAAATTGGGTTTTGGCATTTTGGAAAGGGTTTGATGTAAAGTATAACTGTGCTAAAGGTTACTTAATTCAATGTAGTATTTTGCTTGGTATTTTGGGCTCCCTCTTACTTCTTGCTGGGAGGAAGGATGGATCCACGAATACGTTTTGAAGTGCGTCTGTTAATTCCTGTAAGGAGGTTGCGTTTTAAGATATTTCGGGGTGGGCAGCTCACTGGTACTTCCGGAAGCCACTGAGCTGGACGTTTCGATTTTGTTTCGTTTTCGGGTTGCAGTTCGTGATGAATTCCCTAGACGGCAATCTTTAGTTTCTTTATTTTTGGGTCCCCAAATTAAAATACCTTAGCTTTTCCATTTTGTGCTATTAGTGAATGCCTTGAAGTAAATTTAACATGGGATTTATTCAGATTTTAGGCTATGTTCAGGAAAGTTGGAGAACGTGATTTCTTGTTCGGGAAAAAATCGGGTAATAAATTGGTTCTAGATCTCAACTCACTGTTTGGGATTTGTTTTTATTAAAAAAGAAAACATAAAAAGAGGAAAGTATAAATAATTTACTCTTAATGGTGAAATTGTGCATGCCATGTATTTGTTGCACGTATACTGGGCGTATGAATTTTATTGTTGCAGTTTGGTTATGTTCTGCCCAAGGACGATGTCAGTAGGCCATCTGTTTCGGCCTCAAAAGGTAACTGGATGTAGATGGGGGGACTGTTCTGCCTCTCTTTTCTCTTTGTTGGCTGACCGAGTCCTGTCTTGTGCCGGCCCATTGGTGGTTCCTGCTCCGGAGACGTCTGGAGTGAATGGTTCCTGTAATTAAAAAGAGAAGCACCTATGAGATGGCGCATTGCTGAGTGGCAGTGTGGGTTGCAGAAAACATGCTGTTGCCCCTGCAAGCGGAGAGGCCTGAATGGAGAATGGTTGGAGCAAAATCACTAGGAAGAAGAGCCGAGTGTTGGAGGGTGGAAATTTGGTTTATGGAACTCATGCTATGGTATGGTGAGCAGCAAAAGGTCTAAACAAAGAAATCATGCTGTCAGTAGTAGCCATGCACTTGGGCTTCGGGAAGAATCTATGCATAGTCGCTCCAGTGACAGAAAATTACAGATGGCATTCAAAAAAAAAATCACACATCAACAGTATCATATTTGCCCAAGCAGTCATGCATTTTGGGATTAAGCTGAAGCCGACTTCAAGAGCAAGCATTTAGCAAATAGTCACCTAAGCTATTGATGTGCAGTTATGCATTGATGCAGAGGCTATCTTCCTGTGACATGCAGTAGTCAAGTTGGCATAGTAAAAACCTGCTGGAAGTAACTTACTGTGCAGGATCCATTACCACATAAAATTACTATGAGCTGGTAATTTAAACCATTACCTCACTCCTGTCTTTTCCAAGCTGTTTTCCATCTAGTCACTGATGTTTTCTCCTATTTTCTATGTCCCTTGGCGGCATGCCCTCCTGTATTTCCACACCTCTGCACATGGTCAATTTGGCAGTTTTGCTGTTTTGGAAGATCTGTCTGGCAGCTCCTGAGTTCTGCTGGTTCCAGTCTTTGGACGGTCGATGGTGACCGCCTATTCAGTCAAGTTGTTCCACCCTCAACTGGATTTCTCATCTCTGGCCGAAAGCCTCTGGGATTCTCCGTGCTCTGCCTGGTGATGGGGATTGCTAGCTGGATGCCGCTTGACCTGGTTGGCTCCCTCAGGTATCCTGCCTGTTGGGTGCAGATTGGATGGTTCCTGCTCAAGTGGTGGTCAGGTGTGACCTCAGTTCCTGTGCGCCAGGACATGCTGTTGGTTTCTTCTCTCTTCAGTTGGTGTTTTGGTGCTTATCTCCCGCCCGGGGGGAAATAAGTGGAGTGGTTCAAGATGGATGGAACTCTTCTAAGAAATGAGAGCGAAAGTGGAGTTCTGAAGTTGCTGTGGGGCATCGGGCAAGGCATGGAAACATTTCGGCAGTCACAAGATTAAAGATTGTGCTTTGTGTGTTTGTTTGGTTGTTGTTTTTTTTCAGAGTCCTGTGAAGATAGGGAATCCAGTTAAAAAATTAAAAAGGAAAGCGGGAATTAGATTCTAGGTCAAACTAAAATTGGGAAATAAAGTCTTCGACTTTATTTTGGGCAGACAGGGGAGTTTGAGCCGTGAAAAACGGCTCATTTGATTATATTAGTCTTTCACTAATTGTTGCCAACTGCTTTTAACTTCAGGGAGTTAAATCATGTTCACCCACTCTAAACACCGTGGTTCTCGGTAATTCTTAATAGCGCTCTTAGACTGCACTGCCATCTGGTGAAATGCTAGGGAGTAGAGGCTGGTACAAGCGACCGGCAGTTGGGATCTAGTGCTCGCGACAGGAACATGTAACCAGAGTTTGAGTGTTTTTGGTGGGCGTTGCTGCCGTACATCACGATGTCTGGAGACGACGGCAAAGCTGGGTGAGACCTATCCATATTCTTTTCAATGTTAATAGTGATTCAAATCTAAATTTTCTGCTCACCCGTTTTCGGCTATCTAAATTTCCGTTTCTGAAAATATATATTAAATAATTTTGTTGAATAAGTTATTTTTCCGGTCAAGTTTGGATCTTTTGAAATTACGCCTACACCATCTAAATTTCTTGTAATTTGGCTTTGTTCATTTCTTTTTTTCTTCAAACTAATTATATCACGTCCGTCCGTTGTGTAACTTCTATTTCACGTTCTATGCCTTTCCGAAAACAGTAATTCAGTATTTTTCGCCAGACAACCGACATTAGCATGGTTTAGAGTGGGTTTTGTGAAGTATTTTTCAGCACAGACGCCATTTAGAGTTTTGAGATTGCCCTATGCTTTGAAGTTGTAGATAATCTAGGAACTTACTGGGGTTTTCTAATCATGGGGAATACTAGTCAGTATGTACAGGGTGTTCTCGAAAGTATTGTACTTAGTTGCGGCAATGAGCCTGGGTTTTAGGGGATTTTTCTAGAGAAGGGTTGGTCTTCTCAAAAGGGTGCATTTAGAATTATTGTGGTGTATTTAGCCCGTGCTCTAGGTTGTTGTACACAACAGAAAATATATATACAGTTTTATGCTTAGTCATCCCAAGGTTATTTCCAAGAAATAAAAAGGTCGTTCTTACAAAATATATATTGTCTCACAATGTTGTAATTCTAAAATTGTTAAAGCTGTTAATAAAATTGTTACAGAAAAATATCTTTCCATATACATATATTTACTCAAAAACTCTTTTTTCCAGTAATTCATATTAATCTGTCCAGTGTTCATTTCGTCATAATGGTTGCCCAGTTTTTGAAGGTTAAACAGTAGCGTCACTAATTTAGCTAGAATGGTCGAACCCAGGTCTACTACACAAAATCATCCTAAGCTTCCAACATATGTAACTGTGCCCGAGGGGGGGCACAAGGCACTACACAGAAACAATGATATCCACAGCAACTTATCAATTCTTTCACAGTATTCCCTTTTTGTAATTAAATTCCAAAACTAGTAATATTGTATCTGGAAGCTACTGCTGTATCAAATATTCACGAGGTATCCACAATAAATAATGATTATTGCAGCATAACTTCAATAAAAATAATTTGCTCATTTATTAGAGTATTATAATTATCTGTTATAAAGTATATTTTCAAAATACACATTAAAATAACGTTAGTTCAATAGCGCCATAGTGCCATAAGTCTAAAAAAGAAAATCCGCCACAGTGTTACCAACATGTAATCAGAAAAGGTTTTATTTATTATGGTGAAAATAGTATCACTCAACGTGACCTAAAGGAAAAATCAGATAGTTTTTGTTTTGCTTCCCTGTAAATTTACGTTTAAAACAGTTATTGTATTTGTTTATTTTAATGTAACGTTTTGTTTAGTTCTTTTTATTTTATCTTTTGGTTGCATTACGTATTGCAATTAAGTTGTATTATTCTTGTATTTCATGTGGTACAGTGATAGTGGAGGCCTTACGGCCTTAACTACGTTAGGTTAAAAAAATAAAATAATATAAATAAAAATACTTTCTGTTTTGTTAGTAACGTGGTATAACGACGTTTATTAATTCAAATTATGAATTCAATAACTTTGACAAGAATTCTTCTAATCTGGAGAAAAACAGCTATCTCTCCACTGCTTTTATACAATTCACATTCCATGCCTCTGTAATTATTTCCCCTGCAAAAACGAACACATCAGACTACTGTGCAGCTAACAGTTTCAACTTCTTTTTAATTGAAGTAAACTAAATATTAATGTCCATTATGGCGTGAAAAGATAAAATTATGTCTGGTTTCCTCTCAAGTAATTTTCGGCATTTTTAGAAATCAATTTCTTAAAGTGGCACATTAGAGAAACTCCAATTTTTTTCTTCGGTGAATGGGACAATTATGGGACAGTTACCTCAAAAGTGAGACACTGCTTCTAGTATCAGAATGCAACTCTCAGCTTTGAAAGTAAGTAAAGGTGCCCATTTGTTGATTTAGTTATTTGTTATTTTAATTAATTTTCTTATTATTCCTCAAATAGTTCAGTTAAATTACATTTGAGTTCGGATGCACTCAAAATTATTTTATCACAGGTAATCCGAGGAGAGACTATGAATTCATCTGATGAAACTCGTAATCTGGAATGGGATTTATTAAGTCTGTTCCCGAAATAAATAATAATTAATAGATGTTGTTCAAAACCAAATCACTATTGTGTCATGAGCAAGTAGGTCATGATGCAAATCCAACTGAAGAATTGTCTGCAATCTAGTATTGTCTAAATATTAGCAAGGGGATAACCAAAGCTCGTTGACACGAGCTGGCTTACACCGATTCAAAATTGTGTTTTAGATCAACGCACAAATAAGTAGTTTCTATCCATAATGAACTATGTTGTAAAAAATATTGTGTTTTATTCAAAATCCAGACAAGTGACGTATTAATCACTGTATATCGATACCTTGACTTGTTCAGTGACGAGGAGACGTTTCATCTGATGAAACCTGTTCCTTACAATCATGTTACAAGATAGCCCATCATAATTGGTCGATATCCTAGGAATTGTTAAAAGTTATTGTTATAATAATAAAGACTCGGAGTATGAATGAAATATTCGATAACGTTCTCGATACATTACCTGAAATAATTGAATTTATGAGAGTAAATCTTCAGATACCAAGATAAGTTAAACCTTGTTATATTGATATTAGACTTGAATTTAAATCAGAGCTCCATCATCGGTAGAAGATAGGCGGAGAGTTTGCTTATCCGATAACTTCATTGTATGCTGGGCAGGCAAAGTTCCAGGTGCTGCGATAAATTGAAATTAGCACACTCACAAATTAAATTTTCTCCAGAACACGTGACACAGTACGTTAAATGGACGTTCTGCAGTGAATTGATTTACGTCAACTACTATCTTTATGCTCCAGTGTGTCAAGTCACATAAGCTATTACTAATGTTGTAATCAAATGTGCCAGCTTCATGAGAAATTGAGTTAGGGATAACATGTCTATGATTTTTAAAATGAGATCGACAAAAAGTATCTCAACTTCTCTGTGATATTCCGAATTGATTGTACGCATCGCCATTCTAATTTAGCATATGTAAGGGATAAAATGTAAGAATAATATTTCATTAAAAAAATGTCGGGTAGGCTTTACCGGGGTGCAGCCGCAGGGACGTCAAGGTCTTGTGCGTGCTGCATTTCTAGCGGACTCCGTATGTTACGATTTTTCTTCATATTTGAAGTAAATGGATAAAGGCAGTATGTATACTCGCTTCTCATATGCTCTACTTGACAATTTAGTTAATATTTTAAAATTAATACAGCTATATTTAGTATAGTCTACTTTTTCTGTTAAATTTGTAGAGGTAGAATGAATACTAGTTTCTGGTATTTTATAACCTATTACTTAGTTAATATTTTAAATTAAAGCTCTATAATTGAACAAACATTCCGTGTTAAATTTTTACATCTAAAGGAAGGCGTAAAATTACTAAATCTGACTGCACCGAAGTCAAGGTCATCTCTATTTAGTACCAAAAATGGAATAAGCGTACTGGGTTCGTGGTTTCTCCATTCATTTGTCCAGCCTTGGAGCATTTTAGTTACATTATTTCCGTTGCAGTCTATTTCAGAAAACGACCCCCAAAAGACCGATTTTGTAGACGTTTACACGTCAAAAACACTTTCCCGGCAGATATTACTGATCATAAATTAAATAAAAGAACTGACTCGTAGATATATTGTTATCCCGTTAGCGGATGGGGAGACGAGGGGGCGTGGCCCCGGAATAATTACTTCTAATTGATGATAATATTCATAACAACAATCATAAAAACCATAATTTGGTGACTAACAGTCGTCATTAGAATTTGAATTAAATAATATTAAATATTTACTTGTGTAATGATAAGGTGGGGACTTTCCAGATGTCGCCTGAAATTAAATGCATGTTTTCCGACACCGATTATCTATAGGTACTTCGCCTGCTGATTTTTTTCCCCTACTTCGTCATTTGAGGCTGAGAAGAGCTTTAGTTCATTACGACGACGGTTAAATCTTACTTACGTATTCAACGTCTCAAAAGGGACTTTTATTATGTGGCGCGGTGTCCCGAGTACAAACTGTGATTGAATAGAGCCTCGGAATACGTTATAAAGATTTAAACTAATACCTACCTCAAAATTATTGTTCAGTTTAAATTAATTATTTGTTTTTTCAGGGAATTGTTTTTGTGATGAATGTAGATTGATCTGCGTATTGCAGATACTGTAAATGTTTCACTGCTACTGACGTATATTTGCGAGGGCTTAGTTAATATCCTGCCCGCCCTCTAACTTTCTTTTCGATAATGCTTATAATAAAACCATATTTTACAATTCAGTTATTTTTTCAACCGTTAGCATTCTAAACGCAGAAGATATGCAAAAAACTTCTTACATAAGAAAAACATTGAAACGTCTCTGTATTTCGAATAGATACAAGTAACAAGAATATTGTTTGAAGATTGTTTTACTTATAATATGTTACCAGCTCTAAGAACTTTTGCATTAGTACAGTAGTTTGTGAAGTTAGTGTCTTTCTCCTTACTAAAATTAACGGGCCTCGTAGACCTACCATGGCTCACTCAAGAATGGCTAGGTCAGTGTATTTATTATTTGTAAAGACTAGAAACAAAGACATAAACATCGTAAAAGTGGGAGAAAATTCAACCCTCTGAGGTAGGAAAATATTGTTTTAAAGTAAAGCTGAAGGCCACTTGTGCTTTTAGACACTTTTTAATTGAAGTTCTCTCCGCTACCTACGCGAGTGCCGCAGGACAAACGTATTTCAGTTAACATAAATTGTGCATTGTATCACATCAGGCTCAAGTTCAATATTATTCCATAACATAACCCTAGCCCACTCTGAGAAACATTTTTCCTACCATTATCTTCAATTCTGGCTACGGGCCTGCCTACATAGCCTATACGATTGGTACGATTTTTAGGTAGATTTCGAAGAAAACTTATTGGGATCGGTACCATGTCATGACTTTCGAAAAATTATTTCATATCTTTACGTTTCATGCCTCCCTAAGTACGAAACCACCGTCCGTTCAAAAGTTTATACATATATATATCTTTACACGCTTAGCGGCCGCAATTTTGAAGATATGTGAACCAAATTTTATATTTTATTATGCTATTTCAAGGCCCAATAGTTCGGACAAGTTCGTTAATGAGGGGGTTGAAATTAAAGGGAAACTTTGTTTGCATAAATTAGAGTACTCCCTATGGAGTTCACAGTGACACGGGGGTACGTGTGGGGGTGGGGGATGGAAATTCGAAATTTTTGAAACCACGTCTTGTGGGGTATCGTTGAAAAGCTCTTGATGAGTACTCTACAAATCAATAACTAATTTCTCGATAGCTCTCATATAAGAAAGGAATGTGTGAGGACCGACTAAGGATAAAATTACCAATTTAATAAAGTTAGAAATATTAAGAATACACCTAAAAATACACCTAATCAAAAATAAATTATAAAATATAAGCTAATATCAATTTAAAACATAATAAACAACTCTATTTTAACAAAAAAGATTTCAGATTTATTTATATTTCATATGGTGCATTGTACACTTTAATATTGCTGTGATAAAATAATTCTCAGTAAAAAGGAGTTTAATATGAAATTTACGGCTCAATGAAAAAAGCGTTGTCCTCAAAGAACATTGGGACTACAAGGTTATTATTACTATTATTGTCTTGTGATATAAAACATGATTTCTTGCTTGTTTTTATGAAACTAAAACTATACTAAACTCCGTGGCGCTACATCCTTCAAGGGATCTGCGTTATCTACCAAAGGCAGATGGCAGGATTGGGGGGCATGTGGTCAGCATGCCGACACCCACGGCCGTTAATGATGGTTTCCTTGACCATAGCCGCTACTTCTCCATCAAGTAGCTGAGACATAATTACAGAATACTCTCTTTTTATAAAAAAAAATATTTCAGTTCTTCTTATACCAGTTTCTTCCGGAGGTTAAGCCCTTCTTACGGCCAACTTAATCAAACAAAAAAACTACTGGTTATGTAAAACGAAGGTTTTTTTATACATAGTAAGCTTATGAGTTTTCATAAAACCAGAAGTAGGCCTATAGACCAGTAGTTTCTTGGTTAAATCCACCGTTAGCGTATTTAAGCCACGTTACAGTGCTCTTTCCTCTTTTTTTGTAGTTATTATTGCGAGTTTGTCATGCCAAGGCTAAAGAAGAAGAGTTGCTGAGCACCGACAATAAATTAAACCAAAAGCACTTCGAAATCTTCCTCAGCCTGCAGGCCTGCCTAAAGGGTTTTTTTAAACTTAAAAGCGAGCAGGAAGCAAGATAATAAACAGTTATTAGTAGGGTCAGGATTCATAGGATTTGAACTATTTTGATATTTTAACATAATTATTCGTTTCATCATTATGGCAGTCACATAGCCCAATCTTATAAAATCTAAAAATGTCTGAATAATACGTTAAAAAGTAAAAGTGGTTAAAACTTATTTTAATTAAAATAAGATAAATACTTAGCAAACTAGAAGTTACCTTTTAAATATCAGCCTACAGTTTGCATCTTGGTCATTGTTACCAGTACATTTCTAAGAGAAAATATAACATTTCATTTTGAACCCCATTGTCCCGGTAAAGGAAATCGTTAGTGATCCAAAATCCCTGGTTTCTTTAGAAGCAAATAAAGATACTTATAAGAAGCTTACACTTGCAGTTTATTCACAGTGATTTCTCGAGCTAGAGGCCATAAGTAATGTGTAGTTTATTAACTGAAATACTTTCTTGCTGAGTTTGTGGTGGAGTTGGAAATGAGAGTGGTAATTTCAAAATGAATTGTTTTCTATAAAATGTAGAAAAATAAGCAATACAAAAACTGTTTGTATAGTTTTGTGGCTCCAAGCCATGGAAATTTTAAATAAAGACAAAATAAATTAATATATCTGTATTAATACGTTTATTGTACGTATTAAAGTGACACTTGAAAAATTATCTGAAAATGATAAAAATTAAAATAAAACTATTTTAATATCTTAAAAAAAACTTAGCCCTAGATATTAGTATAATATAGCCTACCTCAAATGTCAGTCATCTGCTTTCATATCGAGTTAAAGTAATGCATCTTCTCTGTTATATTTACAACAGTGATCACAGTTATATTTACAGTAACATCTCGGATAACTCTGATCTGTGGAGTAAATCGAGTGATATCTAAAACACTGGCAAGCATTTCCCGTGTTTGTGACATTTATGGCTCTTTCCTTGATAGCTGGAGAATTCGGAAATAAAATTTGTAGTTGAACTGGATAGACGCAAAAGCTTCAGGTCAAGTAGCTTACAGAATTTCCGATATTGTGTAAGCTGATTTCGGTGACCAATCAGTAGGAAGGAATTCTTTTCTCTGCCACAGCTCTAGGATGGTGATGGAGAGCTGACATTACATGCGAGAGAACTCACGCCGGATATAGCATGTCAATCTGTCAATGTTCTGCTTCCTGCATCTGTAGTTGATCTCCGATATCAGATATCCTAAACGCATAGATATACACGGCGTATGAAAATACTGGTCTTGAACAGTAGAGCGGTCATGGAGGATATTGTCCCTTAATTAAAATTAAGGATTAATGCAAATACTCTTAATTTTTTTTTTTTTAGATGAATGTATATTTAAAGTTGCGATATAGAGCTCAAGTAAATGTTAAGTTCCCAAATAAATTGTTTTTTAACTTTCTCTTTCTCTTCTTGTTGCTGCCCTCTGAACATAGTATGAAGTCTTTTTTCAATTTTAATTTAATGTGCCGGAAAAATGAAACCGTATAAATATTAAGGGTATATGTACGTGAACAACCACAAAAGATAAAAAAATGCAGGTTCTAAAATATTAAAACTTTACAAGAAAATTAACTCAGAAGTGGACAAAAATTACAGGAACCAATAACAAGGCTTACTAGAACATAACTGGCAGATAAAAGTATAAAATATTGACCAAGTTAATTTTAAATTACACGTTTTATAGGAGCATGAAAAAAAATAATTCAGATGCACCTATCACTTTCTATAACATTTTTCTGGTTTCTCTGACACCTTTTACTTTTTAATGCATATAATGAGCATATTTTTCTACAAAGTAGACTACTTTCATACTGCTAAAGTTATTATTTTTATTGCAATTAATTTTTATATATCGCATATAAAATATCTTGAAATTTGATCAATATTTCATGACACATTTTCTTTAATTTTATACCTATGAGCATCATTGTAGTCCACTTTATGCATATATGCATGTAAAATTAGTGTAAAAAATTTCAGCCTTCTATCTTTAATGGTTGTGGAGCTACCTAACAATATGTGTGTAAAATAAGAGTTACCGGGAAATTCAATGTTAAATTAATAGTGAATTTCTCATCTGACCTTTCTAAGAACGTGGCTCAGAGCGTGTAAACATATTTAAATGGCACAAATAATTTCTAAACCTACATAAACTATATATCAATGGATGCAGAAAATTCAGCCCAATTTTTTAGTGCTATAAACAAAAAAACCATAAATTTCAAAATAATTCACGTACATATACCCTTAATGTCTCATCTTCTCGTCTTCTGTCCAGAAATCTAAAAATAAAAATTTATAAGTCAACTATACTGCCGGTTGTATTGTATGGATGTGAAACATGGTCACTTACTCTTCGGGAAGGATTTAATCTGAGAGTATTTTAGAACAGGGTGCTTATGAAAATATTTGTTCCTAAGAGAGATGAAAAAGGGACTGGAGAAAATTGCATAACGACAAGCTTCATAACCTGTACTCGACTCCGGATGTAGTAAGGGTAATTAAATCACGCATGTTGAAATGGGCTGGACATGTTGCGCGCATGGAGGAGGAAAGACATAGGCTATCTCAAAAATATTGACTGAGAGACCCGAAGGGAAAAGACCACTTGGAAGACCTAAACTTAGGTAAGAGGACAATATGAGGATAGATTTAAGAGGAGCGAGGGATGGTTGTATGGAGTTAACACAGGATAGGGATGAATGGCGGGCTCAGGTAAGTGCGGCAATGAACCTTCAGGTTCCATAAAATAGATAATATTCCTTTAGCTTTCTTGGGAATTGTCTATTGCCATCGAGTAATTAAGTAAGTAAATATACTTATCACAATGGCAGTTAAATATAATGTTACGATATACAGCTGAAGTAACTTTTATAAGTTCCCAAATAAATTGTTTTGTAACTTTCTCTTTCTCTTCTTGATTACTGCCCTTGGTAATGTGCTCTGAACATAGTATGAACATATTTCAATTTTAATTTATAATGCCGGAAAAATAAAAGAGTAAAAATATTATGTAAAGTATTAACTTCTTTTGTCAGACTGACGACTAATTACTTATTATCTTACACAAGAAGCTTATAATTTTTAATATTTCTATTACAAGTACAATAAACTTAAAGAATTTTAATACACATTATAATGTAAGATAATAGCTAGATAATAATGTGGAATATATCCGAATCAACAAGACTGTTCTTTCTCGGGTGCAGTTACACAAAGAGACAATGAGCAGAAGAAAACATAAGTGTGACGTAATTTATGAAAAAGATAAAAGGTTTGAAAACAAAGACTTAAAAGATACAAACATATATAGGCCTACCTTAGAACAGCTAGCAACTTTCACAAAGAGAACATTAGCAGAGTAGATAATAAGTGTGGCATAATGTATGAGAAAGATAAAAGTTTTAAAATACATTCTACAAATAATAAATCAAAATCAATTTTATGTGCCTAGTAAATAAGCAGCGCGGTGTGCTGAAAGTACAGGGTAAAGGGTAAATTCTGATTATAGAGTTATAAAAGTGTCGAAAAAATAATACACTGAAATTCAGAAATCAATCAAGGAAGCATGCTCAGAACTGTGCTGCACTTTTTTAATAAATTTAATCCTACCTAAGGAATATTGTTGGTTTATTCTTTTATCCGTATCAAAGCAAAGCTCCACTTATAGTATATATATTTAAAACTAGATTGTCATTCACAAGAATATAAACTCTTGAATCGTTATCATAACTTGTAACTGTGATGCATAACTAGGATTTATAATCTATAACTTAAAAGCTATAGCCTAATTTGAAAATGAGACAAATAAATCATCCATTGAATGTGAATACAAAATATAGTCTATATCAATTATTTATTGAGAAGGGAATAAAGTGAACAAAGGTATACAAGATATAAAAAGCATAAAAAGAAAAACAGATGCTTCGTATGCTGTCAGGACGAATTTAATTATAATAAAATTGCATGTTGGTCAAATAACATAAAAGCAATAAAAATAAACGGCAAAGAGTTGACGATAATATTATGTAGCAGTTGTGTTAGAACATTATTGATTGATTGATTGATTGAATCCCCTTAAGGGTGGAAGGCGGGTTGGGACGACCCTAAGCACTTCGGCCTTGCGGCCCATTGTGCCAACCTCCGGGAATGTAATGATGTGCAAGCCCAACGGCCCCTCGACAACAGATCCCACCGCGAGCCCCCACGGAACTCCTCTACATCCAACAGATACCTCTACCATGCCACGTGTGCCGCTGCCTCGGTACCTCTTACAGAGCCCCCAGGTTGGCAGCACACCAGCCAGCAACTTCATGACTAGGGACCGGATTTTTAGGTTTTTACCTATTTTTTCCCTTACTTCCAAAACAAAAAGCGCTCATAGACTTTTTCGAATCATGTCCATAGGATTCACCCACATTATTTCTGTGGCACCTAAAAATACCTAAATGGGGTATAAAAACCTAAATATACCTAAACGGGATATAAAACCTAAAATATCTAATTTAGGCTACTTTTTTGTCTTTTTTGTTTGTCAGTTGAGACGTCGATATTTTGCGGAGAGATAATAACTTTGTCCGATTGAAATTAATACCACCAGCGTTTCGTTCAACCCGTTATCGTCTAGGATGGACAGAATCAAGAGACGAGGTGTAAGAGTACAGGCGTATTCCTTTTAAAATATTCGTACGAACAACCATTGTTGCCGTGTATGAACAAGGATATAGATTTCTGTGTTTTAAAGCGCTTGTTTGCCTTTACTACTTCCCTGTTATTCATACTGAGTGGTCACACTGTGAGTTTTAAGAAGACGTGTTAATTATGCCGAAACAAATGAAATTGAGTTTATTACCGGCAGTGGATTGGCGATGACCTGAATTTCATCTTTCCCCCCTTCTTCTTTTCTTCTTCTGAGGTTATTTTATGACGTTGCACCCCGCGGGTTTCTACGTCTGCTCTGTCCTAAAGCATGTTTATACAAATTTAAGTCAATTTTATTAAGTTAAACTTTACAAATATTATGTATTGAATCCTATGTAGCACATTCAAATTCATTAAACCAATTATTCTACCCGAAAATTATATTTTGGACACATACCTAAAATAAACTATTTCACCTAATGGAAAACCTAAAACAGTGTTTTTAAAAACCTAAAAATCCGGTCCTTATTCATGACCACAAGCCACGGGGAGGACGGGAGAGGCCCACAGCAGGTGCTGGGGCGAGGGTAAACCGGAAACCGGGAAAGGAAACGGGATGATTATGAGGGGGAGTTTGAAGATGAAATGGAGAGTGTTAGTGGAATGAGAGGGGGAAACGGGAGGATCCCCGAGTAAAACCCCCAAAGGTCACGGCTTCGTCCACCACAAATGACACGCCCGCCAGGCCCGGGGTTTGAACCCGGGACCGCTAGCATGCCAGGCCCACGCGCTAAGCATGAGCCACCGTGTAAAACATTATTAATTATATGAGCTTAGGGAAATGTAGAGTCGGGGTATATTTTATTCAATTTGTATAATGTGTCCTGTTGTTCAGTTATAATGTGTCCTGTTCAGCAGTAATTTTCATTTACTGCTTTAGCAATCAAAGCCAAAATTTACATGCACTTTGTAAAAAAGGCAGTAGGCCTATCTGTCATAATTCAGAAATTCAGGAAAAAGAATTTGAGGCCAGATATAAATTTTCCTGCTTGTTTTGTAGTTACTGTGTAAATTTCAACGTCATCCATAGAGTAGGAAGTAATGAGAATTTTATTAAACCTTGATCTCAATTTCTTCAGTTTTAAAGTTCAGTTTTAAAACCGGGCAATATACAGTGTTGCGCCCCCAGTTAATGAAGGACGTTCTTGCATATGTTGGAAGAAGACATACGACTTATGAAGTAGATCTTGGTATGGAACATTTTTACCTAAATTGTGTAAACGCCCTGCTACAAGTTAATGCTGAACCCACGAACCCCAGTAATAATCAAAAAGCTCTGAAATATGAATTTGGGAAACATAAGTTACGATTTCTACCATAAGATACAACAGAGGTTTTGGTAACAGATTTATTGACAACAAAATTGTGATTTATAATTAGTAATATATAGGAAAAACAGATTCCAATGTTAAACCGAGACCAAAGTATCACAAGTCACCCTAAATTATTAAAAATTTTACATATACATAAAGAATTACACCATGTAATCCTAAGCCTCTGTAATCGAATAAATTATTTTCAGTATCTACAGTGCACTTATCTGAATATATCAAGGGCTATTTTAAAATCTGTTCCCCACAAAATATCTTCTTGAATTCTATATTCACCCTGTATATGGCGAATGCTTAGGTTATTATTTCAGATACCAATAATATAAGAAGCTTGAATAAATTAATTAAAAGAGAGACCTGTACAAGTTTCACTGAATATAACCCCTATTCAAATATTAGCATAAAATATATTTACTGCATATACACTTTCTATACATAACCCTCCCCAAAATTTTTTTATGTGAATTATTCCCTGCAAAATTGTATAGGTGGAATCTTTGGTTACTCAATCTATATCCCTGGTACACCCTTTTCTTGATTCCTTATAACTCGAAACCATAAAGTCGATAATAATATAATCAGTACAATACTGGGACAATAACGGCTATTTATTTTGGATAATGCATATTCTGAAACCTAAAGTTCGATTTAGAAACTTATGACCATATGTAAATTTTAACATGACAAAATTGGGATCACCCTGTATATAACTCTTGTGACTTAAAAATCATCTATTACGAAACTTACCTACAAATAGCACTTTTTCTCTTTCTGATAATGTCTAGAAATGATTCAGCAGGGATTCTTTGTTCTCCCAAGAATTCACGGCAATGCACTAACCTAACTATAAGTTTCCATATCCAAGTGCAACCGTTTATCAAGGTAATTCCCAGTTAAGGCTTTTTCAGTACTCAAAATTTAATGTACCAAGTACCTATCATGTGTATCTCCACCAATCTACTTTCTTTTTATACAAAAATCTGTTATTTTTGAAGTTTTATCATTTTACTTTCAGGTAAGATGCTGGTCTATAGGATAACTTTGTTTTAACTATTGGTTACCGGAAGTAACTGCTTCGCGTAGAGAGATCTGAAGAATAACTGAAGGTAATTAATCGAGAACGAAAAATATTGAATTAACAAAATTTAATAGAGGGGAAGAAATTTCAAATGCCAAAACACGTAACTAGAAAAAAATAAGATGAAATTTACCAAAGCAAGATTTATGTCGAACTACGTAAATTTAGAGAGGCCAAAACGGTGAGATGACTGAATTATTGATAATTTAGAGTAATGTTACTCAAAGAAAGAAAAATGGTTTCATCTCACCCAGAAACAGCAGTCACACCCGACGGAAGAACGCTGACACGCCCCTCATCAATAAGAACATTCCTGGCTACATGCTCTCGCGACGAAGTCCAGCTCCCAACTCGCTTAGCTATACGCGAGCTACGCCGGTAACCACTGTTAAACGCAGACCAGTTTCTTTTCTAATACCTTTTTTTTTTTATTAAAGCAGTTTTACCAACTAAATCCTAACACATGATCCGGCTTCACGGATCAACAGATAGTCATTAAGTTATTGGCGACATTGTATGATTTGTAGTAATCAGAACTGTTACTGTTAAAATATTCAATTATTCATTTTATTGGAATAAATAGCATATAAGCTTATAATGTTTTTCATAAAATCCCAATGTTATTTTATCAGAGAATGCAGAACAAAATGTCGTAATTTAAAGTAATTTGTAAATCGAACCAAGACTGTAGTCACTATTCCCAAGAGGTACATGATATAGCCTCTGCACCTACAGTAAACCCATTCCTGGAAGATAGATAGGAATATCGAAAGTAAGAATTTCCTTTTATGCTACTCATATTTTGTATTTTCAAATCGAATTTAATTTCAGACCATATTAAAAGGCAAAGTTTGTTACAGACAGAATCTTTCTTCTCTCTCGAATCCTTTGCCCCCTTGTTGGGGCGTAGGGCCTCCAAGCGGAGGTTTCTGTACCTATGTGAATTTGGTTACGCTTATTTTCCTAGAGAGGGCAGAGGGACAGGTGGTAAGCCCATCGCCCCTAGAATCTTTCTTAGTATGGATAAACTCTCAAGCCGTGTGTAGGCTAAGGTGGAAAGGTGAAGTCACACTATGGCATTGAGTTTTTCAGTCTGTCTTCACCTCTCAATCCGAAATATATCTTAAATATACGTAAAAATATACATGCGGTCTCTCAGGCCTCCTGCTACAATTTATGAAAAAACTTACAAATTAAACTATGTACTGATAACTCAATATAGCCTACACATTTGATACTATTCAACATTTATTTTATACTGTACATGAATCAGGTAAGCAAACATTTATATGCTATTTGACTTTGAGATTTAGTTGTCATTCCAGCCTTTCCTTCCTTCAAAATGTTGTGTATAGGGTTCTTGCTCTATCATACTCGTTACACTCCCGCTTAAAGTTACTTTTTTTTTCAATAAAAATGTTGTAATCCTTCTGAAGAATTATCTGCGGTACATTTTACATGAGATTCTTCTTCTAACAATTCATTTTCACTACTAGTATCTTTCTTCATTTCACATTCATTAGTAAGTAGACTACATGATCAGGTTCACCATCGAACTCATCAAAATAGTTATATCACTCTTGCTTTCCTCTTCATCCAGGTCACATAATTGTTGTTGCAGCCACGCTTAAATATTGTATCAACAACACGTATATGCTTCTGGTAGAAGGCCGATGCAGATTATGGATAAAAATAAAATAAAATAATAGGAAAATTTCGCGAGACGTATCGCGTAAGAAAGAAAGGATTAATTGAAATAAAGATTATGTTATTAAGTCGGAAAACATAGACAATAAGTGCTCGAAAATAACAAGTCAGAATACATACTCCAGACAACAAATGCTCAAAATTAACAATATCAGTGATTAGAAAGAAACATTAAAGGGATGGTACACCTTTATGAGTAAAAAAAAAATTACAATTTTATTTTTATTTTTTTCTGTGTTTTTATTGCTGTGAACACATTTTTTAAATACCTTAATTATGTAGCAAGATATGCCCATTTAAATGTACTAGTGTCATCTGGCTTGTCCCTTTAAATTCTATGCATTGGTATGTTTATCGCAGGTTTTCGGCAACTTTTTTTTTTCCCCGTTTCCTTTATAACTCAGTCAGTTTTCAAGATATGTGCATGAAATTTTGCACACACCTTCTAGAGCCTGTATTAAAATATTTGCAATACCTTTAATAGTTTCTTTTTAGGAAAAAATATTCAACATGAAAATGTAAGATTTTTTTCCTGTAGGCCTATTGTGTACCCTACACATCAAGGAAAAAAATATTTGTTATAGAGATATTTGTGATATTTTACTACAGGCTCTTCATATGATTATTGAGAACATTTTAGTGATAGATTCATGAAAATACTAAAAAAAACATAGAGTTTATGGAAGGAAACAGTGTTAGTTAGCATGGTGTACAGGCTATTCTTGAATAATTAATTATGCATAATATTGATATGTTTTCGTAAATTTGAAAATCTTTTAGTAAAGTACAGGGAATGAATACTCTACACACAGAATTTCTTTTCGATTGGATTTTAATGGGCTGATATATAAAATTTTGAAGTTAGGTGATATTTTGCTACTTAAAGGTGTACCTACCCCCTTAAGTTTGTAGGACTTACCTCATTATTATACACTACATGAAACATGCAGTAGCCTATGTCAGACCCAAGAAGTTGTTCTAGTATTCTCGCTATCACCGTCCCCAGTCGGCGAGTCAAACGTCGGCATTTCCTTATGCGGTCTGCAGAATTATATTATTGCTGATGAGGGTAAAGAGTAGTTTGCACTCTCAAATCCTAGCAGGTGGCAGGCTCTGTTGCCAAGTAATTGTAATAACATTAGTAATGTTATGCAATTGTAGAATTGCAATTGTAGAAATAGTCAATAAAGAGTATGTCAGATTGCAAGACTGTAGAGCAACTCATTGCTGAGAAAAAAAAATAATGAAATTCACGTATTATATTTCTCAGCAATGAATTTCATCGAAAGCTGTATGTCCCCCCTTAAGCAATGGTCTGTCACAGAATGCCATTAACTTATAACTGATTTTTCTATGGTTTTACGCATGTAATAGATTAAGGGGAAGATACTGGAGAGGGTGGACTTCAATTGTGTACAATACTGTACACGGTGTTTCAAAATGAATATCGGGGTTTTAAGGCTTTGTAGATTTTAGTAAATTTAACATACAATTATAAATAATACATCAAATGAAAGAGCAACTCAAACAGTTTTGTTGGTACTCAAACAGTTTTGTTGGTACTCATAATGTTCGCATCTGGGGACCCGAAAATCCCCACGAGATGGTACAGTTTGAACGAGACTCCCCTAAATTGAATGTTTTTTGTGCCATATCCCGGCGGAAAGTTTATGGGCCCTTCTTTTTCGTTGAAGCAAGTGTAATTGGAAATTCTTATCTTGATGCGCTACAACTATGGCTCTTTCCTCAATTGGAAGAAGCTGAACCAGAGAACGTGGTATTTGGCAGCAAGATGGTGCACCACCTCTCTGGCATCGTTCAGTACGCGAATGGTTAAACAATGTTGTATCCGACCGCTGGATTGGCCGGAAGGAGCCAGATGACAGAGCTTGTTTCGCATGGCCTCCACGTTCACCCGATCTGACGCCATCTGATTTTTACCTTTGGAGATTCATAAAGGATCAAGGGTATGAGCCTCCACTCTAACTGACCTACCCGACTTAAGACACAGGATTGAAGCAGTTGATTCAACAATTACTTCAGACACACTGATCAAGGTTTGGGAAGAACTCGCCTTTCAACTCCATGTGTGCCATGTGATGAATGGTGCTCATATTAAATACCTGTAGCAAAACTGTTTGAGTTGCTCTTTCATTTGATGTATTATTTATAATTATATGTTAAATGTACTAAATTCTACAACGCCTTAAAACCCCGATATTCATTTTGAAACACCCTGTATTTCCACAATTTATTCTTCTTTGAAATTACTAACGGTTCTGTGGGAGTAATGTTTCTGGTTAAGGATTAGCCATAATAATAGTCTGTAACAAATCAAGCCGGGTGGAGGATGAAGAACTGAATTCTGTCTGAACTTGTTCTTAAGGAGTGAGGAAAGTCGAAAAATAGTATAAAGACGTTAGATGAAGCAAGGGTTGGGATTGTATTGATTTAAAGATTTATCTCTTCAGAACGAGATCGCTGCTGTAAGATAAGACCAGTCCCTAGAGTACGTCGCATTTTCAATTGGACAGCATTCGTACTGATTTAAAATGATACGAGAACTACTAGAATAGATTCGCTCTTCAGTCTTCTTAATCGTTATTGGGATTGCGAAAGTCAATCAAAATACACTTTATATTCAAATAAGAATGGAAAAATGGATAGCTCGTACTGTCTAAAAGTGCAATGAGATCATTCCGTCTATACGCTTATTGTTCTAACCGTTCCTAAATGTAGGCTACAGACTTATAAATTGAAACTATTATAAAATACAATGCTATTCGTTTGTAACGAATAAACTTGGCACCATTGCCTGATTGATGTACATATATGGGCGGGAAATATATTAATTGTTACTGAATTTGGTTTTTTTGTCATTTATGGAAGAAAATCATTGCCATAAACTAAATAGTTGGATGTATTCTGCCGCGTGAACATAATATTGTATAAGTTCCATTAAGTCGGTTTATCTAATAAAATTTTAATAATTAGGCTTTCGAAGGATAAATTACAATGAGTAATGAGTAATGGCATACATTGGCATACATTCTAATGCAATCTCCTCCCCTAATACATGTTTGCCGGATATTTTTGTTTTGAAAACATCCGTGAAAACTTCTATTATTTTTAAGTCCACTTAAACTATTGGATTTCCTCGTCTGTAGTGGGCGGTTCTGATAATGATATGCGTGATTTAGATATTTAAAATTACTTGAAAATAAAGTTATCTCTTATTCTAAATATAGCCTTATGATAAACATAAACTTATGGTCAACAACACAAATTTGCCATAATCAAACTTTTATTTTGAGGCCAACGCAAATTTCATAGTACCATTCTTTCTATTCTCCCTGGTATCGAATCCTTTCTTCTTTCAGATCGTGAGTCTTCACTAGACTGGCTTATACGTATTTTAATCCTTTATAATGTTTTCCCTTCATTCTTTGTGAGCAGTTCGATTTTTTCTACAATGTAAATGCACTTTTCTGCACTCAGCATCTTCTTTCTTTTTAAATCTCCCAATGTCATAACATATGCAGATTATTTAGATTTCTTCGCTTTCCTCGTTTTCTGCCATTTTAACCTTTGCTGATGAGGGAAAAATCTTCAAATGTAGTCAGTGATGACTGCAAACGAAAATGCATTGACGTACCTAAGAATATAAACGAGAAAGCTAACTTATTCACCCGCCAAGCCGCGATCAACCGCAATAGCCAAAAATCTTGCGTCATAGTTTATCAGCAGTGATAGGATAATTCGTAAGGACTGATAGCAGTTTATGTTCGACCACAATCCTTCATTGCGAGGTGTGATATTTGGATAAACTGAGATATCAGAGCTCAGGTATATTTGATTTCAAACGTTAATGCTCTATATAGGAAATATTGAAAATGATCTCCGTCTACCGCCACACATTTCGAACTTCTTTTAAGAAAGTTTGCATTCACGTGCTTAATTTTTCTTGGAAATTGCTGCAATTTCCCTTCTTATGTTCTTCAATTGTACAGTATCAGGGTTATTCTTGTAAAATTATACTTTATTTTTTAAGCCCCCCCCCCAAAAAAAAAGTCATACAGTAAGATCTAGAAACCTTGCTCCCCATAACCCCTTACTAATTATCCTATCTTCAAACACTTCTTAAATTAAATCAAACGAGAAATCTGTAGTATGCGCTTTAGCGGAGTCTTGTTGGAAAAATCAACTTGAATTAAATTTATCGAAAGATCTGCAGTATGCAATGTACCGGAGTCTTGTTGGAAAATGAAAATTTAATTGAAGAAGTGTTTGAAGATATAGACCATGGGCTACCAATAGCAAACCTCCCCCCCCCCGTGGGATTTTCTGACACACATATTTTCTTGTTGGTATTGTCGTCTAGTTTAATATTTTACTTGTTTGCCCCTTATTAATTACAGCATTTACCCGGAAACCCCGGAAAACTACGGAAGTCCGGAGAAAATGAGTTCGTTCTAATTTTTTATTGTTCTTTGCCCCTAATATTCCCAGGGAATTTCTGACACATACATTTATGTTCGTATTGCCATCTACTTTAAGGTTTCAGTTGTTTGCTCCTTACAAATTACAAAATATCCCCGGAAAACCCGGAAAACCACGTATATACGGAGAAAATAACTATGTTTTATTTATTAAATTTTTGTTCTTTGCTCCTAATATTCAAAGGGAATTTAGACTCATGTGTTTTTTTTGTTGGCATTACCATCTAGATTAAAATTTCAGTTGTTTTCCCCTCATCAATTACAGCATATCTCCGGAAAACACCGAACACCACGGAAATCCGGAAAAATTAATTTCGTTTAAATTTTTGAAAATCTTTGTTCTTTGCTCCTGGTATTCAAAGGGAATTGGTGAATCATATGTCTTTGTGTTTGTATTGCCATCTAGATTAAGGTTTCAGTTGTTTTCCCCTTATCAATTACAGCATATCTCCGGAAATCTCCAAAAAGCCGGAGAAAATGAGTTTTCTTTTAAATTTTCTAAAAACCTTTGTTCTTTGATACTAATAATTCCAGGGAATTTCTGAATCACATACCTTTTGTTCCTATTGACATATAGTTTAAGGTTTCAGTTGTTTTCCCCTTACCAATTACAGCATGACACATAATACTGGAAAAAATCCTGTTGCTGAAGGGATGAAAGAGATTGAAAACGTGGCAGAACACCCTTCATACTCTAATTTTACATCTGTGAATGATAATTTATCTTGCCAAACCTTCCACAGTCACTATCAAACTTTCTTGAATGAAGTTATAGAAGGGACATTGGGTAAAACAGCACAATTTTGGATTGGTAATATCGACAAAGTGTCTTTGATTTTGAGATTTCAGCGAGCAACTAAAGAAAACAACTTTGACTTACACTTGGCATGTTTAGAAGATTTGATTCCCATTTTCTTTGCATGTGACCATCATAATTATGGCAGATATCTCGTAGTCCACATACTCACCCTTTTGAACCTGCAAAGGACACACCTGAAGCAGTATTACCTCGCAATAACGGTTTCAGTGATTGTAGATCACAAGTTCCGAGTTCTAGAAATTCCGTGGATTTCCGTGGTTTTACGGGTTTTACGGGGACATGTTGTAATTGATAACGGGAAAACGACTGAAACCTTAATCTAGATGACAATGCCAACAAAAAATAGTAAGTCAGAAGTTCCCTGGTTGTATTAGGATAAAAAAACAAAGATTTTTAATAAATTAAAACGAACTTATTTTCTGCGGAATTTCGTGGTTTTCGGAGTTTTCCGGGTATTTTCTGTAATTAATAATGGGCAAACAACTGAGACCTTAATCTAGATGGAAATACTAATACAAAAACATGAGTAACCTATTCCCTTTGAATACTAGGAGCAAAGAACTAAGATGTAAAAAATTAAAACAAAGTAATTTTCTCCGGATTTCCGTGGTTTTTGGAGTTTTCCGGGGATATGCTGCAATTGATAATGGGCAAACAACTGAGACCTTAATCTAGATGGCAATACTAACAAAAATCATATGAGTCAGAAATTCCCTTTCAATATTAGAAGCAAATAACAAAGATTAAAAAATAAACATTGTCATTTTCTCCGTATATACGTGGCATTCCGGGTTTTCCGGGGATATGTTGTAATTGGTAAGAGGCAAAAGACTGAAACCTTAAATTAGATGGCAATACCAACAAAAAATACGTGAGTCAAAAATTCCCTGGGCATATTAGAAGCAAAGAACAAAGACAAATTAAAAGAAAGTAATTTATCCGGATTTCCATTGTTTTCCGGGGATGTGCTGTAATTGATAAGGGGCAAACAACTAAAAACTTAATCTAGATGGCAATATCAACAAAAAATATGTAATTCAGAAATTCCCTGGACATATTAGGAGCAAAGAACAAATAAAAATTAAAACAAACTTGTTTTCACCGGATTTCCGTAGTTTTCCGGGGTTTCCGGGTAAATGCTGTAATTGATAAGGGGAAAACAACTAAAAACTGAAATTAGGTGGCAATACCAACAAAAAAATGAGTCGGGAAATCCCACGGGGGGGGATGGGGGGTATACAGTAGCTCACGCTCTAATAGGGTAATTAGTAATAGATTGTGTTAAGCAAGGTCTCCAGATCTTACTATATTTGATTTTTATTTTTGGGGAACTTAAAACATAAAGTGTACAAGTATAACCCTGATACTATACAATGAAGAACTGAAAGAGAACATAAGAAGAGATTGCTGCAATTTCACAAGAAGAATTAATGCAAAATTTCTTAAAAGATTTCAGAAATGTGTGGCGATAGACGGAGATCATTTTCAACACCTTCTATGACAAAGGTAGGTGATTATTCGTACTGTAGGCCTAATTCAGAAATCCATACGCTTGAATTGAGGCGTTAAGTACATGAGCCTTTACCGGCCGACGATTTCCTTCTAGCCCGACGCACGAACCGTGCGTTCTCGGCATGTCGCAAAAATAATGTGTCTCTATTGTTACAGAAGTCTCGTTATTCATGAAAATTAATCGCGTTTTGGAAACGCGCTGTGACCGAATAAAAGAAACCATTCTGTCAGGTTAAAATCAATGTGTTCACCTGCCATCAGAAAAAAAAGTGACACGCTACTGTGATACGTTTATTAGGATGATTTGTGCGCGATTAGTCTATATTTTTTTATTTTTAAAAAGTAATAACTAAAAAATTTACAGTGAACACTTAGTATAAAAATATTGACAAATATTTCAATTAATTTATTTGAAATTTGTACAATTTATCCTTTTTAGTTGTGGATTCCCTAACTTTTGTAATTTGATATTTCTCCGAATACCAATATTGTGAATAGTCTATGTTTCAGTATGGTGTATTTAAAATAGTAACAATAGAAGAGAACAGTCTACACTGCATCAGGCATTCAAGCCTAAAGATATAACAACGAGAAGATTGCATGGGGACAGGGACACTGCGGTCAGGAGATGTGACGTGTACAGTAATTTGATGTCTCGCAAAGACCACATATGTTATCTCTGGGGCTTGCAAAATGAAACTTTGTAATAACTTGTACAGTCTGTTTCAAACTGTAAGTGCATGAAGAGACTTCATGTGAATCTGTTAAGCAAAATACCTACATTACAAACTTAACAAGCAATTTAAATAATGGTAAGATTTGAAAATATCCTTCAGCGTTCATTACGTCACGCAAACGAAAAAAAAATAATTTACGAAAATACAATAATTGAATACAATAAAGACTTAAGTTTTGAAACATATTGTTAAGTTGTTGAAAAGTTATACAGTATACAGAACAGTCAACAACATTACAATTTAACACTGTACAGTGTGTCGATTTGTAATGTACTCGTAGCTGCTAGAAAATTAGCAAGCGTAGCCTACGTATTGCCGATCTAGTACATCTAGTGGATTCATGTGAATTAATGTGAATTCAAATTGGATTGAATGTAGATTCAAGTGGATTAATCTGGATGCAGGTGGATTAATGCGGATTCATTGTGACATAAATTTACCTGAACAATAAAGTCATTATGTTATGCTCGACGCTAAACTGAAATTTTGACCTTAAACTTAACACTGAACTATGATTTGAAACTTAGCACTTACTGTTCAATTTAAACCCACGTATACGACAACTTCACTATATGTTTTACTGAAATTCTGTCCTACAAGACATTATATGGTATAAAAAGTAGTTGCATTTATACCAGAACCATTGAAAGTTACTGCCACACATGAAGAAATTGACTCAGACATCTGGGCTTACGTCACTAAGAAATATTATAAGTGCAGTAGTTATTGGTTCTTTTCGTTTTGACATGTTCTGTATAAATTTTAAAACTAAATTAGTTTCAAATATAGTAACTTATTAGTTTTCCTAATCATATGAATACATAAACCAAAACATGTCCACTCTTTAAAATGAGTTTCCACACCATAACGGACGTGTCCACTCCGTAACATTAAGTAGAATGATAATAAATTAGTACTAATTATAAAATATTATTTTCTTAAATGAGGAGGTGCTTATGCACTCTCTTGTTATTATATGTAGGATAAAAAAATGTTACATAGGAAAGTGTAGCCATATTAACAAAGGTTAACATTAAAAATCTTGATTCTATCTTCTGGATGAGTAGTTTTAAAATTAAAAGTGCATTTATAGTAGATATTCGGGGTTAAATTAATGGAAAATAAATTACTGATCTGTGAGCCAAAGAAATAATAAACACAAGTGCTGTAATGCTTTACCAAAATACTTCGTAACGGAGTTGACGGATATTGGTTACTTTTGGTTTTCAGAATATTATATCTGTGTTAGCGAATAACCCAGAGCTTGACCAATTCACTGATAATAGGTTAACATCATGATAAATAAGATGGCATCAATAAAATTCAGTTCTGTGACAATTCCAGCTTACTATAGTAAGAAAATCTCCACAATCAGGAGAATGACCCTGATATTGCTCTGGATTTCTCAGAAATATAACAGGCACACATTTTAAGTTATTGTAATATTCTTCAATTTATACTACAATAACATTATTTCACATAGGCCTACAGTCTCCTTCATAGTAATCTGTAATATTCGAGCAATAAGGAGGCTCAATGGGCAGGTCAATAGGGAAGTCAGTAAGTGAACCGGATTGATTATTTAGATGTTGAGAAGGGAAAAGACTTTGAGTTTGTGATTGACCAAACCCAGGACCAGGAGGGAAGGAAACTACTGCAGAATAAGAGGCCTACTATACAGAAACAGCACGATGGTGGAAAATATTTATTTCATGTGGTAGCACAGCAGTAACAGAGTTATCTTGATGAAGCAAACACTCTCTTGACCAATTGTGTAATTTTACCTCGCGTAATCTGCTAAATGCAACACAAATTATAGCATGCCCTTTCTTCTTATGAACTTCAGTGTACAGTGGCACATGATTAAAAATTTAATGCACAACAGCGGAGGAAAAATCAATGCAAACTTACAATGATTAGGTTACTCAATTATTTCTTTTGATATGATCATGGAAATCAAAGCCAGTTTAGTGTCAAGGTTCCGCACACCAGAATAATACTTGAATTCATGCTATATCACAATCCTACTAATGCTAAGGATGTGGTATGTAAATGCAATGTAGCGTATAAGTTAGCGTAACCAGAAAAAGGGGAGAAATTTTGATGTTATGTGTTCGTTGTGAGGACTGTCCAGACTAGAACAACAATTCTCGTGTTTAGAAGAGGTCCTAGTGTGTCATTTTAAAGCCTATTCAATGAATCTTCAGTCAGTTGTAGAACTTAATGTAATAGTAGCTTATTGGTAGAGCAGCGGCACAGAGAGCCGAAGATCCTGGTTTAAATCCCGGCTATGACATTGCATTTTTCAGTGTGACTATACCTTTCCACCTTAGCGTACACACGGCCAATGTGAAAGAATTATTATCAGTCCACCAGTGGTTTACTATGAAGCCTGGGCTTTAAAGGATTTACCGATTGTAAGTCGCCAATCTCATATTGAGAACGCCTGGTGGTGTACCGGGATGTGAGACAGTTGGAGAATTTAATGTTGCACCGGCATGTTGCTATGGTAGCTCAATGGTAGAGAAGCGGCACGGAGAGTCAAAGATCCTGGTTCAAATCCCAGCTATGGCATTGCATTTTTCAGTGTGACTATACCTTTCCAGTGCTATATAATGTATTTTGAACATTGGAAAGGCACCCTTAACGTTATAGGTGCTACATAGAATAATCCTGGTATTAAACCGCAGAAGATATTATGCAGTTATTATTTTCATAACTAATTGGTTAATACCATGCTTTAACTTCGTTGATGTCAGTTTTGCTAAGATGATATGGAGCCATCAAGCTTCGATCGTCTCAAGACTCTGGATGCTCTCTGCCAGCTGGGAATTACTCTGATTGCTATCCTTCATGTCTGTTTTATCTTCTCCTCTCTGGCAGAATTTCAAACCCGTTACATCAGACGCGTGTACATTGTAGTTCGATCTACAAACTCTATATGAATCGCGTCCAAAATGGAGAAATAATGTCAGAAAGGAAAAGACACTGTAATATGAAAATGGAACATGACATTCCTATTCGTTTGGAAACAACCTAAGTTTGACATCTATTTCGACGATTGCTAGGTCCATGTAGGGATAGTGAGGCTTTCTTTTTCTAAATCAATTAATCTAATAACATGCAGTGAATTTCAAACAAAAAGGCTACTAAAAATACTTATCTCCGGATTAACTCTTGCGGCAGGGGCTCAGGAGCAATCTTCGTATCGTGGCCCTTGTAATATTTTTAACTTTTTCATTAATAAAACAATGATGTTTTATTATATTATTTATTTTATTTCAAAGAAAGTAGTACGACTTAAATTTCATAACTTACATTATAGTGTACACTCTAATAGGGCAAGGGTAGAAATTTAAAAGTCTGTAATAGGGCAAGGGTAAAAGTTACAAAATCTAGAATTATGAAATTAGCTCAACTGAAGTTACTATGTGCGAACGCAAGTGAAAGCGTAAGAATATTTTATATCAAATATAAGCGTTTTGTGTCTTTTGTGCAAGAAAATCGTGTAAGATGTCAGAGAAGTCGATATTTTATTGCCACATCAATTTTCATGCTTCAGGTAAAAGACAGTTTGATTTTCGAAAAATGTCGTTCAGTGCTGCGATTAATTATATCATTTTTAAAAGAAAGTAATTCGACTTGAATTTCAGAACTTACATAATACTGTAAACTATAATACAGAATTATAAAATTAGCGACAACTGAAGACATTATATGCGAAAGCAATTGAAAGTTTAAGATATTTCACATCAAAACTTACTTAAAATAAGTTTCTTCTCATTTGTGCAAGAAAATTACGAACGATGTCTGAAAATCGATCTTTAATTGCTTCATCAATGTCCATGCTTCAAGTAAGAGAGGCTTTTTTTTAACAATTTGGTTCTCGAAAAAGACCGTTCAGCTCTGCAATTTGTGGCAGTTAATATTAAGTACATTTTAGAGCTATTTTTGTGTTTTGGAAAGTATAATATTTAAGATTGTTCGCTACAATTAAGATTTTATAGGAAACTGTGATAGAATAGCAGCCGTCGACTTTTTCGTTTCGTGCTTATTTTGCGTTTTTGAGAGTGTTTTCGGGGGCTCCTCAGCGGCCGTTCCATCCGCTCCGTGTTTAATCCGTGGCTGCTTACACATCATCACTATAGGTCTCTCATTTGTTCTTCAGCGAAGGAGCAGTGTGCTAGCCTATACCCTCGATGACACATGAGCAAAAAAAGTTCATGTTACGATAATTTACACAGCTGCTTCCTTCTGGTCCGTTGCGAGAGGACAGTTGTCTGCAAAGTTTTGTGCCGCACAGGTGCAAGCAAATGTTTTAACGAGTGCTGTTTAGTTACTAACGTGACAAATGCCTCCTATAACGTCAAAACTAGGAGCGCAGAAAAATATGAGTAATGTACACAACATCTGACTGCAGTACCTGCCTCTCTGTACCAGTGCTCCCGCAAAAGATAAGTGACTCGCATCATCTAATCTCTCGTAAAAAAAATTTCAATAATCAAGAACAAACGAAGCTGTGCATGGAATAACGAAATATTCAGAGATTATTAAATAAACAGAATAATCTTAACTCACAATAAATACCCATAATGTAAAGTATCATTCAGATCCTGTTCAGACTCTTCCTTCCAGGCTCCTCCTTGACGAATAAAAACATTTCATATCATCCATGTTCTACAGTTTTGCATATTGTTTATAAGATTATAATTATGAATCAACATTTCCTTAATTCCAAATTATTGGGGTCAAAATGTATGAAGCATTTCGTATTGATTATTTTGCCGAAGTGAATCAGTGAACTCGCAGCGTTCTGATAAATGAGCTACTCAGTAGCAGAATCACAAGCCATCAGCAAATCTCCTCGTACAGTTGGATACAAAACAAATGGGACATGCTCCTTTGTTGTCCAGCGGATTTATATTATTCTCTTGTCTCCTAATCTCCCCTGCAAAGTGATATCTGGCTACTTGACTAGAATAACAATGCTGCCTTTGTCCTTAACGCGAAGAGTGACGTCACAGAAATAGAACGCAAATGCAAAGTTTGTGTTCATCTATTTATTTAAAGTTATACGTGATTGATGAAAGCAGACAAGAAGCTGCTCTTCCAGAGAAAAAAGACATATTTACACGTTAAAGGGAAATGGTAATGAATAAATAATTTAAATCTTTATAAACTGTTTTCCAGTATATTTATTTAGTCTATTTATTTAAAGATTTATTATAGCTGGCAGAGTTAAGGTCTTCAGGCTTTCTCTTCCACTCAACCACTCTAGTATTACAATAAATACATAATCATAACTACAGAGAGAGATAGAGAGAGAGAAGAGAGAGAAAGAAAGAAAGAAAGAAAGAAGGAAAGAAAGAAAGAAAGAAAGAAAGAAAGAAAGAAAGAAAGAAAGAAAGAAAGAAAGAAAGAAAGAAGGAAAGAAAGAAAATGTAATAATACTATTAATTTTGTTAATTTTGGCCTAATTACTGCTATATCTACCATCAATAAAAATACATATTACTTTGAAACGAAATTAGTAACATGTTACTTATTAGGATTTCCTGAGGTTAAGATGACAATCAAGACATAAAGACTCAAATATGTAATATGTAATGTTATATTCCCCTTTCCTAAAGCACTCAACAAAATTGTTTTTAAACAGAGTAAATATTATATTATATAGGAGAGTAAACACCTTATACCCTCAATTTAAGAATAACCAATGAGAGTTTGTCATAAATATCAACAATTTAATGTGTTTGGTTAGAAACACTTGTAAATAAGTAATTTAAAGTTCTATCACGTTTAGAGAATCTGTTGCATTATAAAAACAATCTGTAAAAGTTAGTAACAATTTTTTGCCTTTGAGAAACCAGTTCCAAGTTCACAGTTACAATCAGCTTGAAAGTTTTTTTTAATTGATTTATCAATATGCTTCAATTCAAAAACAATCAGTAAAAGTTTAAAATCATACCCTAATACATTTTTCTTACAAAAATTCTTTATTTCTTTGAAAAGCTAGTCCCAATTCACAACTAAAAAATTCCTTGCCTCAGTGGTGGTCCCAACACTGGGGTAATCACTCATCCGGGGAGGCCCACCATGTCCTTGTCTGATCAAAGAAGGATATATGTGATCCATAAGGACTCTCCCCCGACAGGTCGCGGACTATCCTCTAAAGGCGCAATTCCACTGAAGCAACACTGAACGACATGTGGCATGCTACTTGTATCCTAGTGTTGCCTGATTGTAGGCGTGCGACAATGTGCCACAAAAATTCTATATGCCGCATGCGGCATTTGTCTCCCCATGTCGCATTCGCTTTGTCGCCTATGCGTGTAGCATGGGACTAAAACGATTCAACTGAAGCAACTTCAGTCTGGTGCAACATGTCTTTACAAACAATCGCTGCAGCTGCTTATTTGGTAATAGCTTTGAATCGTAAAAAAAGTCATTATTTTCTCAATATAAAATACTAACCATAGTTAATCTGTACATTTATTCAGTTTTAGTGTATAAAAAAAAACAAGTTACCGGAGCTACAATGTAGAAACAGTATTCACTTTCATAATACCAGATCCAATACCCATATCTATATATACAACACCATAGGCTATTAAAATGTCTGAATAGCTGTCAAATTATTGGGCAGACACTATTTAATAAATTACCAATAATTTATCAAAATTTACCTGTAAATTTCTTTAAGATAAGGGCACATGACTGGTTGGCTAGGAATCCATCAACAGGGACTTTTGGTATAATTGATTTTAGTTACTCCACTCTTGAGAATCGTAACAGAAAATTGGCATATTTAAACCCCCTTTTGTAACATAGATGCATTTTTTAATAGTAAGTTAATATAACGTAACAATGTAATCCTAATATTGTCTTAATTCTATTTAACATCAGTCAGACTGGTCTATAATCCTTATATTTTATTTTTTTAAATTATTTTTTTATTTTCTATATTGTGTCTTGAGCATGCGCTAACTATGTCTATTGACAGGTTATGCAATAATTGTAAAAATGTAAGATTCTTATGGCGTAATACTTAGCTTGCTGTCACTTTGCATAATTCAAGTTTACTTTACCTGACTTTGTCTATCGGGGGGGGGGGGGCTCCTGTTTCCCCTGCAATACATCATTCTACCAGTGCTCATTCATCATGATATAACCATTGGTTGTATAAAGGAATTATTATTTTTCAAGCCTAATTTCGAATGTATATATGTAACAACTACTTTCATTGCTGCTTCCCATTTCAATTGAATGACTGGCAATTATTGGGATTTGAAGGAAAACATTTATTAAGTTTTAAAACTTCAAAGAGACCCGATATAGTTATTCTCTTCCTTTATGCTGACGTGGCTGTGATTTAAATGCCCTGCTCTAGGAAGACCATTGTTTGTTTTCATAGCTTGTTTATGCAGGTGCAAGCAGCCCATGTCGCATGCTACAAGTCGCCCCGATCCGCTGGCTGTTGGATAGCGACGACACTGTTAAACACGAGGAATTTTGTCGAAGGGTGACGCATTCGTCCTGGCGACAACAGTCAACTTGTAGCATGCGGCAAGGAGACTTGTCGTTTGTCGCTTCGTGTTGCTGCAATTGAAAGACTGTGTGTAGCATGCGTCATTGACGCATGCCACATGTTGCCCAAATGTTGCCTCAGTGGAATTGCAGATTAAGAACCGGACGGCGTGGGCAGCGTAAACTTCCTACAAATAGGGGAGGTAAAACTCGGGAAAGAAAGAAGTGGATAAACGTACGAGATAACTTTCTATACATAAAGTATGTGGCAAGCAAGGTCATAACGCAAAAGATACCTTTAAGTATGTTATTGAATTAGTCTAGCGATTTACCTGAACGCCTCAGGACAGCGATGTGACATCATATTCTACATATTACATATACACACATATACTTACTGAAATCAAATCAATCAAAGGAAATCATAATCCAGCATTCGCCTCTTCGAGTGAGAAAGACTCCTAAAATCGACGGCCGCAATATTTAAGACGTGACTCCGTGAATTTACAGCCTCTGCCGACTCATCCGATATTAGAGCACGGTATGTAAAACGAAATGCCAGAGGTGTACGGATATTAGTCCTACTGTGATGAAGTTACCTATAACACTCTTGTAGCAAACAGGATGTCTAAGATCCTGTATCAACTGTCATTTACATGCACCCTCTGGGACGTGGTCTTTCCTCATGGAAACTCCGAAATGCTGGCTATAACAATCATTCAGGTTGTTTCCGAATATCATAATCATGACAAGCCACTGCACTAAGAGAAAATACTATTATCACCTAAAAGACTGCGTGAATGTTAAGCAGACTACCATGAGAGAAGACGCTCCCTCGAGGTTATGACATGGAGGCACGTGGGCAACGCCCGGTCCCCTCCATATAAATATGTAATCTTGTAATGATCAGGGCACTCCGCATCTGGTCTTACCCGAGACACATCTGTATTCATATCTTCATTGTAACTGTGTACGGCTGATTTATTAAATAAAGACTTGTTACTTAAACTTGCTAGAGAAAAGAACTTAGCTTCTTTTTCACGAACATCACCTCAAAGCAATCCAAATTCATTACATGGTGGCAGCGGTGGGATTGCAAGCAATTAATTAACCATCTAACATCAAGTCTACTACATCATCAGTCTGCGACTTGCTTCTCCTGGACCGGAAGGACCTGGGATCGGTGTCCAGCCGAGGTTGGGCGACAGCGAGCAGGTCTACTCGAGGGTCAGCGTTCTGGAGGACGGCTGGAGGCGGATCTGATCAACCCACCTACCAGGCTATTCAGCAGAAGGGGTCGGCACAGTTCGCGGGTGGAGGCTCCATCAGCGGCAACCACAGGCACCCGAGGGAACTTGGTTGCGTCCAGCCGGCAGCAGCATCCGACGCGAGAAGTCCTTGCTTCGAGGAGCAACAGAGGGGCGGAACTTCGGATCTCCACACCACCCTACATCTTTACTGTCAAAGGTTAGTCCATTTTCACTATGGCAGATGACGAGGTTGAGCATGACTTATATATCCCAGTGGTTCAGGCAGTAAAACTAATTCCCCACGTATTTGATGGCAATGTGCGCGAACTTAGATCTTTTTGTAATGGCGTAGAAGCTGCTTTTGAATTGGTCCACCCCGAAAAACAGAGCGTTCTATTAAGATTTGTAGAGTCCAAAATTCAGGGAGATGCTAAAGAGAAACTATTAGCAAGAGTTCAGAGGAACACGTGGCCCCAAATTAAGAAAATACTTGAAGAAAATTATGCAGTACGGAGAACACTAGATTTCCATGCAGCAAGCTTATACACAACCAGGCAGGGACAGAATGAAAGCGTAGCTCAATGGGCATCCAGGGTTGACTCGCTAGGAAGAGATTTGCTCCAAGCAAGTAGAATCAGAATGATGCGCCTAGAGGAACGTGATCCAGATAGTAGCTTACAAGAAGGCGCTAGTGCTTTAGCAGGGGAACTCTTAAAAGGAACATTCATTGGAGGTTTAAGAGATGATAGAATCAAATATGTTGTAAAGGCAAAGGGAGAAGACGTTTCCTTGGCTCAATTAGTAGATTCCGCTTTGGAAGAAGAAAAAAATTGCAAGTCAGAACGTTTTAGGAATAATCAAGCAGGAGGACAAATGGGGAATAAGCAAACTACAGCGGGAAGTCATGACAGAGATAGGAAACCTTTCGTTAAAAGAGAAGTAAACATGGTGAATCAAGTCACGTGTTACAACTGCCAAGGCAAGGGCCACATGGCAAGGGACTGTAGGAAGAGAGTTACATGCTCCCGGTGTCATAAGACGGGACATGATTTTAAGTCGTGTAGAGTGAGGATTAATTCCGATTCGCAGCAGGGAGGCTCGAACCAGGGAAACAGGCAGTAGGACTGTCTGGGCAACCGACACAGTCCCGTATCGAAGGTGGCAGTGGTTATCATCTAGGGGACGCCTTAGGTAAGAGTGACTCACAGACGAGCACTGTAGAAGAGTGTAACCTAATTAGAAACACAGAGGATGAGAAAATAAAGCTAGGGGAATATGAAAGATATGTTGTACGTGAAGAGTTAATAGGCGGTCTGGGAGTAGCCCTCTTAGACACAGGATCAGATATTTCATTAGTCAGAGAGAAATCACTTAAAAGTAATAGATGGGAATCGTCACCCATTATTATAAGAGGTATTACAGGAGAAGAAAGACAAATAAAAGGAAAAGTAAATTTGCAACTGGATAATTCATTAGATAAACACGAGTGTTATGTAATTGAGGATCTACCAAGAGGGTTAGACCTTCTGTTAGGAAGAACTTGGTTAAATGAACACAACTATGAATTTATGCAAATAATCGAACCTCTCACTGAATAGATAATTGAATGCACGACAAAAGAGAAGGGAGTTAGATTTATTGAGCATCAGCAATTACAAGAAGGGGTAATATGTGCGAGTAGCTTAGTAAACTGTCAGAATAATAAATTTTGTTGTTTGGTAATGAATCAAAACGAACACCCAGTTAGACTAAGAGCGGCACCAAGGTTAGAAAAACCACCTTGTCAGAGTAATGACAGAACCCAAGACCATAAAGATCAAAATAAAATGAATCGAGAAGAAAGAATAAAAATGCTAGAACAAAACTTGAGATTAGAACACATTGTAGAGGGAAGGGAGGACGTAGTGAACATATGTCATGAATATTTAGATGTTTTCAAGTTGCCAGGCGATAAGCTCACTGCTACAAATGCAGCGCAACATACAATACCTACACCAGACATTCCAAAAGGTAGGGCAATCACCTTAAAAAATTATCGATTACCTGAAGCACAACAGGAAGAAATCCAACGACAAGTAGATCAAATGCTAAAAGATGACATTATCACACATAGCAAAAGTGAGTGGAACTTTCCGTTGTTAGTTGTACCCAAGAAAATGGATGCGTCAGGTAAGAGAAAGTTTCGTGTGTGCGTAGACTTTCGTAAACTGAACGAAATTTCTGTAGGCGATTCATATCCCTTACCAAATATACAGGATATTCTAGACAAGTTAGGAAGAGCTAGGTATTTTTCTGCATTAGATTGTGCAAGTGGCTATTTGCAAATCCCCATTGTAGCAGAAGACCAATGCAAAACTGCATTCAGCACACCTCGAGGTCATTTTGAATATAAACGAATGCCATATGGTCTTAAGTCTAGTCCAGCTACATTTATGCGAATGATTAATAATGTGCTATCTGAAGTAATAGGAACAAGAACGTTAGTCTATATGGACGACATCTTGGTCATTGGCGAATCATTAGAAGAGCATAACAAAAATTTGAGGGAAGTGTTTTCCAAATTGAGAGAGTTTAATATTAAACTTGAACCTGATAAATGCGAGTTCTTAAAACAAGAATTGAGTTATTTAGGACACGTAGTAACTTCAGAGGGAGTAAAGCCAGACTCGAGAAAAGTACGTGCAGTGGAGGGTTTCCCCACACCTAAGAATATTAAAGATGTAAAATCATTCTTAGGGCTGGCAGGTTATTATCGAAAGTTTATCGATCAATTTAGTGCCATTGCAAAACCATTGACAGATCTTTTAAAGAAAGATGTTGTCTGGAAATGGGAAGAAAAAGAAAAGAACAGTTTTGAATTATTAAAATCGAAATTAGTAAACCCACCACTATTGCAATACCCCGATTTCATCCTAACCACTGACGCCAGTGGATATGCAATTGCAGGAATATTAAGTCAAGGAAAATTGGGTCAAGACAAGCCTATAGCATATGCTAGTCGTACTCTTAATCAGGCTGAATTAAATTATTCAACTACTGAGAAAGAACTGCTAGCTATAGTATGGGCATATAAACACTTTAGGCCATATTTACTAGGTAGGAAATTTCAAGTAGTAACTGACCATAAAGGATTGATATGGATATTCAATGTTAAAGATCCGAGCTCTCGTTTAATACGATGGAAATTGCTTTTGGAAGAATATGAATATGAAGTAGTTCATAGAGAAGGAAAGAAACAATGCAATGCTGACAGCCTCTCTAGGTACCCCGTAGAATGCTTAATATGCGATGCAGAAGAAATAACTCCTGAACGGATAAAGAAAATAATCATTGAAATGCACGACTGCCCGGTGGGGGGGCACCAGGGCATAACGAGAACAGTGGAAAGAATCAAACTTTACACGCAGTGGGAAGGGTTAGAGAAAGACGTGAGAGAATACATAAAAGGATGTGCGACATGTCAAAAACAGAAACAGATGGATAGAAAACAAGAACAAAAGCTAGAGATAACGGACACAGCAAATGAACCGTGGGAGAAGATATATTTAGATGTGGTAGGACCATTACCGGTAACGGAAGCTGGACATAAATATATTCTTACCTGTCAAGATAATTTAAGCAAATACTTGAGAGCAATACCGTTACAACAGCAAACAGCTGAGGAAGTAAGCGAGGCGTTCGTAGAACAAGTAATATTAATTTTCGGAATTCCTAATAATGTAGTCACAGATCAAGGCGCAAACTTCATGAGTGATGTATTTAAACGCATATGTAAATTAATGAAGATCGAGAAAATAAACACAACAGCGTATCACCCAGAAAGCAATGGAGCGTTAGAGAGAACACACAAAACACTGGTAAACTACTTAAGATGTTTTTGCAGCGACAAAAACACTCAATGGGATAAATGGTTGAATTTCGCAACCTTTGCGTATAATACAACTCCGCACTCAGTAACAAAATTCACACCTTACGAGATCTTGTTTGGAAAAATTGCTAACATACCGGGAGTACTACAGAAAAGTCAAACAATTCAATATAATTACGAAGATGTTGTAATTGATATCAAAAAGAAAATGCAAGATACCTTCCAAGTAGCCAAAGAGAGATTGCGAATTAAAAAGGAAACACAACAAGCAAGGGGTTCGCAATTAGTTAGTTCATATATCCAAGGTGACCTAGTTTTACTAAAGATTGAGAACAGGCAAAAACTCGATGGGCTGTATAAAGGCCCGTTTGAAATTATTGAAGACAAAGGGCCTAATGTAATTATCCAGGAGCTAGGTAAACGAAAACGCCGAGAAGTGCATAAAAATAGGTTAAAATCTTACTTATCTTCTCTTTCAGATTGAAGAAGCATGCAGTGTTTCAAGTGGATACTGCTCTCGCTAGTAATCTTATGGTATTGGAGTACAGTAGGAAAAACTCAAAGTGTAAAAGAAATAGATTCTAAAGCAGGGTTATATTTCGATGAAGTGGGTACTGTTCTGTTCTATCCTACAAAATGGAAAGTAATAACATATATAGACTTGAGCCCAGCTCGAGATGTTTGGAATCGAACCAAAGACCACTATAAGAGAGTAGCTGATTATTGTGCGAAATTCTCGAATAAATCATGGTATCATTTAACTGATTGTCAAAATTTCGGACGCTATATGATTTCCAAGTCTAAACAAATAGATAAATCGAAAGAAATAATAGCTCAATATTTAAAGACAGACACAAGTTATGATGAACACAAACGCAAAAAGCGTGGTATTCTAAATTTCATTGGTGAAATAGAGAAGGTATTATTTGGTACTTTATCGGATTCCGATGCTAATAATTATAATACACACATAAAAGAATTAGAACAAAAACAAAAAGAATATTTGCATTTATCAAGTGAACAAATGACCGTCATTAAATCTACTATTCTAAATTTTAACAATACAATTCAAAGAGTTGATATTAATGAAAGAAAACTAAAATATAATTTATTGAAATTGACGAACTACACAGACAAACACCTTAATGAGATTGAAGAAGAAATAAATCAAGTTAGCTTAATTAATGAACAATTTCGGTTAATACAGAGAGGAATAGAAGAAAGTCAACATGCATTTGACACTTTAACAGATGCTTTTGTACATGCCGAAGTAGGACTCATGCAACCTCAGTTAATAACCCCTATGAAAATTAAGGAGTTATTAAAATCAGAACATCTGCCTAGCGGAATGGAGTATCCTAATCTTCCTTTTTCCGAACTTCAAAAAATCGTTGTACCTACAACTTATGCATATCAACAATACCTTGTATATGTATTAAATATCCCTTTGATTAATCCTACCCAATATCAATTATATAAACTGTTACCTCTACCGACTTCACAGCATTCCAATCCCGAATTGTATGGGTATGTAGATGTAAGAAAAGAGTATGTTTTCTGTGATGTGCTGAGACAACATTACGGTAAGTTAACAGGTAACGAATTACTGTCATGTTTTAAGCCTAATGAATTTCAATACATATGTAAAGCAGAAATTCCTATTTATGCATATGTACCAGGTAATGACTGTGAATCAACTTTGTTACACCCGTCAACGCAAAAAATGCCTGAGAGTTGTAATATTAGAATTGTGAAGTTAAGTCAAACTTTGTACATCCCTTTGCATTTTAGTAATCAATTGCTATACGTGGCTCCACAAGCAGAGATCTTTACGACATTATGTCCAAGCACAAGTACCACTCTGAAAATTAGCAACACAGGTATCCTCACCTTAAATCCAGGCTGTAAAGGATATTCAAGTTATGTAACTTTATATGCTATGACAAGTAAAACCAGTAATTCAACTAATGATTTTATACCCCAATCTAGCATAAATTTCGATTGTTGTTTTGATATGAGTGAACAAGAACATGATAAATTGAATTTAAATGTTCCTTTGGTAAATATACTGTCTTCAGCAGACGACCTTAGATTAGCAAGCATTAAAGCCGACGAAGTCAATAAGTTAATAAAAGAACAGGAAAAACAGTCTTTTGATCATTATTATATAACTACAAGTGTCTGGAGTTCAATGATAACTGGTATAATTCTACTAAGTATTTGTATGTGCTGTTGCTGTTATTGTAAATGTTGCCGCAACTGCTTTTGGATTTTATGGGAAAAATGCACCCCAAAACAATGTGTTGATAGATGCAGTAATGTAATTACAAACAATATTTGTGTGACCCATCCAGATGCTAAAGTCAAGTTTAGCAAGTTTCCCAGTGAGACTGAAGGAGAATTAACTGTGATTACAGAACCACCAAGAACTCGATCAAACCCCTTAATTTCGTCTCAAGAGATAGAACATGATTTAAAATCTGACTGTTTAGCAAAAAGAACACGCAGCAAGAAATTCTTTCGTTAATTACCTTTAACGCCATTCATATACTTCATTGTCACAAGTGTGGCTTATTTCGTAATTTATTGTGTCATAATATTATATTTATTATGCCATGATATTGGCGTTTCCCCATTACCATCACTTATGATGTGAGGTAATGTAACAATTATATTGTTTTGTCACTTATTAATATGTGACGTATTTCTCAATGTTATTTCAATTGTTGTTACTTATTATGTGAAGTATTTTACAATTCTATTTAATTTAGTGTCACTTACTACGTGACGTAGTTTGCAACTTTAATTGACTTAGTATCACTTATAATGTGGTATATTTTATAACTTTAATTCATTTAATGTAACTCTTATATGACTTTAGCTTTTATTTTAAGTATTTCGTAACTTATTGTGTCCCAATATTACCTTATTGCGACACGATATTGATGGTTCTTGAAAAGAATGGAAAAGAATATTTATATTTCCAATCTTTTTATAGTAGTGGGAGTGTGATGAAGTTACCTATAACACTCTTGTAGCAAACAGGATGTCTAAGATCCTGTATCAACTGTCATTTACATGCACCCTCTGGGACGTGGTCTTTCCTCATGGAAACTCCGAAATGCTGGCTATAACAATCATTCAGGTTGTTTCCGAATATCATAATCATGACAAGCCACTGCACTAAGAGAAAATACTATTATCACCTAAAAGACTGCGTGAATGTTAAGCAGACTACCATGAGAGAAGACGCTCCCTCGAGGTTATGACATGGAGGCACGTGGGCAACGCCCGGTCCCCTCCATATAAATATGTAATCTTGTAATGATCGGGGCACTCCGCATCTGGTCTTACCCGAGACACATCTGTATTCATATCTTCATTGTAACTGTGTACGGCTGATTGATTAAATAAAGACTTGTTACTTAAACTTGCTAGAGAAAAGAACTTAGCTTCTTTTTCACGAACATCACCTCAAAGCAATCCAAATTCATTACACTACATCTGTACGTAGGCTACTATAATGAAACATAATTAACAGTTATAACTTACATACAACTGAGTCTAAGTTATATCTTTTCGCTCCAATTATTGTATTACAGAAAACAATTGTTTGTTAGCTTGTTTGAGCAGTTGAGGTTTCTGTTGTTTTCTTCATAACAATAAATTATTAAATAAAAGCTCATCTCCCATAATATGTTTCCTAGCCTACACTTGTAATGATGCAATTAAGTAAGTTCCTTAAAAAGACTGAAATTGGTGAGTTATCTCGCTTTATAAAGTTTGTCTTATGAATTCCCTCATTATATTGCACAAGTTATTGCTCCATCCTTTCTTATTACTGTATTCAAGACTTCAAAGTAAAACGTCTTTTTGTGATCGACTTTCCCCAGTCTTTCCGATTTAAATGCAGGATTATCTCGCTTGTGAAGTAAAACTTATGAAATATTAATTACGCAGCCTTGTTAGTCTTCCACTTCAACCATGGACAGAACTCGTGTAATTAAAGAGAGGAGTTAGACCTACAGAATGGATGGACCTTTTGTATGGAGAGATAATTTGTTGTGGTAATTAACGTACATCTTCCAAAAAATTATAACGTAGTCTTTTTGTTGGGTTATCCTTAAGAGGATTAAAGTCTTCCCTCAATTCAGAGGCAGTTCGATTTTAATAAATAACTTCATTGACTCTATAGTCTATATTAATGATTTATATCCACACGTTACTTTGATTTTGTCAAATAAAAGAATCTTTCATTCCGTAAACAATAATTCTTTAAAAGTGAATTGCGTAGAAATAAAAATTCCAATTTTTAAAACTGCCGATAAAAAGTAGAGAATTGTTCATTGGATTTTGTTTACGAAGCAATCAGTAACAAACAATATAGTAACCACGTCTATCAATACATATAAAATAATGTATGTCCTTTGCAAATGTGCTGTCCATTGGAGGGTGCGTTAATGTCCTATTTGACCAAAACAAATCATAAGGGTAAGTATAGAGCTCTGAATAGGTTTAATTTTCAATTTCCATGCCAAAATTTAATAATCGTTCATAACGTAATTTATACTTAATTAGCTATTCAAATTTCAATTTCACGGTGAATGGTCACATAAAGCCGGAAAATTTTCATTCAGATCTAAATCCAACGGTCAAAGAGGGAACGAGATGGTGAAAACTATTACAAAGCGGGTATTAGATCCGTTGATTTCAATTCCATAGGATTGTTTGAAACTTCAAGCACAGACATATATTCAAGTAACTTCATACGGATGGAGTTACTGAAGCATAAAAGTAGATTTAACAGTTTGTTGATTATGTTAACAATGTAATCATACTGCATCATCGTGTCGGTAAAACTATTTCGTTTAATGTTACTACCTGAAAAAAATTTAAATATGTTCGATATGTTGCATTAGCGCTAAACGACATGATTTGAACGCAAGTCTTCCTGTTTGTATTTTACAGCAAAATATTACTGATCAGGGCTGGACTGGCCCTTCGGGACCGCCGGGAATTTTACCGTTGGGCCGGTGCTAAACGGGGCTGATTTTTATTTTGTTTATTCTGTGTGCTCCATAAAGCTTAATACCGTTAGGTTCTCGTATCACCTGAATCTATTGATGACCAGGGCCCGGATTTTGATTAAATAAAATACTTTTAAAAATGAACTGTAAAAGATTGCAAAAATACAAAAAATTACCCAAAAACTAAAAAAATATTACCCAAAAATGTGTATGAAAGTACTAGTTTATTCATCAGATTTGTGTCTATGCAACATTATTTTATGTTGACCCAATTATATAGGCTTGTAATTAGTTAATTTGTATGTACGGTTAAATGCAAACAGCATCCAAATTAAAATTAAAGCAAGATCTTTTTTATTATTTCCGACAATATTCAATGAAAGTAAATGCACGAAAACTTTATATAATGTGAGAAAGAACACAAAATAATAAAATAATGGCCTTATACGCTATTTAAAAAATTACCTAAAAATATGAAAAGTGGACAAAAAGTACGCAAAATGACCAAATAATGACCAAACAATGACATTTAATTCTAAAATTTACCTAAAAATAAAAATGGAGAAAACGACCAAAAATGACCCTAAAAGTTTCCATTTTTATAAAAGTTACCATATTTTTATAAAAAAAGTGTATGAAAGTTTTAGTTTACTCGTCAGATTTGTATCTATTCTACATTATTTTTTGTTGACCCAATTACATAGGCTTGTAATCAATTAAATTGTACAAACGGTTAAATGCAAACAGCATCCAATTTAAAATTATAGCAAGATCTTTTTGATTTTCAACAAAAACTTTACATAATGAGAGAAAGAACGCAAAGTAATAAAATAATGACCTTATAGGCTATTTTAAAAAAATTACCTAAAAATATGAAATGTGGACAAAAAATACGTAAAGTGACCAAATTTTGTCCAAACAATGACATTTAATTGTAAAATTTACCTAACAATTAAAAATTGGAGAAAACGACCAAAAATGACCCTAAAAGTTACCATTTTTATAATCTAGGAGTCATCATTAGAATATCTGCATTATTGGGCAACGTCTATGGTGTTCCAGTTAAAAGATATGTCATCAAAATCCTGGCCCTGTTGATGACTATTAGCTTGATATGGTCACGATCCTGGTAACCCAATAAATACCATGATCATGACATGCAAATAGATTTAAACAAGATTCAGATTAAAAATATTACATTACTGAAATATGATTGAACATTACAAAATTGATATTAGAAGGTTACAGAATTAATCAGAAGTATAAAATATATTACAGTTAACATTAGCTGGGAATTGAAATGAAACTTAGACTTTAACACACAAAATGTCTCAGACGAAATTCCATGTATTTTACAAGTAAAATCCATCTTCTGCATTCAGTCACCACAGGGGACAGGAGACAGCTTTTGTTACTAGAGCGTAGTTCTATTCAACTAAAAACAGTATGAAAGAGAGTAAGATGCACTGAATAGGCAAGTTCCACGAAAGAGTACTGGGAAAAGAACTTTGTATAACTGTAAGGAGAATTGGCAAGCAATACTTAGAAGTGTGGAAGACGCTAAAAGCAAGTAGCATCACTACTATAGCATCAGACGCGTGGAACTCGATAGCCAATCAGAAACAAACTTACAACTGAAAAAGCTCAAAAGTGTAATAACATAAGTTATGATTTGTTGTGTGTAAAAGTAGGGGTATATTAGAGAACTAAGGGAGGCTAGAATGATATCGAGACGGTATGATCACTTCCTGGCGAGTCCTCAACGGCTCCAGGAGTATATTTTCTTACTCGCTAGTCGTCACAGACTGCAGGAGTATTTTGATAATTCTGCTGGGACCACACGAGTAGCGTGGGGTCCATCTTCTACAAGTATTATTTTTATAGGGAGGCACAGGGCTTCTCCTATATTTTATTAAGATATTCAGTGATCTGGAACTGATCCCTATCACTGCCAGTATTATTTCAAGTAAACTCATCGATGAAGTAGGTATTTGCGGTAAGACTGCATTATAGTCTATACCACCGTTAGAATCAGTGAAATCCATGTAAGTACCAGTGGTCGACGGATTATATAAGAGGAACATTATACTGCATTACGTAGAGGACGAGAACGTCATATCATAACGTTATACAGCGAGGTTAGATCATTCTACCCCCCTGACATTCAAACTACACTTTAATCATTATTCAACTGATTCAAGTGATTTCTGAAGTAATAAACATTAATCTTACCAGATAACTTGGAATTTTAATTAGACATTCTTAGTTATAAAGATATAAGTAAAACCCTTACCCAACCAGCACCTGAGATAGGAAGACAATCTGGTGTACGCCGCTGAGAGCCGAGGCCTGTTCCAGCACATCATACCTAAGGTAGGAACAGAGTAAAAACGGAGTACCATTGAGGAGGTGGAACCGTTTCATAGTGGCTTGCCCAACTTTAGGGGCTTACGAACCGTTTCAAGCTATTGATGATGTTCCTTCTGAAATGCACAGCGTAACCGAGTTCTAAAACAAAAATTTAGTGATGCTAGAGTCACTAATTTCTATTCCAAATACAATACTTGGTTAAGACTTGTTTTCAACAAATGTATTCTCATGCTTTTAAGATGATGTCCCATCTAGGAAGTTCTTAGGTCTATGTATGTGAGCAACTGTTTTCAAGGATGGACTTTTAAATGTAAAACTACGTGAATGACCAACATCGATCTATAGAACTCTGTAAGAATTGCTACATCACAGATAAAACTAAATATACACGTAAACACAAATTGATAAAAACAAACAAAGTAAGAGTTGTGTGAACATGATATGTTCGTTTTGATAAGAGTACAATTTTACGTTAATCTTTCATTATTACGTTTTCTGTATTACTTCGTGTTCAGGAAAAATTATATTCAATCCTTGGGTATTTAGGGGTTCAAATTAAGTTTTTATTTTTCAATGCGACCCTATATCTTAACTGTGGCCCTTGAGCAGAAAAAGGTTGAAGACTCATGCTAGAAACATTTTTTTCATGAAATTATGCCAGGTATCATTTCCTGAAGTTACTTACCAACACTTGAGAAGCACGGTGTTTACAAAATGTTTTGTCCAATATCAAATACATATATATTGCAGTATTTACATTTAATTTTCCATAAGACAAACCATGTATTTCATATCACTCTCCATGTGTGAAAGGTAATACTGTACACATTACGATATTCGGACGGAGGTATTCTGCAACCTTCAAAACTAGCTAAAGAACTTACCGCGGTGCGGTCAGGCTAATCCAAATATGTATACTATCGTATACATATTCCGTGGGTAAACCATTTCCTATCCCTATGGAGGGAAGTTAAATAATGTCTTTGGCTCATCGCGAGTAAGACAATGAAATCCTGTAAACTCTGTGTGTGTTTTTTTTTTACAATATTACATTTTTATTACATTTACCACATTCACTTTATCAGGATAAAGAAAAAGACGTGGAAGAAAAGTTATATATATATATATATATATATATTATTTTTTAAATCATTTAACTTCCTTTTGTGAAGTTTTATATTCTGAACATAGTTTTATGGTCTCTTAGATCTTCCACACCACATCACGAAAAGTTTGGTGTGACATTTGGCTTATGAATTTCTTTGCGAAAAGGGATGCCTTTCGACCTGACTTCTTCTATACTCTTCCTTTCTCCTCCTCTTTCTTTTCTCTCGTCAAACAATATTATGAGGTATGAAGAAGAATGTATCCATCAACCTTGAACGAATTTTCTCAAAGGAGTAGTGAAGGTGACAAAAGGAGAACAAAATGTCTATGAAGCGTGAATTCTTTCCTTGACCCATCGAAATGGATAAAATATAAAATTGTCACTTCCAGCGCGATAGAACTGAAAAAATCGTGCTCTTATTTTAAACTCAAATGGAAACATTGTAAGAGTATTTCATTGTGAGTGTATGTGTCGTAAGAATGAGAGAGAAACATTGGTGTTAGTTATTAATAGCAGTGTATAAACTGTCATGCAATTTAAAAAAATACAGTATTGAGTGTTAAGGTTGACAGTTCTAAGTCTCGCTAATTTTTCTATACCCACACGTGAACCACAGTAGTTATCCGAGACGCCCTAATTCCCCAGAGAAAATCTTCGTATTTTGGCTGGTTTCAGTTAAGAATGTAAATATCTTTTGATCAGGATCTAGATAATAAGTGGGAGTTGTATTAAATACAATCTGCATGAATATTCAGCAAGCTTTATGCAGACTACAAGAATTAAGTCTATTATAAATTTCATGCTTAAACTGTACAAGAGTTAAGTCTACTATAAATTCCATGCATAAGCTCTACTACAAGAATTACGTCTGCTATAAATTCCATGCTCAAGCTTTTACATTATGTTCAACAAAATATTACAGCACCTCAGTATAGGATACCAAAATTGTACAGCCTACATGGTTGTATTACATAGTCTATAAGGTAGGCTATTACACATTGTGCACATTCGGTAGATATGTTAAAACAATCCATTGTTTTTAATAAAGTACTGAATAGTCTGGCGGTAGTACTAAAGGGGGACATACAGCTTTCCATGAAATTCATTAGTGAGAACTATGTGAAATTCATTTTTTTTCAGCAATGAATTGCTCTACAGTCTTGCAATCTGACATACTCTTTATTGACTATTTCTACAATTGCATACTATTTTCAAAATTAATCAAACTGTTACAGTTTCGGATAATTATCGTTTCAAAATGGCTGCCAAGTTTCATGCACTTAACAGCCGTTTCCCTGATAACTTCCCCAAATATAGATATTTCTGAGTGATTATTTTTCTGAGTCATTATTTTTCTGTGTGTTTTTTAATATCATGTGAACAATATAATCTAGTATCTTTGAAATATCTTCAGTATAAGTATTTTTTAGAAATATATATATAATTTAACGAAAAAGGACATTTAAAAAAAGATTTTAAAAAATACTTATACTGAAGATATTTCAAAGATCCTAGATTATGTTGTTCACATGATATTAAAAAACACACAGAAAAATAATCACTCAGAAATATCTGAAATATTTGTGGAAGTTATCAGGGAAACGGCTGTTCAGTGCATGAAACGTGGCAGCCATTTTAAAACGATAACTACCCGTAACTGTAACAGTTTGATTAATTTTTAAAATAGTATGCAATTGTAGAAGTAGTCAATAATAAGTGTGTCAGATTGCAAGACTGTAGAGCAGTTCATTGCTGAGAAAAAAATAATGACATTTACATATTTCTAACCAATGAATTGCATCGAAAGCTGTAAAATGATATTTGCTGTAAAGTGATTCTATTGTCGATATTACGTTGTGGTCTAAGAATAGTATTAAGATTTGTTATTTATTACAGCCTATATGTTTGAATCGGCGTCGAACTGAATGAAATGGGATCGATCCAGCTTCCTGTCTATTTTTCGCCTCCATAACTATCTAGAGTCGATCCAGTCCTTTATACAACCTGGCGGAATATTCTTTCATAACAACTCCCTGGGCGTGAAGTCGGCAGGAGAAAAATGCTGGCCATACTTTTTCCATCTTCAATGTAAAATGGTTAAGTATTCGGGATTCTCTGTAGACCTATAGGGTCGAATAAGGTAACTTTACCCATTGTTGTTCTTTCAGTACAAAATAAGCTCTTTCATACATTACCTGGATTAGCTGGTCCCAAGTCTCAACTACTTTCACATGCAGTTTTCGTAGAATGGACTATTTAGTTTGGTCGAGAGAATCACTTCCTTTATAGCTGTCACTTGCCCGTCAGTCAGAAACATACGGTGGAGCTGTTATCCTGTGTGAAATACTTTTGAATCCAGTCACAAAAATTTCAGTCACTACGTCCTAGACCAGTAAACCATCGTAATTTAAGATAACTTGTGCCCCTTCAAATACATTTACCAAAAGAAAATTCCACTGTCGCGTAATTTTACGTTAAATATGTCTTGGTACGAGGGCAAGTCCATTAGTATGCGCACACAATGTTTATTTTAAGCAGCAGCAGAAATCTTAAGATTATATTATTTTCAATATAGTTCCCACGATTTTCTTACATTACTTGTTTCAACGTTTCACTAGGTTCTGTATGCCCGCAAAAAGAATTATTACTGAGCAATAAGCCATTCATGCACTGTCTCCTTTATACAGTTCAAACTCTTGTGAAACTGAATTTCGAGGTATTGAACAATCCTGCTTACAATCCCGAACTCGCTCAATGGGACACCTAAAGTGCTTTGATGAGCCGTTGATTCACTTCACACGAAGAAATGATGAGCTTCAAATTTCTCTGACAGAACCTGTATCCTAGAGGAAACTCGTAAATAGAAAACGAACTACTTTTTCAAATTGAAAATTCCCAATTCCAGGCGCCAATATCGCCGGGTAAAAGACATAGTGCCGCCGGCGTGGTCTTGTGGATAGCGTCGCTGACTACAGATCCGTCGGTCCGGGTTCGATTCCCGGTACCTCCTCGGATTTTTCTGAGGCAGGGAGGTCTGGTAGGGGTGCACTCAGCCTCGTGATTCAAAACTGAGGAGCTACTTGATAGAGAAGTAGCGGCTCCGGTCAAGAAAACCACCATTAACGGCCGTGGGTGTCGGCATGCTGACCACATGCCCCCCAATCCTGCCATCTGCGTACGGGAGATGACGCAGCGGTCGGGTGGTAGGCCAAGTCCCTCCAGGGATGTAGCGCCACGGAGTTTAGTTTTTTTTTAGTTTAAAAGACATAGTACCATTTGGACATCCCTCGCAAGCTAGGTAGCAGTGCACCGTGAACTACTGCTGCTTCCTCGTACAGTAGTCGGGGCTGCCCGATCAACGCTGTACTACATAGCCTACATATTCCCCTACTGTTTAAGTACAAATTTCCGTCCATTCTTCAGGAATTTCCAATATAAAAATTGCAGGTTTTTTTTTTTTTTTTTTTTTTTTTTTTTTTTTTTTTTTTTTTTTTTTTTTTTTTTTTTTTTTTTTTTAAAGCTTCCTTTGGATACGGGTTCTCTCAGCAAAATGTTCGAAGCATGGCCATGGGATATATCTCTCTCTCTTTCTCTTTCTCATTCTCTTTCTCTCTCTCTTTCTCTCTCCCTTTCTCTCTCTCACTCTCACTCTCACTCTCTCACACACTCACACACACACATGCACACAAGATATGTAAAACTTTTAGATGCACGAGTCTGAGCATACGGTACTTGAATAGACGTGGGTGCCGTCTCTACCATTTCTTAAACATGTTGATGGCATTTTTTCCCCTCCGTTTAGCCTCATGGTAGGGAGAGCCTAGTGTGTGTTCTGGTGACAGGTTACGTCAACGGCTGCTATTATTTGTGTATCTCCGGCACCATTGTTAATTTCCGTTATATCACAAGAAACATAATGAAGGTTTGGTGCTTTGGCATACATCTATCTGTAAGAAGAACCCGTACAGCCTTGAAGATTTAGCTAAAGACAGCCTACATTTGGAGCGTTTCGTAACGTTAAATTGAATCGTGTGGTCTTGGTTGAGTTCCGTTACCGAATCTAATGTTGAAGCATGCAATGATCTTTACGTACGTGTAGGTTTTTTCTGCTTGTTGAAAATATTTTATTTTTATTATTCTGTTCGATTGTTTTATTGCTTATTAGTTTTGTATAGGCTACCATTTGTAATTGTACATTGTACTGACGACGGCTAAAGCAGTTTATTCTACTCACTACAGTTTAAGGATTTGGGGGTACGCCGTAGCGTAGTGTTTGAGGCGCTGCGCTACAAACCGGAGGTCGCGGGTTCGATCCCCGATGAGGTCGTTGGAGTTTTTCAACTGGCCTAATCCTTTTGGTGTCACTATGGCCCTGGGGTCGACTCAGCCTCTAACAGAAATGAGTACCAGGTGCAATCTTGGGGGGTAAAGGCGGCCGGTGCGTAAGGCTGACAACCTTACCACCTTCATGTGCCGAATTTCTAAAATCTGGGAGCCTCAACCTCCTGGAAACCTCTGGGCCTCCATGGCCTGTATAGGGAATACTTTACTTTACAGTTTAAGGATTGATTGATTGATTAAATCTTTTGCCATACATCACGATCATGTAAACATGAGTTCAAAATAAAATAAGAATAAGTTTGGAACTTATTAAAAAAACAAATAAACAAAAACTTGTGGGAGATGTAACAAACCGTAGTAAATTACATAATTTTACTTTTAGAGATATACACAATATCGAAAACCATTCTACGGGTGATGCATCTTTTATTTGAAAAATGTAAATGTAACTAAATTTGATGTAACATCAAGATATTGCACAGAAAAAACCAGTATTTGGTTAAATAAAAGATATCATAGCTACTTAATCATGCTTCACTTGTAAAACAATTTGAGTGTAGCGTATAAGGATAAAAGACCATACGTTTAGGTTTCTGTTATTTTATTTCAGTTTTCAAGAATTGTGCGTTATTTTTGTTGCAGGTATGTGCTTTCTTCTGGCTGGATTCGCTCTTTGGTCTAGGCATATTCATTCAAGTCGTGTAAGTAACAGTGACGAAAATTATATATAAACATAATTTACACAAGTAGTGCATTATCAGATAGTTAGCTCGAAGCTAACGACTCCTAATATATTTGGATTAATTTTTTATCACTTGTTTATGTTTAATGCTAATTTAAAAAAAAGACTCCAGCTACCTTCTTTTGGTACACTAAAGCGACTTCACTTACAATTCGTAAATATAGGCCTTTTTTATTTCTTTTAAAAGTTGGATTAAAATAATTAATTGAAACATAATACTTTTGTCAAGATATTCGAACAATTTAAACCATATTTACAATAATTATTCATTATAGTATTATAATATAGAAAGCTGCTTTTTTAGTCACAGTCCGTTAAATTGAGTAGCCTAAATTCGACATCACAACAAAATGATTTCATAGCGTGTGATTGCAAACAAATGCATCTTTCCTTGGACTTAGATATGTGCATAAGGGATGAAATTGTTGTTTATTTATTTATTTATTTTTATGTGAGATAAAACCATTTTGGTCTTTTACATCCATTTTATAATTCAAATAATTCCAAAAATACATAGACTAATAAATTAGTTATTAATAGATTATTAAATTCAATGCAAAAAAGCACTACAAATTATGATATACCTAGGTAATGATAATTATTAATTATTAATAAACATGTATTCAATGAAATTAAATAAGCTTTATGATGTTGTAAAACAAAAATATACCATGTGTATACTGTAGGGCCTATGTACATTTATAGTCATATATGTGTAGTTATATGCAAATATAGCCTATGTAACTTAACCTATTGTGGGGAGGCAAAAAACCAGATGGGAGGACGGCTTCATCAAAACATTAGGTAACGAGGAATAGAAAAGAGTGGAAGAAAATGGGAGAAACCTCCACCTCAAGTGTGTAGTGGAAATACAGCAACAATCCAACCATGCACAAGAACTCTCGCTAGAACTAGCTCACCTAACGAGAAGTATATGAGCTTGCCCTGAGATTCGCAGGAGACCATTGCCCTTTGGGATGTCTAGACTAATTTTATTTATTTATTTATTTTATTTATCTTAAATTATACCCCCTCTGTCTTAAAATTTCATGTCACAAAACACTGCTTTGTGGTTATAAACATCTAAAACTGGCGCCGTGCAGGTAATTTCCACCTTGACGCTCATTGCGCATATCTCTGAAAAGTAATTCATCCTAATAGTCCTCTGGCAACACACAACAGTCGGGAAACCTCGCAGCAACGCAACTTCGTAGATTCATGGTCCTAGAACTTCTTGTAATCGACGAGTTCACAATGTGAGCATGCGTCCGGCGTGAGATCAAGGTTTCTGAATTTTTCAGTCTGACTTTACCTTGCCATCTTAGCCCCCACATATTGGTATTTGATAATATTACCACATTGATAAAAATATTTATTTAAATAATTTAATAATTTAATAATTATTTAATTTTATAAAAATTATTTAATATAAATACATTATTATACAATATATTATAATATACTATTATTATACAATATAATACATAGTATTGGCCATAGTAATAATAACAATTATTTAATAATTTAATGATTTATTTAAATGATATGCATAATTAAAATAATTTGTATTTGATATAAATGTATTGATCATATAATATATTTAACTGTTTGTTAATGTTACTGTACAAATTAATCCAGAAACAGTACTGGAATCGGCAGATTTCAAACTGTACTATAATCGCACGATTTTTACAGACTATTCAACTCATACGCCGCGTGTTTGATATTGACCAATAACGTTTAGCAATTCCTCGGATATAGACCAATCACGGCCGTTTATCTTGCATTATTCTTGTAGGAATCGCGAGGATGGTATTTTATCGTGATAAAACCGTCTGCTCGTTACTAGAGACGCAAGTATCAGTGTGCAGTGATTAATAGTCAGATGCTGCCACTAAGCGGCACGAAAACAGATTGTTTTATACAACATAACTTGTTTGGAAATTGGAATAATAGAAATTTAAATTGATTAAGAACACAATTTCGATTCGGTGCAAGCCAGTTCGTGTGCTTTTATTCTGTTCTGCTGTTAACTTAACTGAATGAAGTTAACTATGTCTTATATGCACTGGTGGTAGCACTGATTACACCAAGGTAACTCGAATCGATTCATGGATGGTTGATTCACAGTATGCCGTGATCTCGCAGCTGTTAGTTTAGTTTTTGGAGAACAAAGCACGAAAGTAATTATTATTTTATAATCCGTTACATTTTTATTCATGGAATAGTCTTAATAAATCCAACTCGGGTTGACGAGTTGCATCAGATAAATTCGCTCTTGCTGCGCAGTCGCGAGTCTATCGATAAACTCGTCAACTCTCGTGGGATTACCTATGATAAAACTACAACTACACTACAATAGACCAGATATAACACTGCTAGATAAGCAGAAGATAGCATATCTGATTGACATAACAGCCACAAGCTAAGCAGCACAATCACTGAGAATTCACAGAAATATGAGGAACTAAAGTACGAAATTAAACGCACCGTATTTTACGGACCATAAGATGCTCCGGACCATAAGACGCACCTTAATTTTAGGATAGAAATTTAAAGGAAAATAAATGTAATGTGATTCTAAACGAAATACTTCAAAGGGAATGATATACTTCATTATATAAGCAATTTATAACCTTGTACAACGGAATCGGTGTAGCCTAAATCACGTCGAACTTAAAACCTGCGTTGTACGAAAATCTCTTATGAACAGGTGGCATCGCGTAAATTTTAACAACTGAATTGATTTCTCTTGAAAGACTGAAAATACTTTTACACCATCTAACCCTCAATTCTGCATACGGTAAGTGGAACGGGACAAGGCTGTTTAGAGGTCATTGTATTCATTTCAACCACTCCTTTTGTATAAAAGAACTCAACATTCCTTTCTTTTCGCATTGTATACCGGGCTTCCAGCTACGCTCATTTTATGATTGCGACAAGTGCAGTGATGTACAGTGTGTGCTAAAATCTGTAACTGTCTTATCGTTACAACACCTTGTGTATAACTATGGTATTCGAGCAATATTTACCATAACTTTTTAGTGTACTTCGGACCATTAGACGCACCCGACTTTAAGGCTCTGTTTTCAAGGTAAAAAAAATGCGTAAAATACGGTATATGGAAGCTAAACGATGCTAACATCCTGCCAGTTTCAACCACAGGTATAATACCGGCAGCCATGCCAGAGAACATCAAATCCTTGGGATGGTTCCGAATTTGTTGGGAACGATGCAGAAAGCTGTCGTTCTGAACACTACACGTATTGTGCGCAAATTTGTAGAAGAGTGAGGATGTTTTGGCTATGGCCCGCATCTACTCCTAGCACCAGCCAAACAGCTGAGAAAATAAGACAATAATAATAACAACAATAATAATAATAACAAGAACTATAGTAATAATTTTTTATTAAGGAATATTCGACAATACAATGGCTTTCCTTCATCTCATAACAATCTTTTGCCTCCATAAATCCCTGTCCATAGCATCTTTTTCAATTAATCCTTTTCTCGCCATACTCCCTTTCACCCCATTCATCCAGCACTGTTTGCGCTTCCCTCTTCTTCTGTTTCCTTCTACTTTCCAATCCAAAATTTTCTTGGGTATTCTATCCTGTCATTCTGAGTAGGCCTACATGTCCATACCATCTCAAGCGTCTTTCTTCTACAATTTCCAAAATATTATTTTCAACTTGCATTATTTCCCTTATTCAATTATTTCGATTTTTTTCTTTCCTGGGTTTTCTTGCTGAACGCCTCCAAAAATCCATTTCTAATACCATTAATTTGTTTGTGTGTTGTCGACTTATGGTCCAAGTTTCAGCGCCATATAATGTTGTAGGCTACTTTGGAATAATGCCTTATATATTAATTTTTTAGTTCTTTGTAAAATTTTTTTACTCCATAAGATTGAATTTAGCATTCCTATAATTCTCTTCCCATCCGTTATTCTTCTTTGAACCACTAAATTTGTTGTTGGATCCTTTTGTATAATAGACTTTAGATATTTAAAATAGTCTATTCAACATGTGCAATTTCTTCTGTATTACATATTAACTTTTCTTCCAAATCCATTGACAAATATTCAGTTTTATTGAGAATTATTTCTAATACCCATATCCTGTAGGCCTACTCTTCTACTAACTTTCTGATCATGTATGAAGCATCATCTGTATCATCAGCATCTTACTTGATCATCCGCAAAAAGTAGATTATGAAGGTAGTAATCTGGATGAATTTGAATTCCCATATATCGACATTTTCTAGTCCACTTTTGAAGAGCCATATCAATATATATTTTGAACAATGATGGAGATAAGCAACATTCTTGTAAAAGTCCTTTTGACGTATAAAATTCTTGTGATAATTTGAAACCCATCTTTATTCGGCATTTCTTTTGTGAGTATATTGATTTATAATGTTGATAATTTTGTCATTTATACCTGTTTTCTTCAGAACGTCCCATAATAATATCCTTGGCACACTATCATAAGATTTTAGCAAATCAATGAATATCATTCCCACGATATTTTTCCATCATGAGTCTGAGAATAAATATATTGTCTCACATGATCGTCCTGGAGTGAAACCACTCTGTTCTTCTTGTCCTCTGTATTCTTTCTCCAGCTGATGTTTAATAATTCTTGTAAATGTTTTCATAAATGGATTTGTTACACATATTCCTCTATAATTAGTGCATTCCCTCTTATCCCCTTTCTTATATATAGAACTTATAAATCCAAGGTTAATGTCTTCTGGTATTGACCCACCTTCTAATATTTGCCTGTATAAAACTGTGATTAGCATAATCAGTTTCCTTCCCCCGTATTTTAACAGTTCCAAAATAATTCCTCCAGGACCAGTCGCTTTCCCGTTATTTCCTTCTTTTAAACATTTTTCTTCTTCATCCTCTGACACTTCCCATTCCAAATTTCCATGTCTAAATGTATGTTCTTCTTTAAATTCTTCTCTTTCCTCGTTAAGGAGAGATTTATAGTATTGTTCCCATTTTTTTCATAGATATCATTTTTATATGTGCCTTATGATTTGTGTTTGTTTTATGGCTCCTCAACATTGACCATGCTGCTACGGATTGTTTGAATCCTAACTGGCTATTTATGTCTGCACATCTTCTTTCCCAATACTCATGTTTTGCCTTTCTTACTTCTTTCAGTACATAATAATAATAATAATAACAATAATAATCCCACTGACTGGCAGCGTACGTAAGAGGAAATGTAATCTAAGAGACTCTTAAACATCTTTATTCTCGGAGATCAAAATTAAGTTTTTTCTTTCTGCGGGGATCTAATTCCTCTCCATTGGGTCTCAGAGACTGTGAAATCAGAGAAATTGCTAATATACGATAAGTTTTTGTTGTGAACTAAGCAATACATTTATGCCTAAACTGTCGCTAGTAACAAATGACAGTGATTAAAAGCGGTTAAACATCAGGACATTCAAGCTGGACCACTGGAACTAAAATCATCCTGATAGATTTAATCAAACTTATGTGTCATAGACCACGATGGATATACGATAAAGCATGGTAAAACCCTGTTGTAGACCTATAAGCTGTGAGCTACTTTGCAGACATTACCCTCTGCTTATGGATAACTCAGAGTCGCTGGGGATGTAGCTTATCCAAGAACTGAGTTTCATGTTTTGGAAAGAACATTAAGTGAAAGTCGTACAGAATTTTATTTTCCCCAACTGAATACTGTTTTTTTTTTCTCTCTTAAAGAAACGAAGGGACACTTCTTACTTCCTCCATGTTTCAAGCATTCGTATGATTTGTAACTAGTTAAGTGAATCAAAGCCATTATGAATAAATTCGAACATCACCGGTGTATTTATTCAGTCAGATATCACAAGAGAGATGTATGAATCTAAATTTTCTACTAACATACGTCCTCACATAAAATCAGCAGATTGTGACTAGATGACACAAACAAAACGAGAGAACAAACCAGTGCTTCCCGAGGGGCACGGAACACATTTTCCACGAATACGCCAAGTGCCTTTTAAGTTGGCTGGGTTCTCCTTCATCACAAGCTTTTATTTCTCCTCACCACTCCTACCAGGACGCGGGATGTAAAGTGATTTCTTCTTGCTTGTATTGCGGACGCACGCTTTGTTCCTGCCATCACAACACTTTGTCTCTCCTCCTGCAATAAAACTACAGGATCTTACATCAAAGTTGTTAAAAGTATTATAACTTTCTCTGAATTTATGAATAAAATATTACTTCAGCCTCTTCAAATAAAAGGGATGCATCGAGCTGTTATACTAGATTCCAGTGGAATGCACAGAGAATGTATATTGAATGTGTATCTTTAATGAATATCGCATCCTAGGCTTAAGTCCAAAATCCTATTAGAACTTCACTTTTGGGTTTAAGGATATACATGAGCAATTTCGAGCGGTGAATGTTTAATAGTGGCAACATATCTATAAAATCAAGGTGAATTACAGGAAGTTCAAATAGCTTTTGTTGGATGTTGGTTGGATATCCGACATACTTCAGAGCAAATAAGAGCTTTGTGTCACTACAACTGCCTTCACAGTAGCACGGATAGCCAAAAGTCCTGGTTTCAAATCCCAGTGTCAGAAGAATTCTTCTCCTATAATACTTATTCTCGTATTCTCATGTAATGTCCACAGAGACAATATTCTGTGGTTCATGATTGTATATATATCCATCTGAGTAATTTTAAGGCTACATTTTTCATAAATGCATGTAAATTTGCAAAATTTCAGCATTCTGTCTCTAATGGTTCGGAAAGAATATATAATAATATGTATGGAAAATGACAGCTATGGGTAAATTAAGTAGACCAACAACTTATAAGCTGTCCTTGTATTGTTAGGTTAGGATATGATAAAATGCCTATTTGATAGAGACTCACAAATGTTCATAACTTACTATTCTATTCAAGATTTTGAATGAGGCAGTTTTTTGTTCGAAAAGTGATACCTTACTAACGTATATCGATACTAGGTGCAATATAACAATTGAGTTGGAGAGCGTGATAAGGGTGTATTAAAGTATGCAACATATTGACAGAATGAAATAATACTCAGGACGAACTATAGGCCTATACATCAATGGACGCAGAAATGTCAGTTTAATATGTTAAGTAATAAAAACCATTTTGAAAAGTCTATTGCCTTACATAAACCCTTAAGTATTCTCTTACAACTCAGTACTCTTTACTTTAATTTTTTGCAGAAATCAAGGCTCACAGTAGAATTTAAAACTGAAGAGCTATTGTAACATCTTCAACTGATAATGCAAACAGCCCCACAGTAGTTATAGACGTACTATCTCCTGTTTTTTGCACATGGGACTGGGCGTAGTGACGTCACAAGATGGCGACACATCCGGTTCCGGAACGAGATGGCGGCAGGTACGGAACATGATGGCGGCCTCAAAATGGCGGCTAGGCGGAAGATATGAATTTTGTATTTTTAAAATTGGCGGGAGATATGAAATTTGTATTTTTCAAAATTGGCGGAAATTTGAGGACACAAGATGGCGTCATAAGTGATGGGAGACCTCAAAATGGCGGCTGGGGCGGCAGATATGAAATTTGTATTTTTCAAAATTGGCGGAAATTCGAAAATGACACCACATGGCGGCATTGCGTGATGGGAGACCTCAAGATGGCGGATGGGGCGGGAATATGAAATTTGTATTTTTCAAAATTGTCGGAAATTCGAGGAGGACGCAAGATGGCGGAATTGCGTGATGGCAGGTCTCCAGATGGTGGACGGGGCGGGGGATATGAAATTTGTATTTTTCAAAATTGGCGGAAATTCGAGGAGGGCACAATATGGCGTCATGCGTGATGGGAGACCTCAAAATGGCGGATGGGGCGGGAGATATGAAATTTGTATTTTTCAAAATTGGCGGAAATTCGAGAATGACAAAAGATGGCGGCATTGCGTGATGGCAGGCCTCAACATGGCGGTTGGAGTGGGAGATATGAAATTGGTATTTTTCAAAATTGGCGGAAATTCGAGAATGACACAAGATGGTGGCATTGCGTGATGGCAGGCCTGAACATGGCGGATGGGGCGGGAGATATGAATTTTGTACTTTTAAAATATTGGAGGAAAATAGAGATGGATATAAGATGGAGGGATTGTGGGAACTAATACAAGGTTTTAATTCTCATTGGAGAAAGGATGTGTATTTTCAAAATGGCGTAAGATCTTAACATTCGTTGATTAGGTTTAAAAAGAAAGAAACTGTTCTATTTGTAGCTTGGTTAGCGTCAATTTAAAACTTGCGCCATTTTGTTACAACATGATAAAATGTTCCAGGAAAACGGTAAGGTTTATTTTTCGAACATCACAATGTTACTTTGAGCATAAACTCTGTAAGATTGTCATGCTCTATAATGAAATAACACTGTACACAATCATTTATCACAACAAGAGGGTCTGATTATTTATTTAATCAGAAACTATGTCGTACAAGGACAGATTTTCCCAAGATGTAGAAATGTTTTCCTTATTGACATAATTAAGTATTTCACTCTGTATGAGAACATACTTAGCCATAATGTTTGTAAAAGCACTAGAGTTCACCATGAGATAATTAATGTCACAATTTTTAAAATCTATGCGTGTCTTTTCATACTGAATAAAACACTCGTTTAACTTTTTAGTTGTCTGTAACTTGAAGTTTTCTTCCTTGAACACGTAAGGTTTTGAATAACACATGTTTTCACACAGTTTTGGTAAGTGAAGCAAAAACGAAGACAGCAGGTACGGGGATAAGATCAAACAAACACCACGACTGTTTCCAATTTCTGCACAGCTGATGTAGTTCATGTTGGGATAGAACCCAAAACTGATATATCTGTCTCTGCTGTTGTTCAGGAAGAAGGTTCTATGCGCTAGTACAGATGGAGCAGCAATCGGAGGGTTCGATGTTTCCCCCAAAGTCTTTGAAGAGCATTTTCTGTTCTTCTTTTTCTCGACTCTTGAAGATTTACTCTGAAAAGAGTAAAAAAAATTGACCATTAGAAATATATTCTCAAACGTTGTGAAATATAATTTATTTTATGTTTTACAAAGTATACTTACTTTTCTACGTAGAGTATGGTTAACATCTCCAGAACCTGTCGACATATTATATGGCCTTTCCTATTCGGACGTCTCTCTACGAAAACTGATGACTCGAGTTCTCGTTCACCTATTTTTATTCTGAAAACAAGAATGTAGCGGTTTTAGCATACATGTGACCTACTTCCTACAGTTCGAAAACAGATAATGATGTTATGACTCACGGTGTGTATGTCCTGGAAGACATCTCTGACCTCCTTTCCTTCCACACAGCGATCGAAAGATGATGCGGAAGATGTGTACAGCTTCTCTATCTGGAAATGTGTTGAAAAGTTTCACAAAGTCTTGGATGTTCCATCCTTTGTCCATGTAGTAGGCAAATAGATATGTATATTGCCCACATACAGGCGTCGTGAGTCCTTGCAGTCTCAGAGTGTTGTATGACCATTTTAATGAATTTTGAATGATACATTTTGTTATCCCCGGAATTAGAGGTGGAAGTCCAAATGAATCAAAGTAATAAGCAAAATTTTTAATTTTGAAAAACACGGCAACCCAATGAGAACCAGGGGAAGAATGAGGATTAAGGTTGATTATGTAAATTTTAGGTTTATTCGTTACAGATAGAGGTAACATATCACTAGGATAAACTCCCTCGAAAGATGCTACATTCCGTAGTGCATGGATTATTTGAGTAGTATTACATTTTAATAATCAGTAATCACTTGTCTGTTCTTTGTGATTTCTATTCTGTTATCGTATTCTGAATAGAGAATATATGTGATGGCTTCTTCTGAAGCGTTATCAAATTTAGCTTCTATTCTAACGTTCCCAGTTTTGGGCTAGCTCCTATGACCATGCGAAGCAGAAACATCAGGCGTAAGATCAAACATTAGCATGAAGAACCCATTTATAAACATATCATGACTCATTTGCATACCGCTACTGGTGTGATGGATCCCCGAACCTTTAAATAATGTATAATATGCTAAAGTAGTTGTCTTTTCATGATTGGTAGAGATGTTTAACCCCTCTGAGCGAATCTGTTGTCCATTTATATACATGGTAAAAGAATTCAAGGAAAAATATCGAAATTCGTAGGGATTGGAATCCACAGTGCCAGAAAAAGCTGAATTTTTCACCATCGAGAAGAGAAGTCTTTTCAGTAGAGTACCAATATCAGCGTTGTCAGCAGAAATAGAAGTAACACCTTTACTATACGTAAACGTTTTCAATTCCACTCTATTGATAGGGTAATGTACATTATGACTCTTTTCTAGAGTTTTAACATGTGCTAACAGAATGCTAGGTGAAGCTCTAATTTTCTTTATGTAGGGAGCAGCATCTTGGAATTTAAAGAAAACTTCGATGTATCGTCTATGCCCAAGAGATAAAACTCTCTTTTAGATCTTGTAAGTCTTACTTGCAATTTAACTCCAGGCAACAAAAGTTTCGATACGTTAAAGAGATCTCCATGTAATTTTCCAATCATGACGATTTCTTTAGATTTCTTAGATTTTTCAAATCTTTCTAACCAACCGTCATTCTTAAGGTTCGGTCCTAAAGTTCCATTTAAATCTTTTAATTCTTAAGGTTCTGTCAAACCTTCGATTGGTTTACCAGATACCAAAATGCATTTGTTAAATGAGATTTAGCTGCGTCCTGTCCGTATGCTAACAAAGTTTCCAAATACGCTCTGTAATTGTACATATCTTCGGAGGGAGTGACAGATGTTCCGTTCAGAGATATGCTAAGATGACTGAAAAGTGAATGAAGCAAGTTGTTTCCTCCTGTAACCTTATTGCCATCACATAGATCTGTTCCGTTGCTTTAGACGAATTTTCCTTGCACCATAAGTTGAACATTTAAATCTGTGTAATTTTCGTTGTCCGCAGAAGATACGAATTCGAGAACGTTCTGATCCACTGGAGCAATAGCTTTACATATAGTAGTAACATTTCCCACCACTGCTGTCTGAATGGGGGTTTTTGCGAAAAGGTCGAACTCTGACTTTGTCACAGCAAACATCTCTACACGACTGACTACATTCTCCTCTTTACATCTGAGACTTCTTCGCGGGTGAAATTCTTTTTCTCTTTTTAACTCTACCCTTCATTTTGTTTACGAGGTGTTGGGTAGACTCGTTAACTCTATTAGCAACAATGTCTTTTACTTTTTTACCCTCTTTTCTAGTTGCAATATCCGATAAAATATTAGCACCTACCGAAAGAGTTTTGCGTCCTATCGCTTTTGCACCTGAGAAGAGAACTGGTTTTATCATTCTGAATAACCCTCCCAAGAAACCTATTATTCCACCATGTTGAACATATGGACTGCCAACATATAAAAGGCCTAGATTGCCTAGACGCCCTCCCGACTGATTCACGTAGTAAGCGGTGAGAGGATCCATAGCAAACTGACTCAGAAAACGAATTGTCTTATTTTTTTAAAGTGTAAAACCAACATTGTAGGTTTCGTGCAGAAAGTTACGTTTGCTAGACTACCTAACTTTATCGTTATTTCTATATCGATCACTTGAAATTCTTTTTTTTCAACAGGGACGTAATAAATCTTTTGAAAATCGTGATATCCTATACTCTGTGGAAACTGAATTATTCTAAGACATCTCACGTAAGAATCACCTATCATTTGAGATTCTATTATGTTACAGCATACAAAAACTAGTTCGTTCTCGTCAGGACATGTTGTTAGATTTCAAGATTTCTGATCTTTTCCAGATAAATAACCATGTGAATAACAAATTTCACACAAACCAACCACCCATTGATCCCTATCTAACCTAATGCTTTGTGCTAACTGTACTTGAAAACTAGCAAGAGTATTTGAAGGAAACGTATTGCATGATGCATCACTAAGTACGTAGAGTAATGTAAAATTCTTCCATTACACAAGATCTTTAGCTTTAACCCAAGAGTCGAACTCTGGGCCGTAACCTCTCCAACGGACTAGATGTTGTTTACTCCCCTTTACAGTGCGTGTGCGTAGAATTTTATCAATTTTGTAAACAGTGTCTTGGGATATAATTACGGGTGTGATTTCATAACTGTAAATCTGTCCAAAAATTGGATTGTTCTTAAGATCTTCGAGTTCGTATACGAATTTCATTTTCTCCTTACCTATTCTAACCGTCTGTCCCACCGAAAACTTTACGGGTCTCAGTTTCACACGAGTCTGTTTCTTAGACATACGAAGCAATATTTTCAAAACATCTCTGTCTGTAACTTTGCTAGGGCCATCCCTGTTGTATTGTGTACACTATCGTTGTAACCCTTCACAAATTTATCCAACATGTCCAAGTACTTATAACTGTTACTAAACGTAAAATCTGAATACATCTTAGTTTTAAGAGTTCTATTGAATCTTTCCACCGCGGAACATTTAATTTCAGGATTTCTACATACACGAAACTCAATTTCCTGTTTTTTCAGTAAGTCTTGGAAAGGTCTGTTTAGAAATTCCTTACCCCTATCGGTTCTCATAACGAGAGGTTTTCGTTTAGATTTCTCTAATATGTCACTGAAAGCATGTGTCACATCCCTAGCCTTTTTAGATTTTATAGGAACAACCCACGCGAACTTTGAAAATACATCGATAGCTACGAGTAAATATTTCACACCACCGTCATGTTTAGAGAGGTTTTGAACATCTATTAGATCAAGTTCAAACATGTCGAAAATGTTGTTTACAGTATAAGGATTTCTAAGAAATCTTCTCCTTATAGCAACCACTCTTCGATATTTTCATCTGTAACGGTACTCTTTAGTTTACCAAGAGTTGGAAAATCCAGTAGGTGTTACCGGGTTGTAATATAGGTCATGTAATACACTCATCTCCTTTGATTATACGTACTCCAAGCAATCTCTTTCGATGGAAATAATTTAGCTATGACTTGTTTATATATATATATATATATATATATATATATATATTGGTTCTAGTGTTTTTACACTTGTTATTGTGTAAATGTCCTCCAGTAGTCATTAAAATGTCTTTGTACGTCTCAAGGTCTTCCTCTGTTACCTGTTTCAGATCGACATATTTCCTAGTGAGCAATTCCCACAAACCTATAGTTGTTTCGTACTTTTTGTTACCTATTATCCGAGTATTATTTTCGATACGTATTTTAGAATTACCTATCATATACTCTCCGGATTGTTTATCTTTATAGATTCCAAACTGCGTGTTTGTTATCTTTGGAGATTTTATATATTCAGCTAGATATTTGCCTGCTAGATCTGCTAAAATATTTCCTTTACCCTCATCGTCAACGTTAGATGAAATATGTCTAGACTCTATTTCAGGGGAAAGAGACCTACGTTTTATTTCCGGTGAATCAGGTCCACTCCTTTTCCTAGATTGCTCAAGTGTTCTTTGTGTTTTCTCTAAAATAGGACCCTGTTTTTCGCGTGTTTTAACCCACTCCTCGTAATCATCTCTAACGACTGCGGAGTTCGAATCTTTACCACATCGTTTTAAACGATAGTACTCTTTAAGACTGAGTAACAACATTTTCTGCAAAATCACTTTGACATTAAGCTTCCTATTCCTGATAACACACTTGACAAGAGAGGAATTAAAAATCATCCTTTCTACCAAAGTTTTCTTTTTCTTAGATAAAGATACGTTTCTATCAACATGATGTCTCAATGATTCCTTATGTTTAATCAATTTTCTTTAGAACACGAAGGTATTTTACATTAACCGTTCAAATACATTCAATGAACATTCAATAATAGCAAATATCAACACTCTGTTTGCACTCTTAAGAATAGTCTTTCGTAATTTAAAAGAAGCTTTTTTTAAGAACTTGTAATGTATGGTAATGAGATTTTATCTTTTTCAAGCTTTACAGGTACGTAAACTACTGTAACTTCAGAAGGAAAGATTTTAGTTCTAAATCTAACGAAATCGTTGGTTCCTTGACAGAAATCTATCAGGAAATATCCGAGGTGTTTTCGCGTAGCGTCTTGAAATGCCTTGTAAAAGGGTCTCCAATCTTCGGGAAAAACCTGTCTAGCAAGAAATGTAATTTGATTTTTATCTCTCAAGTTTCTAAACAACACCATATATTTAGTGTTGAACGAAATGTCTCTGCTGTGAGAAGATTGATGAAACAGGTTTTGCGTTATGAGAACGACTGAAATGTTTCTGTGGTGAGAGCCTCGTGTGAACAACGAACTCACCTCGCTAGAGTATGCTTTATCTAATAAATCGTCTAAAATGATCAAAGTTGACTTTGGAGATAATTTGTTCTCTTCGATGACAGGAAGACCTTCGTGATATGTCACAGAGGTATTGAATTTGTTTTGCGGAGGAACCGCGTTCTTCTCACTAAAACAGCACAAAATTCTATCAAACTCGTTCACGTTACACAAATGCTCTAGATTGTTTATTAACTTTACACAAAATGTTGTTTTACCACAGAAACTAGGACCGCTGAGAATCAATGTGAACGGATGTTGGAATTCTATTACAACCATAACAATCTTTTATCATGCTCGGAGATCCATCCCAACAATCGCCCGTAGGATAGTGTTTAACACATTTAAGACATTCTTTCTCTATGTCCATGCGTTTCACACGTTCGGAGAGTTTATCCAACACAAGATATATACAAGATACCAAAATTTCCGGGGATAACACAGACAATTCTTCTACGGTATGGTGTTGGAACAGTTTCCTTATTGAGAAACACTCTTGAGACGAGGACGAGTACATACTGACACGGTACTAACGTCACTCCTCTATCTATACCCGAAGGGATATGAATTGAACCCTCCGATAAATCTGCGTCTTTTACTGAAGCAGAGACGGCATTTCTTATCTTCAGGCTCCAAGACAATGCAAGGACCAGCCTTTCTCTTTATTTTCTCTTCGGTTCTCACAGAGACAGTAGCTGTGTGAACGCCGTTCAAAACCATATTTTTAATAATTTCGAAATTCACAATCTGTAAGGCCTTATAATTTAAAGTAATGCCTCTAACTTTACAGGTAGATTTTGTGATGTTTTCGTCTGCAACAACTACTTTGTAACCGTATTTCTTCGGTCTTCCACTAGCAAATTCTGAAATGTAAGCCTTAGGTCCAAAATCCATTAATTCGTTCGTCATGTCACCTAAAAAATCACCTGTAGGTACAACGTATTCGACTGTAGGTATTTGCGTGTAGATCACGCTGTCTGTGTCACAGTAGAGAGCTCGTTTTTGTAACTCGTCGAGGTAGGAATAGAGTCGTATTCTACCACCCGTTGTTACATAAGCCCCATGAATAACGCTGGTATGAGGAAGAGAGACCTGTTCCTCTTCAAGGGGGGTCCAAGAAAGCCACACGACTTCGTCATTGGCAAACATCAGCCGATTGACTTCTATACCCGGAGTCGTGAGGAACCTGTACAACTCCTGAGGGTTTTTAATAAGTTTTGTTTTACACCTGTCGGGGTTTTCAACGAGTTTCCCCCAGAATGAGTTCAAACAAAGCTTATTGATGGTCCTCTTTCCAGCGTTCTTCTCTATCTTGGAGGGATCTAACCCGATGCCTTCTCTCTTGAAAAACAAATCGTTATAGTCTCTTTTATCGACTTCTGTTTTAACCCAAGCAGGATATCCGCTGGATTCCGTTTTAATCTGGAGGAACAGGTTGATATAATCTACAAAAAGTCCACCCTCATGAGTTTTAGGATAATACTCTGTAACCTTCGCGTGTACTTTCGTTACCTTATAACCTTTATCCATGGCAAGTCTCACCTCGTCCACGACCCCTCTGTTTCTCATTCGCATGGTTGCAGCTACTTTGCTCACTAAATATAGCACAAGTGCGGCAAAGGGTAAACAATAGCTTACCATTCCACCTTAATGGCAAAACGGGATGCTAGAGCTCTTGCGGAGATAGGATTGTGCATTTGATGGTGCCTTCTTTGTTTAGCATTGCATTTACATCCTCACACTGATCACCAACGAGAACAGTAGGATTCCCAACTGGAAACTTGAAATATTTGCAGACATACGGGTATAGAGACATAATATCTGCGTACAGGATTTTTTCTTCATGTTTTTCTTCCACCTTGTGGAAAAGCCGCATGGCTTCGGTTCGTCCTCCGTAGACCGAGTCTCTCATGACAAGAGGAGCATCACCGATCAGGGGTTCTTCTTTCAATGTGGGGAATTTCTCAAGTATGAAGTCAAACTTGCATTCCCACATAACGTTTACTGTATAACCCACTTCTCGGATCTTCTCCAATCGAGCCATGGTGTTTTCGTATCTCTAGGAGAAGGATTCTGAAGAATCCACCATGGGTGCGTCTCTGTTAGGTCTACAGAGACAACCATGATAATAGATCCGAGAAACTCGAAAACCTCGTGTTTCCTCACAAACATCGTCTACATTCCATTGTGGAACTTCAGGCAAGCGAACCTCTCTTCCGTTACCCGCAAGACGGATGAACACGTTCCTCTCCTTGGCTTCGTGGATAAGCCACATTAGAGATTTTCGGGAATGCCTGTCTGCTTTTCTATAGCCACAGGAAGGAATCAGTCCAATAGTGTTTTCTTTCAGAAAATTCTTTCTGAATGTCTTATTACAGGCCGATGCTATCGTAAAGATTGTGCAAAAATTGTATATTTTAGCAATCTTTTTGAAAAGAGACTTGAAGAGAGTGCAGGCTTCTCTCAACACACTAACATCGGCCTGACAATACTTTTCTAGTTCTTTTTTATTATCGAACTCTTCGTTTTCGACAGACCTATGCCATTCTAGAAAAACCTCTCGGTCTTTCTCAGACATGGTATCATGTCCCTATAACGACCTGTCCGGATGCGGCCCGACATAGTTGAGATTGTCGCTACAATTGAAAAAATGCGGATAATATCCTTTGGCAATGTCGGTTAAGCCGAAAGTCTTAGGGAAACCTCGCAGAGGGAGTGGAATGAAGTTTAAGCTGCCTAAAAAAACGAAATGTTCAAACTTTATGCACAAGATTTTGCATCCAGACATGACCAAGTCGGGAGTCCACTTTCCCTAATAGCAAAGTCGAGAATGAACTGCAGGATGCAGAGATTATTGCAGATTATTGTCAAAAACAAGAACCAACTCGTTGGACAGCTCTTGCGTTATGTGCAATAATAATGAGCTTTTTGAACTGAGGTCTGTCCATGAAACTACGGATAGGATCTTCCCAGAAAGAATGACTACGTATTCCGCACATATTGAAAAACTCGTCCTTGGACGACTCGCACCGAAAACAAGATTGTTGTGCACATATCAGATTAGGCACATGTAGAAAAGTATTGTCTTTAACTCTGGTATTCTGAGTCGACTCTATATCGTCAAAAATATATAGAATCTTGCCAGAACCCTTAGTGATTTTCAGAGGGCTCATGTAACAATCATGTCCTGCGTCTGGTTGAAATTTATTACAATTGTTGCAGAAAGTTTGAAAACATTCATGTTTCTGTCTGTATGCTTTAGCTGCGCACACAAAACGGCCTTCAATTTGATTAATCCTATGCTAGTCGAAACAACATTGCCCTCGGAACTTCCTGTTACAAGAATTACAAAACATCAAATCCTTGCTTTCGTCCCAAGGAGGTGTAGACTTACAACAAAAACCGGTGTAATCACAAGAATGTTGCGCTCCTTTAGCGAAACCTTATTACATCCTCGACATATGAAAGGCATGGCCATAGCTCCTGTCAGGTTGACGATGGTATGGTAATGGCGGGTGTCTGGGTCGTATAGAAGATACAGTCTTTCTTTCTCACCATTATTACCATCGAATATCACATTGTCGAGACTATGTCCACTATATACGACAAGTCTGAATTCGTCTTTCAAATATTCCTGAAAGGCTTGAAGCTCTGGGATTCCTCCCCCTTAGACAGATCTACACCTGAATCCTTCAAAAACTGATCGACTTTTGCCTTGATTTTCTTACCTTTCATTCCATTATTAATGTATGTTTTGTAACAAGGATCTTCTCGCACCTTTGCGATGGCTATCACAATAGCGTACGCCAAACAGTTCTTCGTTGGTAGAATTCGAACACTTTTCTTCAGATGGCCCAGTGTAGCAATCGTACGCCCTTTATTTTCCTTACGACCGTTGCCGACAGGCATGTGAACAACATCCATAATCAGTCGTAAACGGTCGGTAGCTTCGAAACGAGCGTTCGACTGACACACTTTGTGAACTACACTTCTGATCACATACATGTTAAACTGTTCCTTACGCCGGAAACTGAAACCGATCTGTTTATCGAGAGAATTTGTCTCATTGAAGATCGTTAAACCGAACAGATCACTGTCTCTAGCATCTGCTAAAGCATGGTCTACAGCTTCTTTAATAGCTTTTTCGAAATGGTTTGATCCTTCACCACCTACGGGTTCTTTGAGTTGAATGACCAATTGCACACCTACAGAGTCAAATCTCTTGTACTCTTTGCGAGTATTTTCGAGAATTGAAAACAAGGTGTGAGATGACCCTTCTCCCAGCTCGTTTTCAGTTCTCTGATTTGATCCATGGTTTGAAACTGATTCATCATAGTGTTGCGAAACTGATGGTGAGATTTTTCTCTCAGATTGAGAAGGAGTATCCCTAACTGTACATTCTGAAGATTCGGTATCCTGAAACGTGTACGATTCAGGCTCTTCACTATCTGTGTAGTTTGTTGGATGTGATTCCACATCCCCAATTGTAGTTTTTTATTCCACATCCTCTACTGTATAGACCGAAGGTTCGGTATCCCAAATCGTATACGTTTCAGGTTCATCACTAACGATGTAGATTGTAGGTTGTGATTCCCCATCTCCGACTGTATAGACGGAAGGTTCGGTATCCTGAATCGTATATGTTTCAGATTCATCACTAACCGTGTAGGTTGCAGTTTGTGAATCCTGAATCGTATATGTTGCAGGATCCGAATCCAAAACGGTGTAGGTTCGAGGTTCCGAGTCGTCTACTGTATAGACTTTGGGTTCAGACTCGTATAAAGTGAAATTATATCCATCATCCTCGGATGAAACTAAATCTATTGTATTGTAAGAAGACATTTTTAAATGGTCAAACTATTCTTACACCTGAGACTGCAGAAATAACTCTATTCTACTCGTTGAACACTGGGGAAAAGAGGAAATTATTAGAGACTTATACAAACACAAAAACTGAAATATATAATATATAATTACACATGGAATAGAGATTGTATGTTTTCGATATAAAACTAATATTAATTAATTCACATGACTTCACAGTTACGAAAAATGTATACTTACTTACTATACGGCGCTACAGCCCTGGGTGAGCCTTGGCGTCCCTTACTATCAGCCTCCATGCTTCTCTATTCATGATCTTCTCTCTCCATCCTTTCACATTCATACTTTTCAAGTCCTCGACTATACAGTCTATCCACCTCAATCTTGGTCTTCCTCTTTTCCTCACTGAGTAGAGTCTTGCTTTGAACATTTTTTGAGGTATTCTATATTCTTGCATCACGAAATATGTATATTGAGGTGTTATATGAAACAATCATTCATAACAAACCATGCTCAATAACGTTATACTACCATATTCCGACAGTGTTAGTTTCTACTTCATTTTTCAGATAAAAAAAGAGAAAAAGGGAATAATTATTTATATTGAAAAAGAAAATAATGTGAAAGAAGACATCTTAACTCACATGATTTTCACGTAGAAGTCAAGACCATAGAACAACAGCCCTTCTGTGCGAACGTTCGGTGATAAAATGTGAAAGAAATAACATAAGTTACGCGAATATATAGAGGAAGAATATGTGGAAGGTAGTAATTTTCGAAAAGTATGAATCTTAGGAACATGTCTCAACATGATCTGTATAATTGTACTAAAAGTAAACTGTAAGTAGGTTAGTAAACAAGGTTCACGTTCTAGGAAATCCTGTTCCGGTATCTGATTCTAAATGTAATTAAAACTGTAGGAACATGTCATAACAAGTTTGAAAATATAACGTAATTAGGTGGGTCAACAAGCTCATAGTCACACGAGATCTTGTTGAAGCATATAATTCTAAATATATTTAAACAGTAGGAACATGTCGTAACAAGATTTTTGAAAATACTCTATAATTAGGTTAATAAACAATGTCACCGTCCTAGGAAATCCTGTTCATGCATCTAATTCTGTCTATTTTCAAACAAGAAACTTGTGTAAGTTCAAATAGGGGAACCCGTTACTTAATATCCCTATAAAAGGCCTGACTTTACTGTTCCGTCATTAAACACAGTTTCATCGTTCGTTCGGTGAATACTGTAGACTACGTAGTTGTTGGCATCATCAGTATCTGTTCTTCTAACATCGTCTTTTGTCTTTTCTCCTACAATTAACGAAGTAAGTGACGTCAAGTTTCTTTAAAGAAAAAATAACTTCTTGTTTGTTGTTTATTTTGTATTAGATTCAATGTTTTACTAGTTTGTTAAATAGTTGTTGGTAACCTGACTTGTTCCTTTTTTACAAAAGCATCTGCTAGAGTTTATTGTTGACATAGTTTATAAAAATGTCATATTATATTATATATTAAAGACTTTTTTGCTTTTCAAATGGCATCAATAATTGAGAAATTCAATAACGCTACTTGTGGGGCAAGGTGTGTTTCAATCACACAACTAGTAATAGGTGCTACATACAATGTTCTGTCTGCAGTATTAAAACAGACTAAATGCGGAGACTCCATCTTGTTAGAAATACAGTCGAAAGCCAGTGAGGAAGGTCTGTCTATTTTTCTACCGAAAAAAGTATACCGAACAATTTGAAGAGAAAGACATTGAATCTATAAATAGTGGCGTATGTAAAATAGGAATAGTCTATAACGGAAACCTCAACGGTTCAAAAGCATATAATTTATCTCTGATTAAGACCTCTTGAAACGTATAATTATAAAAAGTCATGATTTATTTTATACGGACCTAATCGTATGAATTATGTTAGTGATATATTGTTTTCTTTTGATTGTAGGGGTGGCCGAGTTGCAGACGTACAGGGTTTTGTCGTACAATCATCAGGTCTATTTTTTGTAAAATAATTTTTTTCTTGTGATTTGAAAGGTGAAAACAGTGTACATCTGTTATTCAACAGTCCTAAAGACAGTGTTGTGATCGAGATGACAAAACATTACTTAGAACATTTTCATCATGGCTTAAAATGCGATCTTGGATTTGTAGATAATGTTCATATGGAAAATATTTTAAAAAACGTTTTCAACAATTGTGATCATGTATTTGTGAAAGGTTTTCAGAAGAAACAATTTCTACAAACCATTATTTTGTCTGTTGAGTTCTACGATCTATTTGATTTAAATTGTCCAAATTTAAATATTCTACCTAAATGTATTACTGTCTGTAAATTTCATAATTTTCCTGAAGCAAAATGTGCACAGCAAATTGTTTTAAGTTTAAAGTCATGGATCATAGACAATATACATTACGGGTTTTTAAACACAACTGAAGTTAAACAAGTTAAATAACAACAATGTTACTTGGATGTAACATACCTTAAATACTGGTGATTTTTCTGGAAGAAGAAGTTGAATCACTATCACTTTCAATCACACGTAGAACTACAGACACTTAGGAATTATAGAGAGTCAATGAGATCAGTTGCCTAAAACGCTTCTCTTTTATACCCAGAGGAGCATGTCCTATTGATTACAGAATTACAATTAGCATCACGGATGTGTGTACCGTATTTCAATCACTTCCTTGTGTTAAAATTCCTTTCTATCATCCGGTATGTTCTATAATAATTTTAACATGTAGGTCAACACACACACATCCGTCAGTCGATGTATTAAATGTTCTGTTTATATATCCCGGATGCTAGCGGAAGATTGTTATCACTATGGCGTGTTGTGAAAATAAATTAGACCCCGGATGCTTGCGGTAGATTGTTATCTATAATAGAATAGAATACTGCAACGACGAGAGATTAGGTTATGTAATAAATAATAATGTTGCTTAATAATGAAATGTAGTTAGCGTTAATTTAAATGTCATAGAATTTAATAAATAATCAGAAATGTTTAATATAAAGGGGTCACTAGGATAAATGGAGAGACTCTTACCAATGGAATTAATCTGATATCCTATATATATATATATGTAATAACTGATACTTCTTTGCAGGAACCAAAAACTTCCATATAAATAATGTCTCGCTTTAATATAACTTGGAAGAGCATGTGGACAATTTCCAGCAAGGCCGAAGATCAATCTCCAATACAGGTTAAGAAGGATGGGAGAGCAAGAGGGCAATCGCACTTGATCATAAATTCGCAAAATTCCAACAATGAGATTTAATGTATAATATAACCAATGTACAATATAAGGTCTACCATAAATAAATGACAATAAATAGTAATGACTAGAAATTGATTATTAAATGCCCAACATCTCTAACTATTAAGCTATCTTTCATGTACCAAGAATAATTCAAAATTGCAAATCCAATAAACTCCAAAAGTTAAGTTGGTATACTATAAATAAATATGCATGGATCACCAATAAAGATTAGGCCTATCAAAGGTCAATGCCAGGCGGAGTAATTTAGAACAAAGAATGCCAAAAGAAAATCAAAGTTCAAAATTATGTACAATTGTATATAAGAAATTTCCAGAATAACTACTAATTAGGCCTACCTAATTGGCTATAGAATGTAATATATCAAAGTCTATTAGAATCACCAAATGACTAGAAATCACTTTAGAAAATTTACTCATGAACTATAATTAGGCCTATCCAACAGGCAATAGTAGATAATATATTTTAAACAATTTTGGAATATACAGAAGGGAAGAGAAACTGAGAATTTATTTAGAATTTGTTTTAAGAAAACAACAGAAAAAGGGTAATCCGGAGGACCTGATTTGCAATAGAAAATAATAATTTGGAATAAAAAGAAAAATAAATACGGTAAGCAAAATCCAAAACCCGAATGTAATTAACTATCAGAGTAGCACAAATATATAATCAAAGATAAACAAAAAAGATTACGTTATAAAAAGGAATATAATATTGGAAAATAATAATATAAAGAAAGCAAAAAGCAGACAAGGTAAGTTAAGAAAATCAGCCAGCAAACAGCCAAAAATATAAATACAATTTGAAATTAGCCAAAAAAAGAATAATGTCAAATACAAAAGAATATAAGCAAGTCAGCTACACGCAATGTAGGCCTGAAGAACAGTCTAGAAAATTTTATGAAACAATGTGTGCAGAAAATATAGAAAATATATTTATTAGAAAACGGGCTGAACTACTTGTACCAAATTAATCGAGTACTTTAATAGCAATTAATTTGTAGAAAGAAAAAAAAAGGAAATATAAATAATTACAAAATCTCAAAAGAAAAATAAGGCAAATCTAACTGGTGTATATCACTATACAAGAAGGGAGGCTAATGTTCATAAATATACAAGAAATGCCTGGCGTGACCTAACATGGTGAACTTTGAACGCCCGAGAATGTTCCACATAACTATACAAATTAGGTACACAATATTTAACTTGCAACCAGAAAATATATTATGTGTAGTAACTATATGGACCAGAACAATATATTAACTAACTCCACCTCATAAGTAGCTGAATAATAATTTACATGAAAATCTATAACCCTTATATAAGTTCAAACGTCAGAGTGCTAATATCTTTCTGACCATACTAACTAAAGAAGGGAACAGTAGAATTTATACGGAATACAATTTTTACAGGCAAGATCACAAGTTAACAAATGCCCTACAAATAACAGTTTACTTAAATTTATAAATATAGGGAAGTGGGATCTAACATTAAATTTGAGACAAGGCAAAATTCAAGTTAAAGAATAATCATCTGGGCCAGCAATTACCTTACCAGATCTACCCAAGATGCAACGGGGTAAGCAAATGGCGACGATACGCCCACTAGAAAATTTCTTTTAGCAAGCATAAATGAAATGGGAAATATTAATATTTCTATGAGAAAAAGTACACACAATGATATAACAAAATATGGGTTTTTAGAAAATGTATGAAATAATTCCTAGTGGAAAACTACCATTTCATGAAACACGGGGATCTAACCCTACAGAGTTACTGATCTCAAACGGATACATTCTAACATGGGCATTTTCATGATGCCTTGAAATAATAGACTTGATACCAAAGTTGTTCCCTATCCACACGGTCCATGACTATAAGTGCTTAAGCGTAACTAACTCTGAAAATACATCTTTCTCTGTCCTTTCCTACATCAAATTTCTTAACACCAAAATATGAATATAGGCATAATGTGCTGAAGGCACTTGAAATTAGATTTAGATAATAATTAGTGACGACATCGCTACTCACACACAGCAAACCGGAGGATCCGACTCGACCTCGCAGCTCCCACACTAACTAGGCAGTTGCCAAATACAGTCTGATTGACTGCAAGAACCAAAGCCACCATTACGGCTCGGTATGCAGCGGCGAAGTCGTGCACTAATTACGTCAGAGAGAGAGTGTAGGCGGAGGGGATGGAATCGCGGCAATTTTAAACAGCGTTACAGCCCTCCCCTCTGACTACACAAAAAAAAATTGCAAGATTTTTTTTTTACCAAAACAGTTAGAAAACCCACAAAACACATGTGACCCCCAAAATTCATACAAGTAATACAGTAGTAGAATAATTTAGACCCTGTTATCAAAACACCATTAATCTTAGCCTAGTACAGTTCATAATAACTCATAGTCTTTAAATCACGAAGAAATTTTTGAAGTAAATATATTTTTTTTTGAAAAAGTTCATATCTTGATGTATAAGTTCTCTTGAATGTTTTTGACGGAATCAAACGAAGGGACAATACCATGATATAATATACCCAAAACTTACTCACATTTTATGAAGAATTTATCTGCATTTTTCTGAGACTAAAGAACACTGCGGCCGGCAATAACACATGCCTTAAGCCAAATATTTACCACTCACCGAGAATACCATATTTTTAGTGAGAATCTCATAAGCACTCACAACAAATCGTCGCCAATATCCAGATTAGGCGCACGAATCACCAAATCACACAAGGTCCATTCTTGAGTGAAGAAGAGGTGCGATGATTAGATGAGAAGAGTGTTGCATACTTGATAGCAGAAGATGGAGCGGGCTCGGAGAAGGAAGACTGTTGGTAGAAATAGTGGCTCATGACTCCGGCCACCCATCTAGGATGACAAACAGCAAGGTGGGGTTGCATACCCCATGAGTCAGGCGAAACATCGAAAGATCTGAGGTACTGTGCACCATACCCCAGAGCAGGCCAACAGGAGCTCCGCAGCATCACACTGCCCATGTCGGTGAAATCTTCATAGAGTAGTCTCAGACATGAAAGGAAAATATTGAAAATGGTGAGTAAAGTCCAACACACACAATACCACAGTGGGAGGGGGACTAGTACGACCCACGAATATAAGTGTCTTAATATCTGTGTTGGTGGATAAATAGGTTCACTATGCATGAAAACTTGTAAGGTTCACTGAAGAATTTATCTCTCAAATGTCCAAATAAAGAGATAGATATCGCCGCACAAATGCTTTCTTCTATATCATGTCTTTTTTTTTTTTTTGAAAAGTGTCCAATTTTGGAGATGGTTTGCAGTAAATCTTATAAATTTTTTTTTTTAATCAATTTTTTTTTTCTTGGTATATGCAATCTACATTCTTAATTACAATCTTAAAATATGGTCAGATTCAACCATGATAATCCTTGCTTATTTTTCTTTTGTCTTGGGGCTAGTTTTTTTTTTTCTTTTAAACAGACTGTATTTTGATTAGTTACATTGACATTTTCGAAGATATAATCTAGATTATTTAGTTTCTTATTCTCTTTTTTTTTTGATAAGGGGCCCCTTAAAATAATTGAGACTGGAGGGAAGAAGACAGCTCCCCCGGCTAACGTGGGAGCAGCGAAATCGTCACAATAAAGATTCTTTTAAAGCAATTACATATGCAAAGAATACACATAAATACGTGAATATTAGAAAAGGACAAGAATAGATAACAAACATTGACAATAGAAATTTGCACCACAATTACAAGTGCATAAAAAACATTACACTAGCTAAATTCTAAACATTACACAAAACCCTGGATAAGGAACAAGAAAAAAACTAACACTTTTTTACTTGAGAAATATGACACCTTTTAACAGACTTATCATTAAGATGTTCGACCAAGAAGGTGACTCCGCCATGCAAAATGTCAACTATATGGTACGGACCGACATAGCGAGGAGCCAGCTTCTTAGCGAACTTCAACAATGCTTTACTCTGAGGGTAATTCTTTACCATAACTTTATCACCTATGGAGAACGGATTAGGAATTCTACCTTTATTATACACAGCAGCATGCTTATCATGAGCTCTCAACAAGTTTCTCCTAGCAGCTTTCCAAGTGCTGGCCAAATCATCAGGAGACGGGGAGTCAGGCAACAGGTCAGAAATATGCCACACATTACTGAGAGGGTGATTGGGAGAAAATGAACAGAGCAAAGAAAAAGGAGTGAAACCATGACTCTCGTGTATTGCGGAGTTGAATGCGAATTGTAACCACGACAAGTTCACGTCCCACTGTGAATGGTCTTTGTGGTGGTAAGCAATAAACGCATTCTTCAAGTTTCGCATTACCCGCTCAGCATGGGAGGGGTTAGGGTAGTATGGAGTCGTGGTTATATGAGATATGCCGGAACGGAAACAGAAGTCTTTAAACTGCCTGGAAATAAATTGTGGCCCATTATCCGAGACCAGAAATTCCGGAAAGCCAAACACCTGAAATATGGAAGATAAGCTAGAGATAACTTTTTCTGTACGAGAGTCTCGCATGGGAAACAACCAGCAGAACTTTGAAAAGGCATCGACGACAACAAAAATGAATGTATTTCCTTTTTTTGAACGTGGAAGTTTTCCCAGGAAGTCGACGAATATCTTTTCAAAGGGCCTTTGTGCAACAGTGGATGACCATAAACCCATGCGAGTATTGAGAGAGGGTTTAGACATCGAGCAGATAATACAGGATCTGACCCGATCACGGATGTCCAAAAACATACCCTTCCACCAGAAGGAGATTTGAATTTTAGCAAGAGTTTTCTTCAATCCCAGATGACCACCAATGGGCGAAACATGAAAATATTTGAAAACCATGTCCTTCAGAGAGGAAGGCAGGACAAGCTTATGACGCCTAAGTCTCCCAACCTGAATTTGCAAGGTATCTTTAACCAGACAAAAGTTACTAACAGCAGACCCACCTTTCAATTTGTCGATGATGACAGACAAATCGGGATCTAACAGTTGCTGTTGAGCAAAATCTGAAAAGGCGAGAGGAAAGTCAGTCAACAGAGGGGCAATAACTTCCTGGGGGGTATAGATGACACCCCAGAATCCTGAACTGGCGGTACTTCTTCCACAGAAGCCCTAGGGGAACCTTCAAACATGCGGGACAAAGAGTCCGCCAAGATGTTTTCAGAAGAGCGAATGTGCACAGTGGAGAATTTAAACGCTGATAGGCGAACTGCCCATCGAGCTAGTCGGCCCGTCTTACGAGGGCGAGCTAAGCACCAGGACAAGGCTTGGTTGTCGCACTCCAAGATGAAATTGACGTGCTCGACATACATGCGAAACTTCTCCAAGGCAAAGATAACTGCGAGAGCTTCCATCTCATATATGGAAAATTGTTGTTCTTGGGCAGTTAGTGAACGAGAAGCATAAGCAATTGGCTTCCGTCCCTCAGGAAATTCCTGAAGCAACACGGCGCCAAGCCCGGCAGCACAGGCGTCAGTTTGAACGACGAAGATACGCGAGAAGTCAGCCATGGCCAAGATGGGCGGGTTGGAGATGGCACTCTTAATGTCCTCGAAGGCGAGGCGGTGCTCCTCCGTCCACTTGAATTCGACACCTTTACGTCGTAAACGATTCAAGGGCGCAGCCCGCGCCGAGAAGTTGGGAATAAATTTGGCGAAGAAATTGGCCATGCCGATAAAGCGAGCTACTGCCTTCACATTGCATGGAGGAGGAAAATTCCTAATCGCCACCGTCCTCTCTGGGTCAATAGCGACACCTTGCGGAGAGATCAAATGCCCGATGAAACTAAGCTGCGGTCTGGCAAACTGCACCTTAGTTGGCTTGACGGTAAGGCCGGCCTCCTGCAATCGACGAAATACCTCCCGAAGATGCTCCATATGGGACGCAAAATCCTTGCTGTAAATGACCAGATCGTCAAGGTAGTGATAAACATAGACGAATTTGATATCTGAAAAAATCTTATCTAACAGCCTGGTCAGCACCTGCGCCCCAGTAGCTAAACCGAAAGGAAGTCTGCAGAACTCAAAATGATTCCACTCTGTGGAAAAGGCCGTGAGGTGACGAGAAGACTCATGTAAAGGAATCTGATTATAAGCACTATTGAGATCAAGAGATGAAAATACCGTAGCTCCGGCGAACCAGTGTGCCGCAGAATGAATATCTGGCAGAGGCATGGACTCTATGATAATTTTCTGATTGAGAGCACGGTAATCGATGACAGGCCTGAAATCCGATTCGCCCTTAGGGACCAAAAATATCGGACTCGAATAGGCAGAAGTTGAAGGTCGGATAATGCCCTTATCTAACATGTCATTTATCTTGGATCTCATGACCATGAGCTTAGGAGGAGAAAGTCTGTAAGGAGGGAGACGGACAGGCACCCTATCAGTAACTTGTATTTGATATTCCAACACATTGGTAACCCCGAGCTGGTCACTTAATACCTGAGGGAAATCAGAAATAATCTGGAGAACTTGGGTACGTTGTTCAGGGAGCAAATGATCTAAGTCAACATTTTGCTCAGAAACGTCATCAGACTGAAGCAAATTCTGATCAACAAAAGCACTGGATACTTGAGCTGGAGGCTTAAGAGACGAAATAGCAAAATTAATTTGATAGTTAGGTTCAAAGGCGAAGTACACAATACTACGCTGAAAATCTAAAGTGAGACCAGAGAAGTGCGCAAAATCGGCCCCCAAGATCACCGGGAACACGAGAGAATTAGCAACCAAAAAGGTAACCCTCCAAGAGAATTTAGCTATTTTAACCTTCAGAGAAATTTTCCCCAATATAGAAATAAGTGAAGCATCAGCACTAATAGCATTGTCAGAATAAGGCAAAAGGGCGGAGACCGGAATGCGAAGCTTATCCAACATGCTCCAACTAATACATGATCTAGCAGCACCTGAATCTATTAAGGCATTAGTAGAAAGCTTATTCAAAAAAACAGGAAGAACAGGCAAATGACTAGGGACTCTACCACTACAACCCATAGATAATATAAGCTGTCTATCTCGATCTTTAACATGGTCAGAAAATACTACATGGCTGGAGGGAGGTTCTAGTCATGGTTGAAAATTCGTTCTAGGCGAAGAAGCAGAAGATCGACGAGTCATATCGGCACTCCTAGTCCTACATTGAGTAACCAAATGGCCTGATCTATGACAATAGGTACATTTACGGACAAGAGTGGATTCCGTAACAGGAGCTGAAGGCTGACGCTGAATGTCCCTAATACGGTTAGTACAATTTCTAATTAGATGCCCAATCTTACCACAGTAATGACAGGAACGAGAATCTCTATTAATATTAGCTTGAACTGAAATACTGGAATCTCTAATAGAATTAGCTCGAGTACTAGAAGCAGAAACGACCTGTCCAGATTGAGAAACAGCATTGGATGAGACTCGACAAACATCACCACTCTCAACCTCAGAAACAGTCACAGAAAGATCAAACAGATCCGCAAATGTGGAAGGTCTCGGAGCAAAGGTTAAGTATGATCGAGTAATGGGATTCAATCCAGATATTATCATTTCTACAATTTGATTTTCAGAATCGGAAATTTGGAAAAGAGCTGCGTGAAGTTTAATGTCACGAACAAAATCAGAGAAATTCTCATCAATGCGCTGGGGCCTATAATACAGAGATGAAGCTAAAGCTCGACGTGGCCTAGAAGGAATGAACTGCCTTAGAATTTCAGAATGGAACATGCGAACAGATTTCGATGAACACAACACTGATTGTAAGATCTCCAAAACACGATCAGAAACTAGACTGAGCAACATTTGTAGCATAACAAATTCTTGAATAGCAAAGGATCTAGCTAATTCGGAAAATTTCACCAAAAACTTCAGAAAATTAATCGCCTCATCAACAGTAGAAACAGTGAATTGCTTTTGTAAATCTAACATCTTTTGAAGTGGATGGGGCATCTTAAGTGGTGTGAAAGAGAGTTGAGAAAAGTCCGGTGATAAATTTAAATTTTGAAAGCCAGTATCATTAAATTGTCCCACTAATAAATTCCCATGTTGAGAAAATTGTTGAGCATTATTTACAAAAGAATTCTGAAAATTACCTTGAGGAGGTAACAAGGGTGAAGTTGCAGATGGTTGTGTCATAACAGGGGAATTATGTTGAACAGCCGGAACCTCCAAATTTACTAAGATCTCGGATGAGGAGGCCTCACCTTGAGGTGCACTCTCAGAAGCTACAATTTGATCAGATTCATCAACCTCTAAACCCGAAAAAGGGGACAGCAAGATTTCCCTCAATCTATTAAGCTCTCCCAGATCTAAGCCAGAATCCGGAGTCTGCTGTAGGAGAATAATTCTATTTTCTATATGTCGAGCTCTATGTTTAAGACGATTTCTCTGTTTAGTAGAAGAATCAGGGTCAGAAAATATTTCTGTGGCAGAATCTACAATTTCTGTAACTTTTCGTTTAAGTAAACGTAATTCACTAACTGGGTCCTCAATCTTCAATAACTGAGCAGAAGGTAATTGCTGAGTAGCTAATTCCTTAAGAATACACAATAATGAGGCAACATCAGCACTGTCATCAGCTGATGCACCCCTAGACTTTATTTCAAAAAGAATTTCATCTTTGCGAAGAAAATCCCATGATATCTGAGCATTCACCGCCATAATGAATTTGGACAAATGGCAAAAATGAAAAGTAACTAATAAGCGTAATATATGTGGAACATATATACTCTCCTCCCTCACCTGAATTGGAGAAGTTGCTACCATGCAACGACGAGAGATTAGGTTATGTAATAAATAATAATGTTGCTTAATAATGAAATGTAGTTAGCGTTAATTTAAATGTCATAGAATTTAATAAATAATCAGAAATGTTTAATATAAAGGGGTCACTAGGATAAATGGAGAGACTCTTACCAATGGAATTAATCTGATATCCTATATATATATATATATATGTAATAACTGATACTTCTTTGCAGGAACCAAAAACTTCCATATAAATAATGTCTCGCTTTAATATAACTTGGAAGAGCATGTGGACAATTTCCAGCAAGGCCGAAGATCAATCTCCAATACAGGTTAAGAAGGATGGGAGAGCAAGAGGGCAATCGCACTTGATCATAAATTCGCAAAATTCCAACAATGAGATTTAATGTATAATATAACCAATGTACAATATAAGGTCTACCATAAATAAATGACAATAAATAGTAATGACTAGAAATTGATTATTAAATGCCCAACATCTCTAACTATTAAGCTATCTTTCATGTACCAAGAATAATTCAAAATTGCAAATCCAATAAACTCCAAAAGTTAAGTTGGTATACTATAAATAAATATGCATGGATCACCAATAAAGATTAGGCCTATCAAAGGTCAATGCCAGGCGGAGTAATTTAGAACAAAGAATGCCAAAAGAAAATCAAAGTTCAAAATTATGTACAATTGTATATAAGAAATTTCCAGAATAACTACTAATTAGGCCTACCTAATTGGCTATAGAATGTAATATATCAAAGTCTATTAGAATCACCAAATGACTAGAAATCACTTTAGAAAATTTACTCATGAACTATAATTAGGCCTATCCAACAGGCAATAGTAGATAATATATTTTAAACAATTTTGGAATATACAGAAGGGAAGAGAAACTGAGAATTTATTTAGAATTTGTTTTAAGAAAACAACAGAAAAAGGGTAATCCGGAGGACCTGATTTGCAATAGAAAATAATAATTTGGAATAAAAAGAAAAATAAATACGGTAAGCAAAATCCAAAACCCGAATGTAATTAACTATCAGAGTAGCACAAATATATAATCAAAGATAAACAAAAAAGATTACGTTATAAAAAGGAATATAATATTGGAAAATAATAATATAAAGAAAGCAAAAAGCAGACAAGGTAAGTTAAGAAAATCAGCCAGCAAACAGCCAAAAATATAAATACAATTTGAAATTAGCCAAAAAAAGAATAATGTCAAATACAAAAGAATATAAGCAAGTCAGCTACACGCAATGTAGGCCTGAAGAACAGTCTAGAAAATTTTATGAAACAATGTGTGCAGAAAATATAGAAAATATATTTATTAGAAAACGGGCTGAACTACTTGTACCAAATTAATCGAGTACTTTAATAGCAATTAATTTGTAGAAAGAAAAAAAAAGGAAATATAAATAATTACAAAATCTCAAAAGAAAAATAAGGCAAATCTAACTGGTGTATATCACTATACAAGAAGGGAGGCTAATGTTCATAAATATACAAGAAATGCCTGGCGTGACCTAACATGGTGAACTTTGAACGCCCGAGAATGTTCCACATAACTATACAAATTAGGTACACAATATTTAACTTGCAACCAGAAAATATATTATGTGTAGTAACTATATGGACCAGAACAATATATTAACTAACTCCACCTCATAAGTAGCTGAATAATAATTTACATGAAAATCTATAACCCTTATATAAGTTCAAACGTCAGAGTGCTAATATCTTTCTGACCATACTAACTAAAGAAGGGAACAGTAGAATTTATACGGAATACAATTTTTACAGGCAAGATCACAAGTTAACAAATGCCCTACAAATAACAGTTTACTTAAATTTATAAATATAGGGAAGTGGGATCTAACATTAAATTTGAGACAAGGCAAAATTCAAGTTAAAGAATAATCATCTGGGCCAGCAATTACCTTACCAGATCTACCCAAGATGCAACGGGGTAAGCAAATGGCGACGATACGCCCACTAGAAAATTTCTTTTAGCAAGCATAAATGAAATGGGAAATATTAATATTTCTATGAGAAAAAGTACACACAATGATATAACAAAATATGGGTTTTTAGAAAATGTATGAAATAATTCCTAGTGGAAAACTACCATTTCATGAAACACGGGGATCTAACCCTACAGAGTTACTGATCTCAAACGGATACATTCTAACATGGGCATTTTCATGATGCCTTGAAATAATAGACTTGATACCAAAGTTGTTCCCTATCCACACGGTCCATGACTATAAGTGCTTAAGCGTAACTAACTCTGAAAATACATCTTTCTCTGTCCTTTCCTACATCAAATTTCTTAACACCAAAATATGAATATAGGCATAATGTGCTGAAGGCACTTGAAATTAGATTTAGATAATAATTAGTGACGACATCGCTACTCACACACAGCAAACCGGAGGATCCGACTCGACCTCGCAGCTCCCACACTAACTAGGCAGTTGCCAAATACAGTCTGATTGACTGCAAGAACCAAAGCCACCATTACGGCTCGGTATGCAGCGGCGAAGTCGTGCACTAATTACGTCAGAGAGAGAGTGTAGGCGGAGGGGATGGAATCGCGGCAATTTTAAACAGCGTTACAATACGAGTGATATAAATGTAAGGTAATCTGTCGGCAGATTGTTATCGCTTAGGTGTGATGTAAAATAAATTAGACCCCGGATGCTTGCGGTAGATTGTTATCTATAATAGAATACCATTGATATAAATGTAAGATAACATACATATTCTTGTACTATAAAGTGTTTCTTGAAAATAAATTATTATTCTGAGTTAATGTATAATTATATGTTACTCTATTTCAACCCTGAACATCTTCTGTCCTATGGGCTGTGTTATGCATTTAGGTCTATTGTGTCTAGTATTTTTTAAAAAGCCCTTTTATCCTGAATTCTAATTTAAGGACAATATTTCATTGTTCTGTTAAACATTATAAGTTGTTATGAATGAGAATTAGACATCTGATTACTTTAACACAAATAGGCCTATTGTGTCACTTAACGCAGAAATCTTATTTGAATACAAATAAGTCTTGTGTGTCGAGTTGTAATATAAAACTTATTTGAAAAAACAGTATTTTTTAACAAACACTAGCCATAATATACCCTTATGCATGGCAATTAGGCCTACGTATTAGTTTTACAAAATTAGGTCTGTTGTGTCGAGTATTTATAGAAAACGTATTTGAAAACATTCTTTTAACGAATATTAAAACATACTAATATGGTGTCATGCATTACCAATAGACCTGTGAAATAGTTTTACAAAAATTATGCCTTTTGTGATGACTCCTAGCATCTTTCCATTATTCAGAGTCTTACTACTTCTAAGTGTCGCCAAGTTTAATATTCACAAATTCATAAATATCGTATCTCATACCCTATCCGCCATTTTGAGTCCTGCAATCACGCATGACGCCCATCACGCATGACGCCCATCACGCATGACGCCCATCACGCATGACGCCCATTACGCATGACCCCATCTTGTGTCCTCGAATTTCCGCCAATTTGGAAAAATAAAAATTTAATATCTCCCACCCCGTCCGCCATCTTGAGGCCTGCCATCACGCAATGCTGCCATCTTGTGTCCTCGAATTTCCGCCAATTTTGAAAAATACAAATTTCATATCTCCCGCCCCATAAGCCATCTTGAGGCCTGCCATCACGCAATGCCGCCATATTGTGTCATTTTCGAATTTCCGCCGATTTTGAAAAAATACAAATTTCATATCTCCCACCCCGTCCGCCATCTTGAGGCCTGCCATCACGCAATGCTGCCATCTTGTGTCCTCGAATTTCCGCCAATTTTGAAAAATACAAATGTCATATCTCCCACCCCGTCCGCCATCTTGAGGCCTGCCATTACGCAATGCTGCCATCTTGTGTCCTCGAATTTCTGCCAATTTTGAAAAATACAAATTTCATATCTCCCGCCCCATAAGCCATCTTGAGGCCTGCCATCACGCAATGCCGCCATATTGTGTCATTTTAGAATTTTCGCCAATTTTGAAAAATACAACATTCATATCTCCCGCCAATTTTAAAAATACAAAATTCATATCTCCCGCCCCAGTCGCCATCTTGAGGCTTCCTCCGTTTTGAGGCTTCCGCCATTTTGAGTCTTGAGTACGTCTATAACTACTCTCCACCCAAAGAGTTCAATGGCAATGGCATATCATAATATAAGTAATTATAAACGAACAAACGAACCATTTCAAACTCTTCGCTTCAAATCGACTCTATACCAGCGATGAGCTAAGAAAGAAACCTGAAGTAAACAAAAACCAGTGTGTCTGTCTCACTCTTAAGTCATACAAGTAATGTGCCAGAGTGAGACAGATGTACTAGTTTTTGTTTACTTCAGGTTTCCTTCTTAGAACGGTCAGACTTTAGATTCTATAACCATTGTTAATATATTGAGCGAAGCAAGAGGAGCGTTCAGTATTCATTTCTATCGATATTATGTTAAAGTGTTCCCCAGGACGTTAGTTTAAACGTTGCATGCTGTAAAGAATATCATCAACAAATATCAACTTTGAACATATGATAAGCCAATAGAATGTAACGCAACGTGCGGCGTTGACGACTCAGCAGTGTGCAGCTGTGTCTGTCTAGCAGATAGAGAAGGATGATGCATGCCTACTCACTAAAAGGAGCAAGCAAGTATTGTTTTAAGGTATTTCATTATTTTTAAATAAGCCGTTTTCTCCTCAACGGAGCGTCGTACAGATATGGGATTTGAACAGTCGGCTTCCCAATAAATACAGCTTTCCAATGGTGATTTCAGAAAAGACCTGTATGTAATGGATTTTGAGCGCGCAAAGGAATAAGTGAAGTACATACCTTTAGCGAGGCAGCGCGTTCCCTTAATTGTACAACACCGCAACAACCTTCAAAGTTTTAGCTCATTAGCTTATCACTCGTCACGTGATTCTGCCTGCTCCGCCTGAGGTTCAGAGTAGTTCTGTGTTTACTCTAGTATGAAAGCGCGATCATAACGAGCTTAATGCCGTGTCGTTCCTACTATATTTTTCTCACATATATTTTTTCTTTCTTTTGCAATAATTGCAACCAGTTCGTGGCTTGTCGAGTACTGATTGCAAATCAGATCGATCAATCAGGTTCATTCTTTCTAATCTGCAGTTTTCATTGAAAATGTCGTATTAACTTGTCGTGTGTACAATGATACTGTGAAGGGTATTTCAGTCATACGTCACTCTTTCGATGTAAACCGATAATATCGCATCGTTGCGTTTCTAGCAAGCATATTATAATATGCTGCGACTGGTCGATATTGGAGGCATTGCCACACGTTATTGGTCAATATCCAATGTTCGTCGTATGTGTGGAAAATTGAAGAATGAATTTTATAAATTTGGCATTCTTTCAGATTGAAGATAACATATTTTCACTTCAATCGTAAAACAATTACTTTTGGTACAGAGTTTCACGTATACGGTCCAGCAATCGGACCAGGCGACCTAGATTTGGGTAAACTTTCGGTATTTATATGGCATACACCGTACAATTGGAAAGAATAGGAAATTTTCATATTGCTTGATTTGGAATGCTGTACAGTAATGTCGTGGCAGACAGTAAATTGATCCATTGTTAAAATGTGCGCTATCCATTTGTAAGAAATGGTCTTTAAACATCAATATGAGGGGTTTGTGTGTTCAAAAAATTGGGAACCGCAGTTGTAGATAACAATACTATATGCTAGTGTCCGGAGGTATTGCAGAATTGTGTTACGAGCTTTCTCTCTCGAATTGCAGTCCCTTTACTTCTTTTTTTAGCGTATTGCTCTTTACGTTTGACTTTTAATGCTCGCGTTTCGTAGTTCACGCTCTCCTGTTTGTAATATGCAAATGAGAGGACTGTTTCTACTTTTTTCAGCATTAATTCGCCTGTTCCGTTATCCTGTGCTGTCATTGCATTAGCTTTACAGACTTTTACTTTGTCACCATTGAATTCCCAGTAACAGTTTCTTCGTTATTTTCTCCTCCTACTGTTCCATACACTCACTTGCAGTTTTCATCGTCTTTTCAAAGAAGTATAATTCCACGAAGACATACATTTATAATATATATATATATATATATATATATATATTATAAATGTATGTCTATATATATATATATATATATATATATATATATATATATTGTGACAAAGCCCAGAAATGCCTAGAAGCTGATAGAAGAAGGACTCAGGCCGAAAGAACTAGAATTAGATAAATCCAGAAAGGGACGGCAGACGAGCGCCAGTGGGCGTGACCGCAGCACGGCTATTGGAGCCGCGTGCCGACGGGTGCGGCCTACTCCCTGGCACGGCGCGGTGAGTGACGGCGCGCGCTCGTGGGAGGGGCCAGAGGTGGAGCCACGCGCTAAGATGTGACGGCGCCCCGCGCGGACATTCTAGACCATGCGCGGGCGGGGCTCTGGAGTATTCGGCTCTGGAATATTCGGCTCTGGAATATTCGGCTCTGGAACTTTCGTTAAGGCTATATAAGGAGTGCGAGCAGCCGAGCCGGGCAGTCAGTCAAGGAGAGTTCAGTACAGTGAAGAGTCAGTACATCAGAGGAGAGGCAGTCCGTGAAGAGCCGGAGGGTCAACGAGGGAACAGTCAGAGAGGCAGTCCGTGTGTAGCGGCGAGCGTCAGCGTCAGAGGGTGAGCTGGACGGAGAGGACTGATCAGCGCGGCCTCAAGTGAGTGTGTCTTGGGAAGCTGAGGAGCCAGTGACCGGAGGGACCCGAGAGCGGAATAGCTAGTCAACGGGGAACTAGTGACCGGAGGGAAGGGTGAAAGGAAGAGCTGGTGAGCTGATCTGGGCTGAGGCAGTGCCGTCCCGGGGAACTCTGCGCGACGGGTGGATCGCACAGCGGCAGCGTGGACTGTGGAGTTGACCGGCGCGACGTGGGATGATCCGGATTGGACTGGAACAGTGCTGTAATTAGGACTGAGCACAGTGAGAGTGAGCTCTGAACAGGACAGTGAACTGGCGAATAGTCTGGAGTTTTCTGGCTGTATTGTCAATTGTTGTAGGAAATAAAGAAACCTCCATCCTTCAATTACAAACTCGGTGTTCTCATTTTGAACCCCGACGAGCCCTTGTTACAATATATATATATATAAACTAAATGGCTAATGTTGGTAGTTAGTACCAACATTTTGCAATAAATAACTACATTACTTGCATTTAAATATAAATAATAAAATTGTAGTTCATATAGAAGAACAGATTATGACTTCGGTCACACTTTGAAAAGAACCAAAGTAATAGCACGACTCATAATACCTCATTAAGTTATTATATAGCACTCCATTTAATTTATGGCTATTAACTCGCACGGGTGTAGAAGAGTTAGTCATTAGCTCGAATAGAAAACAGTAGAGTGCCATATTTAATGAAAAAAATATCGTGCAGAATCCCTATAGGAAGACTTAGATCTATATGGGGGAATACAAACTGAGATGATCTTACGCCTGGTTAACATTCAGCTATTGCCATTGCTGCTTGCGTTGCCGTATTTACTGCCCAAAATACTTCTGTGGCAACAGCGAAGGCAATGTTTTAATTGCCGCTTCGCATTCGATCTTGGGCAGTGGAATACGTTGAATTAGTTGCAGCTTCAGTGCTCTGCCTCCTGAGTTTATTTAACTATTTAATATTATCCAAGTTTAAAGTAATAAATTCTCTTCTGGGCATTGTGCTCCAATTTGCTGTTTCTATCTACTGAATCCCATATAACTAGCTCGCGTAAAGTTCTAAAGACTTTATTGTTAATTCGTTGCTCCAATTGCGGCCAGGGTAATTTTAGTTTGTGATGGGGTGGGGTTAGGGTATGATATCCTGCGCCTTTGTTTAACAATGCAAATATAAGAACAGAGCAGGACTCAAGAGCAAACTCCAGGTTAGCTTAGTTGAATAGCTATATTGATTGACAAGTACTGCAACCAGGAGCAGGGAACAGGAAGGTGACTGGGAACGCCAGAGGAGATCGAAACCAGTAAATATCAACAAACCCAAGCACGCAGGGAGGAGGTAGGTGAATAACATGAACGCCCACAAACAAATTGAATATAGAGAAAATTTAACAATTTAATCCCAGACTTTCAATAAATATAAGTTGAGGGACAACTTCATGGAACAACAGATTCAATAACAATATAAAAGGGTACAATACACCCAATATAGAATTTATATACAATCTCAGAATAAGTTAAGAATGTTAGAATTACGAATAACACCAGTGAACTCAACCCCAAACAATACAATGTAAAAATTATTGACTAGAAGGGGTACGACACTAAACTGGGACACTAGTATAGAAAATTGGGAGGTAATACTCCATGAAAACCTTGAGTCATCTGAAAAAGTTTAACACCAAATATCACAACTAATTTAAGTAGGCCTATTAAACAGGAATTAATGATGGCCAGAGATATAAGAAATTAGAAAGGCTTCATAAAACCTTCAGTCATATGACAACTGTTTTACAAGAAATTCTTACAGGTACTTTAAGTAGGCCTGACAAACTACAAATAATCATAGGCAGTAGAATCAGGGATTAGAAATGCCTCAAAACTTTTAGTCATATGACGACTGTATTACAAGGAATATGACAGCTAATTTAAGTAGGCCTATCAGAGGGCAATTAATAATGGCCAGTAATATAAGGAATTAGAAAAGGCTCATTAAAAACTTCAGTTATATTGAAAATGTTTTACAAGAAAATATAACAGCTAACTTAAATAGGCCTATCAAACTACAATTAATAATGGCCAGTAATATACAACTTAGAAAGCTTCATGAAAAACCTTCAGTTATATTGAAAATGTTTTACAAAATATTACAGCAATATTACGTAGGCCTATCAAAGGGCAATTAATAATGGCCAGTAATATAAGAAATTAGAAAAGTTTCATAACCTTCAGTTATATTGAAAATGTTTTACAAAATATTACAGCAATTTTACATAGGCCTATCAAGGGGCAATTAATAATGGCCAGTAATATAAAGGATTAGAAAAACCCTCATAACCTTCAGTTATATTGAAAATGTTTTACAAATATTACAGCAATTTTACGTAGGCCTATCAAAGGGCAATTAATAATGGTCAGTAATATAAGAAATTAGAAAGGTTTCATAACCTTCAGTTGTATTGAAAATGTTTTACAAAATATTACAGCAATATTACGTAGGCCTATCAAAGGGTAATTAATAACGGCCAGTAATATAAGGAATTAGAAAAATTCTCATAACCTTCAGTTATATTGAAAATGTTTTACAAAATATTACAGCAATATTACGTAGGCCTATCAAAGGGCAATTAATAATGGCCAGTAATATAAAAAATTAGAAAAACCCTCATAACCTTCAGTTATATTGAAAATGTTTTACAAATATTACAGCAATTTTACGTAGGCCTATCAAGGGGCAATTAATAATGGCCAGTAATGTAAGAAATTAGAAAAGTTTCATAACCTTCAGTTATGTTGAAAATGTTTTACAAAATACTACAGTAATATTACGTAGGCCTATCAAAGGGCAATTAATAATGGCCAGTAATATAAAAAATTAGAAAAACCCTCATGACCTTCAGTTATATTGAAAATGTTTTACAAATATTACAGCAATTTTACGTAGGCCTATCAAGGGGCAATTAATAATGGCCAGTAATATAAGGAATTAGAAAAATTCTCATAACCTTCAGTTATATTGAAAATGTTTTACAAAATATTACAGCAATATTACGTAGGCCTATCAAAGGGCAATTAATAATGGCCAGTAATATAAAAAATTAGAAAAACCCTCATAACCTTCAGTTATATTGAAAATGTTTTACAAATATTACAGCAATTTTACGTAGGCCTATCAAGGGGCAATTAATAATGGCCAGTAATGTAAAAAATTAGAAAAACCCTCATAACCTTCAGTTATATTGAAAATGTTTTACAAATATTACAGCAATTTTACGTAGGCCTATCAAGGGGCAATTAATAATGGCCAGTAATATAAGGAATTAGAAAAATTCTCATAACCTTCAGTTATATTGAAAATGTTTTACAAAATATTACAGCAATATTACGTAGGCCTATCAAAGGGCAATTAATAATGGCCAGTAATATAAAAAATTAGAAAAACCCTCATAACCTTCAGTTATATTGAAAATGTTTTACAAATATTACAGCAATTTTACGTAGGCCTATCAAGGGCCAATTAATAATGGCCAGTAATATAAGAAATTAGAAAAGTTTCATAACCTTCAGTTATATTGAAAATGTTTTAGAAGCAATTATAACAGCTATTTTAAGGAGGCCTGTCAAACTACAATTAATAAAGGTCAGTAATGTACAAATTACGAAGCCTCATGAAAAGCTTCAGTTATATTGAAAATGTTTTACAAGAAGATTTTACAGCTACTTTGAGTCGACGAAACATGAGCTTACATGGGGGGGATTTTCATGAGCTTAGCAAGGTCTCCCCAAAATAACAGCCACATGGAGGAAAACTTACAATATTCCGCTAACATGAAGAATATGCAGAAACTACTAACATTATGAATAGTAGAAAAATACTTCGTGCTATAGGCCAGCATTAAAAAAACTTTACACGAAGAAAAGGTTTTGAAAGCGTAGAAGCCATATATATATAATCTCAATTTATCAAATGGCAAGGCAATGGCGTAACTTAGGTCACGAGCACAAAATGGATGCCGAAATACATCGAACTGTTTGCATGGCTCGCTACAGACAAAGCTTATCAAAGTTAGAATGCCTTAGAAAACACATCAAAAATCCTGAAGGCAACGCATATCATAGCAACTACAGAAATGGTATAACTCCAGGTTTCACGTTTCGTAATTTAATTGAATTAGTTCTTAACATGGTGGAGTATTAACAGTGATAATTAGAAATCTTTTAACCATGACAAAACGAACAGATCGGTACTCACGATTAGTCAGCCGGAGATCCAGGTAAACCGTTCCACACTCAATAAGAACTCGACAGGAACTACCGCAATGGCGGAACAGCAACCGGCACACCACCAAGCGTAGCGCAGATGGCAGCACAAAACAAGACAAGTGAGCTGCACATCCAAAGAGGAAGGAAAATTGGAGACGGAGAAATTTACCTCCGTCTCAGCCTCCTCTCTGGGAGGGCTCAAAATTTTAGAAAAAGCAGGGTAGAAGACCCCAACACAAAACGTGAAACCTAGCAGACTAAAGATAATCACATACAGACCAAGAAACTTAATTCAGATAATATAGTACCAGATATACGAATAAGGCATATATCCATTCACCTTACTAAACAATTCAGCATCAATAATAATTAATACCAATAAGTATGCCATTAGTCAGATGAAAAAAAAAAAATTGCTTGAGAAATGTCTATATGTTGATGCAAAAAATTTTCATATAAGATATGTCCTTGAAATTTAGTTAAATAAGTGCCTAGTATACACAATATGTCCCTGAAATAAAATATCAACACCATCCATATTTTCACATTTGTTAAATATAACATTTTGTCTTTTTAATTAGAAAATCTTCTTGAGGTTTAGTCCTTCTTTATAACTTGCAGGTAATAATTCTTCAGTATCAAAGTCAATGCTTGAAATTATCTTACCTAAACCCATTCTTACCTTTGATTAGATTAAACTTTCTTGTGACTCTAGGATTTGATTACATACCACAAGCTTAGCACAGTAGGCCAGCTAACACAAAACTCTGCCATGACATAATGAGGAATATCCCCATATTTCTCTTTCTGAAGCACTATTTTTGGGTTGCCCCAAAGAAACTTGAATAACACAGGGGAAAAAACGGAGAGAGCACTATGATATCACACTTACAGAAGAAGATGATCACCATAGGTAATAGATCACCATACATACGTAGATACGCCAACGCCCACATGTCCAGATGAGGGAAGGCGGAGATGGCTGAAGATCAAAGCTCAGCCAAGGTCCATCTATGGCCGAACATTCAACAGCACAGCAGAAACAGATAGGTGCGTAGAAAAGGGGGGGGAATACTGTAGAACACCAGCACAGCTCGAAGATCGATGACTGCTGTAGAAAACGATGATACGAGGCTCCGGCCACCAGGGTCCAGTGGCAAAACAAGCAGGGGGTGCACTCCCCAATGAGCGAAGTACAGAAGAATCTCCGAGCATGGAGCTCTCATGCTCAGAAGAATACACAGCAGGAGCAGCTTGGTATCCAAACCAAGAGGACGATGGGCCCAATGGCCCACTCGACGCAGAAGCGGATCCAGAAGGCACACATGAAACAGAGTGGTAACGATTAGCTCTGGAGTGAATATATATATAGGTGAAATATTAACACTCCGGCTATCTTGCTTGAGTCACAAATAATTAATTAAGAAAGATGATTTCAAATGTCTTTAGTAAAGAGTCTTTCTTGATTTCAAATTTATTAATTTCAATTGTAAACTTTTTCTTGACGGAGGGTGTTGAAAAGTCAAACGAGTCACTTCGTTGATATCTTAAATGTTCACTGGTTCTTTTGCTGAGTAGAATCTATCACTTTCATTGAATTTTTTTTTATGTGAAGAATTTATAGTCGTCCCTTATTTTTCTCTTTTTTTTCTTTCTTATATTACATAAAATGAGGTAAATCCTGTACTAGTTCAGGAGTCATTTTACAATTTTATAATTGTCTCTTTTTTTTTTTTTTTTTTTTGGGGGGGGGTTGTCATTAATTTATGTATATACATGTATTATCTTTTTGAGTTTTTTTTTTTGAACTGAGGCCTCAGAATATAACTTAGAAATTTAGACAAGGGGCCCCACAATTTGAGTACCAAACAAGAATGGACCCCGGAAATCCGACCGACCGCGCAAGTACCGATCCATCCACAAATCATTTTGACAATGGTTAAATACACAATATTTTTTTTTTCTTTTTTTTTTTATATTCCACCAACAGCATTTGCTGAACAAAACGAAACGTGAAACCAAGACAAGTAAATGTATCAATCTTATGTCTACATTAAAATAAGCGTTCCATTTGAAGGAACTACAAAACTATGAAATGCACCAAACTATCACATATAAGTGCTCAAATACAAACTTACAATGACTTCAATTGTGACGCATGGCATCTACGCTTAGAAGAGTCTTGAACATGTTGCAAAAGAAAGGAGACTCCATTCTGGAGTTGCTTAATAATACGAAAGGGGCCCCCGCAACAACAGGCAATTCAGACTCTTCCATCCCAGAGGATGAAAAGGTCGAGACTAATAATTCAGCAAGTTTATCTAACTCGCCCAAATCCAGGTTAGCATCCCGCATCTGCGACAGAAGGAAAATTCTGTTTTCCCAGTGCCATGCACGATGTCGCAATCGACGTTTTTGTCGATAAGATGCCTCAGGATCCAGCAACAATTCAGAAGCTAAATCTAGTAATTCAGACACCGTGCGTCTGACCAATTGAAATTCCATGACAGTATACTGCGATGAAATGAAAGAGCAAGAGGGGTTATGTGAAGTAGCAATTTGTTTAAGTTTGGCCAAAAGCGAGGGTACATCCGCAGAGTCTTCCACCTTGACTCCCCTAGACCTAATCTCAAACAACAACTCCTCCTTACGGAGAAACTCCCACGATAGTTGAGTTCTTAAAGGCATGATGCAAGTATGCAAAAGTAGAAACAAATAGAAAAACTTAAGAAATGGGATGCAGGGCATCCAACCTCCTCTCTCCCTAGGTTACTGCTACCAACTGCAGCCAGGGTTATTTTTATAAGAGATAGGGTGGGGTTAGGGTATGATATCCTGCGCCTTTGTTTAACAATGCAAATATAAGAACAGAGCAGGACTCAAGAGCAAACTCCAGGTTAGCTTAGTTGAATAGCTATATTGATTGACAAGTACTGCAACCAGGAGCAGGGAACAGGAAGGTGACTGGGAACGCCAGAGGAGATCGAAACCAGTAAATATCAACAAACCCAAGCACGCAGGGAGGAGGTAGGTGAATAACATGAACGCCCACAAACAAATTGAATATAGAGAAAATTTAACAATTTAATCCCAGACTTTCAATAAATATAAGTTGAGGGACAACTTCATGGAACAACAGATTCAATAACAATATAAAAGGGTACAATACACCCAATATAGAATTTATATACAATCTCAGAATAAGTTAAGAATGTTAGAATTACGAATAACACCAGTGAACTCAACCCCAAACAATACAATGTAAAAATTATTGACTAGAAGGGGTACGACACTAAACTGGGACACTAGTATAGAAAATTGGGAGGTAATACTCCATGAAAACCTTGAGTCATCTGAAAAAGTTTAACACCAAATATCACAACTAATTTAAGTAGGCCTATTAAACAGGAATTAATGATGGCCAGAGATATAAGAAATTAGAAAGGCTTCATAAAACCTTCAGTCATATGACAACTGTTTTACAAGAAATTCTTACAGGTACTTTAAGTAGGCCTGACAAACTACAAATAATCATAGGCAGTAGAATCAGGGATTAGAAATGCCTCAAAACTTTTAGTCATATGACGACTGTATTACAAGGAATATGACAGCTAATTTAAGTAGGCCTATCAGAGGGCAATTAATAATGGCCAGTAATATAAGGAATTAGAAAAGGCTCATTAAAAACTTCAGTTATATTGAAAATGTTTTACAAGAAAATATAACAGCTAACTTAAATAGGCCTATCAAACTACAATTAATAATGGCCAGTAATATACAACTTAGAAAGCTTCATGAAAAACCTTCAGTTATATTGAAAATGTTTTACAAAATATTACAGCAATATTACGTAGGCCTATCAAAGGGCAATTAATAATGGCCAGTAATATAAGAAATTAGAAAAGTTTCATAACCTTCAGTTATATTGAAAATGTTTTACAAAATATTACAGCAATTTTACATAGGCCTATCAAGGGGCAATTAATAATGGCCAGTAATATAAAGGATTAGAAAAACCCTCATAACCTTCAGTTATATTGAAAATGTTTTACAAATATTACAGCAATTTTACGTAGGCCTATCAAAGGGCAATTAATAATGGTCAGTAATATAAGAAATTAGAAAGGTTTCATAACCTTCAGTTGTATTGAAAATGTTTTACAAAATATTACAGCAATATTACGTAGGCCTATCAAAGGGTAATTAATAACGGCCAGTAATATAAGGAATTAGAAAAATTCTCATAACCTTCAGTTATATTGAAAATGTTTTACAAAATATTACAGCAATATTACGTAGGCCTATCAAAGGGCAATTAATAATGGCCAGTAATATAAAAAATTAGAAAAACCCTCATAACCTTCAGTTATATTGAAAATGTTTTACAAATATTACAGCAATTTTACGTAGGCCTATCAAGGGGCAATTAATAATGGCCAGTAATGTAAGAAATTAGAAAAGTTTCATAACCTTCAGTTATGTTGAAAATGTTTTACAAAATACTACAGTAATATTACGTAGGCCTATCAAAGGGCAATTAATAATGGCCAGTAATATAAAAAATTAGAAAAACCCTCATGACCTTCAGTTATATTGAAAATGTTTTACAAATATTACAGCAATTTTACGTAGGCCTATCAAGGGGCAATTAATAATGGCCAGTAATATAAGGAATTAGAAAAATTCTCATAACCTTCAGTTATATTGAAAATGTTTTACAAAATATTACAGCAATATTACGTAGGCCTATCAAAGGGCAATTAATAATGGCCAGTAATATAAAAAATTAGAAAAACCCTCATAACCTTCAGTTATATTGAAAATGTTTTACAAATATTACAGCAATTTTACGTAGGCCTATCAAGGGGCAATTAATAATGGCCAGTAATGTAAAAAATTAGAAAAACCCTCATAACCTTCAGTTATATTGAAAATGTTTTACAAATATTACAGCAATTTTACGTAGGCCTATCAAGGGGCAATTAATATTGGCCAGTAATATAAGGAATTAGAAAAATTCTCATAACCTTCAGTTATATTGAAAATGTTTTACAAAATATTACAGCAATATTACGTAGGCCTATCAAAGGGCAATTAATAATGGCCAGTAATATAAAAAATTAGAAAAACCCTCATAACCTTCAGTTATATTGAAAATGTTTTACAAATATTACAGCAATTTTACGTAGGCCTATCAAGGGCCAATTAATAATGGCCAGTAATATAAGAAATTAGAAAAGTTTCATAACCTTCAGTTATATTGAAAATGTTTTAGAAGCAATTATAACAGCTATTTTAAGGAGGCCTGTCAAACTACAATTAATAAAGGTCAGTAATGTACAAATTACGAAGCCTCATGAAAAGCTTCAGTTATATTGAAAATGTTTTACAAGAAGATTTTACAGCTACTTTGAGTCGACGAAACATGAGCTTACATGGGGGGGATTTTCATGAGCTTAGCAAGGTCTCCCCAAAATAACAGCCACATGGAGGAAAACTTACAATATTCCGCTAACATGAAGAATATGCAGAAACTACTAACATTATGAATAGTAGAAAAATACTTCGTGCTATAGGCCAGCATTAAAAAAACTTTACACGAAGAAAAGGTTTTGAAAGCGTAGAAGCCATATATATATAATCTCAATTTATCAAATGGCAAGGCAATGGCGTAACTTAGGTCACGAGCACAAAATGGATGCCGAAATACATCGAACTGTTTGCATGGCTCGCTACAGACAAAGCTTATCAAAGTTAGAATGCCTTAGAAAACACATCAAAAATCCTGAAGGCAACGCATATCATAGCAACTACAGAAATGGTATAACTCCAGGTTTCACGTTTCGTAATTTAATTGAATTAGTTCTTAACATGGTGGAGTATTAACAGTGATAATTAGAAATCTTTTAACCATGACAAAACGAACAGATCGGTACTCACGATTAGTCAGCCGGAGATCCAGGTAAACCGTTCCACACTCAATAAGAACTCGACAGGAACTACCGCAATGGCGGAACAGCAACCGGCACACCACCAAGCGTAGCGCAGATGGCAGCACAAAACAAGACAAGTGAGCTGCACATCCAAAGAGGAAGGAAAATTGGAGACGGAGAAATTTACCTCCGTCTCACAATCAGTTTGCATAATGAAAGTCAATGAAAAAGAAAGTCTGTCTTAAAGATAATGAAAAATACACAAATCACTGAAAAGTACACCAAAATCTTTGTCCTTCGCGTGCTTGACAGCAACTGAGCGAGAGAGCAGAATGTAAATACCAATGGTAGGCTAGTCTAAACATTGGATCATGTTCGCGCTGCTTGTGCTTTGACTCCCGGTCAGAAATAAAAACCTCCTTCGAAGGGAGGAAAGGGCAGCTGCAGGAGTAAGATATTTTCATACTTGCCTACTCACTGTCCTGTCCAATGTCCTGCCCAAGTGGGCTGAATGGAACGTAGTATTAGGTAAATAAGAATAAGACAAACTGCATGGAGAGAAGAAATTAGAGTCAGGATAGAATGGACAATTTTGTTGCTGCAATGTAAGGTTAGCTAGTGATACAAACTATACGCTTAAATAATTAGCTCCGCAAAATCTGTCCGGGCTAAGAAGAAACCTAAAGTAAACAAAAACCAGTACTCTCTCACTCTAGCACTCTAGCATTCTCTCACTCTAGCACATTACTCGTACGACGTAAAGTGAGACAAACGTACTGGTTTTTGTTTATTTTGGGTTTGTTCTTGGACAGCTAACAATGGAGATGCTGTATTTACCAGTAATCAGATCTCTGCAGGATATACCTCCTAGTTGACTAATGTTCCTAAAACAAGGTGACGACACGGACACATTGACAACGGTCTAGACCAGAGTTTCTCAACCTGTGGTCCGCGAAGATGGCACATATGGGTCCGCAGACATAATTTAAAATATCATAAAGCAAGTGGAAAGTAAAGAAGTCAAATTTTTTCACATATTACGTTTTAATTACCTATAATTAATACCCCAAATATTATCTTTTAAAAACGGGATGTAAAATTAGGGGTCCGTAAAATGTTTTAGTCATTTTAGAGGTCCTCGGGTTCAAAACGGTTGAGAAACACTGGTTCTCAGATTAGCTATGCACATGGACTCCTTTTTAGAGAAAAAAAACCTGACCATGGCCCCTCTAGATAACAAATGAAATAACTCTACACAACTGCACAGTAGAAAAATTATTAATTTAAATTTGTTATATTGACGTAAAATAAAATAAAATAAAAACATTCTTATATTTAAAACAGTATATAATATATTATAACTTTTATTACAAAATACAAACGGACTTTTCATTTCAATGAGATGTGTGAACCGGATGGGGTAATACGAGATTTTATTTTATTTTCGTTTCTGTGAGTAACCTCGAGCACTAATTTCCAGTCGATTTTTTTTTCGTTATGAGGCTCATAACCGCACTAAATCCACAGTGACCCATAATGTAGGATATAAAATTGGATTCTGTTTATGTAACGAGAATTTGTGGTATCCTTGTTCAAACATTGGTTTCAGATCCTCATCTGAATTATTCTGAATTCATATGAGTTTGTGGGTCTCCTTTGCAAAAAGGTTGAACACCCAGTCAAATCTTTGACTGAGAACAGACTGAAGAGCCGTTAAGCGTTGACAATAAATAAGCAAATCTTCATGCCGTTTTTGCAAGTTTGAAACATTTTCCTCTCCCCAAGTTTTGTCTATATAGAAAAAGATTTTCAATAATACTTCTAGTTTTCATTAAATGTAATTGATGTTGTTTCCTTAAATTTGGAAAATAATTTATATAAGCTACGTAAGCTACGTAAGTACTTACCTCAATACCATTGCACTGATAAGCAAGGAACAAGAAACATAAATGATCATCCTGCTTCAGTGGAAAACGAAAAACATCGCAGTGTCCTTTCGACCAAAGCTATTTGTAGCAATAATTATTGATAAGCCGGGAAGAACTAATGAGCCTTGGAAGGCAACCTATGGGACGCGTATCTGCACCGAGAAACACGCGCTAATATCAAGCACTCAGTCCTTACCAATTTACTTTAACGTTCACAATAATGCAATTGGATCACAATTATTTTACTTTCTATTAAGTTTTTCGTGTACTGACATTGTCCATGCACCACCAAATTAATTTTAATTGACCAAAGACCATCCTCAGCGATCAGAAGTACCCCTAGGGGTTTGTAGGATCCACTTCTTAACAGAGAATGGTGAATAAAACTTGGTTTTAATTAAAGGTAAAATCCCGGAATTTTCGAGAAAGAAGCTGAGAAAACTTTTCAAACTATAAAACCCTCGGTAAGTATTGCCGGTCGCAAAGATCGAATCCTGGACCTCCATAGTCCCAGAACTACTGCATGAACTTCCTATCAGTGGGAATTATATTCATTAGTGCTGATCGAGATTTAAATTCTTTATAACTATTATTTTGATTTAACAGTTCAGCAATCAGGTAGTACTAAGTACGTGCAAAATTGTTAAATAAGCCTAGTATGGTTGTTCCCATATCAAGGACAGGGGCCACTATGAACAAAGCATTAACTAGCTATAGTATCATTATAAGAGGATAATAATTTTGTCATGGTTTAAGCTAGATATTCGCTCAAGTACGTTTTTAAGAAATATACTGTAGGAAAACAGGGCGGGAGATAAACAAAGTAGACTTCACACCCTCACCCACCAATTACTGGTGAAATATGGTCTCATTGTTAATCATAATGCGAGGGTGTAGATTTCCTTGTGATTCTCCTTATAAGGCGTTTGTTAAAACGGATCCATGTTGTAATACGAGCGCATTAGAGCAGATGAAGCCAGTATCGAAAGTCCTGTTACATTAGGTTTAAAATATATATGAATAGCTTAATCTGATACAAACGATATCCAACTACTACAAAATTAGCTCCTTATGTATTTGATATGCTTTCAAATATATTAATATATGTTTCATTATGGTAGAATGTTGACCTTTCTTCTCCCAACTTAATTTCTAAGATTGATAAATTTCATATATGTCCTGTGGGTGAATTTAAGTATAAAGTTTAGATTTGTCTCCTTATACCCCCAAACGTAGTCACTTGTTTCAAACCAGTTACTTCTCAGGTCTAAAAACAAATCTATTACATGTGGTATAACGTTTACATGTACTAAATCTCTGTGTATTAATGAAAAAAATATATATTTGTTTTTTTTTGGCAAATGTCCAGGAACAAAGCCCTTCTGTTTATGTATTATAATATATCAATAAGAAGATTCAAATTTGGTTTATGTGAAAAAGAAATCATATTCAATTTGAGTATATGAATCTATTGCATACAAAACTCATTGCACAAAATATCTTAAAATTATTCAAGTTCAACAACACATATTACCCATATAGCCCTATGAGTTTTGGAAGCTAATATTGGCAACACATCTATAAAATCATGGTGAATTGCAGGAAGTGCAAATCGCTTTTGTTGGATGTTCGTTGGATATCGAGCATACTTCAGAGGAAACAGGAGCCTTCTATCACTACGAATGCCTTCACAGTACCCAGAAAGAATTGAGCTGGTTCTATCAACCGGTCTTAAATTAATTTTGGATCTGACAGAAAGCCAATGATTAAAAATAATTTGCCTTAAAATTAATCTTGATCCACAATAATTCCATACCGAAAAGGAGCAAGATGGGTCAAAGCGTGCCACTTGTTATTTTACTACTAGTCAAATTAGAAATATCACTGATACTTATCACTTAATCACTGATCAGTCTAGGGCCCGGATTCTTATGTAATTACATATTCTATTCCCTTACTTATAGACTACTATAAATGAAAAATGTCTGCTATTTGAGCTTCTGCTATGATTATTAGTTGGGTTTCATTTTACATATTTTTACAAATTCACAGTAATACTACATATTTTACATATTATGTAAAGAATGTAACATTTTTGTACATAAAATCTAGGAAATCAGAAAAAACTTATTTTATTTTGTTTTATTTTTCATTAATTTTCTTCTATAAAGAAAATATTTCAGTTGCCAAAAGTAAGGATAATTCTTTTAATTTTTGTGAATTCCAACACAAATGCAAAATACGGTGGTTCTCAATGCCTGAGCTATCTATATTATTATAGCACGTATTGTTTCTCAGAACTTGGGCTATCCAGGTTTGTTGGTCTTTGTACTCGTACTACAAATTGAAACCAGCGAATTAGGAAGGATTACAATCAGGTTCAGGTAGCAAAAATACCGTTATTTGCACGGTACAAAAGAGTTTTTCTAGGAAGTCTTAAGGCTGAAGTTTGCATAGGGCTTGAGGACAAGAGCTTTTGCTACAATACATATTTCTCCACAAACTTAAGTGCATTACATTTTAAAAGATATCTGTAAAGTATTTTTACTATGGCTGTAATTTGGTAAATCATTTAAGTTGCACCCACTGTCATAATTAAAGGTAGCGTGTAGAAGCTTGTGTGAACATTTTCATATATTTATGGCATTGAAAATATTAATTTTAAACTACATATATTTTTCATATTACATATTTTATTACATATTTCCCTGATATTTACTACATTTTATGTACATATTTTGCACTTTGATATTACATAAAAATCCGGGGCCTACAGTGATCACTAATTGAGCTTTGGTCAATGGAAACACTCGAGAAGCCATAGAAGTATAGCTCTCTCTTGAAGCTTGTAAAGTAGAATTTCTTGCTAGGTATATATTTGAGTCTCTGATGGTCTTTTTTTTTCTTTCTTATGAATGCAGTTGTTCATTTAGATCGATTTCAAAATAGCAGTTCACGAGCATAGGTCACACTAGGCATAACCGGTCTCTCCCCAGAAACGATCGATTCGTCCCAAGGAACATTTCGGTGCGTTGTTCCTTTAGTCCTACTCGTCCACACCTAATTCCCGGGTCATTAATCCCATAGCCCAACTCGTCTCGGATGTGTAAGAAGAGGTGAAACCAGGTAAAGACAAAAATCAAAAGGAGTACGATTCGTTTCCGCCAAGCAAGAAGCAAACCAAACCATTGCTAACGGCATTACCACCCAAATCAATTTTGTGAAGGTTTGGGATTTTGCAACCAGCATTGTGCAGAATGTAGTTATAAATGTTGCCTTTCTTGATTAAAATAGTATCCATTTTATAAACAATGCCACCAGATAGTGAAAAACCAGGTACTTTTCTGATAAATACAACTTTTTCCGGATGTGAAGCAGATGTTTAAAAAGTTGTACACTTTACACTTAACATAGGTAACTGACTGAAAGTCAAGTTACGCTTTTATGAAAGCGGTGACGGAAGGATGGCGAGAATAGAAAGCATTGTAGGGCCTATACAGTCTTTTCAAAATATAGCCTACCAGTCTGCCACTAGTTAGTGCATAAGACTTTGTTTAACCCGTGAAGGTTCAGTAAGTTGAATAATCGTTGCATGAGAAAGCTGTAGACCTGATGGGTCCTTGGATAAACGAAACATAGCCTATTTCAGTTGGGGATGAGACGGGTTGTTTATTTGCAGACGGGGATGATACGCGCTTCCCGGTCACACAATTGAGCCTAAAACGGTTTTCACTGTAAGAATAAAGCTAAAGCAAACAAAAACCAGTAGGCTACATCTTTCTCACTCCACATTACTCGAATGATCTAAGATTAAGACAGACATACTGTTTTTTTTATATTTTTATATTTTTATTTTTGCTTTGTTCTTAGAGTGAAAATAGTTATAGGCTCACTAGTGTGACCGGGGAAGCGCATCTCGTCCCCGGTCTACAAATAAATAGTGAAAACAGAATATTTTACTCATTCACTTTACATTTGCAGACGGTAAAGAGAGGAACTACCGTTGAAAACACATAGCCGAGCGTACGACGAGCCGACGATGCACGAACATTCCCGAACTGCCCGCAGTACGTCAAGTGATTAGAGGTGTACAGTAGTATTATTTCTGTCTGACACTGCTCAGAAAGATGCGCCGTAGACAGACGAGTCCACTATAGAAAAATTGTCATGTTAAGGGGTGGTTGTTTATTAGTACACAGGTCTCGGAAGAAGGAACATCTCTTGTTGCGGTGCCTAACAGACAGTGCTTCAGGTGAGTGCAGTTGTGCGCAAGACTTTTGCAACATGCCTCCGATTCATAGTAAACTGGGAGGGAGTAAAGTTATTCATTCGCAGACAAGAGAAGTAGTATATAATGTATATAAATATTTTCGGGATGTGAGGGGTCAGCGTGCATCTGTATATAAAAGGGTTTCAACAGCTACAGGTGTATCCATTAGTACTGTGAAGCGAATCGTGAAAGAGGCCAAAAGTATTGAAGAAGGAGCTTCTAATTCTTTTTCTACCCCTGATAAAGAAAGAATACGTACCTCGAAGAAATCATCTCCTGACAATTTTAACGAAGAAGTAGTCCGACGAACAATTAATAATTTCTATATTGAAGAAAAGCAGAGACCGACTTTAAAACAAATACACTCAAGACTAAAAGAAAAAATTGACTTTCAGGGTAGCATCTCTACACTCAGGAAAATTATTTTACATATTGGTTTTCGGTGGAGGAAAACAAGAAATAATAGAAAAATTCTTGTGGAACAACAGAGAATAAAGTCCCTCAGATGTGCCTATTTAAGGTCTATTCATCAGTATAGGACTGAAGGGCGTTCAATAGTGTACATGGATGAAACCTACCTTCACACAACACATACTACACCATGTGCCTGGAGTGACGAATCGCTGAGTGGACTCTTCTCGCCAGTTTCGAAAGGACAACGGCTTATTATAATTCACGCTGGAGGAGAGCATGGCTTTGTGCCCAATGCTTATTTGAGATTCATTTCACACATAAAAACAGGGGACTATCATGGGGACATGGATTTCAATAACTACGAGCAGTGGCTAAAGGAAAGACTAATTCCAAATCTTTCTCCTCACTCAGTCTTGGTTATTGATAATGCCCCTTACCATAACGTGCAGCTGAATAAGCCTCCCACATCGAATTCCCGAAAAGACGTGATGATATCTTGGTTGCAGTCCCACCTTGAAAACGATAATTTTGAGAAACAAAACTTTCATAGTAAGACAAAAGCTGAAATTTATGAACTAATACTGACACTTAAGCCACAACACCGAAGCTACAAAATCGATCATCTTCTCCAGCAACATGGCCACGATGTTTTAAGGCTCCCCCCTTATCACCCTGAGCTCAATCCGATAGAACTCATATGGGCTACTGTAAAAAATTGGGTAGCCGAAAACAATGTGACATTTAAAATGGCAGATGTCATGAAGATTACGGATGAGAAGTTTTCCTCAATATCTGCAGAGGAGTGGAAACGGAGATGCCAGCACGTGAAGAATATTGAACAGGAATATCTGGAAAGGGAGGGACTCCTGGATGCGGCTCAAGAATTGGTCATTCATTTGGGTGGTGATAGTGATGCTTCTAGTGAGAGTGATTCGGATGCTAATAATGTTGGTGGTGATGGTGATGATGATGCTGATAGTAATGGTAAAGGGGAAAGACTCTCAGTCTCTGGTGTCACTCCTATGGAATAATATCCAGTCCTGTAATTGAGCACAGCGGTAACACCACACTTGGTATGTAGAGTAAATATATTAAAGTTCCATACTGTATGTTAGAGTTAAAACATTTAATGTTAGTGTTATAACATTTAATGAATGAGGTAAAAATATCTGCCAGAGCTGTACTTGGATAGGGATTTGTTTGTAAACACAAACGCTGACTAAAGATATATAAGCTACTACTGTCATGATCGGCGGGATGGGAAGGTCTCTGAATTAACCCACACCGCTGGATTCTCTTCTCCTCACTCGCGGTTCGTCGGGGTCAGACAGAAATAATACTACTGTACAAATCTCGATTTTAGCTTACAAGCAAGTTGCCAGCGTCATAGCTAGGAAGCAGGCAGGTTTCTTTAAACTTGATGGGTCAGGTCAAACCCAGCCTAGGCAAGTCAGAATAAGCTTGCGACATTCCTATCAGCTAAACAACTGTAGTTGCTAGTGTAGGTAATACTTTCTTGCTTTTCTACATGCTGGTAGAAGAAATTCACCATGCAGATAAATAAAAGGTGGATAAAGTATTAAAATCCTTTTAGCGTCTTAACACAATTATTATTTTTATTATTAGGTAGATTTCGAAGAAAAATCTACCTAATGACTTTCAAAAAATTCGTTCATATCGTTACGTTTCATGCCTCCCTAAGTACGAAACCACCGCCTGTTAAAAAAATTGTGATATTTATATTTATATACAGTATATGTATATGTATATGTATATATATTATATATATTATATATATATATATATATATATATGCATATATATCTTTACACGCTAGCGGCCGTAATTTTCAATATATTTGAATCAAATTTTATTATGTTATTTCTACGCCCAATAGTTCAGACAAGTTCGTTAATGAGCAAAATTGGCCTAAGGGGGTGGTCGGGGGAGGGGGTAAATTTGAAAAATTTATATCTCGGCCCCTATGAAGTATAGAGGGAAACTTTGATTGAATAAATTAGAGTACTCCTTATGGAGTTCACAGTGACACCAACGATTCGGGGGTTTTGGGAGTACGAGTGGGGGTGGGGGTATGGGGATGGAAATTCGAAATTTTCGAAACTACGTCTTGTGGGGTATCGTTGAAAAGCTCTTGATGAGTACTCTACAAATCAATAACTAGTTTCTTAATAGTTCTCATATGAGGCGAGATTTGGATGTTTGAAAAAGTTCTCTTTCCTCTTTTTTGCAGTTATTATTGCGGGTTTGTCATGCCAAGGCTTAAGAAGAAGAGTGCTACGCAGCGACAGTAAATTAAAACAAAAGCACTTCGAAATCTACCTCAGCTTGTAGGCTTGGTTAAAGGGATTTTTGTTATTGTTATTAATGATTTTATGATGTTTTCTCGAAAATGTTTGAAAATGTTTCCCATGCCGTACTAGTACCTTTGTTCATTGATAATTAATTCAAACTGTCCACATTTTAGTTTCTCCTCGGCTTCCTTCAGGGTAAAATTCTCTAAATACATCTGAAGTTCCTCAACTACATAACTGCACGACTTACCAGTGCACTGCTATACCCAGTTTCATATTCTTTCCGTCAGGCCTTGCACTTTCCTTAGGTCCTGTGAAACCCATCAGGTTATGAAGAGCTTGTGACTCATAGCGACAGCATTGTATCTCACTCTTTTTGTTTATCAGTTGGTAATATTTGATAATTCTTTTTATTATAATAATAATGACACCTTAATTAAAATTTGACTTCTTTTCTTGCAGTATTGTTATTTGACGTATTGAAAAGTAATAAGTTAGGTTAGAAGTAATAATTTCATTAATAATATGATAGCTAATAAGCAATGTTAAAATTTGTTCTAATGTAACTTTAATGTTTTATCATTAGTGAATTAAGTTATGTCATTCAATATTTGAAAAACATTGAACTTGCTGTATAATAGTTTTAGTATTCCATATTCATTGTCCTTAAAAAAATTTTATTTACTTTAAAATAATACCAGAGCTAGATTATATTGCACTCTTACGTTGATAAATTGGTAGTCATAAACATTTTTTTTTTAGATTTCCATATATAAAAATGTTACATTATTGGGATTATTTCAATATAATCGTTAGTTCGTAAGTAATGAGTTAAAATATATAACTCTTGTCACTGTAACAAAATTAGTACATACATTCTAGTATAGGAAAGATATTCTATTCTTCCAGTTCTATAATTATGATAAAAATGTATGTTATATTAATAAGTCGTCTTATAATTTTTGTAATTATTAATTTCTTCTAACTAATAAGAATAAATTCAATTCTAGGGACTAAAGATGACATAAATGACATGTCGAAATGCATCTCCTCCAAGATCTAACACCATATTGATAAGAATACCGACTCTGACAAGAATTTGAGGATTAAAATTTATATATCTGCATGCATTAGAAGAAATTAATGATTACAAAAATTATAAAAAGACTTATTAATATAACATACATTTTTATCATAATTATAGAACTGGAAGAATAGATTTCCTATACTAAAATGTATGTACTAATTTTGTTACAGTGACAAGTGTTATATATTTTAACTCATTACTTACGAACTAACGATTATATTGAAATAATCGCAATAATGTAACATTTTTATATATGGAAATCTAAAAAAAAAAAATTATAACTACCAATTTATCAACGTAAGAGTTCAATATAATCTAGCTCTGGTATTATTTTAAAGTGAATAAACCTTTTTTAAGGACAATGATTATTGAATACTAAAACTATTATACAGCAAGTTCAATGTTTTTCAAATATTGAATAACATAACTTAATTCACTAATGAGAAAACCTTAAAGATAAGTTAAAACGAATTTTAACATTGCATATTAGCAATCTTACTTTTAATGTAATTATTACAATATTATATAATTTAGATAAGTAAATAAATGTATTCTGTATATGTATTCTGCTCTGTATATGTTTTCAAACATTGAATGACATATCTTAATTCACTAATGAGAAAACATTAAAGTTAAATTAGAACAAATTTTAACATTGCTTATTAGCTATCATATTATTAATGAAATTATTACTTCTAACCTAACTTATTACTTTTCAATACGTCAAATAACAATACTGCAAGAAAAGAAGTCAAATTTTATTTAAGGTGTCATTATTATTATAATAAAAAGAACTATCAAATATTACCAACTGATAAACGAAAAGAATGAGATACAATGTTTAATAAATGTTCATGTGTATAATAAATAAAATCAACTTAGTATTTGACAATTGTATATAGATATACTTTAATAAAATGAATGTATATAATCCCAAATTTTTATTCACAATCGGATTCGAAACAATATATGGTGTTTATTAAGACTACTAGTATATAGGTTGAATTTCTTACCAAAACTTGAATTTTCTCCTTGATCTGCCATGGTTCAAGTTTCCTGTTAAATAAAAGGGCCGAAATAAATGAATCAAATAGAATAGTTGGAAACAAGATAATTATCTAATTCTACACTTTATCACATTCAAGAATATGGTACATGGTTTTCAAGCACAACACAAGGGCACTGTGGAAGTGACAGTGCTCTCTCTCTCTCTCTCTCTCTCTCTCTCTCTCTCTCTCATGCTCTCTCTTTCTCTCTCGGCCTTCCCCTTGCTATGTGGGCATGCGTACAACAGTCATACACCACGCCGCTGGAACTTTGGACCGCACTAGGGAATGCTACTGGCATTAAGCTGAAGGATTATATATTCTACAACTATAACAAAGAATTAAAGAAAAAAGGACTCATTATATTAAATGTTATCGATAATATCATGTGGAAATAGGGGTGCTGCTGCAGTTTACAGTGCCTATACACGAGTCGCCACTGTTCCTCACCATAAAAATGCGGGTATATAGTTTTTCTTCAGTTCCAATAGATCTTGACACATTGCATCCTTCAGCATCTACTGACTCGCTGATGAAGCCATGCAACTCAGAAAAATGTTCAGTGTTACATGGTAATAATTCCTAAATTTTTCATTACAAAATTCGTCCTTAAGGATAAATTCTCCGTGCGTCTTTCTTTTCTTTAAACAACGCTTTTCGGAATCTTTTCGTTTAATGATGTTGAAATTATTTGTTCTTTAGAGTTCATCTGGCTATGATTCCGAACTTAGTAATGATTCTATGTACATGGCAGTCATTGTACACATTGCTTACTACCTCATAGACACGCAGTTGTGATAGAACTGCCTCCCAACTTTCGCTCTCCCTGCGCGCAGTTGATTGAATCCTGCTTCCCTGCGTCACTCTGCGTCACCTCACGTCACCAAACTGCGTCTCAACTTGCGCCCGGCCTTAGAGGTAGACCTGCAGAATATGCTGAACACGAAAGGAATACCCTCTATGGGTTCGAAAGAAATCAAGTGCTCGACATAGCAGCTCAGATGGAGAGAGCACATCACAGCCGAATAACGAAACATTACTTTCCCGATGTCCGAAGACGAATGACAATGAAATGGATTTCATTGGACTACTTTGAAACTCATTTTCTCACGAAACACGAAAATTTTGCGGCAAATTTAATAAGATTTAATTTGGTAGGCGACAGATTATGTTATTGCGGTGATTGCGAAACGGATACATACATTGTATCACGTCTTGTAAACATGACCTAGATATTTTGAAGCCTTGCGAGGATTGCAGGAAGCAACAGTTTTAGCAGACGAAAGATGGGCCCCAGACTTAGAGTTCTGGACCCACCGGGAATATTTCTCCTACGCTGAAAAGGAGACAACCAAAATCAAGAGTAGAACGTTAAATTCCACAGAAGTATCGAAGTATAGAAGTATTCCTAGACGCAACAATCCGAGGGAAGTTTTCGAAAGGTTTTCCTCACTCTTAGGCGAGTGCCGGATTGGACTCATTCACTGCTATTCCTTATGAAGTACAAAACACCATTGTATGAATGAAGCGTTTAGTTTTATAAGGGTCTAAGTGGCAAAATCATGATTTTTCAGCTGATAATTTTAAATGGATCTATGTACCCAGACCAATCCATTTCAGAAGAGTCCAAAGTCCACGGAAAGCTACGTCAGTAGCAATAAATTTCAAGATATAGCGCTGGGTCTATCTCCGGCACGTCTTTCTGTGGGTCTATGTCTTATTTCTATAAAATCATTATTTTGGAACTTAGCCCCTTATAAAACTAAACGCTTCAAATGTAGTTCGAAAATAACTAATTAGATCTAGTAGAACTTGCAATAAGAAGATTCATAAGGACAAAACGGGATGGGATAATCTCACTGAAATTGTAATACACGACATCCCCACAACCCCTTACTCACGAAGTGGATAGCTACAATAATAGATCTGGAAATTGAAGTTCAGCTTTTGGCAAAGGTGACTGGAGATACAGCCTACTACGCTAGGTACTCCGGGAGTGAATGTGATCACCAGGGCCCGGATTTTAATGACATGTCATCTTTTTATTGCCAACTTGTAGATAAATACTAATCATTGCCTCTAGATTATAGAAATGCATTTTTATTAGGTAGTTTTTTGTCATTTTATGGAATTTTATATTTTTAGGGCACTTTCACTTTTAGGTCATTATTTTGTCATTTTCGTGTCTTTGCTTCCTTATTTTGTCATTGATATGTATTTACTTTAAATATATGACGAGGTTACTATAATGCAACATTGTTGTAGAATCTACTTTAAAAACAATTCTCTTAATTTTCTTCTCAAATGTTCCATTCAAGAACAAAGGTTTTAGACTTACGATATCCTTTCTACATTTACAGTTTTTAGAATAATGTACAAATTAGTGTATATCTTTGTGTGCACAATAATAATTTTTATAAATAAAATATGAGTTTTTAGGTCATTATTTGTAATTATTAAGTCATTTTCTTTAAAACTTAGGGTAATTTTATAGGTCATTTTTTAACAATGTTAGGTCATCAGAATCCGGGCCCTGGTGATCACTAAAAAAATTATGATCATAAAGTAAACATGCAACACGCCTTTCCTTCTTTATAACGTTTAAAAGTTAAGGAAGGGCGGAAGGTAGGTTGAAGGGAATTATGGAAGAAAGAACTAAAACATCGGGCACTTGTAATCTGTACGTAAACCATTAATGGCCGAGTGCACCAACCTCGGTATTCAAAATACCGCGGTAAAGTTACTTAGTTTACCCCGGTAAAGTCATACTTTCGTTGCACCGTGCTCGGTTTCGACTTTTACCGCGGTAAGATGCAAACCGGCCGTGAAGGAGCTGTAAAGTGAGAAAACCGCGGTTTTCTTTCCAAGATGGAGATCAGCGTAATGTATCATATTAACGATATCTAGGCCAAAAGCTAATTGAACATAAAGAATAATGAGAGACAGGTGGGGTCAATTTGAAGAATGAACGATGGTGCATATCTTTGCAAATACTGTGCTGTAACATCGATTGAAATGACTTTCCTTTCTTACCTCAACCAAACCAGGTCCATCGAGTAGGCTAGTGGGCGTAACCACAATTAGTACGATTAGTACAGTATTTATGGTGTTTGAATTCAAACTTTGAATTTAGACGACATATATACGCAATATAATATTTTATTTTATCCTTATGAACATTTATTACTGAACAATAAGGCAAAAATTAAAAGAAATATGGAAAACCAGCGGTCGTAGGCCAAATTTAGTGAATTTAGCATGCATCACGATATAGCCTGTGTATCGGTATATGGGGTATGTAATCAAGTTATCATACCTGCACTACACGAACATAATTATAACAGCCCTTTCATGGCTATGCACATGATTTTGCACCTAAAATTTCTACTAGTCGTACGGGAATAAAAGCGAGGATACGTCGAACTGTTGCGTCGTGATGTTGCTTTGCCTTGGATTGCACACGTGTGAGAATTATTCTTTAAAACATCAATGTTATTTTATTGAAATGTACAGACAGGTGGGATCTGTTTGAAGAATGAACGATGGTACACATCTTTGCAAATAGTGAGCTGTAACATCGATTGAAATGACATTCCTTTCTCACCTCAAATAAACCAGTAGTAGGCGAAACCAACTGAATTCACGATTGGTACAGCATCTATGATGCTTGATTTCAAAGTATGAATTCAGACGACATATATACGCAATATAATATTCACTTTTATCCTTATGAACAACTTTTTATTGAATAATAAGGCAACAAATAAATTGAATTTGGAAAACCTATAGCCTAGATGAGCCACCGTGACTGGCAGACGTGCAGAGAGAGAGAGAGAGAGAGAGAGAGAGAGAGAGGGAGAGAGAGAGAGAGAGAGAGAGAGAGAGAGGGAGAGAGAGAGAGAGAGAGAGAGAGAGAGAACCTAGTGGCCATGGAAGAAACCATCAACGAGAATGGAGTTGGAGCAGAGTAACCGCAATATTTCCAAGCATTAGCAAACCGCGGTATTTTTGCAATGGTGTACAGATTTTGAGAATACCCCGGTATTACGTTTACCGCGGTAACGAAACGGCTGAGAAAACCGGATAATGGTGCACTCGGCCATAAGTTTTGCGTGTGAATCACATATACCTATTTGCTAGTTTTTAGAGTATTTATCAAAATATTTTCCCCTTCTTTTATGTATTAATCACATAGCGAAATTGATATTATACTTGATAGACATTTTATTTTTACTTTTTTTTAAAAGGCATTTGTATAATTAATAACTGAATATAATTTATGTAGAAAATTACGGTTTGTGTGCTATTCTGTTTTTCCTGTTGTCTGATTTCAATTACTGAGAATTTTGTCACATCTGCTACATTGCTACGGATGACAGACAGCATGTTCTACGCGGGTTAAGGTCCATGCAAATGTCATTTAGTTGTGCTTGTAGTCCTACATGTTGCGCACAATGTTTCAAAGGCATTTTAACTACTTTTAAAATGTTGGCATAGAGATTGAATTAAAAATATTAATTATTTGAACTTATGTTTAGAAAAAATTAACTAAATTTTGAATGTAAAATTATTTTCCTCTTAAAGCCTATAACATTGTTCCCGGTGGTAATTAAAAGTCACTTTATATTTTCAGTTCAACAAATTTTGAAAATTGTATCTATTTTTCACACAACACTAACATTTCTATCGTCGACCTAGGTGGTAACAGTCAGAAAGTCACTGAATATAGTTACGGCTGGATGATAGAGATTTCGATCCCGGCCCAGGTCCTTGATATTTATGTGCGCATAAATGCGTCTATATCTACAGTTAATTTGAAGGTTAGTTTTGCAAAGTACTTAAGAGAAACCAATATCCAGTATACAATCCTTTTTAACAAAAGAAATAGACCAAACGTCAGGTTAAAAAGTTCAATGCCATAGCCGGGATTTGAACCAGCTTACACAAGGCCAGTGTTAAAGAATTTTCATTCCACTAATTCCATGGTCAATACAGTGTGCCGAAATATGTTGAGTGATTTTACTGACAACGTTTTTCATGGTATATGTTTGTTACGCATTACTTTCAACATCCTCACTACAACGTAATTCCATCTTTCGACAGTGACACAAAAGTAGTTCTGAAGCATTGGGGGTGTTATGGCAGCATCAGCTGTTTCGGAGCTCTCAAGATGTGGTAATGGGTCAAATAAACACTTTTTTTTAATTCCCACACAACCAGAGAACCAGAGAATGCACCATCCACTTCTGGGGTCTTTCCATCCATTGGCCAAATTGTTTTGTCTGTGGGTCTATCTTGTTGGACCTATTCACTTAAGAGTAACCAACAATCATTTGTTTAACTGCTGTCATAAAATCTGTGCACCAACTCCAGCAGAAACCACACAGTTAACTAATACAACATACCTGCAATAAGCTACCATATACACCTTACACTCTATGTCCGTAAACTAGATACTTAATTTCTGGATACACTATATTTTGAAATCTCATTTCACTACATTATGTTCTATTCTTATATATATCTTATAATTTTCCTCATGTATTTTGGAATGAAAACGTAGAAAATACACTACTGATAACATCATTTTCTCCATTTCTTCTTATAACTCCTAGCTTTCACAAAAAAAAAAAAGAACAGTAAACATATGTCTAAATTTCCTATGGAAACATTATAATCGAGAAAATGAAGTTCCTTTTTAGGATAGACAGTACATATTTATGTAGTGTAATATGATGTTGGTAAAGGTTACACAATTTCCAACGACTTCTTTCTGCCTGATGCAGAATTCACTTGAAGTAATTCAGAAATACAACATAATACCGGCTTATGGTATTATGAATTTCGAGTTGTGGTTTGTCATTTGTAACATTTTAGCTGTATACTTTGAAAGAGGCTACTAAAATAAAGAGTGTAAACAACAACGGATTTGAAAATTCTCAGAAACAAATTCTCCTCTATTGTTTGATGCGAGACTATAGGTAATTGGGTTTGCAGTTTGCGATGAACATACACTAGTGAGATTTACAAGATTGCTAGTCAGCTTATCTATTTCTCGTGTAAGTAGAATTAATGCAATCCTTTAATACTGGAGTGCTACCAAGCTGTATCGCTGGGCCAGCACGCATGTGTACAAACACATCGATATACCGACAACCATGCAGGAATTAAATCTTCCGGTACTTGACACATTGCAAAGTGTTGTCTTTGTGTGGGTGAGAGAGGGAAAGGAAAGGTAAGCGAGATTCACTTGAATTTTAAATGAATATATTCTTGGGTACATGCTTATTAATTCATATTGTCTAACGCAATAATTTCATTATTTGTATTGTATCAATATTAAACTAATTCGCGTAATGGTTTATTCACAAATTAAATCGTGCAATTCTCTTTAATTATATAATATTTTTATAATATTCAATTCAATCTAATACGAGATGCAAAGAAAGCAGAAGGGCATAAAGATGTTTTGAAACATCTTTCTTTGGAGATAATCAATCCTGAATATCCGTAGGAAGAATGGCTTCATATATTCACTGATGGCTCTCTGTATAATGAATATGCAGGTGCCGGTATTTACTGTAGACTCTTTTCATTTTATGCCTCATGTGATAAATTAAAAAAATAACTTTGATGGTGCAATTGAAGCAACTGTCTATCAGGATGGACTCATTCCAAAAAGCTGTTATACTTTTTGGCTTAAGTTCGGCAATCCAAGCAACAGTAAATTGTAAATATCTTCAAGAATAATGGAAATAAAAAATCTACATAAAAAACTTGAGAAAGGTGAGAAAGTAATTAAACTGCAATTAATCTCATCTCATATTGGAGTAAAAGGAAACGAAGAAGCTAATAGTTTGGATAAAAAGTAACAAAAATGTTGACTATTATTCAGCAAGAATGAAAATCAAGTCTTCCTTCAGGGCTGAAAGAGCCGAATTCATCACCACACTGAGCAGTGAAAAGAAATGGGGCAGTATCCTCAGGAACATAAATTCCATACCAGAATTACCTCGAAGTGAAACTGTTGCAGCATTTCGGATAAGGGACACAACATGATTGTCTTGCAGAACACCTGCACCGAATGAAAATATTGCCCTCGCCGAAATGCATGGTGTGTCATTCAAAACTAGGAACATCTTAGAATGTGCTCTTCAGCAATATTGGGACAAGACGAATGGACAGCTCTATTTGGAAGCCAGAATACTAATGACTAGGGACCGGATTTTTAGGTTTTTACCTATTTTTTTCCTTGCTACCAAAACAAAAAGGGCTCATACACTTTTTCGAATCATGTCCATAGGATTCACCCACATTAATTCTGTGGCACCTAAAAATACCTAAATGGGGTATAAAAACCTAAATATACCTAAACGGGATATAAAACCTAAAATATCTAATTTAGGCTGTTTTTTTTTTTTGTCTTTTTTGTTTGTCAGTTGAGAAATCGATATTTTGCGGAGAGACAATAACTTTGTCGGGTTGAAATTAATACCACCAGCATTTCGTTCAACCCGTTGTCGTCTAGGATGGACAGTATCAAGAGACGAAGTTTAAGAGTATCGGCGTATTCCTTTTAAAATATTCGTATGAACAACCATTGTTGCCGTGTATGAACAAGGATATAGATTTCTGTGTTTTAAAGCCCTTGTTTGCCTTCAGTACTTCCCTGTTATTCATACTGAGTGGTCACACTGTGAGTTTCAAGAAGACGTGTTAATTATGCCGAAACAAATGAAATCGAGTTTATTACGGCAGTGGATTGGCGATGACCTGAATTTCATCTTTCCCCCCTTCTTCTTCTTCTTCTTCTTTTCTTCTTCTGAGGTTGTTTTATGACGTTGCACCCCGCGGGTTTCTACGTCTGTTCTGTCGTAAAGCAAGTTTACAGAAATTTAAGTCAATTTTGTTAAGTTAAACTTTACAAGTATTATGTATTGAATCCTATGTAGCACATTCAAATTCGTTAAACCAATTTTTCTACCTAAAAATATTTTGAACAAAAAAACCTAAAAAAAACTATTTCACCTAATGGAAAACCTAAAACAGTGTTTTTAAAAACCTAAAAATCCGGTCCCTACTAATGACTAATATTGTTCAATGCCTGAGCAATAATTAAATAAGTAATTATACATTTTTGTTATCAATAACTCATCTCTCGTTATTATAATCGTACAGAAATAATATCGTAATGACTGGTATCTTGCTAGTTTCCGTTACTCAACCCCTAGGAATAGTGTTATAAAATTTTGCCCAAATTTTCACCAATTAAAAACCAAGGAAACATAGGATTTGAACTATACCGACGAATATGAATGAAAGTCACAATAATGTAACAGTATGAAATTAACAACTTAATGAAAAACTAAAATAACCTATGGAATCTACTGCTGGAAATGAAGAAAGTGCTACTGATTATATGATGATCTCACAACACTAAACGTGGTTAAGCTTAGTGATTACTGTAAAGAATTCGAAGACTTAAGTGACTTTACATGATCACAACTCGACCATTTTATACTAATCATTGTTAATTTTACAGTTATGTTTTGATTTTAATGTAAATGATACTATTAATTGTAATAACTGGCTTCTGTATAATATTAAATGAACCGTTTATCGTCAATCTTTTCAGTAGGCTTCACTGGATTGAAAGAGTCTCCCTAGATATTTACCCACACATAATGATGCCTTTCATTTTGAAGCAATTGTGCCAATATTTTGTTACTTATAATTTCTTCATAAGCGAGCAATCGATTCAATAATTAAGTTTACCATTCAGTATTTGAGATTTGAAATGCTTTGTTAAGGTACACGTGTGTATAAATTCCGTGTGTATTAGCATATGTTGTACCAATCTCTCTATATATAAAATGCTTTGTCCTGACTGACTGACAGGAATCAACGTGGAGCCTAAACTATAACAGGTAGAGACTTGGAATTTTGACAGTACCTTCGTTTCATAATGTAGGTGCTCACCAAGAAAGGATATTGAAAACTTCTTATTCTAAATGCCAAAAATCAAATGTTTTTGGGAATACTTAATCCCTTCTTACACAGAATTATCGAATCCGAATCACATTTGACATTCAAACATATTGTTGCCAGTTGGTTTCAGATGGGTTTGAAATTTAATTAAATGGAAGTTTGACAATTACAGTTGGCTTTGTCTGTTTTTGTCATACCTTGGAAATATTCTTTCGCGATCGCTTGAAAATTGTAAGCTCTAAATATGGTCAAACATTGTTTTATTTCGACGAAACTCACTATACAGGGGTTTTCTGGACCAAGGAACTCGAATCTGAGGTCGCTTTTACCAGGCGACGCATCTAATCGTGGTATGTAGTCCACGTGATTTAGGTGTTAATAAATATAATGATTTAACTATTATGCTCTTAATTTTTAATTTTTGAAATAATTATCGCGGGCGAAGCCGCGGGCACTTGCTAGTAGCTTATAATTTATGAAAATGATTATGAAATTTTAGTAAATCGCTCATTACGTGAAAAAGAAGATACACGGGATGCAGCTTTAAGTCCATCTGTTCACGCACGTGAACGGATAGAAGGGAAAATACCAAAACTTTATTTCAATTGTGTAATATGTGAAAAATATGACGTGAGATCACCTTCTAGTTTCTCCTATGCATACGTCATCAACCATGGCTTCAACGTACGTACTCGGAGGAGTAAATGACATTTTATTTGTTTTCTCGTCATAGCTTTCAGAAGAAAGAATTAAATAAGAACAAATTTAAATAAATAAGCAGAAAGCTCTTCTTCATTTTTTCATATTCTCCAGACGCAAATTGAATTTATAATTAGAAGAAAACTTTAATTTGGAATTTTAAGCACTCAACTGACTAGTGCAGTTCCGGCTCTAGAAACTTCACTTTGAGGAAGAAGAACAGCTTTTAGTTCGCCATCTTTTCAGTTGTTACATTGGCTTGCAAGCACTCGGCCAGATGCAGTTCTCTTCTCTACAAATGCCAAGCAAGAGGCTTGGAAAGTTATACGCTATTCTACTTTGATTCATAAGCAAGTGGCTTGAAACCCTTACATTATTTTACCTACTACAACTATCAAGCAAGTGCCTTGAAATTCCTACATTATTCTGTCTACTGTGAATATAGTAGCGAGTGGCTTAGCAAAGCATTTAGTTCGCCATTATTGAATCTGTGAAAAATCTACGTCGTAATTTGGTGCAGTCTACGCGCAAAGACAGTGATTGGTAAAGTATATAATATTCTCCATGTGCTTAAAAACAATGACTTTTATGTTCTTCAAATCAGTTGAACTACAGTGAACTTTAATAAGAAGTAATTTATTTAAATGACTATTACGCACTTGTACAAATATTCGCCACGTGTTAAAAAGCAATCTATTGTGTTCTTCACATCAGTTGAACTCAAGTTGACCTTTAAGCAGAAGTGACTAACATCAGTGACTCATGCGTACCAAGCTAATGATCAAATTAGAAAAATTACGCATACACGTGTTAACAAACTATCGTGTTCCTCAAATCAGTGGAACTCTCTAGTTAAACTACCATCAGAATTGAACTTTTCTACAGCGACTATTTCAGTGACTATTACGCACAAGGCTAGTAGTGAAATCCACAAAAGGTGTCTCCAGTATTGTATGCAGCCGTCCATGATAGGATTGTACAAGGAGGGAGTCACGTGGTATCTTCAGCCTAGCAGTGACGTCACCAGAAGAAGAGAGAAGCAATCAACAAAGTGAATGTATATAAAAAGGACCCACAATTATTTGGTGAGACCGGGACAGTTCCCCGTATTATTTATTATATTATTTATCTCCACCACACAGAACTAAGTCTAAAAGCCTAGCAATTAGTAGTTTGTGTGTAAGAAACTATATTTCCGTTTCTATACAGACTTAATATTAATCAGAATGCCGATAAGTCTTATGTAATGAAGAGAACATTTAATTTACATTATTTCCCATTACTAAAGAGAAACTAAATCTGGAAAGAAAACCAGTTCAGAATTTAAGTTAATTTCAGAATTTAATTTAAATTTCAATTGAAATTACCTCTTGCCTTAAATAAAAAAAATTCACAATATTGATAAAAAGAAACTTTGTGAAATCCAAAGAATAATAAGCTTAGAGTTGTGTTACTTATTTTAAATGATAAACCTGATTTTTAATGTGTTACATTTTTCAAGAATAAATTTAATTTTTTCAATTAAATTTGATGAGTTTGTGCCATATTTTTCTACTGTAACAGAAGCCCCAACTAGGCGAAAACCTTCTACCATCTTACCCGACTTCGTGAGCACAGTTTATCAGTTACTATGATCAATGTTCAGAGCTTGATCAATTGTCCAGAGTGCCACCATTCATGTATAACCTAACCTACTTTGATTTTTGGATATTGCAATTTATTTTCAAAGATTGAAACGCTACAATTGTTAATATTTCAATATTCCAACTTGGTAGCTGATATACGGCCCACGAAATCGAACATGGAGGTCCCACCGAGATATGTGTAAAGCCACCGAGACATGTGTAAAGACATTAGAGAAAGTCAAAGACATTTAGAAATATCTTAAGATAATAAAGCTATTGAAGTTGTTGTGGTGGAGATCTAGGCTATTTATAATTTAAAACTGGAACATTTTACCTAGATTGGTATTTGGTAATTAGTGACATTCGAACAATATGTGTGACTTGAAAAATTTGTTTGTTTACATCAAGATAAAGTGAGGACTTTAAAAACTTTACTTCAAATACATAAATGAAAGCTACTGTAATTCCTTTATTTAATTCAAAATAATTGAATTTATTTACAATTTGCTTATTTCAATTTACATTTCAATAAGAGATTGCTATGGATGCATTCTGAAGTATATCCATTGTTTTTTTTGTGTGGTATTGATTTAATCAAAGTTTATGACTAACAGAATATTTGCTAAAATTAATGATTTTCAAACTGAAACTTGTAAAACTTGATGTAAATCAATATTGTGAATTGAATAAGAACAAACTTTGTTGAAAACAGGTAGTCTTCTACTCAACAAAGGTTCAATTTGAAATCGTACAAAGGTATTCTGGTGCATATTTCCCCTATAAACAGAATTGAAGTTAGATTATCTAGTTTTAACTTAAAGTCAGTGAAAATAATATGCTATGCAAGATTTGTGTTATTTCGTGTATAATATTTTGGTGAACTTTCGTGTGTGCTTTAATTGTGCAAGCACAATAGTGAAAGGTAAATATACACTTTGTTGTGAGACAGTTTACATATTCCCAAGTAATCATGGCTGAACAACCAAGAACAACAGAAGAACTCTTGTCAGCTAGGGCGAGTTATAAAGGACAGTTAACACAATTTAAGAAATTAATAGAACGTAAAGATACTTCAAAGTTGAATGCTGAGCTCATCGCTCTCAAACTTAAGCGCCTTGAACGCACGATAGAAGGATATGACGATGTTCAAACTCAACTTGAAAAGGCCGATCCTAGTCAGATTTCACACCGAGATACTTTCGACGAGGCAGTCAGCCAAGCTATCCACAATGCGAACAGATTGATGGCACAGCTTCGCGCCAGGGATGAACCAGCCCATCTGCTTCAAACAATTTCTAACCAAGATAATGAACAGCAAACTACAATCCCAGCAAGATTTACGCTACCAAAGATAGATCTGCCGAGATTTTCAGGAAGAAGGGAAGAATGGAAGCATTTCTCAGAGCTTTTTACTTCTTTGATCGACTCCAACGACGCTCTACCAACAATTCAGAAGCATCACTATCTGCGAGCTTACTTAGTTGGACCTGCTGCATCACTACTAGAATCTGTTACTGTGACTGCAGAAAATTATTCCACTTCTTTGGAATTGTTAAAGAAAAGATACCATCCACCTAAGGATGATATGAAAAGACATTTGGATGGACTCATAGATCTGCCTTTCATGAAAAATGAAAATGCTTCAGCACTCCAAACCCTACACGACACCGTGGGAAAGCACGTTAGATCTATAAGGGCATTGAGTGCGGATGCAAAATATTGGGATGCCATCATCATTCATCTCACAGTGAGGAAATTAGATTCCCGAACAGCAAGTGCTTGGGAAGAGTTTTCCGGAAACACTGACAATCCTTCTTTTGAGCAGTTCAGTGAATTTATGATGAGAAGAATTGATATTGTAGAAGCAGGCCACAAGTCTACAGAAATAAAATCATGTTTTTTGAAACCTAAGTCATCAGTACTCAACAAATCACGACAGTTCAGTAAGGTGTTCTCTGCCGTAGGTCAGTCCATGGAAGACAACCCTTCAGCAGACAGTAAGGATTCTTCATGTGAGCTTTGTGAAGAATTTCATCCTTTATATTTTTGTAGAAGTTTCAAAGGAATGTCAGTGGACGACAGAAGAAAACACATACAGCGTTTCAAGAGGTGTTTTAATTGTCTGTCAAGAAAGCACTTAATTTCTCAATGCAAGTCGACTCGGAAGTGTAGTCAGTGTCAGACAAGACATCATACTATGCTACATCGATCTTCTACAGTGATGGGGAAACACTTAAGACCTAATTCAGCTACAAGAAAGGTTGTGGAAAAAAGGCCTACTGTCTACGAATCAACTACTGATCACAGAAGCAGTACTAAGCCTCAAGCTCACCACCAGCAAGTAGCAGAAGAAAGAAGAGAAACAGTTCAAAGTTTAAACCATAATGCATCTACCCACAGAGGATATCAAGTATTGTTGTCAACAGCGAAAGTTCTTGTGCAAAACCAACGAGGGGAGTGGATTCCTGTAAGATGCTTACTTGACTCAGCAGCAACACATGATTTTGCTACAGACAGTCTTATTTCTCAATTAGAACTTCCTGCGACAAAAACGGAAGTGAAGGTAACTGGAATAGACCAAAAGAGTACAGAGGCTCTTAGTTTTGCTAAAATTGTCATAAAGGACTCTGCATATGGAACGTTCTCAACACATTTGAATTGTCTACTCATTCAGCACATTGGTTCTGATATTCCTTCAGTTACATTTTCTACAGAAAATTGGAAAATTCCTTCTGATTTGAAACTTGCTGATCCCGATTTCAACAAACAAGGAAAAGTGGATCTTCTTCTGAGTGCCGAATCATTTTGGAATGTATTTCTTGGTGGAAAAGTAGCGATACATCCTGGAGTTTTTGCTAGGAACACCAAACTTGGGTGGATCCTCACAGGCAGATTCCATGCAAAACATTCAAATGAAAAAGCTTCTTGTTACTTCAGCAGAGATTCTCTTAATGAAAAATTAGAAAGGTTATGGCAAATAGAATCAGAGCCAACTGTTCAAACACGAGAAATGACTCCAGAAGAAAAGATGTGTGAAGAAATTTATTTAAAAACCACAACTCGTCAATCTGATGGAAGATTCATTGTAACAATGCCACGAATATCCAATCCGCCTGTGATTCAAAATACCAAATCTTTGGCAATAAGGAGACTACATTCAGCTGAAACAAGATTTAAAGTAGAGCCTTTGGTCAAAGAGCAATACAAACAGTTCATGGAAGAATATGAGGCATTGGATCATATGGAAGTGATAAGCCGAGACGACCATTCCCAGGGTGAAGAAATAGTTTACTTAACTCACCATCCAGTGTGGAAGAACCCTACTACGAAAGACCAAATTCGTGTAGTGTTTAATGGTTCTGCTCCTGACTCGCAAGGAATAACACTAAATGACACTCTACTTAACGGACCTTGTGTTCAACCAGAACTATTTTCAACTATAATGAATTTCAGACTTCATGCAATAGCTGTTACAGCTGATATCGAAAAAATGTACCGCCAAGTTTTCATCCATTCGTCTCAACAGAATTTGCAGCGAATAGTGTGGAGATCAGAAGAAGGAGAAGCTATCAGATCATTTAAGCTGAAAACTTTAACGTATGGATTGAAACCTTCAAGTTTTTTGAGCACACGCACCCTAATAGAACTAGCCAACAGAGATGGACATCTAGTTTCTAACTTAGCTGCTGAAGCAGTACGAAAGAATTTCTATGTAGATGATTATCTCCAGTCCTTCAAAACAGTTGAAGAGGCTGTAGAAACAACCACACAAGTAAAGGAACTATTGAAAAGAGGATGTTTTCCTCTAACTAAGTTTTGTAGTAATTCCAAACTCTTTATGGAAGAAGTGGAACCAGAATGCAGAGCTTTGGAACCACTAGAGTTATTCAAAGATGAAACAACAGTTAAAACTTTAGGATTAAAGTGGAAACCTTTAGGTGACAGCATAAGTTATTCTTTTAATGAAGAAGAAAAAGATTCCAGAACTAAAAGACAAATTTTGTCAGAAATCGCTAAGATATTTGACCCTCTTCATCTCATTTCACCTGTTGTTGTAAAGTCGAAAATGTACATGCAAGAGTTATGGAAACTCAAAATAGATTGGGACGAAGAAGTAGATTGTGTTTTTCTCGAACAATGGAGAAAATACAAAACAACACTAGCTTCGATAGACAAAATAAAAATTCCTCGGAAACTTTGCGGCAGTACCAGACTCAATCAGCCCTGTTTGCACATATTCTGTGATGCATCTGAAAGAGCCTATGGCTGCACGGCATATCTGGTGAACGAGGAGGAAGGAAAGATAGAGTCATCATTGATCTGCGCCAAGTCTAAGGTGGCTCCTGTCAAAAAAGTAAGTTTACCAAGATTGGAACTTTGTAGCGCAGTGTTAGCTGCAGAGCTGAAAGGAAAACTTACATCTATACTTCAAGTTGATATTAAATCCACGTATTTGTGGACAGACTCTACTATAGTTTTGTCTTGGATTTCACAGCCAGCAGCTACTTGGCAAACCTTTGTTGCCAATAGAGTTCAGAAAATCCATGACGCAACAGAAACTACCCAATGGAAGCATGTATTGACGGAAAGCAATCCTGCAGATGTGGTTTCGAGAGGATGTACTCCAGAAGAATTGGCAGTACATACATTATATTGGAAAGGTCCTGAATGGTTGACATTGCAACCAAAATATTGGCCCTCAACTTTAACTCCTACTGATGATGCTCCAGAAAAGAAGAAAGTCTCTTCTATCTTGATTGCCTCTTCAGACGATCTCCCAATTTGGGAGAAATTTTCAAGTTTCAGTCGCCTGGTGAGAGTTGTAGGTTGGATCTTAAGATGGAAATCTATTGTCGTCGATAAAGAAAATTTATCTTCAGACTGTCTTACTCTTGAAGAAATAGAAAGGGCGAGAATCAAAGTTATTAAACTTGTTCAGATGTCTGCATTTAAGAAGGACTATGCAACTTTAACAAAAAAGCAAGTTTTGGAAAAGTCTTGTCGACTAAGAAGTCTGAATCCATTCATTGATATGAACGGCATACTTCGTGTGGGAGGACGTCTGGCTAAAAGTGAGCTAACGTTTGATGCCAAACATCCTATAATTTTGCCATATCGTCATCATCTGACTAAACTCATCATAAGAAAATTCCATGTGGAAAATCTTCATGTTGAACCTCGCACTTTACTCTACCTTCTTAGGCAAGAATACTGGCCTATCAATGGTGTCAAGGCAGTCACTGGAGTAACAAGAAAATGTATTACTTGCTTCAAAGGTAACCCTGAAAAAACCAAGCAATTAATGGGAGCACTTCCTGAGTGTAGGACGACACCACAAACACCCTTCACAAGTACCGGAATAGACTACGCTGGCCCGTTCTTGTTAAAAGGTACAAAGGAGCCAACTAAAGCTTGGATAGTACTTTTTGTATGTATGACAGTTGGAGCAGTGCATATTGAATTAGTTTCCAGATTGACTACATCCTACTTCGTTGCAGCACTAAAACGCTTCATTGCCAGAAGAGGAAGACCGTCAGAAATCTACTCAGATCATGGAATAAATTTCCTAGGATTGTTGGGTATAAGAGCTGGAGCAGATTCTTCAAAATTCAAGCAAGCAATTCTAAAATTTGCTGAAGTACACAAAATTAAATGGAACTTCATCCCACCTTACTCTCCTAGCATGGGTGGTAGATGGGAAGCTCAAATAAAAGTTTTTAAGCGTCTAGTCAAATCTGCTTTGGGAAATAACATGCTCAATTATGAACAATGCAATTCTCTTATCATACAAGCAGAAGGAATCATGAATTCTCGACCGATTTCCCAGTTGTCCAGTGACCCAAAGGACTTACTTCCACTCACTCCGAATCATTTCTTAATTGGAAAGACAATCCAAGTAACTTCTTCAGCCTTAGTAAAGAAGGGAAGGCCTGCATCAGAAGTAGTCTTGGTTCAAACTCTGACAAACAATTTGTGGAAAAGGTGGAAAACGGAGTACTTGAACACTTTGCAGCAAAGAGGCAAGTGGAAAGATAGCGTCCCCAATCTCAAAATAGGCGATCTGGTGTTACTGAAGATGCCTAGTCAACCCTTCGTTTGGAAATTGGGACGAATTGTAAATATTTATTTTGGCAAGGACCAGAAAGCCAGAGTGGCATATGTCAAGACTGCCAAAGGTATGATTACCCGTCATATCAGTTCTCTAGCACCACTACCATTGTCAATTTCGTCGGAGGCCCCAGTATGTTCACGCACGTGAACGGATAGAAGGGAAAATACCAAAACTTTATTTCAATTGTGTAATATGTGAAAAATATGACGTGAGATCACCTTCTAGTTTCTCCTATGCATACGTCATCAACCATGGCTTCAACGTACGTACTCGGAGGAGTAAATGACATTTTATTTGTTTTCTCGTCATAGCTTTCAGAAGAAAGAATTAAATAAGAACAAATTTAAATAAATAAGCAGAAAGCTCTTCTTCATTTTTTCATATTCTCCAGACGCAAATTGAATTTATAATTAGAAGAAAACTTTAATTTGGAATTTTAAGCACTCAACTGACTAGTGCAGTTCCGGCTCTAGAAACTTCACTTTGAGGAAGAAGAACAGCTTTTAGTTCGCCATCTTTTCAGTTGTTACATTGGCTTGCAAGCACTCGGCCAGATGCAGTTCTCTTCTCTACAAATGCCAAGCAAGAGGCTTGGAAAGTTATACGCTATTCTACTTTGATTCATAAGCAAGTGGCTTGAAACCCTTACATTATTTTACCTACTACAACTATCAAGCAAGTGCCTTGAAATTCCTACATTATTCTGTCTACTGTGAATATAGTAGCGAGTGGCTTAGCAAAGCATTTAGTTCGCCATTATTGAATCTGTGAAAAATCTACGTCGTAATTTGGTGCAGTCTACGCGCAAAGACAGTGATTGGTAAAGTATATAATATTCTCCATGTGCTTAAAAACAATGACTTTTATGTTCTTCAAATCAGTTGAACTACAGTGAACTTTAATAAGAAGTAATTTATTTAAATGACTATTACGCACTTGTACAAATATTCGCCACGTGTTAAAAAGCAATCTATTGTGTTCTTCACATCAGTTGAACTCAAGTTGACCTTTAAGCAGAAGTGACTAACATCAGTGACTCATGCGTACCAAGCTAATGATCAAATTAGAAAAATTACGCATACACGTGTTAACAAACTATCGTGTTCCTCAAATCAGTGGAACTCTCTAGTTAAACTACCATCAGAATTGAACTTTTCTACAGCGACTATTTCAGTGACTATTACGCACAAGGCTAGTAGTGAAATCCACAAAAGGTGTCTCCAGTATTGTATGCAGCCGTCCATGATAGGATTGTACAAGGAGGGAGTCACGTGGTATCTTCAGCCTAGCAGTGACGTCACCAGAAGAAGAGAGAAGCAATCAACAAAGTGAATGTATATAAAAAGGACCCACAATTATTTGGTGAGACCGGGACAGTTCCCCGTATTATTTATTATATTATTTATCTCCACCACACAGAACTAAGTCTAAAAGCCTAGCAATTAGTAGTTTGTGTGTAAGAAACTATATTTCCGTTTCTATACAGACTTAATATTAATCAGAATGCCGATAAGTCTTATGTAATGAAGAGAACATTTAATTTACATTATTTCCCATTACTAAAGAGAAACTAAATCTGGAAAGAAAACCAGTTCAGAATTTAAGTTAATTTCAGAATTTAATTTAAATTTCAATTGAAATTACCTCTTGCCTTAAATAAAAAAAATTCACAATATTGATAAAAAGAAACTTTGTGAAATCCAAAGAATAATAAGCTTAGAGTTGTGTTACTTATTTTAAATGATAAACCTGATTTTTAATGTGTTACATTTTTCAAGAATAAATTTAATTTTTTCAATTAAATTTGATGAGTTTGTGCCATATTTTTCTACTGTAACAGAAGCCCCAACTAGGCGAAAACCTTCTACCATCTTACCCGACTTCGTGAGCACAGTTTATCAGTTACTATGATCAATGTTCAGAGCTTGATCAATTGTCCAGAGTGCCACCATTCATGTATAACCTAACCTACTTTGATTTTTGGATATTGCAATTTATTTTCAAAGATTGAAACGCTACAATTGTTAATATTTCAATATTCCAACTTGGTAGCTGATATACGGCCCACGAAATCGAACACCATCCATTAATATAGGCCAATATTATTTTCCTTGGCTACTTGTTGGGTTAGAAAATAAATATTCTTCCAGAATTCATGCATAAATTAACATAAATTAACTTATAAGTTAATAGAAAATGTCTGTGGTCTGCTATTTTCATTTTTGATATAAATTTAAAAACTATAACAATTTTGAATGAAAATCGCAATCAAAATTCACTTAGTTTTGTCCTTCTCACGTATCTTCAAGTTAATCTTATCGAATAGGTTTATATCCAGTGCTCATTAGCACATAATCCTTGTTATCCTTATTGAGACAGACTAATTGCCATGAAAGAAGCCTATATTCCCCTTTAACTAAACACAGAATGGTGAACTAAATCTAAGAAAACCTTCTCACGTATCTTCAAGTTAATCTTATCTGGAAGATACTACTACCACCGGATGCTAAATAGATTTCTACATGGAAGATAATTAATCTTTTAAAACATCGTCAATGAATTTTTCTAAAATAGCGAAGACACGAAGTTCCTGTTAGTTTGGATGATTTCCTGGTGGGTGTCACTATGAGATCGCAATATTTTTCCTCTTTATATATTATAGCACATATGATATTTCATTATAGCACATCATTGAATAACGTATATTAATCAATTTGTATAATTCTGTATCATTAGTCTTTCAAAATTAAAGTTATTACTCAACTGGCCACAAAGCCCATGTCTGTCATATTTCCCTCCCCCCTTAAACTTCCTATGCTAGTATATCCGTCAGAGACGTTCTTCTAGACGTTATAAAAAAAATCTCACAGTCATATTTCAAATTAAATTTCCTAATAAATGCGCAACCCGCCAGAAAAATTTTAAACAGAGGTTGGTAATAAGGAACGAGAAGACAAGAAAATGTAATATGAATTAATTTCATTTTCTCAGTAAAGGTATATTAAAAGTTAAAATATTGGTAAAATACACAACCAAATACCCTTAATTTTGCTTGTCTGGGACCAGATCAGAATTCAGTATTCATAAATAAATTATTAAAATATAACACAAATAAGAAACACATTAAAACATTGCTGTCTAATTCTTTAAAAGTCACGAAGTTTATGAAGCTGATGGAGTTTCGTTCCTGTTAGTTCAATTGAACAATTGACACGTCTAGGATCCTACCAAGAGGAACGAAACTTGCCCTTCTAAAACTTACTTTTAAAGATTGTGACATTGTTTTAATGTACATTTTGTTACATTTTGTTAATTTATTTATGAATGCTAAAGTGTGTTTTATCTGGTCCCAGAAAAGCAAAGTTAAGATATAAGGTTCTGTATTTTATCAAGATTTTAACCTATTCAGTTTAGACCCCTAACAAATTATATCTTAATAATATTGGAAGGCACTACAGTGAACTTACCCAGGCCTGTCAAATGAATAGCAAGACTAGGTTTTCAGAATTGCACATTTTATATTGAACTCTCTGTTGAACAAGCAGGCAGCGCATGTTGAATGTCTTCCATGGTATTCATGCGTGGAAAATCCAGTTATGAATCTGCAGCTTTTCAAAATCCTATTGTTTTAAATTTCATTGTACTAGAGCTGAGTGATTACGTACACATGTGTGAGGTTGTTTCAAAAGGGAGGGGCTTTCACTCGCGTTTCATATTGATAATTATTAATACGTTAGGCGGAAACTCTAGTTTATGATTTTTCTGAGCGGCCATTCTTGGGCTTAACTCCTATGACAGTAGCAAAGCTGAATCAATAACACCTATTTTTTGCTAACCTAGTTACCTTGTTCCTGTAGTATGATACTAACAGAATAATCCATAATATTGATTTGCATATAAGTTGTGGCATTAATCACAGTTAGAATGGTCTATACTGTAATAATTATTTAACCCTGAACCATTGACGTGAGATATGTGTGACTGCAGTCACTATTAGTAGAACCGTGCTAGAAGCCAGGGAGGTCTGTGAGACCTCACACCATGGTTAGGTAAGCTTTTATCAGTTTAATTGTGAATAACAATGAGTGAACGGCCGAGACCATAACAACTGTTAGACCGAGAGTTTTAAGATTATGTGAATACAACCTATGATCAAATTATTTTGGTGAAATTTGTCAGTGAATGTTTTGAGAGAATGACTTATGTCTCATTTCTAAGGAGAAAATGTGAGTTAAGCTTCTGCAATTTTGAATACAAACCATGTATCATGATGAACTATGATTAATATTTATTTGCGAGTGATGGGAATGACGATTCTAAATAAACTTTTGCGTCAATTAGTTATTCTTTTGAAAACATTAACATATCGTCAAAACGTGAATTTTATTTCATTTATAATGCAGTGACTCAAAGCCCCTTAAAATGATGGTGTAAGAGTGCTTCGTTAATTAAACATTTAGGAGTCAATTTATTTGAATAATAATTAAAATTCACATTGCTAAAAACCCCCTTCACTTTGAGTGGTCTCTCAGACGTCATCCCATGTTAATGTATCATAATAGTCACGTCCATGGTTAGGGACTAATTGTGAAAGCCTATGGCTCAATTTACTGCCTTCGTGGTCTAGTGGTTAACGATGTCAACAGATTCACGGGTATTGTAAGTTCGATTCCCAGTACTTCCTCACACTTTTCTGATCTAATGAGGGATGGAACTGGGTGCTATCAGCTTCACCAAGGTAACTGAGGAGCTATTGATAAAAATATAGCGGCTCTGGTCAAGAGAACATCAATAAGAGCAGCCAGATCTTAGTCTGCGAAAAGATGAAAGTAGATGATGTAGTGGCTGGATGGTAGGCACTGCATCGACTGCTTCATCAGATCACGAAATTAGTATGTATGGCTAAATTAGTTATTAACTGTTATTTACGTGATAAAAGAAGCTCCTTTCTTTACTTACAAGAGTACTGGTGCCCCTGAGATACCACATAATTAAAAGAATGAAGAAAAGGACATGGATTATAGTTATTCTTGTATTTTTGGAGACTAGAAAATGTTTGTTAAATTATCCATTTTTTCTGTTACACTCTCTGAATTAATAGGCATAGGCCTACAAATGATTTCGTCCATCAGACGTCTATAATCCTATATTATTACTTTTATAACAACTTTATATAACAACATTTTCTGCCTTGAAAACTTTACACATGGAAAAGTTTCTTAATTCCTTTATCAATTATAAATGTTCCATGGATAGTTATAGCTACTTTACTTTGAGACTTAGTAATAGAGTTGTACCTGTTGTACATGTACAGTCGTGTCCCAAGATAATGCTATATTTTGAGCTTGTAGTTGTATAGTAATAAATTAATAATAATATAAATTAAGAGTTTAACAAAGTAAGTTATAATAAAGACAAATTTTACAAAAATTAAAATTAAAATAAATTGTTCTATTGTTCTGGGCTGGGTATATCTTAATGTTACAGTCCTTTGGATACAGAAGTACTGTCTTATCAATGTTAACTACAAAATAAATTACATTGTTTGAACAATCTACAAGTTAAAAGAACTAGCTGACTGTACAGCTAACCCACCAGACCCATTACTTAAAAAAGAAACAAGAAAGAAGTCATGGAAGCATTAGCGTAAAGAGCACGAAGTGGTCATGTCGGAGTAGCGTATAACAAACCACATTCTCTTTCTTAGCGGAAAACTCTCCGAGACAACTCAACAAGAGATAGGTGTAAAAGAAAATAATAAAAATGAAATATCTCATGTGCTGAAAATTCTTTCACTAAGGCAGCTGTTTTCTATTTTAAAGCTTCAGAATTCATTAGTAAAAACCTGGATTTTTAATCAAGGCTGCTCTGTCCTCTCACAGAGCATAATTAATGTCCTTATTTTCAAGAGATTAAAAACCCACGTTTTCTTGTATAATACTTACCAGAATGAGAGGAAAGATATAAACAGGATAGAAGTTATTCTATTTTACTTCTGAAAAAGCGTTTGGAATGGAAAACAAAAGATACAGGGACACTAATTAATATTAATTAAGACAAACTTAATTGAAAACTTAGGTGCTGTATGAAGCATTTGACATGATATTATGCAAAAATTGTGTGCACAAAAAAGATAAGAATACTTTACGATGTTTCATGCCTAGGCCTAATAATTCCATTTTAACATCCTGTAGGGTTCAGAAAGCTTTTGAAGAAAATGCCTGCGCAAAATGGTGCAGAGTGTATGGTTTCTATGCTGGAAGGGGGTCAGTTGTTTAGAAGCGCTGCTGGAGAACAGATAGCCTTCCATCAAATAAGTGTTACATTTAAATTAAATATGTTTGTTTTGCGAATTTTTTGAACGAGCTTTTAAGGAAGCCTGTTTCTATGTCTTGTAAGATAAGTAAATAGTGATGATGATGAATTACGAATTAGGAATAATGGTTTTAGAAACATAAAATTCTTGAAGAATGTTCATTAGGAACCAAAATATAGGAAACATATACGGGATTCAAAGAAAGGTCCAGGTTATCTGATTTAAATTATTTTTGTTAAATAAAAGATACATGTAGGAACCACGAAGATTTAGAAAACATTTAGTTCAGCAGCCTCAATTTGATAGATGGCTACAGGAAGTTAGACAATCGAAAATTACAATAGATGGTAGTTAGTGTTAAGCACCGGTCAATTTTACCTCCAGAATTTCTCCTGATTCTCATTTCTCTGGAGGCTGAGACAGCCAAGAGTCATGTTGCCACCAGAAGGGTTAGACCATTTTAAATCTCCGAATGACATCATCGGAGATCGTCCAGTTTATAGCGCCAGTTATCAACTGCACCAAAGCATACCGCCGCTTCATTATTATTCCCACGTAATTGGTATTGACGGTCATTAGCCGTATATCCTCATCGTTATCTCAGCATCCAAAATGCAGGTATAGGCCTGCGCTGATAATGGTCCTGAAATAGCCTGGAAGTATAAACTCCAAAGGCATGTATAATCCTACGTTTTGCATAGTTTGGTTGTCAGAGCTTCCTGACGGCTGATTATGACACTAATGACAATTTCAACTTCGTACGTATATGGATTTCCCTGGTCAGCATGGTTTGGTTAATAAGTAAGGATTTAGGTCTAAGGATCCCATTTTCTACTACATATTCATAAATCGCTCATTACAAACCATTGGCGAAATCAAATGAGGAATTTGAGTAGGTGCTAAAAAAAGCATATTATTCAAGTAGATATTTTGATTGCAAAGTTTGTTTATAAATCCAGTTTGTTATCAATGAATCGCACACAAGGTGGGTTTTATTCATTATTTAGTGATTTTCTTTATGGTAACAGCCATATAATTAGAATAGTGCCCTAATGGTGGTACGATGGGAACTTTTAAGGGACTTACGAATATAACTTGAAGGGATAAAGGAGAGGAAACGCACTATGATCTGTTAGAACATTGCCTTTATTTCTCTTTATTTTTCTTATTTGTTTCTATTTTAGAGAAGGAAATCAGTTATAATTGTGTATTTAGCAGCACCCTCTATGCATCTACACATATCTCTAATCAAAAGTGTTATTGTGTTTTAAGACGTCTACTGGTAAAATGACAAGCCTTGAATCCAGTAGACTCTTTTGTAATTTTTATTAGTAAATTAAGTATCATTATCATATCAATTCACTCATCTCATGTGTTGGGGGTAACATAGCTTCGTCTGTTATTATTTATTTAATCTAATGCTCAGGCTTTTGAACGATTATTATTAGCTTTCTAATTCCGTTCGATTTGTCAGTATGCCTGTTATTATAAACAGCTGGATAAGTGGCCCTACACCTCTGCCAAGCCAAGGAGGAATACCACAAACCCTAATTGGCCATTCAGATAGAAAATTAACCGTAAACGTAACGTAAACTTAAAAGTTTGGGGTCACGTTCTTCAATGTGACCATTCACAATGCATCACGTAAACTTGAAACTAAAGCGTAAAATTAAACTTAACTTAGAACCTTGCAAACACTAAGCTTCTGTGTTAAGTTTATGCGAAAAATAACCATACAACCAATCGGAGAACAGAACAGGAGACGGAAGTGGAAGTAGCCAATAGATGGCGTCTATGAATGAGAAACTCGTAACGTTGTATCCTGTCTGTATGATAAAAGGCATCCATTATATAAGATGCGGTATTGAAGGAAAATATAAGAACATTAATTTCCCAAGAAATGGATTACAGTAGTAAATATAGCCCATATAATATTTTGTTAATTTGTATATGTCTGCATACGCTTGTGTGATTTCAATTTTTAAAAGGCCTACACGTGTTTAATAGAAACATGAAAGTATTTTCGTCTGCGGCAGCCATTTTATCAGCTGTTCACGATCTCATTTGTAATTGGATGTTAATCTACGTTTAAGTTTTCGTTGCGGATGCTCAATGCCGTGCTCAAGTTTGCGTAACATTTTTCATTCTTAAGTTTACGGTTGATTTTCTATCTGAATGGCCCATAACAGAGTAGTAGGCCTATAGTGTTGGTTGAAAAAAGTTTCTGCCTTTACAACATCGTGGGAATGATTGTATCTTGTTAATGGTAAAATATTAATAGGTTAAATAAAAATATTACAAAATGGTATGTTTCCGATATATTTAATTTTTTTAATATCATATTTTTAGGAAGATATGGGATAAGTATTATATGTTGTCATTGATTTTCAGCGCTATAAAACAGTCTATCCACAAAAATGCAATTATGTGCTCATCTGTACTGTGAGTGTTATCGTGTATCTCTTAATATTATGGTCAGGAATAAGAAAAAAATTACTATAGATCAAAGCCGACCACTCTGTAAATTATATTTTGTAAAAAAATCATTATTTTGGTCCTATTACTTTTTATTAAAATAAAAATGATAATTCGTTAAAAAATCACTTAGCCTACAACGTTCTGAAAACAATTATTTTAAAATACCAATGTAAACCAAGCTTTATACCGATTAAACAGCTGATCATGAAATACAATGGGGGGTTTTCATTGAATAAAACAAAATCGAGTATCTCACGCCTAGGATCTTTTTCTTTAGGATAAACATAAATTAACCTAATATAAAACAAGTGTTCCAATGTTGTGTTGTTTTATTTCTTCTCAGTTGAATGTCTCCTCAAACAGCATACTAAAACGGTTATAACCACAACATTTATCAATGATTAATAATAAATTTAAACAAAAAACAAAAGAACGGGGAAATATAAGCTGAAGAAATTTCAACAAGGACATATTTTTTTCCATGAATGGGACGAAAATTTAATTGAAATTTGCTTAGAAATGTATCCTGGTAGGCAAGAATGTATCAAATTAATTACTTTAGAAAATGTCTACTGTGATAAAATCAGTACGTTTTGTCATCAATAGTGATATTAGATACATATACCTTATTTAAATGTAACTTTATTTATGTAGACTGCTAGACATCTTTTGGGATGTGGCTTTGTTCTAGGACGTATGTTTAACCAGTTGTTAGGTTCCAGCTGTGGAAACTTCTTCAGTGGCTGTTCTTTTATTTCAATTCGAAGTACGAAAATGGCACCCATACCAACCATTTTCACATTTCGACGTGAGATTTAACATGCTGCAACTGAAGAAGATCCCCCAGTTTCGAACGAAACGGCTGGTGATATATACGCCCTTGAATACGGTTTACAGCCCGACAGATATCTACCTTTCAAGTTTCTGGCCATGAAAGCCTTATGTTAATTTAAGAATGTTTCTGTAATGCAAAAAAATATTAATTCCTGTCCAACATTACAGAAATACCTAAATACACCAGCTGGTTATAAAAATTCAACTGTATATAAATTGTCGTTCCGCTTATCTGCATCACAGGACCCCATCCCCGTTTACTATTTCGCACGGCACTTATTATTTATTAATACCTGGTTAAGCAGACACATTGCATGACTACGAACAGTCAGGGTATTTACAGGAATAAAGCTGAGAGCATAAATTTTGACTTATACGATTGTATGTGATAAAATCTTCTCTAATTTATACCTACCGAACCTACATATCCCGCTTGCTTTGTAAATTAGAACGAATGCCATGCTTTACTGCCATCTAATCGAGATTATGGTATAATGAAATTACTGCAACGAATCTTTTATGTACAGGCATGATTGATACTATGCTAAACGTTGAGGCATACGTGATAATTGTAAATAAGGTTACAGGCATTAGGAATCTATTGTGTAGCGGTGGTTAATTTACTTTTAACAGAAGGAATTATATATATTTAATAGACCTTTTTAACATTTTATATTTTATATTATTTCATCATTCCCTAAAGTACATAAAATTACCATCTATTACATCTTTTTTTTATTGGAGGGCCCGTTTCTTTTATTATTTTACTACCGAGATATATGTAAGCCTAATAAATGGCATGCCCGTTTCAGAATGTTTCTCTGCAACGTTTCAAATTACACAATAATACGAGATTTACAAGAAATTAATGTGACTAAAAAATTACTATTGTTGATTTACTTTCCCTTTTTTGCGCTACGGTTTGACATTTTCCTGTGTTTTAATGTTATATTTATTGAAAATTGTACATTTTTCCCCAGCCTCGCCTTCCTCAGAGTGAATCTCTGTGTGAAGGTCGAGGTTCTGTAAGACCCGGGCGGCGTGAGTCGTTTAAAACTTCCCTAAAAGGGAGAGGTAAAACTAAGGAGAAGAAGTAATGTGTACATTTGTTTGTATGCTATACTTTAATTTCAATATCTTGTCGATTAGAATTTACCTCCAATCATTTTTGTAACTGCACATTCTATTCCACTATGCAAGGAGTCCTCAAAGAAAGAATTAGACTTTCTCCAAACAAAAATAAAGACATTCCTTAAAAGAGTTCCATAAATAACCCATTGCTTCTATTTAATGGATTGAATCTATGTATTGTGTGTACAAACATTTTTGTACAGTGTTCCGAACCATTTGAAGTACCTTTACAAAACACTTTAGAAATAATTTTCCCGCGCGCGATTTCTTGGGCGCTCGGCTCCCTAGTCCTCATTCGGTAGGTTTCGTTCAATTTCGTAGGTAGAGCTGACAACATTGAAACTCGAAGTACGCTATATGCCGTGACATCTAGAGGCTTCAATACTAAGCTGGCCTGAGAGGCGGCACATGTCAGGAAGTTTCTAGCGGTCGGCTCTGCGTCCGTTAACTTCTTCTATACTTGGCTACCTTTAATATACTTCTAAAATAACATTATTTCTATCACCTAAAATAATGATTTTACTCTTATAATTATTTACTTAAAAAAAAACTATAAATTCTGATGGATCAGGATCTTATGCTCTCGAAAGAAAACAATTGGAAAATAATTTACATGTTTACTCTAAGTTCTCTAAAATCAGTGAGTGGATGTATGTTTTCTTGAACTTACATTTTATGGAGTTTTCCACAGCCATCCTCAACTTCGTTACTTCGTCGTCTAGCGACGCTGATGCACTTAGAACAACTTCATGGAGAGTAAAAAATAAAAAGAAGTGACGTGAAGTCAAATGAAGTAAAATGAAGTGACTGAGGCCTGTTTCGGCCAGGTTTATATATCCATCCTTGCCACATTCAAACCTCGGGTCAAAAGTCGTGATCAAACACTATATGCCTTTCTTGTATGCAAATACCGTATTATTTGCATGAACACAATATATATATATATATATATATATTGCTGAATTGCTAAATTCAATAAAGGCTTTAATCTTATATCAAGCAACGGAAAAATAATAACATAATTATGATCTCATCTTTGTCTGATTCAGCCGTTGTCAGTAATCTGAGAATAATACACGCAGATGTGCTGTAGTTAATGTACTGACAATGAATGTAATGTGATGCTTCACATCCTGTAAGAGCGTGATCTTTTGCCATGTGAATGTGGTTTCATAAGGCAATATCCCTGAATATGCAAATTCCATACCTTAAAGTTTCATCAGTATCATGTTAATTTCTTTGACCCATGTCTTCCCTCTTCCAATATTATAACGTTCCTGTTATAATACAAGAGAAGCAATGACAATGATAATCGGTATATCCGAGGTATACTCTAGTATACGCAAGGTATAGGCAAAGGCATAACATAACTCCCTTCTTTTTTAAAAAGGAGATATTCCCGATGGAATGCTCGCTTTTCGATAGAATTTTAAGTTCGCGACTATTGTTGATTTCTACAGAACTATTCATTCATCTAGTATCGCTTGTAGAGTTTTAAGTCCACAGAGGCTTCAATCATACATCATCCGGGCTTACAAGAGTGTTACTCCTTGCCAGAGGCCTTCAATCATCGAATCTGTAGTTCAACAAGTCGACGAACTAACATCGGTTATGTATACCATTTCTTGTTGTCACTATAATTACTGCTCAAATTTATTTAATCTTAAAATTCATAATTCAGTTCCTGCTTTACTGGCTTTGATGTCCATATTTTTCCTCTCATTATATAATAATTTACTTTAATCTATTAACACGACTGTTTGATCCTGTTTGTTAAAAAAAAAAAATACTTTAAAATTATTTAACAGTTGTGATAGCTGTGAATCCTCCTATATATTTTGATAATATATACTTATTTACTTATTTAAACATTTAGTTATTTGGAGTTGCGTGTGCGTGTGTGTTTGTTTACATTTTTACATTATTACATAATATTTTTCTTTTCATCTTAAATAAAATTGTTACATACAATTAACTTTTTGTCTTCAACTAAACAAACTGAAGATCTGTGCCAGTGAAATTATTGGACTAATTACAGTACTCTTCAAATAAACGGTGACGTCATCCTTGTCATCTCTGCACATCATATGGTCGGAAGGTTATTGCTTCTTCTAGACTCTCGGACTTATGACGTCTTGTTTGGGTAAGGTCAGGTTCCTTATCTCCTCGCTTCATCAGCTTGGCTCGTATCTGTATTAAACACAGACCATAATATTACATCGTAATATTTGACAAAAAATATAATGAGATATGAAAGATAAGACGTACCTTTATTTTTCCATATAATTACCAAATACATTGAGACATTTGTCATACCGCTTAGAAGCTTCAAATAGCCCTCCAGGAAAAAAATCAGGGCTCTGCATACGGAAGAAGCGTCGAACGGCTTGTGTGACGTCAGCAGTACTCCCAAAGTGCCTTCCGCCGAGAGTCTTCTTCAAAGCCAGAAACAGATGGAAGTCACTGGGTGCGAGATCAGGACTGTATGGCGGGTGGGCTAGGGCCCAAGGTTTGCGAACTGGCACTCACTGAGTGCCTGAAGCATTCTCCTCCATTACCCTTTCTACCGCCGTCTCTAACTCAACCCGCTTAGCGCATCTCTACGGAGCGTGGGAGCAATCAGAGGTGTATGTTACCTTTAGCTAGCTGCTAAGTATTATTTTCATAAAATTTAGGAATTACATTTTCTATTCAACAAGATGAAAATGCGTTTTGTTTGATTTCGCTTTATTTTGCATTTCAACCTCAGACGACACTTCAATACGAATCGTGGAAAAAGTATCGTTTCAGGTATTGTTTTCTTATAAGCTGTATGTAATGAATTACGAAATGAACTGATGCATTTATGTTTAGCTGCGACAAATGATTTTTTACTAAAAATTTTAACTATCAGCGTATTATAATTCACCTTGCATTAACATCAGCATTTATCTATTATAGGGGAGAAGAGGAAGCAGTTGTTGGAAAGCCTAAAAAGGCAAAAAACAAAATCGAATAAAATAATAAAAAAGCCACAGCAAAACAATTGGTGCTTGTCAGCTACCACATTTCTAACTATATTGTGGACAATGGAAAGAATGTTAAAGATTGTTTAGTTTTAGCTGAGGAAGATGTTTGCCCTAGTATAGTCGAACAATTTAGTCAAATGTATCAGTCTGTCACCTCACACAGTTGCTAACAGAATAGTGGAAATGAGTTCTGATGTAGTCACAATTAATGAATAAAGTACAAACTATGAAGTGGTATTCTTAGCACTGGATGAGAGTACACATAATGAAAATGCTGCTTAATTAACTATGTTTTTCGGAGGCCCTGATGAACACATGAATGTGACAGAAGAGTTTTTAGATATGGTACCACTTAAAGATCGCACATGTGGCATTGATATAGGCCTATTTGAGGCAGTTTTGTATGTTACAAAAAAATTTGGACTCTCATGTGGTAAATTAGTTTTAGTACTGATGAAGCACCTGCAATGATAGGAAATGTGAACGATTTTGCTGGAGGGTTCAAAGATTTTTGTAAATGAAACAGGCGTGGATATAAAGGACTTTAAAGTTAAAAAACTGTATGACTGAGCGAATCTTACGTGTAGTGTTTGCAAATATGAAATATGTTATGTACAATGTAAAGACGGTCATTTCCCAAGATCAGTAAACTATACAGGTTGCGTATTCCGGGATAGACCAATCGCAGCACTTGAGTGTGTGACGTCACAAGATTCCAGATCTCGCAATTTTCAGATTTTACTCAGTCTAGAAAATCTTACACCGCGTGATTAAACTCGTAACCTTTAATTAACCCGTGGTCGGATTCCTGTGAAATTTATACAGAAATAATATACACACATCAGCCCTACTGATGGTTAAAACAGAGCCTTAAAAAAGCGGACACAAATGTTTTTATTTCATTTTATAAACATCACCCGTTACACAAAATTCATGGAGGGAGAAGCAAATTTCACTATGCGACAATTTTTTGTATTTTTGTGTCCCGAAAAAACTTCAAGCGAGAAAGTTTTAGTGAAATAATTGAATTTTAATACAAATGAAGTTCCAGCCCCATATCTCGAATGGTTTACGAGTAATTGAGTGGTAATTATTCCAGGCGCTTCAGTGTCGGAGTGATTTGTGACGACCGTGAAATGTTCAGGAAGAAGCATATTTGACTATGCGACAATTTTTTTATTTCTGTGACCAGAAAATGATTCAAGCATGTGAGCTTATTTTATTTCTGTGACCAGAAAATGATTCAAGCATGTGAGCTTTAGGGAAATATTTGAATTTTATTATACATCAAGTACCACGTTTATATTTTGAATGGTTTACGAGTAATAGAGTGGTAATTGAACCCTTGCCCCGAAAAACAATGTATCTGACATTCTAATACTTTTGAGAAACATTAAAAAAAAGTGTTTATATCACATAGTGTAACTAATAATGTGAATCCATGTGTACACAAGAGTACCTTCAAAGAAAATATAAGAAGATTATGTTTAACTCTCATATCTTTTATTGCAAGTTAATTTTTGTGTTTTGAACAATGGAAAAACAATGTATATGTTCAAAGAAGATACACTGTTTTTCCATAAAAGAGTTTCTTTTCATTAAATGCATGAAAAAATATATGTTATAGACAAAATACAGAACACATTATTACAGAGCAATACAAATATACTGTTATTTGATAAGTCATGTTTAGTTAACACTTAAAAAAGAAATGAATGAAGAAATAGGGAAGATCACACAATAAAAGTCACACAGTGTAGGGTCCCAATGAAAATGATCCAAGTCAGTGTTTTTCCATACTTTGGCTAAAGTCCTAAGAAAACAAGTGGCATACAAATAATAGAAGAAAATATACTATTTTACAAAACACTACTGTATAGTATAGTCTGTCAAAGTACTGGACTTCACACATCCTGTGTGTCGTCATCATTAGCAGCAACCAAACCTCTATAAAATGCAGCATGCTCAGGCTTCAGATACTGACACATGTCCAGAAGATCGTGCAGTTTCTGTGGTTTGATTGGCAAAGGACATGCATACAGTGGCTGCAAATCTAGGTTGCGTAGCGCATGAAAGTTTGCGATAATGGTGGTCTTTCTTCCACGATTTCGATTGACAGGAAGCAGCGAATGAGTCTTCCAGGGTGCCAGTTCATTATGGGAGGAACGCAGTGAAATATGCCCTGGATCATCAGATATTAGTTTAATCCATAAGGCACCTGTTATTTTAACTTGTGTTGGCCTGACATATGCCTCGTCAATTTTGGAAAAATCTTTGAAGAACTGCTGCTCCATTTCGAGAACTTGGAAGGGCTGGCTTGGGCGACTTTCTTCAATCAACTTCTTCCATTCACTTGGTACCATGACAGAAGACACTCTCTTCTTCTTTTCGATGAGAGCAAAGTTTCTGTCGCATGGCAGAAAGCTGTGTCCAGTAGTCAGGAATTTTTGCTCAACACTGGTGAAAAATCCTTTGCGTATGAGATACAAAGCGAGGGATATCATCCGCCAGTTATTATTCTGACCTATGCATCTGTCAGACCACAGGATCAGGGACCGGTCTTGGTGGGGCTGAAGGAGGTCAAAGTTGGTTTGGATGTATTGCCAAATGCATGAAGCGATTTCTGCAGAACCTCTCCTTGCAGTGGTTTCATCCCATAAGCACATCGTTGCACAGCCTGTCGAAGTATTATGGACACAAAAGTTAAAGTTTGAAAGCTGACGTTGGTAGAAAACGGACGAATGAGTCAGTTGTGGAGTGAACAACACTTGTTGTAAGTCACAACACAAAACAACAACATTTGGATTATTCCTAGCTTTTTCTGTGTCAGCTGATAGTGTCTTGTAGCCCTTTTCAGCTTTACGATGGTGTAGTTCACTTTCCTCTTGTAACTTTGTCAGTTTCTGTGGATCAGTTTCAGCACACATCTGGATGTAATACTTATCACAAGTTTTACATGTATCTGACCTTGGCTGTCCAAATTTCAAATCCTTAAAGTCAGTCATGAATATCTGTCGATAAAGCCAATACTGAGCAGTAGAAGATCCATGTTTTTCTTTGAACATGCTATGCATGATCTTCAAATTTAGATTTGGTTGCAAATATTTTTTTTCAACCGCTGTGTGTGATCTTGAATAATGGTTCTCGTAAGCTGGAAAACTACGTATATGTTCCCGCACGAGCTCTTTCACATTATCGACTATGGCATGAGGCCTGTTGGTGTGTTTCCCTCTCTGGTCCTCAAGATTTTTTCCGACTTTCTCTTTTCCTTGTAACATCTGCAGTCGGCTTGGAGTAACTGCAAAAATGTCGCAGAAAGTTTTCCTGCAGACAGCATATTCCGAGCCATTAACTTTCACTGCATATTTGAAAGTTGACTGTCTGCGAGAAGCTTCAGCATGTTGCACAGTACGTCGTTTGACAGGAATCTGCACCATGCACCCAGACAAGTACAATGATTGCTCATTGTATGACATTTGTCGAAAACTCTTGAACAGAGACAGTTTCACATCAAAGGGTAGGATGCATCCCTGATTGTTGCATGTATCCTGACAGACTCTTCCCTGCAACAGAACAGAAATTTCTTTGTAAGATCACAGCCACTCCCTTTTTGTAATAGTAGGATATTTAGATTAACTTATGCTGACTGTATCTAGGTTACATCCTAAATCATACCATGTTACCCAAAGTTGAACTAATGTATGTTAATATGAGCATTCCGAAGGATTGCACATTTTGTTAATAGAGCCCATAACTTATTACGTGCTTAGGCCTACTGCATGTTATAAGTTTTGCACATTATTGAAACCTATTGAATTTGTAAGCACATTTTTAGCAATACAATAATGAAACATTGTTTTAATTAAAAATACTAAGTATTTAAGTGAATTTTTAATAAAAATAAGGCAATTCAGATTGGTTGAATGAAGGGCAAGCATAAGCTTAAGCATTATGATTAGATATGATTTTTAAATATTGTACTGCATTAATTTCGCATCTCTATGTGATAATTCTATTGCAGTATTCCCTAAGCTGCAGTAAGTGACAAAATATGTGAAGGAAATACGTGCTAATGTGTTTACATTCAGTCTAGGAACATTCATGCATATACATTGTTTTTCCACTAACCTGTTCTGGCTGCTTGACTGCAGCTTTGTTGGTCCCATTTCTCGAAATATATTCTTCTCCTGCATCCCGTAATCTCTTTGCTTTACTATCTTTCCATTCTGATGGATCACAATGACGTTTTCTACCCTTATTCCACCTTTTTAGAGCAGATTGTGAGATAGACACGCTTCCTGGTTCCGCCATCTTGCTTCCATATACATTGTTTTTCAATGAAAGCTAATATTCACAGGCATGCCACCACTGCACGGGTGCACGAATTTGACACTAGATGGCAGAGGCATACATATTGGTACTCATACACTGTTTTTCCATCAAAATACCAGTTTCCAATTTTTTGTCAGATACATTGTTTTTCGGGGCAAGGGTTCAATTACTCAAGGCGATAAAGCTATCGGAACGGTACAGAGGTCTTTTTTATTCTATAAAATAGGCCTACTAGCAATTACGTAAAAATCCTTAAATATTTTAATCGTGGACTCAATAATAAAGGATATTTTCTGGCTACTTGTACCCATACTGAAAGATTGACCCGCTGGGGAAAAAGAATGAATTAAACTTTTTCCTAATCTTGTAAATCTGCACTACTGTTATTTAGATATTTGTTGAATTATTTATTTTATTTTTTGACCCTTTGTGCTAGTAACTTTTATTTCTAATTACCTTATCAAATGCCTTATTAGTTTAATATCTTGTTACGCCCTTTTCATATTTTAATATAATTTATCAACATGAAAACGTATTACAGTTAAAATTGAATTGCCGAGGCTTTAAGAGCATGCTATCGGGTTATAGTTAGGGCTAGACGATGATACTTTTTAATGAAAAATTCATGGAAAAATCCTTTGAAATATTGTGTGATTTATGTAGAATGCATTGCGAAGCAATTTGTGTCCTTTTTTTTATGTTGAGACGTCGATTTTAAAGATCCTGCGCCTCTTTTCGTTGTGCTGCTCATGAAAGTTTCCCTGCCCTGCAATTCACAAACCATCCCTTAGTTTATTAGGTCTATATTATCTCTGTCGTCACATAATTTGTATACAGATGTACACTTTTGGCCGTGTTTCACCAATCATTACCTACATAACTTACCCCATATAACCCGGAGAAAATTATTATTAATATAAATGTATTGCTTTGATTACAATATTAACACAAATTAATACTCTAAAATAGTCTACGCAATGTAATAATAACATTAGTACTGTACATGTTAATATTGATACATAAAAATTCCCGTAGTTGTTTTCTACCCTTATTATAAGGTACAATTTCTATACAAATATAGGATACATTCTTTAACAAATTTTCATCAAATTATACTAACATAACCTCTAGAATGAGGAATATTTTCTAGGCAACAAAATATTAGAACAAATCACCCTTTAGCTGTTATATAGGCCTACCTGTATTATATAATTTCTATTCAAATCTAGATCCTTTGGGAGATTTTTACAAGATTTTAAAGACAAATGCTGTAGAATCAGAAGGACATTTTAAGTAACTTGAATAACAGAACAGTTCACATCTTAGCTGTTTTCTACAATCTACAAAATTACTGTTACACACTGCCACAGCACATATCTGGCCCGGCATAATGGTTCAGTTAATTGCACTTTCTAAAGCACCTTCCATTTGTATTATTAAAAACAGTATGTACTGGTAATATCTATCCTAAAAGACTGCGGTCAAGCGGCCGAGATCAGTAGGTAGAAGCTTTGTCAGCAGCACCATGCTCTCTACTGTCGTGCTTGAAGCGCCAAATCATTCTGACACCTTGAAGAGCCCGGAATAATTACCACTCAATTACTCGTAAACCATTCGAGATATGGGGCTGGAACTTCATTTGTATTAAAATTCAATTATTTCACTAAAACTTTCTCGCTTGAAGTTTTTTCGGGACACAAAAATACAAAAAATTGTCGCATAGTGAAATTTGCTTCTCCCTCCATGAATTTTGTGTAACGGGTGATGTTTATAAAATGAAATAAAAACATTTGTGTCCGCTTTTTTAAGGCTCTGTTTTAACCATCAGTAGGGCTGATGTGTGTAGATTATTTCTGTATAAATTTCACAGGAATCCGACCACGGGTTAATTAAAGGTTACGAGTTTAATCACGCGGTGTAAGATTTTCTAGACTGAGTAAAAACTGAAAATTGCGAGATCTGGAATCTTGTGACGTCACACACTCGCCTGCTCGCCGCAACCCCCTGTCCTATAAACTCGCCGGAATACGCTACCTCTGTAGTTTACAAGCCTTGGTCATTTCCATTAAACAGTTATTTTCCAATCAAATTAAAATAAACATACGATGCAACATAAGTTATTAATATTGCCATTAAGTTTTAAATTTACGTTTGGTGAACACTACTTTTGAACCAAACTACTGGAATATTAGAGGTGCCAAAGATCTACTAATCGTGCCAAGACTCAGTGAAAATTCCCTTCAATCTCAAGGTATGTTTGAGTATGGAGAAAGATTATTATACTGATACCACTAAATGAGTTCTGTTCTATCCCGACAATTGCATTTTCTTTACTAAAATAACACTTTAAATCTTAAAATTATATTGCTACACCACTGATACAGCTTGTGAATGTGCGGAACTGACTTCGAGTTGTGTACATGAACGGAATGTGGAGTGAGATGATACGACGAATCTCCCTCACCGTGAGCTCGCGGCCCCTGGGCTAGGCGCTCCCAACCAAGAGTTGCAATATGGTTTTGCGTTGCATTGTCATCCACCAACAGAACACCAGATTGGAGAATGCCAGGCCGGTTTTTCCGAATCGCCTCCTTCAATTTCGACGCTTCTTCTGTATGCAGAGCCCTGATTTTTTCCTGGAGGGCTTTTTGAACCTTCTAAAGTGTTATGACTAGAGACGAGACTTTCATGCACGATAAAATTGCGAAATATGCATGCATTCATGCATTATCAAACCATGAAACATGCAGTATCAAGGGAGAAATACACTAAAATATGCACTAATATTTATGGCCCAATTTCTTTACTTTACTTCACTTTTTTGGCACAGTTGACAACCAACAATATTTCTAAATTGCTTTCTGTAAGTTTCCTGCGCTTGTCAGTCAATATGGTTTTGCAGACAGAGAATGATCTTTCTACATCAGATGATGTTATGGGTGTAAACTTCAGTGAACACATTTGTGAAAGTGTCAGGTCAAATTCTTCATCCACGTTTTCACCACGAATAACCTTCTTTACTGAGCAAAGGAATCCGTAGTCCGGGTTCGCATTTATGACCATGGTTTTTAGTATTGTTTTAAAAAAAACTGCCATAGAAAATATTCGGAAACAGATTAAAAGTGCTTACCTCTTTACTGCAACAGTCGCAGACTTCCATCTGACTTCCCCATCTGTTCTAATAAAAACTTTACCCCTAATCCACGGTGCAAGGAGTTTGCTTTTTTAACATTTAATTGGAGGCATAGTAAAATCACAGAACAGACAACCACATTAACCACTGCACACACTGTAAAGATACTGCAGGTTTCCCGAGCTCTGACAAAGGTCAATGCACCCCATGTGCGGGCTGGAAATAGCTGAGGGTGGACAAAGGCAAGGTCAAATTTCTTCCTCCTTTTCGCACATCTTCGCGCCACTTCACAAACGGCTTTAAAAATGGGTAGTAAAAATCGAAGATAGGGAAACTTTGCCACGATGTCACTTTCTTGAAAACTCATTAAAACATGCATTTAAACCGAATATAATGTATATTATATGCATTTTTTAGCCAAAAATACCCTAAATATGCATTATGCATGTTTTTTCCTCCAAAAAGGTTAAAACATGCAAACATGCACGGAAAAAGTATGCATATTTGGAACCGGAAAGTAATGACATGGGTCAGTACTCAGTTTGAGCTATGTCCTAAGTTCTCATAAAAACATGCATTTGCATGAAAGTCTCGTCTCTAGTTATGACAATGTACGTGGTACGTGGTAATTATGTGGAAAAATAAACTTCGATGTGTCTGTTCAAACGTTAGCGGAAAACAGTAGAAAGGATCCTTTTGTAGCTGGTCATCTGTAACGGGTTTATTTTTTGATTTGGAATTGTAATAGTAAAAATTATTAATTAGTTCTGAATAACTCTTGAAGTGGAATAGAATAATTGCTTTCATAAATTAAATAACACTTGAATGTACTTGTAATAACTTGACTTCATTACTTGTAATACTGGGTGAAATTATTTATCATATCAAGAATAAATTGTAACTATAAATTCCAATATACTTATAAAACTTGAAGGTTAGGTTAAAACTCAGAATAGCAATAATTAAGCATAATATTAACATTACAACCAGCAACTAAACTGGATAGAAAATAATCAAAACAATGTAGAACCGACTGGAAGCAACCACTGGGATCATTTCCCCAAGGAGAACATAGATCGTCTCATTCAGGGATCAAGAGAAGGAATGCGTAGAATACTAATTAAAGTCACTAGTGATGTATACTGAATATATTTGAATATCATAAGTGTATATATATCATTTAAATAAATACCAATCACAATTTTACATATATGAAATAAAATATATATTTACACACTATTTACAAGCAACGATGCCAAAGATTCAGTTCTAGTCAAACACCAAAATGTTGAACTACAATCCTAAGTACAGAAAACTCTAATTCACGACCTTCCAAAGCATCTGGATTATGAACCTGAATAACCTAACAGAGAATTAAATATATTTAATATCTGAAATAATAGCAATGTAAAAATAAAAGGGAAAATTTAGGTACATTTACTTGAGCTTACTAAAAATATTTAACGTTACAGAAATCTATATTGGGAGAAGTCACCAAAAATCAATAAATAAGAAATAGCTAAATATGTAATACTCCAAATAAGAAAATATAAATGTGAGATATAGACTGGGTAATAATTATACAAAATTTAAATATAAGAAAAATTTCAATTTAAGAAAAGGAACAGAAATACTGGTTAGGAAAATATTTGATAATAGCAATAACTGTTTCACAAAGAATTCCTAACGGAAAAGTACAAGCATAATTTAAATGGAGACAGAAAAATCTAGAACACGCCGCGTGACGTCAAGAAAGACAGAAATAGAAATCTCAGATTTACAATATAAAGGTGTAAATATGTCCACAGTTAATTATGAGCATAAGATCCGGAACTGTACTTAAGAAAACTTCACTAAGAAAAAAGGGAAAATGAGAACTAGCCTCACACGAAAAACGCAATGGCAGTTATAATACGGAAATGCTGAAATATTAGCTACAGTATAATAAGAATATAATTCTCAAAATCTTTATTCATAGACAGGGAAAAGAGATTTCAATTAAATGCACAAAGAACTGTGAATGTCTATATATATATACACGCGAGCAAACATTAAAAGGAAATTCTTACGTAGCAACGGCCTGAATCACGGCATACTGAATCGTACATATTTCTGTACAGAAAGAAATGCACGCAAGAAACCAGGGGAAGGTTACGTAGAATGAAAATTAGTAAGCTTGCTTACATGTTACTGTATTAGCTTAGAAACATCCTTACTTCAATGTAAATACAAATAATGGGAAAACTGGAGTTGGCTAGAACTGATTCTAATTCAAAGCATCGAAATCTGGATTAAGTAAAATATCACGGCATTCTCAACATGGCCGAGTGAACTTTAACTATATAAATCGCGAAACATGGTTTGTGAGAGAACCACAGACTGATATTTGACTGGCATGGTGAAATGCATTAACTAACAAAAATGTACTCGCAATAAAGCATAACTCACCTCGAACAGCAAATGGTGAAACGGCAGAACAAACTTCAGAGCACTACATCCTTCAACTCCAGGCAACATACTAACTTTGCAACTCTCGCTTCACGGCAACCCTTCCGAAAAAATAGCAAGGGCTGCGCGCGCAGCGTAAAGACAAAAGAGAATCGGAACCCAGCCATGTTTACAAATACTCGTGAACAAGGATAACCACTTCAATCCTCCCCGTCCAGCCAGAAAGGAATGAAAGGCTATAGCAAAGAATAATACCAAGCTAAGACTTAATATTAATCCAGATAATGTAACCTTTGTTTAACTCCGAAGTTTAGCTAATGACATAGAGGTAAACAACATCTTTTTTTTTTTTCATATACCAGCATAAAAAGTGATAAGATTGATAAATAGACTTCAGAATATACACCTTTATATTAACCAGCAATCTGGCTATCAAATCTAATTTCTTTAAATAATTAAAAGGTAAAATAATTACTTATTATGAGAACTATATTGAAAACTCTTTTTCTTGAATTAAACAAGAGATAAATATAGATATATAAAAAGGCATTCAAAACGAGACGCGTTCATATGCAAACCCATCTCAATATTATAAATTGACCAACTAAGTGTTCTCTAATTCAACAGTCAAAACATGATTAATTCTTGACAAGAGTCCTTTGTAATTATAATCTTGATATGAGGACATGACGATATATTTTTTTTTTGGGCATTAGTTCAATCCCACAATGAAACAGTGTTTATACACTAGACGTAATGAGGTATGCTTATTTAGTTTATATTGAAGAGTCTATTCTTCTTAACAGTGAGTATGCATATAACAATTAACCTGCCCAAGCATAGGACAGAACAGAAAAACACAAGAAGTACTCTTGCGGTCCAAATTTCGTTTACTTGAATATATATATTAGGTGAGTCCAAACTTTCACCCATCACAAGATCAAACGGAGAGCATACAGATCAGATGTTCCATCTTGAAATATTCAGTGAAGAAATCTTGCAAGCGAAGAAAGTGCGCCACAGAGAAAACAGGCGGGCACAGAAGAAAGTGGCTGATCCTACGGTAGCTACCCGAAGATACAGTCCACAAAAACGTCCAGACAGGCATGGTGCACTCATGCACATCCAGCACAGGCACCAACTCCACATGTCCATATGTTACACTGAAACACCAACAGAACCGCACAGTATCCATTTTCTTGTGAGGATAGGGGGAAGGTGTGTGTGAATTGCTCCTCCGAAACTGCGTAATTCAGGTTAAATTACATTGTGGCTTGACAATAGTTCCTTTAATTTTGTTAAATAGGTCACTTCTTGGGATTAAATCATATTGAATCAATGCTTTCTATAATTTCTTGTTAAATTAGGTTTCCTTTTCTTCTTATTCTTCTTAATTAAATTATGTTACTTCCTGGCCAAGAAGATTTTTGTCTTTGTTCAAGGTCAGCTTTTTTCATCAAAGCCTAAGCATCAAGATTTATTCTGAATACTGCAGAATAATAAATACAATATTTTTGAAGTTGGTCAACTTCATATTACATTTACAAAATTTACAATCTTTCAGCATATATTTCAACATATATCTTCTACAAACACTTTAAAATTTAATTTACGTATTAATATAATTTAAATAGTTCTCATAAAAAGGAGTATGTTGCCAAGAAAATATTTACTGCCACCAAAATATGAGAAAGAGTTATGTCATTTAGTGCGAGTAACAGGAATTTAAGTTTCAAAATTGGACAATAACATGAAATAGTCTCGGGGCAATCCACACAAACCAAGACATAAATGATATCTTTACGCACACAATTTAAAACAATATACACTCAAAAAATTCTTTACATCACTAGAATTTCTTACCAAACAGCTATACCAACAGCTGCTTACTGAATTCCTGCAAGAGAATCATTATGAAAATATTTAAGTTGAGTCGCATGGCATCGACGAATTGATTGATCAGAACAATGCTGCAACAAGAAAGAAACTCCATTATGTAGCACTTCAATAATTCGATAGGGACCCAAGAAACGAGGTGCCAGTTTCTTAGCAAAATGGGCCGCAGCCTTACTTATAGGGTAGTTTTTACACATAACAATGTCTCCCACCTTGAATGAACAGGGACCCCTACCCTTATTATATCTCATAGCCCTTCTGCGATGAGCTAACTTCAAATTTCGGGCAGCAGACTTCCAAGTTTTGACAATGTGTTCTGGAGAAAAGGTATCAGGAAGAAGGTCAGACAATTTCCATAAGTTACTTAAAGGGTTGTTCGGTGGGAAAGTAAACAATAAGGAGAACGGAGTGTGGCCATGACTTTCATGTTTGGCAGTGTTAAAAGCAAACTGCAACCACGATAGGTCTCTGTCCCATAAGGTATGATCCTGATGATGAAAGGCAATCAAGGCATTTTTCAGATTCCTCATCACTCTCTCTGCGTGTGAGGGGTTGGGGTAAAAAGGTGTAGTTGTAATATGTTGCACACCCAAACGAAAGCAGAAGTTCTTAAATACATGCGACAGGAACTGCGGAGCATTGTCCGACACCAGAGACTGGCACACACCAAAATTCTGAAAGATGGAACCAAGGGATGAAATAACCTTCTCCGCACGGGAATCCCGCAAAGGAAATAACCATGTAAACTTAGAGAAGGCGTCAACCACAACTAGAATGAAAGCATTCCCCTTCTTAGATCTGGGCAACTTACCTAAGAAATCGATAAAGAATTTCTCGAATGGTTTCTGTGGTACAGAAGAAGCAAGCTCACCAACCCGAGTATTCAAAGCGGGTTTGGCCATGGCACAAATTTGACAAGCCTTTATCCAATGCCGGATGTCTTGTGGCATGCCATGCCACCAAAAGGCAACTTGAATTTTAGCCAGGGTTTTCTTTATTCCCAGGTGAGCTCCAAAAGAAGACGCATGGAAATACTTAAATACCATCGGTTGGAGACTAGGAGGAAGAACTACCTTAGGCGACTTTTGCCTACCTACAAGAATCTGAAGAGTGTCACCTACCAAACGATAGTTACCAATAATTTCACCAGCCTTTAACCTGGTAATAAGAGGAGCAAGATCAGGATCCAAACCCTGATAATACGATATATCAGAAAAAGCTAGCGGAACATTAGAAAGAAGAGGGGCCAAGACATCATGCTGAAGAAGAGAAGCAGGAGTCGCAACAGAGTCAACAGGTTCTTCAGGCTCCGAAGGATAACCTTCAAACATACGCGAAAGCGTATCGGCCAGAACATTCTCAGTACTCTTAATATGGACACAAGTGAACTTGAAAGCCGAAAGGCGGACTGCCCACCGAGCCAACCGTCCAGTCTTTCGGGGCCTACCAAGACACCAAGAAAGAGCTTGATTGTCGCATTCAAGAGTAAAATTCACGTGTTCAACATACATCTTGAATTTTTCAAGAGCAAAGAGGACAGCTAGAGCTTCCATTTCGTATATGGAGAAGGCTTGCTCTTGCCTGGTGAGAGATCTCGAAGCGTAAGCGATGGGCTTACGTCCCTCCGGAAATTCCTGTAATAGTACAGCACCTAACCCTAAGGCTGACGCATCAGTCTGTACGATGAAGGGCCTCGAAAAATCAGCCATCGCCAGAATTGGCGGATTCATAATGGCGCTCTTAAGGTCTTCAAAAGCGGCTTGTTGCTCATCCGACCATACAAATTGAGCAGATTTAGCTCGAAGACGGTTCAATGGTGCTGCACGGGCTGAGAACTTAGGGATGAATTTGGAAAAGAAATTAAGCATCCCGATAAAGCGAGCCACACCCTTCACATTTATAGGCTTAGGAAAATTCCTGATGGCTACAGTACGCTCGGGATCAATCGCAATACCTTGAGGTGATATAAGATGACCAATAAATGACAATTGGGGCCTGGCGAATTGAACTTTTGCTGGTTTAACAGTGAGACCCGCATCCCTCAACCTACGAAAAACTTCATGAAGATGTTGGATATGAGATGTGAAATCCTTACTATAAATGACCAAATCATCCAAATAATTGTATACATACTCGAACTTGATATCAGAAAAGATGGAATCCAGGAGGCGTGTCAACACTTGAGCACCGGTGGCAAGGCCAAATGGTAGGCGGCAAAACTCGAAATGATTCCACTCGGTCGAGAAGGCAGTAATGTGTCTAGATGACTCTTTTAAAGGAATTTGATAGTACGCGCTATTCAGATCTAGCGAAGAAAAAACAGTGGCACCAGCAAACCAATGAGCGGCAGAGTGTATATCGGGTAGCGGCATGGCTTCAATATGGATTTTCTGATTCAGAGCACGATAGTCAATAACAGGACGGAAGTCATCTGACCCTTTAGGCACGAGAAAAATAGGACTGGCATACGATGACACTGACGGACGGATAATGCCCTGCTTCAGCATTTCATCAATTTTCTGTCTCATGACTTTAAGCTTAGGTGGGGACATACGATATGGAGCTAACCGAACTGGAGCTCGGTCCTTCAGTAATATCTCATATTCTAGAACGTTTGTCTGGCCAAGTTTATCAGTTAATACTTGAGGGAAACTAGAGATTAAATTCTGAATTTCATTCCTTTGCTCTACGGACAAATGATCCAAACTGACATCAGAAACTTTATCTGTAACAGCATTTAATGGCCGTTGAATCTCACTATGACTATTACTGACAGAAGGTCTAGGAAAGTGAATTTTAATTTTATAATCAGGAGCAAAACGAAAATGTATAAGCGCTCTTTGCAAGTCCAAAACTAAGCCAGTAAAACGAGCAAAGTCCACTCCTAAAATTACTGGACATACGAGATTAGAAATCACAATGAAAGAAAACTTCCACGAAAACTTACTAATCTTCAAATAAAGGGAGACTCGACCCAAGATTGAAAGAGGTGAGCCATCAGCAGCCACCACAGAACACAGATATGGATCAATATCTTCAACAGATATACCTAAAGTAAGCAAGGTCTTCAAATCAATGCACGAACTCACAGCACCCGAATCCAACAATGCTACCGAGTGATACTTATTAAGCAAAATATCTATCATGGGTAAATAAAGAGGACGTCTGGCCTTACAGCCCATGCTACTATATAACACAGAATTACGCTGACTATCATGTTTCTGCAAAAAATTCAATGGTAACTCTAATCCAGAACTCTCATTATTATTATTATTATTATTATTATTATTATTATTTGAAGGATGCACCATAGAAATCGATGCTACCATAGGAGTGTTTCCTTGAGAAATCCTACGCCGATGACAATCTTTAACTAAATGTCCTACTTGATGACAAAAATAGCACGTTCTACCTTCAGAACGATCATTACTTCTACTCAACACAGTAGTGTTGCGAATATCATTAACCGGCCTACTATCAGAATGAAAACGGGGAAAACCCCTATTAATAGATCTTTGGACTGGAAAACTATTAGTATCAAAGTTACTGTTAGAATATTCACGATGCACCCTGTCTCCACGAAAGGCATCATTCCTATGTCTATTACTAGAAACATCCCTCACATTAGAACGTGAGTTAAGAGAACAAGGAACAGAAAATTTTTGATTACTGAAATTACTAGAATTTCCCCTCAAAACCCCAGGACCAGCAAAGGAATTAGGCCTACGACTATCTGAACAGGCAACTTCAGCCGCTAGAGAAATAAGATCAGACAACTCATCAAAATTAGTAGGTCTTTGGGCAAATATAAGACAAGATCTCGTATTAGGCTCGAGACCCGAAAGAATAACTTGTATGATTTGTAACTCAGAATCTGTTACCTGAAAGACAGCAGCCTGAAGCCTAATATCTTGTATAAATTCTGATAAAGATTCGCCTACTCTCTGCGGTCTATAGTAATATTCATTCAACAAGTCATATCTAATACGAGAGGGAATAAACTGTGTTAATATTTGAGCATGGAAGGAAGCTACAGATTGATTAAGACAAACAGCCTTACAAAGAATGTCAAGAACACTATCTGAGACTATACCCAATAATAATTGTAACACCACACTATCCCTAACCTTAAAGTAAAGGGCTTGTTGATAGAACTTCACTAAAAAAGTCAAAAAGACCAAAACATCAGAAATCTGGGACACAACAAACATGGTTTGTCTATCTATTAATCTTTGCAGAGGATGAGGAACTTTAAGTGGCGCAAAGGCAGATATTAAGTCAGTTGAAAGAGGCGCTTCCTGATTCCTCGTCATCGGCGAAGAAATAAATGTAGAATCATTAGCTATTTGGTCAGACGTATCCTGAACCACATTAGGCCTATCTAACAACTGCGGGGTAGTCTGAACTAAGACTTCTCGCTGATCATTAACTCTATTTAAAACATGAGGAGAAGTCTGCATAATATTATCATCTGCCAAATTAATTAACTCTACCTCAGGAGTAGAAAGAAGGGGACGTAAATCCTGAAACAGTTTATCTAAATCCATAGAAAACGTCTGAGTATTAGGCAAATCGCTTAACATGAACAAACGATTCTCTACATGCCATAAGCGATGACGGAAACGTCTCTTTTGTTTAACCGTAGCCTCTGGGTCAGCAAACAGATCAGTGGCTAAATTAACTAACTCAGCTACCTTTAATTTAAGTGAAGAAAGTTCAGCCAATGCTGCTTCCTCAGAAATAATTTGTTTAACGGGAATTGTAGTAGCAACTTGTCTCATTAAAGACAATAAAGAGGGCAAATCTAAAGTCTCACTAACAGGGACACCACGAATCCTAAGTTCAAAAAGCAACTCATCTTTTCTTAAAAGATCCCACGAAAGAGGGTAATGTAAATCCATGTTAAATATTTAATCCAAATTCAATAATTCCAATAAGAAGGACAAAAAAATTGATCCTCTAATTAACACCATGCGATCGAAGAGCGCATTCCTCCCCTGTCAGCCAGAATGAGATCAGCTAACAACATGAAAAGTAAGGGGATCAGCAGAAGGCCGATATTAAAGAATGTTGGTAGCTGTCTGCTACCACTTGTAACGGGTTTATTTTTTGATTTGGAATTGTAATAGTAAAAATTATTAATTAGTTCTGAATAACTCTTGAAGTGGAATAGAATAATTGCTTTCATAAATTAAATAACACTTGAATGTACTTGTAATAACTTGACTTCATTACTTGTAATACTGGGTGAAATTATTTATCATATCAAGAATAAATTGTAACTATAAATTCCAATATACTTATAAAACTTGAAGGTTAGGTTAAAACTCAGAATAGCAATAATTAAGCATAATATTAACATTACAACCAGCAACTAAACTGGATAGAAAATAATCAAAACAATGTAGAACCGACTGGAAGCAACCACTGGGATCATTTCCCCAAGGAGAACATAGATCGTCTCATTCAGGGATCAAGAGAAGGAATGCGTAGAATACTAATTAAAGTCACTAGTGATGTATACTGAATATATTTGAATATCATAAGTGTATATATATCATTTAAATAAATACCAATCACAATTTTACATATATGAAATAAAATATATATTTACACACTATTTACAAGCAACGATGCCAAAGATTCAGTTCTAGTCAAACACCAAAATGTTGAACTACAATCCTAAGTACAGAAAACTCTAATTCACGACCTTCCAAAGCATCTGGATTATGAACCTGAATAACCTAACAGAGAATTAAATATATTTAATATCTGAAATAATAGCAATGTAAAAATAAAAGGGAAAATTTAGGTACATTTACTTGAGCTTACTAAAAATATTTAACGTTACAGAAATCTATATTGGGAGAAGTCACCAAAAATCAATAAATAAGAAATAGCTAAATATGTAATACTCCAAATAAGAAAATATAAATGTGAGATATAGACTGGGTAATAATTATACAAAATTTAAATATAAGAAAAATTTCAATTTAAGAAAAGGAACAGAAATACTGGTTAGGAAAATATTTGATAATAGCAATAACTGTTTCACAAAGAATTCCTAACGGAAAAGTACAAGCATAATTTAAATGGAGACAGAAAAATCTAGAACACGCCGCGTGACGTCAAGAAAGACAGAAATAGAAATCTCAGATTTACAATATAAAGGTGTAAATATGTCCACAGTTAATTATGAGCATAAGATCCGGAACTGTACTTAAGAAAACTTCACTAAGAAAAAAGGGAAAATGAGAACTAGCCTCACACGAAAAACGCAATGGCAGTTATAATACGGAAATGCTGAAATATTAGCTACAGTATAATAAGAATATAATTCTCAAAATCTTTATTCATAGACAGGGAAAAGAGATTTCAATTAAATGCACAAAGAACTGTGAATGTCTATATATATATACACGCGAGCAAACATTAAAAGGAAATTCTTACGTAGCAACGGCCTGAATCACGGCATACTGAATCGTACATATTTCTGTACAGAAAGAAATGCACGCAAGAAACCAGGGGAAGGTTACGTAGAATGAAAATTAGTAAGCTTGCTTACATGTTACTGTATTAGCTTAGAAACATCCTTACTTCAATGTAAATACAAATAATGGGAAAACTGGAGTTGGCTAGAACTGATTCTAATTCAAAGCATCGAAATCTGGATTAAGTAAAATATCACGGCATTCTCAACATGGCCGAGTGAACTTTAACTATATAAATCGCGAAACATGGTTTGTGAGAGAACCACAGACTGATATTTGACTGGCATGGTGAAATGCATTAACTAACAAAAATGTACTCGCAATAAAGCATAACTCACCTCGAACAGCAAATGGTGAAACGGCAGAACAAACTTCAGAGCACTACATCCTTCAACTCCAGGCAACATACTAACTTTGCAACTCTCGCTTCACGGCAACCCTTCCGAAAAAATAGCAAGGGCTGCGCGCGCAGCGTAAAGACAAAAGAGAATCGGAACCCAGCCATGTTTACAAATACTCGTGAACAAGGATAACCACTTCACATCCGTGCGAGTAGCTATAAAGTGCAATGATACGATGCAGATTCTGCCAAACCATTTGAAGGCTTGCGTACCGAACCTTACGGTATGACTATGAAATATTATCACATCATATAAAACGTCGTAACAAGTAAATGTCATTTTAAAGTTCAAGACAATAACATTCAACACGGCCACGTGTAATAAAAGGTTTAAGCTTGGTTCTAATATGTTTTCTTAATGGTTATAAATTATTAAATTGTATTCCTGAATTTCGTCAGAAAGTGTTAAACCTTAACGCGCGAAATTCAATCTATAACACAATTTATTAACCCATGACGAACTGTAGGCTATAGAAAAAAAGAGTGAATAGGCCCATGTTTAATATCTTGTACCTTATTCTCAGTGCCTACATATTACGAGTATAAAACACAACATCTCTGTCTCTTTCGGTCTATCTGTCCGTCAGATAGTGCGCTTATAACTATAGATCGTCCCAGCCTTAAAAGACAGTATTGAGTTAAATGTAGTATTTGCATCTCACTTGCACTCGTACGTTCTGCAATTAGCTTCGTCCTTTTCTATCCCGACAATGTTGCCATTTTCCAAAGTGATAAATGTAATAATGTGATTGCGAGGTCTTATAGGGAATTTTCCGCCCTTTCTAATGATGTCAATTGTAAAGCCATAAATAATTAATATGAGGCCTATTTTTCATAATTACGTTATTTTGGCGGAAGTCAATATTTTTGCACATTAATAACTTATCACGCGATAGACAGAAAACTAATAATCAAAACAAGTAAAGATTTTTTCTTGGACTGCCTGATGGTGAAGGAAAGTACTCCCTTTCCGTCGGCAATAAATTTTACATAAGAAGAAAGCTATATATTTTTTTATTAAGTGCTACCTGAAAATTCTCGGACGGCAACACAGAAAAGTTAGGTAGTGAGTAACATACTTTGGTATTGACTTTACGTTGGTGACTAAGCGAGAAGAAATGTTTATAGATGTCTGAAAAAGTTTTTAAAACAAACCAGAGCTCTCTATCATGTAGCATTAATAAATTATCACAGTTTTCCCGAGCTCAGCATTCTCGCGCTCATGACTTGGTTGTTTTTGAGATTTTGTGTACTCAGATGTTTCTAAGACTATCGTGTCTTCTTCAGAGCTCATTGTTATATAGTAGCTGTGTAGTGAAATTTAACTTTGTTGTGAAGTGGTTCTTGTGTTTTTTTAAATTAAATTTTATATTTATTAATATTTTATATTAATTATGAATAGAGGAACTAGAAATCTTAGTGTTGACAAATTGCGCAGTAAAGAGCAAATTATAGTATTAAATATACTTAATCATTTCTTGAAGAAAATGAACGTTACCCAGGCAATTAAAGAGACAGCAGAAGCTACCGGGTGTTCAGAAAGTTTACTGTATAGACTAAGAAAAGAAAAAACGAAAGGCCCTCTGAGAAGGAATAATACCACTCCCTGAGGATAGTGAACAGGCCTAAAGGTATGTAATGTATTTTAACTATTACTTCCCTTTATAATTATATTCTTAAAAATTATAACACAATAATAGTAATAATAATAGCAATAATAACAATAATGATGAAAAATAATATTATCGAAATGAAATTTAATATTAAATTTAACATTTATAAATTATTAGCTTAAAGGACCCGGCGTCACCTGGTTTTGTATTTTACTTGTACTTCGAAGTCAATTTTGGAGGAAGCCCTTTTAATTTTAAAAATTTAGGCCCTAGAGAAAGCACAACTTGTCACACTCAAGGACCCTATTACTTCTAAAGACCATGGATGGTGGAGTTGAAGTAAGAAGAGACAGAAATTCCTATTAGTCTTTCTTTTCTGTGTGTCAAGTCGTAAAATGAGTCAAAAGAATGTGGATTTAAACGTCATTTAATAGGGATTAAAACATTTAAGGGACTTTTTTTCCCCAAATTTAGTTTTACCTAAGTTTTTCTCCTGGTTCTGTTAGCTCTGTGTAAAGTCTGGTAAAAATTGATCAGAGAATTTAGATTTAAATAACATTTATATAATAGGGGTTGCAACATTTAAGGAGTGGTTTCATCCAAATAAACTTTGGTTAAAAATTTCTCTTGATTCAATAGGTTCTTGGAATAAAGTCTGGTAAAAGTGGTCAAAGGATGTAGATAAATATATATCACAAAATAGAGGTAAAAGATCTAAAATGTGGTTTGTTCCAAAATTAGTTTTCCTACCATTTTCTCCTGATTCTATACGTTCCGTGTACAAAGTCTGTTAGAAACACGTCAAGAATGTAGATCTAAATTTTGGTGGTGTAATAGGGGTAGAAACATTTAAGGGGTGGCTTCTTCCAAAATTAACTTCGCCTAATTTTTCTCTTGTTTTTATAGGGTCTGTGTGTAAAGTTTGGTAAAAATCGTTCAAAGAATGTAGACTAGTAAAAAGATCACAAAGTAGGGATTGAAAATTTCGCAAGGGGTGTTTTTTTCGAGAATGATTGTCTCGTAGAATTTTTACTTGATTCCACAGGGTACATGTGTAACATTTTGTAGACATTGGTCAGAAAATGTAGATTTTTGGGCCTATAGAGAAAATATTACTCATGGGGGTTGATAATAAGGGAAGGAGGGTGTGCCGTCGTTCTATCTGCAGGGCATGATTTACATTAATAAGCACAAGAAACAAATTTCGAGGTTTTCACGTGGTTTAAGAGCTTTTTCACATCATGTGCCGGGCCTTGTAATGTGAGATGATCTGGCATCAGTGCGCTGCATAAGACCAATACTGTTTTTTAAGGTTGGGACGGTCTATAGAGAATTACTGATCCGATTTAAATTTTTTATAGTTTATGGACGTGTTATCTGGCGAGGGATTAGTACAGGTTATAAAAAGCGATGTCTCTCTCTCTGTCTGTCTGTCTGTCTGTCTGTCTGTCTATCCGTCCATTAGTGCGCGTATATCCAGGTCCAGTGATCCGATTTACATGTTCTTTTGTTTGTTTATATTTTATAGATATTGTGTTCTATGGCCAGGTTTTAGTATATATATGTATATAAAGCTTTTTAATAACTAAAGAATTAGCGATGATTTTAATGCATCATGTTCGGTATAGTCGGTCGGTTGGAGAGCGTTAATTAATTATCGAGTGTAGGAATCAGCTTGAAAGATGTAAGAATTAATGGAGTAAAACTCATCCAACCTTCAGATAAAAACAGTAATTTTGTCCATAACTTATACTATCAATAGAATAAAATCTCATGAAAATATCTTCTCCAGAAATATCAGAAATCCTATTTTTAAATAATAATTCCACTTCTTTGAGCTCTGATGGGAATTATGTTTCTAAGAAACAGACAAAGAAAACTTCATAATATAAGATGTTTTTTTTTTGTTCCTAATAAATAGGAGATACGTCCTTAAAATTTCTTAACTAATACAAATTAAATGTTATTGAAATATAATTGAATGGATGAATTATGTTTCTGCTGATAATGATGATGGCGAGGTGATAATGAAGATTATGATACTAGTAATAGTGTACTGTAATAGGCCTAAATTTTATGTTTTAAAATTATTTTCGAACAACCAAAATATTTATAAACCGTGCCGGAGTTTCAATGTGTAGCTTCTCATAATCATCACGCCCTTTTTACGGCACTGTCAAATTTTATAATTAATATAATTTGCTTCTTAATTTTGATAACGGTATTAATGGGAAATAAACTACTTTTCTTAACTGTGATTACCTGCAATTAGGCTACTTAGATTATATAATACTGCAAGACGCCTGGGTGGAGTAGTTGTTAAGGCTCTAGCTTCCTGTTTCCAACTTCGAGGTTGGAAGTCGTTATATTGGTCGTTATATTGACGTAGGTCGTTGGCGTTTATGTTTATGTGTAAATGAGAAAATTCTATAACTGTGTATACAGGTAAATGGAAGAACTCTTAATCAAAAAAAATCCGGCACACGGGCGATGGTTACAGACCTAGTAATACTCAACCGTCGATAAACAACACAGACAAAGAAAACTTCATAATATAAGCTGTTTTTTTTTGTTCCTAATAAACATGAAATACGTCCTTAAAATTTCTTAACTAATACAAATTAAATGTTATTGAAATATAATTGAATGGATGAATAAATTAAAGAATAAATGAATACCCTGAAAATCCCTTAAGAGAAAAGACCTCCTGCAGAGCAGGGAATAGTTAACTTAGTGCTCATTAGTGTTGCAAATCCTAAAATGACACCTACTCTACTAAAGTAAACTGTTATATTTCTACTTATAATATAAATATTATACATACTTTCACAACCCGCACATCTCATAATAAGCTAGGCTATAATTACGAGGGCCGTCCAGAAAGTAAGTTTCCCTAGGGCCGAACACACAAACAACATGGAACTATTTATTGCAACATATATAGCAAGTGTTCAGCTATTTTTCAACATACTCGCCACAGGAATTGAGACATTTGTCATACCGTAGGACCAACTTTTGAACACTTGTGTCGTAGAAGTCGGCCGCCTGAGATTTGAACCACTGTGTGACAATCATTTCCGCTTCTCTGTCATTTACTGAAGTTTAGGAAAAGGTGGAAATCACTGGGATCGAGGTCTGGGCTGTAGGGTGGATATTGAAACATCTCCTAGCCGAACTTTTGCAGGAGACTTGCAGAGAGGTGTTGAAGCCTCCACCCTACAGCTCGGAACGCGCACCCGGAGATTTTCATCTTTTCCTACCCCTCAAGAAATGACAGTGAATGACAGAGAATGGTAGAGATTGACAGAGAAACGGTAGAGATTGACAGAGAAACGGAGGTTATCACACAATGGTTTACTTTAAATCCCAGACGGCAGACTTCTGTGGCACATGTATTCAAAAGTTGATCCTACGTTTTGACAAATGTCTCAATTCCGGTGGCAAATATGTTAAAAATAGCTGAACACTTGCTATATCTGTTGCAATAAATATTTCCATGAATTTTTTTGTATATTTGTGTAAACGGCCCTAGGAAAGCTTACTTTACGGACGGCCCTCGTACAATGGTACTAACCTTCTCCTATTCTTTTTTACCTTAGTTTTACCTCTCCCTTTTAGGGATCTATAAGCCACCTAAGCTGCCCGGGCCTTACAGGGCCATGAAGAAGCACTTACCTATCCATGTTAATCTATCCGTATAACATAATGTTAAAATTAACATTGTTCTACCGTCATAGCAACCTGTTATTTTTTTTTAAGTAATGGAATACTTTAATAGATTATGACACGATATCGTACGGATATCATGGTGAGCTTTCATAGACAAAGATTGGAAAGGATATTTTTCATGTTTCTTCAACATTACCACCTCTAAAAATATTGAATTCTCTGTATCTTGTCCAATGTGGATGGATCATATTGCCGATCTCCTATGATATTGAACAAATAATAATATTTGATAAACTTCATTTTTGCCAATGAGGGGATATTATATAGTAAGAATTTTATATCCACCTTATACCCTCATTAATAAGGATGTAGGATAACCCAGAGAATTTGCCAAAAACATTCACTTTTAGTTACCAGTATTTTATTTTCATTTGTGAGTTTGTAAGTTAATTGCTTAAAAAGTGATGAAATATAAATTATCTAAAAATTACATTATATGTTAAAATATCTATAGGCCTGTTTATTAAAATTTAAAAAATTATTTTTTTTTTGTTTAAAGTTATGCCAGTCATTAGTGTGTAACTTAATTAAGTTGTGTCTTGTATATGTTGTAATATTGAATAAAAATCTTGAGTGTTTTTAAAAAACGAAGTTAAAATATCTTGTGTGTTTATGTCACACGCATATATCATAAATATAAAAGAACTGTGTACTCACAATGTTCTATCACTGTATGAAAATACTCACAATTTTTTAAATTTTAATAAACAGGCCTATAGATTTTTTAACATATAATGTAATTTTTAGATCATTTATATTTCTTCACTTTTTAAGCAATTAATTTACAAACTCACAAATGAAAATAAAATACTGGTAACTAAAAGTGAATGTTTTTGGCAAATTCTCTGGGTTATCCTACCTCCATATTAATGATGGTATAAGGTGGATATAAAATTCTTACTATATAAATAATAATAATATCGCCGCAGGTAATTTTAGGTTTCGTATTTATCAGGCTTTTTTGTTTTGTTTTCTTTTAATAAACACTGCTCATTCTCAAAACATTGAATGTTTTAAAACACTCTAACTAGCCTATTATTATTATTATTACTATTATTATTGTTGTTTTCTATTAATTATATTACTATTATTATTATTAATGTTTATGTAGTCAATAGATTGTAAAAGTTGCATGATACATTAAATATATTAAAATAAATTGAATGAATACGATGTTACTTGCAAGAAATTGAAATAATGACTTCTTCTTTGTCTTTTACAGAAGGAATTTCATGTGTTCTAAATTTATCTATAATTTATCGCTATCGATTGAACTATAAATTACTGCTCTACTGGGAGGGATAATCCTCATTTGTCTTTGGTATGAACATGTTTGCGTGTCTTTGTCTTATTACTTATACCACCAGCAGCTGCTTCTACGTTCACACCGATAACATCTCGCACTTAAATTGTGTACCGTATATCGTACTAATGGAATTACGAATTTGAAACTAAGTTTATAATGTTAGAATTTATATTTAGAAATCATGTAAGATATCCACATGATTTTCTTGGCCCTAAATGGATCTATTGATTATTTCGTTTCACATTTCACCAAGAGTAGCCTGCGACGTAGCTTAAGTTCGTACTCGCTCACTCCCCACACGCAAACCCACATTGCTTAAGGAACGTGACTTACGCTTTCAATCTTTCGGGCCGGACAATCCGAACAACAAAATATTCCAAACAAAACAATATTCCAAACGAAAATTTTGTCAATAAATTATATTTCTTCTTCTTCTTCTTCTTCTTCTGTTGCTGCTATTCCCTTCTCCTTTGTTCTCCTCTTGTTATGGGCCTAGGGTTTGTTTACTGTGTGTTTGTACGGCTTCAATGGTTTGACAAAAAAGAAGAAAAGGAATAGGCCTATTGTTGACGTGAGGAATTTAAAAAAAAAATAGTTCTGTTAATATTCTAGTTATCCCACTTATTCTTCGTATATGCTTAACAAACTTTCTCAAGAAATCGCGGTCTAAAATTCAATAGTTTCTTAAATATGGCTATTAACTCCATCTGGCACTTCATTATATCAGTTTATCTGATTTTATTATTCTAATTTATAATAAATGCTCTACTGGGAAGTTAAACCATTGAACGAAACCATTAAACCATTACGAAATGCATTAACAATGAATAATAAGGAACTTCTTGTTTTTTATGTAGTTTGTTATGTACTTTAATTCTCCGACTAATTTCAACAGTTCTCACTTGACCAAAAGCAAGCTGAACATGTGACAGTCGAAGTGTCATGAAACCCTTTATCATCCATACGCGTGCTTATGATTAAACAGAAACGGGCGCAAATGTTTAATAATTTTAAGTTTAATTCTTGCTGCAATAATGTGGTATTAAAATGTGTGAAATACATGTATTTATATGGCAACGTATTAATAAGATAATGTACTGTTTATCACTTCTTGAGTTTTTCTACGCTGCAGCTTACAGCTAAGATAACAAAATCTCCCTTGAATACTCAAGTTTAACGGGATATAAAATGGCCACTTGTAGGGAAAGAGAAAATATTACAATCCACTCACACTAGTAGAAGCTTCCGTAATCCACTTCCCTTTACGTGATTCAGAGGAGTGTGTGTTGAATGTGTCCCACGTTACTTTCATTCCAGCCGGATTACTCATGTCCATGGGGCAATGACCCACTTGCCTTCTTGACTCAACAAATTGTTCATTCCATTTCGCCAGAAACAGAGTAATTCTTAAATTTGCAGAACTAGCAAGATTTCTAGAAGTATATTCAATCTGAATTTTAAAATACCGGAAGAAATAAGTTTCATTCTTGACTGCGTCTGCGAAAACTCGTTCCAATGCAATTTCTAAAGCTATTTTTATATACTTCTACAATGAATTTGTACAAAAAATATTCACCTATATACCCTTAATTAATTTACAGATTTCTTCCATATCCTGCTTTAGTTGTTTTTTTTATTCTAATTATAATCTTGGTGATTCTTACACACAAAGAACCCTATATTTTTGGCGAATTATAAGTATTGTAATAAAGGAATGGCTGCTAGAACAAAACGGTTGTGTAAAGGATGCATCTACTATGGCTAACTAACATAAGCCTATTTTATAATTGGCAGTAAATATAAATCCTAACATAGATAACAATGTTTCAAGAAACTGTTACATTTCCTGCATATATATATATATATATATATATATATATATATATATATATATATATATATATATATATATATCATAACATATTGATGTATTATTGATTTAATCGTAATCCTGTGTATTTTCTTAATCATATAGGCCTAGTTAGCCCATAAAAACTAAATTGATTTTAGTATTATTTTTTCCTTAATTAGATATGTTTTTTGAAGGCGGTTTAATTCGCTTACAATCCTGCTTTTATGAAAATATTCATATTTTCCGTTTATGATTTAGACCTAATTATTTTTTTCAGTATTTATTATTTACAGTTTTGAACATTATCATTTTACTTAAAGTATTACTTCTTGTAAAATATAATATATCTCAATTCATTCCCCAACATGGTTGGTTAAGCCTTCCACATTTCCAAGTAAACATGTTAATATGTAGGCTTGGTTAATATTGAGAATTTAAACAAAACCGCTAAGAGTCATTTAAAAGAAAGTAGTTTTTCTTCACGTGCAGTCAAGTAATAAGAGGATAGCCTACGCCATAGGACTATTGATTGAGGCAATACGTTACAAACCGGAATTTCCACGGTTTGATCCTCGATGTGGTCATCATAATTTTTCAGTTGGTCTAATCGACTATGGCCCTGAGGTTGACTCAGTTTCCAACAGAAATGAGAATCAAAAACAATTGAAGAGCGCTTTTTTTAAAAAATGAACTGAACATTTCCATCACTTATAAAACTAGATATTTTGTTTGATTATGGTATAGGAATCTGAAATCTAACTGGATGTGTATTTATTTTTTAAGAATATCTATCTGGATGTGCATTTATTTTTTTTAAGAAATGTGAACAAAACACACATAAATTTCAATAGGAATGTAGTTTTTTCACCGAAACTGAACATGTTCTTTCATTGCATTACCATCAGTCTATTCCTTTCAAAAATGAACATCGTCTCTATTTGTCAGTTTGTTTTAAGATACTTTTTAAAGCAAAACAGTACAATTCCAATTCAACTTTTAACGGTTGGAAGTTGAGGAAGAATGTCATGTCCTATCCTAGAATCTTCCAATAATGGGCTACGGTAATATAGTTATTTCAGCGATTTGCGACACCACATTTCTCTGAATAGCAGTCAGTTTAGTAATAGTTTGATCTCCATATAAGTTAGAGAAAAGTTAAGCTTATTAGAAGTGATATAGTGGACAATTCTGTAGGTGAAATGAGCAGTGGCTCTAGAAAGGAGAGACCAAAGTCTTTAGCAGCACAGAAGAGACAACGTGATCCTTAATTAATACAACTAAAACATAAACAAATTCCGTGTTCGCATAACAGTAAGGGTTTCTGTTGCAAGAAAGTAACAATGAGTGATCTGATGAAAAACCGGAGTAAGTTGTACTCAGCGTTAGGAAAACACACCAAGATGAGGTGCTTCTTCACTTTGTGTCATCCTGTGACCTGCAAAGGATGCTACCAAGGAATGGAACAAAACGAAAGACTGTTACTGTTAAATTATTTACGTACTACTACACACGGAATGGTTGATGTTTGTCAGGACTTCTTCTGCCGCGGAAAGCAGAAAATAGTAAACCGCGGAGAAAATTCTACGGAGGAAAGAGGTGGTGACAGAATATCAAAGAAATTTGCTATAAATAAAAAGGCTGTCAGAAATTTCATCACAAGTTTGCGTGGTCACGAGTCACAAAACGAATTAAACAAAAGTATAGGAGAAACAAAAGTAAACGAGTTTATCTTGCAGGAGATCTAAACATTTAAAAAACTGTATAAAATAAGCCAGAACTCCGCAGAAATTAATCTTAAAGTGAAATTTCCGTTCTTTTGTAAGATTTTATTGAATAATATCAACATAGGATTTTCATCTTCTAGAAAAGATGCCTGTGCTCTTTGTATGAAACTGACTAATAAAATTAAAAGCACACGATATAATGGAAAAACAAAGTACGAACTGATCTAAGAATTCATTAATTGCGTTCAAATGCATTTTATGATTTAATAAAAAAATGCCGAGAACAAGAAAACTGCGTAACATTGTGTTTTGACTTGCAGCAGGTGCATCCATTGTCAAACACACCAATTCAAGGTGCCTTCTACTGCCGGCAATTAGCATTTCATGCGTTCTGCTGTGTAGGAGGACCAAGCCAGTATAGGTTCACTGAAATAGGATAGGCACTTACATCACTTACGGTCGTTAGGATTTTCTGCTGAATTCCAGACTATATTTATTTGGTGACGGATGTACAGGGCAAAACCGCAATGCCCATATTGTGCATACTTCTTGTCATTGGCTGAAGATGGAGTCCCCTGAGCACTAAAGCAAGAGGAATTAGTGATGATAAAAGGATAATTATTCGCGAGCATTTAACACGTCAAGGAAACATTGTGACAAATGTAAAATTTATAAAAAATCATAGATTTCAGTTTTCACTGGAGTCAGAGGCTAGATCACTGGTGAAGAAGGCGCAGAAGAAGGTTCATTTGACCTAAAAAGCACTACGATGAAAACTAGAAGGATATCCCTGAATTAGAGTGGTGAGAGCAAATACTGCGTCAACCAAGTTGTGATGTAAACAATGAACATAACGGTGATAAACAGGTGCGTATCCAAGATTTTTTTTTCGTGAGGGATTATCTAACATATTATTATGCACTAGAGCAGTGGTTCCCAAAGTGAAATCCGCGGACCCCCGGGGGTCCGCGCTGGTTTTTCAGGGGTCCGCAGGCGGTTTAAGAAGAAATAGGATGTTCCGTAATTTTATCAAGTTGCTTATCTTCTATAAGTTAATCAAAATGTTAAAACCTAAAGCATTATTGGCTCTAATAGTGGTTATGTTGTACCTATAGCCTACGTGTACTATCATTCATGAAATATTAAATGGATCTGGTTTGACTCCAAAGTATAGCTGGATTTTTCTATAAGACATTAAAGGGAGACAGCCGCGTTGAAGTTGCGCGGAGTTGAATGTGCAACCGTGTTTTCGCGTCAATGTAACATTTTAACATTTAATACATTTGAATCAAAGTTTTTATTTCGTTTTTTTAATTCAAAACTCAGAGAGGGTCCGCGAAATTTAATTTTTTTTTCAAGGGGTCCGCGGACTGAAAAGTTTGGGAACCACTGCACTAGAGTAATATTACTAGGTTACACGACGAAATTTAAGCAAAGAATGTAGGTTTGTTTGTTTGCTGATGTGTTTGTCAAAGTCATACCTTATTCTAACTAAGGTAAAGGCATTTAACCTGTTGAGTCACAGAAAAAAATTAATTTTCTTCCTTTTCCAATATATGCAAATTTATAAAAAATCAGTTCAAGCACTGCTCGCTTTGCCGCAGTGGCTGGCAGCTTGATCAGATGTTAGTAACTAAACGAGCAAAGTTTGAGCTGCATAGGCAAAAATCCTTTCACACATTTCGCCATTGATTTAGGACACACAAGATGGCAAAATGGAACAATAGAACAAATGCGCCGAAAAGTTGTTGGGACCGAAGATGGCCTATGGTCGAAGGCTCCGGGGCTGGTGGAAGGCCGACCAGAAACAATCAAAGCTAAACTGAATTTTTCTATATACATAGACAAACAATAAAGGTATTTTTATTTCACGATTCGCTTTTCGAATTTCATCTACTATCTGTGAAATTAAAATTTAATTATGTGCAACGTCTCAGTATTTCGGGGGGGGGTGGCTGTAACCCCCTCCGCCTCCCTCTGAATACGCCCCTGGTGATAAAGAAGAAGCTGAAGATGAAGATTTTTGTCATTACTTAGTGGAAGACTCTGGCTTCAACATTTAGATATGGAATATATCTGATAATTTGAACTACTTGAAGAAAAGTTAGATAAATTATTTTGTTGAATAGACTGGTATTCAATAATATTAGTGATTACTAGTTCAAAATGGAAACAAGATGTTTTAGTTTTTTTCCAAACTAAATGTCCCCACTTTTACAATAAAACTAAACAAATCCAAGTGCATTTTTTTTCACTGTAGCCCTGTTTGAATCAACAACCCCTTCAAAACCATATAAATAACAATAATTAATGTCATGCTTCGCTCAGTAAAATAAAAGTTGTATTGTATTTCAGGAAAGATTAGTTTTAACTTCTCCTGAAAAACATAATCCGCTGGACACGTTTAACTTTGAAAAACTGAAAGTGCAAAGTAGGCCGCCGCAAAGGCAGCGGTTGTGTTCCAAATGTTCGTTAGATGCTATATTTTAGTAATAATATTGGGCATCATGTTATACCATGTTCCTGATTAGTTAATTGTATATACAGAAATTACCAGCATCAAAAAGTATCATCTTATAAGCCAAATTATTTTGGATAACCAGTGTGGGTAAACCCAGTGGCGACTCCTGGTTTTTTAGTTGTGTAGGATGGTGTGGAGAGAGCGAATTAACCCATTCACTGCTATTGACGTACATATGCGTCACCGTAAAAAATGCATAAAGGCTAATATATAAGTTTAATACATTAATGCTTTATCGTAAAATATGAAAATATTTAACCACGTATGAAAACTGTCATTTACGGAAATCAGCTATTCCGCTATCATTTTCGTTCCTGATATCAAACTTATAATTCACTAGTGAAACCTGTATTACTCCAGGAATATTGTACTTATATTGAAATATAAACAGCACTGTAAAGATTAATAATAGCTAGGCCTATAATATATACCAAGAAATGAAATAAATAACTATTAATAAAAATATGATCACTCCCTCCTTAGAAAATAAGCTATCAAACATAAGAAAACACAGAATACATGTGAGGAAGGAACGTAAGACGTCCTCAACTTCTTCCGTATGAAACTGGCTTCTCACGACCTTTTCTCTTACCCGCCTCCCCCTTCACATGCCCAAGAGCTTTAACAACGGCATGGACTACATAACATCAACAGTGAGCGACTGAGGATATCCTCGCAAATACCAACCTGCTCAAAACAGAACTGCTAACTTCCTTCCCGAGTGCTCTACAATAACGCTGTTTTGTCATTTTACTGTTTTAATCTTGACAATGAATGCTAGTAAACATTTATGTAGAAAAATTATGAAGTGTAGGATGATCCTCACATCCTATATGGAATAATCGCCACTGGATAAACCCATATCTTTCCTCTCCTCTTGTTCCTTATGGCTATGCATTGATTATGATTCCTTTTCATGTTATTTAGATTGTTTGTTTTCAACTTTATTTGTATTCCTTTTCTTTATTTTCATCTAAAGTTCAAGAGATATTCCTTTAAGAACTATTTCAGACAAAAATAAAATGTAGGTTATAAGATTACATTCCAATGTTTTCCAAGAAGTTTCCACAAGTTAAGGGGACGTACTGCAGTAGATTCATTTGATTCTTCAGTGTACTCGACCAATTTCTAGAGTGCTTCTGATTAAAAGTGGAGTATTATTCTTCGAACCTCTTCACCCGATCTCTAGATAAAAATATAGACAAATAGATCAAATAAACATCTTCCTTTGATAACAACAAAAATATTTACCATGAAAGAAGGTAATCACTGCCTAATCAGTGTTAAGCTATTTACCGTATACTCCGTATTATATGAATCCCTTACCCCTTACATCTGTATCGAAATCTGCAGGAGAATGAAGCATGAATGCAAGATCGACATCGTGACACTGGCGTTTTGTGTACAATTGCTGTTTTAAGAGAACATTATAGGTCTGCTTAGTTTGGATAATTTTGGCCCAAAAATAAAATGTTCACTTTTATTGCCAGAAAAACTGCATTTCTTCCTCCATTTAAAATGGCTCTATTTTTACCCTATATCAACTGTATATCGTTTAAGAGCTTCCTTAATTGATGCTGCTTTGGCGCGATATTGTTCGCAATGTTTGTTGCATAGTTCACACATACTCCTGCAGAATTTTCATTCGTTTTTATGTAGCTATTTTCATCAGTAGGCCTATTACCTAACCTAAGTTGAGAAACTTCATATCTATCCTAAGAGATGAATTTAAGTACAAAGTTTAAAGATATGCCTTCTTATACTCCCAAAGTAATCACTATTATAATATTACATTCCAATGTTTTCCAAGATGTTTCTGTAAGATAAGGTATGTACTGTAGTCTGACTTCACATTTCCACCTTAGCCTACACACGGCCATTGTGAAAGAGTTATCATTCCAAAATAATCAATTATTTCAAGCACATCAAATACTTCTGAGATCCAAGAACAAAATAAATATTGTTCTTGATAAATGATTAAGTGCCGGTATGAATACTTGCTAGTACTGCAACGGCGGACGGGAAAAATATAACGTCCATACGACAAACCTTACTGATTTTGGACCAAATCAGTTGACCATACCGAAGTAACAGTCAAATGCTTTTAGATAGCAAATCATCACTATACTGCAAAGCCGCGTGGTTAACTCACTCATAGTGACATAATTGTTTGTTCATTTCCAGATGAGCCAGAAACTTGAAATTTTGCTAGCTAATAGCTGCAACAGGCGAAGTACATTCTCAATAAATTAGAATCCTGTCTCTTATCTCTGTCATATTTCGTATCGTTTCACTCTTCTAAATGTTATAGTCTTGACACAATTTTTCACTGATATTATTTTTATATAAACTGTCCTATCTTTTGCTAGCTAGCGCACTAATTTGCTCTTAACTTATTGTCATCTTCAGAGTTAAGAATGCAAAATTGCTCCTTGTGCTCTCTTGTGAGTTTCTTGATCGTCTACATTCCCAACTTTCGAATTATTTTTATTTACTTGTGTATGAACTAAATATTACAGTAGGCTCTCTCTCTCTCTCTCTCTCTCTCTCTCTCTCTCTATTTAATTCCCATTTAACGGCAACTTTATTCTATGGATTTACTAAGTATCAGAATGGTACTTTCTAAGCTTATATGGTATGGTGGACGGAAAAAATGTCTGTCTGTCCATCAATCAGTGTGTCTGTTTGTCTGTACGTGCGATAGCTGAAACGCGCTTTATCAGATTTTCATCCAACTTGGTATACGTAAGTACTTATAACGTCCGTTGATTTTGCACCAAATCAGTTGTCCGGTACCGGAGTAACGCCCTATTAGGAGTTTAATTTGTGAAAATATTACACTGAATTGATCAAATTCAATTCACTTCTCATGACAACACTATTATTTGCAGTGTTCAAGTACAGCTTTGAAAGTTATAATACACTGGGCTTTGACAAATAACACTACCCACATATTCCTTCACATGCGCTTATCAAACTTTAGACCTTTGTTTTTCCGTAAGCCCTGCTTAATGAATTGATCTGGAGCTTAACTCGGATATCGATTACAAAAATAACTTTTCTGACTGTAGTGTGGGGCGGAGAAACTGATTAAACAAATTATGACATATTTACAAGACTTCGTCGAAGTGTCATGAATATGAAATACAAGTTTTCAGATTTATTTCATAAAGATAGGAGAAAATGTTGTTACATGTAGACAAGAAATATTAATTGGAGTGAATTCGTGTAGACGTTGTAATTTTCTCTTCCTTTTTTAATGATTAATATCGGAGAGCTTAAGCGCCGAGGTTTGTGTGCTACTTAACTCTATTTTGTAATGGAAATAAAAAATTGATGCAGCGGATGTAAGGTGTGTAAATGTTCTGCATTGTAAGAGATATGGTTAGTGTGGTTTTTCCTTGTTATAACACGCTTTAGTTTAGATGTGAGGAAATTGTTGTAATTTCGTTCTGTTAATATTCTTGTTATCCCACTTATTCCTTCACATGTGCTTATCAAACTTTTCCAAGAAACCGTGGTTTAAAACTCAATAGTTTCTTAAATATGACCTATTGACGCCATCCGGCACTTCTTTTATCAGTTTACCTGATTTTATTTTTACATAAAATGACACTTGTGAACTCTTGTTAGTACTGGGCTCTGCTTGTGTCTCTTATCGCAATTTGTTTCTTTATTTCTTTCTTTCTTTCTTTCTTTCTTTCTTTCTTTCTTTCTTTCTTTGTCTTTGCTGAGTTGCAGAGATTGCACTTTTTCAAATAAACCTTTATTTATTTCACTGTGTTCACTACACTCTTGTGCTCTAGTGCATTCACTCCCTGTGCTATCCGTTTAAAAACATTGATGTTTACAAGCATTAAAGAGGACAAAACGAAATAAGCTTCGAAGTGCAGTGACACCATGAGAGATTGGCGAATTATATTATTCCTTATTCCTATCAAAATACATTGTGTTAAAAAAGTAAAATAAAGAAATCTCAATGTGATAACTGTTAAATATATTCATTCAAGGTCATAGGTTTAAATCTTTCAAACACTCTGAGTATTTCTTTTTCACGATTTCCCTACTCGCAAGTACGAATCCTAGATAAGGGGCAAATAACTGGATAACGGTTAACTGCACAGACAATTAATTGCAAAGAAGATAAAACAGTTAACTGTTATCTGAACAACTGGATGTTCGTTGCAATTTTCTGGATTTTTATGTCGATTATCCAGATAATTTATTCCACTGCAGTTAGTCCTTTTTAACCATTATTTAGATAATCACAAAAACTGGATAAAATAACATAATTATCCAGTTATCTGGTTAACTATTATTCGGTTAATTGGACAAGAGAGAGTGGTAATTTGAACAATTATTTTCTCAGTTAAATAGATAAATTTTATCTGGATTATAGTCTACTTACCAACTAACCCAAACGTAGCATGACCACTGCTATAAATGTTCTTGAGGTCTTAGAAGAAGATCTGCTTCGTGCGGTTCACACATTAGGTTGTTCTTCCGTGTCTTATACAGAGCGAAAGTGAAATTACGAAAATATTTTTAGAGTTGATTGGAGATTTTTATATTGTAAGCCTATGTCCTTTTTACTTTGACCCATCATCGTGTCCATGTAAGAGATTTTGCGCGATGTTCGTGGGGATGTTGGCAAGTCGTTCTCCTCGACAAGACAATATCCCACTACTGCATGGTAACGACCTCGAATTTCTTATTACAGTGTGCAGGACCTATAGCTTTACATAGAATCTGAATCTCGAATTGCCTACTGTGCGCTTCGATTTAATAGGATATGTCAGAAGAGAATTCAGCCGTCATTTAACCGAGTTCATAGCTTAACTCCGCAAACAGCTTTGAAATTGTGCAACCGCTATTGCGCAGGAACTCTTGTTTAGAAAAAAGTTTTTTTCTTCTTCTTCAGAAATTTTAAACTCAATCTTACTGCATATTGGAAAATAACAAACAATTGTTTATTAAATTTTCTTCTACATTAAATAGCTGTAATGATTGGGCAATAATTATCCAGTAAGATGAAGTTAAAATTTTCGGGATCACGATCACTTTACTTCGAAATTTTCAGGATTCACTAGCCCATGTGTGATCCATACTTAAGACCTCTTGCCAGATGGATGAGTTAAACATAAAGAGAAAGAATGAGAGAGATAAAAAGAAAGAAACAGTAAGAAGGAAAATCAGGAACAACTGGCATCTTAAAACGGGTCGTACCCTTTTGCGTCCCAAAGTGAGTGGTTGATTCATCAAAACAACCCTCGTGCGTCCGTGCAATTTGACGTAAACAACCCTCGTGCGTCCCGTCTTTCTTTTATAACACGATCTAGTGAAAAGCAGCATGAATTCCTCCATATTTCTCTCTCCCTATGATGAAGAAACTCGTGATTGGATATTAGAGGTGTGACGTCACATCACCAGAGCACCTAGAATTATGGGTAAACAGGTTCAAAACACGACAAACCTCGCGGGAGATGTAATGTGGCACATGTAGGAAACAGAAGGATTCAAAATGCCCTACTAAATTAACATCACTGTTCATTACCTAGCAGAACCTGTCACTAATACTAATATTACCGTTCCTAACTTAACTACCACTAAACTAGAATTTCGGGATAATTCAGAATGCCTTACTAAATTAATATCACTGTTCATAACCTAACAGAACTTGTCACCAACACTAATATCACTAATCACTAATATTGCCTGTATTCCATGGGACGCATTTTGGTCATTGCTCTAGAGAGCCCCGGGACGCAAACGGGTCATTGGATCTGAGGATCTATGGACGCAAAAGTCCTAGTTTAGTGATTTTGGGACGCAAAAGTCCAGACCCTCTAAAAACGAATGCACTGAAATGATGAAAGAATTCATTGAAGAAATGTCGTTCAGTATAAAACCTCCTTACACTGTAGCAAGTTTGACACATTTTCATACAGACAAGGATAATAAGACAAATTAGGCTACCTATTTCAGTAGTAATGTAGGCTAAATTAGATTCAAGACTATTTCGATGTCATCACTGAAAAAAACAGCAATATAGTAAGTCTAGTATAACGCTATCCAACTCAGTATAAATGAATAAGAATTATTAAAAAACAAAGAGAAAGTTACTTTGAAGATGAGAATCAACTAGAAACTGTTCAAGCAAAGTTGGAGTCTGACATGAACCTAGTGGTCAGTGTAATGCTTTGTCTTCGTTAGAACTTGGTTTCGTGTTCCTCAGCCTTACAAGACGCTGACATGTGAATGCAATTTCTCTCTACCTTTTCCTCATTCTCTACATCTATTTCTTTATCCTCTATCTCTACCTCTCTTCATTTTTATAATTTTTTTCTCTTGCCTTCTTCTGTGTTCTGAACCTCATTTTATGTAGCATAATATGGTGTCTTATTCAGCACGTTGAGGGCGTCCTTATGGCTGAGTGGTTAAAGCCAGGATCGAATCTCGAGTAATCCATGTGGAATTTGTGGTGGAGAAAATTCGTGGTTTTAATTCCAGCCCAGATCGACAGCATTTCTTTATGCATAACTGTGACAGACCGAAGTCTGAATATTTATAGGCATGTAAATGAACGCCTGCGGGACACACATCGGTGACATCCTGGACCTAAGTAGCATTTACACCCCGTCCTTAAATAACCATAAAACCAAATCAGTCATTCTGTGTGAATAAAATAACAAAATATAAACAACTATCTTCATTTACATCGGTTAGATGTAACTGAGCTCGAGTGCATGTGGTTAATTTCAGAATTAGAACTCTGTTACAATCGAATTCTCGACACACTCAGGATAGTCTTAAATATAAATCAGTTCCCCTGTAATTGTTTTGCATTTCTCTGCATATATTCAACCTAAATTTGGCTATATTTTGCTATCTAAATGTGTTACAAATAGTTATGGGCAGAATCGAATGATTTTAAGAATCTATTAATGCTTTCTTCAATTTTCAATCACTTATATGGTCTTTTCAGTTATATGTGTGATGCTATAAAAGGAATATTATATTGAAAAATCGGTAATATTCTTTAATCTGTTTAACCTGGGGGTTGTACATGTTTGAATTTATATCCTGTTTCTTTCGTCAACCTATAAAGTAGGCCAAATAATTCAAATGTTAACACATAGGGCCTGTGAGAAAGTTTTGCAAGTGGTAAAATTATATTGATATATTTGAAGAGAAATCTCATTCATGCATTCTGTCCCGGGCCCAGTGCAACCTCTCAGCGGCCCTGCTCTTAACGCTAATAGGCTGATGAACACCTAATTAACTAGCCGCGACTTATACGTCCCTCTCAATATGCTGAGCTACAATTCGTAGGCAAATTTGGGACTGGGTCGCAACTCAACTCACCGATTTTTTCTTGTTAAATGTAATAAATATATCAGCGTCATAATACACACAATAAAACGAATCCAGTATTCCCTTTGAAAAATGTACAAAGACCACGAAAATATTATATATATATTCTTTCCCGTCCCCTTTCACCCTACCTACCTATTTGAGACCTATTCCTAATAGTAAATTTTGGATCGACCGGGATTCGAACTCGGGACCCCTAGCATTATAGCTAGGAGGCTTGACCACTACGCTACGGGTGGAAGTTGAGCACTGAAGGAAGCTTTCGTTTATTAGAGTTATGTTAGGGGGATTTCAAGAGTTTTAACGCAAGAATCGGTTTATATAACTTGGCACAAGGGAATTAAGTCATATTTAATGTTATAATAAGGCGGTTTTTATAATTGTGAAATGTTATGAATGGTACAAGCGTATTTTTGTATTGTGAAATAGCCTATTTTGTTGCAAGGGTCGTTTTTATAAATATGAAATATTATCTGGAGGTGCAAGGGTCTTTTTTTTATTGTGAAATATTATGTGGAGGTGCAAGGGTCTTTTTTTATTGTGAAATATTAGGTGACATATCATTTGCAACTATGCATTACTGGCGTTGAGCAAGCGGCTACAGCGGCGTTGAAGCGGGGCAGGCAGCACGCGGCAAGCAGTCAGAGGGGGAAGCGGCCAGGCGAGTGGCGAGTGGAAAGGGGAGCAGGGTGAGTCGCAAAGTACTAACTTGCCTATATATATACACATACATACATACATACATACATACATACATACATACATACTTACATACATACATATATGTGTGTGTGTGGGGTTGTGTTTATATGAAAAAATCAGCATCAGTCATCCATATTATCCTAGTTTTTTACTATACGAGGTATTTCTAATTCTCATTAGGACGGATTATCGAGGAACTGTTTTGTAATCTCTTTAATGAAAGCTTGTACAATGAATTCCAGGCTTAGGTACTACAATCACGTCGAGTGAATTTGGAAACGGTCCAATTGGATAGAAGGTAATTCGATATAAACTGGCCGATACTGGATTTTCAACACACAGGCGCTGCGACAGGTGTTAGAGCCAACTGTTGCACTCTGCAGCGAAATGCCCGCTGAATACTAAATCAGGACCATGTTAATTTATTACATGGGTGTCATGAATTTAATTTCAGTAGTGCATTCATCGAAAGAATACCTATTGTCATCGATTTCTCCAGGAATATTACAACATTACAACATTAAAGAAAAATGTATGTTAAATATACAATAACCTTATCGCGAGCCGATTTATTGCATGGATAAAAAAACTGTAGACTACCATTTATCACAACTTAAAAACCGTATCACGCAGAAATTATTGTATTATAATCAGGCTTTAAAACTTAGTGCCCGATCGAATATGTTAACAGCAACCGTACTGTACGGACTTTGCTCGGCGTATGCGCTAACTACCATATGCTAGTTCAAGTGAAAGTAAACAAACTGGTTTACAGGTATAGGAAGACCACAAAATAACTTCTCATTCTCTAAACTCACATTACAAGCATGCAAAACGATACGTTCTCCTGTTTGTGTGTAATAGTCCCTCCCAAATGTTTCAATATATGTTTGCGTTTTAGAACACTTTATTTTCGGTATTGCGAACACGTATTATACATTTATAAACACGCATAATGACAAGGTACACTGTTGACCAATTTGAGAGGCACCGTACTACGAGCGCATTGACTTCTCAGTACTGCTATCAATGACTGTCTTATCAGCCTACACAATCACCCCCACCCCCTATACTCAGGTTGTTGGTAACCGGAATCATCTCCCTCTGTGGGTTCGGGCACTAAGTTTTAAAGCCTGATTATAATACATCGGCCTGGGATTGTGGTTGTCTCTTCATACTCGCGAGTTCAGTTGTTGTTCAGATCAATGATATTTAATGTGTGCATCATATGATAGCCACATGCCTGTAGATTTGTAGACTCCTGCTAGCAAAAATTCTGGTACACTGACAATAGTATCAGTTATAAGTGGCATTGCACAACAGTCATCAAGTAAAGAATTATATTCAGTTTTATTTTTCTTAGATGAGATATTCTTGACATGAGCTTTTTAACCATATAATGCATGACTGGGGTCGCAGAGGCCCCGCACTTAAAACAAAGTTACTGCGCTGTTCATTTGCAAGTTACTTGCCTTATTAGTTTTTTTTATCTCTAGAAATGTTTTCTGGAATATCCGTGACAAGATTTTTAATAGAAAAAATACATTGTTTCAACCCCCAGTTTTTTTTCACTCGTAGGCTTATCCTATATTACCTTACGTAACGTGGGTCTTCCAGGCCCCAGCCCATTATTTTATGCACAAGGCTTTTAACAATATTGTTTCATTATTCTGTCACACTGGTTTTCATTGTATAGGCCTACATGTGAAAAGTGTATTTTAAGTTTTAAAGTGTATGGTTACTATTGTGTTGTTTATAAAATTGACTTCAAGAGCAAGTGGCATTTAAATAATGTGGAACGAAAGGAAAATAAAGAAAACCGAGATTTATTTGAACTATAAAAAAATGTTGTTATCCTACATAAAGTGCTATATTCCGTGCATGTACATGAAGAAGTGAACATCTCGATATCACGACATTTAATTGGTAGGCTGTTGAGGCAAGCCTGATCTGAAATTTGATAAAAAAAAAAGTTCAAAATTCGACATTCTTTGTTTTAAATTTATTGAAAAAAGTAAGCATCAAGAGATTTTTACCTTCGGATAGAATTAAAATTTTTAGCATCTCGGAGTTTTAAAAATCATTTAACTATATTTTTCCTCGGTTTCCAAGTTATAAGATGTCCCATGTAATTAAGTTTTTCGTAAAACATTTTCGGTGGAGATAAACAGAAATGTTAGGTAAGTAGTCCTAATCTGATACATGTGGAATAGTTCAAAGTTATAATATTATATTTTATACATTATTTTTTGTACATAAAATGTACTAAAAGAATTATGGGAATATTTTGTAATCACTCGGAGAAAAGAAAAATCTCTGCGTGAATTATTTATTATTATTATGTATAGCCTAAGTACAAGGAAAAGTATTACTGAAAAATATTAAATATTATAATTATTTATAGTAATTAAAATGTAAACAACTTCGGAAACGTTTAACCTTCCTAATACCAGGATATCTTTGTTACTTGAATACCACTGAGTAATAAAGACCCGAAGGAATTTACATAGCATATAACGGTAGTATTGAAATATTGATTTAATGAACTTATGTAAAACACGTATCTTTTTACCTTGAAGCCAGGATAACTGCGTATATAAACATTTTTTTAAAATGTCCTAAAGGCAGATAAATGACAAAAAGGCAGATTTTGAATAGATTCCAATGGCACTCAGTGCTAAAGCATTGAATAAATTTAATGTGCTGAAATAAACATAATTTGATACAGTTGACTCACGGGAATATGGTCATAAATTTTTAAAACTATAGTTTTTTAAGACACAGACGATTTTAAATTTTAAATGTGCTTAGGGGGTAAATATGAAAACTATACTTTTCAAACTATAGTTAGGGGTCATTAACATTTATAATTTTTTGTTACAATTTTAGGAAAGTAGATTTTTTTCAGGATAGGCTTGCCTTATCAATTTCAGATTAAATATCACTAAAGATCTTAAAAATTAAAAAAAAAAAACATTGCAGTTATATCTATCAAAACAATTTGGAAAGTAATGTTATTGTAAACATGCAGGTTGCAAGGCAGGAGTGATAAAGTGCAGGTTCTCGATCAGAATTCATAATTTCGGATCAAGAATAGTCTAACACAAGGAGACAATTTTGGAAAGAGAAATTGTAGACGCAAGCTGCAAGTGATCTGAATAAAACGGAAATTTACTTTGTGATGCTGTAGCCATCGATCCTTGGCACCCCCATGGGTGACTTTACTGCTGGAGGCGAGAGACAGAGATGAAAATCCTTTTATCCGCAAGAGGCCTACACAACACAAATAGGATCCTTTCCACTTCCTCACGTACATTCTAGATTCACCAACATCGTACCTTATTGAGTCCATTCCGTCCCTAATGATATTTCTGTGTAAGCTGCTCCTTATGCTTCTTTGGGGCTCGTCCGCTAATAAACACAATGCGATCTGATTCGAAGCCATGTTATACTCATTCGCGTACTCAGTCGATACCAAAAGTAATTTAAGAGGATTACATTCCTAATACTAAATCATTAGTAGCGAAGTTAGATACTTTCTCTCAAATCTAGATGTGTTAATGGCCATCGCAGGTCTTACATACTGCACAGGAAAGTTTGAACTGACTGGAGAGGCTCTCGGTTGAGCTAAATGGAAGAATATCTTATTGATTGAATGATTTATTCATCACCAGGCTTTAAAACTTAGTGCCCGAACACACAGAGGGAGTTGATTCCGGTTACCAACAACCTGAGTATAGGGGGTGGGGGTTGATTGCGTAGGCTGATAAGACAGTAGCTGATAGCAGTACTGAGAAGTGAATGCGCTTGTGGTACGGTGCCTCTCAAATTGGTCAACAGTGTACCTTGTCATTGTGCGTGTTTATACGTGTTCGGCATGCCGAAAGTAAAGTGTTCTAAAACGCAAACATATATTGAAACATTTGGGAGGGACTATTATACACAAACAGGAGAAAGTATCGTTTTGCATGCTTGTAATGTGAGTTTAGATAATGAGAAGTTATTTTGTGGTCTTCCTATATCTGTATTTCGGTTTGTTTACTATCACGTGAACTAGCATATGGTAGCTAGGGCATACGCCGAGCAAAGTCTGTACGGTACGGTTGCTGTTAACATATTCGATCGGGCACTAAGTTTTAAAGCCTGTTCATCACACAATACAATACATAAGATACATGAATACATAAAATGCTCTACTATTAAATCACTGCATTTCTAGCAGAGCATTTACAATGAATAAGTACCAATAACAAGATCATTATATAGCGATAAATCTTGACAGATCACTAACTCTTCTAGCTCAGCAAAACTGACGCTTGCAGCAGGAAGTAGAAAGTTAACTGACACATATCTGATTCCATCCTACTCAATAATTTACTTGATATTACTATATTTTATCATTTATTTTCATTTCTTATATCAATATTATTTTTGTAAGCAATAGTAATGATTAACGTAAACTTAAGTTCAGTACTATTCGTGTTCCCTTTTCCTTCTACTTTGGCTTCTCATTTTCACAATTATTTATAATTTCTACTGTATATTTTTACCTTTTCCCTTTTGGCTTTTTTTGCTTACTTTTTACTTTTATTTACTTATTTATTTATTTATTTATTTATTTTCTGTGTGTTGTAATAGGAATGATTAATTAAACTCCTTTACTATTCATGCTCCGGTCATGGAAACCACCTTTACCGGCCATGGGTGTCTCCATGCTGACCACATGCCCCCAATCCTGTCATCTACCTATTGTAGATGACGCAGCGGTCGGGTGGTAGCCTTGTCCTTTCAGTTTTACTATTCATGCTTTATTAAGTGCCAGTATGGTACTTTAAGATATTGTGTGTGGGGACGAAAAATGTCTGTCCGTCTCTCCGTCTGTCCGTCCGTGTGTCTGTACGCGCCATAACCCGAATACGCTTTTTCGGATTTTCATGAAACTTGGTAAACACATTTGTAATGCCCATGGGAAGACCCCTATTGATATTGAACTAAATCGGTTCACCGGTACCGGAGTAATGCCCAATTTAGTGCCTATTTTAAGAGATTATATTAGAAAGGCGCCATAACTCAAACAGGCTGTATCGGATTTCCATGAAACTTGGTATACGCATATATGACGTCCATGAGAAGTACCCTATTAAATTTGAAATAATATGTTCACCGGTACCGGAGTAAAACCCAATTTAGTGTCTATTTTTAAAGGCGCAATAACTCAAATATGCTTTATCGGATTTTTATGAAACTTCGTATACGCATTTATAATGTCCATGGGAAGACGTCTATTGATATTCGACCAAATCGGTTGGTCAGTACAGGAATAATGCCCAATTTAGTGCCTTTTATGTTAATATATAAGAAGTCGCGATAACTCAAATATGCTTTATTGGATTTTTCTGAAACTTTGCATATTCATTTATAATGAACTTGGGAAGACGTCTACTGATATTGGACCAAATCGGTAGACCGGTACCGGAGTAAACCCCAATTTAGTGTCTATTTTTAAGACTCGGTAACTCAAATACGCTTTACCGGATTTTTACGAAACTTGGTATACACATTTATAATGTCCATAGGAAGACGTTTACTGATATTAGACAAAATCGGTTGACCTGTTTCGGAGTAATGCTCAATTTAGTGCCTATTTTATGGTAATATACATATTCGAAAGAATTTATGAAATATCAAATCAGTTATCAAGACAACATAGCCTTTTGTTTTACTGTGATCTTATAAGGCTTTGGAAATTAAAATACAGTTAGCTATGACAAATAACACTATTGCTTTACATGCGCTTATCCAACTAGACCGTTAAACTGACCCAGATGACTGAGATGGTAACGTCTTAGCCTCACATTCTGGAGTTCCATGGTTCAAATCCCGAAACCGGCCAATTTTACTTTTTTTTTTGTATTCTGCATATCATAATTGCAATCATAAATGATGAAACAAAAACATACTGGCACTTTGTTACATCAGTTTACCTGATTTTATTTCTTCTGCTTTCGTTTCCCCATTTTTCTTGACAATGAAAAGAAGCATCTTTAATCTTTTCAGAATTGTTGTATTTATTGAATTGCACAATTTAGTGCTAGGTATTTATTTAATTCCAACAATCTCTTCTCAATTTAGATTTCTCTCCGAAAGTTTGTTACTGTACATTTTAATACGATATGCAAGATGTCCTCTTTACTATTTCAGAGCGGACATATACCTTTTATTGTATGCCTCCTCTTATTCCTTAATATCCAACTTCCTAATCTCCACCACGATAACCGTTTCCGTTGGAAGAATTTCTTAAGAAAAGAGAGGTCCTGGATTCGGTTCTCTGTCTTTAAAAAAATCATTGTATAAGGACAAAACTCAATAGTGCAGTGTGAGTAAACTGCTCTATTCATTATAAAATTTTATTCGCGAATGTTTCGGCTAAGTGGATATTATCAAACACCTACAGCTACCACTAGGTGTAGACTAATGACTAAGCCCAGTTTCATACCATAACCAATGGGAAAGCAATATCATATTTCGCCAAAAAGAAGATAAAACACAAAGTAAATTAGTTTTTCTTTAAATATTTTACTTCTCATTTCATGGATCTAAGCTAGTGTTTACACTGTTTATAGGTAGTATGATGTGACTTATATTATCTGTTCATTTTACATTTGCAGATTGTGAAGGAGCAAGATCAGTAAACTATACACATGTAGTTTACAAGCCTTGGTGAAGGAGCGCTGCGAACTGTTTACGTGGGTTCCTAATGGTGCTACCTCCCGGTAGGGGTGACGTGATGCACGCGCTGCCGAGCTAGGGTATTACCAGGACCTTCTATATTACCGGACCTGATACTGAGGGCGGAAGTAGTTTAAAATGGCCGACTGTTGAGTGGTAAACATTGACGTGAAACACGTGTTAGTCATGTGCTCTTCAGTTTATTGAGTAGTGTTATTATATGTAGAGAACATTGTGGTGATCATTTATTAGGGTTATTTACTTTCACATACAGCTTCAGGTTTCTTCGCATTAACAGTAATAATCATATCTGGTACATATGTAGATTCTAGAAGTGAAACTCTAACCTAAAAATGCCTCGCACTTGCAGTGTTCCAGGATGCAAATCCAATTACAATAAAGAAAGTCAATTTGTACATGTGTTTTTGTTTCCTAAAGATAAAGATTTAAGGGATAAGTGGACAAGATGCATCCATCGTGAACATTTTATCCCAACAGATAACTCTGTAGTATGTATAAAACATTTTGCTCCGGATTTAATTGTTAGAGAAGATAAATTCCAGTGTGCAGACGGTTCCTTTATATCAGTGCCTAGGAAAAAGTTAAAACTTGAAGAAGGAGCATATCCTACAATTTTTGAAAACCTTCCTTCGTACTTAACCAAACAGTTGCCACAGAAGAGGAAAGACCCAAGTGAACGTTTAGCTTCTGCTGTTGCTCGCGATGAAGAACAATTTGAAAACTGGAATGCTAGTGACAACATAGGTGGATTTGAAGAATTGAAGTGTCAATTGAGGAAGAAAAAGTTAGATCCCTACATTTTTTTAGACAAGGGGACCTATGTTATATTATGTAAAATTGAGGACAGTGGCTTCAACCAAGTTCCAAGAATTATTGTTTCTATTAAGATTGCATCAGATCTGAAAGTCCAGATTTTTCATAATGAGCTGGCCCTGCCTACTGAAAAATTTCACTGGTGCCTAGATAGAGACGGAACGTGTGACAAGTGGACCAAATTTGATTGTCTATTAAGTCATTTAAACTGTTATAAACTTCAGGATATGGATAACAAGGAAAAGCTGTCCATGTTACTTACTTCCATCAATGACATTGACGTAGACAGTTTAGAGCACAAAAGTCAGAATAAACTTAAATTTCTGCATGAACAATTAGGGTTATTATTACCCTCACAGCCAAGATATTCATCTCAAACTCTGATGTGGGCAGCTACATTTTTTTATTCTTTTCCTGGGGCATATAATTTTGTCCAGTCAAGTAAAATGTTAACGTTGCCACACCCTTCGTACTTAAGAAGACTTTTGTGTACGATGGGAACAAATAATTCTGGAATCAGTGCTTCTCAAATTTCATATTTAGGGCAAAAATGTAAATTACTGGAAGAACATGAAAAAACAGTAACTGTAATGCTGGATGAAATTTACATAACACCTAAATTAAGTTACAAGGGTGGTAAAGTAGAAGGACTTGCTGTAAATGAAGGTAGGGAACTGGACATTGCTACTACAGTTCAAGTTTTTATGATTTCTTCACCTTTGTCTAGTAATGCAGATGTTGTTGCCCTTTTTCCAGTGAAGAATTTAACAAGCATTGCCCTATACAAGATGACTTGTGAAGTACTCAGTGTACTTGAAACCTGTGGTTACACACCTTTATGTCTCATATCCGATAACAATCGGGTTAATAGAGGTATGTTTCAGCACATGTGTGGGGGCAGTTTGACTACAAATGTAAAAAACCCAGCCAACACAGAAAAAGAACTTTTTCTATTATTTGATTCTGTGCATTTGTTAAAATGTATTAGGAACAATTGGTTGAATGCACCAAGCCAAACTCTCCATATTCCAGACATAGACCATCTCCTATCAGGTATTCCAACAGGTTGGCTAAATGAACCCAACGGTGAGTGTTCCACATCATCCATCACCTGTTCTTACTTCACAAAAGAAGCTAGATTCAGTGATTTGATACAGCTTCATGAATCAGAACAAAGTTCCTTAATCAAGGAAGCTCCTGCGCTAACAAGAAAAGCTCTCTACCCAACATCTTTTGAGAGGCAGAATGTCATGTTAGCTGTTAAAATATTTGATGAAAGAAATATTGTTGCTCTAGAAAGAAGGAAGACAGAGAATTTATGCTCAGATGGAACAATAAATTTTCTGAAATTGATTCTCAGATGGTGGAAAGTGGTTAATGTGAAGAACCCATCTAAAGGAAAACATCTAAGAGATTGTAATTGTGATCCTATTCTTGGACTTGAGGATCCAAAAATAAGTTTTTTGCAGGAGTTGTCATTATTTTTAAAGGTCTGGCAATCTGCTGAAGTAAATGGAAAGCTATCTAATGATACTCACACTGCACTCATGCATACTATTGACAGTATGGTTAAGATGTGTAGCTACATATTCAATAAATTGAAATGGAAATTCATATTGCTGGGGAAATTTCAGACAGATAAGCTGGAAGGCAGATTCGGACAATATCGACAGATGAGTGGTGGTAATTACCATGTTTCAGCAGAGCAAGTTTTAGAATCTGAGAGGAAACTGAAACTTTGTAGTGTTCTCAGGATGCGATCTGCCTCTTTAGGTGAACTATCTATCACTTCGTTTGTATCATCATGTTCAGACATGACTGACAGTGCCGTTCAGAATGTAGGCCTAATGGAGAGTGTCTTAGATAAGTTTGATGGTGTTTTGGAATTTATACAAACAATTGAAGTTGATAAAAGTGCACAGGATGTGATGATTTGTATCGGTGGATATGTTGCACATAGTGTAATCAACTCACTGGGATCCAACACAGAAAAGTGTGAATTGTGTGTGTCCACACTATCTACTGGAAGAGACTTGGTAGTTGAAAATGTTACATCATTCTCCTATTTTGATGCTCTAAACCGTGGGGGTCTGAAATGCCCATCTGAATATGTGATTAATTTATGTACAGTTGTTTATAGAATATTTAATATTTTAATCAGTGAAATGTTTGAAAGTGACTTTTTGCACTTGAACTGCCAGAGAAGCGTAGTAATCAATTTAGCAATGGCTTATTTTGAATTATGTATCACAGACATTGATGTTTTGTGTAAATGTGGAATGACATTGAGGCAGCTAACAGTGAAGTGCAGCAAGGTGTTGGCCAACATATTTATTAATAACTATTGCAAAATTCAAAATACAAAGCTGTCAGTGAAAGATGCAAGTAAGAGTCATCGCAAGTCCTCCAAATTCAGGAAATAGGTTGTAGGCCTACTAGGCTATCTGCTCTCCTATTGAAATTTATATAAGTTTAATAAGTCAATGTGTTTATAATTTTCAATGACAATAGTGCGAACAACAAGAATAATGATAAGCTTGAATAGCTAATGTAGTTGTGTATAAATTTGACATTTACTATCAGCATCAGTGGACAGTGTTGTGAAAATGAAGACAAGACAGCGTGTTAATTCTTGGTTGCAGTTGGCGTCTTACTTGCAGAATTAAGGTAAGATTTCTTAAATGGTACTTGTAGTGCTCAGTATTATAGTTTCCTTATTTTTAAATATGTTGTCTCTCACAAATATTACGTGTTTAGCTGACAATAGGCAATAACACATGGCAGTAGCATAACCAATAGTAAGTTAGTTTTAACCATTGTCTTTTGTTATTAGTATAGGCCTACTGCTGTCTTTCTATATTCCCTACTGATTATTTAAATAGGCCAGGCACTATTTGTTTATCACATAAGATTTAAAAAACGCAAAATACTTGCATTTAGTTTCTATTTACATCATACAAGCCAACCCCTCAAGTGGCGGCCATCTTGGATGCTAGTAGCAGGTCCGGTAATATAGAAGGTCCTGGTATTACGGTCTATCATTGCTTTGTCGTCGTTAGCCCACTGAACAACTTAACGCCGCTCCTAAACAGAAAGACCTCTGTGCTCGGAAGTAAAGTAAATACTACTGCATCTCCATGCACACTTGATAATTTAATTTATTCGTATAATACCTTAGTCTTGTTCATCTCATTGTGATAATCTGACGAATTTGACTTTGAGTCATATATGAGATCGGCCCCTTCAATAATCCCCATCTCTCCACCCGCGTTTACCACTATTGCTCTTTGTCCAGAACTCTCATTTTTTCGCACACCCATATGTCATCGTGTTGCCAGCATTTACTTACTGTGTAATGAGTGTGCACCTCTCTCGTTCTCTCTCAGAGAAATTTTGCCCGACGCGCAACAATGTCCGACCTCTCCACCAAAAATGATCTATTTTTACATTTTTTGACTTAAATCCAATTTCCTTTACGATTTTCCAAAACGTGGTTTTGTTCCCTGTGAAATGAATATATGGTTCCTCCTTAACAGCATTGTAAAGTTTTCGGAGAGTTAGAATTTCTCGTCGAATTTCGTAAAACTCCAGAAATTTTCTTTTGACCAAGCATTTATCAAAATCGTCTAAACACTTTTGTTTATTTCTCTGCCTCTTTTTTCTTGGTGTCACAACTTTCTGGCCACTCTGTTCAGCTTTATTTACGTCGTCCACTACGTTGTGCACTGTTCTCAAACTCTTCCCTACTGCTGCTGCTGCTCTGTCCATAGCCCTTTCCAAAGGTATTAATAGACCTTTTTTATTTGTTTGACTCCATAACGCAAGTGTGTCGCTCACTGTACCGCACTACACCGTATCACTTTACGTACTGCGTGCAGTTCGGTAATGTTCGTGCATCGTCGGCACGTCGTACGCTCGGCTATGTGTTTTCAACGGTAGTTCCTCTCTTTGCCGTCTGCAAATGTAAAGTGAACGAGTAATACATTAATGTAAGTGATTGTCGTAGGTAATCCCACTATCGATACATTCGCGACAGCACAGCAGTAGTGAATCTGATGAAACTCGAAAACTCGAGTTCGATTTATTAAGACTATTCCATGAATCAAAATGTAACGGATTATACAAATAATAATTATGTTCTAACTTTGTTATATTAAAAAAACTGTTAGCTACGAGAACGCGGCATAACCTACTATAGCCAAATATGAATCATGAATCGATTCCAGTTACCAGGTTGTAACCAATGCTTCCAATGGTACACATAAGACTGAATTAACTTAATTCAAGGAAGCTAACAGCAGAACAGAATAAAAGCACACGAAATTGCTTGCACCTAATCGAAATTGTGTTTTTAATCAATGTGCATTGATATTATTTCAATTTCCAAACATGTTATGTTGTATAAAATAATGTGTTTTTATTCTGTTCTTGGCAGCATGTGACGTATTAATCACCGCACGTTTGATACATACATTTTCAGTAACGAGCTGACGTTTTTCAGATAAATTCGCATCTTTGTATTATTAGCAAGCATGAATGGTATAGTCTTTTGTAAAAACAATTATGATTGACTAACGTAAACTTCGATTCTTAGACTTCAGTGGCGGCTGTATAACGGAAAGCCTAGAGAAGAAGTTTTGAGAATAATTTTATCTAAAGAAAAGTGAGCTTGAGGCACTATTTGCAGCGTAATTACTGTATTTACAGTTCATGGTTACATGACCCTATAGGCCTAATGATCTTCTCCTACTGCCCTAAAGAGGTATGGTCCTAATGCCGAGAAGCACCTATTGAGTTCGTCTATGGCCTATGAGAAACCCGTTCTTTCAACCACTCATTCTTTCATTCATATTGCTGCAATTTTTAATAATAAATGTTTAAGACTTCGATTCCTAGTCGGGACAAGTTACCTAGGTGGGATTTTTTCAGAGGTATTTCCTCATTTGTAAGACGAATGTCGGATAACTTTATACCCTTGTGTTCCCTGGATATAATCTGGCCGGCGTCTCCATTCTATCCGCGCCATCTCCAGAATGAGTATACGTGTGTGTCCCGTTCTATGTGTGCAAGTTGTCTTGGAAGCAGCCCCGGCATTGGGCTGATCATTCATCCGGGAAGCCCTCCGTGTCCATATCTGGTCAAATATGTATGTATGTAATCCAAAGATAATTCCTTTCCCAACAAGTCGCTGTCCTATAAGGCCCGGGTGGCGTGGACCACATAATCGTCGTTACATCGGGGAAGGTTAAACTAAGGTAATGAATATGAAAAAAAGTTAAGAAATGTAGGCCTGAACATTAATTATATTGAATAATTCGCAGTAAATTGTTGTCAACTTTTCTACCACACGAAATAGCTAAGAACATAGAATTAATTAATCGGGATATGAGAAGTTGATGTCTTGAGATGCGAAATCCCCCACCGCTCTAAGAGGATATCAAGAGAGTAAGGGAAAACATAGTATACGATTGTTTTGTATGTAATAGAGATGAAGGTAAATTTCAGAGGAGGTTGGGTTGTCTGTCCAGAACAAACCTGCTTTTGTACATCTTGAGCATAAATACAGCCATGAAACAATGGTGCCAACATTCATCCACATTCAAATTTCGAATCCAGAAGTGCATAGGATATTCTAAAATTTTGATGTGGCATTCTCTGATTAAGTTTTCCGTGCCATATGACCATGGGCTACTAAAATGAAACCCTCCCCCTCCCGTGAAAATTTCCGACACATATATTTTCTTGTTGGTATTGCCATCAAGTTTAAGTTTTTAGTTGTTTGCCCCTTGTCAATTACAGCATTTACCAGGAATACCCGGAAAACCACGGAAATCCGGAGAAAATGAAGTTTTCATTGTTCTTTGCTCCCAATATTCCCAGGGAATTTCTGACTCACACATTTTTGTTGGTATTGGCATCTAGTTTAAGGTTTCAGTTGTTTGCCCCTTACAAATTACAACATATCCCCGGAAAACCACGTATATACGGAGAAAATGACTATGTTTTATTTTTTAAATCATTGTTCTTTACTCCAAATATTTAAAGGGAATTTCTGACTCATATGTTTTTTTTTATTGGCATTACCATCTAGATTAAGGTTTCAGTTGTTTGCCCCTTATCAATTACAGCATATCCACGGAAAACTCCGAAAACCACGGAAATCCGGAGAAAAATTACTTCGTTTTAATTTCGCAAAATCTTTGTTCCAAGGCGGTCTTGGTCTTGCACTCTCAGTCTTGGTCTCGGTTTTGCATAGGTAACCCTGGTCTTGGTCTTGGTCTCGGTCTTGCATCGGTGGTTTTGGTCTTGATCTCGGCTTGCATACTCGGTCTTGGTCTTGTTGCAGGAGTCTTGCAGTTTTCTTTTACGCATTTTACTGTGATTGATGGCGTTTACATGATTTACAGTTACACCGATTACATGTGTGTTATTGCTTGCGAAATTAACAAAAGCTAATTTCTTTTAGTTGCTTTGACCATGTAAACAATAACAAAATATGTAAAAGCAGCGGTTTTAGTAATTTTTAAGTATAGATATATGATGCTGATAGTGTAGGCTACTTACGTAGTAAGCACCTAATATGTGACAGACATAAATACCGTTCATAGCTTGCTGAGTCCTGCTGTACTGCTCTCTTCCAAACCAACCCTATTATTGATATCTTTTTTCAGTTCCGATGCTTCTTCAGACCTGAAGTATTTCGATTTGTCATTTTTATTTCGACTTTCTTCTTCTTTGAACTTTGTACCTACCGGTACATAGTTGTAAAATGATTAAAACTTATGAATTTTGATAGAACTCTGCTGAAACGGTAATTGCAGGATAATCCCGGATGGTCTATGGTCTTAAAGCAAAATTTTACAGTATTCGATTAATTATTGTCATGCTACCAAAAAAAGGAACAAATAACACAAAAATGTACACTTTGGAAACTCCTGTTACTAACCAAACTTCGCAAATTCCCCTTCTATCCCACCCTCTAGACTGTTTCTCAAACAACCTTCTTGTCAATGGTTGATGAGGGTTGAAGTGTAGCCTCGTCTTTCAAGATTTTACAACATGCACAGTCCTTGTTAAAAAGTTTTTGATGTAAAAGTTATAAAGTTGTGTAATAGGTAAATAGCCTATAACATATAACTCTTATTTATATAAAAATCTATGAAATAAAATGACATAATTACTCTCACATACCGTAGTAATTTAGTTTAGTTCAGTAAAGCAGTGACCAACATCACATTATTGGCACCAGTATACATGTATAATTTCTTCTCGTATTCGTGCACATAACAGCCTCTTGTGAGGATTGGACTTTTTAACTTTGTGTTGGGCTTTCCTAATAAAGTATCTCTCCATTAGCTGTGCCACCCCTTAAGTGATCTAATATAATAGTAGAATTTTTTAGCTGACTAAACACTCACTATTGCTTTCAAGAACAAGGTGCAAACTGATTTATTTTTGCTTTACGGGACTTGTTTTCAAATGAATACCCAAGGGTTCCTAAAAAAAATATATGACTTATTCATTTAGTATTCGTTACAAATGCAAAAGTAAAGCTTGACATAATAACACGTTTCATACGGTGCCAAAACGTTTTAAAACCATAATATAATATTATAAAACTAAATTAGACGTGTTACAAATCATATCCTGAAAGAGTGAAATTTCATCTACAGCCTAGTATAATTTACTTTCCGTAAGTTTGAAACTTTACTAGCGAAAAAATTATATTTAGCACTACGGGTCTATATACATATGGAGGACGGACTTAATGGGCTAAGTATAATAATGAAGGGCCTAGTTCCATAAGGGGGTAAGGCAGAAGGACATAGTTTCGAGAAATCTTGATGTTTTTAAACAATGTTACCACTCACAAGTAGGTGGTTTAAAGTTTAATTTTATAGCATATATTTTTGAAGGACAGGCTAAATTAGTGTTGTGCAAATTTACCTGGTCCCAAAAAAAATGTTTCATTCTCTGTTGTTGCAAGTTCATAACCGTATCAATACTGCCGCAATTATCTATTTTTTGACGTTTGAAGAAATTTCTTACATCCATTTCAGAAAGCACAATTACAGCAAAAAAACACCAACAAAACGTTCCAAGATTGCGATTATCTGCACGATTTTTTATACACTAGTTTTTTTTATGTATTCTCAAGTTTTATTTCGATCTGATTGATTTGCCAAAAGACCTCCCCATATTTCCTATAGGGAAACTCCCTAATAATGTAGAATGGACAACGTTATGGTTGGTTTTAAGTATAATAGATTCTGTATTAAGTGCGAAACTTGCTTACGTAACTTCATTTAAGGAAGTGAGCTTCCTTTAGTGTGATTTATCTGTAATATAATTTTATTGGATCATTCGCCGCCGGACAGGACATAACGGTACTACGGTTATATTGATATCGGCACCATTCTGTGGGACATCTGCAAAAATTTCTCCCAACATTGTGGGTAAATATATTTTCTTTAATGTCCCTCGAACTTGGTGAAAACCAAGGCTGGTATACTGTAGAGGTTGCCTCATCGTGCGGTAACCAACGAGAGAAGACCCGGTGCGTGACGCTCTCCGTATCCAAAAAGAGTGCACCATTTAAATAATACATGTGAATTCCATATACAACCTCTCGCACCGCCATGTTAAAACGAATTTCTGCAATGAAAACTTACAATTAATCTGACAGATTTCCCTGAACGGCATTCCATACAGCTATTTCCTTCAATTTGTGGAAGTTAAATGCACGATAAGCACCCCATATTAAATTTTAAAACATTTAATTACAATAGTTCTCTAGTATTAGTGTACGAAAGGCAAACAGATGTAACAAAGACCTTTAGAATGTAATGAAATTTCATTTTGCGTAGAATATAAATACTGACTGCATAATTTATCAACAAAACTGTAAAAATTCTGCCATACAGTTATTTAATAACTAGTTTTTCTGATCTCTCACTGGATTAAAAGGAAGCTTTAACTGAGGACTTGAAACTTTAAACACATAGCCCCCGTAACTTAAATCGCCTATTACCATGCTCAGTAGCCTATTTGAATAATGATTATATCCTTTTTACACCTACATTGATATTCAAAGCCTACTCTGACGTATAGAACCTTTCCTGTCTACTTGAACCAATATAACGCAACTATTCAGCTCATTCCAATCTGCTTGCAGAAAATTGCAAAATAAACTGAAGTGTGAAATAAAATAATCAGGTTATGCACCCGGTATTCTTTATAATTATTCAATAAAACACAATTAAACCGTAGATTAATTAAAACTGCAACCTATTTGACGGGTGTGTTATTGACACACAATAGTGGCGGTGTTTAAGTTCGTGCTACTGATGCATATTAAGGATGCATGTCGAATGGGAAAAGATACTAAAAGTATAAAATGCCTGGCCTAGAAATATTTGCTTGCATGAAGAAGAGTTATGATTATTTATGACCCAATTAGATGAAAGTCCAAAACTTTAGAGAAAGTAGAAATGTAATTTATGGGGGTGGCTGAAGTCTTTCAAGTTAAGAAATAATCTGTTTACAAAACGTGTGTGTTATAAATTAGAACTAGGGTATATGGGAAGAAAAATATTATTGTAGCCTATGGGTTTGGATTTCGAATGGTTATTCTATGATTTACTAAAGACTGCACAACTTCTAAAGAACCTGCTTCAGTACCGTTATGTTTTATTACTATATTGTACATTTTTAAACAGGTCAGATGAAACCTCACCCCTATGCAAAAATCTTTTAAATATATCCTACACATCGATTAATATTACGCGTACATTTTATCTCCATAGCCGTTCAATTTGAAACTTTACAATAAAATATTTATAATTTTACACTCTCAAATAGTGTATAACATCTCGTGGAATTTTTATTTAAAGTTCTGCAACAGGACAACAGAGACCATTGAAATTTACCCTCAAAGTTTACTGTTAGCTTATACCACCATGGTTGTGTATGAAAATATTACATTTTCTTCATGGAGAGAAAAAGGACGCTTTAAAGTAATAATAAAAATACTTAAGTTAATGTTTACAATATGTTCTCTCTCACAAGTATTATATTTTCTTTCGATAAATATTTTATTCAACTCACTGAAGTAAAATTTAATTATACTATATTTTAATTTTTTTTAATCTTGCAATATTAATTTTGAATTACCTGATCAGGCATCTATCCTGTTATCTTTTTTATACTTCTTAATTTTGTACAAATGCCCGTGGACGTCCGCAGAATTTTTGCCAACCTTGCCCTTGGGGGGCAAATGAACAAATTATTGCCGCCACCACCATCACTATGTTATTATTACTATAACCATTTTATTATTATTATTATTATTATTATTATTATTATTATTAATATTAATACTATTAGTAATATTATTGATATTATTATTATTATTATTATTATTATTATTATTATTATTATTATTATTATTATTATTATTATTATTATCATTATCATCATCATCCACATACTTGATTTACTGTAGTTGGACCTATGACTATGGATACATAGTAAAATGTATAGCAGTACACTCACATGAATTTTTCTACCCCTTACAATTTCACAGACAAAATGGGATAGACTGCACCCATTTCTTTACCTTCATTACAATAAATTGCTTGACTGGAAATGTTTTCAAGTTTACTAAAATTAATTATTCCTATATGCTCATATCTAAGGTAGTGAGCTGTTACCACTCGTTTTTCTCGTTTTTGTGAAAACAACTCATCTAATAGTATGTGGAAATCTAAGCCACACTTCATATTAGTTGCTTGTATTAGTTTAGTTTAGAGATTTCTGTGTAAACAAAATATCCAGAGGGGGCAGTGGCCCTACCCTGCCCTCTCCCTTCCGGACGGCCATGAAATGCCTTGATCTTGTTCAAAACTAATATCACAATTTCAATAACAATACATGTCACAAAAATAGTTTTTCAAAATAAATACCATACTATTAAGATTCTCAAAATTTCCAGGGGGTAGACAGTGGCCTACCCTGCTCCCCGTTCCGGACGCCCAAGGTTTTATACGGAGTTCACGTATGATTTAAATGGAGCGCCCATTTTGGGATAAGGATAGCATTACGCAGGGAGTCTTCTCTCATTGGTTACCACACAATGAGACAACCTTTACAGTGTACAGTACAGTATATAAGCCTTGGACTACCCCGGCTAGCGACTCTTCGGCGTCTTTGAGTAGCGGTAGCTTTTTCGCTGCATACACAATGGGGCTTTATAAAACTTTTTCACGTAGCAAGACTGAAAGAGTCTTACAGTTAGGTCTTGTTCTTGCCAGAGTCTTGCAGGCTTGGTCTTGGTCTTGGTCTCGGTCTTGCATGGTCGGTCTTGGTCTCTAACGCTGATGCGGTCTTGGTCTCGGTCTTGCATTTTCTGCAAGACCAAGACCAAGACTGCAAGACCTAGACTGGTCTCGCTCATCACTAGTTCTTTGCTCCTAGTATTCAAAGGGAATTGGTGAATCATATGTTTTTCTTTTCGTATTGCCATCTAGATTAAGGTTTCACTTGTTTGCCCCTTGCCAATTACAGCATATCCCCGAAAAACCCGGAAAACTATGTATATAGGCCTACGGAGAAAATGACTATGTTTTATATTTTAAATCTTTGGTCTTTGCTCCTATTATTCAAAGGGAATTTCTGACTCACACGCTTTTGTGTTGGTATTGCCATCTAGATTAAGGGGTCAGTTGTTTTCCCCTTATCAATTACATAATATCTCCGGAAAACTCCGAAAACCACGAAAATCCGGAGAAAAGATTTTGTTTTAAAAATCTTTTCGCTTTGATACTAATATTCCCAGGGAATTTCTGAATCACATAATTTTTGTTGTTATTGCCATATAGTTTGAGGTTTCAGTTGTTTTCCCCTTACCAATTACAGCATGACAAAGAATACTGGAAAAAATCCTGATGCTGAAGGGATGAAAGCGATTGAAAACCTGGCAGAACACCCTTCATATTCTAATTTGACATCTGTGAATGATTAATTTTCTTGCCAAACCTTCCCCAGTCACTACTAAACTTTCTTGTCTAGAGTTATAGAAGGGACATTGAGTAAAACAGCACAATTTTGGATTGGTAATATGGACAAAGTGTCATTGATTTTGAGATTTCAGCGAGCAAATAAAGAAAACAACTTTGACTTACACTTGGTATGTTTAGAAGATATGGTTCCCCTTTTCTTTGCATGTGACCATCACAATTATGGCAGATATCTTTTAGTCCACATACTCACCCTTTTGAACCTACTAAGGACACACCTGAAGCAGAAGAATTACTTCGCAATAACGGTTACCGTGACTGTAGATCACCAGTTCCGAGTTCTAGAAATTCTGTGGATTTCCATGGTTTTCCGGGGATATGCTGTAATTGATAAAAAGCAAACAACTGAAACCTTAATCTAGATGACAATGCCAACAACAACAAATATGTAAGTAAGAAATTCCCTGGGAATATTACGATCAAATAACAAAGATTTAAAAAATTTTAAAAATTTTAAACTCATTGTCTGCGGATTTTCGTGGTTTTCAGAGTTTTCCGGGGATATGCTGTAATTGATAAGGGGCAAACAACTGAAACCTTAATTTAGATGACAATACCAATTCCAAATCATATGAGTCACCAATTCCCCTTCAATACTAGGAGCAAAGAATTAAGATTAAAAATATTAAAACAAAGTAATTTTCTCCGGATTTCCGTGGTTTTCCGAGTTTTATGGGGATTTGCTGTAATTGATAACGGGCAAACAACTGAAACCCTAATCTAGATGGCAATACCAATACAAAAACATATGAGTCACCAATTCCCTTTGAATACTAGGAGCAAAGAACTAAGATTAAAACAATTAAAACAAAGTAATTTTCTCCGGATTTCCGTGGTTTTCCGAGTTTTATGGGAATTTTCTGTAATTGATAACGGGCAAACAACTGAAACCTTAATCTAGATGGCAATACCAATACAAAAACATATCAGTCACCAATTCCCTTTGAATACTAGGAGCAAAGAACTAAGATAAAAAAAATTTAAATAAAGTCATTTTCTCCGGATTTCCGTGGTTTTCCGAGTTATATGGGGATATGTTGTAATTGATAAGGGGAAAACAACTGAAACGTTAATGTAGATGGGAATACCAATACAAAACCATATGAGTCACCAATTCCCTTTGAATACTAGGAACAAAGAACTAAGATTTAAAAGAATTAAAGCAAAGTCATTTTCTCCTGGTTTCCATGGTTTTCGGAGTTTTCTGGGATTTTCTATAATTGATAAGGGGCAAACAACTGAAACCTTAAACTGGATGGCAATACCAACAAAAAACATATCAGTTAGAAATTCCCTTTGAATATTAGAAGCAAATAACAGGTATTAAAAAATAAAACATTGTCATTTTCTCCGTATAATACGTGGTTTTCCGGGTTCTCCGAGGATACGTTGTAATTGGTAAGAGGCAAACAACTGAAACCTTAAATTAGATGGCAATACCAACAAAAAATATGTGAGTCAGAAATTCCCTGGGCATATTAAGAGCAAAGAACTTGGAAAATTAAAACAAACTTATTTTCTCCGTATTTCCATAGTTTTCCGGGGTTTCCGGGTAAATGCTGTAATTGATAAGGGGAAAACAACTAAAGACTTAAACTAGATCGCAATATCAATAAAAATACATGAGTCAGAAATTCCCTGGGCATATTAGGAGCAAAGAACAAAGAAAAATTAAAACAAACTCATTTTCTTCGGATTTTCGTAGTTTTCCGGGCTTTCCGGGTAAATGCTGTAATTGATAAGGGGAAAACAACTAAAAACTGAAACGAGATGGCAATACCAACAAAAAATATATGAGTCGGAAATTCCCACGGGGGGGGGGGGGGGTATACAGTAACCTACGCTCTTATAGTATCGCGATTCCAGCAGATCATTTAAAATACCCTGTCAACCTGTTTGCATGTTAATGGTCAGAAAACAAGTTTTTTCTTGCCTATATATTTCATCTGATGAATTTTTGGAGGTTAAAATTCAATTCATATATAAGTTATATTGAAACACTCAAACCGTAATGTTCCTTACACAAGCCTGGGAAGTGAATGCCGTACGATGAAGGAAACATTTAACAATCTTCCTTCATACCTACTGTATCCCTTGACCGGTTCGGCCAGTCATAACCGTGATAACATTAATCCATTTACTGTTGACTTGATATTGTTGAATACTATATAGGCCTAGTGGGACAGCAACGAAATCAAGCATGATCTACAGAAGAAGCAACGTTTAAGATAGTAAATACCAATTACTGAATATTACCGGATTTGCCAGTGATGTATGGAGTTATTCTTGTAGTCCGTGAATATATAGCCTGCCACTGATACGAAGGTCTATTGTCGTGAACATTATTCACATTTGGAATGGTAGAGTCAGACTGAAAAATGCAATGCCATAGCCGGGATTTGAACCAGAATCTTCGGCTCTCCATGCCGCCGCTTTACCATTCAGCTACCGAGGTAACATGCCGGTACAATATTTATTCTCCACCTGACTCACATGTCCCGATATACCACCAAGTTTTGCAGTTTTCAGTCTGACTATACCTTTCCATCTTGTCAAACGCACGGCCACTAAGAACTAAAGCTTGGATTTGAAACTTTTTTTTGCATACATTTTCTAAAGGGTTGTTATAAGCCACCCACTGTTTGTAGAAACTCAGTCTTGCCTGCTGAACAAAAAAAAAACACTTTTCTTGAAGTTCAGACAACTGAATACCCGCTCTGTACAATACGACCTCTTATTCTGTATCAGAATGTGAAATGAGAAAGGTGTATTGCCCATCCTAAAGAGAGTGATTTAATCTGATTTTATTCGGGTTGTGCATCCATCAGGGGTGCGATGCACAGGGGGTTCTTTTCATTTCTACAACCAATTAACATGAAAAGAATGTCAAGAAGCAAAACTTTTATTTGGGCAGAGGAAGTTACGAGTTTCAGTCTACGGATAAGGAGAAGGATCACGCTTATATTGTATTAAAATATCTCCAAGAGTTATAGAATCTACTTTAATTAATTCGTTGTTAGTTTTCTTTTTTAAATAAGTGAAATTTTACTACATTTAACATTTCGTAAAAGCAAGTTCAATTCATTCTTGTGTTGACTTGACTAGGAATGTAGACGAAATGAAGATGCTTAGCTGAAAGAGGAATCTCCGATAATTGCCGTTAGAATCAGGACGGTATGCGACCTAACTACCTCTGCAGTCACATTCATTTAGTTCCGCCAATTAAGCGAATGACCTCCTTTCCTATTGCTCTCATATCTCCTGCTACCCGCTTGAACCATTATTCACCAATGTGTCATCGCATATGAATCCAGCTCTTACGAGGAGAACGATAAAATTAGACAGAATAGATGAAAATATACAAACGAGTAAACTTAGTAACAGCCTATGTGAAAGTGTTTTGGCAAGAGTGGCAAAATTGCTACGAAACTCACATTTGCGCGGTGCGGCTCGTAGCGATTCGTTCACTCACACTATTGAGGTTTAGTACGGTGCTTAAGAAAAACTCTTATGTGAAACACATAACTTCATCTACCCAAATAGCCTAGTAGGCCTAGCTTCGGCTCTTAGTAGAATATATTATAATACAATACAGAACAGTCCCATACCACAATTTAATAAAATCAGGTAAACTGATATAACAAAGTGCCAGAATGCTTTTGTTTAGACAGTTATAATTGCAATTATGATATGCAAAAAATTGCAAAAAATATTTTTTTTTTTAAACTTATTTCCAAGTTAAGCTCCAGATTAATTAATTAACCAGGACTTGCGGAACAACAAAGGTCTAGTTTAAAAAATTAGATTAAAATCGTCCAGCATCAGCAGAACCATAGTCTACAAATGTTTGATATAATGACGATCGCTCACTCACAGAAATATAAAGAAAATGTCAATTTGGTCGGCTTCAGGGATTTGAACCAAGGACTTCCAGAATGCGAGTCCAAGACGTTACCATCTCGGGGACCTCGCTCAGTTTAAAGGTCTAGTTTGATAAGCGTATGTAAAGGAATAATGTTATTTGTCATAGCTAACTGTATTGCAACTTCCAAAGCCAAATATGGAGATCCTAAAACAGTATATTGTCATGATAACTTATTTGCATTTGATAAATTCTTTCTAATACGTTACCATAAAATAGGCAATAAATTGGGTATTACTCCGGTACCGGTCAACCGATTTGGTCCAATATCAATAGGCTTCTTCCCATGGATGTTATAAATGCGTATACCAAGTTTCATGAAAATCCGATAGCGTATTTGAGTTATCGTGCTTTTTGTTATATATTACCAAAAAAAGGCACTAAATTGGGCATTATTCCGGTACATTCTTTGGTCCAATATCAATAGACGTCTTCCCATGGACATTATAAATGCGTATACCGAGTTTCATGAAAATCCTATGAAGCCTGTTTGAGTTATCGCGCCTTTAAAATTGACACTAAATTGGATTTTACTCCGGTACCGGTCAACCTATTTGGTCCATTATCAATAGGCTTCTTTCCATGGACGTTATAAATGTGTATACAAAGTTTCATGAAAATCCGATAAAGCGTACTTGAGTTATCGCGCGTACAGACATACGGACAGACAGACGGACGGACATTTTCCCGTCCCCACATACAGTCTCATGAAGTACCATACTGTCACTTAATACATTAAACATATTGTGGGACTTTAAACAAAACAGTTAAGCCGATTTAGAGACGGCTGACTCACAGTTATTAATCAGATTTCTTGTCTCTATGGACATAACTTGATGACATTTTTAAACTCACAGAGGAATTGAGTTGTAAGTCATCCACCGTGTAGATTGGATGTGACAGTATGTGAACAGGGCCCTTACGTCAGAATAGCTTTTGCTTAGAGCGAAAATGCTAGAGAGAAATACTTTATTCAAGTCATCTGCCTGGCAATCCAGGTGACCATACAGATCCAGAACAAACAAACAAAAAAATCATACATTACATAGTAACATGAACTGAATTAAAACGGAACATAAGAACTCTAAGTAGGCTACCATATAATTGATTGTGCAATAAAAGTAGCGAATCTTCTAAAACCCTAATACATATTTTAACAACAGTGTCACTAGAGACTGAAGAAATGTATTAACAAAGGTGAAACTTGCACCGCGTGCTCCAAAAAGCAGACCCTTCACCTCCCATGCATTGACAGGTAAGTTATATAGCTCTCACTAAGGTGAGGGATCCATGGTTGGTATATGGCCTCCTTTTCCGCACTCACACGCTTAGCTTGTTCCCTATCCTCTTCCAAGCGAACTGTAGGATCCAAAATAAACCCTCGTTTTACAGTTCTATTAATGGCTATTATGTCGGCTCTTCGATTACTGCCATCTTCCGCGATGCAATGCACCTCTTCATACACTTCCCAGTCTTTTGGTCAAAGGGAGGCGTTGGAAGCTTTGAGAACTTCGAGGGATTTCATAGATCGGGCTATGAGTGCTTTCATGCTTCCAACTACTGCAATACAGTGGATTGGCACCATGCCGTCGTGAATGCATGTTTATGGGTGTCTGCTCCCTGCTGTGCCCTAAATCTAGTGGGAGAACTCGAACAGCATGCAGGATCAGTCAGGTGGAAAAAGTAAACAACCTAATTTCATGCGGGGATTTTTAAACGCACACTTAAAGTGTATCCTGGAATGCCCTTGGATGTCTCTTTAGTAGTCTATTAGAACCAGGCTACGAGTCACGTAATGGAGATACGGTTTCTTCAATATTGAAACAGAAAAAATGGGTGCTACAATCTGGCTGTAACTAGTATAATCTACAGCAATAACCACCGAAGTAATCGTCGAGTGTAATTATGATTTATTGTTCAGTTTCTAAAATTAATTTCATAGTAACGCTTAGGCCTACTTGTCGTAATCTCAACTAATCCAGCGAGAGGCATTTCTTTATTTTATACATACTGTAATTACTTTTACCAATTAAAGATTGCACGAAGAAAACTTATGTTTATCATGATACTGTTTAATCTTGTTAAGTATTGAAGAAAGTTTTCAACGAAAATAAGATGACTCATAGTACCAAAAGAAACGTGTTCACAACCTTGGTTGGTCCATCGTACTCACACACACTGTTACGATGGACCAATCAAGATTGTGATATCAGAACAGAAATTCTAGATTGATTTTAACATATAGTACACATTAGATTTCATTAAAGCCTACTAGTGTTAACTCACCAAGAACATTAGATTTTATCATGTTCATAATGTGATGCTGGAGAGACAATTGTTTAGACGGTTTTTAATCTTTTATATTATTCCAATAGCGATATAAAGCTTCAGATTTTATCACATTTTAACTGTATACATTTGATGGCAGCTGTACAGAGCCTGTACATTTTAGGCCTATTAGAAATAATTTTATACTTAGCTGAAACAAGAATCTATTTTACTGAACGTAATAAATTCTTTGTACGTTAATGGCAAGTTTCTCTGGGCGTGCTGAATCCCACCCGTTAATTACAGTTTTCTTGTTCGGAGGCACTACTTCTACATCAAATAACTTATAGGCTATCCTTACGAGGATTAGCACCAGAACACTCCAATTGAACAACAAGGATTGATTCTGGGCCTCCAGCTCAATGCTAAACACTGGATTAGCTAATAGACTAATATTATATCCTCTTACTGCCTACCAGCTTCCCAGCCATTTTTTAATGAAATCCAGTGGTTGGGCGGTAAGAACTACCCGATATGGAATATTGTGCTTAGAGTAACTGATATTACAAATAGGCCCTTCTCCATTTTCTCGTGTGTTATTCCGTTGTTCTGGGCGCATTATTGCGGAGTATTGATTCCTGAAACTGATGGAACGACGTAACTTGAAAGACGAACCAAACTATGGCTTTGCTTCCTTCACATGCCTGTGCCCGATTTAAGGGAGAATAAAAGCAAACATGGGGATTTTCTGGGATTACTGCCTCTGTAAACTAGCTCTTTTGTTTTCTGGATTGCTAAATCGCCTTCTGAAGCAAGAGAACGTTAATTTAATGCGTAACACACTCAGAAGTATTCTGTTTCGAGCAAGAAGACAAGATAATTACAGGATAATTCTCATCATAGTTATTCTTTAATAGGTCTATGTCGGGCAAACGTGCCTAATTTCGCAGTATATTATTATTTTATTTATTGCGAACCCGGGAACAGGAATGAAAAAAAGGAATAAACCTATAAGACAGAGGAGAAGAAGCCCATTCTGATCAGCAGGATGAACTATTTCCATCACTGTTCCCAATTTTGCAATAAACATAATAATAAGATAATGCGAAATTAGGGGTACGTATGTTCTACCGGTAATTGTGTGTCTTTATTGTATCCTATAATAAGAGCGAAGAGTCAGAAATGAAATGAGGGAGTTTCTAGTTGCATGAAGAATTTGTATTAATGCACAATGTCACACAGTTGATTAGAGATGACCACTTGCTTCCAGGTATTTGATGTCAGGGGAAGTGGTTACAGCTGACCTGCCAAACCCGCTCTGTTGGTATGGAAATGATAATGGCTACTGCCTGCCACCGCTTATCATGATCCTCTATTATTTAAACCAAGATGACTCCATAGAACCATAGAATTTCAGTATAACTAAATTGCATGCAAGTCAGTGAGTTTTCGAGCTGCACTTTCAGTTTATAATATTATGACTTAGAAGACAGTCTATTTAAAATAGGTTAAAACAACGAAAAACTTGTATATATAAAGAACATTCCGACATTTGTCCCTCATGTGATCAAAAAGTAACGCACTATATATATATTTTTTTTTACAAAAAGTTTAATAAGTACAGTTACAAACAAATGCACACATGAACGGACATCTTTTATCTGTTTTTCTATACAGTCGCCAAGTTTCTCAACATATTTCTCCCATCGTGATACCATTTAAAATACCTTGTTCATAGAAGTCCGTTCAGTTGGAGTATAGCCATCTGCGGACTGCTGTTTTCACTTCTGAATCCGACGCAAAGCGTTTACCGGACAGGAATTTCTTCATGGGACCAAACAAATGAAAGTCCGACGGTGCCAGATTTGGACTTTATCATTCATGCTGATGGTGTCAAACTTCTTCACGACAATGTTCACCTCCATGTTGCTACAGCTGGTCGTGAGAAAATCAACAAATTTGGTTGGGAGGTGCTCCAGCATCCTCCATACGTACATCTGTTTGGTCCCGTGAAGAAATTTCTGGCCGGTAAACGCTTTGGGTCAGATGCAGAAGTGAAAACTGCAGTCCGCAAATGACTTTACTCCAAGCGAACGGACTGCTATGAGCAGGGTATTTTGAAACTGTATCACGATGGGAGAAATATGTTGAGAAACTTGGCGACTATATAGAAAAATAGACAGAAGATGTCCCTTCATGTGTGCATTTGTTTGTAATTGTACCGTTTAAACTTTTTGTAAAAATATATATCTATATATATATATATATATATATATATAGCCTATTGTGCGTTATTTTTCGATCCACCCTCGTAGTACTGAGAAAGTAAAAGTTTTCTTGTCGCGATTTTAAAACACAAAAGTGCATTAACTCCGAATTGTTGTAAACAACTTTGTTATGTTCAATTTGTTTCATGCATACATTTTTACCGTATTCTTTCACATTTAAAAAAAATATATTTTCCTTTAGAATCTGGAGAATATACAATAGTCTACAAGGTTTTATAAAATTTAAATGAACTATACTTTTCGAAATATTAATATAGGTCTATCACGCTTTACTTTGCTCTTCCAACCTTATAATTTTTACTAGACAAATATACTTTCTTATATAAATAAAATACTTATTAGAGTTTAGATTATACAACAATACAAAACTTTTACTTGTACATTCTTAAAATAGATAGGTACAGTAGACTACATCGTCAAGAGTAAAATAGTTGGTTTACTAAATTGGTTTATAATGTCAACAATTGCAATATATATATATATATATATATATATATATATATATCAATACATTATAGTTTAATGTACCTGATCTTGGTAACGTAACGTTATTAATAATTCAATATAATTGATCATGATCTGAAGTGTAATTAAAAAAAAAAATACCAAGACCTGCTACATTGTGCTTTAAATTTATTAATAACTTTACAATAATTCTTGATTGTAGAGTTATTTCCTACACCAATATTTTGTTAATCTTCATCGGCTACTAAATTTATTGTATGAATATTAGCCCAGTCAAATGTTACATAGGAACTTACATTAAATGAAGTATTAATGATTTTTTTAGGAGAGTTTTGGACCATTGCTGGGATCACAAATCCAGATTTGCAACCCTCAGAAACCTGTGCTCGGTGAATGGCGGTCGAAATAATCCGGTTTTTTCGGACTTTCTTCGGGTTTTCGACAATATCTCCTACACTATGCGTTTGTTGAAAAACATCTACCTTACTTTTTTTAAAACACATTAAAATCTCTAAAATATGAGATCAAAATCGTTTTTGTAAGTTATACAGTTACCGAGATAAGGCTTTTAAAAATTAGCCTTTTTTCCCAAAAAGTTATAATTTTAAGTTTTCTTCGGGTTTCTAACTGAATACCGGCAAAATGACACATCCTACAGAAAAGTATAAAAAAACAAAAGTTGTAGGCAATTTGGTATGCTTTAATTTGAGCTATAGCTGGTTCTTGTAGCTCAGATAGTCTCGTCATAAATGACAAAAACAAAAAATATGAAAAAATGCTTTTTTGGGTGAAAGTTGAATAACATCCTTTCCTCCACCAACACCTTAATTTTTTTGGTAACATGTTGGCGGATAGTGTCTTATAACTGTGTATAGAAACTATTTGTGTGTATATGTGTCTATGGGAGATGGATTTTGCCAGAAAAAAATATTTAAGCAGAATATTTCATAAAAATGCATTTACTTTTAAGCCAACAGACATATTTAAACCATGTATGAGGTTCCTGGTATGGGATGGTATGGAACCTGGGAAGTCGAGGGTGGGGTGATGTCTTCATCCTCACTTGAAGAACTGTCATTCTGGTGTGTGGGCACATTGCGGCAGAACTTTTCCCTTGCAGGAAGTGCACAAAACTGAGCATTTCATCCCAGTTTTGCGGCAGCTGCAGCTCCCAGCGCAGGCCATCTTGCACTTGCACGAGATCAGTTCCCCGTTACTGACAAAATAGTTTCTATTAACAGTTGGATTGTTGGAGGCTATGAAGTCAATTGTTAAATTGTCTAGGAACTGGGAACAGAAGGCGTGGTTAACATAGAAAACCAGACATTTGGGAAAGTTGGATTCAAACATAAAGACAAAGTCAATACCTTCCTTGCAAGTTGTTACCTTGGCAAACGTCAATAATTCCAAACAAGTCACTAATAAGAAGATCGAAGTTGACCCTCTCACAATATTTCAGCGAGTTAGCATTACCATAAAAATCCCGCGCAGAGTTGAAAGTCCGCTGCAAGTATGAAATGCCCCCTTACCCAATGTCTCTTTTCAATGAAGCTGGAGTGAGGAAGGGAACTAAGGCAGCTCTATATTCGTGTTTCACATCCCTCACTACCAACATCTCCCGAGATGCCAATATCCACATCGTGCTCGATGGTGGCTACTTGCTCCACAAAAATGTGTGGCATCAAAACGCATCAGTGAAGACCATCATTGACGGCTACATTCATTTTGTGAAAAACCATTTTGGGGCAGATGTAATCCATTGTCTTCTATGGATACCCGGAGGACGCCTCTCAAAAAAGTACCAAAAGCGCCGAACGTCTCAGACGATACTCCGCCCTCAACTGCAGTGACATTGTCCTATCAGCTTTAACTACCATCAACATCACGCAAGAGAAGTTCTTATCGAACGACACTAATAAGAATAGGCTGATAGAGCAACTGAAAACTGGATTTGAGCAGCACGGTGTTGAGGTGACAGAAGAGGACGCTGACGCTGACATTGTTAGAGCTGCCATCACAAAGCTTATTCTTCTGAGAAGGTTTTAATCATCGTGGAAAATGTGGACCTGTTTGTGTTATTAGTTGGTTTGAGTTCCAAAAAATACATAAACTTTCAGAAAAGGTGAGCCAGACGTCCAATATTCATCTACATCATTCACCACCGGAAATTCTGATTACTCTACCGGGCCCATTTCAGGCAGGGGAAAACCAAATTTGTCAAACCTTCCTCAAGAACCCATCACTATTCTGGCAAGTAGAAGTCTTCCTCCACCCAGATGTGAGTCACGATGAAATAGCTGCAGCTGGGGAAAAGTATATCGTCGCAGTTTATGAACGAGCGACTGATACCACCCTTAACGACCTGACAGCCAAAGTCATCCTCGCCCGTTTGTCACCAACCACAGATGCTGCAAAATATCATGCTTATTGTGTGTATCACCAGGTATGTCTATATACATTTCCTATCATTATGTTCTCAAATTTCGTTGTTCACTTATACACTCTCATTGTACACCATGTGTAAGCTTTGAAATATTATAGAATAACTAATTTTCATTCTACTTTTTCGCAGGTACAAAAGTGGTTGGGGTGGAAAAAACTCACGGATTGGGGTGGAAGTTGGACGAGTTGGGCTTACTCCAATTGCAATGGAAGTTGAACCAGCCACTCAAACCCCTCTGCAACTGATCTCGTGCAAGTGGAAGATGGGCTGCGCTGGGAGCTGCAGTTGCCGCAAAACTGAGCTGAAATGCAAAGTGCCCACACCCCAGAATGACAGTTCTTCAAGTAAGGATGAAGACATCACCCCACCCTCGACTTCCCAGGTCCCATACCATCCCATACCAGGAACCTCACACATGGTTTAAATATGCCTGTTGGTTTAAAAGTACTGTAAATACATTTTTATGAAATATTCTGCTTAAATATTTTTTTTCTGGCAAAATCCATCTCCCATAGACACATATACACACAAATAGTTTCTATACACAGTTATAAGGCATTATCCGCCAACATGTTACCAAAAAAATTAAGGTGGAGGAAACGATGTTAGTCAACTTTCACCCAAAAAAGCATTTTTTCATATTTTTTGTTTTTGTCATTTTTGACGAGACTAACTGAGCCACATGATCCATCTATAGCTCAAATTAAAGCTTGTTCAATTTCCTACAACGTTTGTTCTCTTGACGTTTCTGTAGGACGTGTCATTGTGCCGGTATTCAGTTCGAAACACGAAGAAATTTTAAAATTTTAACTTTTTAAAAAAAGTCAATATTTGAAAAACCGTATCTCGGTAACTATATCACTTACAAAAAATATTTTGATCTCATATTTTATAAAATGTAATTTACTTTAAAAAAGCTAAGAAAGCTTCTCTTCAACAAACGCATATTTTAGGACATAATGTCAAAAAACCGAAAAAAGTCGGAAAACCCCGGTTTATTTGAACCGCCATTCAGCAAGCACAGGTTTCTGAGGGTTGCAAATCTGGGCTATATATATGTAAAGGTTTTGTATCATCGTAACAAGTACTAGAGTAAGTCAATAAGTATCCGCACTTTTTGTTTAATCTTTCTGTAGGTTGCCTGTACCGCATTGTGCTCGCGCATGTCGAAATGTTATTCGTTTATCTCCGCTTGTGGAATGTTTGATTGTTATGAATCCACTGCGTGTTGTGCTGTAGCACATTAAACATGGCTGCACCGCTCAGCGTTTACATCAAAGAAAAGAAGCGTGTAGTGTCGTCTGAAGGTGTACTAGGAGCCGAAATCCATCGAAGGCTTTCCGCACAATATGGAGGCAATATTTTACAACGACGAAGCGTGTACGAATGGATTGAAAAGTTTTTGCATGACAATTCGCGCCCAAACACTGCCGCCCACAGTGCTCAAACTATTTCTAAACTGGGTTTTGAGGTGTAAGAGCATACAGTCCCAATCTCGCCCCGTCAGATTTCCAACTTTTTAGCCCACTTGTCAATTGACCACAGACCAAGAACTGATGGAAGCTGTGCATACGTGGCTTGCTACTCAGCCGAAAATCTTTTTTCTGAGAGAATCAGGAAGTTTGTGCAATGTTGAACCAGTTGCATTGAGAAGCAAGAAGACTAGGTTGAAAAATTAATTGACAGTTTTGTATTGTTGGTGCAATAAATTTAGAAAAAACAGAGTGCGGATAGGCCTACCTATAAATTGACTTACCCTTGTAAAACAATTTACCCTCGTAAATTGTATCCGTATTTTATTTGTGTATGAAAATATAATGTAGGAACTGATATTGTTCCGTTATGTATTAATTTCTTAGTAGGTCATGCTTTCTATAATTCAATTTATATTAGGCTTTGCCTGTTATTATGTCTTATTTATTATAAAACAATTGAATCTCAATTAATTCTGTTTACTCCTAGTGTGATTTCATTGTAATTTATATCCAATCAGAGACTGGATTATCTTTTCTCATTGTTCTAACAGCCAATATGGCTTTGTCTTCAACCTTTCTTCAAACCTTCATCATTCTATAATTCCATTGGAATTAGTCATTCAATTCTACTCATCAAGATATGAGTTTTAGGCTTGTAAATGCCTATATTTTATCCATCAAACAGTTTTGATGGCTACAATTCTCAATTGCTAAAGAAAGCAACTCTTCAAGATATAATTTTAAGCTTTAAATGCTTAATTATTTTTTTATGACTGAAGGTGGTCTCAAATAATTCCATCATACATCTTGTGATTCAACAAATCTTTCTTTCTGGTTTGACGTCGCAAGAATCTTCGAGCCAGCAGCCTTAAAACCTATCAGGAAGTGGTAATTATAAATACTTCAAGATAAAGGTACGTCATTTATTATTCAATATAATCTGAGAAACATTCAGATATAAACTCACCATTGAATCAAGTTTCGTGTGGTTATATTAAACTGAATTAGCCATATCGAAGATAATTCTATTACCTTAACTAAGGAATTGTGCTCAAGAATTGTGACATTTGTAATTGAAAACAGTGTTACTATATAGCATTCTTCGTGTCCAAGTGATCCGGTTCTTCATAAACTGCATATAAATTATGTATTATTATTTGGTGGCAATAAATTGTTATATGCCAACTTATTCTATCTGAAAATGTATTGGGCAAGTGAGTTAATCTGTTTCAGGTTAAGTCTTCGTCATAAGAAGTGTATAAAACACCCTATTTGATATTCGCTTACAGTCTGATCGAGCTCTGCTTGCCATTACAGATATAAAGAATTAATAGCCCTCTAAGGAAGTGAATTCATTAATAATTTAATTAATATATCAGTTTGAATAACTCTTGTCCAACCCCCAAAAAAGGTGAAGTTATTTAATTACGTGTTCTAATAGTCAAACGTGTAAAGAAGTTAATGTATCTACCTTGAAATAGCGTGTGCAAAGAAACTTTCCTTTAATGTAAAATGTTTATGTTGCCTTAAAAATAAAAGAAACCAGATATCTTAAGACCTTTATAGCATCTAACTTTTATGTGAAATCTGATGTAAGAAAGTTATAATAGTAAGCAATATTTCAATGTTACGTGTAAGATATTATAATATTTAATGTTCTTATTAAGCCATAAAGAACTCCAGTTCATTTTAGAGGGTATTAACAGCATCATCACGAAGCTGCAGATAAAAACAACAGAAATCTTTCAATTTATTGTGGCTGTTAGGGTTGATTTTAAGGGTTCTTCCCAATTACCATGATTCGAAATAACAGATACTGAATCAACAGGATCGTATATAATACAATTTTCTTGGCAACAAGAAAGGAAATCATTAAAAATTCGCGCACACTAATGACCCCCAACAGCCATCTCTTTGCACAGATGTCAATTGGGAAAAATACTCGTATATTAAAATTGATATCACTATAGTCTATGAAATACACCTGAGGAACAATATAAAATACTAATGGACATTCAAAACTTACGACTATTTAACGAAGAAGATACCTACTCCAGTATGTAATGCATGTAAATAAGATCAGACTTAAGTTATACACATCATCCAATACTGTACACAATATAATCTTCAACGACAATAGTTACAGATTCCAAACATAAGAGTGCCCTTCATTATCCATCTAATTGTCATCCCTATAATATTAATAAAGCCACATGGCTGACTGACTGACTGACTGACTGACTCACTCACTCACTCACTCACTCACTCACTCATTCACTCATTGACATTAATGTTTGCCCACTTCGAGATAAGCTAGAATCTTGAAATTAGGTACACATATAGCTTTTAGGTTGCAAACCACAGGAAAATTCCAAAAACCTTTCCCGAGAATCTCAGTGGGGGTTTGGGGGCTCTGCCCCCAATGAGCGAATCGAGTCTAATATCTAAAATTGAAAATGTGTATGTATGTTTGTTCCCTATTCAAATTTACATGCTTTGAGCAATTTGTACGACATTTTGTACACATACCTACTTTAACCCTGAAAGAAACGCGTTGAACATTAAAATTCAAACAAACCATCCCTTCTCTTGAAAACTTATATAATTTTTGAAAATATTCACCAGAAGCAAACTCAGTTCTCATGACAACAATATTGTTTGCAATGCTCACATAAGGCTTTTGAAGTTGCAAGTAACTGGGCCATGGAGTATGCTTGACAATAAAATTAGAGAGGTTCTCGATATAATTCATTTCTGTAAATCTATTATGGAGAATTAAATCATCGCAAATAAATATCTGGTGTGATGCATCACATGATTTTATTTACCCTGAGCATGGAGAACATCATTTTCTCACTTCACATTTTGATGTAGAATACGAGGTCGAATTGCGGGAACAGCATTTTCAGTTGTCTCATCCTGAGTTTATGCCAACGATGAGTAGCGAGTATGCTATGTCAGAACTCGCTGCGAATTCTATACACTGATATGTTATTCATCGTTGTAGGCTTTGTATTAGTTGAAAAATAGGGATGTTTATTGTAAGTATAGCATGTGCAGAGACAAAATATGGAAGATTTTAGTTTTTTTGTTTGCAGTAAATTTGTATGCCTTAGGTATTCAGGGAAGTAGGTGTGAAAGTGATAATGATTTTTCTTTTGATTTTAGCCCCGAAATGGTTGTTAGCAACATGAAAGTGGGAAATACAATATCCATTATAGACAGTAAAATGTTATGTTACCGGAATTTCTTTTTTTCCTATTTCAACCCTTACCAAGCATAGTGTGCAGATGCAATGGGTTGCAAAATCTTAAGTCCTGATGAGCGACTAAAGCTATATCTAGCATTTTATGAGGGAATAGGCCTATTTGTTGTGTGATAGGTCGTTCATCTTCGCTTCAAACTCTAGTATCTATATAAGGACATACATTTTGAAAATAGAAAGTCCTCCATAAGTTAATTTCGAATTACAGGTTACAAAACTCGGGAGACACCGGGTCTTTTTAAAGAAGAGTGGTGTGAACGTTTGTCTTTTATACAAATTCAACGCCGTAGCGTAGTGGTTGAGGCGCTGTGCTACAAACCGGAAGGTCGCGGGTTCGATCCCCGATGAGGTCGTTGGAGTTTTTCAATTGGCCTAATCATTCTGGTGGCACTATGGCCCTGGGGTCGACTCAGCCTCTAACAGAAATGAGTACCAGGAGCAATCCTGGGGGTAAAGGCGGCCGGTGCGTAAGGCTGACAACCTTACCACCTCCATGTGCCTTTGTCTAAAAATCTGGGAGCCTCAACCTCCTGGAACCCTCTGGGCCTCCATGGCCTGTAATAGGGAACACTTTACTTTACCCTCTTCAACTAGATAAACATGATAGGCAACATTTAAATTCAAACAAACCACCCCTTCCCTTATTTCCAACCCCCATGAGTAATATTTTCTCTATATTAATCCACGTTTTTTACCATTGTCTACAAAATTTTACACATGTGTAAAACCGACCCCTATTATGTGATCTGTATACAAATCTACAGTAGACGCAGACGTGATAGACGTAAACAGTGTAAACATGATGCTACATACTACACGGCACAGGGACCAGGCGTATTGACCTTGAGAAACAGCTCTACATTCTGGAGCGTGATGTAAACATAATTGCTGTTGCGCATATTTTCCGCTTTGTCGAGTTATAGCATGGGCAAGACCAAGAGTAGAACTAAAAATATTTGTCATCGAAATGCTACCTATTCGTAGATAACAGAGTGTCTTGTAGAAAGATTCTCTCTCTGTCACTGCCATCCTTGTCACTCAGAACTGGTACCCCTACCATCTTTCCCCTCTTTCTCCTCTCGCGTCGGTCACTGTTCACTGTGCGTACTATACATTCTTTGAAAGATTTTATCCAAACTCTTACAAACAGACCGTTTAGAACCAAGAAACACTTTAAGTAACACTAATTTTGGAAGAAACCACCTCTTAAATTCTTTAACCCCTATTATTATAACTTGTTTTAAATCTGTATTATTTAACCAATTTTACCAGACTTTACACATAGACCCTAAAGAACCAGGAGAAAATAATAGGCGAAACTACTTTTGGAACGGACCACCTCAAATGTTTCAACCCCTGTCATATGGTCTTTATTTGAATCTATATTCTGTGACCAGTTTTTATCGGACTTTACACACAGAATCTGTAACTTAGAACAGGAGAAAATTTCAGGCAAAACTAATTTTGGAATTAACCACCCCTAAAATATTTGAACCTCTATTATGTGATCTATCTATATTCTATGACCAATTTTTATGAGGTTTTATACACAGAATCTATTGAAACAGGAGAAAATTTTAAGCAAAATTAATGTTGAAAGAAACTACCCCTTAAATGTTTCAATCCTTATTATATTACCTTTATTTAAATCTACATTCTTTGGCCAATTTTTACCAGACTTAAAACACAGAGCCAGCAGAACCAAGAGAAAAATTTAGGGAGATCTAATTTTGGAAAAAATCATCCCTTAAATGTTTCAACAGTTGACAGTTAAGTCAACATTCTCTGACTTCATACAGAGACCCTATAAAACCAAAATAACATTTTAAGCAATATAAGCCTCAAGTCTTACGTAATATAATAGAAATTTATGATCTTATCTCAACCCTTACCATCCATCGTCATTAGAAGCAATGGGATTCAAAATCTCTACTCCTCTATGAGCGATAAAAAGCTATAGGCCTATTTAGCGTCTTCTGAGGGAATAATCTGAGTGCGATAAGTCATTCGTCCTCATTTCAAACTCTAAATAGCTACACAAGAACCTAGATTTGAAAATTAATACTAGTTTTCTTCGAAGTACAAGCAAAATACAAAACCCGCACAACGCCGAGTTCTTTAAACACGTAAAGTCATAATTCTTTTCAAGTCAGCTCGACTAATTAATGGTATTTGACAAAGTTAACTATAAAATTTTTAAAACGTTCATATTTGAGTAATAAAAGGTTATGAAATCATTATGGAAATCATGAATGTCGCGATAAGACCCATAAGCGACAATTAGCACATAAATTAAAAAAAGATTATATTCTCAAATTTTATTCCTTTAGGCCTACCCTATTATCATATGTGATGGTTCATCATATATTTTATTTAAAAACTTGGCAAACTTTAGCATATTAATGAAAACTAGACCCGAATAAGTCATGTACAATAGCCTTTGTTCTTACAATTATCGTATCGCGTTATGTTTTAAATACCAACATGCTTCCGTCTAGTCTATTGAAAATATTTCAAAAACCACCTTATACCCTCATTAACTAAACGTAAGGATAGAACTTGGAAGCAGCCAAAAACATTTACAATGTTTACATTGTTTATTATATGCTTAGTTAAAATCTAATACAGTATACAAACTAAATAACAAAACACAGATGTTTATTAAAACCAACTTGATACAAAACTAAAATCTAGAGGATTTAAAAAAATACTATGGTATGGACCTGTCCGTTATAATTATATCCTATGCTAAAGCAATTTTTTGAATTTAAAATATACAATCAGAACATTTACACATAGTTCATTTGCTAAAAAAGAAACAAGTACATCAAGTGCACTATGTTAATCAATCCAATTAAAACTTGTGTTAAATTACGTCCTTTTTTACGTAGCCAGTTTGTAGAAAGCGTTTCCTTCGTGTATTCATATAATGAACAGTTTATAAAGTAATTATATCAATCACAAAAAGTTAGCTTAGTACAATTTAAGTGTCTGTTGTCTATGTACATATAAGCCTTTGGTGTATTGGTAGAATCTAATGATTATTTTTGTGAGCACCTGATATGGCCATACATTTACAATATTAAAAATATGAAAATAGTCCTTATTTAAAATTCTTCTTGTTATTATTCTTGTGTATTCTATAGTTGAAGCTCTTCTTTTTTCTTTCTTTTCTTTTTACTATATTACGAAAAGTTGAGTTAAGATGCTAGTGGCAGCTTCCCAGAATCACTATCCTATTGTAAATATGTTACTTGGAATGCATTTCGACTTATATATCAAGTCATCATCAGCCTATATAACAAACAATACGAATAAAGGGGAATTAGCAAATTTATATGTATATATATTAATTATTTAAGTCTATATATAGGTTAGCTTACCTCTTACTGCTGTATGGAGAAGGTGTAGTGCGTGACTCGTGAGCTAAACAGTGTAGTCTACTTGTTGACTACCATTTCCTTGTGAATACTGCTGCAATTAATAGACAATTACTTTTGTAACATGATATCTCGTCACCTAAGCACACTTTAGGTTAATAAAAGACTTTATAATTTTGCCTTTCATCTTAATTTCTTCAATTTATTTCTAAATGACCTACATAAATATAAAACTATCTTTAAAATAGAGACATGTGTTTGTAATATTAAACTATTTATATTGAAAAATTGCTTAACCGTTTCTAGTTATTGTGTTAATTTTTGTATACATAGAATTTGTATATTTAACTTTTTTCATCTTTAAAATATATAGCCTACCTTAAACTGCAGTCTGTAAACACGAGTTTTATTCATTATCACCGTCGTTGTCGTCGTATAATATTCAAGTAAGAATACTTTTTATACTACAATTGCATACTACTTATTTATACTACTATTTATACTATACTGTATACTACTTATTACTACAATTGCTTTTTTTTCTTTTTTTCTTTCTTTGTTAGAATAAACCCTTGAATTTGGACATGGGATGGTTTTTGTAATTAACGTTCCTCTGCAGTCACAAGGGAAGGAGAATGAAAGACAGTGGTGTGGTGTCACACAAGCGGCGGCAGATGTTGCACTAATTAGATTTGTTTGCTCCTCATTTTCAGGTACATGGCTATAATGAACCCACTGAGACCGCGCATGGGACGCCGCACCACCCTTTGCATCGCGCTGGGGATATGGGTCCTGGGAATCGCACTCTCCATGCCAAACCTCCTCTTCTTCACTACCTTCGTCCACGAGTTCCCAAACGGAGATATGCGCGTTGTATGCTATGCAGAATGGCCCGACGGCCCCAGCACGGAGAGCATTCAGGAATATATGTAAGTTTTGTAATCAACTCCAATTTACTTTTTTTTTTAACTTGCATTCTCATTCTCAATTTACACAACAAAACTGGCGCATAGTAATACTTCAGTAGTGAAACTAGGAAATTTTGATCCCACTGTCGTTTGAAGATGCTTTACATGTTTTAATTTAAGAATTTTTCAACCTTACCAAAGGTAATCCAAGAGTGTGAAAGTGCTCATGCAGGCAAGCATGTAGGCTACAAGGAAAATAATTTCAGGTAGCGAAACCCAAGCAATTCTTTTGGAACGGTTGCCAATTCTATTGATACAATACAAACTGCTAATCCTTAGTTTCAAATCCAGAATTTATTTCAATATTCTTAAGACAATACTCAAATACAGAAAAAAGGCAAAAAAACAAAAAAGGATATAATATAAACACTAAAAAGGAAAAAATAGGCAAGACAAAACTTCTCCAGAAGGCTTTATTTCTTATAATTAGGTCATATCTACTACCTGCCTTTAAATATATAACATTCATAGGCATTTTCCTAAACTTCCGATGCCAAGACATTCGGTTTCATAACTACTGTACTTTCATGAAAATAATTTCATGAATTTAGTTTCCATTTCCTTCCAAAGAAATTCCATTTCACCTCAGTTCTTAAGTTCAAAATATCTCAAACACTTTTGAACCGCGAAAAATCCAGGCATTTTACTATGTCATCACGTCCTCACTTCATTTTACCAAATGTGAACCACCTAATCTTGTGCATATTTTGTGTATAACCTCGAAACTCACTGTAGTTTCGCGAACATTTTGATTCGGTCGAAAATCCTCAGTGTCGTAACTCAGTGTTATCAATACATCTCGGGCAAGTTAATGCAAGTGTAAAACAGTTGCGAATCCTAATTCGTAGTGTAAACTTCCCTCAAACTAGTTAATGTGTAACGTGTTACGTGTAACCATGACTGCTCTTATTTATGTCACAAAAATATATATATTTCATGGTTTAAAGTGTGTTATAAAATGATTTTTAAATTTCCGTGATTAACATAGCAGTTTAATGGGATATAGCAGGAAAGCAAATGACACTTTGAAAAGCTTACTTCTTTGTCACAATTAAGAAAACATGTTCTGAAGGCATCACGGAAAAGTTATTTATCCCACGTCCGGATGGATTTTTTAGACATTAGACATTAGAGTTTATGTGTCTTATTTTCACCATCTTTCTGAACCAGGTGTACGAGGTGAATACTACAACATTTTACAACTGAATCACGAAAACAATGTTTAATAGCTCTGTGCGCTGCAATCTCAAAGTCCAAAGGTGTAGTCGACGTATTAAAGCGCTTGTTGCGTAATACGTAAATTCGTCTCCACATGCTTGCGTAAAATTAACATTTGTGGTTTGAAGTAAACAAACAAGTTCAAATATATAACCCACCTAAAAAAACAAATGAATCATGTAGCCTTCTTAAAAAAAAAATTGCACAGGTAGGCATATAAACCATGCCATATGTTAAACAACTGTTTGAACATGCAGGCTCATCTTCTGTGGCAAATGTTCATATAATTATATTCAATACTATGAATGCTTTCTCGCACAGAGAAATTTAGAATTACCAATACCGGTACATGACTTTCACGTCTATGTTCCCATGCTCATCACACCTAATTCATTTACTCAAACCCAATCTAAGTGTAGTGTAGTAGACTTCTTTTCCTCATGTGGCCAGCGAATAATAATTCTAGTTCGTTTACTAGTAATAAGGTAACAACCAGTAATGAGAAACATGTATGCTAATAACTAGTTGCTTATCTAGAAACTGTTTTCAGTAACAGGTTTTCAGACATCAGATGAGTTGAAAAATCAATAAGTTTTCTACTCCCTTCAATGTGGCTATTGATAATGATCATGGTGAAACGCAAATGGAAATTATAGATGTGCAGAAAGAAGTTATGAAGTTGGAGTCACTTATTTCTAATTCAAATATTTTGATAGGGCTTGTGTAGGGATTTGGATTAGGTAGGAGTCTAGGATCCCATACATATAATAGATGAATTTCTCCTACAAAAATATTCCTTCTGGCAGCTAGTTGGGCAGTGGATGATATGAAATAATGTCAATATAATTCAATCAACTCAGATAACACTTTATTTGGTCATAAAGCCAAAGTAATACAACATAATTGTGTAAGTGGTCCAGGTCTGGATGACCAAGAAAGTTGTAATGGACTGTAGATTTATTTTGTTTATATTAAGATTAAATATCTTCAACCTTTGCTTAAATGTTCTAGCTATTTTTAGCTGAAATTAGTTTGAGTACATATAAAGGGGAGGTGGCAAATTGTCCAAAGACTCCAGAAAATTATACATACAGAATTACAATTATTGCTTCTAAAATGAGAGCTCATCACATTTGAGCTATTGATTGGAAATGCGAACCCTGCACCAAGTGCCAAATGATTCGATACAATTATAAATACTGCCATGCTATGGACCAATTATCATATTTAACCTTTTTTTCTGGTTTACATTGTGCATATTTAACTTTTGATTTGTAGAGAGTATGTAGGTTGTCCTGGACTCGTTTGAAAGTACTAATGAATGGCTAATATCCCATCGGTGAGGTTATAGAGAGAAGTCTGCCATGCTGAAGTTGCTGCTGGAGGCTGTGGTTAAAGGCTTCTTTGCCTTAGAAGTCCAGGTCTGGAAGTTCTGGTAGGCTACATCATCTGCGTTGTGTAGAGTAGTACCACGAAGTCTCGGTACCCAAGTATCGGTACTGGGATAAAGCTAAGGTGCTTGCCTTAGTAGAGTTCGATGAAAAGTGAATACGAGTCAAACAGGTTAGCCTACGTACCCCCTCTAGATTACATTAGAGTGCTTTCAGTTTCTCGATCGAAGTAGCGTAGAAGCTTACGTACCCCTCTAGATTACATTAGAGTGCTTTCAGTTTCTCGATCGAAGTAGCGTAGAAGCTTCTCGAGACATCTATCTATAAATACGGCGTATTTATAGCATCTTCATATTTCACAAGATCTGTAAAACTGAGAAAAAACTATTTAGCAAATTGTTGTAAATTAATGTTTAAAGAATGTCTGAAAACTTTGCAAAACATAGAGTTTCGAGATATCGATACAAACATCGATTCGGTCATGAAATGTATGGTTAGTAGTGTTTTAAGAGTGCGTTCATCGCATTACAGTACTCCAAAGAGAATATTTTCAAAGTGCTTTCAGTAAAGTTTAACAAACAAATATATAGAAAAGAAACTGCACAATATGAAATGTTACATAGTCCCCAGGGGAACTTGAATTTTCAAAACTTTCCTGCTGGGGCAATGGACAAACTTTTGATGTAGGCCTCTTAAATGTAGAGGTAGCTGTTTTGAGAGTAAGTACTCTAACATGACCATCAGGGCCTGAATGAAGTTCAACAACCCTGGCTAAAGGCCACAATAAAGGGGGAGAATTATCTACTGCAAGAATGACTAGGTCATCTTTCTTTATGTCTGGTTTCTCAATAAGCCACTTCTGCCTTTGCTGCAGAGTGTTCAAATATTAAATTGTCCATCGTTCCCAGAGGATTTGGCTAATCTTTTCACACAGCTGGTAGCGTGATAGTCATGGAGTCAGGGATAGCTTGCAGAGAAGGGGTAGGAATAGCGTTGAGAGGAGCACCAATGAGAAAATGTTCTGGTGTGAGCGCAGAGAAATCATTAACTTTACTGCTCATTGGAGTGAGTGGTCTACTGTTTATAATGGATTCCACTTTGCACAACACTGTATAACACTCTTCGTATGTGACCACTGTATTACGCATAGTTTTGTATAACAGGGTTTTCATACTACTATTGCTTCTCTCTACTAGACCAGCCATATTTGAGGCTTTGGACGGCAAAAAATGAAAGTCTATACCCAAGCCTGAGGTACACTGCACTATCTCTTGCTGCACTTGTTCCAACTGAAACATGCTGCGTAACTGTTTAAGTTCATTGTCAGCTCCAACGAAATTTCTACCATTGTCCAGATATAGATGTGCTGGAAGTCCTCTCCTGGAAGTGAATCTTTGGAGTGATGCAGAGAATGCTTCAGAACTGGATGAAGTTACTAAATCAATGTGTACTGCTTTCGTAACTAAGCAGACGTACATGGCTACATAAGCTTTGTAAGTTACCTTAGATCTCCCTGAAGTGGCCTTTAAAGTAAGCGGGCCTACGAAGTCGACTGCAGTGCATTCAAAAGCTCTTCTTATTGTTACTCTAGGTTCGGGAAGGTTTCCCATAATCTGGTTTGAAGTGGTAGGATGATGTCTGAAACATACGTAGCATCCTTTGAGTGCTGATTTCACACTTTGGATTCCTTTGATGAGCCAATATTTTTGTCTTAGTGTATACAATAGGCCTTGTGATCCTTCATGAAGATTTTTCAAATGAAGATCACGAATAATAAATGCTGTAACAGGGTCTGTAGGCTTCAGCGGCCGGAGTCATCACAGTCTAGGCTGTCCGGGTAGCGCCGCGTCGAGTGTTGAGAGGCCAACGTTTCTACAGCCATATTGCTGTCTTCTTCAGGGCCAAAAGTTCACTGACTATGCCGGGCATCGGGCTCTTATATATCTGTGTGATGTCGCGGAGCAGTAGCAGGCGTCCGGCCAATCTGTTGGAAGAGGCATCTGTTGGAGCTCTGGGATTGGTCGGTCGACAGCATCGGTTGGTCGGAGCTCCATTATCCCTCTCTGCTGCATCATGGTGGTGTCGAAGAAGGGGTTGCCAGGTTTTCGGCAAGTCCAGGCCTTTATCTCCGTTGATGTTCTGGGGTCTTCTCGCTATTTCAATCGCTTCTTTCACCCTTCTCGGCCACCATCTTTCTTCTCTACTTATGAGGCGTGCCATCAAAAACGATAGCGTGTCCAGTCTTCGCTGAGTGGAGGGCTATGGCCGACTTATCAAAGTTGTTGTTCTTGTAGTGGCGTATATGTTCTTGTAGGCGTTCTGCTACTGTGCGGCCAGTTTCGCCAATGTAAGTCCGTCCGCAGCTGCAGGGGACCTCATATATTCCCGCCATCTGTAAGGGTTCTAGTTTGTCCTTCACCCGGACCAGTCTGCGTCGGAGAGTACTGGGAGCACTGTAGGCAACCTTGATGTTCTGTCGTCGTAGCATTTTTCCGATTCGGTCGGTAATGCCCCTCACGTAAGGCAGTAACGCTACCCCGCTGATAGGTTCTGAGGGTTTCTGATTGGTAGTGGAGCTGTTAAGAATCAGAGCTGTCTGTGTAGTTTGTATTGTTCGTTTGATGGTTGCTGTGGGGTAACCATTGGCCCGGAAGGTGTGCTGGATGCCTTCCATTTCTCCTGGCAGGCTCTCTGCGTCTGATACCTTGGCTGCTCTCATCGCTAAGGTTCTCAGTACGCCTCTCTTGATAGCTGGGTGGTGGTGTGACTCTGCATGTAGATATCGGTCCGTATGTGTTGGTTTACGGTAGACCGAGTGACCCAAGCTGCCATCCGCCCGTTTCCTCACCAGCACATCCAGAAAAGGCAGGCAATCATTCTTCTCTATCTCCATGGTAAACGTGATGAATTCAGATTGTTCAGGAAGTCTCGTAGCAATTCGTGACCATGTGGCCAGATGACAAAGGTATCATCAACGTAACGTAGCCACAGCTTTGGTTGGTGTTGGCTGTTGGACAGGACTTCGGTCTCAAAAGCTTCCATAAACAGATCTGCTACCTCGGGGGATAGAGGAGAACCCATGGCCGCCCCTTCCACTTGGGTGTAATACTTGCTACCATATTGGAAGAAGGTAGAGCTGATGCAGAGTTCTGTGAGATCAGCCCATTCTGTAGGGAGATTCCGGTCTTGCAGTTTCTGTCGGATGATGCTGACAGCTTCGTTGGTGGGAACTTTGGTGAACAGAGATGTCACATCGAAGCTCACCAGAATGTCGTTGGGGTCCAAGCGTAGGTTGCTGATGATGTTGACGAAGTGTGCAGAGTTTTTTACCGTAGATGCTATGTCCTCAGTTAGTGGTCTTAACTTGCCGCTTAACGGGCAGCTTGGGTCACTCGGTCTACCGTAAACCAACACATACGGACCGATATCTACATGCAGAGTCACACCACCACCCAGCTATCAAGAGAGGCGTACTGAGAACCTTAGCGATGAGAGCAGCCAAGGTATCAGAAGCAGAGAGCCTGCCAGGAGAAATGGAAGGCATCCAGCACACCTTCCGGGCCAATGGTTACCCCGCAGCAACCATCAAACGAACAATACAAACTACACAGACAGCTCTGACTCTTAACAGCTCCACTACCAATCAGAAACCCTCAGAACCTATCAGCGGGGTAGCGTTACTGCCTTACGTGAGGGGCATTACCGACCGAATCGGAAAAATGCTACGACGACAGAACATCAAGGTTGCCTACAGTGCTCCCAGTACTCTCCGACGCAGACTGGTCCGGGTGAAGGACAAACTAGAACCCTTACAGATGGCGGGAATATATGAGGTCCCCTGCAGCTGCGGACGGACTTACATTGGCGAAACTGGCCGCACAGTAGCAGAACGCCTACAAGAACATATACGCCACTACAAGAACAACAACTTTGATAAGTCGGCCATAGCCCTCCACTCAGCGAAGACTGGACACGCTATCGTTTTTGATGGCACGCGCCTCATAAGTAGAGAAGAAAGATGGTGGCCGAGAAGGGTGAAAGAAGCGATTGAAATAGCGAGAAGACCCCAGAACATCAACGGAGATAAAGGCCTGGACTTGCCGAAAACCTGGCAACCCCTTCTTCGACACCACCATGATGCAGCAGAGAGGGATAATGGAGCTCCGACCAACCGTCGGCTGTCGACCGACCAATCCCAGAGCTCCAACAGATGCCTCTTCCAACAGATTGGTCGGACGCCTGCTACTGCTCCGCGACATCACACAGATATATAAGAGCCCGATGCCCGGCATAGTCAGTGAACTTTTGGCCCTGAAGAAGACAGCAACATGGCTGTAGAAACGTTGGCCTCTCAACACTCGACGCGGCGCTACCCGGACAGCCTAGACTGTGCTGTAACAGGGTGCTTGGATGGCAGCAATATTTGGTGTTTGCTGTCATATCTAAGGTCAGATTGTTGTAATCTACCTCCTACTCTCAAAATGTCTTGGCTGTCGAGATATGGATGCAGTGGCAACAATGGGCTTTGCCTAGCTACATGCTTATTTTTCTTTAAGTCTGCTATTTCTTGTTGAACCTTTTCGATTATTGAGTCATGTGCAGTCTGGAGCTCTGTCAACACAATGGGACCAATGTGCCTGTCACTGTGATTCAAACAGTTGTACTTAAATCTCAAGCAAAGAGCTGCAATTCTTAATAGTGTCTTGAAAAATGAATATTTGGTTAACAAGTTATCTTGAACTAGTAAAGCAGTGAATGCCTTAGCTGTATGTTTGATTTCTAACATTTCTTCTGGTACTGGCGCAACATGGATAAGTGGCCAATGTTGTTCATTGTGTTTCAAGAATTGTGGTCCATTCCACCAAAGTGTAGTATTATGTAGTTTCTGAGGTGTGATGGGTCTGGTAATGGTGTCAGCAGGATTTTGCTGTGAAGGCACATGCTTCCATGAACAGTTCTGTTTAAGCTGTTGTATTTTAGCTACACGATGTCCGACAAAAGCATTCAACTTGTGTAGTTCTTGGTTAAGCCAATGCAATACAATTTGACTGTCAGTCCAGAAATAGACTTGTTGGACTGTAACTTGCAATGATTGGCTTACTTTCTCATACAATTGGGCTGCCAGTAGTGCTGCGCACAGTTCAAGTCTAGGCAATGTTATTTGCTTAAGTGGAGCAACTTTAGATTTGCTAGTGAGGAGTTGCACGTGTGTGTGATCCTCATGGTTAATTGTTTTGACATAACCTGCTGGTCCATATGCACTAGGACTGGCATCACAAAACAGATGCATTTCAGTGTGCAGGCTCTGATTTTCTAGTACATTTCTGGGTATTCTATAATTTTCTACTAGGTTGAGGTTAGAATACAAGTCAAACCAAGCTTGCTGAATGTGTTGGGGTTGTATAAGTACCATTCTGTACATTTTTTCAATGTCAGCACTTAAGACATATGGGTGACATCTGAATCTAAGCAGCGTTGTATAGAGGTCCGGCTGAACACATGGGCCTTTGTATAGTATGTCGTTCAGTGATACACCAGTGGACGTTTTGTAGGATGCGTTGAAAACCACTCTTAGCTTTGTAGTGCTTGAGTCTTCCTTAGTCACATATTGGTGAGGGATGTAGTATGCATTTGGGCCATCAACATGGTAGTCCTGTGTGACTTGTTCCATGTGTCCCAACTGTTGATACTGATTCATAAAGTCAACATATTGTTGGTAGATGGTTGGCTGTCTGATAAGTCTGTTTTCTACAGTATAGAAGCGTTTGAGGGGTCCAGCTCGGGATGCACCTAAGTTCCTACTTGGTTTCTTGAATGGTAGAGTTACCATGTACCTGCCTGTGTCAGTTCTGGCAATGGTTTGCTGGAAGAACTGTTCACATTCTTCATCTTCTTGTGAACGTATGGGCACTTCATTTTCTTCTATCTCCCGAAACTTTTGCATGTGTTTGTGGATTTGCTCAGTGATGGTTAGATGACATCTTACCGTTTGTTTCCTTTGTCTTCCCTGGCTGATTTGTCCAGAAAGAATCCAACCCAGTCTTGTTTCTCTGAGTAAAGTCTTGTATCTTTGAGTTCTGCCAATTGTGAGGTGATTGCCAGTGATTAGGTTCCAAAATATGTTTGCTCCTGAATCTAAAAGTACTCTTGCATCATCAGCTACTATGATGTCATCTGGTATGTGTAGGTTAGTGATATCAATGGGTGCACTAGGTATATCTTTGGCAACTTGTTGTATGACTAGGCATTGTAGATTACGGTGGTAGCTTTGCCTATGAGCGTCCCTGATTTGCATATGAGCAGTTTCATAAATGTTTGAAGTATGAAGGTTTACTCCTGTTACTGCTACTGAGGTTTGATTGGTGCTTAACTAAAGCTTATGACACAGTTCTTTTGTGATGAACGTGTGTGTTGCTCCTGAATCTAAAAGTACTCTTGCTTTGTGGAGCTTGCCATTTCTAGCCTTGACTAGGATTTGAGCTGTGGCGAGAAATGTATGAACATTGGTATCTGCTTGTGCATTATTGGCAAATGGAGTTCCTGATGTACCTGGTATAAGTCTATCAGTTTGTTCTGTTCTGGCATTTTGGCTTTTGCCGCTTTGATGCTGTGGCGTTTATTGCCTTATGTTGTTGTTGTTGTTGTTCGTTTGTCTGTCTTGATGCAGTGAAGTGTGATGTCTGGCATTACACTTAAAGCAAGATCTGGATGTACAGTCATTGTGTCTATGGCCTGTCTTGAGACAGTTGCTGCAAATCTTATTATTTGCTACAACATTCCATTTTTGTTGGTTAGGAAGGTCCACAAACTTTTGGTACTTGAACAGTGGGTGCTCTGCTTTACAGAAAATACAAGTAGTTGAAGTACTGGCTAAAAATGTTCTGGGATAGCTATGTCCAGTGACAGATGGTCTATAAGTGGTTTGTTTAGTTTTGATGGCTTGTTCCTTAGGCATGGCTTGAAGTGCTTGGCCTCTTCTTTGAAGAAAAGTACAAATGTCATCAAAAGTGTCAAAATGTTTGGATGAACTTTCAAGATTCCATGCTTTTGATGTAGCAGGATCAAGTTTTGAAGCTAAGATGTGGACCAATATGTATTCCCATCTCATCTCAGATTGGGTTTTGCATTCTATAGATCTAACCTGACGTTTGAAGTGGTCAAGCAAGTCCATGAGAGCTGTAGAGGATTCACGAGTGAGCTTGTCGTGATCCAACAAAGAGCAAAGCAAATGTTGTATTATAACTTTGTTGTTATGATATCTTTCGTTACGTAGTTTCCATGCCGTTTGATAGTTGTCTGCAGTGAGGGGGAGCGTGTCAATGAGCTTAGCTGCTGAACCTTTGACTGCAAGCCTCAAATAGTGAAATTTTTGCACTGTAGGTAGTGAATTATTGTCATGTACTAATGAGATAAACATTTCTTTGAATGGCAACCAGTCTTGGTAATGACCATCAAAGTTGGGCAAATCTATTTTTGGTAAATTGACTTTGGGTGTGTTGGCAGTAGTTTGAGGTGGAGCTTGATTTCCAGGTTGATTGAAGTCAGGTTGTACGAAAATGGCTTCATACTGTCTGATGAGTTTGAGTGCTAGGCCTATAGCTGAATAATATTTAGTTTCAAAGTCCTGTCGTGTGAGGATAACTTTGATGGTCGAGAAGAACTATAGACAACTTCCGACAATTTGACTCAAAACTAAACTTGATAGGCTCCACCAAATATTTAACCATATAATTCTAGCGTATTTATTAGGCGCCAGCTAGACTATCTAAATACAGCTCGCTATAAGCACTTATTTAAGTCAATCTCGTTCATAACAATAACTTTACCTATTTTTGTCTATTATTCCTCGTCGGCCACATTACGACTTGTCTATGCCCAGACTGGCTCGTCATCTCTTTAGGGGGGATTCTATTCAGTGTTGAGGTTGACAGATTAAGTAGGTATATAATTTTGCACGAACAAAACATAGGTTTGACAGTGGTTGATATTTTAATATTTTCAAATTCAAATACAGTTATAAGGTTTGTCTCGAAGATTATATACTTCGTAACTTTATATAGAAATAAAATAATTGAAATGTTTCTTTGACGTTCAAATATAAGGCTTCTTTATTTTTAAGCTTCAAAAATAAATGAATGTCTTTTCAAGCTTCTAACCTGACTTCCAGACCACAGCAAAGAATGCGTGTTCGAACAAAGTAGATCTTATGAATTGGGTACTTTACTGAAGTTATCTTTTCAGATTGTTATATGAAACAATAAACAAACAAAAAGAATATTTAACTTTCTTACCAAAATGTATATAAAAAAATGGAGTCTATATCTCAATGTCTTTGATTAAAATAATATATTCTCGTGGAATACTCAGCTTGTGCCAGTTTCTTCACGCACGACGACTTCCAATTTACACCACGTGATCCCTCGTAGCTTTTCTCGAGCCACCCTTGCTCAAGACTTCCCGATGGCTGTACCACGAAATCCCACGTAGCTTTTCTCGAGCCACCTTGCTCAAGACCCTCCAACAGATGTACCACGAAATCCCACGTAGCTTTTCTCGAGCCGCCCTTGCTCAAGACTTCCCGATGGCTATACCACGAAATCCCACGTAGCTTTTCTCGAGCCACCCAGCTCAAGACTTTCCAATGGCTGTACCACGAAATCCCACGTAGCTTTTCTCGAGCCACCCTTGCTCAAGACTTCCCGATGGCTATACCACGAAATCCCACGTAGCTTTTCTCGAGCCACCCAGCTCAAGACTTTCCAATGGCTGTACCACGAAATCCCACGTAGCTTTTCTCGAGCCACCCTTGCTCAAGACGTTATGCAGCTGAACCACACAGCTTTTCCTCGAGCCACCTTACTCGAGACGTTCTTTCGCCGGCCCAACTTCTCGACGACCATCTCCCCCAAAATTCTTCTATCCATCTCCTCGCTTCTCTCTCTGCACGGGATCCCTCTGTTGGACATGCGCCGTTGCGGACCTTTCAGCGCCCCGGCCAGGGTACTGTCTCTATTGTACCTGCAACACAATGTTCAACCGCGGCACTACCCAACTTTCACTGACGTCACCAACAGTTGAGTACCAGGTATAAGCGTGCGGTGTCGAAATATTTCCTTACACACCCCCCTTGCAAAAATAAAAAAATAAACTCGTTTATTTTTTTTTCCTTTCCACTACGTATCACTCACAGGGCAAAATGGTTTTAAGTCTTTGATATGCCACCTGCCTAGTGATTTATGATTTCTATCTTCCAACTCATAAGCATTTAGTCCAAGCTTCTTCTTGATCAAGAATGGGCCTACATATTTCGGGGCAAAACCTGCTGTAAAGTTCTGTCCAGCCGAACTTAACACATAATTTCGTCGGAGCACTGCTTCACCTTCTCGAAAATTTACCTCTCTCTTCCTAAGGTTATAGTAGTGACTAGTCTCCTTAAATGCATTCTCCAGATTATGTCTCACTATCAAGTATAACTCTTGTAGTTTATTCATCTTGTCTATCCATTCCTTCGGTCGCTGTGTCAATAGACACGTATCCCGAGTCTTGACTAGAGATTTGCTGATTTCAATTTCTCGACCGAAGTTTAACAGTGAGGGTGAATAACCTGTCGACTTGTGTACTGACGAGTTAATGGCATGAACAAACTCTTTCAAATATCTATCCCACTGAGTATGGTCCGTGTTAATATAACTTGAGATCATGGTTTTCAACACTCGGTTCACTCTCTCACTTGGATTTACTTGGGGAGAGTAATTTGGAGCAAAACATGCTAGAATTCCAAAGTTTTTAGCCACTGTCTGGAAAATTTTACTACTGTACTGTGGTCCATTGTCCATTATCAAATTTTCCGGGGCCCCCCATTTCAAAATTACAAGTTCGTAAAACGCATCCAGCACTGTTTTTGTGGTAGCTGTCTTTAAAGCTTTACACTCCACCCACTTTGAAAAACAGTCATGAAACACAACGATATATCGGTTTCCCCTTTTTGAACGAGGATACGGTCCTAATATATCCGTCGAAATTGTGACCCAAGGGCGATCCTTTCTTCGAAAATGCATTTGTCCTGCTGGTCTGGATTGTACTACTTTATATTTCTGACATATTAGACATTCCTTAATGTACTTAACAACATCTTTAAACATGTTAGGCCAAAAATATTTCCTAGACAATTTTAAGAATGTTTTGGTAATTCCAAAATGTCCAGCGGTTGGTTCGTCATGATATTCCTTTAACAATCTTTTCCTAAATTCCCACGGAACTACTAATTTCCATTTATCTGTATCTTCCTCTAACACCTGTCCTAATTGATCCAGTCTTAAATGAAACAATTTTCCCTCTTCGACTCTCCAATCAGGCCAATATTGAGAATTTTGTTTAACTTGGTCTAAACGTCTTTTATACCAAACATCTTGAATATTTTCCCATTCTCTTTCACTACTTAGGTTTAGGGCTAAACACAATTCTTTACTCAGCAAATCCGAATCGTCACTATTGTGTATCCTCGATAAAGCATCGGACACTTTTTGTAAGCGGCCTGCTCGATGTACTACCGTAAAATCATATTCTTGTAAGAGCAAGCTCCACCTAGCTAAACGTCCTGAAGGATTCTTTAATTTATGAAGCCACTTAAGAGCGAAATGATCCGTATGAACTACAAAATGATATCCTTCGATATAAGCTCTAAATTTTTGTATAGCCCACAGTATGGCTAATAACTCTTTCTCTACCACTGACCATTTTCTTTCCGCCGGAGTGAGAGAACGACTTGCATAGGCAATGACATTTTCCTCGCCCGCTTCACCCGGTTGCATGAGGACGGCTCCTAGCCCAGAAAAACTTGAGTCTGTCTGCACCACTAGAGGTTTGCTATAATCGGGGCATGTTAAAATTGGGCTACTTATTAGTCTATTTTTCACATCATCAAATGCACTTTGACAATCACTAGTCCAATTCCATTTCTGATTTTTGCGTAACAAATTAGTCAAAGGTGCCACTAATTCAGCAAAACAAGGAATAAATCTTCTGTACCACGAAGCTAACCCTAGGAATGATCTGACTTCCTTTACTTTAGTCGGTACAGGATAATCTAAAATGCAGTTAACTTTATCAGGATCTACTGCTATACCCAATGGACTTACAATATGACCCAGATATTTTAACTCAGTCCTAACAAATTTCGATTTTTCCACATTAATTTTAAGGTTCGCTGCTCTTAGCTTATTAAAGATTTTCTCTAGTAACTCCAAATGCTCCTCAAATGATTCGCTAATTACAACGATATCGTCTAAATAGACAAAGCACTTTTCTCCTAACTCTGTTCGTAGAATCGTGTCAACAAGTCTCTGGAATGTGGCTGCTGCATTGTGTATTCCAAAAGGCATGACTTTAAAATTATACAGGCCTCTTCCAGGCACAGTAAACGCTGTCTTTTCTTTGCTACTCTCAGTTAAGGGGACCTGCCAGTATCCATTTTTCAAATCAATGGTACTAATATATTTTGCCCTTCTCAATTTGCTTAATATCTGCTCAATATAAGGTAATGGGTAACTATCCCTCTTTGTGACTAGGTTAATTTTTCGAAAGTCCACACAAAAACGCCAAGAACCGTTTGGTTTCTTAACCATCACCACAGGTGAACTCCAAGGTGAACTAGACGGTTCTATTATACCCTGCTCTAACATCTGGTCTATTTCCGAATGGATAGCTTTTTCTAAAACTGGCGAAACTGGATAGTACCTTTGCTTAATGGGTTTCGCTGACCCTGTATCAATTTCATGAGTTATTTCTTTCGTACACCCTGTACAATTTTCAAATAATGGTAGCTGTTTTGCTAGAAATTTTCGAAGTAATTCCTGTTCCCTTTCTGTAGGAATGTTCAATAAGGCATCTAATTCATGGCCTACACTCGATCTATCTACCTGTAGGAACTTAAATCTTGATTGGGGATTTTCTTTAAAATACCAACTATCCTCCGTCACATCTACTATTATGCCTAGCTTCGCGAGTGCATCTATGCCTAATATCACGTCCATTGCTAAATTTGGCATTATTCTATAATTTAACTCCACTTCCTTGTTCCGTAATTTCGTATGAAGTATCACTTCACCTGACAATCTACTGAACGATTTATCCGCTAACCTAACCACTTGGTCTGTTAAAGGTTGCACGATAATTCCCATATTCTTACATAATTCTCTGCCTTTCCTACCAATATATGATCTGTCCGATCCAGAATCAATCAAAGCATACATCGTCGTTCCTTCTAATTCAATTTCCGCTATACATCTATTTATAGCTGACTGAACTTGAGTGGAACCTCCTAATGAATCTACAGTCAAAGTTCCCTGACTTTGTAAATGTCATAATCGCCTGTTTCTCCTAGCTCCTCCACATACACAGTCATTACTTCTTTTACCCTGTCTGCCACATCTATAACAAAATATTTTCTTCTCTAATTTACATTCAAAATGACTATGGCCTATTTCTCCGCAGTTCCAACAATTAAATTTTCTCCTTGTACTATAAGCGATCTGTTTAGAATGTTCTACCTTATTCGAAACTTCTACAACGTTTCCTCTGTTTACATCTCGTTGTTCTCTAACTGTGCTATCATTAGATAAGCCTAAACTAGGTCCCTCCGATGAATTTAAGCTATGAATTTGTCCTCCATCTTGTTTGTTTGTTTTATCCCAACATCTCTTTTGTTTAACTCCTAATTTCACTTCGGATTCACCTCCTTCCCGACCTGACGTTTGTTCTATTCCCACTACTGTATTTAAACCTGGTACAAACTTCTGAACTTTGGGGTTGTACGCTGTTTCTTTAACAATAGCCTTCGATACTTCGGGAGGTGGAACATATTTTTCAGATTCTATCAAAATCTGCTCATAATGCCTACCCACTCTGACTAAATCCGCCACTGACTCTACTTCTTGGGGGCGAAGGTAAAGTCTTACATCGGGTCTAAGATTCTTCATCAACAATTTAATCATTTGCCCGGGATCCATAGACGTAGTTAACCGACGTGCTAAAGTTTGTACTGCATTAGCATAATCCGCCACTGTTTCATGTTTCCCTTGGGACCTATTTTTAATTTCCTCTAACAATGAGTCTTCCGCATCTATTGGTAAATAATAAGATTTAAATTCTCTTACAAAATCTTCCCAAGAATTCCAATTGCTAACATTATTTCTATACCATAGCAATGCAGAATCTTGAAGCATTTCGGAAATAGCTAGAAATAAATCGTTCTCAGACAATCTAGATCCTCTTTTCAGGTCATCTAAGCGCTCTAAGAATAAGTAAATACTATCTCCTGGCTTAAATTTTGCATTTCCTCTACGAACTATTTCCATGGCACTTAATTTAGGTTGTTCTACCTGAATAGTAAAAGTTTGGGGTTGCGGGGCTAAAATTGGATCTTGAGATTCTCCTTTTTCTCGCATTAACATAATCCATGTGTACACTATATCGCCATATGAGCCTGGGATGGGAATGTAATTCTCTGTAAGTTCCTCTTTCAAAACTTCTTCGCTAAGCTGGAATGCTAAAATCACGCACTCAAATAAGTTTGGATTTTGTCTTGCAAAATGTAACACTCTCTGTCTCAATTCGTCTCTATTCCCAGTCGTAACTAAATGAAAATATCTACACTCTGATTCTAAATCTCTTTTTCGTAGTTTACGAATGGCCGTCGTTAGTTCTGGGTTTTGATAAGCTTCTGCAGTATTTGTTATAGTCGCCATTTCTAATCATCAACGATCTCAAAAATCTATTCAACTTCGAATGAAAGCAATATATATATATTTTTTTTATGTATCACAACTTCACTAGGTAATACTAGGGGAAGTATAACTACAAATATCCTAACTTAGATCCATACAAACGTAAGAATGTCATCTCATAGCTTACGTCTCTGCTATCGTAATATCTAAACCTTCGATACCCGTCTTGTACCTGATGTCTCAACTGTTTTATACACCATAAACATTTATATACCCTCCTGGAAAAGAATGTGTATTAGTCACAGAATCATCTCTCTTATTCTAAAAGAATATACTCTATTCATGTCCTAATTATGAATTTCCATACTGTCCCTTAATATCTTACTCCCTAACCACTGTCTTGAAAATAGTAATATTTTTATTACGAAAATATGCAAATCTATTACGAAAATATGCAACACTGCAACACTGGCCCTGCGCTATGGGCGCCAATTTTATCTGTGAGGATAACTTTGATGGTCGAGAAGAACAATAGACAACTTCCGACAATTTGACTCAAAACTAAACTTGATAGGCTCCACCAAATATTTAACCACATAATTCTAGCGTATTTATTAGGCGCCAGCTAGACTATCTAAATACAGCTCGCTATAAGCACTTATTTAAGTCAATCTCGTTCATAACAATAACTTTACCTATTTTTGTCTATTATTCCTCGTCGGCCACATTACGACTTGTCTATGCCCAGACTGGCTCGTCATCTCTTTAGGGGGGATTCTATTCAGTGTTGAGGTTGACAGATTAAGTAGGTATATAATTTTGCACAAACAAAACATAGGTTTGACAGTGGTTGATATTTAATTATTTTCAAATTCAAATACAGTTATAAGGTTTGTCTCGAAGATTATATACTTCGTAACTTTATATAGAAATAAAATAATTGAAATGTTTCTTTGACGTTCAAATATAAGGCTTCTTTATTTTTAAGCTTCAAAAATAAATGAATGTCTTTTCAAGCTTCTAACCTGACTTCCAGACCACAGCAAAGAATGCGTGTTCGAACAAAGTAGATCTTATGAATTGGGTACTTTACTGAAGTTATCTTTTCAGATTGTTATATGAAACAATAAACAAACAAAAAGAATATTTAACTTTCTTACCAAAATGTATATAAAAAAATGGAGTCTATATCTCAATGTCTTTGATTAAAATAATATATTCTCGTGGAATACTCAGCTTGTGCCAGTTTCTTCACGCACGACGACTTCCAATTTACACCACGTGATCCCTCGTAGCTTTTCTCGAGCCACCCTTGCTCAAGACTTCCCGATGGCTGTACCACGAAATCCCACGTAGCTTTTCTCGAGCCACCTTGCTCAAGACCCTCCAACAGATGTACCACGAAATCCCACGTAGCTTTTCTCGAGCCGCCCTTGCTCAAGACTTCCCGATGGCTATACCACGAAATCCCACGTAGCTTTTCTCGAGCCACCCAGCTCAAGACTTTCCAATGGCTGTACCACGAAATCCCACGTAGCTTTTCTCGAGCCACCCTTGCTCAAGACTTCCCGATGGCTATACCACGAAATCCCACGTAGCTTTTCTCGAGCCACCCAGCTCAAGACTTTCCAATGGCTGTACCACGAAATCCCACGTAGCTTTTCTCGAGCCACCCTTGCTCAAGACGTTATGCAGCTGAACCACACAGCTTTTCCTCGAGCCACCTTACTCGAGACGTTCTTTCGCCGGCCCAACTTCTCGACGACCATCTCCCTCAAAATTCTTCTATCCATCTCCTCGCTTCTCTCTCTGCACGGGATCCCTCTGTTGGACATGCGCCGTTGCGGACCTTTCAGCGCCCCGGCCAGGGTACTGTCTCTATTGTACCTGCAACACAATGTTCAACCGCGGCACTACCCAACTTTCACTGACGTCACCAACAGTTGAGTACCAGGTATAAGCGTGCGGTGTCGAAATATTTCCTTACAGTCGTTCGCGTTCAGCTTCGGGGTCACAGTCTAAGTTCCAATTTAGTTTGGTATTCATAAAATTCATTGTAGAGAGATTCCTCACGGGTTAAACGACACTTAACCTCGTCTACGTTATCATCAGTCACTGTAATGCCTTCATTGTATTGTTTCAACCTAGTGAGTCTACCTTTTATGACGGCACGTTTTTGCGTGTAGTGTTTCCCTTGCGATGCTAGAGGAGCCATAGCTTGAGAAGTTAATTCGTTTTCAGTCATGGTGTTCACTGGGAGGGCAGTGTATTATAGGAACTGTCACGTACCTTACAAATTGCTGTGTTGTGGCTGGCTTGTCCAGAAGCTTCGTATTGTATTCCGCCTCTGTTCAGCTGCTCCAATAGCGGTAGTACATATAGTGTCCTTGCTTCGGATTGTTTGCTGAAAACCATACAATTGAATTAGTATAACACAATAATAAGATGTTGAGGTTAGAGATGTAGGTGGACCAAGAAATGTTGGAATCCAATGGAATAGAACCACAGGAATGTCCGGAAAGCTGAAGTATGATCCAGCACATAGAGGACCAAGAAATATTGGAATCCAGGTGCAATGGATCAAGAAATATCCGGGCTCGGTTAGGACCAAGAAATATGTAGGGATTTGGATTAGGTAGGAGTCTAGGATCCCATACATATAATAGATGAATTTCTCCTACAAAAATATTCCTTCTGGTAGCTAGTTGAGCAGTGGATGATATGAAATAATGTCAATATAATTCAATCAACACAGGTAACACTTTTTTTTTGTCATAAAGCCAAAGTAATACAACATAATTGTGTAAGTGGTCCAGGTCTGGATGACCAAGAAAGATGTAATGGACTGTAGATTTATTTTGTTTCTATTAAGATTAAATATCTTCAACCTTTGCTTAAATGTTCTAGCTATTTTTAGCTGAACTCAGTTTAAGTACATATAAAGGGGAGGTGGCAAATTGCCCAAAGACTCCAGAAAATTATACATACAGAATTACAATTATTGCTTCTAAAATGAGAGCTCATCACATTTGAGCTATTAATTGGAAATGCGAACCCTGCACCAAGTGCCAAATGATTCGATATAATTATAAATACTGCCATACTATGGACCAATTATCATATTTAACCTTTTTTACTGGTTTACATTGTGCGTACTTAACTTTTGATTTGTAGAGAGTATGTAGGTTGTCCTGGACTCGTTTGAAAGTACTAATGAATGGCTAATATCCCATCGGTGAGGTTATAGAAAGAAGTCTGCCATGCTGAAGTTGCTGCTGGAGGCTGTGGTTAAAGGCTTCTTTGCCTTAGAAGTCCAGGCCTGAAGTTCTGGAAGGCTACATCATCTGCGTTGTGTAGAGTAGTACCACGAAGTCTCGGTACCCAAGTATCGGTACTGGGATAAAGCTATGCTGCTTGCCTTAGTAGAGTTCGATGAAAAGTGAATACGAGTCAAACAGGTTAGCCTACGTACCCCCTCTAGATTACATTAGAGTGCTTTCAGTTTCTCGATCGAAGTAGCGTAGAAGCTTCTCGAGACTTCTATCTAGAAATACGGCGTATTTATAGCATCTTCATATTTCACAAGATATGTAAAACTGAGAAAAAACTATTTAGCAAATTGTTGTAAATTAATGTTTAAAGAATGTCTGAAAACTTTGCAAAACATAGAGTTTCGAGATATCGATACAAACATCGATTCGGTCATGAAATGTATGGTTAGTAGTGTTTTAAGAGTGCGTTCATCGCATTACAGTACTCCAAAGAGGATATTTACAAAGTGCTTTCAGTAAAGTTTAACAAACAAATATATAGAAAATAAACTGCACAATATGAAATGTTTAACATTTCTCCTGAAATGTTACAGCTTGTTTTCCACAGCTTTATCCTTATGCTGTGAGGATGATTGCCATCTTTCGAAATATCTATGCATGTGTAGAACCCGAATGACCAGCACCCATCTTCAGTACTCAGAATTGCCACATCACATGATGTGGACAAATTGGTGGAAAACAAACCGTCGCTTTACTGCCAGAAGGTCGTATATCGAGTTTCCACTGAAAATGAGTTCATGTGTTTACTTTAAACATAATTTGCCAAACGTCTTGTGCCAAAAAGGTTGTACCGGTATGTTGAAAACCACTCTCACTTAATGTAGATGTCTATTCCATATGGCTGTATGTAATTTTCTCCAGTAGTTTCAGAACCGAAATGTATGTTCCTTATTCAACTTTCTGGCAGAAATGCACATACGACCTTACGGAAGTAAAGTGACATAACAGTGGCACGTATCTTACTAAAGAAGATTTGTTCCTTTTGATAAGAATGCAATAATTTTATGTTTATATTTTTTGCGTAAATTTTCTGTAATATTTTTATTCATGAAAAAATATTCAGTCCATGGGCTTGTAAGGTTTCAAACAACGTTCCTATTATTCCATGTGGCCCTCGAACCTTCCTGTATCTTAAAAGTGGCCATCAAAGGTTGAAGTCCCATGACTTAGGTGACTTAAAATAATATAATCACAATATAGCATTAATGAGCAGAGTTGAATTACTGTATACAACATCCATTTTACTTGCTTGGTGGGCCTACTTTTAAATGATTATAACATTATTGCAAAAGAAGGCAAGCAACTCCAAGTTCAGTCACCCGCTACGCAAAACCACAAACATATTATTCCATTTTACAGAATCAAAACCCTGTGACATCATTTCCGACTGGGTGAGAGTGAGCAAGTTATTAGCGCATTTGGAAAAGAGCCATAATGTGGTGTTGGACCAGCGTTATCCGCTTCCTCCAGGAAAAGTGTACTTCAGGTCGTTCCTGATAGAATTTCTTCATCCTTTGCTTTACACAAAAAATCCATTATTTCTTAGGCAAAAGTAGGCCTATAGAGAAAAGTTGGGGTGTTTTTTTTTTTTAAATTCAGCTTTATTTATACCCGTTTGAACATGGAAATCATATCACGGGAAAGGTTCATTACGTAACTTATACCAGGAGACCATGTAACTATTCGTGTGCATCTTTTTTCTAGTGTTGTGTTATGGATTTCTGTTCTTTTCAGTTGATGTTGAATTTCAGTAACCATGAAACAGAGTGAAACAACGGCGATGAGACATGGTAACTAATTAAATTTAATTCGGCATTTGTCTCTATGACTGGAGAAACCACGAAAAATAGATTCAAATTGGCCGACCTCGGGGTTTGAATTCGGGACCTCCCGAATGCGAGTCCAAGACACTATCTTCTCGGCTACCTCGCTCGGCGGTATTAAAGTTTTTATATCCTATTTTTTAAAAACACTAGCAGAAGAAATAATAAGGAACATATTTTCCTTTTTCAGTTTTTCAATAAAGTTGCAAATTATATACAAATATATTCTGCCGTAGTGTAGTGTAATTCTTATACGCGCGACAGAGGGTATTGCCGTCCATGGAACCTTTGAACCTAATTATCTCATTAACCATAGACGTAATGCTAAATCGCAAAGCAGGTTTTATATGTATAGGCCTACTGCCCCTTCGAAAATGCACAGTTATACTACTTCCACCCTGTAAACCCTTTAAGATGTTTTCTGTCAAATTGTAAATGGAATTTGTTATTCAATATTATGACAATGGCGTTTAATTAGCACAATGTAAGAAATTAATATAGAGTGGATAAAATGGCAATTGACGGATGATCGAAAGGGTCAAGACGAACAACTTGTTTATTTATCATATAAAGAGACGTTAGTTTCGCGATGTGCCGCTGGATTGCTTTTACCGGCCGACGACTTGCTTCCAAGCCGACGGCCCATGCGTTCTCGGCACATCGTAAAAATAATCTCTCTGTACATCTGGCGATTTCCTGTTAGACAGGGTCCCAGCTTTACGTATTTCAGTATATACCATTTCCAAAAAAAGGACTTAAAGACTTTGTTGCTCTCCATTGATTTCCATACAGAGGTGACATCTACATACCAATGACTGCCTGTTATACTGTTAAGGAAAACAGGAATTTCCGATATGTCCATTGCAGATGCAAAAGGACAGGCAACTAATTATTCTGCGGTATCTACAGCGACAATATCAGGAACTGCATCAATCCGATGTTAGTCTGATGGATTTCTTTCTGTGGAGTAGATTAAATTTCTCATTTATGCACAATCTCTAGTGCTCAGTGATTTATAACAGCCTTCATGTAATTAGGTATTTAATATACATAATAATTAAATGTTAATATATTATATAATATATCTTATACTTATATAAAAAAGTAATGGCTCATCTCTGTCCGTTCCAAATTGTCGCAAAAATTATTAAACTTATAGAGCTGAAAGTCTGTATAAACATGGTTTTTAAACCTGGAAAGGTTATAGGATAGGACTGTAGTCATTCACACCATTTCTATTTCTAATATATTTATCATTCAAATTCATTATCAGATAAAATGAACACAATTCATGCCAGAATAACAGATAAACAGATGGTCATAAATATTTCGTGGCATATTGGTAAGCCTAATGGAAGTATGTAGGGCTACTTGGTCCAGTACTTTACTTGAATATTATATCGAAATTATGATGTCAAGAATCATTCAATAAGAGTTATGTGGTTTTTGTCACATTATTATTATTATTGTTATTGTTATTATTATTATTATTACTATTATTACTACTATTATTATTTATTATCTTGTGGGTTTATTTTAATTGACTAGCTGGTTATCCGTCCTTCGTACGACTGAAAGTGTTTTGCATGGTAGGCCTATTTAGCCTTACCCTAGAAATATCACGAGGAAGTAAGGTGGAGTGTTGGGCAATGTGTCTCACAGTATCTAAGACTCTTAGGGTGGCGTGCACCAAACTCATGCCATTTACTCTTTTAGTAAGCCTTACTTCTTTAGTTCTAACTACTTTAGTAAGCTACTCTTTTAGTAACTGTACTCTTTTAGTAAGGACGGCGTGCACCAACCAGGAGTAAACTAAACTCGGCGGCTTTCAACATAGAGGAATGTACTAAAGAAGTAAACATTTTATTTACTCCCAGAGTAAATGAACTTACTCCACAAGTGGTGGAGAGCACCAACACGGAGTACGTTACTAACGTAGTAAGTTGTGGAGTAAATAAGGCCAATATTTACTCCTACTCAGGGGGTGGAGTAAAGTTGTGGAGTAAGTGTGTTCTGTGGCATTTGCGTGAGTTATGAGTTACATATCACATTAAATGGATTACATAGTTAAACTGAGGATAAGTTATTGAGATGAAGAAGGTTGTATACCAAAAATGAGAGTTGTGGCAGGTGATTTAATAAATATTAAGCGAACCATACCTAGTAGGGCATTTAATAACGTAAATAATTAAGCTCATAAATCCTTACATGAAATTTTGGCGTTTGGAAGAAACGATGTCAGATTCTCACTACATCCATGTGATTTCAGCCAGTCAAATGTGAAAATATCATTGCGGAGAGCGATCCAGCTAGGAAGACGTCCACCAAAGGTGAGGGGAAGAGTGAGTGGAAGGGACGTTTGCATTGCACGGTACAAGGAGCTCATGTGCTCTTAAATATCTTCCTAGCTGGATCGGCCTTTAGATGTTGCAGTTCTCCCTAACTTTGGGTCAGAAAACGACGATGTATTTCAAGCTAATCATATGGATACAGATATCGGCGAGGTATAGTACATTCCAATAAATGAAAGCCTCCGTTCTTGGAGCTACCCAGAAAACACTTCCCCCTGCTACTTAACCATAGAATTACTGAACAATAGGTGATTCTCATTGTTAAACGATTTAATGTAATTATTGTAAATTAATTTTATTACATTACACTTCTATACCTTAACTTAAAGCACAACATTGCGAATGCCAGATTATAATAATAATTATAAGAGCTAAAAGTTCAATAGTTGCACCCGCAGTGTTAATGAATAATATGTCCTTTTTTCTAACCCAGGTGTAAAAATGTCCAAACAGGCCACATCGGAAGAAAATTTGACTGACTCTGGGATTAGCGTACATTGAGAAGGGGACACATTGTAAAACCATTCCTTAAAGACTCCCCAAGTCTCGAATGGTGGAGTGAGACGAGACTTTCATGTTTGGGAATAAACTATAACAGATGCTGCAGGTCTATAGTATGCTGCTAACTATTTAATTAACCCTGTGGACAGGAAAGTGAGGAGCATTATAAACTATATAGAAAAAGAAATGCCAACATGAGTGCCGAAAGAAAATTTTAAGGAGGGGCCCGGAGGTTGAAGCTGCACAGGATCTAGAGAAGTAGTCACTGAAATTATTTTTAAACACACAACCATCTACATAATTATTATTGGAGTTCATAGCTTCCGAAATATTGTACCGCCATTTTTTGTTTAAATATTACATTTCTCAGTTGTAATATTATTATTTTTAATAGGTAATATTTTTTAAGTAAATGTTCTGTGCATTTGAAAAAGGACACAAACATAATGCCCCTTATTAGTTTTGTTATCCTTTTTATCCCCCCTTTTTCATGATTTTGTGTAATACTTCTTATTAATATTGTTAAACAGTCAATAAGTATTAATAATTCATTATAGTGAGATTTATGATAAACAACTGTAGAATAATTGATTTATCGTTTTTGGGGAAGAATATTTTAATATATTTTAGAAATTTATTATTATTATGAGAGAAATAATTATAATATTGACAGTGAATCAATTATGAGAATCAACTGGAAATTCCAATTGTTTGCATTATAATACAGAAATAGTTTGCACAAAAATTGTAATCACAGTACCGTAACGTAGGCTACTAAACTGAAAATATTCAATTGAAGGAATTAAAATTAGTAATGAATAAAACATTACTATTAGACCTATTTTAAAACATGAAGATTGTCATTGGTAATATTTGGAACAACCCAAATTCATATTCATTGTTTCAGCGAACCTTTCCTTTTCATTATCTGGCACTTGAATAATACCGGCAATTGAAATGCACGTGTTCTGCTGCGCTGCACTAATGTTTCTGCTCTGTTCTGCGCAGAATTCGACTACTTCTTTAGTAAAAATCGTTTACTACTTTAGTTACAACTAAAGAAGTAACTATCAATTGAGCTCTCCAACACCAACTAAAAGAGTAAGTTACCAAAAGAGAAGCACTAAAGTAGTAAATCTAAGACGGGAACATGACGCAACGAAAACCGGTTTGTCTGTCTCACTCTAGCACATTACTAGTATGACTTAAAGAGTGAGACAGATGTACTGGTTCTTGTATACTCCAGGTCTCCGTCTTAAATTTACTACTTTAGTAAGATTTACTCCTGGATGGTGCACGCCACCCTTAGGGTGCACCATCCAGGAGTAAATCTTACTAAAGTAGTAAATTTAAGACGGAGACCTGGAGTATACAAGAACCAGTACATCTGTCTCACTCTTTAAGTCATACTAGTAATGTGCTAGAGTGAGACAGACAAACCGGTTTTTGTTGCGTCATGTTCCCGTCTTAGATTTACTACTTTAGTGCTTCTCTTTTAGTAACTTACTCTTTTAGTTGGTGTTGGAGAGCTCAATTGATAGTTACTTCTTTAGTTGTAACTAAAGTAGTAAACGATTTTTACTAAAGAAGTAGTCGAATTCTGCGCAGAACAGAGCAGAAACATTAGTGCAGCGCAGCAGAACACGTGCATTTCAATTGCCGGTATTATTCAAGTGCCAGATAATGAAAAGGAAAGGTTCGCTGAAACAATGAATATGAATTTGGGTTGTTCCAAATATTACCAATGCCAATCTTCATGTTTTAAAATAGGTCTAATAGTAATGTTTTATTCATTACTAATTTTAATTCCTTCAATTGAATATTTTCAGTTTAGTAGCCTACGTTACGGTACTGTGATTACAATTTTTGTGCAAACTATTTCTGTATTATAATGCAAACAATTGGAATTTCCAGTTGATTTTCATAATTGATTCACTGTCAATATTATAATTATTTCTCTCATAATAATAATAAATTTCTAAAATATATTAAAATATTCTTCCCCAAAAACGATAAATCAAGTATTCTACAGTTGTTTATCATAAATCTCACTATAATGAATTATTAATACTTATTGACTGTTTAACAATATTAATAAGAAGTATTACACAAAATCATGAAAAAGGGGGAAAAAAAAAAGGATAACAAAACTAATAAGGGGCATTATGTTTGTGTCCTTTTTCAAATGCACAGAACATTTACTTAAAAAATATTACCTATTTAAAATAATAATATTACAACTGAGAAATGTAATATTTAAACAAAAAATGGCGGTACAATATTTCGGAAGCTATGAACTCCAATAATAATTATGTAGATGGTTGTGTGTTTAAAAATAATTTCAGTGACTACTTCTCTAGATCCTGTGCAGCTTCAACCTCCGGGCCCCTCCTTAAAATTTTCTTTCGGCACTCATGTTGGCATTTTTTTCTATATAGTTTATAATGCTCCTCACTTTCCTGTCCACAGGGTTAATTAAATAGTTAGCAGCATACTATAGACCTGCAGCATCTGTTATAGTTCATTCCCAAACATGAAAGTCTCGTCTCACTCCACCATTCGAGACTTGGGGAGTCTTTAAGGAATGGTTTTACAATGTGTCCCCTTCTCAATGTACGCTAATCCCAGAGTCAGTCAAATTTTCTTCCGATGTGGCCTGTTTGGACATTTTTACACCTGGGTTAGAAAAAAGGACATATTATTCACTAACACTGCGGGTGCAACTATTGAACTTTTAGCTATTATAATTATTATTATAATCTGGCATTCGCAATGTTGTGCTTTAAGTTAAGCTATAGAAGTGTAATGTAATAAAATTAATTTACAATAATTACATTAAATCGTTTAACAATGAGAATCACCTATTGTTCAGTAATTCTATGGTAAAGTAGCAGGGGGAAGTGTTTTCTGGGTAGCTCCAAGAACGGAGGCTTTCATTTATTGGAATGTACTATACCTCGCCGATATCTGTATCCATATGATTAGCTTGAAATACATCGTCGTTTTCTGACCCAAAGTTAGGGAGAACTGCAACATCTAAAGGCCGATCCAGCTAGGAAGATATTTAAGAGCACATGAGCTCCTTGTACAGTGCAATGCAAACGTCCCTTCCACTCACTCTTCCCCTCACCTTTGGTGGACGTCTTCCTAGCTGGATCGCTCTCCGCAATGATATTTCCACATTTGACTGGCTGAAATCACATGGATGTAGTGAGAATTTGACATCGTTTCTTCCAAACGCCAAAATTTCATGTAAGGATTTATGAGCTTAATTATTTACGTTATTAAATGCCCTACTAGGTATGGTTCGCTTAATATTTATTAAATCACCTGCCACAACTCTCATTTTTGGTATACAACCTTCTTCATCTCAATAACTTATCCTCAGTTTAACTATGTAATCCATTTAATGTGATATGTAACTCATAACTCACGCAAATGCCACAGAACACACTTAGGCCTACTCCACAACTTTACTCCACCCCCTGAGTAGGAGTAAATATTGGCCTTATTTACTCCACAACTTACTACGTTAGTAACGTACTCCGTGTTGGTGCTCTCCACCACTTGTGGAGTAAGTTCATTTACTCTGGGAGTAAATAAAATTTTTACTTCTTTAGTACATTCCTCTATGTTGAAAGCCGCCGAGTTTAGTTTACTCCTGGTTGGTGCACGCCGTCCTTACTAAAAGAGTACGGTTACTAAAAGAGTAGCTTACTAAAGTAGTTAGAACTAAAGAAGTAAGGCTTACTAAAAGAGTAAATGGCATGAGTTTGGTGCACGCCACCCTAAATCTCTGATGCCGAGTTTGATCAGACTCATTTTCTCCCACAGACGATGTTTCTCTGGCTTGAACAAATATTTCATATACGCGTAGGCTACACACAATAGGCCGAATATTGAAATAATACAACACAAACAAAAAGGTTCGCAAGGAGTTGGTTGCAGACATATATGCAGATATTATGTAATATATGCTTATGTAATTATATATTTTAAATATTGTAATTGTTATTTTTAATCGTATGTAAAACTTCATCTAGGTATCAAGAAAATTCTGTATACGCTATTTGAGTTATCCAAGAGACAGAATAATTATATGCCTTCGAATATACACAAAATATATTGTAACCGTAGGCGGATGCTGAAGGAAAATAGCGTAATGCAATTTAATATTCTGTGTCTCACGGAAAAGACTGGATGTAAATCATATAACGGAAGAATGGCAAGAGATGAAAAATATTTCACTTCATCGTTAAAACCCTATGATGTTACTGACAAAGTCAGGAGTAATATTGTTACTTCAGTTCCTGATTCATTCAGCGTCGTTTGTCATTGATGATAATTAACTTTACTGTCTCCATCGTAGCTCATTTTGCTCATGTTATAAAATATTTAAGAACGTTTTGAAATCCAGTGAAATGAAGTAAATCTCATTTCTCAGATGTCAGAATATATTTCAAACCTACTGAGCGAAAGTAGTATTAACGCAAAATTATTTCACTGGAATCCATTTCATGCATCACCTCCTGCACTTTTAGCAAAGTTTTTACAAATACACTAAAATCATTCATGCGTCTATATGTTTGGAAACCACCAAGACTACGTACTTCTGATGCAGTAATGCAGGAGCTGGATTCACTACAAGATACGGGCACACAATGCGTGGAGTACTATTTTTTGTTTTTTGTTTGTTTTTACTATGGTTAGTGCATTAATGATATTTTATTTTGGGTGTGTATCCTTCGGGGACAGGATGTCGTAAGGATATTTTCTTTATTTTTACAACCAATTTACATGAAGAGAATGTCATACATAATATATAGACCTGGAATTTTAAGACGAATGCCTATTTTGTTCCTTATGAAATAACATGAAAATTTTTAAATATCTGTTTATTTTATGATAAATCACTTACATTTATAGAGTTTTATAGTGCCCTAAAATGCTTATTTGGACCTTTAGAGACTATTTTACTATTTTAGTGCCTAAAATGCCTATTTTGTAAATTTAAAATAAAATTCAACTTCTGTAATTTTTAAAATTTTATAATGGACATCCCTCAATGAAAAGCAGAACAGCAGAGGTGGTTTTTCACAGAAACATGATTATTCCAAACAATTGTCGCTAAAGGAATGCTGACTGACGGGGGCGTGGGAGGATTAAGGGGGAAGGACTACTGTGTCAAGTCACCAGTGAAAGAACATTTGTTTAAGTGAATATAGTTCGTGATGCCTAATTTTGCAGTTAATTCTGTTAAGAATAGGTATACCACGTTTCTTGCAGTAAAAAAAATGACCGTGTTACAGTTTAAGTGTATATTGCAACATTTTAAAGTCTATTTTCTATCTAATTACAAATTTTTAAAGCATATTTTAAGTGTCTATTTTCTCTTTCAAAAGCCTATTTCTTGTTTTAAAAGCCTACTTTAGGCGCCTAAAACTAATTTTTAGAGCCTAAAATCCCAGGCCTTAATAATATAATAGGCTAAGTGGTTTCTCATCAGATTTTATACATTATAGTATGCATAACATTTCTTGTATCAGTGCTGGAGCATGCGAAAAAATATATTCACTCATTGGATATCAATTCTCTCTCCCTAGAGTTGAATGCAACGAAGTCCTTAATAAAGCCTTAAACTTTCTTGTTAGATAAACTCGGTGGTTTTTCTCTATCACTTAAGAAAGTGGAATTAAAAAAAACAGTTGTTCGGAAACTTACTTGAACAACGTACTACCATCCTGTTTTTTGCAGAGGTCAGAAGTTGAGTTTCCGTATTTTTCAAGCTCTTTCCACGTTCTCTATTCTGAAGTAAGATGGCTTTTCACAAATTTATAGCAGAAGTTTACATCTACAAACTAATTCATAACTTAAACTTTTATAGTGTGAAATAAAGGTTTTTTATGCATTTTCATAAGACTTTATATATATACCACATGCATATGAATTTATTTGTTCAGTGTATTCAATGTACGGAACCTTAATCCGGAAACTGAAAATGAAGATTGGATACGCAACCTCGGATGCCATCCTGATGTCTGTGAGCATCTAATAATCTCAATTGCAAACTTCAAGGACAGTACAAAATCATTGCTGAAAACGATTCAGCTGTGAAGACAATCCTGAATTGTTTACAGTTGTGTAAATCCGAAATTCTATAAAATAAATTAATTATTTTGAATATTTGAAATCGATGAATATTGAATGACAAAATTTAACAATATAGCAACTTTTTGGTAAAACTTACTTCAGTCTTTACTAACCATCTATCTTAAGAAAGAACCCTTGACATAATTCACTGCTCTTGAGAATAGTAAGGACTAATTAAAGGTCACTTGCCTTTTAAATGGTAAATCATGACTATAGGTCTAATACAATGCCCCGTTCCTAATTATCGATGGCCTTGACTCCAATGCAGTCAGATGTTTATTTCGTTGATCAAGTTGAAATGAGTACTACATGAATACTGTTATATATAGAATGAATATTAACTTACTGTGAAATAATTAGACCTACGTACATTAAGCGGAGTTCTTTGCCAGTGCATTTTGTGAAATGTTCACATATTTTAAGAATTTCTTATATCGGTGTAGGCTATACGAGTATAAATTAAGGTTAAGTGTAAAAATTTAGACCTTCGTTCTTCCGCAAGCCCTGCTTAATGAATTGATCTGGAGCTTAGCTCGGAGCATAACATATTTGCAATTATCACCCATTAAACAAAAGCATTCTGGCACTTCCTTATATCAGTTTACCTGATTTTATTTGATCTGTATTGACAACTTACACTACCTTTGACTCTTAACTTGGCTAATCTTGTATAAGACAGTTGGAGATTATCAATATTTCTAGTATTATGTACATGTATCTCATTAATTGAGACCAATTCAATAATATTTTTCTTTAGATACAATAAAAGCTCCAGAATATAACAATTATACACAGTTAAAATCTTTTGCATTTTGAATAGCGAAATTTTGAATAGGCTGTCCTGGAAGTTACATTGCATATATAGCTGGTAGATAATTTTTTTAACATAAATCGCTCAAAAACTATTAACTGAAGAGAAATTAAACTTTAATGTCACAATGACTGTGAATGTCTATAAAGTTCTATTAAAATAAAAAATGAAATTTTTCCCCAGTATTAAGGCTATTAATTATATTAGGACAATTGCCATTGCTTGTGGTTAAACAATATAGGCCTAGTGGGCAATGAGGTAGCTATCTCAGAGAAAATATTGCTATAAAGAATTCAAATAAAAGAATATCTGTAATAAATTTTATTTGCTTATGTTTTGTTTAAATATTAATACCGATGTTTCAGATACACGTGAATATGGGTATAAATTACGGATAACAAATTAGTGGAATACAAACCCTTCCACAAGAGTATCCATGAGTGTTTAAATTGTGTATGAACTAATAAAACTGTGGAATTATGTCAAGGGTTCTTTCTTCGAATACAAGCAGTCCTTTCATACGCCGCTAAATAAACGATACTCGATAAGCGTCGTATTGTGGCTGACAGGCCTGACTAGTCATACGTAAGGCATTTTATGGTTTTCCTTTGAGTACCGTATCGCTTTTTGTGTTTCAGTTTCCAACCATCAGTAAACAGTAAATCGCTCAGAAAAGTCTATAGTACAAAACAGTTCAGATAGCTTTGTGAAATACATTTAGAAAAAAAGAAAAAAACACACACACACACAAACTGTAACTGCAACTGCAAATAATAATTTACGTTTGAAGTGGGAATCCTTATCACATTGAGTTTCGTGCAGATATACAACTTAATTAATTGTAGCATACGGAAAATTAAATCAATTGCCGCCAAAAAATTGTGTTTGTGTTTTAATACTAGCAAAAGGCCAAAGTCATGCCTTCAAAAATTAGAGATACCTGGATTCGACTGTTCCTGAAACAACTATCTCTACCTTTGAATGTTTCAATTAAATGACTCAGTATTATGTTTTAAAGTAATGCAGTTTTGGGTTTTGAATATAAATAAAAAAGCTAAAGAAAAACAAAGTCTTTGTTAATTAGATATTTTCAATTTAAGTAATTTTATATATTTTGTGAAATTTTTGTAATTTTATATATTTTTTTAAGATCTAAGTGCTGAAGGATTATATTAGAACTGGTGTTTTTATCATTTGACTTAAAGTTATATATTTTATTATTGGTAGGCCTAATATAAGGAGAGATCCGGATTTCATGGATGAAATCTAATTATATTTATTGTGAACCTTTAGCGAACAAAAAGGAGGAATCAGTAACATCTTGCTTACTTACATTCTTCTATCCTTACTAAATATTCTTTATATTCCTCTCCAAAACGTTTAGACTTGCCTGCCATGATGGTTTGTTGATTTGCAGTGCACATGGATCCTGATGAATTCAATTATTGATGCCGGTAAGAAATTATAGAGCAAGAACAGTATACTGTATACTGTTTTGTAGTTGCTACTTACGCAATGTAGTGTTATTAATATTGTAGCCCATCACACATAAAATGTTATTTTTCATATCTCCTTTTGCTCACATGTGACTTCATATGCCTAATCGGTGTATTCAATCATTTTTTATAAAAATGATCTACAAAATCGTTTTAGTAGTCAGTTCCTGTAAATTGACATATAAACAAGTGCACATACAGTATATGTGATAAAAATAAAGTGATAAAGATAATATGATAAAAAATACGACAATGAACATTTGCAATTGGTTTAAGTTCCACATATTCTTATACTGGATTAGTCACTGATTCGTGAGCTAAAATAGTAAATAGGTACTGAAAATTAAGGATATAGAAATTTTAAATAGAGAAGAACAGGCAAAATATCAACTAAACCAATAAAAGTAATAAATAAATCCGCGTTTATTACATAAAATAGTCCATACTTGAAATCATTAAACCACATATTAGAAGATCTTGCTTGTAGTTTCATACTCTGAGATCTAGTTGCAAACTACACCCATACCCCAGACAACGGATTCATTTTTCGTGGTGTTTTCACGGATTTACAAAATATGAAGACATATTCAGTTGGCGCTGTGACACACTAATTTAATTCTTGATTAAATTTACTTTTAAACAAAACAATAAAATAATGTGAAATTTCTCCTTATAATATATATTAAAATCAGGAGAGACATTACGACGCTGAAGAAAATAAACATGGATTCTGAATTAACCTTCCAGTTCCTTCTGCAGTACAGACACAGACTGATCTCCAGTGTTAGCTATCAGTTCCAGTTTTAAAATTTATGTTGTATATTTCGGAGTTCAAACTAAACTATCTTCATGCATAAATTTAAGTTATGTGCAGTATTGATGGTGCCACAATAGTAAACCTCATAGGCCTACTCAATAGCGGGACAAACATTAGTGAGACATTTATTTATATTTTTCCCTTATTTTGTTCTTACTTGTTAGTCATAGACTATACAGACCAAGAATGGAACATCAATATATTTTAATCTGAATTCTATATCCTAACTAGCAGTTCGTACTAGTTAAAATTCAGCTAGATTCATAATGTTGGTATGATTCTTTTTTTCTTAATGAACTTCCATTGAATGCTCAGAATGATATTGCATTTTGTTGGCATAAACCATTTAAAGTACACCTCCAAACTTCTTTAAAATTTATATTCATAATAGCTAAAATAAGAATAAGTTATTGTTTTCTATATAAACTTGTTTTTGAGCTGAAATTAGTACATATTAGCGCAATACATAGAACAGCCGACATATTATCTTCTTGATCTTAATGCATAAACATCGTATACACATGATTTAAGGAATTCTTAAAATATGTAAAGAATTCACAAAATGCACTGGCAGAAAATAATACGAATTATGTAAGTGTTGGCCTACGATTCATTGACATGTTTTTTTAACAGAAAGTAGCCACATAGGTTATGAATGAATTAAATTATTCAATCTGAAAGCAATCTGTCAGGAATCACATTAGCCTAGGTCTGTTACTTGCACATAAGTGAGGACCGTATTAACTGAAAAATAATCACATTAAAGTACAATGCAGATATCGGTAGCCGTACATTACGATAGAATGCACAATATTATACCAATTTTTTTTAAATCTTGTATTTATAGTTTATTTATTAACACTTACATCGTTATAAAGAAATGAATCAACGCGGGTTAACAACACTACAACAGTCAAAGCGATCGACAATTTGATACGTTATGTTTAGGATAGAGTGGCCCGTGCGATATTATTGTAGTGCCAAATGGTATTCCCTTTATAATAAGCATTAATTAATGTTTGTATGCTGTCAAGTGGACAAATAATAAAATTTATGTAAAGTATCAGCTGGATAGAACTTCCTTTAGTAAGTAATGTTGTCTAAATAATTGGTTTATGTTTAGCTTGCCTTGTTTACCTTAGTTACGAATACTGATATTTGTGGTGGCACGGCCGCTGATTGGCTCTCCTCTAGAGCCAATCAAAATGCTTCGGGGACCGGACATCGCACGTTATATAATATATTATTTTTATTCTATTGAATTTTCCATTTATGATTTCGGCCCCAAAGCAGACTTACATAATCAAAGGGATGGAATTTGTGACGTCTTGTGATTGCAGTATGCCTATAGTACAGTGGTTCCCAAAGTGGGAACCGAGGGTCCGAGGGTCCGCGATGGTGTTTCAGGGGGTCCGCAGGCGGTTTAAGAATAAATAGGATATCCCGTGATTTTGAAGTGCTTAACTGTGTTCCCCACTACTTATCGATGTGAAACAGCAGTCTCCTACCTCACGTAGGCCTACTTGAAATCAAAGTTGAAAGTGACTTAATATTGAAATTGTCAGACATTAAACCTAACATTGCAGAACTAATTAATCAAAAGCAGCTTCACTGTTCACATTAAGGAGTAAACTCGGTTTGTTACCATTGATATTGTTATTTTGTTTATTGAATTTAATACATTTGAATCAAAGTATTTATTTAGCTTTTTATTTCAAAACCCAGAGGGGAGTACGCGAAATTTTATTTTTTTTTCAAGGGGTCCGCGGATTGAAAGGTTTGGGAACCACTGCTATAGTACATTATGCAACGATCCTATAATGGCATTTATTAAGATATGAGTATGTTTATGTAAAGAGCAAAGCGAGTGACTGAATTTCCATGATAGGCAAGTTGCATACGAATGTTTTTTGTTAGAAAATAATTAAATGTTTAAGTTTTGAGATTTTAGGTTCAATTTAAAAATTGGCTATCCGCTGCAATCAGCTTCTGGCAAGTTCTTGTACTTCTTATCTTCTGCGGTAGATAGAGCTGATGGCTTACGGTCAAGCCGAAGCTTGTTCTTGGCCTTTTTCTCGAAACGAACGGATTTTTTAAACATGAAATGAGCTTAGTTTGGTATCATATTAAAATTACACGAACAGAATTGATGTTATTTTAAATACAGGTTGTTTTTTACTCATTCCATTTGCTGCTTTCAAGGTTTCAAGATTGTTCCGTGTTCGAAAACAATCGATGCCCCACCTAAATTATAATGAAAATCTATATCATAATTAATACCATTATGACACCGTTACGTCACATGTAATAAACGTCTTACAGTATGATCGAACAAAATTGACCATTCACGGGGCATATAATATGAATAGGCTATCACGTTGTTGGTCATGTTCAGTCTAATAGCTAAACGGTTGTATTCATAGGTGTTAGCAATGGTCAGCCTGCGGTGTGGGCCTACTTAGATATGGAAGAATAGGCTAAGAGAATCTCCGGGAATCATTTGGGACGTTAAGATAGTACCTGACATAAAGAATAGGACACAGCCGGATGTGCTTAACTACACAAATATTCCCTTTTTTATTTTACTGTACAAATAGGCTAGATGGCGCTGGAAGAAAAAGAAGTAAAATACGCCCTCTTTAGAAAAACACGATAACTGCGGTCGTCAGAAGCCTATGAAATATAAATGTGATGTTAGTAAAACTTGGCAAGCCTTCAACCGTGGACATTTCAGTTTGTTTTGGACACTTTCCATTGAACGACGAGAAGTTTGTGTGTTTCCGATAACCAGCTAAATCACAAATCCTTCTTTAGGAAGCTAATTCGAGAGGAAGCCCTATAATTTATCAGAATCTCACTTTTCGGCTAGTTCTACTACAAATAACGCGAAAAAGATGAAGCAGTAGCAGATGTATCAATTTATTTGTGGCTTAATCCTCTTGAAAACTAGTATACAGTACTATTTTCCTAACCAATACTAGCTTATGTATTCTAGTAACACTAGTAGCACATGATCTGAAGTAACTTACTGTATTATTAATGGCTTTATGTTCTTTAAGTTAATCTTTTAGGGCAATGTTTCACAAACTGTGTTCCACGGAACACTTGGGCTCAGAAAGCCAGCGCGATACTGACTGCGCCACCCAGGTCAACGGGAAAATTAGTGTTCTGTGTGGTGTGTGTAGGCGTAGGCCTAAGTGTTCTGCGATGGTCTCAGTCATATTGATCAGTGAGTTCCTAGTAAGCTCACGTTCATCTTTGCGGAAACAATCATTTCTTTTCGCCAGACATGGCATGTAACAGAAGTCTATATTGTTACTCCTGTTTATTATAAAATCTGCTTTCATTGTTGCGATAGCCAGGCTCCCGAAATATTACATAAACCTATTTATCATATTTCTATACGGTAGGCTAGTTTGTGAAAAAGACAGAAAATATCTGGCATATCTGTATGAAATAAAAAAATTATGTAATCATTTATTTGTAGTTAGTAAGGAAGCTAGGCGAAGTTTTTGACGAATAGGCCTACTATTAAAGCGAATGGATGTTTTTAAAGCAAGAACTATTGTATATATTAATTAAAATTTTAGCCACATTAGGCCTAATGCATTGTACACTTAATCTGTGGTAAAATTTTCATAGTAACCACTTGGGAAACATGGCACTTGAAAAATTCACAAATGCATCACCATAGGTGGTATGAAGCTTTATACTACGACAGAATCGTGTGAAAGTAAAAATTTAATTTTCTGCATATCCTCTAATCCTTTTGATAAAATTTTGCCTGGTAATTACACAATGTTCCTGAAATTAATCTTATTTTAACGTAAAATTATTTTATCATTGATGTGGCAGGTCTATAATATTATACTTTACTAATGGCGTGTGCAGTTCTAAACAGAAAAACTCATTTTGTTCGTAACTCAGATTCTTTTCAAGATCTTAAATGGATCCTCACTTCATTCATAACAATCATGTTAATAAAAATGTATGTTATCGTTGTCGTAATTGTGATAACGATAACTTGTGATGAACTGTTATTCTACTTTTATATCCTTAAAAAAATTAAGAGTAATTTTAAATTACAAAAAATATTTTTTTCTTTATTATAGAATATTCAATAATTCCAATCTCTCTCTCTCTCTCTCTCTCTCTCTCTCTCTCTCTCTCTCTCTCTCTCTCGAATCCTATGCCCCCATGTTGGGGCGAAGGGTCTCCAAGTGGAGGTTTCTGTTTACCAATGTGAATTTTGTTACACTTATTTTCCTTGAGAGGGCAGAGGGACAGGTGGTAAGCCCTTCGCCCCTAAAGAATTCCAATAACCTACCTAAAATTTCAAGTCATGACAAAATCAGGTTTCAAAATGCAGACCTAAATAGCAGAAAATAAGCACCAAAATCCTGGAAGATAGGTGACAGGAGTTAATTTAAAGGATTAATTGAAGAGCCCGATGTAAGAACCAGACAGCTCCAAATTATACAATCTTAGAGACCACACAGATAACTGAATCAAATAATTAAATGCCGGAATGTAAGGGTTTAACCACGTACAATAGCTAAACGCAATAGTAGCATACATATCTTAGCTGTTTTATACTCGACATGTAACGTGGTAATGAAAGTGAGGAAATGTCGCCAATCTTGGAATGTTGTCTGGTTCATGCACCGAGCCCTTTGAGTAAACATATTCACTTTTTTCGTCAACTCTGAAAGTATGAGTGATACTATTTTCTCTGAGTTAAGGAGGAAATCTCCTTATTAAATAGACAAATACAATTTTTCCCTTGAGCAGTGTACATAAAGAACCTTTAAAATATTACGACAATTCTTCATAGGGATATTAAGCAACAAGGTAATAGCGCAGCAACCATTCTTCATAATCTGTACAACTTCTTTGCACTGTGTTGTTTTCTAATGAAAAGTGACCGTAGTAAATAAATGTTCAAGTTTGATTTATCTTTCTATATTGCTGATAGCGAAAGTTTTCTCGTCTGTATGCTGTGGACTTATGGAAAACAATAACTTTATATTACCAGTCAATAAAAGCTGTCATCGTAAATTTCAGAGAATCAAGTGAAAATGAGGGCAACCTTTACCAATGTTTGCAGGCTTCCTATCTCAGAACACTCAAGTCTTGGTATTGTCTGCAATTTGTGGCTTTTGCTGTCAATTTCAGTGAACGTGCTTTACTCAGGGGAGTATTTTTTTCTTGATCCGGGATTAGAGCAAATCGTGCCTTCTCAGAGCGTGTCTTAAGTAAGAAAAACACACGGTGTAGGTGTGAAAGACAAAGCGGATCAAATCAAGACACAATTTTTATTACAGTCATTTTAATTATTCTGGATGCGTCTCACAAAACACAACTTCTTCTTATCGGTATTCACACCTCTACACCTAGCTTCTTTCTTTCTTCTTTCTCTTTTGTCCTCTAGTTGTTTAATTTATTTCTCTGCATAAAACACAATAATGTTATCTTCTTTCTTATTCTTTCTTATTCTTTTTTTCATAATTTGACCACTCTCGTTGTAGGGACGTTGTATGCTGTCTGGGCCCTACAAAAACTATGGATCACATACAAACATTTTTAACCAGACAAAGACATGGAGGGCCTCCCCGGATGAATAACTACAATATTTTTGGTGCACTTAAAGTAGGGTGTCCATATAATGTTTATATAAAAAAGAGACATTTTAAACATTTTTGGAAAACCCTTGGGGCAAATAAGGAAAGGGGACAAAAATTTCATCCACAAAATTGAGTGAACATTTAAAATTCATCTCGTCTCATGCACATAAATGATTCCAAATGTCTTAAATGACTTCTTAAATTTCTTCTGCAGAAGTAGGTGCTTCATTGTAACTGCATTTTTCACTTTTATGTATTTTATCAAGAAGTGCATTTTATTATGATATTTAGCCATAAAAGTACATTATTCCCCATTAAAGTGTGATTTGACAGTGACCAAGGACTTCACTGTTGTATTCTTCATTAGCAAGTATACTGGCCAAGCGGATTCACAAAAAATCGGGACATTTGACCATCTCCAATAAAACATTCTGGACAGCGTGACATTTTGGCAAGAAAACGGGACTGTCACTAGAAAGCGGGGAAAATGGACACCCTAACTTAAAGATGCGTTAAGGAGTCGTCGATTCATTTCAGTCGAAGAAGAAAACGAGGCGGTGCATGAATGGTTTGTTCTCACTCAGACTTTTTTTTTCTGCGAGCTTCCAGAAACTATGTTGGAATAAATTATATTTAATCATATGTTGACAAATATATAAGGCCTTTGCTGCTGTTTAAATAGACTAAAAAATTGGGTGTGGGTTCTTATTGTTTTGCCCTCGCATTTGATCAGTTAAGCAAGTAACGACCATTATAACAATGAGCAGAACGGACAATATTGTTAATACATCATTCTTTAGAATTCGACCAATAATATGTAAAAATTAGCCTGAAATCAGCCAAACATAGACCTGTTTACGATTCTTCTTATTCGCTGTTATCGCAGTATTTATGGAATTTCCTTTAACACCTACTACAAAAGTGATAGACATGTCCTTTTTTCTTTATATTCTAATCAGGTTGGAGACTGTAGGCAGTGACATATGCATACGTCAGCTTTGTCCCGATATGATAGGATTTATTCTGGAAATACAGTGAATGTTACGCTTACATCTGTTCAGAATCAGCATTATAATATTTGCAGGAAATGTATTCTAAAGTTCAACAGCGTTGGCACTTATCAATTATAATCACCGGGGTTCGGCGTAGGGTTACAAAGTTACGAGACTAAGGTTTGGAATGCACGGAATATAAATGATGTCATGACTAGTGGCGAGAGAGCGTACAGTATGTTTCATAACAAAATTAATTAGCTTTACTTTCTCATTGCTGCTTGGCTTGGGTCCATACATAATACATTTATGATCCTGTAAGACCCATTGTATTCTATTTCTGTTATTTAATTATTTACTTCATGATTCATATTAGTGTTAATTCTGCTATTTGGAATTCACTGTACTGAGGAACATGACGAAAATTGAGAGTATGAAGCGTTCTCTTCAGAAGGAACTAGCGGAAGGGAATATTTGAATGTAAAAGGAAACAACACTGCATTTTGCAAATTGCTCACAATAGATAGGTAGAATTCGATTGTAATTCGATTGTTTGAAAACACTGTAATAGCAAAAGGCACAAGGGAAATATTAAATTAGGCCTACACATTTAAGGCAGGCATTCAGTATCAAAATCAAACAGGTTGACATTTATGAATAATGTATTATGTATTATGTATAAAGCAACACCACTTTCAACAAGGTAGAAAATAAATTTTGTAAAGAGTTTCTTGAAAAATGTATAGGTAAAAAAAGTTTATCGGGAGTCGACCCTAAGAAACAATCCTTTAAGACCTGGTTATGACGATATGCTGAATCAGATTACAGAAGTGGTGCAAGACCAGAAAATATGGGTTAGGTATATATGTACATTCTTTTTCTTCTCAGGAGCCAAAATTTGTTTCACATTTTTAAAACATGAACATTATAAAGTAAGTTGAAACACACAATGCTAAGGAAATCATTTCTAAAGGAGAAATATAATGCGCTATAATTATGATTATAAATATGAACAATTATTTTGTTCCCTACTGTGACTGAATATTTACATGTTGCGGCTACGAGTAACGTCACGCTCAATCTCCACTTCGCCTCAACATACACAAAGCAATGGTTCGTGCGTTCTTAACTTTCTTGACTTGGGCACCCTAGACCAAAGTTTGGTAAATTGGTAATCACCTACTGCAAACATTATAAACACATAACTCAATAGCATATACGCAGGCGAAACCAGGGGAAGCGATTCAGATAGACAAGCTATCAAATCCCCCCTTCGATATAGACTCTGCCAGATTCTAGGCCGCTGAGCATCTGCATCTGTTCAAACGTGCATGATATTTCAAGTAGCAGTACTTGCCAGTCGCTAGAAACTACAACAATAATATAATTATGTTTACGAAAGATAAATTCAATGTAAAACTTCAGCAAACAGTAGGCCTACTTGAATAAATGGATGTTTATTAACTGATCGTATTTTATTCACGGAAAATAGCAACATTCATTTACATCATGAATGCCTTTAATAGTACTGTTGTCAGTCTAAAATACTATTCCAAATCACAAGTGGTATTACCTAAGACTATTCCATTCATATGCCGCGTGTTTGATATTAACCAATAACGTTTAGCAATTCCTGGGATATTGACCAATTACGATCGTTTATCTTATAAAATGCTTGCTATTAGTACGAGGGTGCGATATCATCTGATAAAACGTCAACTCGTTACTGGAAATGTAGGTATTAACGTCACATGCTGCCTGTGAACACATTAAAAACACATAATTTTATACAACATAACTTGTTTGGAAATTGAAGTAATATAAACTTACATTGAAAAAAAAAAAAGACACAATTTTGTTCGGTGCAGGCCGGTTCCTGCGCTTTTAACCTGTTTTAGCTTACCTGAATTAAGTTAACTAGGCTATGTCTTAACTGCTGTGCAGTCGCGGATCTATCGATAAACTCATAAACTCTATGATAATTACATGAGAATGTGGCTTAGCATAACCTCACTCCTTGCCTTATGATATTCTAAATTTAGTGCAATAAACTGTACAATAAATATTACATTTTGTAGGTAAAGAAAACATAACATTCTTTTAAAGTTACTTCTCATTTTATAGGGGTACCTAGGTAACCCAATTCTATATGAGAGGGGAATATTACTATGTTTTCTGTTTCAAATATTGGCATCATAAACTAATTAGACCCATAATTTGTTTTACTTGAATATTACTTGAATATTACTTAAACACAAAAGTTGTTTCATTACGAATAACTTGAGGCTTGTTCGCATGTTTTGAAATGAAATGCTTCCTTAGGTAATCCCATGTGGCCATAAGAGAAATTACTTATGACTAGTAAACCTACAATCTAACATTTTGCACTTCACCCCTTTAGACATGCCCAGTAATCACAATTGGGAATGGTGGCTTAGGATTTCGATTTCCAATCTGGGAAACCTCGATTTATGATGTTTTCACTGGGTCTGTGCTTTGATTTCCTTATAGGACTATAACCAAGAATCTGTAAGTCGAGAAAGGATTCCTTTCTCTTTGTTATTTATTGATTTGAATTTAAATTAGGTATCTTAATTTATAACTTTTTCTTGCTTTCCTAAGTGTTTCGGATGCATTATGAACTTCAATTCAGTGCCTTCTTATGCTTGCTTACTGATATCGCGATACTTGAACATACTTGAGCAGATAAGATGTTTTAGAATTCATTCTCGTTTTCGTTAGAACTCGTAATTTTTTCATTCTCGCAACGAGTCTTTCGACATACCAGATGCGAATACAAAGTCACTTAAATAAATCCTTTTCACAATCAGTTTATATTCAATATAAAATAATAAGTTGCACATTTTTAAGTGAAAGCTTTCTGTAAAGGTTCTACGAATACAGTGCGAAAGTTTAGCTAATTAAACAATATTTCACGTACAATAACATCTTACGTAATGCTACAAACAAAACAATGGCTTGATGAATCACAATAAGTTATATATCCCGTATGTGGCTTTAGTGTAGTCGAAAGTAAACCGTCTGTTTGACTTATACTTTTTAATTGAAGTATCAGCCAAATATTTATTAAAAAGAACCATATGTAATGAGAATATTATAGGAGAAAAATTCCACCGACACTGGGACTCGAACCCAGGACATTCGGCTATCCGTGCCCCCATTATACCAGCTGAGCTAGCCGGAGTTCTCGCTTTGCGAGTTTCATAAACTTACATCATAAGTAAATGCCATTATATACTTTTTGCGTAATGTAGGCCTACTATTAATTTGATGGTTATTAAGTTTCATGATGAAATTACATTTTGTTATTACTGAGTTGGCGCGACGAGTCATCTTTTGATGATAGGTAATAAGTTAAGTAAAATATGACATTCATCTTTAAGTCACATTTTAATTCTTTGGGCAATTTTAAAGAATTTTTAGGTCATAAAGGCCTTGTTTAAGGGGAATGAATTCATAATTTATAGATCATAAAAAACGAACTAATTTAATTAATTTTAAAATTTCAGCCAAATGCCTTTGACTTTTTGACATCGGTAAGGTGTACGCTTACCTGGTCTTTTTATCGCTTTGAAGAATTTGTTTCCTGTTTTATCGTTATACTAGCATTTCCCCCCCTCTGTTACGTGTTAAAACTGGTTTTGGGGTAGGCGTAATTCAACTGATTTAGCCGGAACAGCGAAACGATCTAGTTGCTTTGAATCAAAGACTTGGCGGACATGGTAAGCAAATACGTAAATAATTCAATGTTTTTAGTTGTTTTAATAATTATATTCTACTTTACTTCAAATGGTCATAGCGTATTAAATATATTCGAGGATTTTATTATCCCTAAATAAATTTATGACGTCTCGAGATAGCTTATTACTGTTGGTAAACCTAACTTAACTTAAATACCGCTCCAATCGAAAGGAAGAGGGATCAACTCTCCACCAATAATCTATTAAAATGTTTCACTTCACATTGGTGCGTGCTAACAAAAATCTGCATGCATGAAAGTTCGCTGCTTGTTGATCGAGCGAAGCGAAGTCCTGTTTTAAATTGCTGTTTGGCATTTAGTCTGTAAATTTCTTTGTAACGCAGTCCCAATCAAATGCATTGTTCGTTTTTCTTCCAGTTGGACAAAATGTTCCTTGGAATAATTAAAAATGACGTACGTGTAAGATTTTTTTTTTCTTGATTCCGTTTCAATATGGTGGCTGTTTTAATGGTTCCGTTTCATGTAATGCTCAGTTTCTTACAACGAATCTAGCCAAACGGTTCCCCTGGAAACAAAGTTGTGTTCACTATGAATTGTATCAATTAAAGAATGCAATAAAGAGCAGATTTTATATATTTTTGGACGCTAGGTCTACTTTTGTACTGGTCTAGGCCTACTAATTGAGTCATAAGTAGGCTACTTTCAATAAATGTAAAAATAAATAAAATTAGTAAATCTAAAGTTTCCTTAAAACGACACAATTCTTAATTGTGAACATATTTCGCTATTTGGACCCCATTTCTCGATATGTCGCGATTGTTTTTCCAAATATTATTAATTCTAACCTCTAAATTCGGGCACATTTTCAAAAGTCAGCTCTATGGCTAACATGTGATTATCCTGATCTCCAGAGCTGGTATTCCTATGTAAAATGTATTTGTTTTTACATTAGTTAAAGTTAAAATTCTTTATATATCTTTACGAATTTAGATATTAGGAATGATTTAAAACATTCGATTTTACATACATATTTGTCTATATTTCAAGATGTAAGCTTAGTTCATATTTACTTATTTTGTAAAAACTCGCATATCTTTACATATTTAATTTAAATTCTTTCTTAAATATGTTCCATGTTTTATGGTTTCAAATTTTTTTCATAGATAATCATTTAAATGTTATTTCGCTAGTATTTGTATTTTAAAGCTGGATGTTTTAATTCCTATAAAATTTTGAAAACCAAATGTAGAACTAGATTTGTCTCCTGATGGTGTTGCAAGGTTTAGGATTGTCCCTATTGTTACTTCACCTTTAAATTATTGTGTGGGTATATTATATTCTTTTCTGTGGCTTTCATGTTTAAGCAATAATTCTTTAATTGCACTCATTTTATAACTATGCAACATTGATAAAATAAGGTGTTCTTTGCATATTTTTGCACAATTAAAAAAATTAGCCCAAATTTTATTCCATATTTTGAGAATTTTTAACCCATAATTATGTATGTAAGTATTTAGCTATATGTACATATAAATCTATCCCTGGTGACCAGTGGCGTAGGAAAGGGGGTGCGGGGGGTGCGGGCCGCCCCGGGTGCCATCACCCGAGGGAGTGACAAAATGAAAATATATCTTTGTAAGTAAAAAATCGCTCAAGGGAATTTAAAGAAAATAATATTATTTAAAACAATTAAATAAGCTTAACAACTATCACAAGTCAACATGCGTATTGAAGCTTCTTTTAGTTTTAAATGCAGTCAAAAAGGTAATAAAACGCGGCTGAACTGGCCGCTGTGTTGATACGAACAATACTATTATGGTTAAGGGGAGGGGGCGTTTATTTCTGCCGATGCTTGTCACTGTAGTTTTATTAATTTAAATGAGACTTCAACAATCGGTGATATTTTATATCACTCAAGCCGCAACCAATTCTACCCGCTGCGGCAGTCATGACTTTGACGAAAATAATCTTCGAATGTCAGTTGACTCCGAAGTCTCCGGCAATCTAGATTTTGAACTGGTATGTGCGCATATTTAAGAATAGATTATTAATAATACAGTTCCGTAAAATACTTACATTACTTGTTTATGAAATTTATTAGGATCAACCTATAAAAAAAATCTGATGTATAATTCTCATAAATTCCTCTGCTCAAATAAAAGCCTCTCCTTAAAAATAAGAGAAAGTCGTCGCCAATCTTCGTGTTACATCCCCAAAAGGTACCTAACCCAAATACAAAATTTTGTTTCCGTACGATTTTCCGTTGCAAGAGGCCGTATTGCAAAGAGCACGTATTCAGAGTGGGTGGCTTATAACTACCCTTCAGGGAATTATTTCGAAAAAGTGTTTCAAATAAAAGTTTTAGCTCTTAGTATAAGAAACCCACGGGCAAAATGTAAAGAAAAACGTTAGAGCCGTTTTCGAAAAAAAAAACTTTCTTTATGCAAAAATAAGGAAAAATCTTCTCCAATCTTCGGTTCATATTTTGAAAGGTACGGTACCTGACATAAATACAAAATTTTGTCCTTTTATCACAATTAAACTTTACAAAATTCGAGATTTCGCTTGGAAAACAAACTATAAAAATATAAAAAAATCACTTCAAAAATAAAACTTTGCACAATTTCGGGAGTGTATTTTGGCCTAGAAATGTGTGAAACAAAAGATGTTCGCTTTATTAATGGTAACACCCACGATTCGTGAATCTGACGCTCACGAAAACAATGTATATCTGTCTGTCTATAACGTACTTTAGATTAATAATAATAATAATAATAATAACAAAATAATAATAATAATAGCATATATTGTCGTTTAACAGTACAATGTACAATGTACAGCAAAATGTGCTTGATATGTATGTCTCCTTAATCCTAAAAAAAATTCGCTGAATTTGGTTAACTATGTCTTATTTGCACCATTGGAAGCACAGGTTACAACATGGCGACAACATGGTGACTCGAATCGCTTTATGGATGGTTGATTCATAGTATGCCATGATTATGGAGCTTAGTTTTGTTTTTATATAACAAAGTAATTATTACTAATTTTGTATAATCCGTTGAGTTTACGAGTTACATCAGATAAATTCGTTGCAGCTGCATCTATCGATAAACTCTTAAATTCTCGTGGGATTACCTTTGACTATCCAAAAAATAACACTTGGAACTGTTCCATCTTTTCATAATTTAAATTGGGGGGGGGTGACAAGAAATTTTCCGCACCGGGTACCACCTAAGCTTGCTACGCCACCCGCCTTTTTCATATACAGGGTGATTCAAAAATCACTATACATTTTAGTGATACAGTTACTGTATTCTTATTTCTTGCAAGTAATGTGACAGTATGCTCAACAAAGAAGAAAGAACAGCTGTTGTTTCTGCTCGTCTACGTGGTATGATGTATGAACAGACGTGAGCAGATTTCGGCCGTAAATTTAGGAAACCAGGTCCCACCAGGCTGGCTATAAAGAACCTGGCCAATCAATTTCGGCGTACTGGTAGTGTTGCAGATAAAGAACGTCCAGGGAGACCGGCCGTATCACCAGAAGTCGTGCAAAATCTACAGGATGCGATCACTCGTAGCCCCTCTGCATCTACCAGGATACTTAGTAAGGAGCTGGGCATTCCGCAGACCACTGTGTGGAGAACTCTCCGCTACAATTTGCACAAACGTGCATATCACATCCAGGTTGTACAGAAGCTTGAAGCTGAGGACTGTGCAGCCAGAGAAGCTGCGTGTTATGATCTACTAGAAGCTATGGAAAGTGACAATTTGATGGACAATCAGTGATGAAACTACATTTCACACCTGTGGACATGTGAATAGACACAATTGCAGGATATGGGCAGAGGACCAGCCAAATGTGATGCAGGAGTGGGAACGGGACACACCCAAAGTAGATGTGTGGTTAGGGTTACCTAGGTCAAAAGTTTACAAGCCCTTCATGTTTGCAGAAACAACTGTTACTGGAGAACACATACCTTGATTTGTTGGAAAAATTTTTGGAACCCCAATTAGTATCTGATGGGATTATTATGGATACTGTCGTTTTACAACAGGATGGAGCACCACCCCATTTTGCCATGACCGGTTCGCGACTACCTAAATGAAGCTTTTCCCAGCAGATGGATTGGCCGCGCCACGCCAATGATGTGGCCTCCCCACTCACCAGACCTGACACCCTTAGACTTTTTGCCTGGGGTTTATAAAGTCTAGGGTGTACCAGGTGAAGATCAACAGCATTAAACAGTTAAAACAGCGGATTAGAGCCGCGGCTGCTGAGATTACACCAGCTATGCTTCAGAGAGTTTTTCAGAGTGTAGTGGAGCGATGGTCGTTGTGTCTAGACGTGCAAGGTGGTCACATTGAAATGCATTGAAATTATGTCCTACTGTGGTATATGTTTCAGTACGATTACATATTGTGTAATAATACCTGTTTAAATACAAAATGTATAGTGACTTTTGAATCACCCTGTATATAAACAAAACAGTTAGTGCAGATATTATAGATAGATATTCTAACAAGAAACCTACTGTGTGATGACTGATGTGTGATGAGGAGCGAAAGAACTACAGTATTCGTCACATAGAACGTAACAGCGAACTTATTTCTGTATCGTTTTATAAATCTCTATCATCTACCTGTACAATAGATGCTTGAGGCACCAAATGAGATGAATGTACGTACAGTTTACCGGCTTAGAAATTCTAGACTCTAGAGCTTTCTGGGTAAATGAAGCAGTAACATGGTTGTTATCTCATAGCAGATCAATTCGTATCGCTTCAAGGCGTCGGGATGTTTTTGTACTCTATACCATCTGTCTCTCCGTAATCCAGATAAGATAAAGCCTTTCTTATAATTTTTTTTCTTCTTTTCTTCAGAGTATGTGAAAGCTTTGTGAGAAGATAACAGGAGCGATTTTATAGGACTGCCTATATATATCTAAAGATGAAGAAGAAAACATTTCAAGGTTCTTTAACGTTCTCAAATTATTGGTGGTGCAATTACTGAGGCACTGCACTACAAACCGGAAGTTGCGGGTTCAATTCGTAATTAACTAATTGGAATTTTTCAACTGAACTAATCATTCTGGTGACAGCCTCAATGGTCCGGTTTTTATCGTTGCTGACTACTGATATGGAGGCCGGGGTTTCTGTCCGTAGTCCGTCGTATCTTTTTGAGGCACAGAGATCTGTAAAGGCGTGTATTCGGGCTTGTGCGCACAACTGACTGTTAAGTAAAGGAGTAGGGACTCCCGTCAAGATAATATAACCATGAGAGACGGCATTCTGATTACATGCATAAATCTTGCCATCTACCATCAAAAACGAAATACGGGATAATAAATCACTTAAGCTATGAATTAACTGTGTTTCCTTCGTAATTACGCAATGACTTCTCCGACAGATAACCCTGTTAGCTTGCAGCCTCCTCCAGGCCAAAAGCGAGGCCACCGCTGGTTTGCTTATATTCGCCGACTATAATGCATTTGCCTCGTTTGTGTCTCACTGTTAGTATTAAATATAATCGCACTTTGCAATGTTCTCAATTATTGATTCACTCAAATTTTGGCTTCTGTAGTTTCACGAAGAACCTACCTAATTTTCATTTTACACCAGCACTACCTTTAGGCAGAAAGGTTATGTTAGTTCACAGAATATACACATCCTGCTGCTGAATAACAGCATTGTTGTAATCTTTGTGGTTAGTTTATAAAGATAGTACGGTATATAATATCAACCCTATACATTGTCACTAGGAAACCCTTGGGAAACTTTCGCACTTCCCCCTTTTTGGAAAAAGCCAGGAAAACTGTAATTTGAGTGAGTAATTAAGTTCACCCCTATAAAGTCGTTTATAATCAAGAAGAAATGCCTAAAAATATATGCCGATTCCGCAGAATGCGCTGAAAATTAATTATATTCTAATATATAAAATCGAAAGAGTGCATGTGGGTAATCAAGAAGAAATGCCTAAAAATATATGCCGATTCCGCAGAATGCGCTGAAAATTAATTATATTCTAATATATAAAATCGAAAGAGTGCATGTGGGTATGTGTGTATTTATGTATGTATGTATGTATGTATTTTTTTTTTTTTTTTATAAATTCACTTTATTTACTACATGTTCCATTACAGGTAATACTACATGTATTTCTTTATCTTCTACAACTGTTTTTGTTCTATTTTACAATTTTGTTTGTTCATAAACTAACTTTGATCAAGATAAAATTTGATTACAATATGGTGCCAAAAGGTAAACTGTTTGCAAATTTATTAAAGTTCTTGAAGTATTTTTTTAGTAAATCTTCTTTTTTGTTGGGCCAGTTTTCAGTCTTTAGTACTGTTGCGATTAGTGAGTCTCTTTCTGTTTCGATTAATTTGCAGTCATATAATAGGTGGTCTACTGTTTGCAGGTCGTCGTCGCAAGGACATGTGGGGTTTTCTATAATTTTAAATCTGTGTAGGTAAGCTCTAGTCTTGCCGTGACCAGTTATCATTGCAGTTACATTAGGGGTTAAATTAATTTTGTATTTTAGTCTCTCTGCTATTTTTGGGATGAAAGTTTTTGTTATCACTCCTTTGGTTGAGTTGTCCCACTCGTTTTGCCAGATGGCAACACTAAGAGCTCTCACTTCACTGGATATTACACTTTTCGGTATCTTCTTGTAACATTCTTTTAGATCGTTGTCTGATGCCGCATCCTTGGCCAGCTGGTCTGCAAGTTCGTTTCCCTGGTTTCCTGCGTGGGCTTTAATCCAATTGAAGTTGATGATCCAATTTTCTTTGTTCATTTTGACAGTTTTTCTTCTTATTGCTTCTATTAAGTAAGTGTGATTATCTTTATTTGTAAGTGAATCAATTGTTATTTTGCTATCTGTGTAGATCGTTGCTTTTGTATGTTCGGTATAATTTGTTTCTATGTGTTGTAAAGCCTTGAGTATCGCTAATTGTTCTGCCTGATTGTTTGTACATCTTTCGTTTAGTCTGTATTTAAGTTGTTGTTTTAATATATTTCCTAAGTATATAGCAATTCCTGAGCCTACTCCTTGGTGACTCTTGCTTCCGTCAGTATATATTTTGAGCTGGTGAGTTTCCTCATTTCTTTCATTGCAGTCCATGTGGTCTGCCGGGTGAGTCCAGTTCTTTGTTTCCATGTCGAGATCACATAGGTTGTCTTTACTGAGGTTATAGATCTTCAGCAGTTCTGCTATCTTGATGTGGATCGGGGTTATTCCCGTAATTGCGCACAGTGCATCGTTGGACACTGTGCGATAGGATTTTGCAATCTTTATGTTGATTAGTCTTTGGACCCGTACCATTTTTGCTTTTTTGTCCGTTGCGTTTTTCCATACCGGAGCTCCGTATAATAGTAGGGGTAGAAGTGCTCCCGTATATATGGTTATCAAGGCTTTGTGCTGGAGGCCCCAGTTTAGTTTTGCAGATTTTGAAAGCATGAATGTGAGTTTGGTGCATTTTTCTGTAGCATAGTTTATGTGTTCTCTAAATGTTAGTTTATAGTCAAATAGGATTCCTAAGTACTTTATTGTGTTCACTTGTTGCAGTGGTTTGTAGTTGAGGTAGATACTGATTTCTTTCTCGTCTTTCCGTTTTCTGCGTGTCATTAGCATAACTTTAGACTTGCTTTCGTTGAATCTCATTTTGTTTCTGTTTGCCCATACCGCGATTTTATTTAATTCGATGTTTGTGTAATTTTCTACTTCTCTTATTGTTTCTCCTTTGACCAGCAAGACCAGATCGTCAACGAATGCTATTTCCTTCGTGTGGCTGGTGTAGTTAAGGTTCAGGATGGAGTTGTATATGATGTTCCAGAATCCTGGCCCGCAGCAAGATCCTTGTGGGCAACCCTTAGTAACTTTCTTCTGAACCGATTCGCTGTTGATGGACGTGGTCGCGGTTCTATGAGTAAAGTAATCCTGTGAAAGCTTGTATAGGTTTCTGGGGCATTTGTAATCTCGTAAGCTCGTGAGGATTCCGGGCCACCATGCGGCGTCAAAGGCACCTTTAACATCGAGGCTGACCATTGCTACTATATTCCTTTCTTCTAGTACTGGTTCTATGAATTTTTTAACTTCAAGTGCTGCGTCTATCGTATTCTTTTGCGGTGTAAAGCCGTACTGGTTTTCTTTTAATAATTCTTTCGTGTGCATATGGTGCATAATCCTATTGATTAGAAGTTTTTATAGTACTTTCCCGCTAGTATTGAGTAAGCTAATTGGTCGAAATTTCGATGGATCGGAGCTGTTGTCTTTTCCTGGTTTAACTATGGGAATTATAGTAGCTGCCTTCCATATTCTTGGGAAACAACCTCTTCTTAGACATTCATTGTATATTGCGGTCATGAAGTTTGGGAGGGTGTGGAAAACTAGTCCTATTATTTCAGAAGTCAGACCATCGGGGCCTGGGGCCTTATTGGGGTTGAAAGTTTTTATAGTGTGTCTTACTTCATGTAGGGTGAACTCTCTATCCTCTGGAGTATAGTAGGGTTCCTCTATTATGCTTCTGATGTGTTTGTGATGTTCCGTTTCTTCTTCCTCACTATCTTCAGGGATAAGATAGTCGATCAAGCAGTTCAGGGTGTCTGAGGTATCGTAAGTAGTCGATCCACCTGGCTTTTGTAAAGTAGTGAGTGTGCAACTTCTTCTTGTTTTCCCTGAGGCTAGCTTATATACTTCGCTCCAAGGATTAATGTATGTATGTATGTATGTATGTATGTATGTATGTATGTATGTATGTATGTAAGTATGTAGGCCTATGTATGTTTGTTCCCTATAAAGATCTACATTTGTTTTACCAATTTGCACGAAATTTTGCACACATACCCAGTTAAACCCGGGAAGTAACGCGGTCAACATTAAAATTCAAATAAGCCACTCCTTCCCTTGAAAATTCATATAATTTCTGAGCATATCATTCTGATGCTATCGATATAATAGCCTACATTGGTGAAAATAGTTTAATGAAAAATGAAATCCACGAAAATAAAGCACAGTGTGATGCATTAACATAACTTTCTCTACCCTCGTCAAGAAAAATATGATTTTCTCACTTCACATTTTTATGTAGAATAAGAAGCCGTATTGCAGGACAGCTCAAGTGTGTGCCAATGAGTATGCTATATCAGTTGTTAAAAAAATCCTATCAACTGATACGTTATTCATAGCTGTAGGCTTTGTGTTAGTTGAAAAATAGGGTTGTTTATCACAGGCTCTAAGCATCTAAAAGAAGACAAAATGGGATGGTACATTTTCAGTCCTATGCCCACTGTATAGGCTATTGTGTCCCAGGTTTTAGAGGGGGGGGGGATATGAAAGTTATATTGATTTTTTTTTTAATTTCAGCCCTGAATCGGTTGTATGATAACATATGAAGATAAATAAAATTTTCCGTCAAGACAATACAATCTTATGTAATCGGAATTTCTGTTTCTTCTCATTTCAACCCCTCTCAGGAATGGTATGTACAAGCAACGGAATGCAAGATTCAACATCCTCTATGAGCCATAGAAAAGTGACTCACAACTAAATTTAACATCACCCCATTTCGTATAACCGTTCATTACTATGCTACCAAATGATGTGTCCATATACTAAAGATGCCACATTTTCCCATGACATACAAAATCTGATGGTACCTTCGCCTTACTTTGAGAAAAAATAGTTGCCATGACTTATTCTCGACCCTCGTACATAATTGCTTCGGAAATTTGAGTTCATACATACATACATACATACATACATACATACATACATACATACATACATTAATCCTTGGAGCGAAGTATATAAGCTTGCCTCAGGGAAAACAAGAAGAAGTTGCACACTCACTACTTTACAAAAGCCAGATGGATCGACTACTTACGATACCTCAGACACCCTGAACTGCTTGATCGACTATCTTATCCCTGAAGATAGTGAGGAAGAAGAAACGGAACATCACAAACACATCAGAAGCATAATAGAGGAACCCTACTATACTCCAGAGGATAGAGAGTTCACCCTACAAGAAGTAAGACACACTATAAAAACTTTCAACCCCAATAAGGGCCTTTCTACACCGGCAGCCCTTATGTTCAACAAGGTGGAGGTCTAGGTAGTTTCCTGGGTGGAGTGTTTAGAATGATAAAACCTGTTCTCTTTTCGGGCGCTAAAGCATTAGGTCGTGAAAGTCTCTCGGCTGGTGCAAATATCTTATCCGATATAGTATCTAGGAAGAAAGGTGAAAAAGTAAAAGACATTGTCGCTAACAGAGTAAACGAGTCAACTAAGAAACTTGTGAACAAAATGCAGGGTAATGGTAGAAAGAGGAAACGTTAATCAAAAATGAAGACGAAAACTGAAATAAGAGATATATTTAGTAGTGTAAAGAGAAGAATGTAGTCAGTAGTGTCGAGATGCTTGCCCTAACAAAGTCAGAGTTCGACGTCTTCGATAAAGCTCCTATTCAGGCAGCCGTGTTGGGGAATGTTACTACATTATGTGAACCCGTTACTCCAGTCGATCAAAATGTTCTCGAAATCATAGTTCCTGCAGATAATGAACACTATATTGATTTAAACGTACAGGTCATGGTGAAAGGACAATTCGTTAAAAACGATGGGAAAGAGTTAACCGATACCGATACGGTTACAGGAGTAAACAATCTACTTCATTCGCTCTTCGAGGAGTGCAGCGTTTCTTTAAATGGAACATCAATCACCTCCTCTGAAGACTTGTATAATTACAGATCGTATTTTGAAACACTCTTTGCATATGGAGAGGATGCCTCAAAAACTCATCTGACTAACTCGTTTTAGTATCTAGATAAAGCTATCGAAGGTTTGACTGATCCTAAAGAACTTGGACTAAACGGAACATTAGGAGCAAACGATAAAAACACCGGTAGGTTACAAAGATATGAAAAATCTAAGAAATCTAAAACAATAGTCATGATTGGTAAACTACATGGTGATATTTTCAATCTATCTAAACTTTTGTTGCCAGGCGTAAACATGCAGATACGTCTTACGAAATCAAAGAGAGAGTTTTATCTTTTAGGTACGGACAAAGACTCTAAAGTTTTCTTTAAGTTCCTCGACGTAGGTCTGTATGTGAGGAAAATCAAACCTTCGCCTAGTATTCTGTTAGCACATGTTAAAACATTGGGAAAAGGTCATAATGCCCACTATCCCATCACGAGAGTTGATCTGAAAACATTCACGTTTAGTTCGGGATCTAGATCGATTTCTATCGATAATGCTTACATTGGTACTCTACCCAAAAGACTCCTCTTTTCAATGGTGAAAAATTCGGCTTTCTCAGGCTCAGTGGAATCCAATCCCTACGAGTTTCATCATTTTGCTTTGCATTATTTTGCCATGTATATAAATGGTCAACAGATTCCTTCAGAAGGGTTAAGCATTTCTACAGATCATGAAAAGACTACAACACTAGCTTATGATACTCTTTCTAAAGGTTCAGGGATCCATCACAGCAATAGCGGTATGCAAATCAGTCACGACATGTATATAAATGGGTTCTTCATGTTAATGTATGATCTAACTCCTGACTCCTCTGCTTCGCATGGTCATAAAAGTTTACCGAATAACGGAAACATTAGAATAGAAGCAAAATTCGACACAGAATTAAAACAAGCCGTTACCTGTATTCTCTATTCGGAATATGATAACAGTATTGAAATTACTAAAGATAGAAAGGTAATTACAGATTATTAAAAAAAAAAGATGAACACCGCTCAAATAAACCATGCACTTCGTAATGTTCAGACTTTTGTTGGAGTTTATCCTAGCGATTTACTGCCATATAGAGTAACAAACAGACCTAAATCTTACATCATTAATCTAGATCCACATCGTTCACCTGGTTTACATTGGGTTGCCGTGTTTCTCAAAAATAAAAATTTTGCTTATTACTTTGATTCTTTTGGACTACCACCTCTCATTCCTGGGATAACAAAATTTATTTGTCAAAATTAAATAAACTGGTCATACAACACTCTGAGACTGCACGGGCTGACAACCTCTGTCCTGTGGACACTATACCTGCCTGTTCACATACTACATGGATAGAGGATGGAGCATGCATGAGTTTGTGAATCTCTTCAACACAACAACAACTTCTGACAAAGAAGCTGTACACCTCTTCCATAAATCCTGGGGATCGTTGTGTGGAACGAAAGGAGGTCAGAGATGTCTTCCCGGACATTCGCACCGTGAGTCATTATTGTTAACGGTATCTTGTTTTGATACTATTTTCTACTACCGTTAGATCACGTAATACTAATACAGTTATTTTTGTCTAATTTCAGAATAATACGAGACGAGACGAGGGGTAACGTCAGTATAGAGCGTGCCGTCCTGGAATCAAGATGTCTACAACTACTGGAGAAGAGAGCAAAACTGTTGCAAGAAAAGTAAGTACAGCTCTGATTGATAAAAACAAGTTGTCATAACATGTATGCATGTATCGTGAATATATTTTCTAATGTGTTTGTGTTTTTGTATGATTTCAGAATAAACCTTCGAGGCGAGACCCTCGTACAAAGAGGCATCGGAAAACCATTCCATCTACGGAGGAGGTGATAGACTTGGAGAAACTTCTAGAGAAAGCGCTAAACACAACCGTCGACACGTTTGTAGAGCAGTCAGGAGTCGTTCCTTCTATACTGGCACGTAGGATTTATTTCCTCAACCGAAACAAGGACAGATATCTAAGTTTCGGCTTCTACACATCATTGAACTACAGTGCTTGTGCGGAAATAGGAAACTCTTTTGGAGCGTGTGTTGTGTTTTCACCCTACCTACTGAGTTCTTTCTTATTACACATACCTAAACTAATTGAACATATGTGTAACGGTAAACCTTACCAGTTTATTGAAGAAAAGTTTAAACTACGACTGGCTAAGAATTTTAAACAGTGTTATATTCAGTACGAGAAAACACGTATTGTTTTAAAGTGCGACGAAATTAATTTTCTCTCTATACACAGTAACATCTTCACAAACACTATGTCAAAGTACTCTATAATGCAGAACGACGTATTGAAACTTGTAAACAAACAATCTGTTCCATCGTCTTGGGAAAATTTAGGTTTATACGATTGTGTAACAGACGAAATAAACTATCAGGGTCTGGTCATGTTGTAGCTTTTAGATAAAATAGAGAGGACAAACATGAACACTTTTTTTTCAGTGTTAATATTAATATGTTTTTGATGTACAAATATGTAAATAAATCCAAGATCTGTTCTTAATGTAATACGTTTGTAATTATTTACAAAAACGAGACATTCTTATTAATATAATAATAATGTGCCTTTTTCAATAAGCCTAAATCCATCCTCAAAGATCCTTACAATTTTATATTACTAGAAAGAAATGAAGAAAGAAGGATAGAAAGAAAGAAGGAAAGAAAGAAAGAGATGATAATAATAACTATACATTAGTAGTAGTAGTTGTAGTAGTAGTGGTGATGGTGATTAGTAGTAGTAGTAGTATTTCAAAAATCAAATATTCCCACCAATATTTTACACAGCACTGTTTTGCATTACATTTATATATATATATATATATATATATATATATATAATTCGACTTATACCTCTCTTACATTTTCAAAAAACTTTAACGCGGTAAAATTTAAATATTATACTCATTTTGAATTTTTCAAACATCCCGCCATTTTAAAAATAAAATTTCGGCTTAGTCCGCTTTTGCATTTAAAAATATAATTTGGACTTAGCCCTCTCTTTCATTTTTTAATTTTGAATTTGGCGCTAGTCGCCATCTTGGTAGCAATTTTGAATTTTCAAATATCCCACCAATTTAAAGATAAAGTTTCGACTTAGCTCACTTTTGCATTAAATATACAATTTCGACTTAGCACACTCTTGCATTTTCGAAATTTGAATTTCGCGCTAATCGCCATCTTGTTCCGGAACAGGAAGTGCTGCCATCTTGTTCCGGAACAGGAAGTGCCGCCATCTTGTGACGTCACTACGCCCAGTCCCATGTGCAAAAAAAAACAGGATATACGACGCATATAACTACTTAGGTTGTATTACAAATATTTTTGGCAAGCATTAATCAGTGCTACATATTATTTTGAAATTGTTTGACACATTTAATCTTTATGCAAAATTTGGTAGTAATTTAAAGTAAAGTATTCCCTATACAGGGCATGGAGTCCCAGAGGCACGTGAAGATGATAAGGTTGTCAGCCTTACGCGCCGGCAGTCTGTATCCCCAGGATTGCTCCTGGTACTCATTTCTGTGAGAGCAGGGATTCCCAACTAGGGGTGTGAGCTCCCCTGGGGGGGGGGGGGGGCATGAGGCTCTTCTTAGGGGGTCCTGCAACAATTTGAAATTCATATTTTGATTTAGTGTTGTTGCCTTGTCGGTCGACAAGAATTTTTAATCGGTTAACTTTAACCAAAAAAATACACAGACACATAGGCCTACCGTAATTAACATTGAATAACAGACAGTGTGAATTTACATTTTATATTCTTATAAATTGTAGCTATATTTTCCCTGTCATATTAAATAGTCATATCTTGTCCTGAACTTGTTTATAAGGCCTTAACTACACCAGAGGGAAATATAAATAAATAAATAAATAATTTGGAATTCCAAATACAAGATACAAGACGATCTGAATTGTGCTCTGTCAAACATAAAACCTAATACCTCAGAGCTTTTGAAAGCGAAACAGTGCCAATCATCTCACTAATATTCCGTTTTTAACTCTACAATGGACATGTGTTTCTACATTTAACATTTTTTTATGAACTCAAATAAGAATCACAATAATTAGATATGCATTTTCGTGTTTTATACGTGTGTGACAGCAAACGTATCACAGGATAAATAAGAATAATAAAAGAGGTGAGCAATATTGATTTTATTTTTACAAGTATTATAGGGATCTTTTAAAGTACAAAATACTGACAATCACGTTTTAGGCCTTCTTCTCCCCATCACTATCAAAGGGAGCATGAGGATTTCATGATATTCGAAGGGAGGCGTCAGCGGAAAAAAGGTTGGGAACCCCTGTGTTAGAGGCTGCGTCGACCCCAGGGCCGTAGTGCCACCAGAAGGATTAGGCCAATTGAAAAACTCCAACGACCTCATCGGGAGATTGAACCCGCGACTTTCTGGTGTGTAGTGCAGCGCCTCAACCACTACGCTACGGCGTACCCCAAAATTTGGTGGAGGTGGGTTAAATGATTTAAACGTGATTTCGCTTTAAATAATTGGTAATTCCAGTGAAAAATGGAGCTCCAATTATTTAAAGTTTATGGACCCCAATTATCTTACATTATCCCATATCTAAAATGGCTTGTTTTGTATTTCTATTCACCATTGGTGGATTAACAGGAGTTAGGCTATCTTAGTCAACCCATCCTTAAATATTGTTATTCTCTCTGTCCCTTAGTTTAACTTTCCCCGGTGGAGGGACGTGTTTACGCGGCTCAAGCCGCCAGAGCCTTATAGGACCGCGACCTATGGGGAGAGGAATTTCCTATGAATCACATACATGCTTTTTGACTAGACAAAGACCTGGAGGACTTCCATGGATGGGTGATCAACCTATTGCCGAGGCCAGTTCTGAGACAACTCGAACACGTAGGAAAAGATAGGACTACCAGTCGCACTCACACCCAGGAACAAAGCGCGGATGAGATGAAGATGTTAATGACGGCCTGATGTTATCCGGGGACCTGCAGGGTATAAAGTATCCCGACATTCGTCTCACCGGTTAGGAAAACCCCGTAAAATCCCCACTCAGGAAACTTGTCCCGACCGGGAATCAAACCCGGCTCTCGGCGTGAGGGGAGTGAATGTATCTCCTACGCCACAGCGGTGGATTATTATTATTATTAATATTATCATTATTGTTAATAAGAGCTCCACGTTTTACATTGAGAGAATAATGCCACGCGTATATTGAGAAAGAGGGAGAGGGAGAGGGAGAGGGAGAGAGCGCGAGAGAGGGAGAGCGCGATAGAGAGTACATGTGTATGTGTATGAGTATGTTTTTAATAGAGATAAAATGCTTTAACGGTTTAAAAAGTTTCACAGTAGGCCTATTCCGATTTTTTCTAGCTTAATCGTTTATTGAATAGATCCTCATGTGTCAATGCATGGGAAATGTACAAACAATTTTTATAACACTGCATTGTTCTATTGGTTGTAGCTTTCAGTATGATTTATTACATGTAATGGATGTGCAATAGCATACTGTCCCAAAATTCCTAGTGATGGTATTTAACAGCAACAGCATGGTTGTTCTCGTGAGGATTGTTGCTAGCAATTAAGGCTACCAGTGTCTCGGAGCAGGGCGTCTAAAGGATTGGGATTTATGGGAATAATTTGTCACGTAGCAAGCTTGGAACGTAGTCCAAGTTGAATATCAGATTCTGAATTAATGCCTTAAGAATGCCTTTAATGTTTATGCCTTTATGCCTTTTACGTTAATGTTTGAATTGCCTTTAAAAATTATGTTATAATTATCTTGTCTCGAATGATAACATTGTACAGTATTGGTAAAGATTAGGACAAAGAACAATTTTAAAAAACACTTCGAAAAGCATTTTGTAGTTCTTCAATATTCAGGTAGTGAGAAGTGACGAATTCAGATATCTCCATTCTTCTTCTTCTTCTTTTGAATAATGTGATGAATGGCCTCCCTTATTGATAGGAAAAGGGACAGAAGAGTAGAAACGGTTAATGGTAATTATATGGAAGCATCCTTTTTCATTGTAATTGTCAATTATTCAGAAAGCAATTACGTTAAAACCGTTTAACCCATCTCTGCCAAATTTTACACAGTGATTAAGGACATCGAACACTAGGATATTAAACAAATATTTTCAACATAAAATAGAGTATTAGGCTAACTAATAATAAATTGTCGAAACTTTGTGTAATGTATTTAACTTACGTTGCTATTGTGGATAAGCTTTTTTGTTTGCGAGCAAATTGTTTATGACAAGAAGTTATTTTATATTTACATAACAGTTATGATCCAGTTGGTAAACCGGAGGAAAATTTTTAAGAACTGAATGTTGTAATGACAAGCTTGGTAAAATTCCAAAATAACAAGATCTATTTTCCTATATGACAACTAAACAAGTTAAGTATCTGATTTTCCTCAGTATATGCTGAGTATACCAGTTCTCGAACTAAAAAAAAAAAAAATAAAAAAAAATAAAATAAAATAAAAAAAATTAAAAAAAATAAATAAATAAATAAATAAATAAATAATAATAATAATAATAATAATAATAATAATAATAATAATAATAATAATAATAATAATAATATCTAGCTTGGAATTTTTATGTCGAAAATTAGGACGTAACTTACTATATAATAAATATGACAAGTTCCACTGAATGAAATTAACATAGTTTAAAATCAGAGTTAGTGCTTTCTGTATAGGCCTACAAAATAAATTAGTTGATTCTTCTTATTCTAGCGCGATTAAGTTGGGAGAAGGTTAAAACCAATTCTTTTTCTGGCAATTGGAGATGTTTTTATAGTCAGGTCTATTGCTTTTTAAATACTGAGCCAGTATAATAATTCGTAGGTAACTATTTAAACAATATTTAGAAATAATTTGTAAAGGTAAAATATAGAGTAAAGTGAGTTATACTATAAAATAAGCCGTAGAGAGTTATGTGATTAAAATAATTATATAACTTCTTCCAAAAATACGTTATGAAAATTACGTGTTATTGAATAAAACAGAACTTCTATGTGCTTAGTATAAATTCTAACCTGATTACTAGGTAGTTATTAATAGTAATATTAATATTAAATCACGATATTACCGTATTATCTTTAACAGGTTATATTCGCATGATTGACCTTTTACAACTATAGGCCCTACTTAATGTAAGCAGTTCCTATATAAGTTGCAAAAATAGTTTAATAATAGCATTCTTGTAAAATAATGACAAGCCGTCAGTTACAGAGTGCAAAATATAAATTAATTTTAATAATTATAACTTAATGAAACTTTATGAATTTGAGATGGATTGAGCAATCAGGGAACAGACTGTATATGCACCTCAGCAAATATATTTCTGTCATAATTTTTTGTCATATTCCTAGCACTATTTAGCCGTCATCTGCTAGTTATAGCCTATAGGCCTACTCTGGAATAGTTGGTTTTGTAATAACAGAGAAGTAATATTTGATTAATGCTTTCGTCGAAGTAACCACTTATTATGCATTCTGATTTTGTAAAACTTTCCTCGTTACTGTATTAATAGCTTAAAATATGTGAGGACACTCTCGGCCGCCGATCAACGCAACGCAACGCATGGCAGTCGTACCCAAGGTCTCTACAAACCTCGAGTCGTAGCCTACCTACGTCACAAACTCAAGCGCGGTGACTTGTCTATCCTGGATGAGACAACCTCTAGCGTTGACTAGCCGTGAGTTTTATGTCTTTATTCATGTTTTACATTATATATTTTATATGCCTTGGATGTTAAACCTATCACGGTGGTTTATCTCGTATTGCTAGCAAAGAAGAGGTTTTATCCTAAAAATTATCTCGTTTTGAATACGTGAAGGTATGAATATGCTATGATTAGGCTAATATGTTACGTATCTGGATTGTTGGTGGTAACAGAACAAAAACACAATATTTCTTACAAAACATATCTTATTTTGAATTGAAACTATTTAAAAAGACATTGATTAAAACGCAATTTTGATTCGGTGTAAGCCGCTTCCGGTCAGCGAGCTTTTGATTTCCTTCTTGTCAAGTTTTAAAGAATTTAGGATTGCAGGAAATTTTTTCAGAAGGATTTGCATCGTTCTATACTACTTCTTGACACAATAGTGATTTTGTTTTAAACAATGAGCAGAAAAGTCATTATTATACATTTAATGCGTTCAGAGAAAATGCGTTACACCTTAGGCTATGCATGGAATAGGAATTACTCCGCATCAACATTTCGGTTATGTTTTTTAGAATAAAGACTAGGCCTACAATAGGGTAAAAAACTATTCCAATTTTGTTATCCTGAAAAATCCCACCAGCATTACGAGTTTATCAATAGATTTTGTTTAAAATAATCAATATTCTGTCAGCTGTAAGATCACGGCCTACTAAATGAATGAAAAATCGGTTAATCGAATGATTTATCACATTCGAACCGATGCTACCTAGTTAACTAATTCAGATAAGTTAACATCACAACAGAAGAATAGCACACCGCTTGCACCGAATCGAAATTGAGTTTTTAATCAGTATACTTTATATTAGGTATTCCAATTTACAAGCAAGTTATGTTGTATAAGAAAAAGCGTTTTTATTCTCTTCAATGGGAGCATGCGACTTATTGATACTTCACATTTCCAGTATCAAGCTGACGTTTTATCAAATACAATTTCATCCCTGTGTTCCTAGCAAGCATATTATATGAAAAACGATCGTGATTGGTCGATATCCGAGGCATTGCTAAATATTATTATTTATTTTTTATTTATTATCCAAACGTTGTAACCCAAATTTGCCATTTGTATATTAAGGTTTACTAAATTCTATTCGTCAATATTAAATACTCGTCATATGAACGGAATAGTAAAAAGAAAATCACTAACAACAGATGTTTTAACCAACAGTATTATAATAGTCTAATAACATTATGCTGAAACTTTATTTCATTTGTATGAGACGAAGTTAGGAAAGTATCATATAAATGAAAGATTAACAAGTTTAATTATAAAGCAGCCCAAATGTAATGAATATACAAGTCCTGGTGCTCCTGACGGGACAAAGCGCAAAAAAAGAGAGAAAGAAGAGGCTACTAAAGCTGAATAACAATGTAAAGAATAGAGTGTTACCCTTTCACTTTAATATCCTTCTTTCCACAGAGAATTGTGTGCCGTCTGGACCGGCTGGAATTATTCCCATATTTATCTCCTCTGTTATCGGGAAGTGCAAATCATATAGGCCTTTTCCCATCATTAACCTGCTTCGATAATTACATTACGATTTTAGTATTGCTAATTGGACCCATGCTATGCTTAGCCTAATTATCTGTATAATGCGTTGTCATTAATTGATCACGGTTTCCAAAAATACTTCGTAATGATAAGATCTAGAAGGCTTTGAGTTTAGGGGCTACTAATAAGCTCAATTGCCTAGTCTTTTGATAAAGAAAGGGCGTATTATTAACAAAATTAGCGAAGTCGGCAGGTATAAGATGTGCTTAACTATTCAGCAGCTCATTATTTAAGACGAAATATGATTAGAATAGAGAACCTTCTAACACCAAAGACCTGTTTTTTGTAGGATTGTAGTGGTTTATACTTGACTTCTTATGTCTTATTTTTATATGATGTACTTCAATAGCGGATTACGACAAAAATTAAATTGAAAGAAAGAAACTTCATCTTTTTTTTTTCTTTTCTCAACTAATCATTTATAAAGAGTGGATCGTTAATAGACGATCTCATCAGTGGTTTCAAGGATGTGTAATGTTTGAATTTTAACGTAATTGAAATACTACGTGATACAACAACACTAAGTTATGCAAAACTAATGAATCTTGTCACTTGAACATGCCCAATGAAGATAGAATATATAATAACTAACAATAACAATGCATTTACTAATACTGCCATCGTTTTTACATAAATTGCAGGAACTAGATAATTGCATTCTTAATGATATTGTTTTACGTAATAAATGTAAATTATGAAACAAACAAAAAACGAAACTTGTGCTGCCTTATGGGCATACAGATTTGAAATTATTAAAACGGACCACAGATTCATGAACCTTGCCCAAATGATGCATAAACAAATTATTTAAAGATTGATATTTAAAAAGCTAAAAACCCGGGTTTGAGGTGCATTTCACGATTAAAGTGAACCGCTCGAGGAAAAAAAAATCTCTGATTCAAGTTCCCTAGCCCCCTCCCTAAAAATCCGCATAGTGAGTTTCGTCCAAATCATTCAATGCTTTCCCGTTTATGCGTGCATTTAAGATCCTCTTCTGCCCACCTATATAAAAATATCATATCTCTGCGTATCGTGATGTTACAAACAAATGAATCAAGTATGGCAACCAAGCAAGACCATCTTCAATTAATTTCACAATTGAATACGGTCTTGTTAGTAGGTGGCGTTGGATGCACACGGAAACACGAGTACAAATATTAAATATATTAGATGATACTAATAGTAATAATAATAATAATAATAATAATAATAATAATAATAATAATAATAATAATAATAATAATAATACCCGTAAAAATATATTCGCCTCATTTATTTATTAAAATAGACTATATATCTATATCTGACATTCCACCTTTAAATTTCTCTTTAATAATACAATGTACAAAATAGCTTTTGGAAATACAGTAACGTGATATTGATGTTATGTGTTTGTTTATACTTAAGAAATTAATTTTTTGCTTGCATAACTTTTTATGGTCGGTCATTAAAGTGAGTTTTTATTACGGAAGCTCTTAATTCTCTTTTTGGTCTTCTTGTTTAGTGTTGTGACTTCGATTGGTGTATTATGCGATCAGCTTTGCTTTGTAGCTTGTTATATGCTATGATACTTCCTTTTTTATTTTATAAATTCTGTACTTTTCAAACCTACAGGCCTATTAGTGGTAGGTGGATTTCAGTCCAGAGTTCACTTTATCGAGTGGGGAAAAATTAATGTGGCAACGGTATGGTAATCGTTTGCAATATGTTGCTAGATTTATAAAAGAAGCTCATTTTAATCTGAAAAAGTGTAAACAATTCAAAACGCCCTCATGTAGTGATAGGTAGAAAAGAATAATTTTACGAAACGAATAATCTGTTCTAGAGTAATAACTTAGAAAGAACTGAATGATTATTCGAATAAAAAAGTTTTCGGATGCATGCAGAATCCGAGAAATGAGAACATCTGCAGCCGAGATTACTAAAAACTTGACTGAGAACTCAAATCAGTTATTCAAATGTAGAGCTCGTAAATTTAGTGAATTTACAAAAAGGACTGCTATACGCTCCTGCGATGAGTGTGTCTTATCCTCACGGCAAACCAAAAAACAGTAGGAGTTAGATTCACGCAGCGCTGTCAGATATTGCGTTTTTGGCATTCTACTACTAGCTTTAACAGAGTAGAGATCCATAACATAAGAACATTGTCACGTCTGCCATGAGATCTTCTGCCATGAATCGGTAGTCTGGCAACGCTGAATTGCCATATGCCCTGTGAGTTCATATATATATATACCTTTCTTGCCAGCAAAACTTATACCACATTAACAAAATTAACCGAAGTGATACGACTGCGCATGGCGGTCTGGTGTTCTCGAAAACTCGTTCTCACTTCTCGCTTCTCGTAGTATGAAAACATTCGAATACTCCTTATCGAGTATCGATATCTCGAGAACTTTCTAGAATCGAGTAATTACGATTTTTTTGAATTTGAAAACTCCCATCACTAAACAATATCTACAGTGTAATCAGGTAGCAACCGCACCGCGCGTCATCACATTGAGCGCTGCTCCCATCCATAATATTTTCCATATTTTTCCGAAGACTAGTGGATTAAATATAAATATATATATATATATATATATATTTAAATCAGACTCAGCATTAAGGGGAGGACTATCAAACTCTTTATGCCTACAAGATATTTTAATGTAGATTATGATAACATTCATATAGCATACAAATCAGGATTAATACATTAATTTCAGTTTCAGGACCACTCATTTTTTACAGACATTAATAAAACAATAGAAAAGTGGATCCCCGAAAGGGAGAAAGAGACTCAACCGTAACTTAATTTTTTACACGCACAGCTATATTAAACTGGCCGCCGAGCAGCTGATCAGAGTCATATAATGATTTTTAACAATTAAGTGTAAATTGTTTAAATTAGTTTTAGCTATGGTATATGAAAATTCCATTTTTTGTCTGTTCTTATTGATCTCATAACCCAACCCCCGTAAGAGATTTACTTAATATTGCGTTGCTATCGCCAAGGCCAATGTTTTCTTTGTCATGGTGATTAATGTTAATGAATTCATAGCTGAATAAGTTATTTAATTTGTGGTTTATGGGAATTGTACAGAGATATGAGAATACAATTACGGATGGTGTCACCGAGAAAAACTAGGAAGCAACGAATGCTATAATTTCTAGTTCGTAATTCCCCCAAAGTGACAATTCCATGTGGCAAAGGTTCAGTACAGTCAGGGATGAAAGATTGAGAGGGCAAGAGGGCAGGATATTTTATAAGTTCTGTAATAAGTCAGGTTGGACATGCTCAGTCCAAAAAGCTAAGGTCATAGGCCTAAGTGTAACGGCGTTTCCGCATGTAACTGTATAGAATGGAATGACTGCGTGATTTAAACCATAGAGAAATAAATCCGTTTCTGAACAAGTAGTAGCCCCAGCAGTTTAAAGTGTATTCTTGTAGAACAAACTAACAGGGATTTAAGTCAACGTTGATTCAATTTGTTCTTTTGTGATCACATAACCAATGTATTTTGCACACTCTATAAATTTAGACATTCGAAATGTTATTGGTTATTGTGATAATTCAACTGTTTGTTTTACTTCTTCATTACATTTCATTTTAAATGAAATTTCATTGAAGTAACAATAGATCCGTTAATATTAAAATTGCAATAACGATTTGAATTATTACTAAAATGAAAGATACTAAACTAAGATCAAGTGACGCCACCTCTTTTGTTGTAAGGCTAGGCCTACCATCCGACTGCGTCATCTACCATAGGCAGATGTCAGGATTGGGAGGCATGTAGTCAACATTGCGACACCCACGGTCATTATTGATGGCTTTCTTGGCCGGAGATGATTTCGTGCTCGCTCAATACTTTAATCCCCAGTGCAATAAATTCTTTAAATGTTCAAAAAATAATGATTGTTTGGGCAATAAATAGTAAATCTGCTTCAATTTGAAATGTTATAGTTTTATTTATAGTCTTTGTTATACCAGACGGACAACTTTAAAATGATTTCCGTGCAATCAGTCCTGAGTTCTCTTTCCCTGTTTCAGAATGGATTTATCTTCTGTTTTCTCTTGTAAACAAGAGCCGTAAAACATTACTTCGCTAATAAAGAAATCTTATTTTACGATTTCCCGCAATCAGATCATTCAGCTTTATTGGACATGTTTATTAGTGGAGTATGGTGATCAAGAACATGCAAGACAACATTCTCAGTTGAAAGTATAACATTTGCAACTGATGCCTTAGTAGTTGATATTAATTTATTAACAAACCTATGAAATTAAAATGAACAGATTTCATTACCCTGGTATATTATGCATTTTAATGATATTGGGTCGGTATCACGAATTAAAACTGGACACACTAGAATTTGTAAGTAGTATTTTAGATTTTAAATTTACGCAGTTTAGTGTTCATTTCTTCTTCCCCTGCAACACGCTCGTTTGCTTAATCAAGCTAAGAGCATAGTTTGAATTAGCGGAAAAAAAAGGCAACATAATATTTATCTACTACTGTTACTAATGTAAAGGTATAGTTTACTGTTTCACAGGCAACAAAAGCTAATCTTTATATTCATCGAAACATAAAATACCTTAACAACGTAAAACACGCCCTTCCAAAACGTAAACCAAACCTTGTTGCCAGGAAACAATAATTCCTCAACCATATAAAGATAAAAGTGGGATTTGACACACTCAAATATATATCTTGTATACATTTCTGAGTTATAAAAATAATTTAGGTTAGATAGACTGAACTTAAATAAAATATTGTAGATGACACGTTACAAAATTAGCTTTAGTAACGCGCGGGTCTTAGAATTCTTCGGTCGTGTCTTAGCTTGACCCTTTTTTACTAAAGCTTTACTTGCGTATCTAGTTATCTAAATAACTATTGTTCACTTGTTTTATTGAATAGCGGTTTCATTTCTAAGTTCGAGATTTCAGTATACTGTATTCCTACAGTACCTACTGTATTTGTTTTAAATTTATTAGGATGTAGCAAAATTTACAATATTCAACAGGCCAAAAGTGTAAACTTACTTGATGTTACTGAAGACAAAATTTTAATTCTTGATTTTCAAATGCGAATAAGATAGAGAATCATTACTTTTTCCAGCTGATCGAAAGGTAATTTATTTCATGTAGACCGTTCTGACTTAGGCCTAATATATTAATAAATTAGGTTGTCGAATTGCCTGTAATTATCTCATGATAGGTCTATATATGTTGGTGGATGTTATAAGCTTCTAAGCCAATCTTATTCTAAGATTAAGTATCAACTCGCATTCGGGAGGTCCTAGGTTCAAATCTCTTGGCCAGTCAGTTTGACATGGGGTTTTGATGGTTTCCCCAGTCGTAAAGGCAAATGCCAAATTGGATAATTACTTACTATGACTCATCCTCGCTATTTCATCCTGTACCATATTAATTTAAATTAATATCAGTTGAAATTTATTGACAAAAAAAACACCAACAATAGAAAATAGTACACAATCCATAGTTGCTTGGCCTACAAAACTCTATAGGCCTAGACACAGATCATGAACTCCTGATATGGCGTCCATGTTTAGAAGGAGTATAAATACAGCCGACTTAAAAAGAAAATAAGTGCTTCCTTATGTGGACATGTATATTCGCTCTTGCTAACTTTCTCAGCGCTATGTGTGTGTGTGTGTGTGTGTTTAGTATGATAGAGTTGACGTTTAATATAAATGTGCAGGTGTCGTGTAAGCTATCAGAATAAATAAATGGAAGGAATCTGGGTGCGGCCGGAATCATATGTCAGTGTTATACGACCTTCTTCTCGGGTCATGAATTCAGTTATTTCACACTTTATTAAGCATCATAGTATCCTTTCATGAACGCATTTCAGCTAGAATTCCCGAGGTATTTTCCACTTGGCCAATTATCTAAAAAGGATATTTTATGCACTCATTTTAAATGTAAGTTGAAGTGTACAGACAGTTACCTATACATAATTTTGCACTCACACAACTCTAGTCGATCGGCCTAGGTGAAACCTTCGGCAAGATACCCGCTACCTAGGCCAATTCCCAGTTCTGCTGGTTCTATCCTAGGTCCTGTTGACGGCGTTTAGCTTATATGTGTGTAGCTGCCTCAGTCTCATGACTAGATTTGTAGGCATATAAAAGAATACGTGCGGGACAAGATGTAGCACACCAGTACAAACCCGACATAACATAACAACCGCATCCATTGAAAGTGCCAGTCTAGCACCAATACTCCCGGAGTACCCCAACCATAGGCTATCCCTCCGGTCCCAATAAATTTTGGCAAATTTGCTCCATCGGTCCTATTTGGCTCTGCTTTTTCCTAAACACAAGAACATGATTGACGATTTCCTTGTTTGGTTTCAGCATTTCCGATGATAACGTCTTTATCCTATACCTATCTGCTATTGCGCGGGGGTCTATCTCCAATCCGGTGTTCACCTAATCGAGGAAAACTTGTGAAAACCTTACTGGGGTTTACTTGCGGCCTCCGAGGCAATTTTAGGGTACGTATACGTCTGCGCTCCTCTTGCGCGCCGTGCGGCACGCGTGCCGCTCGGCACGCAGATGTGTACGGCATTTTGAGGTGCACGCGAACCGCTCGCGTGCCGCTCGCCACGATCCGTCTCCTGTCGGTTTTTTCGACGAACACAAAGGGTTTCTGATTTCATATTTGGACGTGTTTTTGGTAGTTGCGTGCTGCTCGCGTGCATCTCGCTGAAATTATTTTCACAGCGCTCCGCTCCTCAAGCTTTACTGTACAATTAGCAAATGAAAAAATTATATGATAGGTTGATGCGAGTCACTTACTAACCTTTTGGGGAAGGATAGGTATACAGAAGCAGGAGCTGAGTCAGATGTTGTGTACATTACTTTGCACTTTCTGAATTTCTTTAAAATACGCTGGAGAAAATCGATCTTTATGTTTGGCTTCTTCCTTCATGTAGGCCTACTCATAAACATTAGCAATAATCTCGCTACTTTGACTGTGTAGAGGGATAAATAGCATTCGTTAAAACACTTGCATGCACCCGTGCTGCATGAATTATATAGCAGTGAATAGTCGTCTCCAAACAGAGTACAGGAAATTTGACTGTTTGTTTATTGTAACATGTGCTATTTTGCTGACGTGCCTAGCTAGCCCACTGGTCCCTCTCTGAAGGACATTAGTCAAGATTGAATGAGCTAGCTTGTATGTGATATAATCATGGAGTGGTACGAGGAGAAGATCTGCAGATGATACATATTTACAAATCAAAACCTCTACTGTGGAACCCAAAACATAAGGATAACTACAAAAAAAAAATTAAAGGAGGATGCATGGAGGGAAATAGGAATGGAAATAAATACGTCCTCAGAAGAGTGCAAGAAGAAGATGTTATCTATGCTTTCTTGTAACCGGCGAGAGAAAATTAAAGTTAACGCCAGCAAAGGTACAGGAAAAGGTAAGTTATAAAATATAAATAATAACACTGTTTACACACTTTTCAACTCTTGTTTAAAAATGGTTTTGTTTCGATATTTAAGCCGTAGACAAGTTTTGCAATTGAGGACTTTTTTCAAAACTCGTTTTCTAAGCAAAAAACACACAAAATATTAGGCCTAATGATGAAAGCTAGTGGTTCGCAGTAGGTTCGTCGCTTTCCTATGGAACGCAAGAGGAGCGCTGTAAAAATAATTTCAACGAGCGGCACGCGTGCTGCACGCGTGCTGCACGGCGCGCAAGAGGAGCGCAGATCTATACGTACCCTTAGGCATACTGCCATATATTTTTGCTCACCATAGCTCCTGAAGATTTGAGCTCTCTATTACATGTTTTGCGAAAACTGTAAATGCTTCGCTGGCTCTTTTCGACGTTCCGAAACTTAATTCTGGCTGTCACATTTCGCCTCCTTGTGTTGCTACGAGAATAAGGTCTCTTCGCACTTCTCTGTCTTTTGGGCAAGTGTGTAGTGCGTGATACATTGTTCCGGTCCACCGGTCCACAGTCCACACTGTTGCAGAGGTTGTCCTCCGCCAAATTGAATCTTAGGTTTCCGGTGAAGTAGAAACCATGGCCAGTCTACCGCTATCAAGTTAGAAATGGTAGTGGCAGATCTAGAATCGGGATCAACCGTCCATATAATGGACACAATAGTGTACTTTGCAGCATACTCTACACCATAGGTGAGCAACTGAGGGGAAACGTTTTAGTCCCCATCCCTTGCTGTGACGTAAGAAACCTGTTCTTCATGTTCAGTGTCACGTCGAAACTGCTTTATGCTGACGTCAAGGGCGACTGTAGTGGGAGAAATTCCCCTACCGCACAGTGACACGATGCGCCACAGATGCGCACCCATGTTCTACACAGTATTATCTTTATCAGTAGTCTATATTGTTCGACTGCAAGTGTAATATAAGCGGAATGGAACTAACAACAAGTTTTTCATAATTCACATACCTATATAATCATGCCCCCACGGCTTCGTCCCGGGTCTGGACCTGCCTTCGGGCAGAACACATCATCATCGTCATCAGCATCATCATCATCATCATCATCATTATCATCATCATCATCATCATATAATCATTCGAATATTAATCTAAATAGTGCGGAATGACTGTAGGCCTATACAACTTTTGATAACGTAACATACACAGCACTCCTTTCGTGGCATATTATTAATGATTACAATTTCTCTCTTGTTCGAAACTGTCGTGCAGGAAAGTTTTCTTGAATGATATTTTGTTGCCATTTACTTCGTCAAGTTCTGTCGTTGCAATCCTGCCATGTCGATCCATGTCATTGGGCAAGAGGTCGGCGGCTGTTTGTTTGGTCGGGAGATACGAATCCTCTAGTGCACTACAGATTTTATTTTTCTATTATACTATAAAAGTTTATTCGCTGTGATGTCAGAAACAAAATATAGAATACGGAATTACAGTGCTTTACTTACAACTATTAACATGGAGTTCAGGAACATGAAAATAGTACTTTATGCAACGAGCCTATAATGGCATTTAGCCTATTAAGACAGGAGTTATTTATGAAACGTCTAAGTGAGTTTCATAATTGTCATACTAGTGTCTTATTTACCGCTATAGGCAAGCTGCATACGACTTTTTTCAACCATAATTGAATGTTTAAGTTTAGAATACCTCGTAATTGATTAAACAGATTACTCTCGCTATCAGCTGTTATAATTCTCGTCTTTTCCGATAGGTGACAGTCTGTAAGGCAACTGGGCCGCAAGAGTTTTCTTGACGTTTTAACTTCAAGCAACGCGTGTTAAAACACAGGAAATACATTCATTGCAGTATAATATTAAAAATTAAGGCCAACAGAATTGGTTTTATTTTAAATTCAGGTTGTTTAATTATGCAGTTTCATTTGCTGCTCTGAAGGATTCAAAATCGTTCCGTGTTCGATAATAGTCGATACTACAACTGTGTTATAATGGAAAGCAGTTTCAAAATTGATAACTATCATTCACTAATATTTTTTTCGAAAAAATGTTTTAAAAAATTATTTTGTTGTTAGTATAAGTAACACGTGTGCAAAATTTAACAAAATCGTTCTAGCCGTTTTAGAAAAATTGAATTGTATTCATGTAAAGTGATAGTAAAAGTTAGAGATTTTGTGTCTCACTTCAGAAGGTCTCTAATTTAAACATGTTTCGTTCTTAAGCTATTCTGTTCAGACACACACACAGCCATGCTTCTGAAAATTTCATTTTGGGATTCAGAGAGCCTGAAAACATGCATCAATGTCAAATAAATATAATAAGTGTGCATGAATAGCCTACAAATAAATATCAATAAAACACTTAAATTTTGATTCAGGTATTTTAGTGGTATTATTTAACTGTAAAGTACTAGAAAAGAATTCTTATTTCATTTCAAAATTAAAATAGTCTTATGTAAGAGAAATTGTCGGCCGCGGTGGTCTAGAGGTAGCGTTCCCGCCTCTAGATCCGCAGGGCGCGGGATCAAACCCGGCCGCGGTCGATGGATTTTTCAGGACGTAAAAATCCTGGGCACGGAGTCCTCCGGGAGGGACTTTAAGCTGGGGGTCCCGTGTCGTAGATTTACGGCACGTAAAAGAACTCCAAGCCTAAATTAGAGCCTCTGGACAAAATTTCTCGGCCCTTTCACGTCCAAGAAATACTTAGTTTCCAGAGGGGGGTTGCGAGGCGATGGGCTTACCACCTGTCCCTCTACCCTCTCTCAGAAAATAAGCATATCAAAGTTAGTATAGGTAATGAAACCTCCATTGGAGGCCCCTTCGCCCCACTTGGGGATCATAGGGTACCAGATACAGAATACAGAAGAGAAATTAATGGAGATTCATTTCTGTTATTGCATATAATATATTAATTTAGCACTAAACCCTATTGCCTAATAAGTGTATTTTCTATTTTGTTTCAACATAGAAATATTTTTTTTTTCCAGTAGTTGTATCCTCGAAGCATCTCGATATGAAGTCTTGAAAATTATTTTTATCAGTCTATCTACACTACAGGCAAGTGTCAATAGTCAACCAGCAAGAATTGATAAATCTACCAAAACAAATAGCCTAAAATCCCCTTCATTATGTGTCTTTCAAAAGTATCCACTATTTTTCACCACATGAGCCGTAAGTCTATTTTATTTTAATGGGAAATAAAGCAAAAGCTGTATTTTATTATACGAAATGACACTGAAATAAACAAAACTTTTGTAGCGAAATTTCACATTTTTATTCATCTCGAAATAGATTCCTGAAGCATGATGTTTCAAAACTATTTTTTCCTCCAAAATGGTAAACGTGGAGCTACCTGACTTGCATTCATCTCTTCAATTATGCAATCTTTTCGTATAAACTTTTCCGCTGTTGAGACATCAAACAGAGCTTCAATTTCAGGAAATAGATCAGAAGAAGCCGTTTATGGACGGAAGGAACAATAGTAGCCATAAACAAGAAAGAACTTCAAGTCCATAAATTACCATCATGAACGCTGAGAAGTGTTTCTTTCCACCTCAGGAAAACATCATAGGATGATGACGGTATTCCACAGGCCATAACTCTTCACTATCCCGACAGGTCACGTATTGGTTTTCTCTGGGCTCCCTGTAAATTTCACGATCAAATCCACTGGGATTCCAAGTTCGCTTACAGTAGCATGTCAACAGGATAAGTTTAAAACGCAGTTAAATATCATCAGGTTTCTGAGGATTTGCTGTAAATTTCATTGCTCCAATATTTTATACATCGGGAACCATCCCACGTTCTTATCGTATAATATGGTTTGTGGTGCTAATCTCATGTTTCAGTATCTTGCATTGTATTAGGCCCTATAGTTTGATACTTGCCATGAGACAGTGATGGGAATATTTCCTATAACGAACATTATAAATAAAAGTAGTATCTAGGGGGCGGATTTCTATGACATGTCATATTTTTCCCCTTTGCATTATTTCAGGTTTCCGACTAATTTAAACCCGATTCCAAGCATCCTGGTGAAAATGGAACGGCTTTTATTGTGCATATAACTGCATATTTAGGAAATGTTCAACTCTTGTAGCATATTTAGTATGAATATACATATTTAGGTCATATTTTTGGCATATTTGTATGCATATTAAAGAAATTTTGAAGTTTTTTATCATATTTTGTAAATTTTGCATTATAATGATACTTTTTGAGAATTTACAGATATTTTAAATAATTGACATATTTTAATAAAATGAATTTTAATGGAACTTAAACAAAAATATACACAATGTGTAAGTGGAGTCTTTGCGTCTTTAAGTTAGCTGGTTGGTTTTAAAATCAATGTTTTCGACAGAGTTCTGAATTATTTTTCTCTAACACTCAAGCTTAAGTTGTACGACCATTTCGTGTAATATACCATATAATGAGTTTAGTGCCTGACTTAACGATTATACCAGCTAGCTTTTAGATCCTGTACACATTTCTTCAGATGCTGAACAACTTTTTCGTCTTTTGTCTTTGTAATCTGCTATTTTAATACCACTCTTCAGTGAGATTTTACACGTTTTATGGATACCAGTTCAACACCGCAGGCTATTTGGTATAGCGTTATGAAGCCTAAACTTGTAATTCTCTTAAATGAACATATTACGTCCTTTCTGGATTAACACCTTAACGTCTTTTACTAAAATTGTAGTAGTTAGTGTACAAAACATTCTTGCACAATCCGGTCAGGACAGCACACATCACTTACACGAGTGATCGCCGTGTGGTGTAGGCATCATTCAATGCTCTTCGTCATGCGACATACATACATTGGAAGAAAGTTGGAATCGGCTCGGACAGTCATATTTATTAAGTGCCAGTATGGTACTTTATGAGATTGTGTGGTGGACGAAAAAATGTCTGTCCGTCTGTCTGTCCGTCTGTCCGTGTGTCTGTACGCACCATAACTCAAATACGCTTTTTAGGATTTTCATGAAACTTGGAAAACACATTTATAATGTCCATGGGAAGAACCCTATTGATATTGAACCAAATCGGTTCACCGGTACCGGAGTAATGCCCAATTTAGTGCCTATTTTAATAGATTATGGCGCCTTTCAAATGCGCTGTATCGGATTTCCATGAAACTTGGTATACCCATTTATGACGTCCATGAAAAGTGCCCTATTGAATTTGAACCTAATCTGTTGACCGGTACCGGAGTAAAACCCAATTTAGTGTATATTTTAAAGACGCGGTAACTCAAATACGCTTTACCGGTTTTTTATGAAACTTGGTATACACATTTATAATGTCCATGGGAAGACGTCTATTCATAATGGATAAAATCGGTTGACCTGTTTCGGATTAATGCTCAATTTAGTGTCTATTTTATGGTAATATACGTATTCGAAAGAATTTATAAAAAAAATGAAAATCAGTTATCTTGACAACATAGCCTATTGTTTTACTGTGATCTTATAAGGCCTTGGAAATGAAAATACAGGTAGCTATGACAAAAAACATATTGATTTACATGCGCTTATCCAACTAGACCGTTAAAATGACCCAGGTGGCCGAGATGGTAGACCTTTCTTCTTCCGTAAGCCCTGCTTAATGAATAAATCTGGAGCTTAACTTGGAAATCAATTTAAAAAAAGCACACATTCTGCATATCATAATTGCAGTCATAACTGATTAAAAAAAAACATACTGGCACTTTGTTACATCAGTTTACCTGATTTTATTTATATTGTAGACTATCTAACAAGCAATATATTTACGACAGATCACAGAGGGTCGGGGATTTTTGTTTAATATATATACGGGCCCTTAGGTTTCCAGGAGGTTGAAGCTTTCAGGTTTTTAGTCATTTGGAACGTGGAGATAGTAAGGTTGTCAGCTTTACGCACCGGCCGCCTTTATACCCAGTATTGCTCCTGGTACTCATTTATTTTGGAGATCGAGTCAGCCCCAGGCCATAGTGCCACCAAAAGGATTCGATCAATTGAAAAATCGCAACGACCCCATCGAGACGAGGAGTGCTCTGGGTATGAAAAATAAACATCATTAAAATAAAGAGGTTGTTTAAATTTTTGCATGTGTTTAGTTTTCAACTTAAAATTATACATATATCCAACAATGAAGTAATTTAGGAAATAACGTTATTATCCGCCTAATAAGGAGATGATTTAAAGAGTTCAGAAGTGTGCTTAGAAAATATGCTACCTTTTCCCGTGTGTTATAGGAATGAAAATCAGAATTAATCTTGAAAACGTTTTTGGTATAGCCTATTTTCAATTGTTGTAAAGTGTCTTCATTAGCGACTAATATAGAAATAGCCTATATAATAAACGTAGTTTTTTTAATATAGATTTTTTTTTTACCTTTAAAGAAATATTTGAAATCCAGTAAAAGGAAAGTTTGCAGTCCTCTGACTACGTGTTCGATGCAGTAGGCTACATCAATTAGCTTGTTCGATGTGTGTTTGCACTCTCTCGTTGTTCCAATATTATGCGACCTGATTCCAAACGAGCCTTTGTGCTCTTTATGATACATTTGTTGCTTGCTTGCGAGTCACATACCAGTATCGGATACGGGACTCATTACCTGCAACTCTCACACAAAATCTTATTTTTCCTTCATGTTTAGATCCATTCGCTAAATAAAATATATCTTTCCTAACATTACATGCATTCCTACAAGAATAAAGCTGTAACAATATTAGGTTACGATGGCCAGCTGGCAAGTAAAGAATGAAATGAACATGTTGCACAAACTTTCTCATACCACAGTCCACGTTACATGTTAAGGTTATAATTGTTGAATTTTTAGGTGGACCATTTTTAAAATTGACACAACATCTTCAGGTTTCAATGGAATTACAGAAATTAAAACATGTAGGTAATACTGATTTTCTCTATTGCATTACATATAAATTACTTTAAGGTGAGTTTATGACGTAATGTATTCTTTTAAAATTATATTTAAAATTATATGCTATATAAAGTTGTTTTCTTTAGTAATTTATAATTGTTCGAATGTATACAAAATAATTAATATTATTAACATTAATTTCTTAAATAAAAATCTTAACCACAACATCTTATTTCATTAATAAACAAAATCACGACTGCGAATTAATTTTACTGTGTTCTCTAAATTCCGTTATCCATTTTTGTTTTTTCTAAGTAGGCTACAACATTCGTTATTATCCCTTTATGACGAGGGTGGCGCCGAGGGGGAGCCCACACAAAATCATGCTAGCCCTCGCTTTATACAATACTAGCTGTCACACGCACCTTCCTCGCGTGGATTTCGTAATTTGTTAGAAATAATCCACTCAGCTTCATTTCTGCAATTTTCTAAAATTTACTGACAAATGTCGTTAATGAACAAGTTTATTATTTTATAATGTTTCTTCATATAAATTTTGAACCCCTGTATGACTTTTGTTTACAAACTCATTCGGTTTGAATTTTGAAAAACGCTGAAATACTTGTTTCATTGTTAGAGTATTTATGCTAAGTTTCGAGAAAATCAGGCCAAATTGTTTTTCCAATACAAACTTTTAAAAAAAACATGTGTGATAAGATAAAAGTTAATGCAGTAGCTCATTGACTGATATTTTGGATCAAGAAATGTTGCTGCTATCCAGTTCCAGTAACGTTTCACATTTAAAAATTTGAAGGGGGAGGGGAGCCGTTGCTGGGGGAGGAATTGAGTCCGAGAAATCCCACAGACAGAATTTTTGTAAAGATTTTTAAATTAGTATCCATCCGACCATATTACATGCAAAATATTTACCGTACATTAGGGTGATATAAAATTCATTCAATTATATATCAATTTAGAAATTTAAATTTGATTACAAATACAACAGCCATCACACATTGTCCGCCTTTACATTCTTTTGACTCACCCGCAGACGAAATTCTGACGCGCCATTACATAATGTTACATAATGTTACTATTTATATTAGACCTTTTTCTTTCTGAATTGTATTTGTCTGTCTTTTAACTTGTTATAATTTACTAAGTAGTAGCCCATCTTATAAAATGTGTGTATTCATGAATAATGTAATTTAATTTCACTCTTGGTTGAGTGTAAGAGAAGCAGGCCTTCAACAAAATATTGTATTTTAACACTTCTAGGGTATTGCAATTTTACAATGATCGCGAAACAGCCCTTCGACGCAAACAGACATAACATGAAGTTTTCAGGATGTGACTGTTTCCTCATCGTCGGTGGTTTTAATATTCCTGTAATACATATTTTTAATTAATATAGTTAAATACAATTTAATATAAATGTTTTAATATTACAAGATACATAAACTATTTTTGTAAAATTAACTGGTTTACATGTTACAAACATTTTTAAAGTTTTAGGCGATTTTTGTAAATTAGATTACAATCACAATCACAATCATGCATTAAAAAGAAAATTTTCGTTGTGTGGCCAAGATAGTGATTAGATTGCTCACAATAATAAAAATCTATCAGAATTTTTTTTGTTGATACTTTGGTAAAACTCAAACTTAAACATTAAAGCAATTAACTGTGGGGTAGGGTGGGTGGGGGGGGTAAAATTGAAACAAGCAAAGAGACGGTTATATAAAGTTTCGCACCCTGCACAAATCTGAAATCGGTGCCTGAAGAGAAGGCCATAATGCCTTAGCAGGTTAAATAAACCATTATTATTATTATTATTATTATTATTATAAATAAGTAAATAATTAAAGGCGACATGTTAAATAAAGAAGAAAGAGCTAGTCAGTACTGTTTAACAACATAAATCCGTATGTAATTCCTACATATGAAGTGGCCAAAAGTGCTAATAAGACAGTTTTCCGCATTCTCCCCTCCCATGAATTCAATCCAATCGAGTTGGTTTGGGCCAAATTAAAGGCTATGCTGCTACGATAAATATGAAGACTGGAGACTCCATAAAGTTGGAATAAAATATGTAAGTGTTATGTGGTTGAAAAAGTTGGAAAGAAATTGTGAAAATTAGACGTCATATTATAAAAAGGTAAGAACATCATCAATCCCCACGGGGACAGTTTCAGTTCAATGGAATCTGCCCAAACGGGTAAGAATATTGCCATTGAATTTAATACGCTACCGATAATAGTCAATCTGTTTTCCCAAAGCTGTTCACATTTTAAATATTATTTAAATATTGAATATTAAATTAAATATTATTAAATTGTGAACAGGTTTGGGAAAAACAGAATGACTATTCTAGCGAGTATGTACTGACAAACGACGCCTATATCTTCTGTTCAATATTTAAAGCTGCGTATACATTTGCGCTCCTCTCGCGTTCCGCTCTGTCCGCGTACAGTACGTTGAAATTATCCATAGGAAAGCGACGAACATATTGCGAACCACCAGCATCATTATTATTATTGTGTTATTTATATTTGTATTTGTAATAATTTGTATTTTTGTGATTTGTAATAACTAGAACATTTTGTAATAATTTTAATAATAATAATAATAATAATAATAATAATAATAATAATAATAATAATAATCATTATTATTATTATTATTATTATTATTATTATTATTATTGTGATAAAAATCATATCACAGCCCAATAACCCTAATATAGGGCCCACAACATCTTTATATTAAAACTAGCTTCGCTGGGGGGCGGAGCCCCCAAACCTCCACTGAGGTTCTCGGGAGAGGTTTTTTAAAAGATCTATGGGAGATAGAGTGCGTGTATTTAATCTGTCAGAGCCCTACGTGAACACAGTTTGATAAAACCGTTCCCATGGAAACCAAGCCCTTTTTCGGGAGTTTTAGGGCTAAAAATAAAAAAAAAACTTTTTTGGAATTTTCCTGTGGTTTACAGCCTAAAAGCTATATGTGTACCAAATTTCAAGTTTCTAGCTCATCTGGAAGTGGGAAAACATTAATGTCGGTGAGTGAGCCCTTTTTCGGGGGTTTTTAGGGCTAAAAATTAAAAAAATAAACTTTTTGGAATTTTTCTGCAGTTTACAGCCTAAAAGCTATATGTATACCAAATTTCAAGTTTCTAGCTCATCTGGAAGTGGGCAAACATTAATGTCAGTGAGTGAGTGAGTGAGTGAGTCAGCCAGCCATGTGGCTTTATATTATAGGGATTTAACTTAATAATAATAATGAAATTAATAACAATAATAATAATGATTAGGGCTCGGATTTGTATGTAATAAAAGGTTTTTTTTTCCTGATGCGTACATTCCTAAAACAAAGTTCAATATCCAAATCGAGGTCCGACAAACGCAAATTACAAATTTTATTTCGCATAAAAACACATATTTTACAAAAAGAGTTATGTGAATAAATATTTTCGATATTTTCTCCATAAATATATATTTTAGTAGCCTACTTTTTCGGAATTTTAGGTAATTTTTTTTTCTGATGCTCTTGTCAAGGTCCGACAACCGCAAATTCCTATTTTATTTTACATAAAAACACACGATTTACAAAAAAAAGTTATGTGAATAAATATTTTCGCTATATTCTCCACAAATAAATATTTTAGTACTTTTCCTCAATCTCTTTTAACATTTTACAACACAAATATCTATCTCGAAAGAATTCAACAGAAATTGCAATGAGGTGAAAGTGATTCACTTGCACTTGCTTGTCGGGGAAGAACAGAACTCAATCTCAACATTGCGTAATTCAGTTAAAGAAATACAATATGTTGAAAGGCAACTTAACACTATCTCAGGTTTGAAAATAAAAGTTCTAAGAACAAAATTTAAAGGTATGTTTGAGAAAAATGGTGGCTACCAAACCCTCTGCAAAGTCGCTCAAGTTTTGGAAGGTCAAATCATAAGTGAACTTGATCGTGTGTGTGTGTTAGTGATATACAGTACACCTCTTGAAATATACAAGGTTAACATCGTGTGATGTAGAACGTTCCTTTTCTCAAAGGCATTATTCTTGTATAATAGGCAAGGATTTGTGATCCATAATCTGGAGATGACATTTGTTGTGCACTGCAACTCCAGTCAGCATTTTACATATGATATTTAGCTGCAATTGGTGATTTTCAGTATAATTTGTTCTAGTAAGTTACGAACATTCTGGTGTTTTTATTCCTTTTTCAGAAAAAAAAATATATAGTTTTAGCACATATTTTTAAAATTTTACCATATATTTGTAACATTTTTAGCACATAAAAAATAAATATTTGTAAGTTTTTAAGCACATAAAAATCCGTGCACTAATGATATTAATATTGAACTTTGTATAAACATTGTGTGCACAGCTGCCGGATGTTATTGTTGCTGGTGTTCAAAATCAAAACAACATGCTTGAGCAGAGAGAGAGCAAGGAGGAAAATGACACGCGGACGGAGCGCAACTACCAAAAACACGTCCCAATATGAAATCAGAAATCCTTTGTGTTCGTCGAAAAAACCGACAGGAGACGGATCGCGGCGTACTGTCTGCGCTCTGTACGCGTGTCGTCACACGAACACCTCAAATGCCGTCCCAATCTGCGCTCTGTACGCGTACAGTACGCGTACAGAGCGCAAATGTATACGCACCTTAACACATAGGTTTCCTCCAACGGGAAGGCGGGTAAAAATAGCAGACGGCGATACACGGAATACAACTTGGAACGGATGAATAAGAAAAGAAAGAAGAAATGGAAGAAAGAAAGATAGAAAAATATAAAGAGGAAGAAAGTAATCGATAAAAAAGAAAGATATGAAGAAAAAATTATTAATAGTAAGAGAAAGAGAAGTAAAGAAAAAATAGGAAAGAAGAGGAATGTTAAAGATAAAATACAGAAAAAAGAAAGGCAGAAGGAAAAAGAAAAGAGGAAAATGCAAACAATAGAATAAATATGGAAAGAATAAAGGAAAGAAAGGAACAGAACGAAACCTCAGCATTGAAATGAGATGGCTTTCAAAGTTCTCTCTCAAGGAAGGGCCCGTATTCTGCCTAAAGTCATTACCCGAAACTTGATAGCGTTAATTAAAGTCACCGTTGTGATCCCAGAGAGATGGATATATGCATATAAAGTGATGAAAGTAGTGGAAATATGCAGAGCTCTCTATTGTGTAAAATCCATTACGAATATTACTCTGGCACGAGTTATTTAACTTTCAGGAAGAGCTGTGGAGTAAGGGAAGCTTCGACCATTGTCCATTTTAAGCGTACTAGAAGCAAGTTTCAGTATACGGAAGAACCTTTTAATAAACATAGCAGGAGAAACAAGAAAAAATGAAACTTTATACTGTCACGTTTTACTGTTTTTCTTATTCGTATAGAACCGGTTTCTGCATTATTCTATCACTAATATTATATAAGGATATGAGTTAACTTCGACGCACACTAATGCCCTTTAGTAAATTTATTCATGAGGTAATGCAGCGTCTATCCATGCCGCCAAAAAAAATAACATTATAGATGAGTTGTAGTTAACGCAAGCATGAAAGAAACTGGTGCTTGCCTGTATTTCTCGCCTATATTTCCTTTGTGCAGCCGTCATGAAGCATATTAAGAATACTAAGAAAAAAATATGGTTAGCTTATGGTTTGAGACAATTCGACTTGGAATAGCTACAATACAAAGTATAGGCTACTTAAAACTTGAGTACTGCATATATTATATAATGTTAAACTTCAGTTAAGAATTATTCAATAAAATGTGATTGTTTTTAATTGTTGTATTGAACAACGGCATGTAATGGCCTTATCGATGTCTTGTTGAACGTTCGGCTAAAGAAAAATCCGGGCTCTTTGTGTACCTGTTTCAGTCTAACAGCTGGTCAGAAATATTCGGGTGAGTTCGTAAAGAGCCGCATTTTCATGATTGCATCCAACTAAGGTAGCGATGTTGTTTTAAAGAGTTAGGCGGCATTCTTGTTTTTAAACAAACTCATGGAATAAAGCAGTTTCTGGTTAGAATTTATAATATATTTAAATAATTAAATCATAAAAAAGGATTACTTCCTCATTGCTGGCATAGTTAAACAGATTCTTCTTATATTGAAAAGATAAACAAACAAAAAAAGCACCTAAAAAGAAATAAAAACAATGATTTAAATAGTTGATACTCATTGATCCGCAAATTCCGATATCTGTAGGTGAAGCATAAACTACGTAAATAGTTCCATCCGCTTCGTCATCATCAGTTACTGTGGTGACAAGTGTTGGAAAATAGTGTTATAAATCGCAGCAACTGTGTAAGGTTAGATGAGTCATCGCTATAAAGCTAACATAGATGTTCGCAGAGTACATTATTACTTGATTATTCAACATGCGATATCCTCGGCTTCTTTACTGTTATAATTATGCTGCGAAGAAATCATACCTTTCATAGATTATAGACAGAACGTATTATTCAGTATGATGACTGCATGGTCGTAAAGCCAGTGCGAAATACTTTTTCGCAGCATTTGCGCCCTGCTCTCTTCTTCCGTCAACAACCACTTTCATATGTCATATGAGTTCCATATTCGGTTACGACGTCTCATTAATTCAGCGAACAGAGAGCTATGTTACACAATGGGTCTTGGACATCTATACGCGGTCAACGAGCTTCTGAAAATTCCAGTTTCTCGAAAATATTCTGCTTCCATATACTGTCAAAGTTTACTCATCCACACGTGTTTCCTCGTTCATTCAATTCGACCTAGGAATCACATTCATCATTCATAGATTGCAGTAATTCATGCAATAAATCCTTCTCGATTAAAACAGTTTGCCGAGTGCATTAAAAAGATTTAAAACATCCCTATTATCTAAGAAATTATTTCATATATAGTGCTGCCAAACAATAAGTAAACATTGTACATTGAAGACTGTTCTATATCCGTACAAAAGTAATATTCTTGGGCCTTTACAATGTACAATACTGAAATCCTTATAATGATCTTTCCTTCATACCTAGAAACCAAAATCTCCTGTATAGGTTAATCCCCCGTAATGCGAAGTGCTGAAAATAAGGTAGACCAATAATACAAATAGCATTTTCTATAATCGATATGTGTTCGGTACGATTGCTTCTGAAACGGGGAAATTATAATATCCTGTAATAAAGAAACAGTTACCTGCAGTAATTGTTCCATAAAAAAATGATCTATGAGTGAGAACTTTTAATATAAAATACTAAAAGGGTGGATTGTTTGGCTTTTATCTGTTTCTAAAGTATTTACTTGTGAAGCAATAGGAAATTTAAGGAGGTACTAAGAACAGATTTCATAGAGAAGTAATTCGTTAAGCTGTAGAATGATTTTTTGGAAAAAAGTTAAATATCTATTCTTATACAATTCAACGGCCTAAATAGCGTGCTCACTCGCTCGCCCACTTCGTGAAACATCGGGTATACTCGGCGATGTTCGTCTCTCGCAATTCTAAACTTTCACGAATAGTACAAAATTAGGAAAACCGTTTCCTTAATATATAAGGCCAAAGTGAAATGAACACAATGAACAAATATTCTAATTTTATTTTTACTTACAATTTTCATAGCTCTGAACCACAAACATATAGTAATATTCTGCCAGTGTAAATTTCTTAAAAATCCTGGAGTCAATTAATATGGCAGGCGAAACCGCGGGCTGTATCGCGGACAATAACAATCCAAACAAAATAACTCCTTCCCTTGAAACATTATATAATTTCTAAAAATTACACTGAATTTATCAAATAAAATTCACATCATATTCATCTATCAACAATCAGTTGAGAAACAATACGTATTATCAGTGTTAACAGGTCACTTTGGAACTGCATAATCGAATCTAATATTGTTTTCCAAGGCGGCGCTTTCATATCGTGGAATGTAGTCTAAAGCAGGAATTTTAGCTGTTTCATTAATTATTAATGGCTTAGTTTATGAATGATTCGCTTGCAAGTGTTAATAAATATAATGCTTTAATAATTATTATACTCTTAATTTTCAATTTTTCAATTAATTATCGTGGGCGAAGCCGCGGGCACCTACTAGTATTTTACAATTACTATTGAAAATTCTGAGCCCGTAGACATGTAAAAAGCCGCGCCCGTTCATAACAAAGAATCTTTAGGGCCTAAACAGCAGGTGGCTTAAGGATGTTTCTGAAGTAGAATGTATAAACCAGGTTCATAATTTTGAACAGAATTTACCTCCTTATACCCTCTGATATTATAATAAACATACAAAACACTGTGACAATGATATTTATGTATAGAAGCATTAAAAAAAACCATTAAAAATATGTACAAATTAAAATTAGTCACATATTACACAGGTCTACGTTGTAAAAAACTAAAATGTGCATATAAAATGAAATTTCCCTATTGTCGGGAGTCTTTACACCATATATGACGGCAATGTCCAAATCTTCATGCTTGTGGAGTGTTCCTTTCTTGATTATTTTGTGAATTTTTCTTGTAGAATTGGAAGTCCAGTGTGTTGTATTGTTGTTTAAATATTGAATATGCATTTTGGCGTAATAGTTACGCCATCATCAGTTCCTGCTAAAAATCAAAATCAAAAGCTAACGTAAGAGGTAAACTAGTCTTGACAAGTGTTTTTTAATTTATGTGTAGACTATTACTAACCTTGTGTTGTAGAGTCGGAACCTGGCGAATGTCTATGAAGTAACAGATTGTGGTGCAAGGTGCGGGCATTTATGGAGGGTGAGTGTGTTCATAAGTGATTTGAAACAGTGGATTGTAATCGATTTGTTCTTCGTTTAGTATTATATCTTTGTGTTTATATATTTCGAGTTGTTCAAGAGTATTTAGTCTGTGTCCTTGGTTTTGTTTGTGTAAAATTTCCATTGTATTTTCGATATCGTTAAGTTGGTGTTTTTCTGTGATTAAGTGTTTGGCATAAGCTGATTTTTGTCTGTTGTTTTTGAAATCTTGAGTGTGTTCCCGACATCTGGTTTTGAATTTACGGCCTGTTTGCCCTATGTATACCTTGTTACAGCTAGTGCATTTTAATTTATATATACCATTCTCATTAAACTTTTCGTTGGTGGCGTTATTATTGTCCGTACTATGTAAGATATCTTTTAGTCTATTGTTAGTTTTGAATCCTATTTTTAGATTATGCTGTTGTAAGTGCTTTGTGATTCTATGTACCCGTTTATCTGTATAATTGAAAGTTACAATTTTTTTACTGGCGTTCTTATCCTGTTTTATGGAGGATAACGTAGTATTGTTATGTTTTTTGTTGTATAAGTTCTTCTTTTGTTTTTTGAACAATGATGGTATTCTTTTTATATCCGTTATTGGTTGCAATTTGTATTATTGTGTTTAGTTCTTCGTTGTAATGTTGTTTTTTTCATTAGGATATTGAGAAGTCTGTAGATCATGCTATTAAACGCTGCCATTTTTTGTGTGAAAGGGTGAATAGAACTATTATGAATTACCGTGTCTGTGAAAGTTGGCTTTCTGTAGATAATGAAGTTAAGTTTGTTATTGTTTCTAGTTATGTTGATGTCGAGGTAGTTCAATGTGTTGTTTTCTTCTTTTTCTGATGGAAAAGTCAAGTGTGTGTTTAGTTTGTTGAATTCTTCAAGAATTTTTTTATATTATTGTTCTTACATATGATAAGAATGTCATCAACAAATCTTTTGTAAACTTTTATGTTGTATTTAGTTACTATGTTTGCTATATGTTTCTCTTCAATGTACTGTAGGAAGATTTCGGCTAAGATACCTGAAAGTGGGGAACCTTTGTTTTGTATGAATATTTTGTCGTGGAATTTGAAATAGTTTTGCTTTAGAATTGTTGAGGTTAGGTTTGTTATTTGTTCAATGACTAGGGGGTTTTCATTTTTACGGGCTAGAGATTTGCCTATGATACGGATAGTGTCTTCTATTGGTATATTGGTATATAGATTTTTTTATATCCAAGGAAATGAGGAAATGATCTTTTTCCAATTTAATGTGTCTTATGTTGTGAATTAGATCTATTGAGTTTTTCACAATGAATTTATTGTGTAGACTGAGTTTTTGTTTAAGTATTTTGGCTAGTAATTTTGAGATTTTGTAAGTTGGTGCTGTAGTAAAATTGACTACTGGTCTAATAGGATTATCTTGCTTGTGGGTTTTTATTTGTGCTTTCAGGGTGGGGGCTTTGGATTTCATGTTGATATTATATTTCATATCCGATTCACTAAGAATGAGGTCTGAATTTTTTATGGTATTTTTATGGCCCGTTGAAATTTTTCTGTTGGATCTGTATTTACTTCTACAATGTGGTTTTCATTAATGAAGTTCATTGTTTTCTCAATATAATGTTTTTTATTAAGGAGTACGATTGTGTTCCCCTTATCTGCTTTTGTATTTATTATGTTATTGTCCTGAAGTTTTTTGTTCAGATTTTTTAGAGTTCGTGTATTATGTTTGGTATTTGGTGGTTGTTTGTGTTCTTCGGAATATATGTCCTTTATAGTTTTTGCATTTTTATTCCTAACTTCCATTTGTATGTTAGGGGGGATTGCAGTTATGGCAGTTTCAGCGTCAACTATGCTATTGAAAATTTGTTGCTCTTTTTTATGTGGAAGATTATGTTTTTGACCTAATTGTAAAACATTCATTTCCTCTTTACTTAGTCCTATGTCAGAAAGGTTAAGCACCCTAGGTGAGAATTTGATGGTTTTCGTGTTATTCTGTGTAGGTTCTTGTCTACCTTCTTTATCTTGTTTTAGTTTTTCAATTTTCTTGTTTATGGTGTTATATTCATTTTCGATTTCTTTTTCCAATTTAAGTTGTATGTTATTATTGATATTGACCCATTCGTGTTTGAAGTAAGAAGTAGCTTCTAGGTGTAATTTATATGTTTGAATATTTAGAAAATTTCTTTTTTTGTGTAGAAATTTTATTTCGGTGGATAGACAGAGTTTTTTTAGCCTTTTTAACTGTTCTTTTTGCTGTTTCATTTGAAGATTTCGAGCGTATGTTGATATATTTTGGAGTAAGTTGTAGTTCCCTACATGTTTTGTTGAATTTTATGTTCGCTAGAGTTTTTAGAAGTTTCCTCTTAACGTTAGTATATTTGTTTATTATTTTAGCCTGGCAGCGTTTAATAGCATGATCTATATAGACTTCTCAATATCCCAATGAAAAAACAACATTACAACGAAGAACTAAACACATTAATACAAATTGCAACCAATAACGGATATAAAAAGAATACCATCATTGCTCAAAAAACAAAAGAAGAACTTATACAACAAAAAACATAATAATACTACGTTATCTATATATATAAAAATGAATGTATGTGTGTGTGTGTGTGTGTGTGTGTGTCCTTTATGCATTACTACACCATTCATCCGATCGCCATGAAACTTTGGGAAGTTGTTGGGTACATTCCCGGGAAGGTTTCTGTCATACTACATTTTTAATTTTAGCCTTCGTTCGCGAGTTATGAGTGAAAAACGGCAAGAAAACGTGCATTTTTTACGCTTTCGAAGCATTAGTTTTCAGTTATTCATTTCAGTTGTCAAATCAATTGCAGAAGGCTTTGTCTATTTTTGTCATACTTTGGAAACAATAGCATCGCGATCGCTTTGGAAGGCAATGGATATCCCATGTTATTGTAATCGCCAGAGAAGTTGATAAGGTAATGTTAAACATATTTTATTTGACATGGAATATGCTTCTTATGAAAGATAGTTTACAAAAAATTCCGGGGAAGTTGCTTAGTTCGGGGTCCTGGCTACAACATTTTTATACGTAATCGTAATTAAAATCTGCCTGAAATGTAACGGAATTATAAGTCTGGACAAATGAATATAGAAATCGCGGCTTCAGTAGGCTTACTCCATTCTTCATCTATATAAATAAAAACTAATGTACTATGTCTGTCTGTCAAATACACTTACGCACATTTTTTTTATCGTGAGTTTAATCGATTTCATTTCTCATTATCTTTCGAATACTGAATTTTTCCATTTATTATCTAATCGTGAAATTCACTTCGAAGCCGGGTTTATAGCTGTTTCATTAATTAGGCCTATCAATCGTTCAGTTTAGACCTATGAATGTTTCGCGTGCAAAGTGTTAATAAATATAATACTTTAATTATTTTGCTCTTAATTGTTAATCCTTCGATTAATTATCGTGGGCGAAGTCGCGGGGATCTGCTATAAGCTATAAAAAGCTATATCCTAATTAGCATTTTCTGAGGGAATTGTGTGTGATAAGTCGTTCTTCCCCATTTCAAATTCTAAATACCTATAGAAAGACTAAGACCTATATAAAGACTTAGAGTTTGAAAATCGAAAGTTCTTCATAAGTTATTTTTTCATTTATAAAATACAAAACCCGAGCGACGCCGGGCCTTTTAAGCTAGTCCTCCATAAAACAGGATAAGAACGCCAGTAAAAAAATTGTAACTTTCAATTATACAGATAAACGGGTACATAGAATAATAAAGCACTTACAACAGCATAATCTAAAAATAGGATTCAAAACTAACAATAGACTAAAAGATATCTTACATAGTACGGACAATAATAACGCCACCAACGAAATGTTTAATGAGAATGGCATATATAATTTAAAATTCACTAGCTGTAACAAGGTATACATAGGGCAAACAGGCCGTAAATTCAAAACCAGATACCGGAACACACTCAAGATTTCAAAAACAACAGACAAAAATCAGCGTATGCCAAACACTTAATCACAGAAAAACACCAACTTAACGATATTGAAAATACAATGGAAATTTTACACAAACAAAACCAAGGACACAGACTAAATACTCTTGAACAACTCGAAATATATAGACACAAAGATATAATACTAAACGAAGTCCAAATCGATTACAATCCACTGTTTCAAATCACTTATGAACACACTCACCCTCCATAAATAAACGCACCTTGCACCACAATCAGTTACTTCATAGACATTCGCCAGGTTCCGACACTACAACACAAGGTTAGTAATAGTCTACACACAAATTAAAAAACACTTATCAAGACTAGTTTACCTCTTACGTTAGCTTTTTATTTTGATTTTTAGCAGGAACTGATGATGGCGTAACTATTACGCCAAAATGTATATTACAACACACTAGACTTCCAATTCTACAAGAAAAAATGACAAAATAATCAAGAAAGGAACACTCCACAAGCCTGAAGATTTGGACATTGCTGTCATATATGGTTTAAAGACTCCGACAATAGGGAAATTTCATTTTATGTACACATTTTAGTATTTTATAACGTAGACCTGTGTAATATGTGACTAATTTTAATCTGTACATATTTTTAATGGTTTTTTTAATGCTTCTATACATAAATATCACTGTCACAGTGTGTTGTATGTTTATTATAATATCAGAAGGTATAAGGAGGTAAATCCTGTTCAAAATAATCCTCCCTCTGCAGCATACATGAAATTTATCAGTTCAAGTTCATAATGTTCTAGAATGAGAGGAGTACCATAAAAAGACAATAAGTTATTAATGAAATTGAAGAGAAAATCAACAAATAAAAATCATTCTCAGGTGATAAGGTTCTTGTTATGTCGATTTCTTGCATTTTCCAGTAAAATGTAGGGAATCATTAAAAAGTTTATATATAATGCTTTTCAGAAAAAATAAATAAATATGCCATGAAACCAAAAAAATAAATTTATGATTATAAGTTATAGCATTAAACTGTAATATTTTTAGTAGGCACAACGTCCGTTTTGTTTGTTTTATATGTTTTTTTTTTCAGAATAAAATCCATGAAAACATGTAATTTTATGTAACGTTAGGACTCTCTTTTTTAACCGATTCCGGAACCATATTTAATGTTGTTATATTTTTATGTTTCGTTGCAGATACAATGTGGTGTTCATGATTCTGACGTACTTCCTGCCTATAATCTCCATGACGTACACATATGCACGCGTGGGGCGTGAACTCTGGGGCAGTCAAAGCATAGGCGAATGTACACAGCGGCAGCTGGAGAACATCAAATCCAAGAGGAGGGTGAGTAATTCATTCTCAGCATTATACCTATCAATTTTATAAAGATATTTGTTTTACAATAAGTGTTCATTTTAATTTTTTCTACAACTTTACTGTACTAGGTTTTCATGTATCGCCTACTGTAATGGAGATAACCTAGAAAAATTGAAAATGGATACGAGTAAAGTACCTACTTCAGAAGTCATTTTTACAGAAACACGGATATAATCATTTTATTAGTCATAGATAGAAGTAATGGATTATATATTTTCATTAAAATCGTTAGAGCCATTTTAAAAAAAATAAATTAAAAAAGTTTAAATGAAAAGTCCCCTTAATAATTCAGTTATAAAACCAAATTCTGGGCGATTCGATAAAATTCCAAAAAAGTCCTTCATTCAAAAAGAAGTAAATATAACGAACTGTTTACCCGCTGTGCTTGTTCACAGACAGACAGACAAACAGACAGATGTCATTCCAAAAACACTTTTTCGGTTTCTGAGCATCGTGAAACATGTTTTCCCCGTGTTATCTCGATTTCATTTTTTTTATCACGATCACTTTCTTATACTAGGCTACGTGTATACGAGAAAGTAACAAGTATACTTACAGTCCTATAAGTAATAAGAATACAATAGATATATGCATATAATGTCTATGTTACATAAAATTAGCTTATTTTATCAAAACATATTGTAAAGTAGTCCATCTTATAATGCTCGTTCCGTATCCGAAACGAATAACATTTTAGCACCTTGTTGAGAGCAATAGGCTATTGTGTTCTTGAATGAATGAATGAATGAATTTAGCCGTAATGTCCCATAAAGAGCACGACATCCTTTAAAAGAGTGGCTCGTTATTCCTCGCTTGATAAGCCATTCCAAGCGAGGTTAATTTTGTCGGCCTGCTTATCACTAAATCTTGTTACTAATTCTTAGTAGAGTATAATTAGTAGAGTATAATTAGTAGAGTATAAGTCACTCCCTGTAACAGTGCACCACCCATGACAGACAGGAAAACTAAATTAACTCTGAACATACCAGAACGTTTTAAAAAATAATTAATAAGCAGATCAAATAACAAAACTCTTTGTAAACCTATTTTAATGCGATTTAAATATTGTTCCCTAAAAACTGTTGCATTGCATAGGCACTACCGTTTAGCAAATATTTTTTATCGTTTATGGAAAAAGTTATTAAATCGTCATTTAATATAATCTATAGTATTTATACAGATTGTTCACATGCATTTTAATTAACTAGTGACTTAAATAATTAAGTTATGCATTCACTTGTGATATTCATGAATTTATTACCGCTTTACAGTAATGAATCAATATTGTGCAGCTATGCAGTAGTTCTATAGAATGGGGTGATGTGGAAAACGAAATTGCAAAGGTTGTTCACTGACCGGAATACGAACACAATGTTTCCGAGTTTCTCTTATTTATTCTCGTACTCTGAACCGAATAAGAAGCGCTTTCTGAGAAACAGAACGATAAATTTCATGTCTAGATGTGTAGCCCTGGGAAAAAGAAAATTCAACTTTCAAGCAGTGTTTTTAATAATTTTCATTGCTTGTATAGTCCGTGCATTTAGACGAGAGCACTGTAAACACAATGCACAGTGGAATCAGGCATCACGTGATTCATATCCTAGCATGGCAACGCACTCCCGCCCTTATCTCTGCGGCGCATGCGAGTGCTCTCGTCTAAATGCACAGGCTGTAATGTTACTGTTATTGTCATTATAATGAATATTTACTACCATTATATTTTATATGTATCTTAGGCGAAAGAATGTTCGTCTCCCAACCCAAGCGTTGCCCATTTAACAATTAAAAAATATAGTACAACTGGGACGCTAGGATCTGAACCAAACAAGCGCAGATAGCTTATCGTCCGCCGGTAGCAATGGAGTTGGGGGCAGAAGAGAATGCAAATACTGTACTATTCATTCCAAACTATGCGGTTCATAATAGCCCGTAACAATTGAAAACAAAAATAAAGTGAATAAAGTATTTGCTTTTTAGTTGTGAAATATTATTTAAGTAATGGTATGTAACTCACAGAATATCGCTGTTGGGTCTTCACTATTGAATGCTGTGAGGCTAACTAAGATGTTTTTACACGATCTGTACAGCAGGGAACATCACGTGCTATGAAGGTCAGGCAGCTCTAGATTACATCATCGTAGCCTACTGCGCAGCCGTTTGTTTGGCTCAGGTCTTACCGATCGAGTTATACAGTTTATCTGATATTTTACATCGTGTTGGAAATAAAGAGCGACCCGCAAAAATTCCTAGCTGTGTGATATATAGCTATTCACAGTTTACTTTTTACTGCTCAGTAAACAGTCCATTTATAGGAAAGGTAGCCTACTCCTTTGAGGATCCAAAAATGCAATTTCGTAATATACCAATCTTAATTGGTAGATTCGGAAAATGGTTAGTCCCCCTAATATTAGAAGCACCAGATATAGCTTTCCCACGAATAAATAATAGGCTATAAAATGTTGATTACTTCCCCCATCCCTAACACTTCTTCTCATGAGAAGAAGGTTGTATCATAATTAATAGCGCAAAACCGGAACGTTTGAAAGTATACGATAACAGAAGCAAAAACGTTCCAGTAAACATGGGTGCGCAAAGAAGCCGTCTGCGAGATTTATTATTGCGAATGTGTGGTTATGAGCCGCACTGGCGTCCTTAGTTGTGCTTCACTCGTTGCGCTCTTAGAAGCGGTCCGGGATGTGCTCTTGTTTACAAAACTGAACATTGCCACAAGGTGGAGTTGTAATCAAACCATACACGACAGACAACGGGTACAGTACACAGTCGAAGTAGTCAGATCACTCGTCTGAACAGTGTCAGGAGTGCTGAACTCTACATAGTCAAAATGGAACCATCTGAACGAAGAGTATGCGGACATGCATTTCATGTAAACTTTGGCTAACGGCAATGCACGGGAGGCTGCACGTTTGTACAGTGAAAAATACCCTGATCGAAGTCACCCGGAAAGTCGCACATTTACAAGGATCCATCAGCGCCTAAGACAACAGGGTACGTATCAGGGGAGCAGGAAGCCTGCACGCATTTTCCCTGCAGTTGAGGACATGGTGTTGGAAGCTGTACAAATCTCTCCAGGAACTTCAACGAGAAGAATTGCCACTCAAGTGCCTGTACTAAGCCACAATAGTGTATGGAGAACTTTACATGGCTAAGCACTGTACTCTCACCACGTTCAAAGAGTTCAGTGTCTCAGTGATCGGGACTTTGAGCCTAGAGTGGATGCAACCCTCGTTTGACAAATAACATTTTATTTACCGACGAAGCAGGCTCCACACGCGAGAATATTTTTAATTATCATAATACACAGGTATGGTGCGAAGTAAACCCATATGATGTTCATGAGTCTCCACATCACCAACTTTTCTCATTGAATGTGTGATTAGAGGTAGTAAACAGTGGTATCATTGGGCCATAAATTCTTCCAAGAAAACTTAATGGACAGAGCTACCTTCGGTTTCGGCGACGGAATCTTCCAGAATTGCTTGAGGATGTTCCCCTTGAGCAACGTCGTAGTATGTGCACATGCATGGTGGAGCACCGGGATATTTTGCTGCTGCTGTAAGATCCAAGAAGACATCTGACGTGAAGATATGTTCCAGGATGGATAGGTCGAGGAGGACCTATACTTAGCTTTTTTTTTTAAATAACGTCACTAACTTTATACATATTAGCTGTTTCGGTTTATTTTATTTAATTTAATTTTTACTAAATGAATATTTTATTTATAGTCCTCCTAAGTAGCTGGACTTGAAGAATAAAAGAAATAAAAATATTATTTCATGATGTAAGTTCTTAATCCACCGCTGTGGCGCAGGGGATGCGTTCGCTCCTCTCACGCAGCGAGTCTGGGTTCGATTCCTGGTCGGGACAAGTTACGAGGTAGGGGTTTTCCCATGTTTTTTTTTCCTCCTCACATGTGAGACGAATGTTGGGTAACGGCAAGTTAGGCTCTTGTGGTCCCCGGCTATCATCTAGCCGTCATTATCATCTACATGTCATCCGCGCCTTGTTCAGAGGGAGCGAATGGTAGGGCTCGTTTGTGTTGTCTTGGAGGTGACCCCGGCATCGGCGTGAGACCCTCCAATCGGACCAAGGGAATTTGAGAGCTTAGATCGATCAAATCTTTATGAACGCATACACTCACAGTTAATAGATATTTGGCAGCAAAAATGGGTAGTTGCCCAAAACGGTAGCATCACTCGTGACTTTCTCCCAAGTATCAGAAATAGACTTAAAATGCCATGGATTAAACTGGACCACTTCGTCACACAGGTATTAACTGGCCATGGCAACTTTGCCGCTAACTTAATCCGCTTCAATCTCACAGACGACGATCTTTGCGCTTGTGAGGATAGCGAACCAGACACCATGTATCATATGCTGTATACTTGTCCTCGATATTGATAAGCTCGACTACTCCTCCAAGAAGCCGCCAGGGCAGAGGAGGAAGCCTGGGCACCGGACCTCACGTTCTGGACGCGTAAAAACGCCTTCCCAGCACTCAAAACCTTTGCAAAAACAGCACTTCTTGAAAAGTCTATAGCAAATTAACACACCAAAGTAGACGGTCATTTGGCCACTACTCCAGTCCGAACGAGGTTTTCGAGGGGTTTCCCTCGTTCTTAGGCGAATGCCGGACTGGTCAATAATCCCCTCAAACGGATACACGCACTACAAATCTCTAGAGTACATAAATACAAGTCACTAAAACAAACACACTCGGGAAATATTGCACATAAGACCTATCCGCACTTAGGTCTATCCTGCGCCAAAATAGAAAGACACAAGTACACAGCCCAAACACGTCACACCATCAACATCCCTACGGATGTACATAAGGGCACAATAGGTATACACACATCACATATGGTTACCAAAATTTGGTTTGATCGGAGGTTTAGGCTTAATTGCTTGGCACTCCGGGGGTAAGGGTGGGTACAAGTCCTTGTCTGGTACCAAAAAAAAAAAAAAAAAAAAAAAAAATATGTGATCCATAGAAATCCCTCCACCGACAGATTGTGGACATATGGGGCCCGGGCGGCGTGAGCCGCATAAACGTCCTTAAAGGGGGAAGGATAAACCAGGAAAATGTGCATTCGACTTAACATAATTTATCCTTCTAGCGCTCATTGGTTCTTGTAAATATTCACTCGTTATAATTATGTAAAGTAGCCTATAGTAACAATGAAACCTTAGCTTTACACACTTGCCGTGTTTTCAGCTAGCTACACAATGTAATAGAAAGAATAGGTCTATATACATGAAGACAAAATTCGCAAACCTACTTTCTGTGTCAATATTATTTACGTGATACAGCTTCTTTTAAAGATTCCATCATGTTTATAATAACGAATTGCTAAAACACTCGAACGGGAAGGAGCGAGACGAACTCGTCCTATGGGAACGACAACAACGTTTCAGAGTAAACTAAACATTATGACATAATTTACAGGAATCTTAAAATTCCTCACAAAAGCGCGCTTTCGGGAAATATGTTTGTATAGCCTACAGTCACAGTGAAATTACATAAACCCTTCAGACCATTTAATTTTAAATAGAGCCACATATACTCTGTGTGATGAAATGCAGGAATCATAGAAAATGCTGTTATGAAAATATCGAGTGCAGACTTTCTGGCTCATATTGCTTTAACAGTACATTATTTACCCTACAGAATGGAACGGGGTCCTCTACAACCAGTAGAAGTAAACGAAGAGAAGTGTATTTATGGATCTACAATAACTTATTTTGTGAAAAATAAACTTGAACACAATAGAAGTTATTGATTTCTTAGTTGGAACACGTAGAACAATACCCAAATTTTTCGAAAATTTTCGAAAATAACTGTCCCTTTTTCCACTTTAAGAGATTACATTGTTACCACAGCGTTAAATTTTTTTAGAAACTACATAATCATCTATCTCACGGATTAATTAATGTCAATAACACTTGTCCCTTGTATTATTCATGTTATTTTAAAAATTGCCACTTTTCAATATGCATTTACATGCTTTGTGTGTATGTTGGACATTATAAATTCGTATACCAAGTTTCATGAAAATCCGATAAAGCGTATTTGAATTATCACGCCTTTAAAATAGACACTAAATTGGGTTTTACTCCGGTACCGGTCAACCGATTTGGTCCATTATCAATAGAGTTCTTCCCATGAAGATTATAAATGTATATACCAAGTTTCATTAAAATCCGATTAAGCGTATTTGAGTTATCGCGCGTACAGACACACGGACGGACGGACAGACAGACGGACAGACATTATCCCTCCCCACACACAATCTCATAAAGTACCATACTGGCACTTAATAAATGAGCCTATTTTCTAAAATGCATTTATTAGTTCATATATTGTTCTTGAATTATTGGAATACCATTTTAGACTGAGACAATACATTTAAAAGGTATTCATGACGTTTAACCTATATAGTCTGTGAACAAACCACGATCGTACTATTGATTCTCGAATAGGTGTAAAAGTAATTCAATTCATTACAGAATAAATCTTAACAGAACCCAACATGTTATATAAATAATTTTGGCCTAATGAAAGGTTAACAATTTCAAATAATGTATGCCTTACTTTTCAGTTGATAGATGGAATATTATTTATTTACGTAATAGGGTGCTCACATTAGCTTTATTTTTGGCCATAACATCAGTGAACAGTCACACACAATAAAATTCTAGAAACCTCTATTAGCAGAAATAAATAAATGGTGCAAAAATGTGTTGCACAAACTTTCTCGCATATAGGCCTACGTGTTAAAGGCTAGCACAGAAGAAAGTAAATTATAGAGACAATTAAATTTTATTGTTTTCATTTTCATAAAACTAACAAGTATCTAGAACGGAAAGCATCAGGGTCGATCTTTATGTTCAATGCTTTTACCGTGAAATAATAATAATAACAATAACTTGGGGTTTGCATGGTTTCCTCAATCTCAAAGGCCAAAATGCAGGATACCTTGAGATAACAGCCGAACAATAGAAGGAAATGTAGCACGAATGAGTTATTACTAGAGTTTAATGGTAAATTTCGTTGGTCACGAAATTTGATTTGAACCCAGGACCTCTTTCCTATTACCCTAAACATCGTCGCTCTAATTGATTTTGGTGTGTTCATTACGACTGTGGTAAACTGACTACATTTCACAACAATATCTAGATTATAGTATTCTTGTTACTATGGGCAACAAAAGAACATTCATATTTTAATCAGAATGGTTGTTCTGAAATTCACATTTAAATCACATTATTTAGTTTTTTTATCTTGATACCTATTAATGTTATAAAGAAATGTGTTTAACAAAAAAACGTTCTTTTTAATTTTCTCTACAACTTGACTGTACTAATTTTCCAAATATCGCCCAATGTAATGGAAATAGACTAGAAAAATTGAAAATGGAAATGAGTAAATACCCTCTAAGTCATTTTTGCAGAAAAACGGATATAGTCATTTTGTTAGTCATAGATAAGAGTTTTAAATTTTAAATTTTATTAAAACCGTTAGAGCCAATTTTTAAAAATCCAAATTAGACAGACGTCATTCCAAAAACTCTTTTTTCGGTTTCTAGGCATCGTGAAACATGCTTTCTCGGTGTTATCTCGATTTCGATTTTTTGTCACGATCACAATACTTTCTCTATACTATGTATACGCAAGAAAGTAAAAATGACAACATTCTAAGTTGAATCATATCGTCTCAATTCAGCTTTATATAATAATATTTCTTTTTTCCTGCATTCGTCTCTGTCAATCCTGTTCACACATTGTAATTCACTTTCTTTCATCCCTGTACTGATCTATTGCATTCATGAATGTCGAAGTCTGCTTCTGGTTCTTCTTCCATGGGGGCACCATTCCCATACCCTTCTTACTAGCCTTTCTTCTTCCATTCCTGTTACTTGTACATACAAATACAAATCAGCTTTATTAAGTGCCAGTATAGTCCAGGCAACGAATGAAAAATAGAAAAAAAAAATCGTGTAGTTTTGAAATTTTGCAGAGATATCAGAGGGAGCCTCCTGAATAACATACTAAAAGTCCCCGAAGGTGGGGGGTGAGCGGGGGGCAGGGGGGCCCGTAGAAGGTCCCATTTTTAGGTTTTTCGCTTATATCTAAACAATGGTGCATCGTAGAGGACAAATTGCTATATACAAAATTAAAGCTGATAAAACGTCCTACAGGTTTGATCCGACACATTTCTTCCTATTTATAATAGTTTTCGAGATATCCGCCAACGAAAATAACACATTTTCGAAAAAAGCTCTTTCGCCTCGCGCTTTTCGACACACTTTGTCCTCTAGCGCTTCATCCCTTAGGTATACAGCAATGTTCTCATGAAATAAGTTGTAGGGAAATAAATTCACTTTAAAGTGAGTAGTCATTTGTTATTTTGTCTTCAAATGTTCAAAAGTTATAACAATTTAAGTTTCGGTCAAATTTCGAGATTTCGAAAGGAAACCGTACATCGCACTTTCTCTATATTTAGGGGTTATATCTTTGTATATAAACTGTATATTGTATATTTACATCATGAAACAAGTGGAGAAATATCACACAACCATTAAAGTTGAATTTTTTAAAAATCGATCACGGTACAAGCACAGGGCATGTAATGGAAAGTACATTATATTCCAGGCAAGAAAGGAAAAATAAGGACAAAAAAAATCATGTAGTTTTGAAATTTGGCAGAGATGTGGGGGAAAGTGTCCTAAACAACATACTAAAAGTCCCCATTGATAGCGGGTGAGCGGGGGGTGGGGGGCACTTTTGAATGTCATATCTCGCAGTTTTCCCTAAACACACAAAAGCTATGGGTTCGAGCAATAAACAGTTTTTGGACAAAATTAAACTACATAAAGTTCTTATAAAATTGATCTGAGTTCAAGTAATAGAAGGATATGAAGTATGACATAGTTCTGGAAATTCTGTTTTACATACACCTATATATTGTATTTTTTAACGAAAATGAAAGCAGATGATAATTAAATTAGCATGATGCCAAGCAAGTAAAGTAGTTCTTAGAATAATATTCATACTAAAGGTAAACATCAATAATAAAACTCATTATTATTATTATAAAGCTTACAAAAATCTCATGGTATGGGTGTACGTTATAAGAAATATTAACCAGGCCTATTATCCGTTATATATTTCTTATAAAATATCATTTGGAAAAATTGTAAAGAGTTAGATATATTTAGTAATTATAAGACCTAGTAGGCCTACATAGTACTTTAAATAAATGTTTAGTTGTCTATTTTTTTCAGTCGCCAATACTGGAATCCTAGTACATAGTATGATAAGTTAGGGTTATATTGTTCTATCTACCGAACATTCAGTATTCATACACATATACACATAATTATTAAAGAGTGCCTGAACAACTTATTTTGCTTGGACGTCATCAATTTTAAACTTTTCTTCTTCTAATGGTATACGTGTTGGTGCACGTACCATGACAGGTTCCACAAGCGGATGAGCATTTAATACCAGCTTTTCTGCATCCACACCGAGTTGCACAGTGACAAAATATGATGTGCAAATATTCTCAGAAGCCACATAGACAAGTAAACATTTATTTAAAGTAATAGGTAGGCCTACTATTCTTACAATATCTAATAAGACACGTAAACATTTATTTAAAGTAATATGTAGGCCTACTATTCTTACAATATCTAATAAACATATCTAATTCCTTACCATCTTTCAAAATACTGGTAATTTTTTCAATAAAACATAAAACGGCTAAGCTTTACAACAAGAATAATAATGATAATAACGATAATGAGTTTTATGTGTAACGTTAACCATTAGTAAGTATATTTTTCTAAGAACTAGTTTGCTTGCTTGGCATCATAATAACTTAATTATCAATTGATTTCATTTTCGTTAAAAAAGATAATATTATATAGGTGTATGTAAAACAGAATTTCCTGAACTATGTCAAACTTCATATCCTTCTATTTCCTGAACTATTAAATCCACAAAAATATCATTCAGATCAATTTTATAAGAACTTTATGTAGTTTAATTTTGTCCAAAAACTGTTTATTGTTCGAACCCATAGCTTTTGTGTGTTTAGGGAAAACTGCGAGAAATGACATTCAAAAGTTCCCCCCACCCCCCGCTCACCCCCTATCAATGGGGACGTTTACTATGTTGTTTAGGACACTTTCCCCCACATCTCTGCCAAATTTCAAAACTACATGATTTTTTTTTTGTCCTTATTTTTCCTTTCTTGCCTCTCAACTTTAATGGTTGTGTGATATTTCTCCACTTGTTTCATGATGTAAATACACAATATACAGTTTATATTCAAAGATATAACCCCTAAATATAGAGAAAGTGCGATGTACGGTTTCCTTTCGAAATCTCGAAATTTGACCGAAACATAAATTGTTATAACTTTTGAACATTTGAAGACAAAATAACAAATGACTACTCACTTTAAAGTGAATTTATTTCCCTACAACTTATTTCATGAGAACATTGCTGTATACCTAAGGGATGAAGCGCTAGAAGACAAAGTGTGTCGAAAAGCGCGAGGCGAAAGAGCTTTTTTCGAAAATTTGTTATTTTCGTTGGCGGATATCTCGAAAACTATTGGAAATAGGAAGAAATGTGTGGGATCAAACTTGTAGGATATTTTATCAGCTATAATTTTGTATATAGCAATTTTTCCTCTACGATGCACCATTGTTTAGATATAAGCGAAAAACCTAAAACTGGGACCTTCTGCGGGCCCCCCTGCCCCCCGCTCACCCCCCACCTTCGGGGACTTTTAGTATGTTATTCAGAAGACTTCCTCCGACATCTCTGCAAAATTTCAAAACTACACGATTTTTTTTCTATTCGGTGTTTTTCGACGTTTATTGACTGGACTAGTATGGTACATTATGAGATTGTGTGTGGGGGACTGAAAAATGTCTGTCTGTCTGTCTGTCCGTGTGTCTGTACGCGCCATAACTCAAATACGCTTTATCGGATTTTCATGAAACTTGGTATACGCATTTGTAATGTCCATGGAAAGAACCCTGTTGATATTGAACCAAATCAGTTCACCCAATTTAGTGTTTTCATTTAAAAGCGCCATAACTCACATACGCTTTATCAGATTTTCATGAAACTTGGTATACATATTTATAATGTCCATGGAAAGACGTCTGTTGATATTGGACCAAATCGGTTGGCCGGTACAGGAATAATGCCTCATTTAGTGCATTTTATGGTATTATGTAACAAACGGCCCCATAACTCAAATAGTCTATGCTTTATCGGATTTTCATGAAACTTGGTATAAACATTTATAACGTCCATGGAAAGAAGCCTGTTAATTTTGGACCTAATCGGTTGACCGGTACCAGAGTAACGACTAATTAAAGGTCACATGTTTTTTTAAATTTTTATCTACCGGTATAATTTGACAGTTAACACTATTCCTTCACATATGCTTATCAAACAACTACGTCAAACTGACTGAGTTGGCCAAATGGTAACGTCTTGGACTCGTGTTCTGGAGGTCTCCGGATCAAATCCCGGACCCGGCAGATTTGACATGCATTTTTTTAATTTTATTTTTTATATTTATGTGAATGCGCGATTGTCAAGGTATCACAAATCTGTAATTCTGCTGACGCTGGTCGATTTTAATCTGATTAGAAAAACTTATTTTCTGCATATCATAATTGCAATCATAATTGATTCAACAAAACATACTGGCACTTTGTTTTATCAGTTTACCTGATTTTATTTAATTTATTACTTGAAATTTTTTCAAGAAACCTAGTCAAAAACGAAGGTATTGACATAAGTGTGTGAAAACATATTCAACCGGCAGTATATCGTCTTTCTTTCATCCAGATCTTTCCCCTTAAAGTCACCATCAGTGTATCTACTCGTGCAGTTCAATTTACATTTCATGAAGTACACCGCATGCATTATATCCTGATCGTTTCTCAGAAAAAGGGGCCTGCCCCAAAAGCTACAAAAATTCAAACCAGCCGCAAACGCAACGACCACAATTACAATCCTAGGCAGAAAAGGTAGCCTCTCAATCAACGTGATTCAATCATGGAGAGAGAATCATGAGCCTTTTTAAAACTCTGTAGTTAGCTCATTTCTGTTATCCTTTGAAGTTAGCTTTGCAGTAATCTCTTAAATTGAATTGAATTGATCAGCTCCATTTGCGGTTATCCACTGTATGCTCTTTTAGTAGTAAAAAATCTCAATTTACTGATTCACTCACACTGCTGCCCTTACAAAAGGAGGGATATATAATTTCGGGCTTATGAAGATAATTCAGATATGCAGGTTCGATTAATAAGAGTGGTTCAATAAGCATTTATCACTCATACTTACATTTTACAAAATCCCACGCTTCACTGTAACAGATATTCAACAGGATGATCTAAAGAGGAACTGAAAACACAATTTTAAACTGGGAAATATCTCATTCTGTGAATTTGAAATTTTATTTTTATTGCATAAAAAATAAAGTGCTGCCTGCATAGGCCATGGAGGCCCTAAGGGTTCCAAGAGGATGAGGCCCCCAGATTTTAGAAATTCGGGAAGTGAAGAAGTTTATTACATTAGGTCTGTTCGACCTTTAATATCTTACATGAATTGAAGGTGGTAAGGTTGTTGTCAGCCTTACGCAACGGCCGCATTTACCCCCAAGATTGCTTCTGGTACTCATTTCTGTTAGAGGCTGAGTCGACCCCAGGGTCATAATGCCACCAGAAGGATTAGGCCAATTGAAAAATTGCAACTATTTCATCGGGAATCGAACCCAAGCACAGTGCCTCAACAACTACACCACAGCGTAGCCCATTTATATTGAAAACATATTAAATAAATAAACAAGTTGAAGCCTGGCGAAGGGAATGGATGTTTTGGAATGTGTAAGTTAGAGTGTAGGGAAGTCAATTAATTCAAAGAAATGGATGAGCCGCATTGACAGAATGGTTCCTGCATGATGGACAAACCCTCAAGCATAAGTTTCATACTGGACATTGACACAGAAACCGGGAAAATTTAAAAGCGGAAATATAGAAGAGAAAGGTTGTATTCTAGCGATTCTCCCAAGGAACCGGTCTTGCAGTGTGAAGCCAGTTCAAAAAGCATCAGTTTCCATAGAGGAAGTCGGTAATCTTTCCTCCTCCAACATTCCTAACTTTCACTACAGAGTCGCAAACCTGAGGGTGAACCAACCTGAGTCACCTACTTCAGAAATGTTTTACGGTACGTGGTACAGGCACGCTGACATTCGGAAAACGTTAGGGAACTCAGTAACGGAAATCTGTAATTAATCAATTATTAAGAATTTATTCCCTTTCGAATATTTGTAATCTGATTTGACAAATTTTTATTGAAGATGGAGTTAAGTTGTTATAACATTTTCTACAACACCAGTGACATTTTAATGCTAAATATTTTATGCAACACTATTTCTGATTTTCACCAACCAAAAGCGTATTCTAACTTTATTTATTGGGCTAATACGTCACTTTTGCATTAAACAAGGTGACAATTCTTCAAACGAAGTTCAGACTTGCTGTACCCCAATGCAAATATTAAAAAAAAAAGTGGATGAAAATAATTATAATAAAATTACAAAATATAATAATTCAATTTGAAAAATCTGAAATGTTCGCTCATAAATTAGTAATGATGGATATTTCCAGCATTTTTTCCTCAAACTAAATGTAAATCTTCATAAAGTGTTTCTTATTCAAAAAGTTAAGGTAAAAATAAAGTTCTATGCATTAGGCAGTTCTATGCAGTTCTGAATAACATCAATAATAACCATGATCCACAATACGTAAGCCTATTCCTATTTATGAGGAATTTCGGCTTACTTAGTTTCAACTAAAGCTGTTCAATTATTCATACACAGAGTAGTAAAAATAATAATTATTTTGAGACAACAAGAAAATAATACCAGCAATTTTTTTCTGTAAAAGCAGAAATTCATTTGCTCTTATTCAGTAACAAACAACCAAAAATTATTTTGTCTTTTGACAAACTCATATTAGTGTCAGGTAAAATAATTAATAATAATAATAATAATAATAATAATAATAATAATAATAATAATAATAATAATAATCCCTTAAATTAATATCATTCGCTGAATGAGCACGTGTTCATCAGTGTGATACATGCTGGATGTGATCCATTCATGGTAAATAAAGAACACTGAATATTTTGGGAGCTGAAAGAATTAATAAAAAACACGAAAAGTCTAATAGGCTACACATGGGTGTTGGAATTAACATTGTTACAGTATGGATACTTGTTCATACATTAGAAGACAATATTTTTTTACTCTCCCATTTTAGTATACATGTTTATTAGACCGTATTTGCCGTATTTGAGGAACAATACCAGTTCTCAAGTTAATTGTTTTTCATTTACAATGAACGTAACAAACTAACCCGTTGATTAACATCGAATGCGCTTTGTTTACAATTAACGGATCAGATAGGTCCTTAGATGTAAAGAGAGAAAGTGAAGGGCAGAGAGTGGATACAGATAATCAAAGGAATAAGCTTGATCGGAGAAATAAACTGGATACATATCAATGAAGATGAAGAAGATAAGAGTGATCATCTCCTGTGATACCAAGAAGAAAGTACTCCATACCACGTAACATACTAATTTTAGAATCCAGGTTTATCATACTTTATATTTCTTTTTTGGTGATCACTACAACCTCTCAAAGTATTGGACATTTTTACCACGCAAACATAGCAGCTTTAAACTAAAGGTAACATATTTCATTTAATTAAGAAACATGTTTCATTTATTTAGAAAGAACTTACATTAACAATAATACTTTTTTTTAGTTAGGCCTACGTATTAAGGTTAGGCGTAATCAAAAGTTCATTGATAAATTTCATTTTGTTCCACTAGTGCTAATAGTAAGTTTAAAATTATGAATTCTTTTCCACCTTCAAGCACTAGTATTTTATATTGATATTGGAATAATAACATTGTAAATACAAAAGTTGACAAGGGAAATTCCATAGTTCTGTTGAATAAAGAGGACTATATACAAAAACACACAAACTTCTTTAATGAGAACAACATAACCGAAATTAATAAAGACCCAACATGAAAATTTCAAAATCAAATTTAAAAAAATGATAAAAGACAGCAGCTTGATATTTAATGATAATGATAAAAAGACCAATCTCTATATATATAAAAGGCTTTGTCCTGACTGACTGAATGACTGACTGAATGACAGGAATCAACGTACAGCCTAAACTATAACAGGTAGAGACTTGGAATTTTGACAGTACCTTCGTTTCATAATGTAGGTGCTCACTAAGAAAGGATTTTGAAAAATTCAGATTCTAAATGCCAAAAATCAAATGTTTTTTAGAATACTTAATCCCTTCTTACACATAATTATCGAATCCGAATCACATTTGACATTAAAACATATTGTTACCAGCGGGTCTCAGATGGCCGTGGAAAAAAAATGAAAGTAGAATAAATTTGACAAATGAGAGAAACAAATGAGAGAACTATCAATATCCACGAAAATAATGCAGTCACGTAACTTTTTTTACCCTGGACATAGAGAAAACAATACGAGGTATGGTAATATATATATTATTATATCACAGAATGAAATTCACGAAAATAATGCAGTCACATAACTTCCTCTAGCCTGGAAATAGAGAAAACAATACGAGGTAAGGTAATATGTTTTGGGAAGAGATGTATGAAAGTGATATTGTATTTCTGTTTAATTTCATTCCGAAAACGGTTTTATGGTAACATGACAGTGAGAAACAAAATTTTCAGCCACGATAATACAATTTTATGTTACCGGAATTTCGGTTTCTTCTTATTAGAACCCCTCCCGGGCTTACTGTGTACTGTACAAGCGATGGGATGCAAAATTCTACATATAGCCATAAAAGCTATTTCAAACATTTTCTTAGGGGATAGTTTGAGTGTGATATGTCGTTCTTTCTACTTCACATTATAAATACCTATATAAGGACCTAGAATTTATAAATCTAAAGTCCTTCATAAGTTAATTTCCAATTACAAAATAAAAAACCCGGGCGACGCCGGGCCTTTTAAGCTAGTACCTATATAAAGACCTAGAGTTTGAAAATCGGAAGTCCTTCATAAGTTAATTCCGAATTAGCCTACAAACTACAAAACCCGGGCGTCGCCGGGCTTTTTAAGCTAGTGTGAATATAAATCCAAAACCACCAAATTTAAAAGCCCAAATCAAACTACATAAAATAGGTGAACCAATCAGACACATTGTTAATTTCATAAATGCACCCTCTTACAGGATCTCAAAAACGATAGCAAAATTATTACAACAGAGACTAGAACTAAACAATCTATATACTTTGAAAAACTCAATTGAGTTAGTCAACAAAATAAATGAAATTCAAATTAACAGAAACGAAACGATATTTTCAATCGATATTAAAAATCTATATACGAATATTCCTCTACAAGAAACAGTCAACATCATCAATCAACGATTAATTGACAATGGCGATAGCCCCTTATATGCTGAACAAATGAGTAATATTCTTAATACTATATTAAACCAAAATTATTTTGAATTTAATGGGAAAATATATATATCTTAATATGTGATTCTAAAAATACACAAGATATCCTACAACACTTCAATACTTTACATAAAAGCCTAACATTCACATTAGAAGAGGCCATAAATAAAGAAATCAATTTTTTTGATCTAAATATCAAATTTTCTAATAAACAAAAAAAACTTCAGCATCTACAGAAACCCCACTTTCTCAGATAATATAAATAACAGCTGTTCCACCACCCCCAATCTCAAAAAATTGCAACATTCAGGAACATGATCCACAGATTATTATATATACCTATGAACAAAAAGGACTACCACAAAGAATTACAAACAATAATTCAAATAGCAATTAACAACGGCTACAAAAAATCTCTGATATACAACTTACTTAATAAGAAAAAGAAACAATTGCATAAGAAACAAAATATAATCTCTAAACTGCTACCCATTAATAACAATAACGACAATAATAAAAAATACATCACATTCACATAGCCTATACAGATTCAAAATTACGTAAAATAATGAAACCCCTAAAATCAGATAAAATTCAATTTGCCTTTAAAACTAATAACAATATCCGCTCCCACATACATAATACAACAAATAGCAAGAAAAATCAATATGAAGAATGTGGCGTCTACAAATTAAAATGTTCAGACTGCAACGCAATATATTTAGGCCAAACAGGCAGATCTTTTAAACAAAGATTCGCTGAACATGTCAGTGACTTTAAATATAATATAAACAAATCTGCTTTTGCCAAACATCTTATAAATAACATACATGCTTTAAATACAATTGATAAAACCATGAAAATTCTACATAAACATGGAAAAAGTACAAAACTAAACACCCTCGAACAGTTTGAAATTTATAAACATAGGCGACATACAGTTAATGAAGACACTATAGACCAGAATAAACTTTTTGAAACATGCCTAGAACTAACTTCTGACCTTCACAAAGCTTGCCAAGTCAGTAGTTAGCCTGCTCACGCAATGAGTACTCCAATATAAACAAGTCTAAATATAACTATGTACAAATTTGTTTTTACTTATATAACTACACAAAATTCACACAACTTAACATTAAATATTATATAGACTCTATTTAATTACACATAACCCTCGATGCAATAACCATACAAACTTAACGTAATTCAAACATATTCCATATAATAGTCTAAGCTCCAATATTCTTATTTTTAGTGTTTAGGACTGAAGATGATGCGAAACCAACATCAAAATGCATCTCCACATGCAAAATACTTTGTTATTGTTTAATGACTGCTGACAGAAGAATTCTAGAACTCCATACTTTGAATCCACATATATACCATTGTGCTCTAATATTTTTAAATATCAACTCTTATAAGACAACAGAAACTTCATATACAGCGCAATTATCTTTATACTGCACTGTGATTATTAAATAATAATCTCTACAGGACAACAAACAGTACATTTTAAATTTTATATCCACAAGATAAACAGTGCACACATGGTTAATTTTTATTATTGTGACTGTTAATAGAAGATTATAATATTGTACATATTTTTAACTATTGACGATACACCTGATTAATTTTAATATTGTGACTGAAGATTGAGGGAATCCTGATTCTAGTATTAAATATAAAACTATAATCATGATAGCAAGCTAAATTACATTAAATATAAAACCTTAAAATGATGGGACCTATTAGTATTTTATATCAAAGTGAATCTCAAATGATACCCTATTAAATCATGCTTAACATACAATTATTAAATGAAGAATATGGATTAAAGATAAAATAAGTTAATATTAAATATAAGAATATTACGGGGTGTAGAAAGTACCAGACAAGATTCCGAGTATGTCACAAAGACTAGCTCGCTTGTACCATTCATTCACGACGGGTGGCCGGCGACGGGCTTTGTTAACAAGCTTCCTTTATGTGAAAAGTGACACAAAGGCGATGAGAGCCTAGTCAAAAGAATATACTGGGAATAGGACTTGGGAAAAGAGCACTGAGTGAACATTCTCAGAAAATTGAAGTAATAGCGAGAACAGGAGACAGTGGAAACTTGAGAGTTGTATCTCGTAGCGTCCTTAAGCTTGGGTCTAAAGTGCCAATCAAAAAGAAGCTACTAGCTAAAATATGGTTAAATTACTGTAACATAGAATTTGATTTGTTAATATAAGAGTGGGGAGATTTCTGTGAGTGCCACGGATGTAGAACTTTGCCAATGTTAAGAGTACAGTGTTCTGCCGGACCCGTCACCGGTCGGACGCATATTCCTTGTCAGCTTAATTCTTTCGAGTGGATACCATTGTATCCCACTCGATTTTATATTCACGTTGGGAAGTTACCCAACTTGGATAAGTAATCTTTTATAGTAAGATACCCAGTAAACGCGATTTGTGGTAATAGCTAAGTTACGGCTATTACCGACTTAAATTCAGTGGATCGCAGTAAGTACTTGGTCGACGAATTAACATTATTATAATTACTCCAAGGGGAGTTATTATATCATCACGTGATAACGAATAGGAAGGAGTAATAACTGATAAACTTTTGTGGCTACGTTCTACAATCGAGACATTATATACAGTATCCACCACGAGTAGATTAGCATACATATTAATTGGACTTGAGATTAATTGGTTAATAAATCTACTCATACCAGTATTAATTAGTTTGATATCTAATTACTATAATTAGTATTGCCATTCACCAGACCCATATTTTACCCTGTAGAAACGTAAGAGTTTAAATCTTGTAGCTCGACTGACTATCCCGAGGCAGGTTCAAAGAAGCTCAGCAAATGTAAGTACTGCATAAAAACATTATACTTATACAGAGTGAACCTTAATAGTGGCATTTCCCAAATATAAGAATAAGGGGGTGAACCGCTTCATAGTGGCGCGAACAACGTGGTGGCTTCGAAAAGAAAAAGGTGAATGGCGTGGGCAATGAACTAAAATTTTTGAAAACATCAAAATACTGATCATATTCAAATAAAGAAGAAGGGAAGTAAGGAATTAAGGAGCGGGCACTAGCTTAGAAGGGGTTAGACAAGAGAGAAGAGATAAGAAAACGCAGGAAGGGCATCATTGAAATCAAGAAAACGGGAGAATATCAATCTTATTGTATTATTGATAAGAGGGCATTTATTGTATTATTGATAAGAGGGTATTTCTTGTTAGATATAAGAGTGCCATATATATGTCAGTGTATAAATTGTGCCATGTACTAAAGGTGAGTGCGCATGTTTTTATATGAAAGTGATAAGTGCAATGACCAGGGATTTACATATAAACAGCTATGTTTGCAATAATCAGTGGTATGGTATTAGGAAAAGGAATGGAGCAGGTAGATCCTCAAATTTGTCAGGAAGTACTTGGCAATAATGAACTAGAACAGGTAGAAACAAATGAGGGCAGGCAGTTAATGCAGGAAAATAATGAAATATTGGAAAACACAGACAGGACTGTGGGCATAGAAATCGTAAATGAGAGGGAAATTAGTTCAGTAGCCCAAAGTGATAATGCTGAATTAATAGTAGAAACTAACAATGGGGAATTTAATTCAGAAGGGCCCTCAGCTCAAACTGAAATTGAAGAGGTAGGGACCCAAAATGAGAGTCAGATCACGCCTGACATGTTTGCGTTAATCATGAAGAAGTTAGAACAGAATTAAAATGAAAGTAAAGCATTAGCAGAAAAGATTTCAAATGATAATAAGAAAGCGGTAGATGAATTAAAAAACACATTAACTGAGAAATTTGAAAGGAGTTCAAGCGAGATCAAACAATCTGTAGCTAGAATAGCAGAGAATTTAGATAAGACAAATAAGCGTTTAGATGAGTTCACAGAAGAAGTTAGGTCTACTAACTGTAAAATAGATGAAAGGGTCAAAAATGTAGAACTACAAATTGAGAAAACAAAGAAAGATATTGAGCTAGGACTTGAGGTAGCTAAGAAAAATGTAGATGAAAAACTTCAAAGTAAAGATAAGGAAATTAATTTGAGGTTAAATAATACTGTAAAAGCTATTGACAATAAGATAGAGACAGGTCATGGTTCTTTACAGAAAGAAATAGCAGAGAAAACTAAAAGTTTAGAAGGTCATTTAGTTACGACGTTTTCGAAAGAAATATCAGAAAAAAATAAAAGTTTAGAAGGGCAGTTAGTTGCATCTTTTAGGTAGATTTTCGAAGAAAAATCTACCTATTGCAATGGATACCACTTTATGATTTTCGAAAAATTCTTTCATATCTTTACGTTTCATGCTCCCCTAAGTACGAAACCACCGCCCGTTCAAAAAAAATTTTGTGATATTTATATATATATATATATATATATCTTTACACGATAGCGGCCGTAATTTTGAAGATATTTGAACCAAATTTTATTATGTTATTTCTAGGCCCAATAGTTCGGACAAGTTCCTTAATGGGAAAAATTGGCCCAAGGGGGTGGTCGGGGGAGGGGGTTGAAATTTTTAAAAATGTATATCTCGGCCCCTATGAAGTATAGAGGGAAACTTTGTTTGAATAAATTAGAGTACTCCCTATGGAGTTTACAGTGACACCAACGATTCGGGGGTTCGAGTGAGGGTGGGGGTGGAGGTGGGGGTGGGGGATGAAAATTCGAAACTTTTGAAACCACGTCTTGTGGGGTATCGTTGAAAAGCTCTTGATGAGTACTATACAAATCAATAAATAGTTTCTTGATAGCTCTCATATTACGCGAGATTATAATGTTTGAAAATAATAACACTTAAAATAATTATTATAATATCATAATTTTGTCTTGTTTAGCGGCTTTGCTAATTTTATTCATTGCTGGTCTTGCGCACGGCCTCCCAGAATATTATATCCTATTCTTGTTGTCAAAACAAATGATTGTAGGCTCTTCCTCTTTACCGAATTCAGTTCTTATTACTGCAGGTTTACCATGCCAAGGCTAAAGAAGAAGAGTGCTATGCAGCGACAATAAATTAAACCAAAAGCACTTCGAAATCTACCTCCGCCTGTAGGCCTGCCTAAAGGGATTTTTTCAAGTGAGATTGGGGAATTAACCAATATAATCCAAGGTCAGGTGAAAGAGATTGAAGTTAAGCTTAGGGAAGAAATAAATAAGGTGGTTCTAGTGCAAAATAATATTACAAAGGAAGTAAACGACGTAACTGATAAAAGGTTGAGTGACGCTCGTAGTGTACGTGACAATGCAGAAAATAACGTGGTGTATTCTCCAAATGTCAATTGTGTAAACACGGCCCAATTGCCGGTAAATAATTATATAAATGGAGATCAACAAACCCACAGTCTTTGCAATGACACAGACACTATACGAAGCAACGTAAGCCTAGAAACTCATACTGTTTTACCCGTAGTTCATCAACTCCCGGTTAATATTACTCAGATGCTTGGAATTGATTGGTCGATCCCTCATTTTAATGACGAAAATCTGTCTGATCCCCATCTTTTTATAAGCGAAATAGAAACCTATTTTGAAGTGAAGGGAATCCCTGACAAATATAAAATGATGGTGGTGCAGAAGGGTTTGTTAGGCAAATGTAGAGATTGGTGCAGTTTCATTCTATCTGAGGGCGTAGGCTATGCCGAATTTAAGAAGCTTTTTTATGGAGAGGTATTGGAGTTTAAGTAGGCAAAGCAAAGCTCTGACAGAATTATATTCTGGAAAATTCAATGAAAAGGGACATGTTACTATGTCTGGGCACTTTATGCATTTAATCAAGGTAGCAAAATCCCTAGGATCTTCCCTTGGAGAGCGAGACGTCCTCCAATTGGCAGTTAAACAGTACAGTTCTGAAATAAGGAAACATTTAATAGTAGCAAAACCAACTAAATATACTGAAATGTTGAGCTTATTGACAGAATTCGAGGAAGGGGACCGAAATGAAAGAACTATAGAAAGAAGTAGGAACCCAGATCAGCCGGATCGAAACACTAGCAATGATAATGTGTGGCGCAATGGAAATCAAATTGGGAATACTACTAGGCCTAATAACGGGTACACTGCTAACCGCGATAACAGAAATAATTACGTAAGGAATGGTCAGAGCAATAATAACCAGAACTATTCCAGGAATAGAAATGAAGGCAATAATTACCGTGGGAATCAGCAAAATAACACAACACGGAGAAATAACGATTATGATAGAACGGGGTCAAGGCCTGCGGGGACAATAAATCATATGGATTTCCCGGAAACAGAAGGCGGAAGTGTAAATCAGAATAGACAGCTCGGCGGAATTCATAACGGAATGTATGTAAGATTCTCAGATAACGGGGATCCCAACCAAGGAAATAGCCTAGAATCAGGTCAACAATTAAATCCCGAAGCTAATGAATTCCAGGATGACAGAGATGACATAACTATGCGTGAGAATGACGGTAGGCCTATGGGAAATCTAAACTAAATAAAAATGCATTAGATACTCATAATATGCATAATGAGGGGGCCGTGATTTCGGAACAGAGGCTCCAAATATTTATAAGTAGCATAGTTGATTTTTTTATACCATAGAAGGGAAAGAAATAGAAATTTTGAATCCGCTGCAAATAGAGGTTGAGATTGGAAATTTATCGTACTATAGCAATCAGTGAGGCTAAAAATATACAGTAGACAAATAGATCATGGTATAATTAAATAATGGCAATTGGGAAGCAGAGATATATGTTATATTTGTTAAAAGATTAACACATCATTTTACTAGGTTGTGACACGCTGTTGAAATACGAAGGAATATTGAAATTTTAAGAACAATGCTTAAGAGTTAATCAAAAATATGTCATAGAAGTTCCATTTCCAATTAATGATTTGAAGGATCATGTAGTTGTTCAGATAACTAAATCGCAATCCGGAATGAATATGTTATTGTTGACAGTCTGAGTAAAAATAAATACCAAATTATAGTTGTGAAGGAAATAAGTGAGTTTATTTTGTTGAAGCTGAGGTCAAAAAGGACTCATCTTCGTAGGAAAGATAGTTATGGTGAAGCTGAGGTCAAAGGACTCATCTTCGTATGAAAGATTATTATGTTGGAGGTGAAGGTCTAAGGGGGACCCATCTTCGGATGAATAAAGGAGAATTATGTTGAAGGTGAAGGTCTAAGGGGGACCCATCTTCTATTATGAATTGAGCGTCGATGTAGACGAATATGAAAACACTTATTTTGAGGAGGATTATAAGTTGGATAAGTGCGAGATTAATAATTGGGAACAAATATAGTGATCAAGAAAATTGCTATGACGAATACGGAAGTGAAGGGAATATGAACGATTAAAAACTTAGGCAGTTTAAAAAAATCATAAGAGTAAAGTGGACAGCATCACGACCCTAGATATTGATTAGAAATACAAGCTGTCAGATGTGCTTATTAAAAACATGAGGATATATGTTGAATCCCCAAATTGTTGCCATGTAATACGAACATGCCATAACCATGGATAACCTACAAGTCTATCACTATAGAAAGCTAGCTGACTATTACAGAACTACGATAATAATAAGAATAATAAGAGTGCAGCGCCTCGAGCTCCTTTACAGCAGTTCATTTTCTATTACAAAATCTTCAATGGTGTTTGCTTTAAGGTAGTTGACATAAGTAACAATATAATTATAAGGTGGTATAATCTATCTTTTATTAGGCCTTATAAGGAACATTAAAAGGGTAAAAACAGTATGAATTAGGGTTACGGTGTTTCGATAATTGGTACCGTAAAGAATGTAATAACTACTGTATTGTATGTATGACCGCGACTGAAATTGCGTGTGATATATTTAATACCAGTGCAAGTTTTAGTGTAAGATATGAACGAGTGGTAATAAATCAGCCAGCGAAAATATATCTCTGTTATATATTTATAAGTGAACTTCGATAACAGATCAGTCGATTATTTTATTCATTGTTATCTATTTTTATAAAAAGGACGTCCGAGACAAAAATCCTATCGGCGATTTATCTAGTAATAAGTAGGAATAGTAATTGCAGTAAATGTATCTTCATATTCTATATTGTTCAATGCAGTGAGTTAGATTTAATTTCTGTCAGTATATTATTTCTTTGTTTAGATTATATGTTAAATAGGTCCAATAGCCTATTACTGCATTGGATGATAAGGATGCATAGTAAAATTCTTTCGTGGATGTTGTATGCATGAGTAATAATTGTAGTGTACAGATGAAGGGATTGATAACGGTACCATGTCACGAGGTCACTCACTCACAGGTAGCAAGCCATGTGGCGAATGTAAACATTGTGAAAGGTAACCAGGTCAAAGCTACGACCAAAACAAATCAAGTCATTGCACTGTCACCTATTCATTCAGTATACTCAGGAGGTGTTTAAGGAGCAGAAAAGCACTCTTTAAAAATCGCAACTTTTTACAAAACTCACATTTTTCAAGAGAACTTTTGGGCATATGAGGGAATCCTGATTCTAGTATTAAATATTAAACTATAATCATGATAAATAGCAAGCTAAATTACATTAAATATAAAACCTTAAAATGATGGGACCTATTAGTATTTTATATCAAAGTGAATCTCAAATGATACCCTATTAAATCATGCTTAACATACAATTATTAAATGAAGAATATGGATTAAAGATAAAATAAGTTAATATTAAATATAAGAATATTACGGGGTGTAGAAAGTACCAGACAAGATTCCGAGTATGTCACAAAGACTAGCTCGCTTGTACCATCCATTCACGACGGGTGGCCGGCGACGGGCTTTGTTAACAAGCAGTGCTTCCTTTATGTGAAAAGTGACACAAAGGCGATGAGAGCCTAGTCAAAAGAATATACTGGGAATAGGACTTGGGAAAAGAGCACTGAGAGATTCTAGTATTAAATATAAAACTATAATCATGATAAATAGCAAGCTAAATTACATGAAATATAAAACCTTAAAATGATGGGACCTATTAGTATTTTATATCAAAGTGAATCTCAAATGATACCCTATTAAATCATGCTTAACATACAATTATTAAATGAAGAATATGGATTAAAGATAAAATAAGTTAATATTAAATATAAGAATATTACGGGGTGTAGAAAGTACCAGACAAGATTCCGAGTATGTCACAAAGACTAGCTCGCTTGTACCATTCATTCACGACGGGTGGCCGGCGACGGGCTTTATTAACAAGCTTCCTTTATGTGAAAAGTGACACAAAGGCGATGAGAGCCTAGTCAAAAGAATATACTGGGAATAGGACTTGGGAAAAGAGCACTGAGTGAACATTCTCAGAAAATTGAAGTAATAGCGAGAACAGGAGACAGTGGAAACTTGAGAGTTGTATCTCGTAGCGTCCTTAAGCTTGGGTCTAAAGTGCCAATCAAAAAGAAGCTACTAGCTAAAATATGGTTAAATTACTGTAACATAGAATTTGATTTGTTAATATAAGAGTGGGGAGATTTCTGTGAGTGCCACGGATGTAGAACTTTGCACAATGTTAAGAGTACAGTGTTCTGCCGGACCCGTCACCGGTCGGACGCATATTCCTTGTCAGCTTAATTCTTCCGAGTGGATACCATTGTATCCCACTCGATTTTATATTCACGTTGGGAAGTTACCCAACTTGGATAAGTAATCTTTTATAGTAAGATACCCAGTAAACGCGATTTGTGGTAATAGCTAAGTTACGGCTATTACCGACTTAAATTCAGTGGATCGCAGTAAGTACTTGGTCGACGAATTAACATTATTATAATTACTCCAAGGGGAGTTATTATATCATCACGTGATAACGAATAGGAAGGAGTAATAACTGATAAACTTTTGTGGCTACGTTCTACAATCGAGACATTATATACAGTATCCACCACGAGTAGATTAGCATACATATTAATTGGACTTGAGATTAATTGGTTAATAAATCTACTCATACCAGTATTAATTAGTTTGATATCTAATTACTATAATTAGTATTGCCATTCACCAGACCCATATTTTACCCTGTAGAAACGTAAGAGTTTAAATCTTGTAGCTCGACTGACTATCCCGAGGCAGGTTCAAAGAAGCTCAGCAAATGTAAGTACTGCATAAAAACATTATACTTATACAGACTGAACCTTAATAGTGGCATTTCCCAAATATAAGGGGGGAACCGCTTCAAGATAGAAGAATATTTTTGTACATAGATTTTAACCTGACGTTTCTTCTACAACATATACCTAAAAATTTATCTTGTGTTTATATCAAAAATATAATATAAGACACTGTACAAAAAAAATAAAACAGGTATTATAAGCTATTCTAGAAATTCTCCGTCAGCATCATATTATTCCAATATCAATATAAAATACTAGTGCTGGAAGGTGGAAAAGAATTCATAATTTTAAACGTAATCAAAAGTGTTTTCGTTCCTATATTTTTTTCCGCAATTCCGTATCTTGAATGGCTTATAGTTAGAAGATGATGAAAGTGTCGAAAAATAAACCAGAGCAATATATCCCTGCATTACAACCCTCTCAGAACGAACTATCTGAGAACACGACAATACGGAATATGGGTAGAGGATGAGATTAGTTCTGGAGGCGGAATGACTCAAGGTAGGCTATAGTTATACTGCATGGGGGTACAATAAAAGGAGTGGGAGAGTGTGCTGTAAGAGTAATGAACGAGGCCTTTGGCGTCTGAACTGGTTTCACAATGAAGTGTTACAACCTGGAAACTAAATTTTACTGTGATCCATTGAATACAGTAAAACAACAAACCATGTATACCAGCAAAACAAACTCCTCCTGCTTTATAATGTTTCTTTTAATTGTTCACCGAAAATTGATATAAAACAAATTCGAATAACTAAACATAAACAACTAGCGTTATATAAATAAAAAATTCAAAAAGATTACTGTGCTACATTAAATAAGACTTTATTTGTAGACCGCTCAAACAGTAATAATGAATTTGAACTTTACCAATAAAAAATTACTTATACGGGTGTTAAACACGTCTCGTTTGGTTGGTCGCTGCGCAATTTTACGTAAGCCGTGTCCATTTCCTAGCCAATAACCTTTGTGTAGCTGGTAAAATTTACACCAGGATGGCGGATAATCAGTCATAGATACATCATAGAGAAGTCATAGGTTGTCATCGTTAGAACATGAAGGAAGGCTCTCTTGTAGTTTCCACGTCTGGATGGCTGTCCCGATACCAATGTAGATATTCTTACTCCGATCTTTCTCAAGGTTGTGTAAGTAGGTCAGGCAGTGTTTCGCTTATTCCCAAATTCCTGTTATGCTATTGGAATGTTAAAGAGAATTTACTGCCCCACAACTTCTTTTATGAGGGCAATGCTGTATATCTAAGGGCTGAAGCGCTAGAAGGCAAAGTGTGTCGAGCGTGAGGCGAAAGAGCTTTTTTCGAAAATTTGCTATTTTCGCTGGCGGATATCTCGATAGCTATTGGGAATAGAAAAATGTATAGGATTAAACTAGTAGGAAATTTTATCAGCTTTAATTTTGTATAGAGTAACTTTTCCTCTACGATGCACCGTTGTTTAGATATAAGCGAAAATCCAATAAAAAGGATGTTCTAGGGCCCCCCTGCCCCAGCTCACCCCCCCCCCCCACCCTCGGGGACTTTTAGTATGTTGTTTAGGACACTTCCCCCGACAACTCTGCCAAATTTCAAAACTACACGATTTATTTTTTCTATTTTTCCTTCGTTGTCGTGACTAAAGTAGCAGCGCTTTTATTGGCGTGACGATCTGCACAGTAACTATATATACAAACACAGTGACATTTTCATACAGTCTTTTACAAGATAGTTATATATAACTTTATATATTTTAATTAGTAAGGTGAAATGTTTTTATTGATGACAAGATCCATTTTATATGGCCGATGATTGTGACATATCATTACATTGATAGATTTATTGCTTTGTATACCTTAACTAGTATATCTATATATAACACTGGATAACATTTGGCTTATGTACTAGGTAAATACCTATTTTATTCTTTTAATGTAACATGTAACACAATTGTCCAGCATAGGATATGATCATAAATTCCTATGTAAAATCTAATACGTACTTTCAAAGCAATCCCAAATTTTAAGACTTTTTGAGGGTTATTTTTCCTAAGATATAGGATTATTTTTGAGGATATAAGATGGTAAAAACTTTTAGATATCAATTTATATCTAAGCGACCTAACTATGCGTTCATGCCAGCTTGAGCCGGTTAGGTCAAAATTCAATCTTAGGCTGAATTTGTACATAGAAAAGTACTGTTGCCTTCTCTATTTCACGATTCGCCTTTAATCTTTTATGAGTCAAGATGTGTAATTAAACTATCTACTATCTGAGAAATTAAAGTGCCCTTATGTGCAACATATTAGCATGACTTAACGTTTCGGGGGGGCTGTTGCCCCCTCAGCCCCCCTCTTAATACGTCCCTGCTTTGTGGAAAAGCAGGAATTAAGTTGTGATTGCTGAAGTTACAAAATATCGGTCTTTAAGTTAATACTGAATACTGAATGTTATTATTCAGGTCTATATAAATTTTCAGGTAACCACATTAACTTATTCTAAGACTGCTTATATATAATTTGTAAAAGGCAATCTGAGATTGTAGTATTCATAGGCCTATTTATTAATTTTGAAACGACAATACTGCACTTAATAGTACTAGCCAGCCTTAAAATAATGAAATAGTCGATTAAAGATGATGTTATCTTGAAATGAAATTAGCCTTCAATTATTATCGACAGTATCCCTATAAAATAGTAGATGTACGCTAAATCTGATCCGCAGAGACCAGTCTTTCAGTGAAAAAACTAAACTTGCAGATTCCGGTCATATGTCATTGCCAATATCAAGTGTTCCATCATGCTACTGAGTTACGATACCTTATATTTCTCGAAGCACTGATTCTCATTATTTTCGTATTGTTTTCGGCCCCAAAATTCTAAGTTGAGCTTGAGACATAAATAACCTACGCATTTTGAGATCGCCTGAATACAAAAATACTATTTTCGGAAGCATGTCTGTATGTATGTGTGTGTGTGTGTGTGTGTGTGAACATCCTAGCTCCAGAGCGGAAGATCGCATGAAAACATAATTTTGTATTTGGGCATGGTTCCTTCTGAGGATGTGACACGAATATTGGCAGCGACTTTCTCTTATTCTTAAGGGGACTTTACCTGAAAATTTGATTTTTTTTACGAATTTTTCGAAAACGGCTTTGACGATTTTCTTTAAATTTGCTACTTAGGGTGCTTTATAACAAGAGCAAAATCTTTTATTTGAAATATTTTTTTCGAAAAAGAAATCTCTGAATGGTAGTTATAAGCCACCCACTCTTTGTAGAAACTGGAGTCTTGCCCGGTGAACAACAAAGCTATGCATCAGGTTCAAACAACTGAAAATGAGCTCTTCGCAATAGGGCCTCTAATTCTATATCAGAATGTGAAGTGAGAAAGATATATTGCCCATGCTTAGAGTAAAGAAAGTTATGCGAATGCAATAATCAGATTTTATTTGGGATATGTACCCTTCGGGAGGGAAAGGTAATCTGCGCCACTTCTACCTTTTCCCCAACCTACACGATGTAAACTGCGCCACCGACATATGTAAACTGCGCCACCGACATTTAAATGGCGTCACCGTCATACTAACGCACTAACAATTTCCTTTCCACTTCTCCAGACTTAGGACTGGCTATGAATTTGCATAGATGTGGTCAAAAATGTTAGGCTTAGTAGCTTTGTCATTTTTAAAAATGTTAAAAACAATACCCTAATTTCTTTTGCATGAACGCTTCGTCACTTATACAATTGTTAAAAACACTACCCACTACCCACATCTCAGAATGTTACTACACATTTTCGAAATGACACGACTGACATGCAGACGGACACAAACTTTATAGGAGACAATTTTTCTTTTCTTACATAATGGTTGATGACGTAATATCAGCGTTGAAACGTATAAAGTCTAAAGCGACAGGTGTTGACAAAATCAGTATTACTCTTATAAATAAAATAGCACATTTAATATTACCAACAATAGCACACATTTTTAATGCTTCGATCATGACAGCAAAGTTCCCTAGTACATGGAAGAAGCCCTACGCACATCCCCTTCCTAAGGTTAAAATCCCTGAAAATCCCAATGATTATCGTCCCATTAACATTCTTCCTGACCTCTCGAAAGCACTGGAAAGCATTATACACAAACAACTGACTAACTAGGCCTGCCTGAATAAAAATAACCTTCTTGACTCTTTACAATCTGGCTTCCGCACAGGACATAGTACTACAACTGCAGTCATAAATGTCATTGAGGACTGCACTGCAATGGACGTGAGCAAAGTTTCAGTGATGACTTTACTAGACTTTTCCAAAGCATTTCACTCTGTGAGCATAGATCTGCTTATAAGCAAACTTAGACGCCTACATCTTTCAAATAATGTCGTGAAGTGGTTCTGCTCTTACCTTAACGGCCGTCAACAATGTGTTGTTTTAAACAATATAAGCTCTTTTTGGCGGGCTGTTAAGGCAGGAGTTCCCCAGGGATCTGTACTGGGACCTCTACTTTTTGCAATATATATAAACTACATATCAAAAAATTTGACTAACAGTAAATACATGATTTATGCTGACGATATTGTACTCTATACACACTCACGACTCGACCGTGTAAATGACGCTATCGAAGAAATCAACTGTGACTTAGACTCGATTTCTAAATGGGCAGAAAGACAAGACTTAAAGCTAAATCCTAGGAAGTCACAAGCTATCATAATAGGGCTCAAGCGGCAATTGTCTAAAATAGACGCCAATTTTCTAAACCAAGTGAAATTAAATGATTCTATAATTCCATATAGTAATACCGTTAAATACCTTGGCATACACATTGACCATAATTTAACGTGGGATATGCAAGTCGCTAATATCTGCAAAACAACATTTGCAACGCTGCATACTCTGTATAGTATAAAAGACTGTCTCCCGTTTCAATTAAGAAAAACACTTGTTCAAACACTCATTTTGCCTCATTTTGATTATTGTGACGTCCTACTTACCGACCTAAACAGCAATTTGACTCAAAGACTACAACGTGTTCATAATGCGTGCGTCAGATATATATGTAACATTCGTAAATATGACCACATAACACCGTCACTGGAATCACTTCGATGGGTACGCCTGCGTGAGCGAAGATATTTTCACTGTCTCATACTGCTCTATAGAATCCTTCATACCTCAACACCTAGCTATCTTTCCAGTCGCTTTCATTACCTTTCTTCCTACCATAACTTGGGCACGCGCTCTCAGCTTGACCCCCTACTATCCATGCCTCTTTACAGAACTACACATTGTTCGAATTCGTTTACAACAACAGCTATTCGTCATTTGAATAAATTCACTGCCTAGTCATCTCAGGAGCTGCCAAACGACTTCACAGTTCAAGCGCCATTTAATAAATTTAGTATATAATAACATTTAGGAATTGATGCTAATTAGTAATATATATATTTTAATTTTCATTATATTTTGTAATAACTAAGAATGTATTTTTTAGACTTTCATCTTTTTTATTTATTTTATTTTATTTCTTTCATCTTTTTATTTTAGTCATTTGTATTACATATACATTGTTGAGACTTTTTCTCTAATTTGGCTACCCTGCGCGGTAGTGTCTTCAGTGTTGCATGTTGGTACACTGGACTCGTGTAGAAGACAACATGGCGAACAGCTAGTTACCAGCGTAGAATGGTGCGCTGGCTTGTATTGAAGTTAGACTAGTTTCACAGTAATTCACAATCATCTATTTATGTTCACTTATATTGCAAGTACATAATATTCACGGTTTGTATAAATAAATCAACTAGAGGACTTGTTTGTTTGACTACTTGTGTTGTGTTTAATTTGTGTGACGAAAGCCAACTCCTTGGATTCTTGGGCCGCCATCACAGCATTATAAATACAGTCCACTCAAATTGAAAACTTGCCTCCGAACACAACAAAAAGCTTGGTCCTGCCGGCCGTGATGGGAATTCGTGCAAATTTGGATCTCCAGCCGTAATTGGAAATTTGTGCAACTTGGAACATTGATTGTGATTGTGAAAATTTGCATATTGCGAATTAGATTGTACTGGAAATATTACGACATTGTGTTGCAATCTGTGAAGCGTTGCCGACATGGCTAGCGTCTACCTTTGTTTGAAACGCGGGAAATATCTGCAAACAGTTATTGTAATTGAACATTGACATCACTTGTGTGATTGAACATTGATATTACTTGTGTGTAATATAAATAATAAGAAGATATTGCAATTGAAAATTCTTGTATTATTTGTGCATAAAATAGACAATTACGAACAGAATTACTAATACATGGAACTATAACGTGGTGAAGTGTTGCATCATCCTTGCATTATTAAAACGTGTCGCAGCACAGAAGGGTTAGAAAACTGTGGAACTGTACCCGTTGAATAATAACTTCAAACTTTGTGAGCTGTAACATCAGTGATTGTAATTGAATTATTGGTACCTTGAAGGCTAATCTGAAAACACATTCAGCAACATTACATCGCAGATGACGTCACACTGGGAATCTTGCCAGACATCTTGGACAAAGTCTACGACTTCATGGAGCTGTCTGATGTTACCATTAGTGATACAATAATTCAACCAACTGTAAGTTTGTTCCATTTTTGTCTTGCTTGTCCTAACTTGACTAGGGTAGACATCCTATCTAAAATCCTAAAACCTACTTCTAATACTGAAACAAATAAGTACTGACTTGCTTGTTAATCTTGTTTGACGGACTTGAATTCATTTAATATTCAATTGTTCGCTATTGCGCTGTTGTAGATTTCATAGAAATTTGTTTTTTTCATTAATAATAATCAACTGTCATAGTATTCATCATGTCGTTTGAATCGGAAGCAAAGGCTATTCAAAAACGTGACTTACTAAAAAGATCACTAACTCATTTTGAAAAGTTCTTGAACCTTGAGGATATCTCTAGCTATGAATTGATACCCAGGCAAAATGCATTGTCAGAAACTTGGAAAGAGTTCAATGATGTTAGGGAATATTTAGAATGTCAGATAGACTCAAAGGATAGTGAAGCTCATTTTGAAGAGCACGAGGAATTTGATGCTAGGGAAAGACCCATAAGTCCTAGTAATGCATCTGTCATTTCGAATAACTCCACTCGAAGCAGTAGTAATTTGAAACTTCCACCCATAGAATTCCCTAAGTTTAAGGGAGATTTGACAAAGTACTTGACATTTAAAAACACATTTGAAAGCTTAGTTATTAACAATACTTGATCGATAATGTGCAAAGGTTGCATTATTTGCTGTCTTCACTTCAAGGTGAACCCAAAGAGTTATTAGGTAACTTGGCCATTTGTGATAGTAACTTTTCGGTTGCTTTGAATTTGATTGATGAAAGATACAATAACAAACGGTTGATTGTTTCGCAGCATGTGAAACAGTTGCTCAATCTTCATAGTTGTAGTAGTGGTACTTCGAGTGACTACCGCAAATTGATAAATGATGTCAAATCTAATCTTAGTGCCATTGAGAATTTGGAAGCGGAAACTCCACTTCATGAAATCTTGTTGCAGGAATTGATTCTGAATAAAGTCAAAGTTAATCATAGAAGTCAATGGGAAAACAAATTTGCTTCCTCTGATATTCCGACATTAGATAATTTAATTGATTTCTTGGAAAGGAAATGTCAGACATTGGAATTAACAGAAGCTAACAAATCTGTTGTTGAGCACAAACGTGAGTTCAAACCTAAACTAAAGGCACTTCATATTGCTAACAATAGTACCTCCTTGAATTGTAAGTTTTGCAAACTTGAAAATCATAATATTCTTGAATGTAGAAAGTTTAAACAAGCAAATATTGATCACCGTCGTGAATTTATCAAAGAAAATAAACTTTGTTACTTGTGCTTCTCAACTTCTCATATTTCCAAACAATGTAAGCAACCCAGGTGCACGAAATGTAATGGAAATCACAACTTGCTGGTTCATAAAGAACAAATAACTCCTAATAATAATTCAAATATTGATCGTTCTGCAATAATTTTGCCTGCAGCAATGAAAGTGATTTCAGGATTAGGCTCAAATGTTTTGCTGAGTACGGTTTGTGTTGGAGTGAAAACTACAACTGGAGAAGTTTTAGTGGTTAAAGCCTTGTTGGACTCAGCGAGTCAATTATCATTTGTAACCTCCAATCTTGTCAAATGTATGTCTTGGTATTGGTACAAAGTCTTGTCGGTTACCAATAATTGTTGGTATAAGCAATTCAAACGTTTCTCCTGTAAGCTCCACTTGCAATCTTGTTTTATGCTCGCAGATATCAGACTATACTTTGAATTTGAATTGTGCAGTAGTAGACACTATCACAAGTCAGCTACCTGCTCAGAAAATTGATTGTTCTACTTGGAACATTCCCACTGATATTGTTATAAGTGATACTACTTTCAACCGACCTTCACCTATAGACATTTTGTTGGGAGCTGATGTTTATTATGAAATTGTGTCTGGTGATACCTTGCGTAGGGAAAATTATCCTACATTGCTAAACACTAGATTTGGTTGGGTACTGGCTGGTACTTTTCCTGAATCTTGCGTTTAACCTAATGTCAAGGCTCGTTGTACTAACTTTGTGAAACTTGACCCTCTTGACACAAAATTGCAAAAGTTCTGGGAACTTGAAGAACTGCAGCAGCCAGTTCTTACTCCTGAAGAAAGAGCTTGTGAAGAACATTTTGCAAATAATGTTCAAAGAGATGAACTTGGAAGATTTGTTGTCAAACTTCCAATTCGTTCAGAATTATCTTCTGTGGCTGAGTCTAAATGTAATGCCATTAAAAGACTTAAGCAAATTGAAAGAAGATTCTTGAAATCTCCAGAGTTAAAGGAGAAGTATGTTGATTTTATGCATGAATACATTGACTTAGGTCATATGGAAAGTGCACCCACTGAAAGTTCTCATTCGTTGAATTTTTACTTGCCCCATCATTGTGTATTGAAGGATTCTAGTACTACAACGAAATTGAGAGTTGTATTTGATGGAAGTTGTGAATCCTCAAACGGAATATCTTTGAATTCCATGTTAATGGTCGGACCTACCGTCCAGCCTGATTTTTTGTCCATTATCCTCAAATTCAGAACTTACATTGTTGCCCTATCAGCTGACATTTCAAAAATGTATCGATGTATATTGGTCCATCCTGAACATCGAAATCTTCATAAAATTGTTTGGCGTGAATCTGCTGATGAGGAAATTAAGGATTATCGTCTGACTACTGTTACATACGGTACCAGTTCTGCTCCTTTTCTTGCTACAAGGTGCTTAGTTCAATTTGCTGATGAGTGCAAAGACTCTCACCCCATTGTTTCAGAAACTATTCGATCTTGCTTCTAAGTTGACGACCTATTGATTGGTGCAGATTTAGTTGAAGAAGCTAAACAGCTTCAAGGTGATATCACTTCTATATTGGACAGTGCTCAGTTCCATCTTAGAAAATGGACGTCAAATTGTCCAGAAGCTCTTGTTAATGTACCCTTGGAAGACAGAGAACTCTCGTCGCCTTGTAATCTTACCAATGATGAAGCTGTTAAGACTTTAGGTATTGTTTGGCACCCTAAGGGTGGTGTGCACCATCCAGGAGTAAATCTTACTAAAGTAGTAAATTTAAGACGGAGACCTGGAGTATACAAGAACCAGTACATCTGTCTCACTCTTAAGTCATACTAATGTATGTGCTAGAGTGAGACAGACAAACCGGTTTTTGTTACGTAAGGTTCCCTTCCTAAATTTACTACTTTAGTGCTACTCTTTTAGTAACTTACTCTTTTAGTTGGTGTTGGAGAGCTCAATTGATAGTTACTTCTTTAGTTGTTACTAAAGTAGTAAGCGATTTTTACTAAAGAAGTAGTCGAATTCTGCGCAGAACAGAGCAGAAACGTTAGTGCAGCGCAGCAGAACACGTGCATTTCAATTGCCAGTATTATTCAAGTGCCAGATAATGAAAAGGAAAGGTTCGCTGAAACAATGAATATGAATTTGGGTTGTTCCAAATATTACTAATGACAATCTTCATGTTTTAAAATAGGTCTAATAGTAATGTTTTATTCATTACTAATTTTAATTCCTTCAATTGAGTATTTTCAGTTTAGTAGCCTACGTATGGGTAAGTATTTTTGTGCAAACTATTTCTGTATTATAATGCAAACAATTGGAATTTCCAGTTGATTTTCATAATTGATTCACTGTCAATATTATAATTATTTCTCTCATAATAATAATAATAAAGTTCTAAAATATATTAAAATATTATACTTCCTAAAGTTACATATTCTTCCCCAAAAACGATAAATCAATTATTCTATAGTTGTTTATCATAAATCTCACTATAATGAATTATTAATACTTATTGACTGTTTAACAATATTAATAAGAAGTATTACACAAAATCATGAAAAAGGGGGGATAAAAAGGATAACAAAACTAATAAGGGGCATTATGTTTCTGTCCTTTTTCAAATGCACAGAACATTTACTTAAAAAATATTACCTTATAAAAATAATAATATTACAACTGAGAAATGTAATATTTAAACAAAAAATGGCGGTACAATATTTCGGAAGCTATGAACTCCAATAATAATTATGTTGATGGTTGTGTGTTTAAAAATAATTTCAGTGACTACTTCTCTAGATCCTGAGCAGCTTCAACCTCCGGGCCCCTCCTTAAAATTTTCTTTCGGCACTCATGTTGGCATTTTTTTTCTATATAGTTTATAATGCTTCTCACTTTCCTGTCCACAGGGTTAATTAAATAGTTAGCAGCATACTATAGACCTGCAGCATCTGTTATAGTTTATTCCCAAACATGCAAGTCTCGTCTCACTCCACCATTCGAGACTTGGGGAGTCTTTAAGGAATGGTTTTACAATGTGTCCCCTTCTCAATGTACGCTAATCCCAGAGTTAGTCAAATTTTCTTCCGATGTGGCCTGTTTGGACATTTTTACACCTGGGTTAGAAAAAAGGACATATTATTCATTAACACTGCGGGTGCAACTATTGAACTTTTAGCTCTTATAATTATTATTATAATCTGGCATTCGCAATGTTGTGCTTTAAGTTAAGCTATAGAAGTGTAATGTAATAAAATTAATTTACAATAATTACATTAAATCGTTTAACAATGAGAATCACCTATTGTTCAGTAATTCTATGGTTATGTAGCAGGGGGAAGTGTTTTCTGGGTAGCTCCAAGAACGGAGGCTTTCATTTTTTGGAATGTACTATACCTCGCCGATATCTGTATCCATGTGATTAGCTTGAAATACATCGTCGTTTTCTGACCCAAAGTTAGGGAGAACTGCAACATCTAAAGGCCGATCCAGCTAGGAAGATATTTGAGAGCACATGCGCTGCTTGTACCGTGCAATGCAAACGTCCCTTCCACTCACTCTCCCCCTCACCTTTGGTGGACGTCTTCCTAGTTGGACCGATCTCCGCAATGATATTTCCACATTTGACTGGCTGAAATCACATGGATGTAGTGAGAATCTGACATCGTTTCTTCCAAACGCCAAAATTTCATGTAAGGATTTATGAGCTTAATTATTTACGTTATTAAATGCCCTACTAGGTATGGTTTGCTTAATATTTATTAAATCACCTGCCACAACTCTCATTTTTGGTATACAACCTTCTTCATCTCAATAACTTATCCTCAGTTTGAACTATGTAATCCATTTAATGTGATATGTAACTCATAACTCACGCAAATGCCACAGAACACATTTACTCCACAACTTACTCCACCCCCTGAGTAGGAGTAAATATTGGCCTTATTTACTCCACAACTTACTACGTTAGTAACGTACTCCGTGTTGGTGCTCTCCACCACTTGTGGAGTAAGTTCATTTACTCTGGGAGTAAATAAAATTTTTACTTCTTTAGTACATTCCTCTATGTTGAAAGCCGCCGAGTTTAGTTTACTCCTGGTTGGTGCACGCCGTCCTTACTAAAAGAGTACGGTTACTAAAAGAGTAGCTTACTAAAGTAGTTAGAACTAAAGAAGTAAGGCTTACTAAAAGAGTAAATGGCATGAGTTTGGTGCACGCCACCCTTAGTCTGATGAATTTCAGTTTCAAATAAATTTGAAGGAAGCTCCTAATCTTGTCACTAAGAGAAGCATTCTTGCCATCATCGCATCCATATTTGATCCTCTTGGATTGTTAGGTTGTGCAGTAGTCAAATGCAAACTTATTCTACAGGTTCTATGGCAATTGAAAATCGATTGGGATGAACCGTTAGACTCTCATACTAACATTCTTGAAACTTGGAATGCGATCTAAAGTAAACTTCCAATTCTTAATAAACTTCGAGTTCAAAGAAAGGTAATGCCTTTTGTTAGGAACAAGGTTATTGAAATCCATGGCTTCTCAGATGCTTCAGAAGCCGCATATGGTGCTTGTGTATATGTCAGAACAGTGTCTGACAGTGATGAAGTTTCAGTTGTTTTGTTGACTTCCAAGTCAAGAGTTGCTCCGTTGAAACAACAGTCTATTGCACGACTAGAGTTGTGTGCTGCTCTCTTGTTGTCTCGTCTTATAGTCCAGTCATTTGGTAGTTTTACCTGGAAAGTTTTCCGGGAGTTTTGAAAATTTGTGATTTTATAGATTTCGACGTGCTCTTTTCGAATTTTCACTTTGCTACCTCGTATCTTTGCCGCTCGCGCCGCCATATTGGAAAAATGGCGCCCAAAAACAGTTTTTTCACAATATCTCCTTTCCGACTCATTTTACGATGAAAATAGTTATGTAATAACTTAAACCAGAGAAAATTGCCTATAATTTATGTAGTAACGATTTTTTTTGTAAAATGAATAGTTTCAGCGTACGAGCGCCGCGAAGTCTACTCCGACACGCGTTTTGGCCAAAGCCACGGAAGATGCGGATACGCCACTACCTGCATCATTTTGCGGTAAAGCATTTAATGAGCGATTTTAACTAAATAAGGTCTCCTGATTTAAAAAATGTCATTATTTTTGTTGTTTCACATCTAGTTTTCGTGTTTGCTGTTATGGCGGACGCAATTTTAAGGTCTGTGTAGACTTTTTGGAGGGCTTATAGTAGCTAAACGGTAAGTCGTATAAAAAAACCTGTTGCAGAAGCAGTAACGGATTTTTAGAGATCTACAAGTTTGGTCTTAAGACTTTTTGACGTATCTTCATCGGTTATCCCTTAGATTGAGTTAGATTTTTTTTATTTTAGATAAATTCTGTATATTTTTCTCACATTATGTAATATTGGCACACATGGTATGAAAGATAGAATCATACAATTTGGTAGGAATTTGGGCACATACAACAGTCATAAGCGTGCTAAATTTGGTGTTTCTAGCTGCCCCATAAGTATAGAAAATGCTTGTTGGATAGCCGTGACATCATTCACATCTACGACAGTCTAATCTTCTACTTATTAACATTGATGTTTATTCACTTCCAGATGAGCTAGAAACTTGAAATTTGGCAAACTTATAGATTTTAGATTTATTAAAATACACGTTCAAAATCGTTCAGCTCGATCAATGTAATAAGATAAATAAGATACCATTTGCTCAACTAAAATATATTTTATAGATATTAGCTTATAACCAATGTAAAAATTCCCAAAAGTTCAAATCTTTAATATTTCCCCCTCCAAACAAACTTCGATTTTTTTGTCACTGATCATTTGTTCGGCATCATATGATTTGGCAAAAATAAATTTATTTGGCCTGCACTCACAAAAAATACTGGAATACATACGTCTTGAACTGTTTGAAAATATTATTTGATTTTTCCCCGAAAAATATTATCAAAATTATCCTAATTTTTAAGTATTTTTATCCTGTAAGCTAGTCTAAGCAATAACTTATATCTCTCGTTGTGAAGTACCTATTGCAAGAAAACATGACGTGTTACATAGAAACGGTCAACGGATTCATGTTCAGTGGCCCAAAATTGGTTAAGATCACCTATCACACCACTTACCGCAAAGGAAAAAGTTTCCAAATTCAGCACCAAAGCTGCACACAGTTATTTTATTATACAAAATGTCAAAATAATATTTTTCACAAATGTCAATTAACCAGATGTGATAGAGGAAAACGAAATGCATTTTCGAATTTAGCACAGCGAATTTAATCAAACTCACCTATTTTCATTTTTACCGCAGAAATTTTCGTCTTTTTTCTACGCTGATATAATTAATACGGAATCAGCATTTCATCTACATTTGATTCCGTTAGTTGTCGGCGAAGATGTAGATCTTCTTATTCTTTTGACGGCTCTATCTACGCGTTCAAACATAGCCTATATAATCTCAAACCAGGAATAGGAAAAATTTCGCAACGAATATATTCAATTCCATACCACTGCTGAACCTGGTGATAGGTTTGGAACGAATGTTGTCGTGCTACTGCTTCCGTCGGTGGCAGCGATGCAATATTAAATTTATTTTCATATGCTGATTTTGTGAAGCATGTATATCTATAGTTGTTTAACGACACACTTTTCACTGCACTGTAACCATACAATGCAAGGAAGAAGCTTCAGCAATGATCCTTGGATCTGCATTTTGGTTTTTGAATACCTGGACAAGCTCGTTTAGTTCCGTTTTTTTTAAATACATTAGAACATTTTACTTTTCTTTGTTTAAAGAGTGCTGATGTTGTATCACAGCCACTGAAGGCGTGCAGAAATAATATTATGTTATCTGCGGCTGTTTTATTTTTGTTGAATATATTCGTTGCGAAATTTTCCCTTTTTCTGGTTTGAGAAATATATGTGTGTGTATGTGTCTCTGAACGCGTAGATAGAGCCGTCAAAAGAATAAGATCTACATCTTTGCCGACAACTATTACGGAATCAAATGAAGATGAAGTGTTGATTGCCGTATTGACTGTTATTAGCTTATCCGCATCTTCCGTGGCTTTGGCCAAAACGCGTGTCGGAGTAGAATTTACGGCGCTCGTACGCTGAAACTATCCATTTAAAAAAAATCGTTATGACATAAATTATAGGAAATGTTCTCTAGTTTAATTTATTACATAACTATTTCCATCGTAAAATGAGTCGTAAAGGAGATATTGTGAAAAAACTGTTTTTGCGTGCCATTTTTCCAATATGGCGGCTCGAGCGGCAAAGATACGAGGTAGCAAAGTGAAAATCCGAAAAGAGCACGTCAAAATCTATAAAATCTCCAATTTTCAAAACTCCCGGAAAACTTTCCAGGTAACCCCCTTTTTGAGCACCAAATGACTGGACTATTATGGCTAAAGTCATAAAATCGTTAAACTTGTCTGTTCCATTCTCCACATATTGTTGGACGGACAGCACTATAGTCCTGTGTTGGTTACAGAAGCCTCCTAATTGGACGGTAATCGAGTGTCAGAAATTCAATCTCTCACTTCAGTCTCAGAGTGGAGACATGTATCTACCCATAGTAATCCAGCTGATTACTTGTCCCGAGGAATTGTACCTTCACAAATGTTTTCGCTTGATGTTTGGTGGCATGGACCTACTTGGTTGCGAGAATTGTCTCCAACATATGAAACCTTTGTTGCTACTAACATACCATCATCAGTTGAGGCAGAAACTAAAACGTCTTTGAATGTGCTATTAGTTAAAGTGCATTCGCCTGACTTGGAACGTTTCTCATCCTACTGTAAACTAAAGCGAGTCTACAGCTATGTTCTGAGATTCATTGCTAATGTTCCCTCTGCAAAGGACTCTCGACATATTGGCCCACTCACTCCTGAAGAGTTGAACGGTGCTGAATTGAAAATACTAGGCTTGATGCAAGCTAGTGAATACATGAAGGAAATTCATGACTTAAAGACTAACAATGTAGTTGCTTCGACAAGCAAACTAAGGTCTTTAACCCCCTTCCTTGATGATAACAGTTTATTGAGAGTTGGTGGTAGACTTAGGAATTCACAGTTGGAATACAACAACAAACATCCTATTATCATTCCACCAAAGCATTGTGTTACTAAGCTGATTATCAAACATGAACATGAAAGGCTGTTGCATTCTGGCCCTCAAGCTGTATTGTTTTCCTTGCGGAATAAGGTTTGGATTCCACGCGGATAAACAATTGTGCGCAGTGTGATTCATTCATGTTACAATTGCTTTCGTAACAAACCTCCAGTTACTACTCACATAATGGGTGACTTACCCTCATATAGAGTTCAAACTTCATTACCTTTTGTTAAAGTTGGTGTTGATTATGGTGGTCCAATCATCATAAAGGGTGACAACCCCAGGAGTAAAGTAAAATTAAAATCATATATTGCTCTCTTTGTTTGTCTCACTGTGAAGGCAATACATCTTGAATTAGTAGAGAGTCTAACGACTCAAGATTTTCTTGCTGCATTCAGAAGATTTGCTGCACGTAGAGGTTTTCCTAATCTAATTCTGAGCGACAATGGCACAAATTTTGTTGGAGCCAATAATGAGTTGTTGAGTTTTTTTGGGGATAACAATTCTGAAATAGAAGAACGTACAGCTAATGAGAATGTAAAATGGAAATTTATTCCACCCTCTAGTCCTCATTTCGGTGGGCTCTGGGAGGCTGGAATAAAGTCAACTAAATCATTGTTGAAGCGAACAATTGGAAATTCCATTCTTAACTTTGAGGAATTATCCACGCTTTTGTATCAGATTGAGTCTGTGTTAAACTCGAGACCTCTTTGTCCCATGAGTGATGATCCAGATGACCAGTGTTATTTGACTCCTGGACATTTCTTAGTAGGAAGACAATTGACTGATGTTCCTTCACCTGACATATCCAACAGTCCCTTGTCCTGTCTGACAAAGTGGAATCTAGTTCAAAAATTGTATCAGGACTTCTGGCAGAAGTGGTCAAAGGACTACATGCAATCGCTCCAACAGCGACGCAAATGGTCATCTACTGGATCTTGGAAGCCTGCAGTAGGAGATCTAGTCCTCCTACGAGAATACAACCTGCCTCCACTTGTTTGGAAGACTGGAGTTGTGAAAGAACTGCATCCCGGTGGTGATAATGTGACACGTGTGGTTACGGTGAAAACAAAATCTGGTTTGTTCCGTCGTGCCATAGTGAAACTTTGCCCATTGCCTAAAGATGTTGATTAATTATTTGTAACATTACTCTTTAACAGTTTAAATTCACTTTATTTGTTTTGTATTTGTTGAGTGTTGAATCCCTCAAGGGGGGGAATATGTTGAGACTTTTTCTCTAATTTGGCTACCCTGCGTGGTAGTGTCTTCAGTGTTGCATGTTGGTACACTGGACTCGTGTAGAAGACAACATGGCGAACAGCTAGTTACCAGCGTAGAATGGTGCGCTGGCTTGTATTGAAGTTAGACTAGTTTCACAGTAATTCACAATCATCTATTTATGTTCACTAATATTGCAAGTATAATATTCACGGTTTGTATAAATAAATCAACTAGAGGACTTGTTTGTTTGACTACTTGTGTTGTGTTTAATTTGTGTGACGAAAGCCAACTCCTTGGATTCTTGGGCCGCCATCACATCATTATAAATACAGTCCACTCAAATTGAAAACTTACCTCCGAACACAACATACATATTATTCAAGTACTTATGTTCGAATTTTTTCTTTGTATTTAATGTACGTTTCTTGTATTCATGTATATCAGTTCTTCTTTAATTTATTATTAATCATCATTATTATTATTATCATTATGTATTTCATGTTTTTGCCCTGGCTGAGTGGTAGAGAAGGCCTTGGCCTTAATTCCGCCAGGTTAAATAAATAAATAATAAAAAAAATAATTTTTTTTTACATGGACACTTTGTTCTCATATGACGCCTTCTTAATAAAATCAAAACGGGATATTTCATTGTTTATAATTGTTCTCTGCACTTGAGTAGACGAGAATACTTGTCATTTATTTTAGCTTTTTCTTACAGGTATCCCTTATTCAATATTTCTCAGATTTATGTAGGCACTTGTTTGGAACTGGAGAAGTGCATCTAACACAAGGAAGATGCTGGGAGAAGCGTGGTAGAACATCGAATTATATTTTGCGTGAAATGACCTACATATTTCCGTAGCGCAGTTTACATATCTGTGTGCCGCATATATGTGTGCCGCAGTTTACATATATCATTTTTATTCTATTTCAATTTAGCTGTCAACCGTGGCGCATATTACATACATCCCTTCGAGGACGCAATACGATGTGGTAATGACATTCTCTTAATTTTTACAGCCAATTTACATGAGAAGAATGTCATACATAATTTATTAGACTTAGAGGCAAACTTTATTTGGGCAGAGGAAGTTATACGAGTTTCACATAAGACTTTTATACACACGCTTTTCGCTTATAAAGATTCACGCCCTTCTTCTCGGCACCGTGAATCGCTACAGTTGAAATCAGGTGACTCATTTTCTCGAATTTTTACTTGAATATAATTTTCCATTTACAACAATCAATAATTACTCTCACTATTATACATTAGTGGCACTCAAGATTTGTGAAGGTGCATAAGAATCAATGCAGTCCGTATGCATAATATTAGTGAAACGCTTAGGCCTAAATGCAGCTTTATATTATTTTATCCTTTTTTTTTTAAATTCAAGGGATAAGATAAGAATCCATTATATCGTATCGGAATATTTTTAATTTAACTTTATATACCCGTCAGCATACTGTTGAAAGTTTTCTTATCTCATTTATTTATTTTATTTTATTTCCTTTTCTTTATATTCGATCCCTTTTATTTTCTTTCCATCCCTTTTCTTTTCTTTTCATGTATTCGTGGATTGTCTTGTTGTTGGCTTTCTATTGCTTTTCTTTGGTTTTCCTTTTCCTTTTCTTTCATTTTCTAACACATGTTAGGCTATCCCTGTTATTCTGGCAAGTGGAGAAGAAAGGTATGTTGCCTTCGATCATAGCAGTCGAATAGCATATATAGCAAAATATATAAAAGATACTTCCATATGATAGCAAGATAAGAACTCAGTATTTTGCAAGAATCATTACTATAGGTAAAAAATTTAAAATGTACCGATTCAAAAATTGTATTCCATACAGCTTAAACGTGTGAATAATTCTTCTCCGAACACATAATAACGTCAGTCTAATTGGTGGTTCCTTCAATATGGAGAAGATGGTTTTCTAAATTGTCACCGCCCGGATATCATACAGGAAAATTTGTTACATGGGCTGTACAGTACGTGGCACACCGGCATCACAATGAACCGCGACATTGACTGCCATTGCATTATGACGTCATATGATCTTGACTCAATACCCTTATACCACATTTTCACATTTAGAAAAGCCATTCTTCTCACCAGTATTGAAGATCGTAAGATGTGAAATGCATTGAGTTCTTAGCCTGAATAAAATATCCATTATATCTTTTCAGAAGAGCTGGATACTGCAGATGGAGGAGAATAGCTTCAGGGATCATATAATGTTCATTACTTTCACACACAACAAAATATTGCATGTCGATTTGTTCCACCGAAGTCTTTCAATCTGTTACGAAACGTAGTTTAAATTCTAATGGGAATGACGTATAACTTAATAGGTCTATTTCTAAATACTATGGGATGTGAGCTAAAATCCCTCTCTCTCTCTCTCTTTCGTAGTTTTACCTCTTCCTTGTAGGGACCTTTATGCGACCCGCGCCGTCCCGGTCTTACCGGGCCGCGACCTGTCGGGAGAGGAATGAACTATGGATCACAACACAGACAGACATACTTTTTTGACCAGACAAGGACATGGAGGGCCTCCCCGGATGAGTGATCAGCCCAATGCCGGGGCCACCTCCGAGACAACACGAACACATAGGACGATACACACCATTCACACACACACTCACTCAGAACAAGGCGAGGATGCGGATGAAGATGATAATAACGGCCATATGATATCTGGGGACCACAAGGGCCTAAAGTTACCTGACATTTGTCGCACAGGTGAGGGAAAACCCCGGAAATAACCTCACCTAGGTAACTTGTCCCGACCAGGAATCGAACCCGGGCCCGCTGCGTGAGAGGATTGGACGCATCCTCTGAGCCACAGCGGTGGACTGACCTAAAATCCCACTTAAACTAAGTGTTATTTCATTGTACAGCTCGAAATCACCTCTCATCCGTAGTCCACCGATTAAGATGGTATAGCCTGTTCCATAACTTAAAATCCTCGACTCACTCCACAGCTCGAGGCCGAGGCTGACTTTGCGGAATAGTTTCACATTGAGTTCCTTCCCAATGAAGGTCACTTCTTGTTCGCTAATCCTAAAGGCAGTGTATTAGGGTGTCGCCGATCGGCGATTAGCATTTTGACACCAGGGTCGGAAAAAGGACATATTATTATACGATAACACAGAGAGTGCAACTATTCAATACTGTACACCACACTGCACTGGACTGAACAATATTTTCACATACATCTGTCAGTGTTGCTTCAAGGCCTTTAATGACATTAACCTATTGGTCAATAATATCTACAATTAAGTAGCAGGGGGAAATGTTTTCTGGATAGATCTGAGGCTTTTATGAATTGGAATGGTCTATATTATTCGCCGTTAAACAATGGCTTGGGAGGCGCAGTCATTATCGCGCTGGCTTTCTGTGCCCAAAGTAGTGGGTTCGTACCGGCCCAGATCGATGGCGTTTATATGTTGATAAATGTGACAGGCCCATTTCTGTAGATTTACAGGCCTGTAAAAGAACTTCTGCGGGACAAAATTCCGGCACAGCAGGTGACGGTCACAGGCCTAAGATGCAGTACATCCTTGTCGTTAAATAACCATGAAACGTTAAAACCGTCGCCGTTAATCATATTTATAGGCAATGAATTTTGTCAAGTCATCACTATAAAATATAAAGCCACATGACTAACTGACTCACTCACTCACTCACTGCCATTAAAGTTTATCCACTTGCAGATGAGCTAGAAACTTCAAATTTGGCATCCTATAGCTTTTAGTCTGTAATCGATGGTAAAATTCCAGATAGGTGAGATTTTTTACCCCCCAAAACCTTCAAAATTGTGAACGCAGCCTTAAAAGGGCTGCAGATTTGTTTTTAAGCTTTTAGAAGCTAAATGGTAAGCCGTATTATAAAACCGATAAAAACTTCCAGTAATGGATTTGGATTTGAGTTTGGTACTATATGGCTTTTTGTTGTATTTCCGTCGATTATGCATTAGATAAAGCTAGATTTCCATACGTTATGAAACTTTTAGCTCATTTATACGGTAGGTAAAATCTGAAAATTTGGCAAGAATGTTAATACATTCAATTTCCTTAAGTGATTTTATCTGCCTTGTAAGTGTGGAAAAGGTGACTGGATAGCCGTGACATTAATTATCTTACTACGACAGTCTAAATTACCCAATCACTGACATTGTTTGCCCACTTCCACATGAGCCGGAAACTTGAGATTTGGCTTTTAGTAATTAATCGACGGAAAAATTCCAAAATGTTGGTTTTTTTTTAAATATTTTTTATCCCCGAAAAAGAAAACTGACATTGCCATTTACTCAGTGACATTAAAGTTTAATTACTTCCAGTGGAGCTAGAAATCTTAAAATTCGCAGGCTTATAGCTATTAGCATGTAACCGACAAGAAAATTCCATACAGTTCAGATTTTTAATTTTTTTACACCCCAGAAAAACTTTAAATTGTTCGGCACTTTAAAAAAATCATTATGGCTAAACGGTAATATACGCTTTAACGTTTCCCGAGAACCTCACTGGGAATTTGGGTTCAGAGCCCCCAACGAGCGAAGCGAGTTGCAATTTAAGTTATTATGTTTTAACCATGCTCATTGTTTTATAATTAAACAAAACACCACTACAAATTTATGTTATTGTGTTCACTGGATTCCGTTGTTCGCATCCGCTTTTACCATCTAGGCTACATTGTTACACAGTATTATGTCTGTATTCTGAAATAATGTAATTTTATTTCACTTTTGATTGAGTGTGAGAGAAGGTCTCATCTCTGCCAGGTTAAATAAAACATCACCATAATCATTATTGTTATTATTATTATTATTATTAATATTATTATTAATAATAATATTATTATTATTATTATTATTAGATTAGATTAGATTAGATAGCGGGGGGCTTGAAGAGAGTTTAGAGACCTCCCGCACGTCAGCCTAAAAGGCTTATTGTACTGCCCCTTTTGGTAGAGAAGCTCTTGTTGGCTTCCTTTCCCAAAGTCTTCCCTGGATATTTGCCAGGGTAGTGCAGTCAAGCAGGGTATTGGATACTCCTTCCTCCTGCTTGCTTATGCTTTGCGCCTCGTCCCATTGGGCGAGAAGATCTCATTGTTTCCCAAAATCTGTTCCTTGAACAAGGTGTAGTATTTTGGTTCCAATGTCCTTTTCATTCCCTAGGTCTTCCCTGGATATAGAGAGAGTGAACCTCTTTCTTGCCAGGGCTGGGCAGTCGAACAGGATGTGTGAGGCCGTCTCTTCATCCTGTTTGCATAATCTGCAGATGGGATCATCCTCATAGAGTCCCACTTTGCGTAGATGTTTTCTGAAGTGACCATGCTCAGATATTAACGCAACCACTTTCCTTATTCCTCTTCTGTCCAATTTTAGGATAGATGAGGAGATAGTGTTGCTTGGACCCAGGACCAGTTTCCTGGCCTGTCTTTGTCCTGGATAGGTTTGCCACCTAAGTTGGTGTCTTTCCCTGGTCCATGTTTTAACCGAGGTTTTAGCAGTATTTGTGCTGATTCCTACCACGGGTTCAGGGCCGACAAAGGGTATCTGTGCACCCTTTTTTGCCAGTTGATCTGCTTTTTCATTTCCTAGAATTCCCTGATGCCCAGGCACCCACCTTAGTTCAAGACTATTGTGGGATGAAAGGGCAGTGAGGGAATTCAAACATTCCCATACCAGTTTTGATTTTACCTGGTCTGAGGAGAGCGCCTTTAAAGCACTCTGGCTGTCTGTGAGGATGAGAATTCGCTTACCACGGTAGCCTCTCTCAATTCCTCTGAGTGCACAGCTCAAGATAGCAATTATTTCTGCTTGAAAAACTGTGCAGTATTTTCCAAGGCTTATACTGACGTTTGTCCTTGGAGATAGGCTAAATATGCCTGCACCTGATTGATCCCCTATGCGGGATCCATCCGTGAACCACACAAGTTGATCCCGTCCTTTATCAGGTGTAATTCCTCCACTCCAGTCATTTCGAGAACCAAGAGTGGTCTCGAAAGGAGGAAAGGAACAGTGTTGAGTATTCATGAGATCTGACCTCATATTCAACTCTGTAGTGTCCAGGAAGCTTAATATGGAGGTATGGGCAGTTGCTGAGCTGCTGTTCCTCCAGTTCCCTGTTTGTACTAAGCGATGGGCAGTGAGCCTGGCCTCCGCTTGTAAGTAAATGTCCATGGGTGGGAGGTTCAACAGAGTCTCCAATGCAATGGAAGGAGTACTTCTGAAAGCCCCCGTAATACACAGACATGCTAGTCTCTGTAGCTTGGTAAATTTTCCTGCTACAGTTATTTGTAATGTTTTGCGCCACCAAACGATGGCACCATAAGATATCTGGCACCTGACCATTGCAACATATAGCCAATGGCTTATGCAAGGTTTTAGGCCCCAGGTTGTTCCAATAGTGCGTTTGATGGTCACAAGTGACCATCTAGCTCTACGAATGGTATTTTCGATGTGGTTGTTCCAAGTCAGTTTCTTATCTAGTACAAGGCCTAGGTATTTAACTGATTCGGAGTATTCCAGGATTGAATCGCCTAGTTTGAGTTTACCCAGGTCCTTCAAGTTCCTCCTGTTTGAAAAAGGGACTACAACTGTTTTGCTAGGATTAATAGACAAGCCTTCCTGCTTGCACCAGTTGTGAATTTTCCTCAGACCACGATTCATCATGTCTGAGACTGTATTGGGAAATTTCCCAAAGACAACAAGTGCTATGTCATCTGCATAGCTTTGTATGTAATATCCTTCCTGGGTCATTTCTTTGAGAAGATCATCCACCACGAGACTCCACAATAGGGGAGAAAGAACCCCCCCCTGTGGGCATCCCCTCGTGGCGACAATTCCCATTGTAGCCCCAAGAAGGTTGGCTATAATTTTCCTGCTCCTGAGCATGGAGTTTATCCAACTACAAAGAGTGTCATTGACTCCATACTTTTGAGCAGCCATGATCATAGATTCATAGGAGGTGTTATCGAAGGCTCCCTCTATGTCCAGGAAGGCCCCTAGGGCTATTTCCTTCCATGCCATGGAATCCTCCAGTCTGCTAACTAGGCTGTGTAACGCCGTTAAGCAAGACTTGGATGGCTGGTAGGCATGTTGGTTTCTATGAAGAGGAGTATCTGATAGTACTCTTCTTCGAATGTATCTTTCAACCAGTCTTTCCAAAGCCTTCAGAAGGAATGATGAAAGACTGATTGGTCGAAAAGCCTTAGCCTCGGTGTATTTATTTCGCCCGGGCTTGGGAATAAATACAACTCTGGTAACTCTCCAGGCCTGAGGAATATAGCTAAAAGCTATACTGGCTCTAAAGAGGTTACACAGAAGAATGTAAAGTGAGTCAGGTCCTTTCTGCAGTAATGCAGGAAAGATGCCGTCTCCACCTGGCGACTTGAATGGGCTGAATTTATTTATTGCCCATTTGACGCTGTGTGTTGTGACCACTTGACGTGCCAGTTCCCATTCTTTCTGTGATGCTCTTGGTCTAGAGTTTTCACAGTGTCCTAGGAATTCACATGTCTTGTCATCATCATGTATGCACTCGGGGAAGTGTGCCTCAAATAGTACTTTGAGTGTTTCTTCGGCCGAGCATGTGAAGCCACCTGTAGGCTTACATATTGTTCCTACGGGATTGACTGTACCGTGGGCCAGTGCTCTTTGTAATCTGGCTGCCTCCGACAGGCTAGATATTTCCTGACAGTAGGCTTGCCAAGAAGATCTTTTGGCCTTACGTATGCTTTTATTATATTCAGTGAGGGCTGTATGATATTCCCTCCAGTCTCTAGTTCTTTTAGCCTTGTTAAGGAGGTGTCTTACTCTGCGCCTCCTATATTCAAGGTCCTGAGTCCACCATGACACTTTCGTGGATTTAATCCTCGTTTGCATGGGGCAGTTATCATGATAACAGTCAAGTATGGCCTCTTGAATCAAGTAGGCGACCTTGTCGATATCACCAAAAGATCTAATCCCTTCTATCTGCCCAATCCTTCCTGAGAGATCCTCTTTATAGGGATCCCACCAGGTTCTCCTGGGATTCCTGTAGGGATTGGTTATTTTTACTACATTAATATTAAAGGAAATGTAGTTATGGTCCGAAAGTGATGGTTCATCCAAGACCCTCCATTCGGTAATCTGTGTGGAAATATACCCAGTACAGAAAGTAATGTCTATAACTTCCTGCCTTATGCGGTTAGCAAAGGTAGGCTTGTTACCGACATTGAGTATGTTTAGGTTATTGGAGAGCAGAAAATCTAAAAGATAATCACCCCTCTTATTGATATCCTTGCTTCCCCAAATTTCATGATGAGAGTTGGCATCACACCCAAAGATGGTCTGTTCGCCACTCCTTGTACAATATTCGACCAACTGCTCTAGTTCCCTTGTGGGAGGATTGCTACCGTCATAGGGGAGATAAACAGAGCTCAGTATAAGGCCTTTGTTCCCTCCTCCTACTTGGCAGTCAATCCTCACCGTGGTGATGTCATTAAAACAAAATTCCAAAAGAGGTAAACATTGAATACCGTTACGAACAAGGATACAACTCCTAATATGAGTGCCCTTGTTGCAGTATATCAACTTCCCTTGGCATTCTCCTAGCCCTGCAATACGACCCCTGTTAATCCAGGGCTCTTGAATCAGAGCTAGATCTATTTCTTCAGTATTGAAGATTCTACAGAAGGCAGCCGAGGCCGCCTTCTTGTGCTGAAGATTGATCTGGAGGACCTTTAGTACCATCCTTGGTTTGAAGAATAATTCTCCCAAGGTCTACAAAAGGCTTTACTACCTAGATCTTGGTGGCTTATACTCCATGTCCCTGTCTGAGGCTTGCTGTAAGACAGCTTCCTTTTCGAGGGAAATGGTTGTATATGCTGAGGGTTCATATATGTGGTCCTCAGAAGTTGTTTATTTGTTTCCACGTTGAGCTTATCCATCTTCTTCGTGGCTTCGTCTAGGCCCGGAGTTGGTCTCTTAGGTTCTTTTTCCCCAGCTGAGGTTGACATGACCACCTCTGATGAGTTTACATCGATGCCCATCTCCATATCAGAGGCTTGCTCTAAAAGAGCTTCCTCATCAAATGAAGTGGGTATCTGTGCTGAGGGCTCACTTACGTGGTCCTCAGAGGTTGTTTTGGAAATTTTCTTCCGTGTATCCATTTTGGTACCACGAGAAGCTAGGGAATTAAACAGTCCGCCCAGGTAGAGCCCCGCATGCCTGGGTAAGGCTTATACTCTGGAGGTCGCCTGGTTTCCAGAGGCTCCGTTAAAGACACATTAGCCCTGTGCCATTCACCCCGTCAGCACGGATTGCACTACACCTTAGGGTTGGGCTTGGTTAGCCGCTTCTTCGTCTGGTATCTCCCCTGTGGCCACCCTGGCATGAGTAACTCTGGCAGTACAGCCCACAGGTTCGCAGATACACGCAAGCCCCCCCCACCAACTTCAAGGTCTTGCGGCTACTAGGGGGGGATTATTATTATTAATGCATTACGTTCGATACACAAAATATAGTCTTTTAAAAATATATAAAAAAATAATACCACAAACCTACAATGGCATTTATTAAGATACGAGTATGCTTATGAAACGAACAACGCGAGTTTCATAATTTTCATACGAATATCTTAATTACCATTATAGGCAAGTTGCATACGACTGTTTTTGTTCGATCATAATTAGTCTGAATGTTTAAATTTTGAGATTTTAGAATCACTCGAACGGCAACGATCCCGCCATGACCTTAGCATCAGATGGCTGTAGTAGTTCTTGTCTTAAAGGAGACGGCAGCTCATAGCGTCGGTCAAATGAAAGCTTCTTTTTGGTAATTTTCTTAAAACCAACGGATTTTGAGAACACGAAATTAATTAATTTTTGAATTATATTAAAAATAACACTAACCGGATTGATTTTATTTTAAATGCAGGCAATTTATCACGCAGTTTTCAGCTACTAGTTTCAAGGTCTCAAGATTGTTCCGTGTTTGATAATAATCTATACCACACCGATGTCGTAATGGAAATCTGTATCGTTATGGATAATTTCTTAATGATACTGATACGTCACACTTATTAAGCGTACCGGTATTACAGTACGGCCTAACAAAAATATATATAATACAAATTACTTGATCTAACTTATAAAATATATATTATACGATTCAAATTACTGAATTAACCATTATTATGAAACAACAGATTACAGCGTTCATACGTATTTTGAAATTCAAACTCTTTAACACATAAGGAAAACTTCTATTGGTTATAGGATTTTTTCAATTGCTTGATATAATAAAAATCTTTTATTTCTAATCTATTCTAACAGTACAGTTCTAAAGTTGTCAGGGATACGTACTTTAGAATTGTTTTCAGCTTATTTAATAGTGTATTGCTCGTATAGTATGGCAGTTATGTGTCTTTACCAGACGGGAGAAGGGTAAAGGTTTGTTTTTCTAGTAATCTTGGAATACATCTTAAAAGCAGGAGTTTTAAGTGTTCTTTATACAGTCTCTGTACAGCTATAATAGCCATTGGCTACGATTGAATTATTGTTGTAATTCATTTTCTTACCATGTGGTAAATAGACTATTATTTTATGAAGTAAAATAATTCGTGCTTTTTATAAACAACCTTCGTTTTTTAAACACTAACGCTATCATAGTATGTTATCAGCTCTTAATTTATCGGCGGCCAGTTGTTAGAGCATACGCTTCTTGTGGAACCCGCTGTGAGCTGAAGGTAACGTGCAGTAGTGAGAATGCTATTGTTTTCTTTACTTAACCCAGTATCTCAGATGAAAAGGACCTGTTCATTAGATGCTAGTTTGAAGAATAAGTCTGAGTAATGCCCGAGGCGTCTTGGCTCACAGTAACAGAAGACAAGCTTATTATCACCGAGGTACTATTGTTTGTAAACAAAGCCATATTATTTCCTCCTCCAGGTTACAAGAAGCTATATAGTTCGCTTTCTATATTGTGAATTAACAATTTAAGGAACATGCCTTGCATTTCTTATACTGTAGTTCACATATCACTCTATTTCTCAACTCATTTTTCCTGCCACAAAACCTATTAATTTGTAGAATACCTTCTCGGGCTGTTTATCAGGTCCTCCTCGAATTTGATATATTCAACATACCTGTGGAAAGTGCATTTTTTACTAATGGCGTATGGCAGTGTTCCTCATTTGGTGGCCCGCGGACCCATGGAGGTAGGTGGAACAAATTTAGGTGTTTCGCGACATTATTTACATCTATCCGAGGAGAACCAAATGAATTTGCTTAAGTTACTTGAACTGGCGCATTTAAAATATTTTTCATTGAATGTGCAGGTAGGGGAAAAAAGCGGACCGACTAAAATAATATCTAAGTTGCCGACTAAAATATCTAAGACTAATGCCTAGTGGCATTCACAGGATAGCAGGGAACGTCTTGAAATTTGTTCTACTGCCGATAAATTGCATGAATTGAGAAATAATTTCACGTAGTGTGCATTGCTTGTGAAAACAAACGTTTCCGTTACATCTCTTACATTTAATTACGTATCACAAGGCTCTGAAATCAGCTACAAGAGTAGGTCCGCTTTTTTTCCCTACCTGTACATTTGAACAGTTTTGATTGGAGGTGTTTTTACTGAGTAGCCTTATAAGAAGATAGATGAAAAGGCATTGAAACACAGTGTCCCGTTATGTAGCACATATATTTGTGAACAAATATTTTAAAAACCATTACCTTGCTTCTTTCAAAAGCAAACGTACTATTGGCCTCGATGTTGACGCTAATAAAGGCTAAAAGTAGCAAATATTGAACCAGATCTGGAATATTGTCATACACATAAAAAGGTATGCTTTTTCCAATAATACCTCAATTCTGGTACGTAGGCCTTTTGTTTGTAACATGGTTATAGCATAAAGCAAGGGAATTTATCAGCTCTATATTGGATCGCCAGAATTAAAATGAACCAAGTTTCTGTTCCCTTAAATGTATTGTGTATTATTATTATTATTCTTATATTGTGCTTTAATTTTATTTTTTTATTTTTGTCTAGAGACATCAGATTTTGTATTGGAGTAACATCCTAATAAAGCCACAGGTTACAATAAAAAAACAATATTATCAACAACAATTTGCTAATTTATATTACGATCGTGGTGCGGTTGGTAGAGGCATGCGTTACAAACCGGAAGGTCCAGGTTTTCTTTCTTTCTTTCATAAACGTTGTAAGAGTAAATTATGATAACAGTTATAAGCCATGAACCTATTAAAATTATAAAATTGTTCTTTTTTACGTATGCCTTAACAAAACTTCAGCCAACATGTTCGATATAGGCCTACTACAAAATCGTAACATTTTTATCTGAAGCACTTTTTCATAGGTCAGGGATTTATCTCGGGAGAATCCGAATATCGAGTTATAGGCCTATAATTATATTGTGACTGTATAGCGAATACTTTCATAATTAAGCGTGTAATGAATAATATAAAACCACGACGATGAATAAAATTACTTTTTTCATTGTAAGCGAGTAGCATATAGCGAAACAATCTACACATCGATCATCGCGACATCGTCGCTAAAATCATATCATGTTATTAATGTATTATTATACGAGATTTGAAAAGCTTCACCACACATATGAATAATTATTATACATTTTATCATATCTCATTTTCCTCATATGAAGCTTATATATAGGCTATCAACTAAATTATTACCGGTAATTATTAAAAATTGTGTTTGATCAAAGAAGCTACAGGTATGACGATTTTTCAGAGTTCAGTCCTTGTGAATTTATGTAAAAAAGTGGACATAGGTGTGATAAAAGTGATAAAATTAAAAGGATAAAATTATGACGATAGATAGACACTTGCGATTGGTTGAAATTCTATATGTTTTTATACTGGATTAATCACTGATACATGTAGTGTTGCCACCTGTCCCGAATTAGGCGGGACATCCCGCATTTTAAGATCATTGTCAGCGTCCCGAATTATGCCTAAGAGGGACGCATTATATTGCGGGACGCCAAATTATTCCAAAACAAAATATGAGACAGGAATTCTTGGTGGCATATTTTGTGAATTTCGACTCATGGTGAAGATACCGATGTCGTTCCATCGCTAAAATGTATCGTGTTGGCAGCAGTGAAATCACCGTCCATGATGTTATTCTTTGCAATTTACTTTTCTAAGTCGCGCGGGCATTTTCGTGATCTGCACACCCAGCATGCGACGGGGAAGTGCCGTAAACAGAATATATGACACTGCACTGATTTGCCAAGTACAGTTCCTTCTGGAATTATACAAGTTTGGTATGAAGATCGGCGATCTGCATATATTCGATAGGTGTCCCTCTTTAGCCGTACCAAAAGGTGGCAACCCTAGATACATGAGTCATAAAGATTCCCTAGTTATGAGCAGGGCTTGGTCTAGGGTCACAAAGTTACGACAGTTAGGTTTGGAATGCACGCAGCATAAATGACATCGTCACTCGTGGGGTGATAGCGTGCAGCATGTTTCATAACAAAGTTCATTACTTCCTCGTTGCTGCTTGGCTTGGATCCATACATACTTTACTTGCGATCCTGTAAACAAAGAATCCATTGTATCGTATTTATTTTATTTTATTCATTATTTCAGGATTCATATTGTTGTTAGTGCTATTATTTTGGAATTCATAGTACAGAGGAACATGGCGAAAAAATTAGAGCACGAAGCATTCTCTTCAGAAGGAACTGAGAGAGATTACGAACGGAATATTTCGATGTGAAAGAAAACAACACTGCATTTTGCAAATTGCTCACAAAATATGTACGGACAAGTAGAAATCGATTATTTGAAAAACACTGTGATAGCAAAAGGCAGATGGGAAATATTAAATTACACATTCAAGGTAGGCCTTAATATCAAAATCAGACTTTGAAGATCAGACCGAACGTTATCGACATTTACGTACCATCATCACATTCAACAAGGTCAAAAATAAATATTGTAAAGAGTTTCTTGAAAAAAAAAAACATATGGCTAAAAACGTTTCTCGGGAATCGTCCCTGAGAAAAAATTCCTTACTACCCTGTTATGACAATCACTGAATCAGATTATAAAAATGGGTCAAATTTGGATTGTGTGTATATATATATATATTTCTTTTCTTCTCAGAAGCCAAAAATTATTTCAGACTATTAAAACATGTAGACTATAACGTAAATAGAAACACTTAATGCTAGGCAAATCTAAACTAGAAATGTAATGCATATATTTATAACTGTAAATATGAACAATTGTTTTGTGCCCTACTATGACTGATTGTTTACATGTTGAGGCAACGAGTAACGCCACGCTCCATATCTACTTCGCCTCAATCTTCATAAAGCAATATCCCAGACCTTCTTAACTTTCTTGACTTGGGTACCCTAGACCGAGCCCTGGTTATGAGCAAGTCCTTCATCCACAAACCACGCTTTGCTTGGGGTTAAGACAATTGAATGCACATATTCCATAATGCATCCACTCACTAATAGAGATGTAGCTCGCCAAACTTCTCCGACAGATAGCGTGGGTGTACTAGCCAGTATGCGCTATCCGTCCGTCACTTGTTTTTCCAGTTGTCGTCTGCTGGCACCATGCTTTTAAATGGCGTTCCATCTTCCCGTCCGAAAAATATGTTCGTAATTTTATAGTTTTATAGAGGACACGAGGCTACTATTAGAGGTGTACAAATCTCGATTTTAGCTTGCCCATACCCGCTTGAACGCCAGGCAAGCAAGTTGCCAGCGTCATAGCTAGGAAGCAGGCAGGTTTCTTGAAGCTTGATGGGTCAGATCAAACCCAGCCTAGGCAAGCCAGAATAAGCTTGCGACATTCCTATCAGCTAAACAACTGTAGTTGCTAAGTGTAGGTAATACTTTCTTGCTTTTCCACATGCTGGTAGAAGAAATTCACCATGCAGATAAATAAAAGGTGGATAAAGTATTAAAAATCGTTTTAGCGTCTTAGCACAATTATTATTTTTATTATTAGGTAGATTTCGAAGAAAAATCTACCTAATGACTTTCAAAAACTTCGTTCATATCTTGACGTTTCATGCCTCCCTAAGTACGAAACCACCGCCTGTTAAAAAAAATTGTGATATTTATATTTATATACAGTATATGTATATGTATACGGTATATATGTATATATATTTTCAAGATATTTGAATCAAATTTTATTATGTTATTTCTAGGCCCAATAGTTCAGACAAGTTCGTTAATGAGCAAAATTGGCGCAAGAGGGTGGTCGGGGAGAGGGTTGAAATGTTAAAACATTTATATCTCGGCCCCTATGAAGTATAGAGGGAAACTTTGATTGAATAAATTAGAGTACTCCTTATGGAGTTCACAGTGGCACCAACGATTCGGGGGTTTTGGGAGTAAGAGTGGGGGTGGGGGTATGGGGATGGAAATTCGAAATTTTCGGAACTACGTCTTGTGGGGTATCGTTGAAAAGCTCTTGATGAGTCCTCTACAAATCAATAACTAGTTTCTTGATAGTTCTCATATAAGGCGAGATTTGAATGTTTGAAAAAGTTCTCTTTCCTCTTTTTTACAGTTATTATTGCGGGTTTGTCATGCCAAAGAAGAAGAGTGCTACGCAGCGACAGTAAATTAAAACAAAAGCACTTCGAAATCTACCTCAGCTTGTAGGCTTACCTAAAGGGATTTTTGTTACTGTTATTAATGATTTTATGATGTTTTCTCGAAAATGTTTGATAATTTTCCCATGCCGGACTAGTACCTTTGTTCATTGATAATTCAAACTGTCGACATTTTAGTTTCTCCTCGGCTTCCTTCAGGGTAAAATTCTCTAAACACATCTGAAGTTCCTCAACTACGTAACTGCACGACTTACCAGTGCACTGCTATACCCAGTTTCATATTCTTTCCGCCAGGCCTTGCAGTTTCCTTAGGTCCTGTGCAACCCACCAAGTTATGAAGAGCTTGTGACTCATAGCGACAGTATTTCTTATCATCGTTGTAATCTGGCTTGCTTTCAAGTCAAGCAAGTTAAAAGCTGTGACTGGTTGCAGAATTTCAAAGGGGCAGGCAAGCTAAAATCAGAATATGTACACCTCTGGCTACTATACATACTTCCTTGTCTACTGGGCCCTTCTAGAATGTGTAAGTGTCAAAAAAAGACGAAAGAACAATTACAGCAGATAGGCTCTAAATAACACTAAATAGGAAGGAAACTAACAAATATTGTGAGATATTTCCGATATAGACGACATTATTTTGTACTCGACTTGCATAAATATGTTATCAATGTATGAATATTTATATGAAGTGTGGCGATTGGTTATTCTTTAATTTTTAAGTTAATATTAAATTTGCCGTGAGCATCGAGAAGATGTTATGGGCCATTTATAAATAGAGTAAATTACAAATACAGATAAATTAAAATTACGTAGTAACGCAATGATAATTACAGTACATTGTATCAGTTTTATGCCTTTGTTAAACTGTATCTCTAGTGCACCTTTATATTTAAAGATAACTTCCCTGTTTAATTTATTATTTTAAGTTATTTTAGGCCTATTTATTTTACTTTGCTGTATAAATATGTGTATATTACTGTAGCCTTCTATTGCATCTGAGATCAAAATATAAATTCTGTGATTTTTAAACAGCCAGGTTAGAATGACGGCCTCGAATAAAAATTGTGACAATTGCCAATTTAATAGGCTACATAACCTAACGTATGATAATTATTAAATTCTGCCTTTATATTCTGCTATGTCATGCAATTAAATATTCTTAACAATATTTTGTCTCATAACTAGAAATGAAAATCTTGTAACGATGGTCTAGCATACCGATAATAAAAGGAATAAGAAAGAATGAGGAATGAGAAGAAAAAAGAAGAAAAAAAGGTCTAATCGATTCTCAAGTTCCCATATTTTTAAAAAACTATTATGGACAGGAAAAGGTAAGTTCTCGTGTTGTAAACATATTTTAATATTGAATACGTTTTTAATATGACGGTATAGGCTAAATATACGTTTGATATAGAAAATAAATCGTATTAAAATGTCTCCGAATACACACCACATATATCAGTGTTTATCACCTATATCAATTAGTATTTTACTGTCTGAACCCTAGAGGTATATTCTTTTAGTTACTTTGAATCATACCCAATCGCCAAATTAGCAGCACTGTAAATAAATATTCATATCTGCGTAACATTTTGTACGTCGGGAACATAGTAATGTTCTCACAGTATTTGTCAGCTTATTCTTCCTTCTTTTCGACTTATATAGCGTCTATCTTTTGAAATTTTTCTTTGAGTTTTTTCACGTAAATATATTCTGGAAGTGTCCAGTATACAAAGAAATGCGCCTAGCGCTACAAAAATATAAAAGTTCGAATGTATTTTTCAGTCTGCCAAAATGAAACTCCATTTAAAAGCAAGGTACCAGCACCAGCAGATGACAACTGGAAAAACAAGTGACGAACGGCTAGCGCATACCGGCTAGAGCAGTGGAGACATCTGCTGGTTCTAGTTCGCTACATCCCTATTTGCTTGGGACAATGTATTCTGTGTTGGAACATAAAGGGAGAGAATCACTTCGTCTATGCTTAGGACAGAGAAAGTGAGTAATTGAGCAAAGGAGTATTATTTTATGATACGAATACTCAGACAAATTTTATGATGAGCCTCGCTAATAATAACAGTTTACTTTGCTCACGTGTACATAGTTACTTGAGCTACGAGACTCCTGTGGGCAACCACATTTCATCTTTAAAGCTCTTCATCCTTCCGAAAAGAGCTGTGAAAATTATTATCTTCCTTGGAGAACTCGCTGTAAGCTACTTTTTACAGAATTAAGAATACTTACCTTGCTGTCAGGATCATTTTCACCTTTATGTACATTTTACCATTCAAAAAGAAAATCATATTTTTGTGCATTTAACTTAACACAACAATATTTAAACTTACTTATGCTGTTCAGATTAGCCAGATTTTACAAAGTCACAGTTTGTAAGGAATGTTTTTCTTCACTGTTGACAGCTTTTTCCTCAGCTGTTACCTTCTTTATTCCATACAGTATTTCTAATTAATTTACCTGATGTAGGAACGAACAATATTTAATATAATCATTTAATTTTAATAAATTTATGTTATGCATATGTCAAATTCACGTACATTTACTGTACGTTAATTGTTATTTTTTTTAAATTGAATCTCAACTCTCTTATTTTTCCACGAAAATTAAAGATTCTTTTCATATAGCTGGAATATTATGTTTTACCCTTCAATTTAAATTATCCTTCACTAAATAAATCCGATTGTCTCATTGTTAATTTAATTTGGTAGAGTTCATAAACAAGCATAATAGCCAATGTTGCGCTTAATAACAGAGCTTACATTGAGTACTGCAAATAGATTATGTTTGACATCAGATTAACATGGTTTGGTATAAAGGTAACTCCATTCTAACAATACTGTATAACAAGTTATGCAATGTTGGTTCATTATAAGTAAATAATATTGCTAACAGAGTGGAGACTGAATTAAAATACTCACCCCAATTCTAGATTTCAAGGCCGTTAAAGAACACAGTTTATATTACACAGAACATGCAGCAGTCTTGAACGTGTGGAAATGAATCAGTGTATTCCTCTACTGATACTTGCACTATTTAAGCACTTGATTTTGTACAATTTGAGTAGTACTGTAATAGAGTTGATGTAACAGAGTTCAATATATATTTATTTATTTATTTAATAATAAATATTTAAACAATTTATATACAGTTGATATTTATACAGTTGATACAGACATGGAGACAATCATAAAACATGGAAAATATTATTAATTCCAATATTGAATAAATAGTTTCTGAATAATGATATTAAATATTTAATGTAATACAGAGACAAAAAATAAATAAATAATTAAAATGACAACACTTATCTTTATAAATAGGCCTAGTTGAACACGAAAGGAAAATGCTAGAAGAGACATGGCATTTCTGAGTTCCCGGAGGAAACTAATGTAAAAAATAAATTGATGAAATAATATAAGCCAAGGAGAAATGGATTTTCTTAGGGTGAAGTATTAGTGGGGTTATTTCTTTTTGTATATCAGTTTCATTATTTAAGAAAAAAATATGCTTTATATTTGTTATTTATTACCTTAGGGACAGCAAATAGATATTTTTTTTAATGACCCTCACTGTTTGTTCTTGATTGTTTCCTATACATTAAACATAGTTTACACAATATCCCCAACATACTGAACAATTCATAACTATTCTAGTCTCACCAGATTCAACATTTAAAATTTAATTACCGCATAACAATGATAGCTTTGGGCATATATCCTTCAAATTTTTAAACTTCTTACCGATTGACATAAGAAATATGTCATTTTCTGTGTTTAAAAGGTTGTCAGAAATACGTTGTTAGCGAACCCATTGTATAGGTAGCCTATAGCCTTGACTTTTATAATACCAGGTTTTAAACTTTTATTATATTTATTACGTAATAGATATGACCACCTTATACCATCAATATAAAATAAAGATATCGAAGAATTGTTACCATTAATTTACAACCAATTTATTAAGTATCAGTAAACAACAAAATATAATGAACTATTTCAGCTGTATTTCAGCTTATTTAATATTGAGAGTATAAGGTGGACATATCTATTACCTTAGGCCTATACTTGATCCCTCATTGGACAGATAATGAAGTTCATTAATTTTTGGCACTCAATATTGAAAATCTTAACATCTCCATCTGTATATCATTTACGGAAATTATCATAGGTAATCCCGCGAGAGTTTACAAGTTGGATTTATTAAGACTATTCCATGAATAAAAATATAACGGATTATATAAATAATAATTACTTTCGTGCTTTGTTATATAAAAACAAAACTAACAACGGATAAAATTTAGATTAAGTCCCTCAAAATTTTCTAAGTCCGAAAGTTCACGTTGATATGCTATGAATGGCGAAGATTCGCGAATTTTTTTCCCGAAGTGCCGAGACTAGTAATGGAGGCAACATCTGAAGTCACTGCTGCCAATATATGCACCAAAACCCCAGAAATGATAGAAAAAAGGACGGCTTATCCTATAGTGTAGAGTTTAAAGTTAAATATTTTAAGCACCTTTAGTGTAATATTATTATTGAATGACCTTTAATTTTTTTTGGAAAATATGTAATCTGAAATTCCTATTCTGTTTTCTCAGGTATTACTTAAATAAATAAATTAATGTTATTGTTATAATAATAAATATTGAACTAGGGTTTGATGTGTTCTAGGCCTACTAATTTTAGTAGGCATTGTAGACTCTTTGACCGCCGGCGTGGTCTTTTGGTTAGCGTCTCTGACTACAGATCCGACGGCCCAGGTTTGACCCTCCGGTACCTCGGGTTTTTCTGATGTACGGAGGTCTGGTAGGGGTGCACTCAGCCTCGTGATTCAAATTGAGGAGCTACTTGATAGAGCAGTAGCGGCTCCGGTCATGGAAACCACCATTAACGGCCGTGGATGTCGGCATGCTGACCACATGCCCCCAATCCTGCCGTCTGCCTATGGTAGATGACGCAGCGGTCGGGTGGTAGGCCTTGTTCTGGGATGTTAGCGCCACGGAGTTAGTTAGTAATTGTAGACTCTTTAAGTTATTAGTAAAAAGGTTTTGTAATTATATTGGTATTAGAATTGCACACATTCATTTACATCACAAATAGATCTAAATGAACAAACATTTCGGTACATTTAATTGGAAGAACTTAGCTGCAGCGTCACTTGTAATACCGGTAGGCCTACGTTACGAAATTGCGCATTAGAATCAGTTTCTTTACGTTGGAAATTGGCAGCGTGACCTAGAGTACACAATTCCAGCAATGTTGGCAGCAGTACATCACGTCTCCAATCCAAAATGGCGCATGCCTGGCAAGTAAAGAATTCGTAAAATGTGCAATTAATCTGTTTATATAAATAAGTGATATAAACATTCGTGTTATTTGTTAAATAATACAGATCAAAAGCTTTATGATGCGTAGGCCTTCAAAAAATTGGGAAATACAGAAAACGTGCAGCTTTTTTTGAAGGGACCTAATCTAAAGTTGAGCCCTAACGGCTACGAGATCACAGCATATTATGAATCAACAAGCAAGTTTCGATTCGAGTTACCATGTTGTGACTAGTGCTACCAATTGTGCATATAATACATAGTTAACTTAATTCAGCAGAACATCTCCATCAGAACAGAAGAACAGAATAAAAGCATACGAACTGGCTTGCACCTAATCGAAATTACATTTATATTATTTCTACTTCTAAACAAGTTATGTAGTATAAAATAATCTGTTTTCGTGCTGCTTAATGGTAGCATGTGACGTATTAATCACGGCACATTGGTGCTTACGTGTTCAGTAACGAGCTGATGATTTTATCAGGTAAAATGCCATCCTCATATTAATAGCAAGCATTTTATAAGATAAACGATCGTGATTGGTCTAAGTTATATCCGAGGAATTGCTAAACGTTTTTGGTCAATATCAAACACACAGCATATGAGTGGAATAATCATTGTTGTATCGCATCAGATTTCTGTAATTACTGAAGGTTTGAACCGTTATCTACTTTTTGAAATACACATTAACGTAATTTCGTAAAAGCTCTGACAGAAGTATTAGCTGTAAGGAATGTATAAAACAGAAGAAATTTTGCTATGTTCACTATTTTAGTATTTGCGGATTGAGGATGAGATGACGCTTGGAACTCTAGCTTTTCGGGTTAACTTCTCTTCCCTTTCCTGTGAATAAACAAAAGCTGAATCTTACTCAAGTCAAATCAAGTCAAAGTCAAATTCTGCGGCTCTGAGTGTTGACATTATGATTCCTCTTTGGGAAAGAGAGAAACCGCTGACGTTCAGATTTGAAAATGGGGTGGTAAGAAAAAATAGGTAACCGAAGAATTAGCTACACACATAGGCTATCATAACAACTCGCTAAGGGTACAGCACTATTCAACGACCTAAAGAAGTCAGTTTCCAAAACACGATAATATTTTGCATATGTTCTGGCCAATGTCTTTGTAGATCCCAAGTAGATCAATTTTTTTAAAAATAGCTGTGACCTGACGAATGTGGTGTTTTATTTTCAAAGTTTTATTTTGTCGTAGAAGGCAAATTAAAAGGAGGGTAGTTCCAATAATTACATGAATTCCATGAAATCCTGTAGCTATAAAGAAGGTTGAACCATAAAAAAGAATCTGCGATTGTGAAAGGAGCTTCAGTGTATTCATATACTCGATGCAAGTGAGTAAACAACAACACTAGGTATTATTCGACATCATTTTTAGGTAGATTTCGAAGAAAAATCTACCTATTGCAATGGATACCATGTCATGATTTTCGAAAAATTCTTTCATATCTTTATGTTTCATGCCTCCCTAAGTACGAAACCACCGCCTGTTCAAAAAAAATGTGTGATATTTATATATATATATATATTTATGTATATATATATTTATATATATCTTTACACGCTAGCGGCCGTAATTTTGAAGATATTTTAACCAAATTTTATTATGTTATTTCTAGGCCCAATAGCTCGGACAAGTTCGTTAATGAGCAAAATTGGCCCAAGGGGGTGGTCGGGGGAGGGGGTTGAAGTTTTAAAACATTTATATCTCGACCACTATGATGTATAGAGGGAAACTTTGTTTGAATAAATTAGAGTACTCTCTATGGAGTTCACAGTGACACCAACAATTCAGGGGTTTTGGGGGGTACGAGTGGGGGTGGGGGTGAGGGGATGGAAATTCGAAATTTTTGAAACTACGTCTTGTGGGGTATCGTTGAAAAGCTCTTGATGAGTACTCTACAAATCAATAACTAGTTTCTTGATAGTTCTCATATAAGGCGAGATTTGAGCGTTTGAAAAGTGATCTTTCCTTTTTTTTTGGCTGTTATTATTGCGGGTTTGTCGTGCCAAGGCTAAAGAAGAAGAGTGCTACGCAGCGACAGTAAATTAACCAAAAGCACTTAGAAATCTACCTCAGCCTTTAGGATTGCCTAAAGGGATTTTTTTATAGTGCTGTGGCTTTATTCGGTTAATCTAGAACAGTAATCAATGAGTCATACTGATAAATATAAATTCAATAGTTGTAGAAAGATTAACCTATTATTTAATCTTTTGATCGAGAACCTATTATTTAATCTTTTGGTCGAGTCCATTAAACTTGATCCATTGTGGTTATGGGTTGTTTTAAGTGGTTTACCCGAAACATGTGGGTCTGTAATTTCTTCTCTCATAAAATAAAGGTGCCCACAAAATTTCTGAGACTTGGGTCGTTTGATGAAGTGCTGCAATCTCGTTACAATTAATAAAATACGTAGCTTTGATCGAAGTTCGCAAAAAAGTATACAACTTCTCGATTTAATTTTTACGCCGAACAAGATGGGCTCTGTCAAAACATCTTCAAACACTGCTATATATTACGTAGATATATTACGTACTTTAGAAGAAGATATATTACGTACTCAATACCCAAATGATAATGAAGAATATATAGAGTAATGGAAAATAAAAAATAACCCATTAGATTTGGTTAAAAAAGTCATTAAAGTGATTACCGGTTAATTATTATTGTGTAATGTTAAACTCCTTTGCTTTTTATATTCTTTCTACATTTGATTTAAATCTGGAATGTCTTAGCTAGAATGGCGACCAACTTACTTTTTGTATTCTGGCTTTGGTGCAGCGTAGACTGAAAATGCGCTTTCACGTAGATTTTTTATATAAAGGGCAGCCATCAACGAATTGTCTTCTTGATTTAATTTGGATATGTTTTTTTATGAATTTAAACTAAAATTATTGTATTGAAATGTTGTTAAATTTAAGTATTATTCTTTCTTGTCAATACGTTAGCTAGAAGGTACTAAAAAACTAATGTTATTCTGCAAACCCTAATTTCGTAGGCAGAATTTCAGATCCCTTGTAACACAAATTGGGAACATCTGCTCTATATCATTGCATTTGTTTACTTAGTGTGGTGTGGTTGGAAACAATTTTAATCTTGGCTGAAGTAGCATACTGAAGTAGCATAACCCGATTTAAAAGCAATTAATATTGCATCCTATGTCGGAAAGTTTTTTCAACATATTTTGTATCATTTATTTCTGTTGTGTATTATTGGTTATTTTGGAAACGGTGCAAAGCTATTTTAGAGCATTTGAATGTGGAAATATTCTCATTGTAAATTGAACACCTGAAAATTGAGAAATAGTTGTATTTTTTTCCTATATAATTCCTGTATAACTGGGAATAATAAATTAATATACACTATGCGTATTGTATTGCAGGTGGTGAAGATGATGATAGTTGTAGTATCCATTTTCGCTGTATGCTGGCTTCCATTCCACATATATTTCATACTGACATCACACGTACCTGAGATTACCAACACTCAGTACATACAAGAAGTGTACCTATCCATATACTGGCTGGCCATGTCCAACTCAATGTACAACCCAATCATCTACTGCTGGATGAACTCCCGGTAAGTAAGAACAAACATAATAGATAAGGTTGTGAATTGAACTACAGTTTAGAAAAAATACTGGTTAACTTTCATTCGGTCCTAAGGATTATTTATGACAAAACAATTAAACCTTTTTCAATTATAATTGCCAGAACAGAGCTATGAACATTAACCTTGAAAGTCTGATGGCCAGGAAGATATATATACTTCGGAGGAATAGTAGCCTAATTCAAAACATGCACATGCGTCATAATGCTATAGGTAAAGTATGCAGACTTGCATGTGGTGTAACCACATTTCTCGATGTCACTTTATTAAAATAGCAGTAAGGAAAGAAACTGAGCGAACGTTTCTCGGGTGGTGAACCAGATGTGGAAGTCAATTGTTCCCGACGTTTCGAACGTCCACGCTGCATCCATCTTCAAGAGAGTTGAAGCGTGGGCCTTCGAAACGTCGGGAAAAATTCACTTCCATACCTGGCTGACCACCTGAGAAATGTTCACTCAGCATTCTTTGCCAAGAAAACCTCCGATAGGGGAAGAAATTACACAATCATATTCATAATGGAAATTATATCATTGATGACGTAATGTAACCAAACGTTTATGAGAATATTTGATAATATTTAGGATGAAAATTCCCCTGATAAGTTAGAGATACTCAAATCTGGGACCTTTTGCTTTCCGTGCCGATGCTCTGCCAACAGAGCTAAACAGGATACATACATCTACAACAAAGGAGGCTGTGTTTTAAACTATAAAACAACTATAAAGCAATCTGTTAACATGGAGGCGGAAGCAATTCAGAATTTGTAGAGTTTTGTAGAGAGATTTGTAGAGCATTTGTAAATTATTTAGATTTGTAGAGATTATTTGCTTAGAAATTAACTTCAACTTCACTCTGCTTATTTTGATATTGATTTTCTCAATAAGGGTTTGAGAAACTGAGAAGATTAATAGAAGAGTGTGCGTTGTAACGATTAGTAAAACTTTACAAAGTCATGATCCCTGCACACTTAATCCTACTGGCCTACAAGGTCGGACTGGCCATATGGGCATTCGGGTAAATGCTTGCTGCTCCGCGCCGCCCAGATTTTTGGTATGCTTTGGCATTAAAAAAATCGCTCTATTGGTAGTTTTGATCAGCATAAATTTAAAAAATTAGAAGAAGTCACAATTACTTAAAAAAATCTACTACGAATACAAGTAAAATAAGTTCGTTGGTTACGATATGAATGAACACACCTATTTGAACGGGACGAAATAACATCCTATAGCTCATCTGCAAGTAGTGGATGTTAAAGGATGAATTGTAGCAGGCGTTGCTCTGGAGTAATTTAATAGCTGGATCGCTAATTATTTTTAATAGTTAAAACTTCAGACAAAAATTATACAAATAAAATAAAGTAATAATAATATTACAAAAACAATTAAATAATAATAGGCCTCCTAATAATAATATCATTATCTAGATTGTGAGATTTCATCGCTGAAATCATTACTGGACTAAGATACACACTTAAATCATCCGTTGGATTCATTGTATTTTATAGAACTGTTACGCTCTTATAACACACAACTTCAAAACGCACTCGGATGTCATAACTAGACTTCGGATTTTAGGTAAAAACCTATTCTAATCCTTAAGTGAAATATGGACGAAAACTTGTATATGCATGTTTCATAAGTGACTATGCCTAAAACTGATACTTTTATAGAACCTAAAACAGCCTATTTTTACGTTAGAGCCTAATATTGCCTTTTTGCTTGTTTTTTCCTTTAAAGTGCAAAATGAGTTATTTATTATTATAAATTCTATCATTTATTTTCAGTTCGTACTAAATTTTAGGTAGATTTTCGAAGAAAAATCTACCTATTGCAATGGATACCACTTTATGATTTTCGAAAAATTCTTTCATATCTTTACGTTTCATGCTCCCCTAAGTACGAAACCACCGCCCGTTCAAAAAAAAATTTTGTGATATTTATATATATATATATTTATATATATATATATATATATATATATATATTTATATATATATATATATCTTTACACGATAGCGGCCGTAATTTTGAAGATATTTGAACCAAATTTTATTATGTTATTTCTAGGCCCAATAGTTCGGACAAGTTCGTTAATGGGCAAAATTGGCCCAAGGGGGTGGTCGGGGGAGGGGGTTGAAATTTTTAAAAATGTATATCTCGGCCCCTATGAAGTATAGAGGGAAACTTTGTTTGAATAAATTAGAGTACTCCCTATGGAGTTTACAGTGACACCAACGATTCGGGGGTTCGAGTGAGGGTGGGGGTGGGGGTGGAGGTGGGGGTGGAGGTGGGGGTGGGGGATGAAAATTCGAAACTTTTGAAACCACGTCTTGTGGGGTATCGTTGAAAAGCTCTTGATGAGTACTCTACAAATCAATAAATAGTTTCTTGATAGCTCCCATATTACGCGATATTTTAATGTTTGAAAATAATAACACTTAAAAGAATTATTATAATATCATAATTTTGTCTTGTTTAGCGGCTTTGCTAATTTTATTCATTGCTGATCTTGCGCACGGCCTCCCAGAATATTATATCCTATTCTTGTTGTCAAAACAAATGATTGTAGGCTCTTCCTCTTTACCGAATTCAGTTCTTATTACTGCAGGTTTACCATGCCAAGGCTAAAGAAGAAGAGTGCTATGCAGCGACAATAAATTAAACCAAAAGCACTTCGAAATCTACCTCCGCCTGTAGGCCTGCCTAAAGGGATTTTTTTTTGCTCGGAATGTGCAATACATGACATATTTGTGACGTGGTTAAATAGTACGGAATGTTTCGTCATCAGTAGAAAAATTCCTTGGAATTCCCTAAAAAATGTAGAGTTTTTCTCCCGACTCCCACATCCAGAAAAAAGAAAAGGAAAAAAAAAAGAAAAAAAAACATAGTTCTCTGAATCACTGAGGGATACAAAGGGTTGAATATGCTAGCGTGCGTAGGTTCTGGGCGCAGGGATTAGGTTTTCACTCTTATGGTAGTAATACAGGCCCTAGTAATAGGTCTATATAATTCTGTGTATCATAAGCCTATATCTGTGTTTTATCATGATTACTGATTAATGGTGAATTCAATAAATATAATATTCTGCATTGCAATTGAGATATTTCAGAAAATTGGCAACTTAACGATTTTATAAGAGACTATTTTACGATTTTTAAAACCTATTTTCCAATTTTTAGAGCCTATTTTAGGTACCTAAAACAGCATTTTTAGCGACCTAAAAGTCCGAAGTCCAGTCATAACACAAAAATTCCATGTGTCTTTATTCAATACTTCGCTATAACCGTACCTACACCTCATCCGCCGCCAAAAGATAGCAAGTCAGTAGGCCTATACCTAATATCTTGCCTCGAATGAGTGAAGAACCTCGAAGAAGAACGCTGTTTGGTAGGAAATTCCTCGCTGATTGTCATGTCAACCAAGGAATTAGTTCACCTCCTTTCACCATTGTCAAAACCAAACGCAAGACAAGCTGAAAGTGCATCCATAGAGCAGCGGCAGTCAGAGGGAAATTAGGTGGCAAAATAATAAATACTAGTAATAATAATAATAATAATAATAATAATAATAATAATAATAATAATAATAAAAGCGTGCGTCTTCAGCAAACGCAAGGAGTTAAACAGTTAATCAGTGCTGAATGTTGACAGCTTTGACATAGAGATTATAGGGCATTATAAAAAGTATAGAATCTTTATAAACGAAATACTGTACCGGTAATTAACTTCTAAAACTGCATATTGTTTAAAGAAGTAGGTGACTCGGTGAACCGAAGAATTAAGAACCACCACTGAATGTTGGGTGGTTTTGTTCATGGGGACGTTGAAATTAAACCCTAAATTGTAGCAGTTTGGTGTCATTAAAACGAATTCAGTTCCCATTGATTGCCGGAACTGATTTCATTTAACGAGGTCTCTGTTCTCTATTCAATGCAATTTTCGGAGAGTACTATATCCTGGTTGTGCACTTTTTAATTTTTTGTGTTGAGAACTCTTCGCATTCTGTTTTTTAAAATACATGTACTGTTCTGTAGTGAGGATTATAATATAATTAATAACTGCAAAAATCCGCAGCAACCCAGGTCCCAGACTGTCCCAGACAATGGAGCTAATGAAATAACATATCAGGCAATGCAATCTTCTGTAATTAGTTCAGGTGGCGATTCCATGTTAATTTATGTATGGCAATAGAATAGGCCTATTACCCCACTACAACAATACCATGAATGTTACGTTTATCAATTTAAATTTGTGCACACAGTTGTATCTGTATGATACGGGAGTGGATAAATTATATCCTAGTTAATTATGTTAATCGGCATAGTACATTAACGTCCTGTCAGACCAGTCATTAGGATGCTGAGTGCTATCTGTTGACCATTGGCATGGCCAGAACATTCCTCCGAAAGCCATAACAGTTGCAACTGAAGTGAAAGGCAATGAAACATTCAGAGATACATAGAATATAGTGTGAAATAACGACAACGTTTTAATTCGGTAACAGAAATTATTATTTTAAACTTAATTATTACATTCAGCCCATATCTCAGTATTATTCAAGCGGACATACAGGCTAAAATATAGGATGGCAGATCTTTAATACAATCCTTATAATTAGTGAAAAGTTGTGCTTCAATCCCACTGTATTCCCATACTTCATTCTTTTTCTTTCTTTTCTTGTTACATTCCTTTCTACCTTTCCTTCTTTCTTTCTATATATTATTCTTTATTCTTTCTCTATATTTGTGGTTTGTCCTTAGAGGAGGGGTGTTAATGATCACATACATATAACTCGATCGGTAAGACCTTGAGCCAAACACGCGCAGATGGCTTATCGTCCGCCAGTAGCAATGGAGTAAGAACAGAAGAGAATGCATAAGCTATACTGTACTATTCATTCCAAACTATGCGGTTCATAATAGCCTGTAATTATTGAAAACAAAAATAAAGTGAATAAAGTATTTGTTTTTTTAGTTATGAAATATTTAAGTAATGGTATGTAACTCACGGGATATCGCTGTTGGGTCTTCACTATTGAATGCTGTGAGGCTAACTAGGATGTTTTTACACGAACTGTACAGTATGAACTAGCAAAGAACATCACGTGCTATCAGGAAGATCTAGATTGCGTCATCGTAGACTACTGCGCAGCCGTTTGTTTGGCTCAAGTCTTACCAATCGAGTTAAACACACATATACGTACGACGCTGTAAAACTAATATAGGCCTATATGCAGCCTTCCCCCAAACAATTGCTAGATCATAACAAATTCTAGCACGATATATTGCTTATACTGGTAACAAATTTATTGTCAGCAGTAATTTTAGTGTAGGCCTACATTGTTTATTTTTATACGTCAAGTCACTTTAGAGCAGCGTTCCCCAACTTTCGATTAAATGACGCCGGGGCATAAATTGTGTATGCGGACAGAATAGTTGGGGAAAACGTAACCAATAAGTCGAGTTGGAGTGGGAAGCATATTTTCCAATATTGCCTACTTATGACCCCCCTCCGAGCCTATGCCCTGATCCAACTGTTTTTCGTTCACCGGGTAAGAAAGCCCCGTAAAATGTCACATGGCATAGTGTAGAGGACGACTGCTTTAGGGCGTGTGATATTTTACTATTTTCAGGCTGTCACTCTTTACTGCAAAATTGACCATAGCAGTTGAAGCACACTTAATTCCTACTAGTGTAAGTATTACATTATTATTACTACTACTAGTATTAGTATTACCACCACTACTGCCATGTTTATTACTACTAATACTACCCAACTACTAGGCCTACATGTGCTGTTACTTTTACAGCTACCCTGCTATATACTAGTAGTAGTAGGGGGATTTTGCAGCTATTGCCGCCTTCCCATTCCTAATCGCCATCTATCTCAATCCAAGGCGTCCTCTTCGTGGAGTCCTCTCCTAATAATGCTCTCTTTAATGCTCTGGTACCAGGATCTTCTCGGTCTGCCCCGTCTTCCTCTTCCAGGTGGTTTCCACTGAAGCATTTTATTCGACCATCTATGCTGATCCATTCTCCTTATGTGTCCAAACCATCTTAAACCTCTTATTTCAATTCTATCTAGGATTGTCTCCTCCACTTTCATCCTGCTCCTTATCTCTTGATTATCTAGTACTAGTTATTCGCAAAAACTGGGAAAGAGATGGAATACATGCTGAAAGACTTAAGCGGGAAGAGCGAACAAGTGGGACTAAAAATGAACCCCGGAAAAACTAAGTTAATGTCACTTTCAGGCCAAGCAGCAATAACATTGAATGGAACATCAATTGATTACACCGACGAATATACCTATCTAGGTCAGTCAATATCATTGACAAAGAGAGGAGAGAAGGAAATTAGAAGAAGAGTGGCCATGGCATGGGGTAAATTTGGAGTCTGAAGTTTATATTCCAAGACAGATCTCTCAAGCAGAAGACAAAAATAGAAATACTAGAAAGTTGCGTCATACCAGTGCTAATCTACGGATGCCAGACATGGGCATATACACAAAGAGAGACAGAAATACTACAGAAATGTCAACGGAAGATGGAAAGGCGGATCCTCAACATCAAGTTGTGCGATAGAGCGACCAATGAAGAACTCAGAAGGAAGACGAAAATGCGGGATGTGGCAAGTCAGGCTTGGTCACTGAAGTGGAAGTGGGGAGGTCATGCAGCAAGACTCCACCAGGACAGATGGGCGTATGTCACAACAATGTGGGACCCCCGAATAGGGAAAAGGAGCAGATGACGTCCAAGGCGAAGATGGTCCGACGACTTCACGAGAACACTAGTTGCAACATGGAGCAGGACGGCTAGAGACAGAATAAAGTGGAGAAACACAATGAAAGACTTAACAAATCCAAAGTGAACAGTGATCAGTGATAAGCAGGCTTTAAAACTTAGTGCCCGAACCCACAGAGGGAGATGATTCCGGTTACCAACAACCTGAGTATGTGGGGGTGATTGCGTAGGCTGATAAGACAGTAATTGATAGTAGTACTGAGAAGTGAATGCGCTCGTAGTACGGTGCCTCTCAAATTGGTCAACAGTGTACCTTGTCATTATGCGTGTTTATAAATGTATAATACGTGTTCGGAATACCGAAAGTAAAGTGTTCTAAAACGCAAACATATATTGAAACATTTGTGAGGGACTATTACACAAAAACAGGAGAACGTATCGTTTTTCATGCTTGTAATGTGAGTTTAGAGAATGAGAAGTTATTTTGTGGTCTTCCTATACCTGTAATCCGGTTTGTTTACTACCACGTGAACTAGCATGTGGTAGCTAGCGCATACGCCGAGCAAAGTCTGTACAGTACAGTTGCTGTTAACATATTCGATCGGGCACTAAGTTTTAAAGCTTGGTGATAAGTGATGATACCTATCAAATGCAGCACTTGAGCTCGCACGGACCGGCTCACCGAGCGAGCAAACCTAGAGCCAGCCCTACGATCGGTAGGAGGCCCTTGCCCTAAAGGGATGCCAATGGGCTTATTTTATTTATTTTATTATTTTAGTAATATACTAGTACTAGTAATATACTAGTACTTCCACCAGTAGTTATACTACAATTTTAATTTTACTATTACTATTTTATTACCGATACTACAGTTTACGTTTAATACTTCCAATATTGCTCGTTTTACTTTTGCTTTCATACTTAACGACCGTGGGTGTCGGCATGCTGACCACATTCCCCCAATCCCGCCATCTGCCTAGGGTAAATGACGCAGCGGTCGGGTGGTAGGCCAAATCCCTCCATGGATATAGCGCCACGGAGTTTAGTTTTTTAATGGTATTATTGCAAAATATGTTATTTTACTACTGCTAGACTATTTACCTACCGGTACTAGTACCGGTACTTATTTTGCTATTCATGCAGTTACAACTACTCCTGTTGCGTAAAATATGATCTCCCCGTATGTGATTACCACATATTCAGGGTATGCTCCTAGTAAATTCATAGGTTACCCCCAAGTCAGGTGGTAGATAAATTTCATTGAAATATTCGCCTTTGCGAGTTGGAGAACCTCTATACCTATAAAACCACATTTATATTGGTTGTGGCGCGAACCTGTCTGTTACCTACTTACTTACTTACTTACTTACTTACTTACTTACTTACTTACTTACTTACTTACTTACTTACTTACTTACTTACTTACTTACACTTACTTACACTTACTTACACTTACTTACACTTACGTACACTTACTTACACTTACGTACACTTACGTACACTTACTTACACTTACTTACACTTACTTACACTTACTTACACTTACTTACACTTACTTACACTTACTTACACTTACTTACACTTACTTACACTTACTTACACTTACTTACACTTACTTACACTTACTTACTTACTTACTTACTTACATACTTACTTACTTACATACTTACATACTTACATACTTACATACTTACATACTTACATACTTACATACTTACATACTTACATACTTACTTACTTACATACTTACTTACTTACTTACTTACTTACTTACTTACTTACTTACTTACTTACTTACTTACTTACTGACTTACTTACTTACTGACTTACTTACTTACTGACTTACTGACTTACTGACTTACTGACTTACTTACTTACTGACTTACTTACTTACTGACTTACTTACTTACTTACTTACTTACTTACTTACTTACTTACTTACTTACTTACTTACTAACTTACTAACTTACTTACTAACTTACTAACTTACTTACTAACTTACATACTTACTTACATACTTACTTACATACTTACTTACATACTTACTTACATACTTACTTACATACTTACATACTTACATACTTACATACTTACATACTTACATACTTACATACTTACATACTTACATACTTACTTACTTACTTACTTACTTACTTACTTACTTACTTACTTACTTACTTACTTACTTACTTACTTACTTACTTACTTACTTACTTACTTACTTACTTACTTACTTACTTACTTACTTACTTACTTACTTACTTACTTACTTACTTACTTACTTACTTACTTACTTACTTACTTACTTACTTACTTACTTACTTACTTACTTACTTACTTACTTACTTACTTACTTACTTACTTACTTACTTACTTACTTACTTACTTACTTACTTACTTACTTACTTACTTACTTACTTACTTACTTACTTACTTACTTACTTACTTACTTACTTACTTACTTACTTACTTACTTACTTACTTACTTACTTACTTACTTACTTACTTACTTACTTACTTACTTACTTACTTACTTACTTACTTACTTACTTACTTACTTACTTACTTACTTACTTACTTACTTACTTACTTACTTACTTACTTACTTACTTACTTACTTACTTACTTACTTACTTACTTACTTACTTACTTACTTACTTACTTACTTACTTACTTACTTACTTACTTACTTACTTACTTACTTACTTACTTACTTACTTACTTACTTACTTACTTACTTACTTACTTACTTACTTACTTACTTACTTACTTACTTACTCACTTACTCACTCACTCACTCACTCACTTATTTACTCACTTACTTACTTACTTACTTACTTACTTACTTACTTACTTACTTACTTACTTACTTACTTACTTACTTACTTACTTACTTACTTACTTACTTACTTACTTACTTACTTACTTACTTACTTACTTACTTACTTACTTACTTACTTACTTACTGACTGACTGACTGACTGACTGACTGACTGACTGACTGACTGACTGACTGACTGACTGACTGACTGACTGACTGACTGACTGACTGACTGACTGACTGACTGACTGACTGACTGACTGACTGACTGACTGACTGACTGACTGACTGACTGACTGACTGACTGACTGACTGACTGACTGACTGACTGACTGACTGACTGACTGACTGACTGACTGACTGACTGACTGACTGACTGACTGACTGACTGACTGACTGACTGACTGACTGACTGACTCACTCACTCACTCACTCACTCACTCACTCACTCACTCACTCACTCACTCACTCACTCACTCACTCACTCACTCACTCACTCACTCACTCACTCACTCACTCACTCACTCACTCACTCACTCACTCACTCACTCACTCACTCACTCACTTACTCAATGGCAATAGACAATTCCTGAGCAAGCTAAAGGAATATTATCTATTTTATGTAACTCGAAGATTCATTGCCTACTCGACCATTTTTCAGTTTTCAGCAAGAAATTACTCGTATGAAGAAAGAAAAAAGAAAGAAAGAAAGAATGAAAAAAACAGCAGTGAATACTTGTTGGCACATTCACATCTCCTGTGGAGGTTTCAATTCGTAGGTCTATAAGAACGCCTTATGGGGGGACTTGTGAGAATGGTTGAAAGTGAACCTGAAGAGGATTTTTTGTTTTTCATCGTAAAAAATATTTAGGCACCATAGATATAAATGATAAAACCTGGACAGCTGATCGGCCGCAATTTTTAAATAGCCATGTTCCTCTAAAAGTAACTTGGCTAACATATCTTTACGTCTCTCGAAAAAAGGAGTTTTTTAAATTTTCTGTCTTCTAGGTAAACTAATCGATACAATATTCGATATAATCTCAAGAAATTTAGGGGCATTATTAAGATATTCTAATAAACTGTCCTATCATAAAGTGACCGTACATTTAAGTAGCTTTACAAAATACAATTTTTAAGAAGCCTATTTATATTATTTTATGAAAGTTTAAAAAGAAAAATTTTAATAACTTCAAACTTTCCTCTGTTAGATTGCTTAGAGCATTTAGGCCTGTAAACTTTCATTGCTGAAGCTCCAGTACAAGTCTGTCATACAGTTGTATAAAAATGTAATGGTTCTCCTCTGCAGTCTAGTGTCTACTGATTTATCGCAAAAAGTAGAAACCTAATAGAGCTGAAATTGTATATTAACGTAGTTTTTACACCTGGAAAGGTTATAGGACTACATTCATTCACTTATCTCCACTATTTAACATAATAGCATAATAATTTAAATTCAATATCGGTTAAAATGAACAGACCATTATACATAATAAATAAACAGATTCATAGCAATAGAATGGCCTACTATAAATCCAAAGATCTTTCCCCCTCTCTGTTTCAGTGTATTGCTGTGTGAAAATATTATGTCCAGGAAAGAACAAAGAATCATAAAACAATAGTATTGGAGCCTTTTAAGCTTTTATTACGAAAAGTTTAAAGAATAAAACATGTGAGAAATTCGTGATTATGCTGTTGCAATAGGTATAGTTGCTTTTAGGAAAAAGATTACAATTCTGGAAGGGGTGCTGTTTGGTGAAATTACGTATGTTCTACGAGGGCCGTCCACAAAGTAAGTTTCCCTAGGGCCGTTTACACAAACAATACAAAATTTCACGGAAATATTTATTGCAACAGATATAGCAAGTGTTCAGCTACTTTTCAACATATTCGTCACAGGAATTGAGACATTTGTCATACCGTGGGACCAACTTTTGAACACTTGTGTCGCAGAAGTCTGCCGCCTGGGATGTGAACCACTGTGTGGAGACAACTATCACCGCTTCTCTGTTATTCTATGTCATTTATTAAAGTGTAGGAAAAGATGAAAAGCACTGGGAGTGAGGTCCGGGCTGTAGGGTGGATGTTGAAACATCTCCTAGTCAAACTTTAGCAGGAGACTTGAAGGGAGGTGTTGAAGTCTCCACCCTACAGCTCGGACCGCGCACCCAGAGATTTTAATCTTTTCCTACCCCTCAAGAAATTACAGAGAGTGGTGATTTTGAAAACCTGAAGGACTGCTGTTTAACGCAGAAAATTTTAAATTTCCATACATTGTAAGCATATGTACGTAGCATGGACTGTAGGCTATCCATGGAGCTCACGAGTTCAACTCCATTGTTTTGTGTGTGATAATATTAACAACTTTATATGCTTTATTTTCATATTTCCAAGTTACAGCTATTGAAGTGTGTGAACAATGAGTTACTGTGAACACTGATGATATCTCTCATCCACTCGAGTTGCGTGTGGAAACAAATAAAATAAATTACCCACCATTCATATCATCCACTTGTTGCTCACACCACACAGACGTTTCTATAATAGAATCATCCTAAGCCTGTAGGACTAGGTATTTTTATTTAATGTGCAGGAAACATTTTCCCTTCAGGAATTGTGCATAACGGTCATGGAATAAAAATGTCTTCTACCTGAAACTCGTCAGAACAGCTCGTAGTTCAATGAGATTGTATTCTTATTCTTTATTCAACGATCAAACAAATGTAGGGTAAGGTGGTACATTTTCGAACATGGTACAATTCTGAACGGACTAAGATTTTTATCCATTTTTGGGTTTCAAATGTTAGCCAACCTCTTTTTAATTACTGTATATAGCGTCCATACTGATTGTTTTGTTGATCTGTATCCGCGAGAATGATGTTTTAAGTTTACTCATTCGGCCATAAAATATTATTTTCCAATCGAAGGTAAGAACTCCATGCTGGAAAAATGGCACGTTATAAAATTACTTATAATCCCACGTTGTGTTACTGGAATACATTGTTGAGGACCAATTTTTATCTCATACCAACAAATAGCGTAGTCTTTAATACGTAAGTCATTGGCACAACAATGGTCATTCGTGAGCGGAATTTGCAACAATGTATAATTTACAAAAACTAGCTCGAGGTACAAATACGAACAGATTTTAGGTACAATTTCGAACAGATTTTAGGTACAATTTCGAACAGTACTTTAACCCGCGATCGCTTGCATGGAAAAGCTGTTTTGCCATCACAGCATTCTGCATGTTTATTATTATTTACTGTGCCAGTCAAATATTTAAAGGATGGCTTTCAACAGTGATATTATTTCAACGAAGATTTATGAACTGCACTTCCTCTGGATTGTTATTACATCTCAGCAATTATGCAATACAGAATAGCAAACAGAAATCGTTCTGGAGTTGTTAAGTATTTTTTATTGTTGCTCTTGATGTTATGACAGACCCGCCTGCATGGTCTAGTGGTTGCTGACTACGGACCAGCAAGTCTGGGTTCGATCCCCGGTACCTCCTCGAATTTTTCTGAGGTAGGGCGATTTGGAACGGGGTGCATTCAGCCTCCTGAAACCAACCGAAGAGTTAATTCATAAAGAAGTAGCGGCTCCGGTTCAGTAAGCCATCAATAACTGACGTAGGAGTCGGCATGCTGACCACATACCTCAAACCTGTCATCTGCCTATTCCAAACGTGACACTTCATTATTACGCTCATATTATTGATAAATAATAATAATAAAATATAATATTTGGAAGAAAGCAATTCGTTCGTTGAAAATGCCACTGTTCGAAATAGTACCCACTGGTGTTTAGAATTGTACCTACTGTGGTACATTTTCGAACGATATTCTGGAAATGAAAGATTGATTGCCATGACCAATTTTACAGCTGTTTGACTTTCATATTTTTGTGAAGGGTCAACTATATTGCCAACTTTGTGATTACGATACAGTTGAACTTGTCTTAAGTTTACTGTGTTCATAAAATAAGAATATTTGTTAAGTGTTCGAAAATGTACCACCTTACCCTATTTAATAGATACATAAATTATTATCTTTAAAGGTTCCGGTTTTGACGAAAAATTGGCACAGTAACAAGTGATGAAATTTTGGATCATTCCTAGAATTATAGGACGAACGCTACTGATTTTGGACTAAATCGGGTGACCGGTACTGGAGTAACGACCAATTAACGGCTTGAAAATAGCAAATCATCACAATAGTACAAAGTCGCGTGGCTAACTCGCTCACAGAAATAATTGTATGCCAACTTCCACATAAGACAGAAACTTGAATTTTGGCATATTTGCAGCTTATAGCTTGTAACTGACGGAAATATTCCAAATCAAGCCGATTTTTTTTTCACCCTGAAAATATTTCTTGGAGGCTTGTAGTACCTAAACGGTAAGTCGACGAAAAAACTGATTGTTCAGCAGTAACGGATTTCGAGAGATCTACAAGTTTCGTCCTTTGACTTTTTGTCGTATCTCCATGAGAATATTATAGGAGAAAAATTCCTCCGGCACTGGGACTTGAACCCAGGACCTTTGGCTATTCGCGCCAATGCTCTACCAACTGAGCTAAGCCGGAGCTCAATTCACAGCGCCAGATGGAACTTCTCTCCTATGACTGATCGCCCTAATGGTCTACCTCACAGACAGACAAGTTATGTCATATGCAGTACTGTGAGGCACACTAAGAAGTGATTTTTGTGACCGGGCTCCCACTGTTATTGTACAGTTAACATTCAAGACAGATATATAAGCATTCATGAGCCACAGATTATTGTCTCTGTTGGACACTACATGAGAATATTATAGGAGAAAAATTCCTCCGGCACTGGGACTTGAACCCAGGACCTTTGGCTATTCGCGCCAATGCTCTACCAACTGAGCTAAGCCGGAGCTCAATTCACAGCGCCAGATGGAACTTCTCTCCTATGACTGATCGCCCTAATGGTCTACCTCACAGACAGACAAGTTATGTCATATGCAGTACTGTGAGGCACACTAAGAAGTGATTTTTGTGACCGGGCTCCCACTGTTATTGTACAGTTAACATTCAAGACAGATATATAAGCATTCATGAGCCACAGATTATTGTCTCTGTTGGACACTACATGAGAATATTATAGGATATAGGATTATAGGATTATTATTAGTGTGCCTCACAGTACTGCATATGACATAACTTGTCTGTCTGTGAGGTAGACCATTAGGGCGATCAGTCATAGGAGAGAAGTTCCATCTGGCGCTGTGAATTGAGCTCCGGCTTAGCTCAGTTGGTAGAGCATTGGCGCGAATAGCCAAAGGTCCTGGGTTCAAGTCCCAGTGCCGGAGGAATTTTTCTCCTATAATATTCTCATGTAGTGTCCAACAGAGACAATAATCTGTGGCTCATGAATGCTTATATATCTGTATCTCCATGAGTTATATCTTAGATTGAGTTAGATTTTATTTTATTTTATATACATTTAGTATATTTTCCTCACATTATATAATTTTGACACACTTATATGACAGACAGAATCGTAAAATTCAGAAGGAATATTGGCCAATAAGCTTGCAAAATTTGGTGTTTCTAGCTGTCCAATAAGTATGAAAAACTGGCTGGATAGCCGTGACGTCGTTCACGTCTAGGACAGTCCAATCATCCAGTTATTAACATTGATGTTCACTCACTTCCAAATGCATTAAAAGTAAATTCCAAAATGTTCAATTTTATATATTTTTAACTTCAAAATAAACTTTGATTTTTGAAGTGAAACTTCTTTAGCGGCGGTACCGGGTAAATCGGGAACTTGTGTAACGCTCCAAAATCGTCACGAAATTAATGTAACGCTGAAAACCGTCACGAAATTACTAGCGTGTTTCGGAGCGGACTGCACAGAAAACAATCAACTAAATGATTACGAGTAATCAAAGGAAATTTTTCAGACCAAGTACGAGGACCTGCAAATGGGAATGGTGGTGGTGGTGGTGGTAGTAGTATTAGTCAGCGGCGTACCAAGGCTACTTGGCGTCCAGGGCTAATTAGATGGTAGTCGCCCCTTAACACTAATGGCGAGTTCCACCGACCTTCGTTACGGCTAAAACGCGTCGTTTTCTCCTGCTTGTACCATGTTTAGGTTCCACCGAGCCTGATTAGTCCATCACGCCCGTTAATACTTGCGTTAACTTAAAGACAGAAATTCCTTGCGTTAAATCTCGCGTTTGCTTGGAAACAAGATGGCCGAATGTGGTTGCATGCTACAATATGCAATATTATCCACATTAAACAATAAACCCAGTACATTAATGCATTAATTATAGTTTCTGAAGAATAACATGAATACAAGGGAGTGATTCATTTATTTTCTTTGCTAGGGTAGAGCAGTCAGGTAGCCTAGCAGAATGTGACCCTCAGCATGTGTCTGGGGTTTTCTCACATTCCACAAGACAAACTAGTCACTCAGACGAGAGGATCAGTTTACACTGTAACACTGATGCAGGCGAGTGGTTACAAAATAAAATGTTTTTCGCAGTTGCACGACATACAACAGTATTCCGAAGTATTTCGCTCATAGTTACGCCTAGGCTACATGCCATCGAAAGTGCCGCTGTGTATTTGTCATTTTCTAGCTTGTATTATTACTAGTAGGTTTACGAAATGTGAAATTGATCAATATATCTCTATTGGATTACTTCTCAATAAATTAAGAGTACACGGTGTTTATTGTTATTGAAGAAAAATTAGGCCTAAGTCAAATCGTTTTTTGTGTGTGTTATTCCCGTGTTTATCCAGGAAAATGCCATTTTCTATCTCCTATGACTACAAAATTAAGGTAAGAGCTAAGCTGTGCACTTATCACATTGTAATAGTTTGCAATAATTTTATGATATGGTATAATAAATTGTAATAATATTACACCAGCAGTAGGCGTATAGCCTAGGCCCAATTCACATTTTATGTTTGATACATTTTTGATACCAATAGCATCGAAAGAATTACAGGTTAGCTTAAAAAATTATGATAAAGTTATGATAGGTTAATAGTGCGAGTGCAACATCATAAATTGTATAATATACTGCATTAATAAAATAAATAACATTAATAATTGCGTTCTACTACTAATGTTTATTTTCTGCTGTACTGTGAACCATAGCAGCCAACGTTGCCAATGGAAAAATGACTTTGAATGGCGAAGGAATCGGGTATGGAAACAATATAACATTCAATTTTTGCATCTCGATATATAAAAAAACAATACTCACTCAACATATTTATAATTTTGAATGATGTAATATGAAAATTACTAGTCGTGTGTTCTCAGGTTTAACATTGTATGTTGGCAGTAGCGACAGTGAATGTATGAGAAGCTTGTGTACCAAGATTGCCTGCCTTCTAACGCGCGTTTGGAAACGGGTGTTTATTTTAACGACAAAAGTATTGGTGGAACAGTGTCCACTTAACGCAGACGTTATACAGTAATAGCGCGTTACTAAAGTCTTCGTTTGGGTATATTTAAAGACTGTCGGTGGAACCGGCCATAAGAGGTTCAAGGTTCATTGAGTTTAATTTAAACACAGTTTAATATTTACAATTATTTATTTTTAATAAGTATTATGTTACTTTAACACATTATAAAGAGAAAAATTTTAATGAAATAAAACTGGAAGTATTATAAGGTTAGTTTGTTTGAAAAAAAAAATTGAGTCATAACAAAAATTTAAAAATGTGCCTTCCTAGCCTTGATGGATGCAAATTTATTTATAATGCAGTTGAAGTCTATAGTAGCAGCCACATCACGTTCAATTGATACAATTGCTAAATTACACCGTAAACTTTTCCTGTGTGCTCGGCGCCCACGACCTATTTCGTATTGTCTATAAATAGCTTAAAACGAAACGTTTATTTCATTTCTAAATAATATTTCTGCGGTATTTCACAATGTAATAAAGAAAATTTGACCAATAAAACCTTATATTTTGCCTGAAAAAAATTATTTTTTCTTAACTAAAAAAATATGTTTTTTTCAATTTTGGCGCCCCCTCTTTACGGCGCCCGGTGCGGCCGCTCCGTTCGCACCCCCCTTGGTACGCCACTGGTAGTAGTAAAAGTAGTAGTAGTGGTAGTGGTGGTGGCGGCGGCGGCAGGAGCAGCAGTGGCAGAAGCAGCAGCAGTAGTAGTAATAACAATAATAATAAATTAATAATAATACTTACTTGCTCAATGGCAATAGACAATTTCTAAGCAATCTAAAGGTAGGCCTATATTATCTATTTTATGGAACCCGGAGGTACATTACCGCGCTTAAAAAATCCAAACAATAAAAAAATCAAAGATCACAAATTTAAAAAATCCAAAATTCCAAAATTAAAAAATCAAAGATTCAAAATTAAAAAGTCCAAAAATCAATAATTAAAAAAAATAAAAATCCAAAATTAAGAATCCAAATATCCAAAATAAAAAAAAAATTAAAAATCCAAAATTTAAAAAACAAAAAAATGAATAATTAAAAAATCCAAAATTTAAAAATAAAAAAAATTAAAAATTAAAAAATACAAAACCAAAATTGAAAAATCTAAAAATCCAAAATTAAAAAAACCAAAATAAAAAATTAAAAAATCCAAAACATAAAAAAATTTAAAGAATCAAAATTTAAAAAATTCAAAGATCCAAAAATAAAAAAACAAAAAATAAAAAATTTAAAAAATTAAAAAATCCAAAATCCAAAATTGAAAAATCTAAAATTCCAAAATTAAAAATAAAAACATTAAAATTTCAAAGATCCATAATTTAAAAATTTCAAAATTAAGAGAATCAAAGATCCAAAATTTGAAAACTCCATAAATCAAACTTAAAAAATTAAAAATCCAAATTTCCAAAATTTAAAAAATTAAAGTAAAACTTAAAAAAACAAAAATCCAACATTTAAAAAAATAATATCCAAAAATCCAAAATTTAAAAATTAGAAAATAAAAATTCACAGAACGAAAATTTTTAAGAATCCAAAATTAAAAATTAAAAGATCCAAAATTAAAAGATCCAAAATTAAAAGATAGAAAATTAAAAGATCCAAAATTCAAAATTAAAAAGTCCAAAAACCCAATATTTAAAAGTCCAATAATGAAAAATTGAAAAAATCCAATAATAAAAAATTTTAATAATTAAAATTTAAACAAGTTTCACTTCTGTCGCGTGGCGTTCCACGCACAATATTTTTTTACTGCGTATTTGCATGGCTTCAGATGTTTTGACAAAAATAAAGGAATTGGTCTATTGTTGACGGAATGAATTTGTTGTAAATTTGTTCTATCAATATTCTAATTATCCCACTTATTCCTTCACATATTATGCTTATAAACTTTCTCAAGAAACCGTGTGGTCTGAAATATGGCCTAATAATTATCGTAAGACATAAGAAACTGTAGGACTATTGTAGACATTACGCCTGGTAAGAACTGTACAGTATTGTAAATAGTGTATATTAGACATTCAGATTCCAATATCAGGATAACCTATTGTAAATAACATTTGTGACATCTCCAACCCTAATGTACCTTCGGGTGAAATAGGGTTTTGTGTAATGTGGATATTCAATAAATAATTCCGCCTGCAACTTTATTATATCAGTTTACCTGATTATATTATGTTTGTTTTTATTGATCCAGTTTTAAAAAATTTCCATAGTTAATATATTTACACCAAACAGAATTTTGAAGAGGTGGTTAATCTCAAAATGAAGTAAAGTTAAAGAAGCATGTTTAGCAGCATTACAGAATAATGATAATCCTTTCGCACTGGCCGGTTATAGGCTAGGGTTTCCACCTTAGGTTGAGTCAAACTGAAAAATTCATTGCCACAGCCAGGATTTGAACCGGGTTCTTAAGCTTTCCCTGCCGCTGCTCTACAATTGAGCAACGTGCCGATACAACATTAAAGTGTGGGTCAGCTGGAGAATTTGTACCGGCACGTTATAGTGGTAGCTCAAAGGTAGAACAGCGGCATGGAGAGCCGAAGATTCTGGTTAAAATCCTGGCTATGGCATTGAATTTTTACAGAATAATGTTTGTCTGTAATTTGTATCACTACTGGCGCGATGTGCTCTGTGAGCTGATAAGTCTTGTCTTACATCGTTTATAGAATTAAGGCTACTGATAGGCCTATACAACCAGCTTACGTCTACCATTTTCCATGTTACATTTCTCTCAGAAAAAAAATGAGCTATGATTTGCCAAAACGTTACATGTATTCAGTAATCCATTATATAAATAAAATCAGGTAAACTGATGTAACAAAGTGTCAGTATGTTTTTGTTTAATCAGTTATGACTGCAATTATGATATGCAGAATATGTTTTTTTAATTGATTTCCAAGTTCAGCTCCAGATTTAATCATTAAGAAGGGCTTACGGAAGAACAAAGGTCTAGTTTTGTAATGAGATTAAAATCTTCCAGCATCAGCTGAACTGTACAGATTTGTGATATCTTAACAATCGCACACTCACATAAAAATACAAAAAAAGTCAAATTGGCAGGTTTCGGATTTTGAACCATGGACTCCAGAATGTGAGGCCAAGACGTTACCATCTCGGCCACCTGGGTCAGTTTAACGGTCTAGTTGGATAAGCGCATGTAAAGCAATAGTGTTTTTTGTCATAGCTAACTGTATTTTAATTTCCAAAGCCTTATAAGATCACAGTAAAACAATAGGCTATGTTGTCAACAACTGATTTCCATTTTTTTTATAAATTCTTTCGAATACGTATATTACCATAAAATAGGCACTAAATTGAGCATTACTCCGAAACAGGTCAACCGATTTTACTCAATATCAATAGAGGTCTTCCCATGGACATTATAAATGTGTATACCAAGTTTCATAAAAATCCGGTATAGCGTATTTGAGTTACCGCGTCTTTAAAATAGACACTAAATTGGGTTTTACTCCGGTACCGGTCTACCGATTTGGTCCAATATCAGTAGACGTCTTCCCATGTACATCATAAATGGGTATACAAAGTTTCAGGAAAATCCAATAAAGCATATTTGATTTATCGCGACTTCTTATATATTAACATAAAAGGCACTCAATTGGACATTATTCCTGTACTGGCCAACCGATTTGGTCCAATATCAATCGTCTTCCCATGGACATTATAAATGCGTATACGAAGTTTCATAAATATCCGATAAAGCGTATTTGAGTTATTGTGCCTTTAAAGTAGACACTAAATTGGGTTTTACTCCGGTACCGGTCAACAGATCAGGTTCAAATTAAATAGGGCACTTAATCTATTAAAATAGGCACTAAATTGGGTATTACTCCTGTACCGGTGACCCTATTTGGTTCATTATCAACAGGGTTCTTCCCATGGACATTATAAATGTGTTTTCCAAATTTCATGAAAATCCGAAAAAGCGTATTTGACTTATGGCGCGTACAGAAACACGGACGGACGGACAGACATTTTTCGTCCTACACACAATCTCATAAGTACCATACTGACACTTAATAAAATCAGGTAAACTGATGTAACAAAGTGCCAGTATGTTTTTTTAATCAGTTATGACTGCAATTATGATATTCTGAATGTGTTTTTTTTAAATTGATTTCCAAGTTAAGCTCCAGATTTATTCATTAAGCAGGGCTTACGGAAGAAGAAAGGTCTACCATCTCGGCCACCTGGGACAGTTTAACGGTTTAGTTGGATAAGCGCATGTAAATCAATATGTTTTTTGTCATAGCTACCTGTATTTTAATTTCCAAGGCCTTATAAGATCACAGTAAAACAATAGGCTATGTTGTCAAGATAACTGATTTTCATTTTTTTTATAAATTCTTTCGAATACGTATATTACCATAAAATAGACACTAAATTGAGCATTACTCCGAAACAGGTCAACCGATTTTATCCATTATGAATAGCCGTCTTCCCATGGACATTATAAATGTGTATACCTAGTTTCATAAAAATCCGGTAAAGCGTATTTGAGTTACCGCGTCTTTAAAATATACACTCAATTGGGTTTTACTCCGGTACCGGTCAACAGATTAGGTTCAAATTCAATAAGGCACTTCTTATGGACGTCATAAATGGGTATACCAAGTTATTTGAGTGATGGCGCCTTTCATAATCTATTAAAATAGGCACTAAATTGGGCATTACTCCGGTACCGGTGAACCGATTTGGTTTAATATCAATAGGGTTCTTCCCATGGACATTATAAATGTGTTTTCCAAGTTTCATGAAAATCCGAAAAAGCGTATTTGAGTTATGGTGCGTACAGACACACGGACAGACGGACAGACGGACAGACAGACGGACAGACATTTTTTCGTCCACCACACAATCTCATAAAGTACCATACTGGCACTTAATAAATGGCACATGCACCTAGTACGTGCAACTAGATATTATTCTAAACATCCTGTCAAATTTGTATCTGCAATAACCCTACAAAACCATATTCCTTAGCAACACACCATTCTTAAAAGGTATGAATTGCATGTCTAGGAGAATGCTTTTAGCCTATAAGCCCCTATGAATTTGTTGGGACTTCACAAACTTCTTGGTTGAAAATGTGTTCAGATATTCTTAGTATATTTGCATGTGTCCCATATACAAAATTTTAAATTGTAACGATCTGCCTTAATTGTGATATTGATGTATGGAATGTCTTTTTGCAAGACTTCTTATGTTAAACTGAGGCAGGATATCTTAACTAGCTATAACACTGACTAAAATAAATGGTGCAAAAATATGTTGCACAAACTTTCTCGCATATACGTGTTAAAGGCTAGCACAGAAGAAAGTAAATTATAGGGACAATTAAATTTTATTTATTACATTTTCATAAAACTAAGAAGTATCTAGAACGGAAACCATCAGAGTCGATCATCATGTTTAATGCTTTTACCGTGAAATAATAATAATAATGAATGACAGTAAAACTGCATATTATTAGTACTACTAGTACTACTACGGGAAAATTCAAATATAAGTCGCACCTTGGGATAAATCGGCCCCACCCAACCCACCCACCAATGCAGTTTCTTTTATACCACGAACTAGCGAATTCTTCTCTCCTCGTATTATGAAGAAACTCGTGAATGGACGTTGGAGGTGTGACGTCATACCACTAGACGCGAGGTGACAGGCTGACAAACTTCGCGGGAGATATAATATGCCACATTTTCGAAACCTACAAACAGTGTATCGTACATTATTCGAAAATGCAAGGGCGCTTCGCTACGGCTGCCGCCTACGCTTCGCGCACTTAACTATGTGGTTAGTGTTATGCATTATTTAGCTATATGTAGAGGTGAATACAAGGCACTTGCGACAATATATAAGGATAGTGGGTGCAAGGCACTTGCAGCAATAAATAAGGACAGTTGGTCACTCTGTTTCGCTCAGAAACAAAATATATCACACAGTCCGTGCAAATGTGAATATCGAATGGGCGGAACTTAAGGGGCGACTTATAATTGAATTTCGCCACAACTAATACTACTACTTAGGTTATATTGCACGCAACTGCATGTAGGTTATATCACGTGTTTAGTATGGTTGAGTGACCCATTAGTCTATAGTAGCAACTCATTCGTGTCATCAGATTCTATTGTTTAGTGATGTCTTCTTTTGTGATATTCAGTTTAAACTATTATAATATCCAGTGACGTAGCGGCGATGAGTTATGGAAAGTAAGCATTTCCTACAAACCCGGCGTTTGCCTTTGCGAATGAGGAAACTATGAAAAACCCAAGTCAATTTGGGCGGCCACAAGGTTTGATTTGAACTCAGGACCTCTTCCCTGTTAGCCCATATCACCTCGCTGTAATTGGTTTTGGTATGTTCATTGCGACTGAGCGAAACTGGTTGCATTTCACAACAATAAGTGTACATTAGGCCTATAGTTTTCTTGTTACTATGGGCAACAAAATGTCATTCATATTTTAATTGAAGTGTATGTTCTGAAATTCGCATTTAAGCCGTACTTATTTCGTTTTTATCTTGATATCTATTAAACGTATAAAGAAATGTGTTAAACAAAAAATGTTCATTTTAATATTCTCTACAACTTTACTTTGGTAGGTTTTCGTGTATCGCCTACTGTAATGGATATAATCTAGAAAAATTGAAAATGGATACGAGTAAAGTACCCCTTAAGTCATTTTTGCAGAAATACAGATATAGCCATTTTATTAGTCATAGATAAGAGTTTCCAATTTTAAATTTTTATTAAAATCGTTAGAGCCATTTTTTCAAAAATCAAAATTTTTATAAAAGTTTTCATGAAAAGTCCCCTTAATATTTCAGTTGTAAAACTAAATTTCTGGGCGGCTCGACAAAATTTCGAAAAAGTCCTTAATTCAAAAAATGAAGTAGCCTAAATACAATGAACCGTTTACCCGCTGTGCTTGTCCACAGACAGACGGACAGACAGACAGACAGACGGACAGACGTCAAACCAAAAACACGTTTTTCGGTTTCTAGGCATCGTGAAACATGCTTTCCCGGTGTTAACTCGATTTCGATTTTTTGTCACGATCACAATACTTTCTCTATACTACGTATAAGCGAGAAAGTAAAACATTTCTGTTGCATTTTCTATCAGCAGCTGTTATTAACTAATTTCTGGATGCTGATTTCGATCGTATTTTTTTCTGAAAGCTCTGGTATATTTTTTCTTCTTCTTTCTTCAATCGACATTATGTCAAAATTTCAATATTTCATTTTTACTCTCTGATCTCATAGTGTATGTGGAAGGTTATTTAATTAAACTCTCTTAAAACTAGCTTATTGACAAACATTAGATTACAAAATAATCTAAATGCCTTCAGTGGTACAAACTGAAACACATATGGTCATTTTAATTACCTGATTAACAAACATTAAATTGCAATGTAATTTTAAATTTCTCGGAGGCACAAATGGATACATAAATCTATAATCATAAGCTCTCTTAAAACTAGTTAATTAACAAACATTAAATTGCAATATATTCTAAATTTTTTGGTGCAAACTGAAACACATACAGCCACATTTGTTACTACGAGGGGGCAAAGCGCAAGTGCATACGAACAAGGCAGAAATTCGCGATTCTAGCTCTTGCGTTTGTGAGCTGTTCAGGGCGTGTTCCATTAGTGCATTCGGGTATCATGTTAGCCAGCCTGCTGTCATGTCATCTTGTAGACCTATATCTATTACTCGCCTTACTCTATTCCGGCAGCCATATCCTGTTTTTGAGTATTATTATGAACATGAAGTAGGCACATGAAATTTTCACTATAATTATATTTAATATCTGACTAGTCTATCTCCTTCACTCTCTTGAATAATGTGTCATAATGTGAAAAATTATGCTCACGAATGAAAATCACATAAGGCTAATAATAATAATAATAATAATAATAATATAATTTGATGTTTTGTTTTAATTCAAAAACCTAATCTATTGGTATAAGACAATTTTATTGAGTACTGTTTATACCGGTAGGCCTATACAGAACATATTAGTCTAATTAATTTGCGTAAAAACATAGTCTACATTTCAGAAACCATATTTTGTGTAAGTATTTGTGACATTTCTTTCCGTCCTCAGGACTTAGTTTTTTTTTCTTTCTTTCTTTTTCGCAGTTTCACCTCCCCCTTGGAGGATTTAAGTGACCCAAGCCGCCCGGGCCTTACAGGGCCGCGATCTGTCGGGAGAGGGATTATCTTTGGATCACATACATACTTTTTTGACCAGACAAGGATATGGAGGGCCTCCCCGGATGAGTGATCAGCCCAACGCGGGGCCACCTCCGAGACAACGCGAACACAGAGGACGATACACACCATTCACACACACACACACACTCACTCCAAACAAGGCGAGGATGGGGATGAAGATGATAATGACGGCCAGATGATATCCGGGGACCACAAGGACCTAAAGTTATCTGACATTTGTCTCACAGGTGAGGGAAAACCCCGGAAAAAACCTCACCTAGGTAACTTGTCCCGACCAGGAATCGAACCCGGGCCCGCTGCGTGAGAGGATTAAACGCATCCCCTGAGCCACAGCGGTGGACAGGACTTAGTTAACAAGTTGAAATTACAAAGTATTGCGCGAAAAGCAATACAGTATAAACTCTGTTAAGTCACGGAAGTGTATGTGTTTAATAAAGCTTCTTATAATAATTATAATATCAGTTTTGTTGTAATGGTGATCCTAACGTAGGACGAACGTATGGAAATAATTACCGTACTGTGCAGGCATCAAGTTTACTCACACCGAGACACTGCCAGTGAGTTCAATATTGCTTGAAGATTCGCGATATGCCTCATCTTCGCACAAGAATCAAAGACGTTGACGGAAGCAATTGGACCAGATTACATCCCTCGTGTACTCAACAATTCGCCATTCCTCTCGCAAACATGTGTAGAACTCAATGGAGGGAAACGAACAAACTGTACTGTGATTTTTCCATTGATGCGGGACTTTCGGACACGGAACACTGACGGTTTTTTACTTTATAGAGAAAGTATTGTGATCGTGACAAAAAATCGAAGTCGAGATAACACCGGGAGAGCATGTTTCATGAAGCCTAGAAACCGAAAAAAATATTTTTGGAATGACGTCTGTCCGTCTGTCTGTCCGTCTGTGGACAAGCACAGCGGGTAAACGGTTTATTGTATTTACTTCATTTTTTGAATTAAGCACTTTTTCGAAATTTTGTCGAACCGCCCAGAAATTTAGTTTTATAACTGAAATATTAAGGGGACTTTTCATGAAAACTTTTTTAAAAAATTTGATTTGTGAAAAAATGGCTCTAACGATTTTTATAAAAATTTTAAATTGGAAACTCTTATCTGCGACTAATAAAATGGCTATATCCGTATTTCTGCAAAAAGTCTTAAGGGGTACTTTACTCGTATCCATTTTCAATTTTTCTAGATTATATCCATTACAGTAGGCGATACATGAAAACCTACCACAGTAAAGTTGTAGAGAAATTTAAAATGAACATTTTTGTTTAGCACATTTCTTCGTACATGTAATAGATATCAAGATAAAAACGAAATAAGGACAGCTTAAATGCGAATTTCAGAACATACATGTCAATTAAAATATGAATGGCATTTTGTTGCCCCTAGTAACAAGAAAACTAGATAGTAGGGTACCTTATGTCATCCCGTGGGCTCCTTCGTGAAGAAAGCAACACACCTATATTTTCAGTTTCTATGAAGTCTAAGGATGCCCGAACCACTTGATGCTACTCTGGGGGTCGCGTCTGAGTCGCGTGATGACGTCATCAAAATGGCGGACGTAGCGTTTCACAGAAATGACCATAAAGTGAAAACTATTTAAGATAGAGACTTGCAAAAAACGGTTTTGAAATCCCAATAAAATGCTCTACTTTATTGTTTCTTACACGTATGGAGCTAAGACGGCATATTCTACCGAAAAATTACTCTTTTTGTTGAAAAATTGAAAAAATGGTCCTGTAGAATGTGTTCTCTTGAAATTTCAATAGAAGATGATGCCGTGCCATAAATTACATGCAGACAAATTTTTTGAAGAGTTTAATATTGATTCTATTACCGTTTACCAGAAGTTTCCAATGTCAATAGTTTTAATTCTGTGATAGTTTTTGTAAAACAAACAGCAATCTCCAAGTTTCAATATGCTCTTTCCTGAAGAAGGCAACACACCTAGATTTTCAGTTTCTATTAAGTCTAAGGATACCCGAATCACTTGATGCTACTCTGGGGGTCGCGTCCGAGTCATGTGATGACGTCATCAAAATGGCGGACTTCAATAACGTTTTACAGAAATGAATATAAACCGAAAAGTATTTGTGATGGACTTGAGGAATTTTTATTTTTAATGGGAATAAACTGCTAATGTAATAATAACTTAATAAATTTTGCTGTTGTTGTGTTTCTGCATGCTACACATTAAAATCTTGAATTATGATTACACACATGAAACGGAAAGAATACAATTAAACTGGTAACACTTCGCCTATCCGTAGACTGCTCGGATTGTATTTATGTTTTCTGTGATTTTCTTAATAAACGTAAATTTCCACAAACTTGGAAGAAATCAAATAGGAGAGTGCCTTGCAGTATTCAACAGAATAACTTTCTGCTCATTGCCCCTATTAAAAAAGGGGTTCATCCTCATCAGAGTCACTATCATCATCATCATCATCGATCTTCGCCTCTTCATACTTGTCCGAACCTTTTTCACACTTCTCTGGATCGCCCTCACATGCAGACATTTCAGAACAGGGCAATTTTATCCAAACTCATTTGCAGCTATTACATCTCGACTTAACACATGCACTTTTGATTAGTTCGAGTACATCAGAAGGAGCAGGTGGGTTGGTGCACATGATTGGGACCCATCGATTGTTCTCTTTAGTCCAACCAAAATCTGCTGGTGGGGCAAATTACATCTATTCCATTCCATTGCTTGCAGATGTGCCCGAAGTATAGCTGGTTCAAGTGATGTTTGTGTGGGAGGAATGAACTCGGTCCCAGATGCTTCCGGGTAAAAAAACCACCACCTCAGTTCACCAACTTCCTTTATCTCTGTTTTGGGAACATACACTTGATATATGAACCTTTCAACAGCCGCCGACGTTTCCTTATCCACAGTTTCCGTCTTTCCCAGATTTGCCAGATCAATGAGAACATCGTCAGCAGCTAGGAAGGCGTACCAGAAGGATATTTTCACTTTTCTAGAGAAGGAACCAGTAATATCTGCTCCTGATAGTACATGGAAACCTAGAAGTGAGTCGGACCGCAGTCATCCTAGTTCCTCGTAGATTGGTGACAGGGAAACACTTCTCCTTTTACTAGCGTGGCCAGTTACGACACGTGTGTCTTTTGGTAGTATTGGTTATTTATTTAGTGGTGAAATAAAGACATCAGTATCAGGAGAGTAGATTTTCAGCTCTGTAGCACCAGCATTTGCCGCATGGATAGCATTCAATATTATTTTTCAGTCAGCTTCTTCGGGAGTAGCCTACTGCTAAGGAAACCGGCATCCATTTGTGTCCCTCGTGCAACTTGTTGCCATGCAACCACTACATTGCGGTTGGTGGCTGCAGAATTTTCTAGAATACACTCTCAAAGGAATATTGAAAGTTCACCTTTCGTTTTCTCGTGTGAGAGAAGCTTCTTCGTTGCCATAGTTAGTATTCCAGCATAGTATTTGCTTCAATGTGATAATGGATTGGCACGGTATGACCCTGACGAAGTTCTCTTGTGGTACTTTTTAGAGAGCCCTTTATGTATGTGTCAAATACCAAATGAAGTTCATCGTATAATCCGTATTTTTGGTTTAAACTACTTATGAAATGATCGGCAAGTTCTGAAGGGTTCTTGATTGTTGGTGGTTTATCGAGTGCATGTAGCTCTGCCATTCCATCAACAACTGCAACACTAACGAAATCCGGTTGTTGGCTCCACTAATAAACTTGACACTGTGCTCTCCGGGTCTTGTAGTTCGCCGGTAACACTGTTGCGCCCGGTTAGAGGCTGCATTGTACTTGTGGGTAGTGTGTAAATTGGAAACGTTGATGGTAAAGCCTCAAGTATCCTAATAGTTTGCTCTTGTCGTTGCTGTACAAGATAGACCCATCTGGGGAAAACAATGACCGAGGAAGAACTGACAGCTAGTAATTGCTCACTGCGTTTCGCAGATCAAACTCCGATCTTGATTTTGCAACAATCAACATTATTGAGAAAAGATTTCTGTCCTCCTTCAGTTCCATAATGGCAACTCTCACAGGAATTCGTACCCTCTTCGAAGCTTGACGACAAGTTAATTCTACACCCTTCTTAGTAACAATTTTGACAGTGTTTTGTTATCTTTTTATCAAACCCTTCCCTAATACATTAATAAATTGTCAATCACAGAGAAGAATTGACACGATTACGCAATAATATGAAGCCCAGATCTCATATCAAATTCCTTTCTGAACAAAATTGAGCATATTCTGAGCCTAAAATGGTCTAAAATGAGCCTGAACTGGCTAACCATCACAAATAGTTTCCGGTTTATATTCGTTTCTGTGAAACAACACGTTATTGAAGTTCGCCATTTTGATGACTTCATCACGTGACTCGGACGAGACCCCAGAGTAGCATCAAGTGATTCGGGTATAATTAGACTTAATAGAAACTGAAAATCTAGGTGTGCTGCCTTCTTCAGGAAAGAGCATATTGAAATTTGGAGATTGCTGTTTGTTTTACAAAAACTATCACAGAATTAAAACTATTGACGTTGGAAACTTCTGGTAAACGGGAATAGAATCATTATTAAACTCTTCAAAAAATTTGTTTGCATGTAATTTATGGCACGGCATCATCTTCTATTGAAATTTCAAGAGAACACATTCTACAGGACCGTTTTTTTCAATTTTTCAACAAAAAGTGTAATTTTTCGGTAGAATATGCCGTCTTAGCTCCATACGTGTAAGAAACAATAATGTAGAGCATTTTATTGCGATTTAAAAACAGTTTTTCGCAAGTCTCTATCTCAAATAGTTTTCACTTTATGGCCATTTCTGTGAAACGCGACGTCCGCCATTTTGATGACGTCATCACGCGACTCAGACGCGACCCCCAGAGTAGCATCAAGTGTTTCGGGTATCCTTAGACTTCATAGAAACTGAAAATATAGGTGTGTTGCTTTCTTCACGAAGGAGCCCACGGGATGTGATTTTCTTACATAAGGTACCTTACTAATAGGCCTAATGTACTTATTGTTGTGAAATGCAATCAGCTTAGCTCAGTCGCAATGAACACACCAAAACCAATTAAAGCGAGGTGGTATAGGCAAACAGGGAAGAGGTCCTGAGTTCTAATCAAACCTCGTGGCCGCCCAAATTACCTTGGGTTTTTCATGGTTTCCTTGTTAGGCGAACGCCGGGTTTGTAGGACTTGCTTATTTTCCATAACTCATCGCCGCTATGTCACTGGATATTATAATCGTTTAAACTGAATACCGCATAAGAAGACAACACTAAACAATAGAAACATGATGCGAATGAGTTGTTAATAAGTCGCGTATTATGTGTATCGAAGTTTTAATAATTATGAACTAAATTCTTCTTATTGTAGAATATTGTTCACATTAATAATTTTAGTAAGTAAACCGTACACTGTTCTTATTAATTGTACTGGATTCAAAAACTTTTATCCTTCATTAAAATAGTTATGTACATAGAGTTTAATTGGCCCATAAAAAAGCATTCAGTTTTAATTTTTTTTTTTTTTTTTACTAATTTTATTAGGCTACATTTGTGGCTGGTTAGGTTAGATAGGTTAGGTCAGAGTTTCTCAACCTTTTTGAACCCGAGGACCTCTAGAATGTCTAAAAAATTTTAAAGACCCCTAATTTTACATCCCATTTTTAATAGAAGGCCTATATTCTTAATATTTGGGGTATTAATTACAGGTCATTATAACGAAATATGTGAAACAATTTTACTTCTTTAATTTCCACTTGCTTTATCATATTTTAAAATTATATCTGCGGACCATCTGCACCATGGTGGTCCGCGGACCATAGGTTGAGAAACGCTGGGTTAGGTTACCTAGGAAAGGTAGAATTACGTGACATGTTAGTTGAAGTTAGCCTAGAGAAATTTGAAAATGTAACTTTCAGAAAAATCGTAATAATTTTTTCTCTCGGGTATCATAATTCATGTCTAGTGCACACGGCTGTGTAACATTACCGTCGTAGGGTAGAATGTTTTCAATTATATTATACAAGTAGCCTAACTGTAGTGAAAAGGAGAGATGGATTGGGCCAAATTTTGCACAGAGTTAATATTTCTTTCCAAAGAATTGCTGGTGTGTCTACAAATTTTTAATTGGCCACTTTTGGTAAGTCTTAAACGATTTTGTAGCCGTGACCCCCTATTTTAAAATACTGTTTTACAAAACTTTTCTTATGTAGGGGCTCATTATTAATACGCACGCTCTTGAATCAGAGGATCAGTAAAATAAAAATTAATCTCTAAGTAAAGCGTAACAATATTTATTACATTAACGGTTGGTTATTATGAATGTTAATAATGAAGCTAAAACATCGAAGATATCGGAAGTTAATTGTGGTGCACAACAAAGTTTCATATCATCCAATAAGTAATTTATCATAGGACATGGATTTTTTTCTTACGGTCTTACTAATAATCCAGTTGTAACATTTATACCAGGAATATGTACAGCTGAGGAGAAAAAATGTACTAATAATCCATGCATAAGGCTGAATGTGTGCAACGCTTTACACATCCTGACCCTCTTGTATAGGCTTGACGTAAATATTCATGATGGCCGATATCCGTAACAGCCGGTCCTTTCGTAGATGTCTGAGATTGAATTTTGAGGCTATGCATATTCTGAGCTGCTTTTGCGGAATTATAAACATTGCTCCTTGTTTGCGGAACATATTTCCATACTTGTACCCATGATTACAGCTTTCTGAAAACAATATAATGAAATACTGAAACTAGATTTTATCTCGGCAGACGACGTGTTGCTGTTTGTTCACTGCTCCGACAGATAGCGTTCAGCAGTCCTTCATAGCCATGGGCTTGTAATGTCATGACCAGCGTGAAGTGTTTGATGACGTTTCACGTTCAAACCCGGTGTGGCAGTTATACTGCGTTTATTGGTAATACGGCTTATGTAGAACTTGCGCGGAGAACAACCAAACAACCGTTCAACGCAAATATAAGCAGCTTTTATCAGTAAGGCCATAATGAATAGAGGAGAAAGTGTGATGACTGAGGTAGTTCACTGGTTCCGCCGCTAGGTAGCAGTTACTCTGCTTGAGATTCGCGGGAGCAAGATTACTACGGGCGGTATAGGAAAAATTGCAAACATTCTTAAACAAAATAATACATTAATCTATTTCAAAATGACTCACCTTATCTAAATTGAATTGTTAGATACTTTTGACAATTTTCGGGCTGCTTTACACGTCTTGGAAGATCTCATCTCCATAAATAAACATGGCCGTGTGTAACAGTAATTTCTCAGATTGCAAGAAGCTTGACCATAACATTTCGTTCCACATCTTTCCAAAAATCGAAGATGTTCACAAGCAATGAACAATTATATAATATAGGTATGAAACAGCTAAGGGATGATTTGATCTAATATTTTGTTGCCTAGAAAATAGGGTAGAGGGTATGTTAGTATAATATGATGAGAATTTTTTAAAGAATGTACATTTGTATAGAAATAACAACGTATAATTAGGGTAGAAAACAGCTAAGGGATATTTTATAAATTAATATTAATATTACATTGTATAGAATATTACTGAGTAGGCTATTAATTTGTATTAATATTGTATTAATAGTAATATTACTTATATTAATATTAATTTTCTCCTGGCTGTATGGGGTAAGTTATGTAGGTGAAACACGGTCAAAAGTGTAGATCTGTGTACAAATTATGTGAACAGAGATAATATAAACTAGGGGATGGTTTGTGAATTTGCAGGGCATGGAAAATTTCATAAGCAGCACTACAAAAATAGGGCGCGTGATCTTTAAAATTGGCGTCTCATCATCCGATAAAGACGCACATACGCAAAAATTGTTTTGCAATGCATTCTACATATATCACACAATATTTCAAAGCATTTTCCCTGATTTTCTCATAAAAAAATTAAATCCTCTTGCCTTAACTACAGCCCGCTATTTGCTCAAACCCTCGACCATTCGCCGTTCGCTGTAACTGATGTACGTCTTATGTTGTTAAATTATATTATTAAAAAAAGGATCAAGATATTAAACTAATAAGACATTTGCTATAATAATTATACATAAGAATTACTAACATAAGTGAACAGAAAATATGATAAATAATCCAATAAATGCATAAATAAAAGTAGTGCAGATTTACTAAGTTAGAAAAAAGCTTCATTCGCTCCTTTTCCCCAACGGGTCAATCTTGCAGTATGGGTACAAGTAGTCAGTTAATATAGTATTATTATTGAGTCCACGAATAAATTATGTAAAAAATTTACGTTATTGCTGGTATTTTATGGAAAAGATGCCTGCCAATACCTCAATACCATTCTGATAGCTTTAGCTTTAGAGTAATTACTATTACTCGTTAACCATTATAAATATATAGGTGGTACTCGATTTATAATAAGATCCAAATATTTCACTAAACCTTACACGCTTGATCTCTTTCTGGACACAAAAATAAAGTAATAAATGTCGCATAGTCAAATTTGCTTCACCCTCAACATTTCACGATCGTCCCACATCATTCGGACAGCTGTGCGCCAGGAATAATTACCACTCAATTACTCGTAAACCATTCAAGATATAAAGGTGGTACTGAATTTAAAATAAAGTTGAAATATTTCACTAAAACTTTCTCGCTTGAAGTTTTTACGGGACACAAAAATGAAAAAAAATGGCGCATAGTCAAATTCCGTTTCACCCTCCATGAATTTTATGTAATTGGTGATGTTTATATAATGAAATAAAAACATTTATGTCCGCATTTTTTAAATCTCTGTTTTAACCATCAGAAGGACTGTTGTGCAGATTATTTCTGCACAAATTTCGCAGAAATAGGACCAAAGGTTAATTAAAGATTGCGAGTTTAATCATAAGATGCCAAACTATCATGATGCAGCATTGAGAAGTTGAAACGCAAACGAAGGTGCTGCCAGTGTTTCGGTGGACCGCCGCTCTCCCTATACCCACCATTGTATTAGCGGCGAAGTCATCACACTTTCTCATTCTATTCATTATGGTAAGGCTGTTACACTATAAAGTTTGCATTAATTTCATTCATTACTCTTTCACGTATAATGCCTGCATTCTTTTCTTCTTGATTGACCAGAGTTAGCCTCATGAAATGTTCTTATCTAGGGAGAAAGAACACAGTCTTCAGCCATGGGGATATTCTAAACATACCACAAAATGTATTATTATTGTTCTATGTAAATGTTACACTTTTGCTTGGGGATTTGTGTGTATTAACATTTTGACTTGTCGTATTATCTGATTGAACTTTATAGCTGTGGATATTGGGACTTATAATCCAAATTTAAAGCAAGTATTTAAATGAATGCATCACAGAAGCCCTTTCTTAATTGATGTGTTCACTTGCAGTCTCAACTGAATTCGCGAACGATTTGTATCTAGAGAGGAAGAACCAGGAAGATCATTTCGGCCCGAAAGTAAAGGAAAGAGCACAATATGGCAGAATATTTGATGTACAGATAAATTGACATTTGTGACCTTATTGTCAGGATGCAACTTGCAGTCAGATTACATTGATGCCGGAGGTGGTTACATACCATATTGAACTGAATTAAACAATTTTCTTTCTGTGACAATGAATTAACCTTTGAATGCGTAAAAGTGTGATTTTTCTTTTATTACGAGTAGAAATTTTATTATCTTGTTTCTTTGGATGTGGTTTATAAAATAAATACTAATTAAGTTATATTTAATTTAATATTCTTCAGTGTTGGATTAATTAAAGTATTATAGTTTATTTTCGACGTGAGTTAAGTTTCCCTATATCGGTTATTGTGTTGTGGATGATTATTGACTTGGAATTTAACACACCAGCAAAGCGTCCCCTGAAAATCCCAAAGCTGCCTCAGGACTGGTTCACGATTCGCAGAATCCTTCATATACTAGAATTTCCCTAGAGTTTTCATTTCAGCTTCTCACCATTAGTAAAAAAGGAGCAGATGAGTTCACATAGGCCTACATCTGTGCCGTAACATCTAATAAGTTGTTTTCATAGATATCCGGATCCATCGATATCAATAAAATAATAGATAAACTGATAAATAGATAAATGTAATAATAATTAAAGCCTGAATTATTTTGACCAGAATTTTATTAATTTTAAATAGAATAGTTAACTAATTTTAAAATAACAGATAAATAACATTTAATTTTTATTTGACACAAGCTGAGAAGGCCGGGCTTTGTTTTTGTAATTTGAAATTAACTTATGGAGGACTTTCTATTTTGAAACTCTAAGTCCTTATATAATATGTATGTAGAACTTGAAATGAAGAAAACGACTTATCACACTCAAACTATTCCCTCAGAAAACGCTAGATATAGCTTTCCTTATACACACCATGCCTGGGAGGGATTGAAATAAGAAGAAACAGAAATTCCGGTTACATAAGACTGTATTGTCTTGACCGAAAATTTTATTTCTCACCTTCATATTACCATACAACCATTTCGGGGCTGAAGTAAAAAATAAATTCAATATCACTTTAATACTTTCCTCCCCAAAAACCTGGGACATAATATACTACGGGCATAGGACTGAAAATTTCCATCCTATTTTGTCTTCTTTTAGATGCTTAGGATTATTTACGGACTTCTTTATAGCATACTCTTTAGCACACACTTCAAGCTGTCCCTGCAATACGACCTCTTATTCTACATCAAAATGTGAAGTGAGAAAATGATATTCTTCATGTCCAGGGTAGAGAAAGTTATGTGACAGTATCACACTGTGCATTATTTTCGTGGATTTCATTATTCATTATTTATTTTCACCAATGTATTACATCGATAGCATCAGAATTTGTTCAAGTCCAATGTTATGTAGTTCCCAAAGCCCTATGTGAACAATACACTGTTGTCTTGACAACTGAATTGGATTTCATTTTTTTTTTTCAGTATAATATTCTCACAAATTATATAAATTTTCAAGGGAAGGACTGGTTTGTTTCAATTTTAATGCTGACCGCGTTAGTTCTCGGGCTTTAACTGGGTAAAGTAAAGTAAAGTATTCCCTATTACAGGCCATGAAGGCCCAGAGGGTTCCAGGAGGTTGAGGCTCCCAGATTTTTAGACATCGGCACATGAAGGTGGTAAGGTTGTCAGCCTTACGCACCGGCCGCCTTTACCCCCAGGATTGCTCCTGGTACTCATTTCTGTTAGAGGCTGAGTCGACCCCAGGGCCATAGTGCCACCAGAAGGATTAGGCAATTGAAAAATCTCAACGACCTCATCGGGAATCGAACCCGCGACCTTCCGGTTTGTAGCGCAGCGCCTCAACCACTACGCTACGGCGTACTTTAACTGGGTATGTGTGCAAAATTTCGTACAAATTTATTTTTATTTTATATAAAAGCGAATGTGTGTTTGTGGGTATGCATGTATGTTTGTATGTGTGTATGTATGTATGTATGTATATTTGATATAATTATATACAATTTGTGTACATAAGTATGTATTGTATCCTTAAAATAGGATACTGCACTCTTATGATATCACATTGCACTTCCCATTTAACATTATGCTGTAGGATCCTTATCCTTGTCATAAATTGAATTTATGGCACGAATACATTGCTTAGGGTATACTAGTCACTTCCTACGATAGATATTATGTAAGTTCCAAACCTTTGTCTTCGTAGTAAGTTTTTCTGGTAAGATGAAAAAATTGTGTGTCCTGTGTTGAATTGAATTTAGTAACTTACACCTTTGGACATAATATATCTGTGCTCTTTCCTTCTTATATTGTCTTACACCATCAAATCTGTCTTCTCATATCACTCGACCGTTGCTCCTGGATGGTTTCCCGTTTTCTTCAGTTTAACAAGTTTCAAGTAAGGTACGGCCATTGCACACATGAAGTGGTCATATAGGAGAGCCCAGAATCAGGTGTCAATGATGTCGAAAAACGAAGGCAGATAACGCAGTAGTCGGTAAGACCCGTCTCCCCATGGGATGTAGTACCAAGAAGATGTCTTCCTGGATGGAACAGTTGGCTAAGTACTGGCTTTCTGTTCCAAAGTTGCAGGTTCGATCCCGATGCTTAACTGTGACAGTCCCCTGTCTGTAGATTTACAGATACGTAAATTGCAAAATACCGTATTGCGCTAGTGTAAACAGTGCAAAAGTCTGTTAAAGCATAAATTCAAATATACAGTAGCTTCTAAGGACAGAATGTTCAAATACAGCCACCAGAAAGAACAATAGTTTCTAAGAATAGTTGATTGATAGTTAGTCTAATAGTGTAACAGCCCCGGGAAAGGAAATGGAAAACATTTTACCTTGTTAGGATTACCTCACCTAACAAGCATTCCCAGAGTTATCTCTGCTAAGCGGCGGAAGGCCATTGCCTTCAAGGGATTTTTAAGGCTATTTTATGCATTTGTTTATTTATAAAATTACTCGAAAGGTAAAAATTTAAGAACACTATTAATGACGACAAAAGACCTAACTAGCTGTGCACAACCGTCGTTTAATAACCATGACAAATAAACCATGAAATATAGTTTCTAAGTATTGATGTAGTTTTCAAATTTGAGTAAACAACGCTGGCAACTAAATATATATAATAAGCAAATAAATGAAAATAGAGGACAATGAGGGCAATGCAAAATGTAGAAACATATTATCATAACAAAAGTAGGGATGTTTAATGATATGCATATGAACATATGCATTTTGTGAGGACAAATGCCCCTTCGAGCAATAAAGATATTATAATAGATTTTCAAATAGTGGGTGGCGTACATTTGTACAACCTGAAGTGATATGTGTAGTGGTCTGCCTGGTGGAGCGGCGTGTTGTTCGCTTCGGGGGCTGTTTGGGAATTTACGAGGCGTACTGTAATGTTGTGCGTGGAGTTAACAGCAGGGGACACTGACTGATGTAGCTACAAATTATCGAGCGACACAACTCATTTTATTACTTTGAATTCCCTCCATCACATATCGTCCCTGAGAATCTGCCACCTGTGTTAATACTCATGCATCTCTTCCAATATAAGCCCATTCCATACAACAGTGTGTTTCTGCACCCCATGAGGATTATCATAGGTTAAACTAAATGGGTTTAGATGATAAATCAACAGCTATTGAAACTATGAAAGGATTTATCCGCTGGGACAAAAATCTGCAGCGTCAATAATATAATTTTATTAATAAAATGACTCACATGTCTTTCTCTACCCTTCATATCCTGATTTTACAGCTAATAAGATGTTAATGGTAAATAACAGTTAACTAACTCCGTGGCGCTAACATCCCAGAAGGGACAAGGCCTACCACCCGATCGCTGCTCCATCTACCATAGGCAGATTTAGGCACAGGTGATTTTGTTATTAGGGCACATTTAAGCAATTTTAAATGCATAATTGCATGCATTTTTAGAGGATTTTACCCCAAAAAGCCTAAGATTCGGTAATAATCATATATTATATTATTACTTTTTTATAGGAACGTTGGACAGGCCCATCCGAAAAGTGGGACTATTCCAAAAATATAGGCCTATCCTCTTATCATTGTGCTCATCGCAGTTAGTGGTATGAAAAAAGTTAGCCTGTGTGATATTGGGTGACCAACCTGACTACTGAACAAATTAATTTGGATCCTTGGTTCTTCAAGATTGGTTTCAAGTGAAAGAAGTGAGCAAAAAAGTTCTCTACCAATAGTACATACTGTAAGTTTATTTGGCAATCGTTAATGAGCCTACTTGCTGTCACAAAATGAAATTACATTGCAAATTACATTAGGCCTATAGTATATGTTTCGTGATCATTTCTACATTATTCGATTGACTTCAGTTTCAGTCTGTATGATAAGCAGAGAATCGTGTGGATATAAGGTTGTAACGAGATTTAAGGCTTTTAGAATGAGCGAAAACAGGATTTTTCGAATAATTAAGTATGACTGCTTAAATATAATATCAGCAGCTCAGTCTCTTCATAAAATATTTATTTGCCTAGGCCTTTCGGTTATATTTTCATTGTCAAGGTCTTAAAATTAAAGAAAAATACGCATTAATCAAACACATTTAAAGAAGATAAACCATAATCTCACTTGTGTAAAAGATCACCCTTTGTCATAACATTTTATGTTAGCCATGGCTGCGAAATGTCTTAGTTCATGTTTCCGGTACTCAAGAATGCGATACATTAGTTAGGGTAAAGTTGCCTAAATCGCACAGTTTGATCTAGAATGTTTTCTTCCACATGCAGTGCCATTTGGCTGCATATATGATGAAACTACCAGCTCCGTATGTCATACTGTGGGATAGTTTAATTTGTTGAGTGGAGTTCATTTCGTCTGTACGTTTATTTTTAAATTATTCTAAGCTATGCAGAAGTATTTACAAGTTTCTCCTAAGCATGCTGTGCATTGGTAAGTTGTTTATTCTTAACTCATATTTTAACATTTAAATCCTTTTTTCAGCTATAATTTTACGATATAATGTTCACAAAATTAACATGAGGTTGATAATGGGGGAAAAGAGAATATTAAAGTGGCTCATACGATATAATGTTCACAAAATTAACACGAGGTTGATAATGGGGGCAAAGAGAATATTAAAGTGGCTCAGTTTCCATTTTTGTCAAATTCCATTGCACGGTTAGTGATAATTAGAGATAATTCTTATTAAATTGGGAGATGTTACGGACGATATTCTCAGCCATCTTTCAACGGGAAATATACTGCACTGTAATGTTAAATTATGGGAATATAAGGTTTGGTGCTATTTAAGCAACAGATTCCTAAATGGCACCAATGACAGATCATTACAAAATATTTGTTTTAAGTATTTATTAATGACTAAAAACTAAAAAAAATACATAATAAGGTATAGTACACGAAGTTATGATGGCTTATTTGTTGAGTTAAAGTGAAACATATTTATGAAGTTACCACACGTGTCTGTAAAGTGGTGCGATTTGGCAACCTTACATATTACTAGTAAATCCATGCGAACCTTCGCACTTTACCTCTAACAAATGATAAAGATAATTGAACTTTTATACAATCATATAACCTACAGAACGTACTAAAATCGTAAAAAATGTATACATATGCATTGTTTTCTTACATAACGTTGCACATAAGTTTATTAAAATTTTATATCGTGTGTATTAATCCTGTTGTGAAAATTCCCTAATCTACGCGTGAATATTTACCAATGAGGGATTAACCAAAACTTTTTTGTAGACATTTGACTCAACGTGTTGATGAACAAACCTCAAGAGCATCGTAAGGACAAAAACTCAATGAAACATATAGTCCAATGGTCTTCGAATGCAAGTGAACCTATAGAATTAACCTTAGGATTACCCTTCCTGAAATTACGGTATACATAGATGTTGGAGGTAGTTAAGTTATATGAAAAATGTATAGAAATCTTCCATTCAGTGGCCTCATAAGTTTTACCGTTCTCACGGGCTATGAATGATGCAACTTTGCTTGTGTATAAAATATAATTTGACTGAATAACTGACTCGTTCCTGGTGGGGCATAGGGCCTCCAAATGGAGGTTTCATTATCGATACTAATTTTGTTACGTTTATTTTCCGAGAGAGAGCAGAGGGACAGGTGGTAAGCCCATCGCCTAAAAAAAGTATAATTTAGTACGTATAACACTGGACAACAGCCAAAAAATTTTTTGCATGAAATTGGGCGTTTATTATGTGGATTTTAGTGCTGAATTCAATTATGTAAACAGTTTTTCTCTGGCACCCTCAGTTTCAAAAAGAAAGCCTGTTTTCTGAATTAGCACTGGCTGTAAATGCTTAAATTTCTGTTAAAGTGATTGACATAGTAAACAAGACCTAATAGCGATTATATTATTTATTTATTATTATTTTACTGCTTTAGTTAGTAAGGACCGTGGTGTTATAATAATTGGTCATGCAGTTCAAATAAAAGAAAGTTAAAAAAATATGCAACTAGTATTACAAAAAGTGCAGTATGACAAGTACAACTGGTCCATCTGTGGCGATTTCAAAATGATTGGAATACTGTTAGGATTGCAAAGAGGATACACGAAATATTGCTGCTTTTTGTGCGAATGGGATAGCCGTGATAAATCCAAACATTACGACACTAAAATATGGCCCCCCCGGAAGAATTTTGTCCCTGGAGAAAAGAATATCTCAGCTGAACCATTGGTTCATATATCAAAAATTGTATTGCCTCCACTTCATATAAAATTAGACCTAATGAAGAATTTTGTCATAGCATTAGACAAATCTGGAGCAGGTTTCAAATACCTAGAAGAAAAATTTCCAAGAATCAGTGCTTCTAAGTTGAAGAAAGGCATTTTTGTTGGGCCTCAGATTCGAGAACTAATGAAAGATCAGCTGTTTGAAAGTAAACTGAATCATGTGGAACTTGAAGCATGGATATCATTCAAGACCAATTTGCGAACAGTTCTTAGGTAATACTAGAGAACAAAATACGAACAATTAATTGAGAAATTACTAGGAGCCTATAGAAATCTAGGTTACAACATGTCTCTCAAAATTCACTTCCTGCATTCCCATTTGAACTTTTTCCCTGTAAATCTCGGACAAGTTAGTTATGAACATGGAGAAAGATTCCCCCAAGATATTTCCGAAATGGAGAAAAGGTATCAAGGAAGATGGAAACCCAATATGCTTGCAGATTACTGCTGGAGCCTCAAAAGAGAAACCACAGGAAAGTACAGAAGAAGCAGCAAACGGCAGAAATTTAACTGACAGCAGTAGAGGATGAACTTGAAAACGAGCTGGCAATGTTTTCAGTTATGTTAATTGGTTACTTTTACAAAAGTAAATATAATTTATTATGAAGGATTCTTCTACATACGAATATTACCAGTTAGTCTTTGATATTACGGTGACTTTACGTTTTATTTATAAATGACTGGACGTGTAAGTACACGATTTACTAAAAAACTGAGGGTGCTAGACAAAAACAAAGGCCATATTTGAACTCGGCACATTAAAATACATAAGAAATTATATGTTTTGTGTAAAAAAATATTACCAGTTAGTCTTTGAAATTACGGCGACTTTACGTTTTATTTATAAACGACTAGATGTGTAAGTACACTATTTACTAAAAAACTGAGGGTGCTAGACAAAAACAAAGGCCATATTTGAACTCAGCACATTAAAATACATAAGAAATTATATGTTTTGTGTAAAAAAAATATTACCAGTTAGTCTTTGATATTACAGCGACTTTACGTTTTATTTATAAACGACTAGACGTGTAAGTACATGATTTACTAAAAAACTGAGGGTGCTAGACAAAAACAAAGGTCATATTTGAACTCAGCACATTAAAATACATAAGAAATGATATGTTTTGTGTAAAAAATATTACCAGTTAGTCTTTGATATTACGGCGACTTTACGTTTTATTTATAAACGACTAGAAGTGTAAGTATACGATTTACTAAAAAACTGAGGATGCTAGACAAAAACTAAGGCCATATTTGAACTCAGCACATCAAAATACATAAGAAATTATATGTTTTATGTAAAAAATTTTTTTGAAGGTCAGTTTTGTTGTCCAGTGTAATTATTACCACTAATTTAGTTCTTTTCCTTTATGAAAGTCGTGGTTTTTTAACCTTTTAGCTTTCATTTGCTTTAAAGCTTCCTTGGAATTTCAAAAAAAAATATATATATTGACGAATTATATCTAAACATTTCGGCCAAATTCATTTTTAAAAAAGCAACAGTATGCAAGAATTATTCAAACCAGATTGAAAAAATCTTTCGACTGATACATCAATATTCTGTATTAACCCAATATCCGCTTTGAAATGTGTAAAATGGAAACAGAAATAATAAATGATGACGATTGTGTTAGGCCTATATATAATAAGTAAATATTGTAGACAAAATTTGAGAGAAATATGTACCCTGAAAAAAGGCACAAAATTTCAAAACGCTAAAGACACCATTCAAGAGGTTGCGTGCACATCGGCACACGTGCATATCGGCACAATCGCATTTTCGTGCACATCGGCATATTATTTTTATCTTGCAATATCATCGTGCACATCGCCACACACCCTTCGTAGGGGTGGACATAGAAACAAAGTTGGAATTACATTATCGTATTGAATGCAATGGAGTTCACAGTAACTGCTAGATAGACAGAAAGACAAACACTTCCTTCTATTATTATAGATACATACTGTGTACATTATTATTATATATGCATTGCTTAGAAATCATTCATGAAGTATCTGCCTGCGATTGAATGAGACTTTGAATCAACCTAACCCAACCCAACCCAACCTAACCTAACCTAACCTAGCCTAACCTGGCAACCTATCTACGATATCAACTGTCTGTTTCCTTAGCCGCTTAGCTAAGGAGCCTTGCCTTGGAGCCGTGGTGAAGGAGGCTGTAGGTTTGAGTCTCTATGTCCACCCCTGCCCCCAACGTGGTGTGTGGCGATGAGCACGATAACCATTACAAGATAAAAATACTATGCTGATGTGCACGAAAATGCGACTGTGCCAATGTGCACGACACCATTCAAGATACAGAATAATGGCAACCAGTAGCATATTGGGAAATCCATTCAAAACCGGTATCGCCGATTCGATATATTTTGGAAGATCAGTAATCCTTGCAAAATGTTCAACTTCAGAAAACTACTTTAAACTTCAATGCTTTCTCTATTTCTAACTTGTTTGCCGTTTCTTTAACTAAACTTAACGTTTTTTAACAAGAAGAAAAAAGTCAATTCTAAATAAAATGCTCCTCCAATTTTCTGGCCGGATTCCGGATATGAGATATTTATGAATCCTACATATAGACTGAATTTAACCCAGACGTTCTGAACAAGGGCACTTAAAATGTTGAGTGATTGTAACCTATGAGATTTTGAGATGACAATTATTAAGTCTTAAGAACCCTATATTTAACTTCTCAATACTTACAAACATTATTTTAAGAGATTTTTATAACAGTAAAGTCGACTATTCGGAATGGAATAACGTAATAAATAAAGAGTATCAATCCAAAGGTATTGGGATCAACCCAAGATCAGACAATTAACTAATTTAAAGTTAGTTTGGCATAGATTACAAACACGAATGTTCATTTTCAGTATCGATAGCATTCTCAATTGCTACCACGGTGTCAAGATAATTGATAGAGTTCACACATATTTACTAAGTCGACACATGGCATGTTTTGATAAGCTCAATTAATTAACGTCTTATAGATATAATCACTAACAAAATGTAATTTCCTCTCTCAAATGAGATCAAAGACTCAGTTTTCAGCAGGCGTCAGATCTTGACTGATAGCATTCCTTCGGGCAATTTCCTATTAGACGTCTCAAGTCATTTCAAATATAAGTCGGCCTACTCTCTAATCACTGGAGCTGCTATGGGACTTGTAACTCGAAATGTATGGGGGAATGAACTTTCTATGACGCTAAATTCATTTCTGACTTATGTCACAGGCCTACATATCTGCGTATTTTTTTCTACTACCGAATAATCTCTCCTAGCATGCAATCTCTGATCTTGGTTCACATAATCGAAGGCTTTGCTTATGTAAGTCATCAGAAAATTGCATAAGCAGAACTGTACACGAAAGCTTGAATAATGTAATCAACTAATCACAATATCACTTACAGTGTACGTTTGTATAACGAATTGTTTTGTATAAGAAATACAAATAAATGCACTTATAATACACACAACTACCCATCAAGAAAATCTCTGTAAATTTATTTTTCCTCATGTTTTTTCATCCATTTCCCATTCATGCTTTCATGGTGGACACCTGTATTTCCTGCTTCCAGTGTCGGTAACCTTACCTACCTGGACATCTTGCTTTTTTTGTAAACCACTTAAGTCATTCTATCGAAACCTTTAACTTTTGATATAAGTTAGTTATTCTTGCAGACGTAGAATATAATCATATTTCCTAGTTGAATTTTACCATTTCCTTCTTACCGGTATCTTTTCCTCCTTTTTTATATCTTCCTTTTTTATTTCTTGATACTTACTATTTAATTCGCCTAGCAACAAAGTATGATATGACTAATATGCCTGCCTTAAAGTAATCTATTTATCGAACGCCACCAAGATTAAAGTAGTCACTATTTTGAAAGCTTCGTACCCTTACATCTTAACGATAATCTTAAAAACCATTTTTTTAACTTTCCCAATCGAGATAACACCGGGAAACGAGTTTCACGATACGTATAAACCGAATAAATTGGTTTTGGAATGACATCCATCTGTCTCTCCGTTTTTTAGTGTTGTCGTCCCAAAAGTTTTGACAGGATAATCTATTAATGTTTAGTTTTGTTTTAATTTTTGGCTTACATAGAAAGGGTTAATATGAGACTTTTTAATAACTAGCAGATGCCCGCAGCCTCGCCCACAATTATTAGGCCTACTTCGAAGATTAATATTTAAGATCAACATAATTAAAACATAAGCTAAAAATATGGCTTTGGAATGCATTCCACGATTAGAAAGCGCCGCCTGGGAAACGACCTCAGATTCGAGTTGCCCGGCCCAGAAAACCCCTGCAAAGTGAGTTCCGTTCAAATCGAACAATGTTTGTCCATTTAGACCTATATTCATTATTGCTCTTCCGTCTAGCTTGAAATTTTCATATGTCTGCTTGCCTTCACATTATAAACAAACGAATCCACCAGGATGAGCCCACAGAATCGAAGCGATCGATAATTTCATGCGATATATTGAAAATATCGCGATGTTTTTATTTCCAACTTATGACAAAAGAAGGCAAAGCCACCTGCTTCGAAAGCGAAAAAAATCAAGTTTTCTGCCAGTTTTTCACTCATAACTCGCGAACGAAAGCTAAAAACAAAAATCCGGCTTCGAGTTGCATTCGGCCATACTTCAGTCTATCCATATTTAAAATTTCATATCTCTGCGTTCAGTAGATTTTGCTGGGCATCGCGCATAGACAGAAAGACAGACAAACACTTCTTATTACTATAGATTATTTAATTTCCACTATAAATTTGGTATAGTCTTTCGCTGACAATTGAGGCAAATAATAACGAAGTTATATCCTACCCATAATTTGGAATAAAAGAAGCATATTATTATTATTATTATTATTATTATTATTATTATTATATGCCTATAATAGGCAAGCCGTTTTTATGGTTTTAAAAGATGAAGCACATTTTTACGAGTACATTAATTTGTTCACAAGGACTATAGTAAAACTTAGATTGAAACCCGCACTATTTTGATTTGGTTCATGCTGTCTTAGCCCCTTTGTTGTGACACCAGAACTTCAGAACGTGCTGTTCATAACCTCGAACTGGTCTCTCAGGCTAATGGAAGAATTGCAAAAATACGTAAATATTATATAAATAAACAAGTAAATAGATAAATATAAAATTGATAAATAGGTAAACAGTCAAATAGCCTAAATGAATAAAGCATCATAAAAAAGAGGGTATAGACTACGCATAGGAGCGGAAGACATAAGGTAATAAGTAAGCTAAGCAGAGGATATACGGCGTATACCTGCGTATACCTTCGACTACACTACTGCCGTCTATCTGTGAGCAAGCGTATCGGATTAACGGTTCATTGTATTTACTCCATTTTTAATCAAGGAGGTTTTAGAATTTCATCGAACTGGAAGGAATTGGGTTACCATAACTCAGCTGAAATACAGTTGCTGTCATTTTAAGAAGGCCTCGTCCCAAACAATCGTCTTTCTACAAAAGAATATAGTAGCATTTTTCCATAATCCGAAAATCTGCACCGACTTCAACACCCACAAAGAACAGGTGTTCTTGTAGTCGCGTGGATTTCCCTAGTGTTGTCGTTGTCATTCAAGTAAAGTAAGTGCTATGGTACGTATTTGGCAACATTGTACTGGACTGCAGACAAGTGTAAATACGCCTAATTACCTTTCCATTCCCTGATTGGCAGGTCGAAGAGGATTAGGGTATCAGCAGGCAGAGGAAGTTCTTGGAAAAGAATCTTTAAAAAGTGGCACCCACATTATAAAGGGAACTTTTCATTTCAACTATTTTCATTCTTTTTTTCATGGCTCAAAATATTTCAATAAAATTACAGATTTCGAAACATCTACATGTGGCTAATAAAATAACTGATGGTTTTCCTGTAAAAATTACGTAGGGATTACTTTACACGTGTCCATTGTTCATTTATATTAAAAGCGTAATCCTCCCTCCTTCCCCTTATACTTAAACAGTTAGTGTGATATTTTGTACTCGATGCAGACCTGAGCAACCTGTTGCGGTCGATGAATGGTTTGGTTGTAGCTTAGTGATACTTACTCCGTACCTTAATCGTTTCACACAATAATATCCTATATTTGAGATTTTTATATTAACACTTTTTGTATTTGCATGCTTAGATGACGTACTTAAATGGATAGAAGCTTTGCATAATACTTTAGGTTTTTGAATGTGCAATTGCGGTCTTTTCTCGACAGTAACAGTTCTCTCTTCTCTTTCCTCTCTAATGTTCGCCTCTTTCTTAGCTACTTGTGCATCCCATTACATTGGCCTATACTCTGGTTTAATTACACCATCCTTCTCATCAGCTTTAAGTGGTATACATTTCTGTAATTATCCCACTTGCAGAAAAGTAGTCAAGCCGCACTTCAAGAAAACACTCCCTTCGTGTAATGTAATCAGTTAAAGGACAACACACAAAGAACTATCCAACCCAAGAAGGAATATTTAGTTTCTGCGTGTACATAAAAGACTGGTTCTTCATTTCTTTAAAATTGTTTGATACTCCTGTTATGTTAAGTATTTCCTATACAAGCCATGGGGGCCCCTAGGGTTACGGGATGTTGATGTTGAGGATTCCAGGTTTTTAGACATCGGTAGGCCTACATAGAGTGTCTTTAACCCCAGAAACTCATTTGCTCGTGCTTCTCTTTTATTGCAGGCTAAATCGCACCCAGGGTATAGTGCCACTAGGATTAAACAGTAATATTGACAAAATTCCCTCACATCCATACTTTACAATTAATACATATAGGTTATATTATTATAATTGTAATCTAAGGAATTCTTACACCCAAAGAACATTTTAGGTGATCCAGATAATTTTATCACAGTTAATCCATTAGATCAATTGTAAAATCCCAACTCCTGGAAGTATCCCAACTCCTAGAAGTACATCTCCTGGAATAACTTGAACTCATGTTAGTACATGCCGTAATTTTTTATGCGCCTTTATATATACTCATTTGAACCTCGTGGACATATCAAGAGTCAGGGTCTGTGTATATACCAATGGCCATGTAATTATTGACGTGCATCTGTTTTCTATTGTTGGTGTAATTATGGTGTCTATTAATTTTAACTGATATTCAGTTTTAACGAGTATGATGCAGAAGGAAATAGCAGCGTTGCCATTTGTCTTTAGGACTGGGGAAATCATTATGATCCCAAATCAAATTAGCTGACCTCGGGATTTTAACCCGGGACCTCCCGAATGGGAGTTCACCTCGTTCTTCTACAATATGTGATAAATTCTTTAGGGGAGACCCTCTCCTTCTTATAACTCAGGTTTTTTTAAACTCTTCCTTGTTATAGACCTACATAGCCTACTTAATATCCCAGGACAACAGCAGTTGTAGTGTGCTACGATGTTCAGGGGGATCCGTCTTGACCTCTTGATCTTATTGTTAATGATGCGTTAATAATTAATATGAATTATTTTCTAAAATATAATTTTCTTTCAGTATTTTCAAATTGAGTCTGCAATCATGGCCTATCGGAAACTGTAGATTTTAATTTGTTGATACAATTTCCAGAATTGGGTTAAAACCATAATTGAAATGTTTAAAACTGTAATTTTGCATCAAATAAACCGTACTTGAGGAAGTGCATAATTAAGTGCATTGATATAGAAATAAATTACCGAAAAAAATAATATTCGTGATTTGTGGCATGGTTTTTTGGACCACACATAGTAATAAAAATAACATGAAAGAATTTATTCCATCAGGATCGCTATTTTGCATTTCAGAACATGGAAAGCCAGGATTCTGCATTAATGTGGCCAATATCCCGTTGACTAATTGTAGCGCTGTTGTAAAACTGCTCAAAATAAGTCGGTTTAGGCAAACTATACATTTAAATTCGGTAGCTAAAACTTGATGTGGAACGGTTAACTCAAAGACTTTGTAATCACAGCAGTTTGTAGCGTGTGACAGTGCTTTGATAAATTGCTATTATCGCGGAATTGTGTTGCATGTAATCTGCATACATGAGTGCAAGCGCTCTTCTTCCGGTGCTAAATGCAGTGTAGTGTCTGTTAGAATCTGAATTGCAAGCTCGAATTAATCAGCATAATGTGTAAATTTCACAATAATTTACTATCATGAAAAATAAAACTTTTTAATGAGGTAATTACCTATCATAAGAATTCTTAAGACTCAGAATCATTTATTTGTTAGGCTACTAATTTTACGTTTCTTTTACAACCATTGTGTTGTATATCAGTCAAACAGGGGATAAATATCACTTTCCTACATAGACAACCCAGACGCCAGTTATCGAAAGTAATAAAAATTGTGACTATTTATTATTTTCCTTCAAGACAGAATATGTGTGAAATTTCAGGCATTTCCATAAAAATTGCACTTATTTTTATTTTTTATTTCTTTGCAGAAATTCATCTGTAAAAAAAATCAAAGCTATTGCCAAAAACAATTGCTACATGTAACTTAAAATATGTATGATTAGCAACATTTTGAATATTTGAAAATTGTTATTCGAAAAATATGAAAAATTCCTCAACTATTCACTATAGAGAAATTGCACTATTTTACTGTACAATACATATGGTAAGAGAAATATGGCAATATGTACTAAAAGTTTCCAGCTTAAAAATAGCCTATAGAAAAATTTAAATTTCACCCATCATTCCCATTAATTGTGTATTTCATGAATCTTATAAGTCAGGACCTTTAGGAGATGAATCAGATCTATGGGATATGAAGGGACTCCCTTGGTATGCGATCAACTCGACTCAGAGTTAAAGGTAATTTCGATCGATAACAGCAAATTATTGTTGGTATGCGGTATTCAGCACTTTCTATATTTCATAGAATCCCTTCTATTTGCAAATGGCTATATTTTTACTTACGAAACTTCCCTCATTAGAGGCTGCCACGTGGTTAAAGTGCACTTGTTAAAATGAAAATTGAAATATCACAGATACAATGATACAAATAAAATCTCTCCGTAAGGCACATTGTTATTAATTCAATTTTATCTTTCACCGTTAAAAGTAAAATTTATTTTCATTGCCTACTAGTGTTTTATAATTTATTTTCTATTCCTCACTACTATATTGAGCATTAATATAGGCCTAAATAAAGGAATAAACTTTATCAATGACAAATGTATTAGGCCTAGTCTATAAAATAACTTATTCCGCGAAATATTCACCGAAATAGAAAGAAGCCGTTTTATTTTAGCAAAAAATCAGACTTCTACAGATGAGATATGTAGGAACTTCTCGAATATGCTCCGCTGAATATTCTTGGGCTAATGTTCGACTGCAACGATACTTAGGGCGTGTCCGAAAGCTACATTTTCAGCTGGAAGGAACTAAATAGTTAACTAAATCAGCGAAGAGACATCAGAAGTCATGTTCGAGAGGTTCAGAATCCAAATTATGGTTTGAAACTTTATAATACTCTGATTGAAAAAATCCTGATTTTATAAAACAGAGTGTTAACCAATTTGATATAATTTTTTTTTTAAATTTAATATTAATAATAAATAATCTTACAAATTTTACCTTTCATATCTTTCATTTTCTATTTCTTTTTCTAAATGGCTAAAATAAATCCAAAAAAATTGTCATTTTTCTAATGCTTAATTACCTATTTAAATTTATTTTATAAGAATTGTTCACTGTTTTTAGTTTATACATATTTTTTGGTATATATTTTGTAGATTTTCAGTTCTCTCTTATTGAGAGATATGACAGGTGTGACAGCGTAGAATGAGCTTAGCACCCAGGGAGTAGCAAAATACCAAAAACCAGAAACTGTAATTATACAAAAGAATGGAGGGACGGGAGAAATAGCAATAATTTAGATAAAGTTCTAAGAATGCTAGTTTATTACAATTCAGTGTTGGGTAAATACTCGTGGTTTGAGCTCACAGACAATAACCTTACATGAAATCATGGTGTAATGCATTCTGAGAAGCAGGAATGCCTACCATAAAGCGTAGAAAATAGCATATAATATCAGAAAGAGCTGAAGGCTCGGAACTAGGCATTAACGTCCGGCAAGCATCCCTCCGAAAAAAAAAAAAATTTAAACAAAACGAACAAATAGAAAAACTGAATAAATGCCAAAACGCTGGTGGGCAAAACAAAACGAAACCTAAATGAATTAAACAGAAAACCCACCAGCAAAACTATAACTTAACAAAACATTCCTGCTATAACTTGAGTGAAGAGAGATTGAATTTACATAATGTAGTTACTGACCGTACTAATCCACACAAGCACGGCAGCAAGCGGCCTGCTTCCCGTGAATCGGAGCTGAAGTTCCACACTCCGCGATCGCCAAACAAGAACTGTCCCCGCGATTGGGAAAGAAAAACATCTTGCCTGGAAACGCCCCCTAAAGATAGTACAGAGTAATCCGTAAAGAGGGCGTTCGCGGGCAAGGAAAAAAATCGATAGTAGAAAAAGCCAGAAGGGCGAAAATACTGAACACAAACTAAACAAAAGACAGGATGCTTGCGCGAACAAAACAAAACGAATTTTGTACGTAAACACAAGTGAAAACAATATTAAATATACACACTAAACAGGTAAGCAAAAATGTTATCAAAGAACAAGTAAATAAAGAAGTTAATTAAATAAGTAAATCACTAAAGTGCCGGAAATAAGCGGCACATCCTCTCCGGCCCGAGAGAAAAAAAAATTTGCAAAAATTTTTTTTTTACAAAACTTTGACCATTCGAGAATAAAATCTGCCAAATCGAGCATAAAGTTCTATCATCAAAATTAGAAAATTAGGGTCCACCTTATAGATACTTGATAGGAACTTTGTAACGTAGATAACCAGAGTCTAGATCTTAAGTAGCCATTTCACCAGAACAATACACGATGTAGTCCATTCACATCGTTCATAGATAGTGTATAACCATATTATTGTAACAGTAGTATTTGTAGTACAATTAACCAAACTGCTTGGTGACGGAGATTCTTCTATAGTAGTAGTAGATGTAGAAACTGGTGAGTAGACTTGCACAGTAGAGGTGTTGTTGAATATGAAGAGTCAGCAGAAACATGTGGAATATGGCTGGATTTTGTATGTGGTACTAGGAAGAACAGCGCAGTGCGTCCCCAGCGTGTCAACCCAATAGCGTAGAAAAGGGTGGCCCAAGACATAGGTGACATTAAGCTCGGCAGAGAGATAATAAGTGGGCCGCAGAGGAGGGCAGCTCACCGATACACAATATTATCTGAAAATACACAAAACTATATGAAAACCAGGTACGTACACATTCAGAATGTCTCTATAGAAAATAACTCCCTGAAGGGGAAATGACAAATATTATAATACCTTTCTTGATAGAAATATAATTGAAATTAGTACTTCAAAAAGGATTTTTTTTATCTTTAACTAGGCAACTTGAAAAGATGACCCTAAGAGTAAGAATTAAAATATAATTATTTACAAAATGTATTAAGATGATCCTAGATTTATACAGATATCAAAGAGGCAGTATAGTTCCAATGTTTAGTTAACTAGAAAACTTCCGAAAAATGGAAGTACAATTCGAAATAAATTAATGAATAAATATATACAATTGCAATTAATTAAATTAATAAATAGGATAAAATTAGCTACATACGCCCTTTAATTCGGGCAATTTGACTTTGCAAGAGTTTAGTTGCTTTTTATTCTTTTAGTTCTTTTTTTTCAAAAGACCAAAACTTGTTATGAAGATGACAAATGAAATGAAAGTACTAGATCTAGTTTGTGATAGTGACATAGATGAAATGAAAAGATGATAAAGAGGCGTTTTGAGGAACAGGTGCCAAAGAGGAAAGTGTTTTTGGGAAAGCAAGGGTAGGCTGGATCCTTCGTAGGTGCTTCCACGCTGGATTCATTCCGACGGAGCAGGAGACCGCCTCTTAGGTCGGGCCTCATCGAAGTCGAGCTCTGACCCATTAATCTTTCTGCAGCCGTACGGGGGTCTGTAAAATAAGGAAAACAAAACCTCGGGGTTCAATACCCCGGAAACGGAAAACATTGTCCACGCCCCGCTGGGGAAGAATTCCCGGTAACTCCTCAGCCGTCCGAGGACAAAGAAGGGAAAATGCAACCTCCTCCATGGAATTAGCAGACGTGCCCGGAAGCCGCGTACCGAAACCAGGCATGTCCTCCCATGGAGCAGTCAAAGAACACCCGGAAAAACAACGGCAAAACGGCACCGCCCACAAACACAAAGCCATAAATTAATTGTCGGCAATGAAAAGTTACAAATTCATGGAAATAATCTTTCATAACCACATAATCCATTAGAAGTCATAGAAGCATATAGAAACGATCACTGGCGTTAGTTTATTCCAAACTAAAATTAGTTTGACTGTAGTTGGAGTGATGCGTACTTTAGCTGGACGAAAAGCAAAAGTAAATGCAATTGGTGTGAGAAAATTCAAATTCAAATTCAAAATTTGGGTAGTAGTCAAGTATCGAGTAGTTCATTCCTTTTTTGACATTATTTCAGTAGAGCTATTAGCTAAACACAGTAAAATTAACTGTGATTTTTTTTAGAACCATATTCAAAAATGGTGAATAAATAGTGGTAGACAATTTCTTTTTACAGGGTTGGACAATGCCTTCCATCCCGTAGAGGTTTTGATAGGTCCATATTAATTTCTTATGATCAATACAAACATAATAAGAATTTAATTTACATTTTTTTTCCAAATCATATAGCATAATATAAACAACAAAAAAACGAAAAACAAGCATAATATTAATATTATGATTACAGAAAAAACAACAAACGCAGCAGGTATGCAAAACTAAAGAAAAATAAACAGAAGAAAAAACAAAACAAAGACGGAGGATTGCAGCTGAACAAAACAAACGGCGGAATAAACCACGGAGCAGAGCAACGCAACAAGAATAACTGACGCAACAAAGAGAATATCAAAATGAGACTGACTGTAATAAGGAAAATGTAAAACCGAAATTTAGAAAATAAAAAAATATATATACTAAAGGGAAGAAACGGAATGCATATTTATCCTTTTCCAAAACACTGAACCCAATTCCAATACCAAATAATTCCAATTAAATCCAATTTGGGTTTTGGAAGATACTAACTGGCCATTCTTACGGAAACGCAGATAAACATGAATACGCGAAAACAGCATATTAAAAATACAATAGCAAAATATATATATATATATTATATCGAAATACCCTCAAAACGGGACTCTCAAAATTTCAAAAAAAATCGCCTTTTCATGTTTTATGAGAACAAGTGGGACTAAATAGAGGAAAAGGAGAAAAGAAAAGGGAAAGAAGAAAGAAAGAAAGAAAGGAGGAAAGAAGAAAAGAAATCCCTACACTTTTTCAAAATGTTTTAACTTTTAAATTTCACATATCTTAAGAAAATAGCCAAGCTTTTTTTTATACGTAGACCAATAGAAAAAATTTAAATTAACCAAAATTTTAGATAGAAAGTAAGTTTACTGACGATAGAAAAGGAGAGGAAAGACGACAGAGAAAACCCCAAAGAAGGAAAGCCCTAAGAAACAAGATAAAAAAATCCCCGCCTAACTTGACTCGGGCCACTTGGGAACGTCGGCTCCCATATCTCCATGCCCACACATGAAGACCCCTGAGGGTTGTAGTATGGGCCTTTTAGAAGAGTGTTAGGTTAGAAAAGACAAAATATTTAGTAAATTCCAAGAATGGGCGCTTTTCCCCAAAAACTATGGCTTTGAACCTGCATTAGAATCAGGAGCATCACAAGTTGCCACACAGGTGAGGTCACAAGGGCTGGACGATGAATCAGCCTTTTGAGTATTGACCGGGAAGCTCTCAAGTTCCTTGGCCTCACCCGTACGACATGGACCACGACCTTTCGTAGTCAAAGATCTGGATGTCTGTGATTTAACACTGGAATTACTTTGCGACATAGTAGGCTTACACCTTTTCTCTAATTCTGCAATAGTGTCTCGCAACTGAATAATGTCATTAGTTAAATCCTCGCGAATAACTGTAAGATCGTTAATGCGTTCTTCGCGCTCAGATAGCCTCTCATTAAGAGAACGCATTTTCAGAAGGAGATTACCATTCTCTTTTTTCAACTTTGGTTGGCAGAACTGAGTTTTTGACTATCTCCTACGGGACAAGAATTAACGCGAGCTGACAGCTGTTCACAATGAAGTTGTAATTCAGCAATTCTCAATTTCTGCGAATTGGAGTTGTCGGCCATTTCGGCTATCTCCTTGTTCAAACCTTCCTCGATAGCGAGCAATTCTGCCATACGGTCAGCATCCTCGCGGATCCGCTCAGTGATAGCTAACAACTTGTTATGCGATTCTTGAATATCTTTACTTAAGCTGCAATTAGCAACTTGCAAATCCTGGTTACTCAACTGTAATACCGACAACTGCTTTTCAAGATAGCTTTTCTGTTTACTGACCATGCTTAACTGGTCGCGCACAGCTGCTAACTGACGGTCCAATTTAATACAGTGATTGCAACCATTACCACTAGTGGAAGAATTATTACTCAAAACCTTATTCCGACATCCAGAATCTTTAACATGAGGCCTCGGCCCAGAATTATTGGAAGTGGGGACACGCCGGGAACGTGGAGTCCCACCTCCATTAATTCTCCTTCGCCGCTCCTGAGTATGTCCAATAGCTTTACTATCAAGGCAAGAAAGAACGGGCTGTTTACTCCCTTTTTCCTCCAGGTTAGGCTTGAAGTTAGTGGAAGTAAAAACACGTCGGTTACGGAACCTTTGGTTGTCTGGGTTATCCCAGCACTGGTTTGCCAAATGCCCCAGGCGCCGACACCGAGTACAGAACCGGCGCTTCCCCTTACCATTACTAATCCGGTTAGGCCGGCTGGTATCATCAATAGGGGCAAGCGTGGAGCGTGCCTCCAAAATATTTTCTAACTTCCCTAGTAGCACAGATCGTTGGGCCAATGTTGGGAAATGATCGCCATGTTTCGTTGGCCAACGGTTAGGAATGTCCGTCGGGGTTCCGTTGGCAAAGTGCATTTTACCCAACCAATTGCCAACTGTAGCCAACCAATATCCAACAAAATCCCAACAGTTGGGAATGTTCGTTGGCGATCTGTTGGGCCATCATTGTAATGCCAACAGAATGCCAACTGTTGCCATCCGAATTCCAACATAATTCCATCCATAAGCCAACCAAAATCCAACGATTTCCCTACATTCCTCCATTGGGTTCTGCTTTTTGCCTTGGTTTCATGTTTATTTTGTCACAATTAGGTAGTTGATAAAATATTTACCCCAGCAATTGCAATTTAAGAATGACTTATAAATCCATGCAAATCTTTCGCACTTCACCCCTTTTGATAATAGTCCAAGAAAACCAAGTATTTAGCTAACTAATAAATTCACTCATACAGATTCACAAAACACAGTATACAGTTCATATGTTGCTCTTAATTCAACCGTATACTGTATTTTGTGAATGTATAAGAATGAATTTATTACTTAGCTAAATGCCTAGTTTTCCTGGGCACCTATCGAAAGGGGCGAAGTGCGAAAGATTTGCATGGACTTGCTAATTATTCTTAAATTGCAGTTGCTGAGGAAAATATTTTATCAACTACCTAATTATGATAAAATAAACATGAAACCAAGACGAAAAGCAGAACCTAATGGAGGAATATAGGGAAATCATTGGATTTGGATGGCTTATTGATGGTTATACAGTGCTTTGACTGTACGACTTGGCCGGCAATCGCACGGGCCGCTCCATCGTCACAGATAAACCGCATGCGGGGCCAGGCGCGTGACATATCACGGTACTCCCGGCGAATCGTATATATTTCCGTAATTGTAATCACAATAAAATATGAAAATATAAAATAAAAATACAAACTTACCGTATCACAGGAGATGTTGGAAATGCCGTCCTTCTGCATCATTACATCTACGGCACCTTTTGAGGAAATTGCTATTCACACGCAGTAGTTCTAATGTATAATTATGTCGTGGCATTTTTAAAACACTTCAAGCAAAACTAAAAACTACTTTAACCATAAAAAAACACAAACACTGCTGTAATAATTATTCACGTGTGAACGCAATCAGATCACATGCTAGACTTCAGAGGTGAGACACGAGGCATTACTTGGGCTCTTGATGCATGAGTCACGGATAGTCGGCCCGTGCGATTGCCGGCCAAGTCGTACAGTGAAAGCACTGTAATACTAATGGTCGAGAACTTCATCCCATGAGGGGACAAGGCCTACTACCCATGTTGCATCTTCTTCCTCCATTCTTCTACATTGGCAGATGGTGGTCTTCATGACTGAAGCCGCTATTTCTTTATCAAGTGGCTCCTCGTCTTCATGAGGCTATGTGCACCCTGGTCCAGAATTCTATATCTCAGAAAAATGGTGATACATGGTATAACATAAGGAAAGAATCTTGGCTATAGGCTAAATAAAATTCAGAGAAATGAATAATGAATAGTTTATTGTTATTGCTGCTTTACAAGTTATGGATAAGTCATATATATATATATATATATATATATATATATATATATATATATATATATTATTAACTACATAACATGTATTAATAAACTTCATTTTTATGCAATGTGACAATAGTTGATTTATGTAAGATGATCTTTCCACCTTATGCCCTCAATATAGTCTAGGAAATCCAAGAATGTTACCATGAACGTTTACAATATTATATGGTGTTAATCTTTATATTCTCATATAAGTAACAATGTGCAATCTTTTAGCCTACTGTGATTAGTTAATTTGTTATACAGCTGTCTTGTGACCAGTTATAGCATCACCATTATTAGGCCTATACGTTAGAAATATAATCAACTCTATCAAGTAACTTCCATTCTAATTGCCTGTATAATTTAAAAACATAGTTCATAACAGGGTTAAAAGGCGTATTTACATTATGTTTGAAAAACAGTCTAATCTGATTAGCTTAACCTGTAAGAGCTTTATTTCTAAAATGCTGTTCCATCTATTCCTACAGACCTATGCACTTAGATTAGCTTATTCATTATCAAATAATATTTAAAAGACTTCAATATAGGCTTAAAAAAGCTTTAAAAATTTGTGTAAAATCTCTTCAAAATTCATAATAATTCTATTTATTATATTCTTAATTTACATTCAATTACAATTTTGATTGTAAGATGCAGTTTGTAACATAATCTGAGTGTGTTCGAAAACAGGCTGCTTAGGAAAATATTTGGGCCTATGGGAGAGATGAAAATGGGGACTGGAGGAAACTGCATAACGACGAGCTTCATAATCTGTACTCGCCACCAGATATAGTAAGGGAAATTAAATCACAGGGAATGAAATGGGCTAAACATGCTGTGCGTATGGGGGGAAAGACATCTAAAAAATGCTGAGTGGGAGACCCAAAGGGAAATGACCACTTGGAAGACTTAGACGTAGGTGGAAAGAAAATATTAGGATGTAGATTTAAGGGAAATAGGATTTGTGGGGGATAGTAGGATGGAATTAGTACAGAATTGGGTTGAATGCCAGGTGCAAGGGTATTTTATTTTTATTGTGAAATATTAGGTGACATGCCAATCGCAATTACGCATTACCGGCGTTGAGCAGCGGCTACAGGCATGACGGCATGACCTGGCATGACCTGGCAGGTGGCATGACCTGGCAGGTGGCATGCGGGAAGCAGCCAGGCGAGTGGAAAGGGGAACGCGTGGGGCACAAAGTTCCATTATTCCCATTTTATTCCATAATCTAGTAATATTTTACTTTTACAAAGACTGATGTTAAGATCATTAGCGAAATTGATTAGGCCTACACACAACATTTTAGAGTTCATTTTAAATTGAATTCTACAAACTGTAGCCTATTGGGGTTGTAACCAAAATTGTGACTGAATGTAAGCCTAAATTAAGAATAGAACAGATAGAATTCTTTAGAAATTTGTGAAGAGATTTTACATGATTTCGTAAAGATGTTTTAAATAACCTAATCTATTAAGTGCACATATAGGCCTATAGGGATAGATGAAACAATTTGATGGAAAAGCATTCTAGCAATCAAGTTAAGCTAATCAGATTTAGACGGTTATTCAAACATAATGTAAATGCATTTTTTAACCCTGACATGAACTATGTTTTAAAATTATACAGGCAAATAGAATGCAAGTTACTTGGTAGAGTTGATTATATAACTAACGTATTAGGCATAAAGCTCTATCCACAATGTGCAGTTGGCAGTCTGTAGTCGGTAGTCAAAGTAAAACATGTGGTGAGTAATGTACGCCATTCACAAAGTACAGTTGCTGTCAGCAGTCGAGAAATTCATCTTCGACTACCTACCCCAACTGCAAGTTACATATTACGAGATTGAAAATTATTTAGGCCTACTAGTGCAAAGAAATAGATTAGGTTACTATGAAAAGCAAGATGTATTTATTAGAGCCTACATATTATGCACTATAAATCGATTCCTTCCCATTATTTGTACTGTAAAATGTTTCCCTAACCTCAATGTTCACTTCATATTTTTTAGACTATATAATGAGGGCATCTACATTTCAATAATAAATCAAATATTTATACCTTAAGATTTTTACTTGATTCTGACCAATAATCATGCATGCTCCATGTAGGCTACTTGCAAGTTTGAAAACTTGAAAATCCCGCAATTGATGTAGATTTTGATCTGTAGAACTGCTGATCTTGAACTGCGTTTCAATTCAGTTGGAATTTCGTTGCTTATATGATGCTCCTTCTCTGCTTCCTTCTGCCTTTCTTTATGTAAATCATCTGAAACAAATTTGCAATAGGAAATTACAGTACTGTAACGTTGAACGAACCTTCAATTATAATATGAATGCAACACTCATAATACAGTATTGTGTAAAAATGATAACGTTATTTTAAGAGAACAACCAAAGGGCTTACCTAATATTATGTATGAAATATGAATGAGAATCAAAACAGTGTTAACTTCTTTACATATCAAGATGGCGAATGAGGAATTACCGTTACGGCGCTGTGCCGAGACCTACGAACACGCCGGAAATTGCCGAAGACTGGTGAGAAGATAAATGCGATCATATTCCAACGTTGGGCCAACAATCATAACCCCAACGGTAGGGCGGTAGGTAACGCCAACCAACAAATGAATTGGCCCAAAGGAGGAAATTACAACGAACCTTTTCCCAACATATCCCTACCATGCCAACCAAATCCCTCCGTTGGGCCAACGAAGAGTGCTACTAGGGTTGGGAAAATAGCTCTCAACTGGATCCAACTCCCAGGTGGCTCTAAGGACAGCAACAATGCACGAACCTCTGGCAATTCGGCACCTGCCAGAACAACCTGGACCGAATGTTGCTCAGAAAATGGTACCTGAAGGGCCTCAGCAACTAACTCAATATCTTCCACAAAATCCTGAAAGCTTTCCCCTTTACGTTGCCCACGGAAATAATGCTCCAGAATAAACTGATTGAGAACCGAAGATGGAAAAGTTTCGTGTAATAGTAAAGTATGAAGTTCTTGCATATTAAGGCCAACGGTCAGCGCATCCAAGATGGCGTCACCTACACGCCCCCGGACCCGCGGGTAAAGGCATTGTAATATGGACGCATAGGGTACGTCATACGCGGAAGCCTGCCTACAGAATTTGATAAATAGCTTAAAGAAAATGAAAACTTCCTGTGGCGACACTGGTTCCATGATTGGAAAATCTTCTAATAAGATCTGAAAATGATGGGGAAACTCCGCCATCTTAAATTGTGAGTTTTGTTCCGGCATAATGACTACAGTAAGTCTCAAAACAATTAATGCAAAAACCGCAATCGTCTTCGCGAATGCTACCACTTTGTGACAGCGTAGCATGAGCTTAGCACCCAGGGAGTAGCAAAATACCAAAAACCAGAAACTGTAATTATACAAAAGAATAGAGGGACGGGAGAAATAGCAATAATTTAGATAAAGTTCTAAGAATGCCAGTTTATTACAATTCAGTGTTGGGTAAATACTTGTGGTTTGAGCTCACAGACAATAACCTTACATGAATTCATGGTGTAATGCATTCTGAGAAGCAGGAATGCCTAGCATAAAGCGTAGAAAATAGCATATAATATCAGAAAGAGCTGAAGGCTCGGAACTAGGCATTAACGTCCGGCAAGCATCCCTCCGAAAAAAAAAAAAAAAAATGTAAACAAAACGAACAAATAGAAAAACTGAATAAATGCCAAAACGCTGGTGGGCAAAACAAAACGAAACCTAAATGAATTAAACAGAAAACCCACCAGCAAAACTATAACTTAACAAAACATTACTGCTATAACTTGAGTGAAGAGAGATTGAATTTACATAATGGAGTTACTGACCGTACTAATCCACACAAGCGCAGCAAGCGGCCTGCTTCCCGTGAATCGGAGCTGAAGTTCCACACTCCGCGATCGTCAACCAAGAACTGTCCCCGCGATCGGGAAAGAAAAACATCTTGCCTGGAAACGCCCCCTAAAGATAGTACAGAGTAATCCGTAAAGAGGGCGTTCGCGGGAAAGGAAAAAATCGATAGTAGAAAAAGCCAGAAGGGCGAAAATACTGAAAACACACTAAACAAAAGACAGGATGCTTGCGCGAACAAAACAAAACGAATGTGTACGTAAACACAAGTGAAAACAATATTAAATATACACACTTAACAGGTAAGCAAAAATGTTATGAAAGAAACAGTAAATAAAGAAGTTAATTAAATAAGTAAATCACTAAAGTGCCGGAAATAAGCGGCACACAGGTCAGTTACTAATCACGAGCTTTGATTATTACAATTTACAATTTACAATTTATTGTTTCAAATTACACGAAAAATATACATAAAAAGTTGATGCACCACCCGAAGAAGCAGAGCTTGTGTTCGGGGGTGGTTCAGTTCTATATATGAGAAAAACTTATACTAAATAATTACTTAAAACAATACAACATTTGGAGAAGTATGACAGAATATTATGTATAAAAGGTTAGAACATGTTCTTTTACAATACAAAGGTACAAGGTAATACAATATTAATACATAACAATTTATTTGTTCAAATTTTAGTAAAAAACAAATTAATTAAGTTCTATCCAAATTTTAAATTTTAATATGAAAAATGTTATAACAGCAATAGTAGAAAACAGAAGTAATAATTATAAAAATTTTCTAATTTTAGACCTAAATTGTTTGTTGTTTAAGCTATTTAGATCAGGATGGTTGGTAATAAATGAATTGAATAGTCTTGGGCCAAAACTTGAACAGTGCTTAGCTCCAGCAGTTGTAACATTTTTCGGTTCAAGTAATAAATTAAATCTATACCTTCGCGTTTATATACGTGAGATTCTGACTTGTAATTGTCACGATGTTTATGAAAATAATTCAGTATGACATACTTGTAAATTTGGTCTATGGTGAAAACGTTAAATTCAGAAAATAATAATTTGGAAGAATAGTCAGGAGGCTTAGATAAACAAATCTTTATGATGCGTTTTTGAAGACAAAGCAAAGGGCTGAGGATCGTTTTTGCAACTCCTCCCCACCCAATTATGCCATATTGAATAATAGAATGAATTAGGGCTAGATAAATCGTACGTAAAACATGAGCTGGTAAACATGAACGGAGAATAACGAATTTATAAATGACTTTACGTAGCCTATTGCATAAATATTCAATGTACTTGTCCCATCTTAAATGTCGATCAATTATGATGCCTAGATATTTCACTTGATTTGATTCACTTAAGGAGAGAGAAGTGCAGCTATTAATACAGCAACCTGAATTGTGTATTTTTAAGCTTAAATGTTTACTTACTTTTAATTGTTGCATACCGGTAGCTGTTAAAGCGAAAGGAACTAGCGTAGTTTTCTCAACATTTAAGGAAATTAAATTAAAATCCAGCCAAGATTTAACAAGATTTATACCTTTGTTTGCATTTTCGTAAGTTTCACTCCATGAAGAACCACTAAAAATCACAACGGTGTCATCAGCATATGAGTAAATAGAGCCATTAAATATATTAAAATTAATCTTTAGTAGTTCATTTATGTAGGCCTATATTAAAAACAATATGGGACCCAATACTGTACCTTGTGGTACACCGATATTTATTTTCCGGAAATCACTGAGATCATTATCTATTCTTGTAGCCTGAGTTCTATTACTTAAGTACGACCTAAATAAATTTAAAACATTTCCTCTAATGCCTAGAGCATGTAATTTTGTCACAAGAATATTATGGTCTACAGTGTCAAATGCTTTTTGTAAATGTAAAAATATACCTAAACATTTGTTTCCAGTATCTAATTCATTTATGATTTTCGTTGTGACCGTAAAAATGGCATCATCTGTTGACAGGTTAGGACGAAAACCGAATTGATTGTTAGATAAAAGTTTATTATTATTTAAATAATACATCAGCCTATTCTTTATACATTTTTCTAAAATCTTTGAGATACTTGGTAGAAGGGAAATTGGCCTGTAGTTATTTAATTGGTTCTTATCCCCTGTCTTATGAATTGGTACGATTATATCATATTTTTTTAAATCTGTTGGAAATATACATTGCGAAAAACAAAAATTAAAAATATGAGTCAGCGGTTTAGCTATGAAGTCAACAATTTTCTGTAGAGTTTTATTCGTAATACTATCTATACCAGGAGAAACACTAAGTTTTAATTTGTTAACAATATTAATTATCTCACTTTCGCTTATAGGATATAAAAACATTGGTGAGGACACTTTATATGGTAGAAAATTATTCAAGTTCGATGTCCTCTTTATTTTTTCGGCAATTGCAAGTCCCACCTTTAAAAAATAAGTATTAAATTCATTTGCCATTTTTTGCTTACATTTTAATACGACGCCATCATCACTTATAATTTCTTTTATGACTTTATTATTATTATTTGGTTCCGTGTCAGTAGCTTCATTGATGAGCTGCCAACATTTTCTGGGATTGTTCATATTTTTATTAAATTGGTCTGCATAGTATCTAGCTTTCGTGTTTTTTATAACCAGAGTTAGCATATTTCTATAAACCTTGTAATTATTCGACAATTCTGTGTTAGATGGGATGCTTTTTAATTTTTTGCCATTTTATCTCTTGTGCGAATTGATTTAATAATACCTATTGTAATCCACGGTTTTATTTTTCTGTATTTGGAAGGAGTGTTTCGGAAATTGTTAGAAGTATTTTTACATATATAGTTCTGTAATATGTTATAAAAATTATGAAAGCTTTCATCCCAATTTTGATTGTTAAGTACATTATTCCACGTTTCTTTTTTAATATCTAAGATAAAGTCATTATAATTCAAAATGCCATTTCTACGAGCTGAAAGTTCGTTAGATATATTAGGAGTAGGGAAGCTAGCATTAGATAACACAGCAAAAATCAGATGATGATCAGTGATTGAACTACTATAAATTCCAGGAGAAAAATTCCAATGTTTGTTCAAGCTTTTAAAACATATATGGTCTAAACAAGAATCAGTACCGTAATTTGTGGATGGCCTTGTAGTAGCATTTAAATATTTCAGAAACCCGAACTCGTGCAAAATATTCATGTATCTATGACCATTATTGTCCATTTTATTTTCTAGGATTTGAATATTAATGTCACCGACAATGACGTGACATTTTCTCTCTTTCGTAGCGGCAAGATAACTCTCAAAACTGTCTAGGAAATCGCTTTCACAACAATTAGGAGATCTGTAGATTGCGGATAAAACTATATCAATATTATTGTAAGTAAGATTCAAATGCACAGAATTGCATTGAACAATGTCAACGTCTATCAATTTAACATCTATAGAATTTATAACATATAAGTTACTACAAGGCCATCGCACTTATTGTATTTGTTAATCTTAATATACTTAGAATAGCCATCTATATCATATCCTGATTCAAAGTCAAGCCAAATTTCAGTTAAGACAATAATTTCAAATTTGGAGGAAAAGCACTGTAATAAAGCACACAATTCGGAAAAGTGTTTGTTTATACTACGTATATTTAAGTGCATTAAACTGAGGCCTGACGAAAGATGAAAAATGTAGTTATTGCATTCTACAATGTCATCGAATTTTGCTATTATTGCTATTGTTGTATTGCTCAATTTCAGTTAAAACACTTTCCATTATTAAAGTTAAATAAAAAATTTGAAAACTAACGATTAATATAATACATAATTATTTACATGTTACTCAGATCTCGGGAGTGGACAATTCTGATCACATTACTTTGTTCATTTTTTCGAACAAAGACTTTTCCATCCCGGATCCATACAAACTTGTAGTCATTCATTCTGGCTGCATCCCTTGTTCTATTTAGCAAATCCCGCGTCTCCTTGGTCAACTGCTCGCCGGCTGTCACTCTCCCCGGGGGTAGGTGGGTGTTGACTTTCTTAGTAGGAATCCCGGGGCCGCTAAAATCTTTCTTCGTCTCTTGTCTGAAGAGATGGAGCCATTCATCCCTGCTACTTCTCCTGAAGAATCGAGCGACAATAGGGCGGGTTTTTCCTGGTTTAGCAGGCAGTCTGTGTGCGATACTTACATCTGACAGTAAGTGAGCTCCCCCAATCGCTTGAGACACTTTCTCGATGTCATCATAGGTATACTGGCCGTCTGTTTCAGGGACACCAAATATCATGATATTTTCTCTGCGGGTATATTGTTGTAGATCATTAACTTCAAGCTTGAGATTCTCGTTTTCTTTGTTCAGAGCTCCAGGGCCGCCACATCTCGGGGTCAGGCCCAGGACCATTTACTGGTCACGGGCCCCTCATCGATCGCCGACCATCCACATACAGTTGACTGATTTAAGTAAATAAAAAAGGATAGTTTACTTTGACCATATTAATAGGTGTAAACACTGTAAACTTGTGTTACGTAGGTCGTTAGTTATCAAATGATACCAGAATTCATATTTCCAACATTTTTTTATGACTTACTTACTCACTTACTTACTTACATACTCAATGGCAATAGACAATTCCTCAGCAAGCTAAAGGAATATTATCTATTTTATGGAACCCGAAGGTTCATTGCCGCGCTTACCTGAGCCCGCTATTCAACCCTTTTCTGTGGTAACTCCATCCAATCATCCCTCGCAAATCCTACTTCCCTTAAATCTAACCTAAAATTGTCCTAGGTCTTCCAGGTGGTCTTTTCCCTTCGGGTCTCCCAGTCAATATATTTGAGATGTGGCTTTCCTCTCCCATGCGAGCAACATGTCCAGCCCATTTCATCCTCCGTGATTTAATTACCCTTACTATATCCGGTGACGAGTACAGGTCATGAAGCTTGTCGTTATGAAGTTCTTTCCAGTCCCCATTTTCATCCCTCTTGGGCCCAAACATTTTCCTAAGCACCCTGTTTTCGAACACTTAGATTATGTTCTTCCCGACCAGTAAGCGGCCATGTCTCACATCCATATAATACAAACGGCAGGATAATAATCTTATAAATCTTTATTTTTAGATTTCTGGATAGAAGACGAGAAGATAAGAGTTTTTGAACTGCATAATAACAAGTTTTTCCTTATTTGAGTCTACACTTAACTTCTACCTTAATATTATTTGTGTCTGTAATTACTGCTTCCAGATATTTGAAATTCTTCACTTGCTGGAACGATTTACCGGCTATTCTAATATTTCGTAGAGTATTATTTTGACGTTTCATGACCACATACTTAGTTTTTTCTGTATTAATTTCCAATCCGACATTCCTGCAGGCATCGAAAAGACTTTCTGCATTTCTCTCGATTGTGTTTATGTCATCGCCCAACAGACAGACGTCATCTTCGTAAGCTAAAATCGGGTGACTGCCATTTAATTCTAGGCCTACCTTGTTTTCCTGAACTTTCCTAATGACATATTCCAAAGCGAAATTAAAAAGTAAAGCCAATAGTGCATCTGCTTGCTTCAATTTGCTTCTAATGGCATACCTATCTGATATAAATTTCCCTACCCTGACTCTGCTATAGGTTTCATTTAGACACATTTTGATCAGCCTAACTAACTTTGGTATCCCAATCTCAATGAGGATATTGTGCAATTTGTCTCGCCTAACTGAATCATATGCTATTTTTAAATCTATGTATAACTGGTGAACAGACTTATTATATTCCCACTTTTTCTCCAAGATTTGGCGAATACAAAATATATGAGTACATATATCAGTATTTTTGTATTACTAGGCCTTATAATAGTATTTGTTTTTCGTTCTAAATTTTGTTTATCCTGATTAGTAAGTCGTTGTGTTGAAACGTCTAAATACAAAATTCGACACTACTTTAAAATGAATATATTGTGTTTTTATTACAATCAAAACAATTTCAAGAACCAAGCATAAACAAAATAAGGAGTTTAAATATTCCAAAAGCAAGAACTTAAACATTACAGCGGTATTATATTATACCAATAGTTGAAAAATGAAAATAAAAGTGGGGCTATTTGCTAAAACATATTACCAACATAAACACCTAATTAATTTAGCACAAACTAAATCCGCATTTTGAATAAACGTAGTGCATGTTTCCACCAATTGAGAAGCTTAGCCTGACTGAGGGCCCCTGGAATTTTAAACTGAATTTTATAAAACGTATCCCTGGCAAGCAATAAATTTTATTCCATGAGCCAGGGAACATTTTTGACGAGAGGGGGAAATCTTCCATCCTCTAATCAATTCAAGCCCTGGCTTAGACTCTTCACTTCTCCGTGGAACGTTTTTCTCGTTACTCATGTAACAGAACATTTTGTCAAACTTTTCCAATTTTCCATAAAATTATATTACATCACCGGGACCGAGACGGGCCCCTTTGGGGCCCGGGCCCGGGTCCATTGGACCCCGCAGCCCCCCCCCCATGTGGCGGCCCTGCAGAGCTCGCAGTTGGTCCTGATTGCTTTTGACATCTTTTCTCACCTGAGCCAACTCTTCACGCAGGTCGTCAAATTTAGTAGATATAAACTCTACTGACTGTTTCAGTTCGCCCACCTCCTGTTGTAGAGAGGATTTCAAATCCTCGAACATTTTCTTGATAGCCGAGATGATTTGGCCTTTGTCATCGCCTTCTCCCTTAGAAGGTGCGGCCTGTTTTCTTACCATACTGAAAGATAATGATTAGACCACAACAAGGAGCGACACAAAAACACGACCGCACTGTACGAGTGCTAGAACTGAACTGAGTACGAGTGCTAGAACTGAAAGTCAACTGTGGACTTCCATCTGTGGACTTTCAAAGAAGATTTTGTAATTCTTGATAATTAATAAATAAATGAATCAATCAGTAAAATCAAGTCCTTAGCATGTGGGAATCCAGAATGATTGCTTCATTGATAACTTGTAGTCTAAACCATAGCATTCTTGATAATCTATAGACAAATAAGGCAGTGATTGAAGCATGCATGTCGAAATGTCGTAGTATGCAGTTGTCTTCAAGTTGCTAAGTCTCTAGTTAACGACCTAAGCTCTCGGACACGGTCATATCTTGCTGGAAAATTTTTAGTAAAATAAAATGAGTATTTTTATGCTCCCTGTGCCATGTAATTTGAAAAGAAATTACGTCACTCATGCCTTGAAATCCCACGGTCTAGATATCTGTTAGGGGTTTTAATATTCAATTATTCTTCTATTTTTGGTCTGTTTATGTCGAATAAATGAAATAATTGACTCCTTTCTATTACTTCAAGGGATAAAATAAGGTAGAATTAACTATAATTATTAAGTCTAGTCAAAGCGGGTTACCGTCTCAGTCTTGTTTCCTTCAATCCAATATCAAACGAGGTCCCCTCAAGCTATGCACTTTGCGGTAGAACCTTCTGCAACTTTGTGATATACGGAATCGATTTATTGGTCCGCTCTGCTTTTATCACTGAACTAACTAGAAGCAAGCTAAGAAAGAATTATAAGATGGGACCACCTGAAATCTCGAGCGATATGGACAATGAATCTTATAAAAACTAGACTCCATTAAAAAAAAAAAAATAAGTGACTCATGAATAAACGAAATTATATTTGCTACTTTTATGTCTTAATTGCAGGAAATTATTAGTTATCAACTGAATTAATCATCTCTCAGAAATTCCTTAATTTTATTAAAAATCTACATAAATGATTTAGAAATATAACTTTCTATATACTGGTACCTAAAAGAGTGATAGTTTTCTTATCTGAAAATAACAAATAGCAATCGACAAATATTTTTACATGGGGAATAGGATTATTAGATCCTCTAGCCCAGCGGCCACCAACTCGTTGCACAATGAGTACAGCAGTCTGTGCAAGTTTACCCTTTGCACGCTAGAATCATTTAGTGTGCACACACCGCGTGGTATACTACCCCTCTTGAGTTCAGTGGTTGCATGCTCACTAGGCTTTTGAAATTCACAAATTATATTGGAATATCAACAGAAGATTGTTGTATAAGTGTACTATTACATTATTATTTACTTATGTTTTCTACAAAGAACATTCGTGAAGTCTTGATGTTTGTAACAATGCAAATAATGTACAATATATTCCTAGCAAAATAATACACACAAATTAATTCTGCAGTTTTGAACATAGTTGAAAAGTCCCTGATTTTATTCAATTTTATAATAATTAAATTGTAATGCCACAAGTTCTGTGAAATGAAAACAAAATCTAGACTCATTCCCTTAAATGACACACCTCCACATTTATAGCCTATTAATGAACACAAATACTAATACCATAATGAATAGAGGAGAAAGTGTGATGACTGAGGTAGTTCACTGGTTCCGCCGCTAGGTAGCAGTTACTCTGCTTGAGATTCGCGGGAGCAAGATTACTACGGGCGGTATAGGAAAAATTGCAAACATTCTTAAACAAAATAATACATTAATCTATTTCAAAATGACTCACCTTATCTAAATTGAATTGTTAGATACTTTTGACAATTTTCGGGCTGCTTTACACGTCTTGGAAGATCTTGGAAGATCATCTCCATAAATAAACATGGCCGTGTGTAACAGTAATTTCTCAGATTGCAAGAAGCTTGACCATAACATTTCGTTCCACATCTTTCCAAAAATCGAAGATGTTCACAAGCAATGAACAATTATATAATATAGGTATGAAACAGCTAAGGGATGATTTGATCTAATATTTTGTTGCCTAGAAAATAGGGTAGAGGGTATGTTAGTATAATATGATGAGAATTTTTTTAAAGAATGTACATTTGTATAGAAATAACAACGTATAATTAGGGTAGAAAACAGCTAAGGGATATTTTATAAATTAATATTAATATTACATTGTATAGAATATTACTGAGTAGGCTATTAATTTGTATTAATATTGTATTAATACTAATATTATTTATATTAATATTAATTTTCTCCTGGCTGTATGGGGTAAGTTATGTAGGTGAAACACGGTCAAAAGTGTAGATCTGTGTACAAATTATGTGAACAGAGATAATATAAACTAAGGGATGGTTTGTGAATTGCAGGGCATGGAAAATTTCATAAGCAGCACTACAAAAATAGGGCGCGTGATCTTTAAAATTGGCGTCTCAACATCCGATAAAGACGCACATACGCAAAAATTGTTTTGCAATGCATTCTACATATATCACACAATATTTCAACGCATTTTCCCTGATTTGTTCATAAAAAAATTAAATCCTCTTGCCTTAACTACAGCCCGCTATTTGCTCAAACCCTCGACCATTCGCCGTTCGCTGTAACTGATGTACGTCTTATGTTGTTAAATTATATTATTAAAAAAAGGATCAAGATATTAAACTAATAAGACATTTGCTATAATAATTATACATAAAAATTACTAACATAAGTGAACAGAAAATATGATAAATAATCCAATAAACGCATAAGTAAAAGTAGTGCAGATTTACTAAGTTAGAAAAAAGTTTCATTCGCTCCTTTTCCCCAACGGGTCAATCTTGCAGTATGGGTACAAGTAGTCAGTTAATATAGTATTATTATTGAGTCCACGAATAAATTATGTAAAAATTTTACGTTATTGCTGGTATTTTATGGAAAAGATGCCTGCCAATACCTCAATACCATTCTGATAGCTTTAGCTTTAGAGTAATTACTATTACTCGTTAACCATTATAAATATATAGGTGGTACTCGATTTATAATAAGATCCAAATATTTCACTAAACCTTACATGCTTGATCTCTTTCTGGACACAAAAATAAAGTAATAAATGTCGCATAGTCAAATTTGCTTCACCCTCAACATTTCACGAACGTCCCACATCATTCAGACGGCTGTGCCACTGCCTTCTTTATTTCTTACAAGCCATGATGTTAAATCTGGCAACATCGCATCGGTAGTCCTATCGGCTATGAACATGTCGTAAATAAAGCAATGTACTCCATCAGAATTATCGAAAAATTAAGCATATTTCAGCTTAAAGTAATCCCAGTCATCGCCTATTGTTTAGAGAACATCTGGATACACCTGAAGAGCAACTGGAGAGCATGGAGAAGGTAAAAACCGTGTACACAATGAGAGATTTATATACACAGTCACCCCTAATTGAGTAAACCAGAGAACAGTTTTTCACAGAAGAATTTCGTGTTCATCAGCTACAAACGACTACCAGAGTGAGGTACGGTATGATATTAGTGTTCTTAAGGAAGAATTGGCTGGCATTAAAGAAGAATTGAAGAGAAATAGAGACACTTCTACTGGTATGAACTTTTATAAAGTTGCTCACAGTAGGCCTAATTCATCTCAATGTGGCAGACGCCAAATCGTATATATGCAATCTCCTATCCTCCCAATATTACTACCAGCGTTTTCCTACAGTTTGGTGAAGGTAATGAACGGGATTCAAACCTTAACCTCAAAAGTGCTGGCGAATCAACACAGTTCACCACCGGAGGATGAACGAATGAATGACTTGACAGCAAATAGGCCTAACGGAAAGCTGAGTGTTCCCAAGGAATTAGGCAAAGTTATTCTTTTCAGTGACAGTCATGAGCGTAGTCTTCCACAAAGTGCATGTGACAAGAAAAGAGATATCAGTGTTCTAGGTTATATTAAACCTGGGACAACTAGCTCAGTGGTGGTACAAAATGACCCAGAGAAGTGTAGCAGCTTAATAAAATATGACTCTGTTGTGGGTTAAATAACAGAGTTCGTAGGCCTAACAGGATAAGTGAGGTTATTACCAATAAAATAAGAAAAAACGTGACATCATAACGTATGAGGAGACACTGAAAACTACGAATTCCTTCAGATAGGCTATGTGGAGTCACCGCGAATTACGTTATTATGCACATCACAAGTATATGCTATGTAATATATATAATAGACCTTTTGATTTCGCCTAAATAAAATCGGTATTTGTGAAAAAGAAAAATATCTGCATTAAAAACGTATTCAAATGCTTCCCACAGACCACCACAGATAGGACTACCTCCTGTGTTGTCAGATTTCAAGCATCATGGCTTGTAAGATATAGAAAGCAGTGGCTGTGCGCCAGGAATAATTACCACTCAATTACTCGTAAACCATTCAAGATATAAAGGTGGTACTGAATTTAAAATAAAGTTGAAATATTCCACTAAAACTTTCTCGCTTGAAGTTTTTACGGGACACAAAAATGAAAAAAATTGTCGCATAGTCAAATTCCGTTTCACCCTCCATGAATTTTATGTAATTGGTGATGTTTATATAATGAAATAAAAACATTTATGTCCGCATTTTTTAAATCTCTGTTTTAACCATCAGAAGGACTGTGTTGTGCAGATTATTTCTGCACAAATTTCACAGAAATAGGACCAAAGGTTAATTAAAGATTGCGAGTTTAATCATAAGATGCCAAACTATCATGATGCAGCATTGAGAAGTAGAAACGCAAACGAAGGTGCTGCCAGTGTTTCGGTGGACCGCCGCTCTCCCTATACCCACCATTGTATTAGCGGCGAAGTCATCACACTTTCTCATTCTATTCATTATGCTAATACTAAAGTTCTATTTCAAATAAAATTAAGATAAACTATAATCTCCATGTAATACAGCAGTTGGTTATCCTGTATTTGGACGTTACTTATTATTCATAGGAGTTTGGTGTAACCTAGTATTCAAGGGGCAGTGATATAATGCCAACCTGAAGGGAAAATGCACATGCACTACAATTAAAAGTAATGTTTTACTAGTAATGACACGAGACTGTTGCTCTGTTAAAAATTAGGGAAAATTCAAATTTAAGTCGCACCTTGGGATGAATGTGTCCCGCCTATCCCACCCTCAGTGATGCAGTTTGTTTTATACTGCGGTCAAATGGATAAATAAATATGAAATATACCACGATCTAGCGAATTCTTCTGTCCTCGTATTATGAAGAAAGTCATGATTGGACGTTGGACGTGTGACGTCATACCGCCAGACGAGAGGTGACAGGCTGACAAACCACGCGGGAGATATAATATGCCACATTTTCGATCCCTACAAACAGTGTATCGTACGTTATTCGAAAATGCAAGGGCGCTTCGCTACGGCTGCCGCCTCCGCTTCGCGCACTTACCTAAGTGGATAGTGTTATGCATTATTTAGCTATATGTTAGGTAATTCTCGCCTTGTCGGGAGATATAATATGCCACATTTTCGAACCCTACAAACAGTGTATCGTACGTTATTCGAAAATGCAAGGGCGCTTCGCTACGGCTGCCGCCTCCGCTTCGCGCACTTAACTAAGTGGATAGTGTTATGCATTATTTAGTTATATGTTAGGTAATTCTCGCCTTGTTGGGGGATATAATATGCCACATTTTCGAACCCTACAAACAGTGTATCGTACGTTATTCGAAAATGCAAGGGCGCTTCGCTACGGCTGCCGCCTCCGCTTCGCGCACTTAACTAAGTGGATAGTGTTATGCATTATTTAGCTATATGTTAGGTAATTCTCGCCTTGTCGGGAGATATAATATGCCACATTTTCGAACCCTACAAACAGTGTATCGTACGTTATTCGAAAATGCAAGGGCGCTTCGCTACGGCTGCCGCCTCCGCTCGCGCACTTAACTATCTGGTTAGTGGTATGCATTATTTAGACTATATGCAGAAGTGGGTACAAGGCACTTGCGACAATACACAAAGAAAGTGGGTACAATTTTATTACAACCAATTTCGTTTATACAGGGTAATTCTTGCTCAGAGTATTTAAGAACTCTTCAAAAATATTTCTGCCTCTAAGAGAATTTCTGTACAGAAACTGGTGCAGATAAGAAGCAAATAGTTCTTCTTTAGTGCCAAATTGCTGCCTCAACTGTCTTTAGCACGCATCCACGTGTTTTCAATGTTTTACGTGTGTACTTCAGGGTCGTCTGTGTCAACAAAATTTCGGTCATGTATAATAACATCATGTGTGTAGATCCCATTTCCAATTGTGTCCAGATTTCTGTAGGATCGCCAACCATCTGATATGATGTGTGTTCCTGGCAATATCTTCTGGAGAATTATGTCCTCCAGCGTTGCAGCTTCTCGATTTTCTACCTCCACCAAAAAGCATTTTCCACTATCTCGCTCTATGCCGCCAAAAACCCAGTGGCCATCTCTCCAATGGCCTCTGTGGTATTTCCTATGGATATATTTAGTTTCGTCTATTTCCACGACGATTTGATTTCCATGTTCATCAAATCCCCCAATTTCTCCAGGGGCACGTTCCAGGTAGACCTCGCACTCTTCTCTACAGAAATTGAACCAGTCCACAATGGTGTGGTCTTGGGAAATATTTGCTTCATGTTTCGTGTAGGCTTGGGGAAATTCGTATGCCCAACAGTACACGATTATAATTATTTGTTTAAACGACAAATGGCTTCCGCTAAAAAAAGGAGCCCTCTCTGATGCTTCTGGTCCGTTTGCATGGCCTACAGAACCATCTCTTGCCGTCCAATCCTTCTCGGTACCCGACAAGAGTACATGGTGCGAAGCAATTGACACAGGCCATACTATTTTTCAATAAACGTCTGCGCGCCAACCACTTAATTGCATTGTCTGCATTATTTATATGCTCACCAAGTTTTGTTAGCGTCCATTTTTCATCTATCACTTCTGCTGGAGCCAATATCTCGTTGTTTTCAACAATATTAATACCTCCTCTCGGTCTTCCCGCCATATTGTTTAAATATTGTTGCTTGTTATATTTGTAATGTTGGCTACGTGCTGTACCAATGCATATTGGATACTAGGTTACACCAAACTCCTATGAATAATAAGTAACGTCCAAATACAGGATTACCCAGCAGTTTTAATGAACAGTTCAAATAAAGCATTTCACACTACAAAATCACTCACTAGTGGAAGCTAATTTTCTTGATTTCTGTTGTCTCTTTTGTTGCAAAAGTTTTTCAACATCTGGAATCAATGTTTGTTCAGCGGCCAGTCATCTGACAGTTGACTTCTGCTGCGTGTTTTGTTTATTTTCATCAGTGAAAAAAAACTGTTCGCATATGTACATAGATCCTCACATAGACAAAATACTAGCAGCATGCCTATGCAATCAGGGAAGTATAGTTCTGGGAATCGTCACTCAAACTTCAATATTGGTATATATTACCCTAAATGTAGGGGCCGATGGCCTACATATTGGCTTAGTTCTATACCCGACATAATGCTTGGAAGTTGGCGAACGAGACGACCCACCCTGCCAACGGAACCCAGTCTCAGACTGACGTAACGTGGTGCACAAGGGTCGCACGGTGCAAGCCTGTTTGCACGCGCACAAAATACAGCGAGTTGGAGACCACTGCTCTAGCCTATGGGTGCGCATCTGTGGCACATCGTGTCACTGTGCGGTAGGGGAATTTCTCCCACTACAGTCGCCCTTGACGTCAGCATAAAGCAGTTTCGACGTGACACTGAACATGAAGAACAGGTTTCTTACGTCACAGCAAGGGATGGGGACTAAAACGTTTCCCCTCAGTTGCTCACCTATGCTAGCCAGTAGAAGACGCATGAAACAGAACGATTGGATGGTTGGAATATTCAGTGTAATTTTCGTAAACCCGTGTGAATGTAAAATAAAAAGTCATGACTCGGTGTTATTTTGTTCTTAAATAAAAAAAATAAAAAACAACTTATACCACAAAAATATTTCTTTCAGTAGGCCTATGTTGCATTAAATACAAGTTGTTTGAAATATATTTTATTCTCTGTTAGTAAACTTACTTGTTAGTTGTCAATTGTTGTTCTAGTTAGCCTACTACTCTGAAGGAGCAGTCTGCAAAAAAATTAAATTGACTTTCAACAATGTGATATTCGTGTGGGAAGTAATTTTAACAAATCGAGGAAGAATTAGAAAATAAACTATACGATGTCGTTTTTGCTATTTCCAAGATTCTATTAACACATTTCACACACGTATAGCAAATAATTTTTCCAGTGATAATGGAAAGTAAGTGAGAATACATTTAAAAAATACGGTAATTAATAATTACAAGAAACTGTTCACTAGTTAGCTTGGCTACGCTATACGAGCCTTATAAAACTAAGTCTGGCTAGCGATCGATAAAACGATTAGGCCTACCTTAGCTCATGCGCAAACAATTGCTGACAACAACCTATGATAACCAGCCTATGTCTGATGAATTACCGTACGACGATATTAAGAAATAAAATGGAACTAAAGACAATTAAGGATTGAAATTGTAACTTCAATTAGCAAATATGATTAAAATCCATGTTTCAAGAGCAGGTCCTCTGCAAGAAGAATCCATCGAATGCCTGAAATAAATCAAATGAGGACTACTTTTCTAGATTTCCTCAAACACAGGTTCCTAAAACACATCGTCAAAATGTTGGTCATCTGAAGAAGCTGATTCCGAAGTACAAATCTGACGAGTCCACTGAGGAAGTGTTGAAGAGTACTGAAATATGTAAAACTGCTTGCCCTGTTTCACTGCTTTGGAAGGAGAACTAATGGTCTAGAACCAAGGACACAAAACAATCTCTCCAACAGAAGCCTGCAGAGAAATCAGTTTCGGTGCTGTGACGAATAAAAACCTATTTTCGTAGTATCATGACAGAGAACCGACTGAATGGGTTTACATTAACAGGAATATCGCTTTCACCGCGGGGGTTCTAGAAATCTTTTGATGGATCCTCCTCGACTGCTGAGCAGATTCGCTAAATTTAATAGTAATTCAATGAAGAGACCTCGCATACAAAAAATATAAAATCTGTTCTACATTGGATAAAACGGCTACCATCTTGAATTGGAATCAAAAATTAAAATCCTTACACAAACGTCGTTGTTAATGACTTCAAAGAACGTTGGAAGGAAATCGAACATCGGGTTTGGTAGTGACTGCGAAAAAAAAATTACAAACATACGAAATTCCGGTAAACGATTATAGTTATTTCAGAAATGTGGTGGAACAACGTTGTTCCAATATTTCTATATGTTCTATAGGCCTAATATGTATTTCCAAGAAAATCTCTAGTGGAGGTACAAAACATTACTTTCAGACAATAGACAACTATTTTCATTTGAGAATCTCCGCCAAGTTTTCATACTTCATTTCACCCCTGCAGTTGATTTTCTAGTAATGAAGAATTTTTTTTAATTTCATTTAAATGCCACATATTTAATAGTTTCAATTTGAAGGGTATGCCAGTTATGAAACTTTTTTTTCCACAAAGAATGCCCAATAGCCTTAAAATACTTATTTAGTTAATAACAAAATAAGTTTGTTTTATATTGTAAATTGACGTCCATTAAAATCAACTAAAAAGTATTACTAAAACAATAGATAATTTAATGGACACTTTTATTTTTTGTATTTTTTAAAAATATTTTAGATCATAATATATGCATTTTTATTTTGCATTATTTCCCTATTTTTTGGTCATTAAATGCCTTGTCCTAGCAACAATATATCGTTATCCTGAGATTCCAGCTGACAAGTATTGAAGCGCCGGTATCAGTATCTACTGCGTACAAGTCCTTCGATTTTATTAAATGGAAGGTTGTCATATAGGCTATGGTAATCCTATTGGTGAATGCACTGTTAAATTCAAATTGTTCACATTCCTTGCTAAACTGAAACATTCGCTCGGTGAATATCCCATTAGGTTATAAATGCAGGCGTGTTAAACTCTCTTTTGTTGTTGAGCTTCATAGGTTGTATCCATTCTCATTCGAGAATAATTGTTTCTGTCCATTCCAATAAATTTAAAAATCAAAACTGTAAACCTTTAAAAGCAATAAAAGCGGAACGGTTTTTGCTAATGGTTAGAGGCAAGCTACCTTCTGCACATCATTTCAATCCGATCACCCATGTCTTCAATGAGTAGATAATTTCATTAAACTGATTGATTAATTTTAGAGTGCCAGTCGGGTTAAATTAATTCAATTCAAAGTATTCAGTGTTGTCATCAGTGCCCTCGTGAATGTTATTCCTGTTGCTGTGACATTACCAATTATCTCTTGACAGAGTGCAGTGTTTCGATCACCCACACTCACGCATACAGAACTGCAGTAGCTTTTGCAAGTGAATTTGCACCTTCTGTTACTTGGAATAGAATTGAGAGTCATTATTGTAAATTTTATTTCATATTAACTTTTTAAAAATATTCTCTGTCTTTCATACACAGAGCGGTCGCAAATATTGTGTCCTATTGTCGGAGCACTGCTCCTCGGCACAGTTCCGTAGCGACTGTGGCCAATTCGGATCCCGTGCACCTGGTTGGAGAAAGGAATGTTTAATCCCGCAAAATAATAGTATTACCTATGATTCTTTTTTAGTGAAACTTCTTTAGGCGCGCTAGGAGTAAATCGAGAGCTAACCCAAAGTTGCTTTACGCTCTAGCGTTACGAACAAAATCGTCACGAAAGTAGTGGGGGTAAGTAGCAAACATAGAATTGTTATCGAAAGAGTGGGGCCATGGGAGCGCGCGGGGGAAAGGTATCAGGCATTGAGGTGGGGAGGCTATTACTGCTTCGAGCTAGTGGCGTGGTGAGCCCATCACCATTATAGATGGCTCTGCTCGTTGCGTGAGCATCGTTTACACGTCACTAACGTTCTCGGAAACTTGATCAAAGCATCCCGTTCATGTAAACAAACACAGTGGCTACGATCAGTGCCAGTTTGGGCATTCGTTCACCACAACTGTATTATTGTTTTATACGTATTCGATTTAAAATGCCGAAAAAGTGAATTTCTTATTTTATTTTTTATTCAGATGATTTCCTTCTTCCGTTCTATACAATTATATGTATTCCTCTATTTCACTCTCAACGTTGCCTAGAAAGTTTCACTTCTGTCGCGTGGCGATCCACGCACCAGATCTTTTTAGCTCACCTTGATTATAAGAGGTATTGTCCCTCCATTAACAAACATTTATGTCCCCTTCATAGAAAATTTGCTTTTAAGCTTAAATACATACATTCTTCTTCGGTGAACACTGCCTAATTTGATTCTGATGCTAATGATTCTCTCCTATTTCATTAATTTTCTCTTCAGTAAATAAGTCTTTTACAAGTCTTTGCGATGCGTTTATTTCAGAAAACATAATTGTGGAAATGTGCGCAAAAAGTTCGCAAGATAATATCCCGATATTCTGATCTTGGACAGAAGGACTCCATGTAAAGTTGTAAAAAGTGTAAGGAATACTTTCAAGTAGAATAAATAACCAATAAAACATCCATGAATACTTACCGAGAAGATTGATGAAATGGGAAAGAGATTAGAACAGCATCAGAATTGGATTAGGCAGAATTCACGGAAAAAAAATGGCCATGTCTGAGAACAGAATTCCGAATCACAATACTTGCGACCGCTCTGTAACAACACAGATTTAGCAGCAGAATTTCTGGAGTGCGCATTCAGTTTAAACCTCATAAACTCGACATGGGATTTTAGGTTCGAACACATAATCCTATTTCCCCTTTGGTAGGCCTACCGGCAGAGAAAGTAAATGGTATATAGCATTGTGATACAAAAGTAGCAATTGCATCATTGGAGAATCGAGGAAGAATTTGAAAGATGAGCCGAAAACAAGTCGTTTTAAAATTCCGAGATTCTCAATTTGTTGTAAACATGTTTGAAATAAAAGTTTTAGCTCACAGTAGGTCCGTAGCCTATGGAGTTTTTATTTGAAAAAAAAATAAATGAAATTCTTAAAGCTGTATTGGAGAAGATAGTAAATAATGAAATTTTCTTGCCGGTAAAAATAAAAGTAAATCACCGGCATAACTGACGTCATGTTCCCGGAGATAACGTCAAATTTCGTTTTTGTTCGGTGTTTCGTTCTCGAGCTTCGCTATTCACAAAAATACACACAGACAAACAAACGTGTTTCCAAAATTGTATTTTTGGATTCGAGGGACCTCAGAACATGTCGATACCTCAGAATTAGACTGTTACAACTCAAAATCAGTAAATGTTCAGGAGAGAGAAAAACAAAATTCTTGTTTCTTTAACATCTTCTCCTTGGTCACAAAGAGCTGCTATGAACTTGTTATCTTGGGATTTATTGCATCTCATAGGCATCTTTCAATAACGCTAAGAGATAAAATCCAGAACTTGATTGGTTAGAAAAAATTAACAAATTTCTGAGTTGTAACAGTGTTCCACTGAATCAAAGGTAGAAAACTTCTAGTTGTGACTGTTTTTTTTAGAGTTGTAACATTTTAATGCCAAATAGAAGCTTTCCTATTCTGACTTATAACTATTTAACTAATTATATTTTTAGTCTTTCTCCATTTATTCTCTGTTTTACTTGTTACTCGAGTATTCTACAATGCTTGTAAGTTATTAATAATATATTCTTAAATAAGTGAAATTTGTAAAAGTAATAACATGTGTAAAAATAAATTGTATTTGCTAAATTTAAACTTCAATAGATACTTTCTTGATTTAATATCATTCAGACATCATTCACCGTCAGAGGAACAACTGTCATGCTGTCCTGCTTGAAGTACACTTCATATTATTGTAGATATACACTAAGAATGACGTAATCAAAGTCACAATAAATCTACTTTCTTATTGGCGTCGATTTGTGAAAATTAAAAATATTCTGGTACAAGAGAGAGGATCGGGTTTCCTCGCTGTCTAATTCTTATATTAAGTGCCTCTGCAGAATAGGCCTAACTGTTTTTGTACAAAAATGTGAATGGTTGATTCTTAGAAATATGGAGAACTTTTATGTTCGTCCAAACTACAGTCTGCTCTTCCTCATCTTTTTTGTAGTTTCGCCCGATACATTCTGACAGTGGTTTGAAGTTGTGTATATCTTTGGTGTCAATCTCAATGACAGAATATGGCTTTCCATTTTTCTTTGCCATTCTGATAAGCGTAATCCAAAGGTGAGGATGTGCAATTGGTGTATCTGTTTCTCTGTTTGCTTTCAATACTCTCTTTTTCTCTGGAAATTGTAGCATGCACGGTGTCGTTTTCGTTCTGTGAATGTCCAACGACAAAATATTTCACAGGGATAGTGTTGATGCCTTCTATCAACCTGATTGCATACAGAAAGAGGGATGTTAGATGTCTGTTTTTATTCTGACATACAATTATTGGCAACTCCAGCATCTCTCACTTTTTCTAAAAATTTAAGAAGGAAACAAGCAGTTTCATTGGATTCCCGTTTAGCTATCCCTTCGTGCCAGAAGAATCATGTGGCTTCAGTGCTTACTAAGTGCCTATGATATTATAACAGGAGAGCTTCCTGCACTTTACTGCATGGTGTCGGAAGAACTGCTTGTAAGTCAAATGCACAAACACCACTTTTTCCATCACTTCTTTTACATGCCAATGTCTGAAGTTTTCTCTTCTCTGCATTTTTCTTTTTGTAATATGTGTCTTTCGTTCTTATCTTGAATCTCTCTTCTTTCGTCAGAAGTTCTTTGTTTGCAATTTGAACAAAAATTGCATTGATCTTTTTTTGGAAAGAAAAATTCAAATTCAAATTGAAATTGAAAATATGTGAGTACTAGTGAAGCTTTGCAGCAGACTTTCCGTCAGCTATGCATTTCTCTTTGTACATTTGGTAAAGTTTAGTTATATTTAGATCACCTTTTAAGTATTTACAGTAATGCGATTCTACCCTGGGGAAAGAATCTATGAGAGCTATAATGTCATCTGTCATATTATGCTGAGGTATTTTATGGTTCTTCTTGTGCTTCCCTCGTCTGTTTTGAACTATTGTCTCTTCATTAGTAATTTTGTTCCATGCTGTACTCACATGACGACTACTAACACTAAGTATTGCTAAGAACATCGTTTTGAAAACTCGTACCATTACGTCATTAACATAGAAATAATAGATTCAATTCCTAAAACGGGTACTTCCTTTTCAACATCAAATGGAATCATAGGTATCATGGCTGTGTATTGCTTGTGTTGTCCATGTCCAGATGGGGAAGAATAATCCCAATTGAGGTTTTTGTCTGAGGCATCAGAATTTTCCAGTATATTTTCATTTTATTTAGAGATACTTGCAGCAGACTACAACGCAAAGAGAACACCTTACAGTTTTATCAAAGTATCAGCAAAATAGTATTAAATTAAATACTGCAAGTGTAAAATACAAAACAGTAGGCCTACTTCCCAATCTACTTTCAGCTGAGGTTAAGGGTATGTTTTCTTCTTCTTTCATAAGACATAACTCTACAACACGTTTAGACCTTTTGGACATTACTGTATTATGATTCACAATATAATAATGTATACACAAGAACTCTGACAAAGCAGAAAAAAGGCATATTGATATAAAATATTACAGTTTTACCAACACCTCACAAGGAACATTCTCACTGAATACTGTTGCAAAACTGTTGCAACTCAAAATATAACAGTTCCAGTTAATATCATACAGAGCGTAAGTGTTACAACTTAAAATGATACAGTGTTGCATGGAGCAGGTACTCAAGATGTTGTCAGTGTCAAACTGAATCATCCCAATTAAAAAATTAAGGGTTCAATTTTAAGGTGTAACACTCTAACAGTGCATAGAACAAATATTTCCTCATTTAGTAGTGGTCATAACTCAAAATCGAAGTTTTTTGAGTTGTAACACTTTTGTACTGAGGTATCGATGTAATAAAGCTGAAAACTCGACATGGGATTTTAGGTTCGAACACATAATCCTATTTCCCCTTTGGTAGGCCTACCGGTAGAGAAAGTAAATGGTATATAGCATTGTGATACAAAAGTAGCAATTGCATCATTGGAGAATCGAGGAAGAATTTGAAAGATGAGCCGAAAACAAGTCGTTTTAAAATTCCGAGATTCTCAATTCACTTAACTTAGGCTACGTGCATTGCACACTATTTTTTCGTCGATACCGGATAATAAATTTATCATTTATTTGAGTAGTAATTGATCACTGACAGCTGTTCGAGAGAGTGGTCAAGTTGGAAGCGGTATCAATCTTGAAAAGTAGTGGCTATTTTAATCTTGGTGTCAATCAATAAATCGATTACTTTAGCGCAGCGCAACTAGTCACATCATACTTAGCTGCTCGGTGAATTAAATCGTACGCCAATATTAAGAAATACAAAGAAAATAAAGCCACGAATAAGGTCAAAATGGTAATATTCAACTAGCAAATATAACTACAGTATTAAATGTTTGCAATAATAAATATATCAAAAGTTAGAGGGTCTGGCATAATGATGCACGGGCTGCAAAGATGGAAAAGACAAAGTGGTATGTTAGGTACCGGCACCTGCACCATGTAAAAGTTTCCACTATGCACTCTTAAGCATGAACATTGCGCTTATTTCGATTCACTTTGCGGGAATCTGCATAGGCTACTATAGCCTCAGCCTGACGCTGCAGTATTGCTAACCAGGATATGAAATATTTAATTGCTGGTTAGCTCATAATCACTCTTCAGAATGATAATTAGAATTGCATATTCAGCCTTAAGCACTAGAATGTGATTTTATTAGAATCTAACAGGATATTGAGGCTGAAGACTTATTGGTAATGTGTATTGATACAGTTTTTGTTACATGTATATAAGGTAGGCTTATTTCATACCAGAATTTACCCTTTAGTTTAACTAATAAACAGGATAGTCATATGTAAAATTGTATCATAAAATTAATTAAATTTTGAATATCAACTTGTCAAAGAAACTAGCAGTTGACCAGTTGATAATCAACTACATTTTAACTAATTGTATATAACAGATTACAATTATTGTAATTATTTTATCACATGACTTGTTCATTAAACTACGTTAATTTATTGTATCAATATGCTAGTTTCTTTGACAAGTTGATATTCAACGTTTAATTAATTTTATGATACAATTTTACATATGACTATCCTGTTTATTAGTTAAACTAAAGGGTAAATTCTGGTATGAAATAAGCCTACCTTATATACATGTAACAAAAACTGTATCAATTCACATTACCAACAATAAATTATATAAACTGTAATTATTCTACGTCTTCAGCCTCAATATCCTTTTAGATTCTAATAAAATCACATTCTAGTGCTTAAGGCTGAATATATAATTATAATTATCATATAAGTCAGCACTAGAGGAATGAAGTTCATTAATACTCTTCAGAGTATTTATACGATAAAATATTCAGTCAGAAGTTGGAGAATCCTACGCAAGCAGTTCGGCTAAAAGACATTTTCAAAAATATTTGATAATGTAATAATTTGTTATCAATATTGATCTATATCGCCTAAATCCACATTGGTAATCTCCAATGATCTCGTCCGCATATGGGGTTAATCTTGACAGAAATATTTTAGAGAAAATTATGTATGATGTTGGTAAGAGAGATATTCCTCGATAGTTAGTATTTTCTGCCCTATCTTCCTTTTTATGGATCGGTATAATCGCTGGCAGGGAAATAGAATAAAAATCTCTGAACTGAATAAAGTTAACCTCAAAATTGAAAATCAGAAACTAAGTCCAGAATTGAACAAGATACCACAAATAAAACCTGCTATAGTTACAGAATAAGAAATTAAATGAAAATAAAAGACAAACATAAAGGAATAATGGACTCTAGTATGTAGACTGTATAACAGGATAGCTGGTGAAAGATGGTAAAGTAACCTACATAGGTATACAGTAGTTTATTAAATGATTTGCACTATAAAAATGGTAATATTGACAGTTACTATTGATTGTTAGTGTCTGCTTTTAGAGTTTTGTGTTTTAGTTCGTATTATAGGTGTGATTTATTGAGCCTGCTATGTGGGAGATGGGAGAAGTAGGCCTACAATGTGTACGTTTGTAAATAAACAAAAAAAATTAATTAACAGCTATTATGGCTGCTTAGTTAGATACGTGAAACCGGTAACGTGTGTCCAAAATTCCAAAAGAATTATAAATCCTGAATTACTTATACAAATATGATCAAGAGTGAATTGCACTCAGGCAATAACGATATTGGTAAGAGACAAGGGAGCTTGATTGAAGTTCAAAAAGCTCAAATAATAATTATACACGCATACATAACGTACAATTATACAGGTTGCGGCAGAAACAATGACCCATTTTAAATTGCGCGCCATTGCTAACACGACTTCCTAGAGAGTTGATGTTGGTACCAGAGTGCAGTGCAGCTCAAAGCATTGCCAGTCAGTATGGAGCGTATGTCAAATGAACATCGTGCATGAGCGCGAGCATGGGCGAGAATAGCCAAAGGTCCTGGGTTCAAGTCCCAGTGTCGGAGGAATTTTTCTCCTATAATATTCTAATGTAATGTCCAACAGAGACAGTAATCTGTGGTTCATGAATGCTTATAGAGCGTGGGCTACTGTATACCCTCCACCCCCCCCCCGTGGGATTTTCCGACTTACATATTTTTTTGTTGGTATTGCCATCTAGTTTCAGTTTTTAGTTGTTTGCCACTTATCAATTACAGCATTTACCCGGAAACCCCGGAAAACTTCGGAAATCCGGAGAAAACTACTTTGTTTTAATTTTTCTTTGTTCTTTGCTCCTAATATGCCCAGGGAATTTCTGAATATCGTATTTTTTTGTTGGTATTGCCATCTAGATTAAGTATTTAGTTGTTTGCCCCTTATCAATTACAGCATATCCCCGGATAACAATGGAAATGACTTTGTTTTAATTTGTCTTTGTTCTTTGCTTCTAATATGCCCAGGGAATTTCTGAATATCATATTTTTTTGTTGGTATTGCCATCTAATTTAAGGTTTCAGTTGTTTGCCTCTTACCAATTACAACATATCCCCGGAAAACCCGGAATACCACTTATATACGGAGAAAATGACATTGTTTTATTTTTTAATTCTTTGTTATTTGCTTCTAATATTCAAAGGGAATTTCTGACTCATATGTTTTTTGTTGGTATTGCCATCTAGATTAAGGTCTCAGTTGTTTTCCCATTATCGATTACAGCATATCCCCGGAAAACTCCGAAAACCACGGAAATCCGGAGAAAATTACTTTGTTTTAATTTTTTAAATCTTAGTTCTTTGCTCCTAGTATTCAAAGGGAACTGGTGACTCATATGTTTTTGTATTGGTATTTCCATCTAAATTAAGGTCTCAGTTGTTTGCCCATTATCAATTACAGCATATCCCCGGAAAACTCCGAAAACCACTCAAATCCGGAGAAAATTACTTTGTTTTAATTTTTTAATTCTTAGTTCTTTGCTCCTAGTATTCAAAGGGAATTGGTGACTCATATGTTTTTCTTTGGTATTGCCATCTAGATTAAGGTTTCAGTTGTTTGCCCCTTATCAATTACAGCATATCCCCGGAAAACTCCGAAAAACCACGAAAAACCACGAAAACCGCAGAAAATAAGTTCGTTTTGATTTATTAAAAATCTTTGTTCTTTGATCCTAATACAACCAGGGAATTTCTTACTTACATATTTTTTGTTGGCATTGTCATCTAGATTAAGGTTTCAGTTGTTTGCCCGTTAACAATTACAACATATCTCCGTAAAACCCGGAAAACCACGGAAATCCACGGAATTTCTAGAACTCGGAACTTGTGATCTACAGTCACTGAAACCGTTATTGCGAAGTAATTCTGCTTCAAGTGTGTCCTTTACAGGTTCAAAAGGGTGAGTATGTGGACTACGAGATATTTGCCATAATTGTGTTGGTCACATGCAAAGAAAATGTTAATCATATCTTCTAAACATGCCGAGTGTAAGTCAAAGTTGTTTTCTTTAGTTGCTCGCTGAAATCTCAAAATCAAAGACACTTTGTCGATATTACCAATCCAAAATTGTGCTGTTTTACCCAATGTCCCTTCTATAACTTCAGTCAACAAAGTTTGATAGTGACTGTGGAAGGTTTGGCAAGATAAATTATCATTCACAGATGTCAAATTAGAATATGAAAGGTGTGCTGCCAGGTTTTCAATCGCTTTCATCCCTTCAGAAACAGGATTTTTTCCAGTATTATTTGTCATGCTGTAATTGGTAGGGGGAAAACAACTGAAACCTTAAACTATATGGCAATAGGAACAAAAGGTATGTGATTAAGAAATTCCCTGGGATTATTAGTATCAAAGTACACATATTTTTAGAAAATTAAAAAAAACTAATTTTCTCCCGATTTTCGTGGTTTTCGGAGATTTCCGGAGATATGCTGCAATTGATAAGGGGAAAACAACTGAAACCTTAATCTAGATGACATTACCAACACAAAAGCATATGAGTCACAAATTCCCTTTGAATATTAGGAGCAAAGAACAAAGATGTAAAGAAATTTTTTAAAATGTCAATTTCTCCGGATTTCCGTGGTTTTCGGAGTTTTCTGGATTTACACTATAATTCATAAGGGGCAAACAACTGAAACCTTAATCTAGATGGTAATGCCAACAAAAAACATATGAGTCAGAAATTATATTCGAATATTAGGAGCAAAGAACAAAGTTTTAAAAAGAAAACATAGTCATTTTCTCATTATATAGGTGGTTTTCCGGGTTTTCCAGGGATATGCTGTAATTGGTAAGGGGAAAACAACTGAAAAATTAATCTAGATGGCAATACAAACACAAAAATATATGATTCACCAATTCCCTTTGAATACCAGGAGCAAAGAACAAAGATTTTCAAAAATTTAAACGAAATTAATTTTCTCCGGATTTCCGTGGTTTTCGGTGTTTTCCGGGGATATGCTGTAATTGATAAGGGGCAAACAACTGAGATTTTAATCTAGATGGTAATGCCAACTAAAAAACATATGAGTCAGAAATTCCCTTTGAATATTAGAAGCAAAGAACAAAGATTTAAAAAATAAACATAGTTATTTTCTCCGTATATACGTGGTTTTCCGGGTTTTCCGGCGATATGTTGTAATTTGTAAGGGGCAAACCACTGAAACCTTAAACTAGATGGCAATACGAACAAAAATGTGAGGGTCAGAAATTCCCTGGGAATATTAGGGGCAAAGAACAATAAAAAATTAAAACAAACTCATTTTCTCCGGATTTCCGTAGTTTTCCGGGGTTTCCGGGTAAATGCTGTAATTGATAAGGGGCAAACAAGTAAAATCTTAAACTAGACGACAATACCAACAAGAAAATATGTGTGTCAGAAAATCCCACGGGGGGGGGGAGGGTTTGCTATTGGTAGCCCATGGTCTATTATATATCTATCGTGCATTTGTAATTGAAACGTTTTTCAAAAGTGGTGATAGTTTAGGTAACATTTTGATATTGGGCGGAATGATCAAGTTCCGTCCAGGAAGTCGATTACGAGATGCAGAGCAACAGCATCTGCAGCAAACAAGAAGCCCCCTGGTGGGCCACATACGGTTCGCACCCCGGACAGCATTGCAAGAGTTACAGCTGCTTTAGAGCAAAGTCCAACGCGAAAAGTTCTTCGGCATTCTCAAGTTCTTAACATCAGGGAAAGAAGTGCGTGACGGATGTTGCATCTGGATATGAAGTTCCATCCCTACAAACTCCAAGCACCACTTGGACCAATGTCAAAATGTTGCCTAAACAAACGTATGACACTATCACCACTTTTGAAAAATGTTTCAATTGCAAATGCACGATGTTCATTTGACCAACGCTCCGTACTGACTGGCAATGCTTAGAACTGCACTGCACACTGGTACCAACATCAACTGTCTAGGAAGACATGTTCAACAATGGCGCGCAATTTAAAATGGGTCATTGTTTCTGCCGCACCCTGGGTACAAAAATGCAGCTCAATTGGCTCGATCGATTGAATTGGGCATCATAGAGATTACTTAGGCTTGATTTCTGCAATCACATACTGTAGTAATAAGGCTTTTATACTAAAATGTTTACCTTATGTGTCTGTTACATGATTTAGATTAGTAGATATAAGTTAAATATCCCTTACAGTTTGTATGTTCACATGCAGGATTCAGATTGATCTGAGTCCGTTCCCCGAATTAAGATCATCTTGTAAACGCGGAATCAGTCCGTAATAATTTTTTGATCCGTTTCCCTGCAAATGGAGGAACGGATTGGATTCAATTCGTATTCAATTCCATGTAAACACTAACTAACTCCGTGGCGCTACATCACTGAAGGGACAAGGCCTACCACCCGACCACGGCCTTTAATGGTGGTTTCCATGACCGGAGCCGCTACTTCTGTATCAAGTGGCTCCTCAATTTGAATCACGATGCTGAGTGCACCCCTACCAGACCTCTCTACCTCAGAAAAATCCTAGGAGGTACCGGGGATCGAACCCGGGCCGACGGATCTGTATTCAGCGTTCCATGTAAACACTAGCGAAATCAATCCTGGTACGCGCACATACACTCGCATGGCGGTCGTCATTTGTTCTGTCAACTGGTCGTCAATTTAATAAGAATAAATACTCATTCACCCCAATATTAATATTATGTTACTCTTTTTATGCCTTAATTTATTTATGGTGGATAGAAATTATTAATAGAACACACATTTTAATATTTTTAATTACAGAATAAACATGTTTACACAGGTTAGCCACACAAATTGCCATACATAACCAAGTTAGCCAATTGTACAAAACATCTCAATTAACTCCCAGAACTTTTCATGTAAACAGGGAGCGTATTGAGTTGGGATCGGATTCAGATAGATGTCAATCCCGCATGTAAACGTGTAATTATTGTCTTGATGTCAGGAATATATAATCTTGAAGTCTTCTTGCAGGATACTTAACTTATAGTGTTTGCTGGTGGCATTGTGCCAGATGCTCTAGGTTATGGCGTTCTTGAAGGGTTTTTTTTCTGTTACTCGTATGTTGCTACGGCCGTCATGCCTGTGCCCTGGCTTCGTTGTCCAATATTAGACTTCAGATACTGGTTTGCTGTTGTGGGTGTCATGTCCGCTGCCCTTAATTTCGGCTTCCTTGCAATGCTGTTGTGTGAGCGATGTAATAAAAAATATATAAAAAATATTAAAAACACACACACACACACGCTCCCCGTTGATGAGGCAAGGGTGCGTTTTGAAATCGAGCTATTAGCAGATTCAATTTTTGAAGCTGCCAAAATATAGAAAGGGAATTGTTTTCCACGCAGTATAGACTGAAAAGTTAAAGAATCAAATGTTAACTTTGTTTAATACTAAATATAAGGTCAAACAAACAGAATATTATATTAATTAAAAAAGAATCGATCTTACAATATTGTAGGTCGATAGATTCCATGGGTATTTCAATAGCTTCTAATAAAGTGTTTTCTAATACTTTTAGATTTTTGCTTGAAATCTAACAATAATAATAGATTCATTCCATTCCTTTGTCAATTCTTCTTTTCACCGAATCATAAGGAGTTTATGGATTTCTGAATTTAATCTGTCTCCACCTGCCTTAATTAATTCTGCTGAAATTTAGTCAACGTCTGGAGATTTGTCTGATTTTTTTTATTAGTTTACTATAGTTTATTCTACTTCTGTTAGGGTCGGAGAAATATACTGTCGTTTGTTCGATTGTTTCAATGTTATCCCACCCATTATTAAATTCACTGTAATCCAAGTTTTCAGTAACTTTATGCTTTCTATCTTTGAACAATTCATGTTTAAAAAAGTGCATTATTCGCTTTTATTATACAAAGATTAATGTAGGTCTGCTTTATACTTCGAAATTTATATGCAGTGTATTCTGAGAGCGGCAAGAAAATTATATGAAAGTTTAATTAACTTCGCGGATTATGATGGTCTAGGTCTTTTCCATGTACAATTATGTGCTGGATTAAAACAGCTACTACGGTTTCTCTGTCACTTACAGTGAGCTCTGCATTTCGGTCTAGAATAGATTGCAGATAAGGTAGGCGTGACGTAGAATTATTAAATTTTAATGACACATCATACACAGAGAAATTGCTAACACGGAAGTTCACAATAAAAGATAAGTGAATTACCATAAGTCTATGGAGACGCATTAAGTTCTAGACAAATGAAAATTTGAAATGTTGGGGTACAAACAATCTGAATTTAATAAATATTGCAGGAATATGGTGTTAATTTATTTTCTTCGGATAAAACAGCGTGACTTTTTTGGTAGAAGAAAGGGCTTATCTTTTCAGGATACGCTTCTTTCTACGCAATTTACATATTGTGTGACAATCGGTAGGCATAATTTTAATGCATTCATCTACTTGTAATGCAAAACTTTGCAAACGAAATTCTGAATCTTCTTGGGTATGCATCGTTCAACTGAAAAATCCCCATAGCATTCTTATCTTCTTACGCATAGCTGTTCCGCACATATTTTAATGGATATGTACTTCTGGATATCAGGACATTTTTTCCTTAAATCATATGCATAACCTACAACTATTTTAAAATATTATTTCATACGTTTTGTAAGTTTAAGAAAACATTAATACCTTAAAATGGCGTCAGTGTGTCCTTGCTTTCCAGTCAGCTTGTACCTCTAGTTAGCCTACAATTATAAGCCCAATCACGTCGATTGAGTTTAGTGTTGAAATTTCTCCTCGTATGCATCACAAGGAGCGTATAATTTATATTTCTCACCATGTGCTGCTTCTCCTTTATGCACATTGCCCTGGAATATTTGGGTTGATATACAGAGCGAACCAAAGATGAAGCCACCGGACTTCTACCGTGCATAGGTGCAGTCGTTACCGGTTATAGACTGACCAATCGCCCTGTTAATTTTTCATCTATCTCCGCTACTTCCATCTCTCTCCAAAGATCCAGTTAAGGGAATATCTAAACGATAGTTCAGTATTTCACTCATCTTTCTTAAAGTAATGTTGTAAATGTGGCCTCTTGTGGTCTATACATATCTGACAACAACGTAAAATATTTGTATGGACGGAACTTCAAATGTAATGCCCCTTAACATGCCCTTTATATGCCATTTTAAGTTATAGAAGTTGATCTACATAAATGCTTTTAAAAAAAATGATTGGACCAGGATTAATATGAGGTAGTTAAACAGGAACACTTACTGAGCAATACGAACAACTGGGCATTTTATGACTCACTTAAATACTCAATGAATAATTTAATTAAGATTTTATTGAGTCAAGCTCCATTAAAACATTGATTCTTTCTAATTTAGAACTGTTCCACTTGTGTTTGTAATGATCGCAGTTCTTCATTTTTGTAATGGTGGAATTTCCCGTTGAACTGCACAGATTCATTGGTGAAACTTATCGTGTGTCCGCGATCTGGTATTCACCTGGTAGAGTGAGGGAAACCCCCCAGAAGCCTCACTCTGATCGGTTGCTGCGATGCAGTCCCGCAGCTTCCGAGGCAAATCTTAGGCAATCTGTCTTACTCGGTGGGGCCCCCCTCTTGAATTAACATTATCAGTCATTTTCAATTGATAACACTAAGATCAGCAAGTTCGCTCTGCTCGCTTCATCCTTACACAGATCATCATGATCTTAAATGGAAATTTACATAATGACACAGGCCTGACGCCTCAACATAAATAACATTGGATAACTGCGCATGAGCAGATCTGGGCTTCAGAGAATGTAGCAATCTGCGATAAGAAAGATATATTCATATTCATACTGCCGACTCACATGATATCAATAAATGAGATCTCGCCCGTTCAAAATTTAAGAATCTACGTAAAATGAATTATGTTATAGCCTATCATCGAGGTTGAATATAAAATACATCATTCATAACCTTCCACGTCCAATAAACAAAATAACAATACAAAATAATGGCAATAGAATAATAGTACAGTTGGTATACATTATCTTAAAACGTAAGACGAAACATGTTCTCAGTCAACAATTAATTCAAACTAAGAGAATGTAGAAACAAACAAAGAGGTTTAACAAATCAAAGTGGAGAAAAATCTTTCTGGAAAGTGATAATACTAAAATGGAGAACTACTTGTGTTATTCGTAGGCAGGCCTAATTGTGCTAACAGTGTATAATACTACTTCATTAAATTACGTTTTAAGCTTTGTGTTTCTCTTTTTCATTGTAGAATAAAATTAAGACATAGAATAATACATAACTATCGATACGACAGAAGAATAAGTAATTTACATTACACACCAAGCTAGTGTTTTATAGGGAATTGCTGACTCTTAGATAATACAGATGTAATGAAAACGAAGTTCTTGAAGTGATATCCCGTTACAAGCATTTCAGCTAGAATTGGAAGTTGAGCGCTATGTTCTGCTCGGCGGAGCGTACAAATGAAACCGCATCTTACGTTCGCTTTACACCTCAAAGGCGCGTGTCTTCAGCCTGTTTAATAGCCCTTATTGTCAAACACTTGTTTGCTTAACACCTCTTTCTGCGGAAGAGGAAGTTCTGTTGCGTATAATCCTAGAAATCATTGCAATAAGCAAGAATTATTACCATTAAGGGGGAGACATATGGATTATCCGGCTTATCAATAAAATTGAAAGTTTTCGTCTAAATTATGTGGACCACATAAGGCAACGCAGAAGCGAGAGTGTCTTCATAACGTAGAGTATTATTGTGATACGCGCGACAGAGGTCATTTCCACCTTGAAGATGCTATCTGGCAATGCGCAGTTGCCTTTCTGAGGATCTTTCAGCTTATTATCACACTAACCATAAACGTAATTACAAGACTAAAATTTATGCTAATGTAACTTACTGCCCTTCCTGATCGATTCAACTCTAATAGAGATTAGTACCAGGAGCAATCCTGGGGAAAAGGCGTCCGGAGCATAAGACTGATAAGGCCCGGAACTTAATGTCCTATCAGAAGACGAAATATGCATGAAAATATGCTCTAACATTTGTAAAATATGCTTTGAACAAATGAAGATGTTCTATCATTTAGGTAATTTTAATATTTTAAGATATCTTATTGTGAGTTACATTAAAGATTACAAAAATAGTAGAAATTGTTTAAATTACATTACAAAACTTAAAAACAGGGTCAATGCGAGAAATTTTAGTAAATTGAAAACTAATGAAATGAAACGTCGCTCTAATATTATGGCTATGTACTGTCAATTATTGCGCAACCAGTTCTCACAACATTCACTTAGCCAAGTATGCTGAAAATGTTTTAATTGACAGAGATATGCACAATAGTTAAAATCTGTGAGAAATATGCCGTTGAAAAATAGGCCTACATATATTAATAAAATATGCACACATATTCAAGGAAATAAATTATCCATTATTATAATTCTAAATAAAATGCAACAGTGTGAAAAATTAAACCACAAATGTTCTCTTATTTTTTTCGTGTATTGTATACATTTTAACACTAGCATGTAATAATAGTGTGCATTATTAAAAGTATTATTTTTCATAAACTTCCTGGCCCTACTGTTACCCTTATTACCTACACGAACTGAATATCTCAAAAGTTGGAGCTCTAAGGGCCTCTATGGCCTGTTCAGGGGTAATTTTACCGTTTTTCTTACTGCCCCCTTCATTCTGCACAGTTATACCCCTTCAACCATGAGTATGTTTATAAATTCCGTGAAATTTAAAGTTGGTTGTAGTAACAGTGGTGTTGACAAACAAGGAAATGCGATGCCTTCAATTTTAAAGCTTCTATGCCAACAAGCGAATGCCATAAAAATGATATACAGAAGATTACTTCCTGTTGCGAAGCATTTTGAAAAGCATTGAGAGCAGCCCGTATAGACGCGGATTATGAAACCGCCTACAGCTGAAGATACAATGTAGACTACAACATAATATTCCAGACAGTGTTTATAATACTCAGTAATGTGGTCTAGATCTGCTGCAACCACTACCCTCATTTCAGCATTATTTTCTTCTCACTGTGATTTACAATTTAATACCGGGCTGGGCGTGGCTTTTTTGTTATGCGTACATTCAGAAAAAATGTAAATTTGTTGGTTTTGTATTTTGAAAATTTCTTCAGATCCAGGCAACCACTAAAAGGCATGCTATAACCTTTTACCTACAATTACAATAGAATTATATTATTCAACCTTTTCTGCTACTTAACCCGATTAATCTGAGAGTGTTCGAAAACAGTATGCTTAGGTAATTATTCGAACCTAAGAAAGATGAAAAAGGGGATTGGACAAAACTCCATAAAGACGAGCTTCATAAGCTGTACCCTTCAACGAATATAATAAGGGTAATTAAATCACGGAGGATGAAATGGGCTGGACATGTGGCACGCATGGGGGAGAAAATACATTTCTAAAAAATATAGACAGGGAGACCCGAAGGGAAAAGACCGATTGAAAGACCTAGATGTAGGTGGAAGGAAAATATTATAATAGATTTAAAGTGGAATTTTCGAGGGATGGTTGGATGGAGTTAGCTCAGAATAGGGTTGAATGGCGGGCTCATATAGCCTAAGCTTGGCAATGAACCTCCGGTTTCCATAAAATCGAGACAATTCCTATAGCTTGCTTAGGAATTGCCTGTTTCCATTGAGTAAGTTGGTAAGTAAGTAACTCACTTGGAAACACTTGGCTTGTTCAAAGACAGAAAGCATAAGTTACTGAAAAGTTGGCTTACAGTGAATTTGAAAATGTGTGGGAAAACATTGAGACAATCGAACAACGACAGTAAGCCTACAATCTTACGAGTAAATATCTTAAGTAAACCGAGCACATTATCGCGAAAGATATCGCCAGCAACTTGATTTCAATCATCGTTACTGACGAGCAGTATCTGTGATTTCCCGAAATATATTAAGGCGAAAGCCAGGTTTGAAAACTCATTCACACCCCACGACACCATTTTACCCTCATCTTGTCGATGCAAGTCTTCATTTTTATAATATGCACTTGCTCGGAACCATTTTTTCCATGATTGCCTTGGCCTATGTCCGTTGTCAGAGAACTTATTGCAGCATGTGCTCCGCAATCGGGAACTGACTGAATGATTAACTTATTCTGGTCCTTCATATGGTAGGAAGGAGGTCTGGTAGACAAAGTAGATTCCTAGCTTGCCTCATCCCCCATTTTGGTATTTAAAGGACCTTAATGAAGCATTCATACTATGAGGTGTTCCCACGGGTTGCGTTGTGATGGGTGGTATTTCATAACATACTTACCACGAGGATGATACCATAAGAAATCAGCATCAGACTGATGGAATTACCGAATTGTCTTTTCTTACTTTTATTGAATTAATAAATGTTTTTATTATAATGATTTTCATTTTATACTATGATTTTGTTGATAGGCCTTTCTGGTAAATTAAATATTTTTAAAAATATAAACCGTTAGTGTGGTTAATCCATTATAGTCCGTCCACTAAAAATACAAACCTAAAAATACAAATATCTTGCTCATTCTTAGGTCATTATGTCATACGAATACCGTGCTAGAGTAAATCAGAAGCAGTGGTTATGTTTTACTAAGGATCGCTTCAAATAATGGATTGGATTAGACCTTTAGAGTAAGATAGGCCTATGCTTACTTTACATTAAATACATCTAAATGACGTTTGATAACTTTGTTATTTTCAGAAGTCCACCTATGTTGTTAGAACAGTTATTCAAACTTCTATTTAGACAACTTTACAGTAAGGTATTATGTAGAACTCCAGTAGGCCTATCATGACAAAATGTAATCCACGTTGATTTACAATTCTTATAACAATGCCAAGGTGTGTAGTTCGCGCAGGTATAAGAACGCATTCTAAAATATTCCACAAATTACATCGCGTGAAGGGTGAAATGTGTGATGATGGATGAAATTTGAAAACTGATTTAAAAAGCCGAAGAAATAAATAAATTATATCGTATCATCTTGAAGAAACATGCGCGTAATGCCACGATTGCATTGAGAATTTTAAACTAATAAAATCTTATGTGAGCATTCACATAACTTTCTCTACCCTAATTCATGGGCAATGCAACATTCTCCCTTCGTATTCTGATACTGAAGAGACTGGGATTACGATTCACTTATCTCGGACTCAGGCAAAGGTGTATTGTTTGCCACGCATGCATCACTTTCAGAGAATTTTTGACGAAAAATGTTTCAAATAGGAGTTTGTTCACTTAATATAAGCTTCAGATAAAAATTTAAAAATTTCTAAAATAGCGAAGACTGAAATTTTCATCGTGTAGCCTAAACTGATATTAATACTCATAGATAGTCATCAGTAGATCTCGTATGTTTATAATTGGGAACAGTTAGGTTCACTAGGCATGTTCTATAGAAAGAGATGGGGGAGTGTATCACGCGACGACAACTAGAATGCGCTCAGGTTTAATCAGGTAGAGATAAAAAGTGAACACGTTTCATATTGATTTTATAACGAAGGTACCACAAAGTAAATGACCTCCTATATATTATACTAACAGGTGACTGCTGTATCGCCCGTGATTATTTACTGAACTCCTAGACGTTTTGTTTAAATCATTTATTTCAATTATTTATTTAACAGAAAAATCATTAAAACATTATATTTATTAACTCTTGACATAAACTCGTTTTTACATAAATTTTATTCTTAATTATATTGTTTAACATTAAAAATTAAATAATATGGAATTACGAAGAAAACTAATTTTATGCTGCCATCTGGTGCATTGTCAGGGGGAAAAAGACCTCAGATTCTAGTTCCCTAGCCCCCAAAAAAACCCGTATAGTGAGTTTCGTCTAATTCATTCAATGTTCTCCCATTTAGGCTGGCATTCAATGATCCCTTTCAGTGTAAATCAAATCTTTGCGAATCGTAAACAGATGAATTAAGATAGCAACCGAGCAAGGCCGTTTTCCACAACAATCGAATTGCTCGTGTGTTTCTTATGGAAGGTATTTCGTCTCCTCGAAAACATTTGATTTTTGGCATTAAAAATAAATAAAAAATTCAAAAAACCTTTCTTAGTGTGCACTTACATTATAAAACGAAGGTATTGTCAAAATTCCCAAGTTTCTGCCTATTACAGTTTAGGCTCTACCTTTATTCTCTGTCATTCAGTTAGGAAAACGCCGCTTATATAGATAGAGATTCTGCACATAATGGTGACCAGTGATGTAGGCTTTATGAATGTAAATAGATTGTCCTTTTAGCATCTTCGTGTAGATTGTAGTTGATGCACTCGAGGCGAGCTCTGCTTCTGTTGTGGAGTAACAGTGAATTGATGCTGGGTACAGTACACGTCACACTAAACTTGAGTCTTCAATTCCTGTATAAACATTCGAAGCGTGGTCATCAGTCTTATCATCAGGGCCCGGATTCTAATGACATGTCATGTTTTTATTAATGCTGCATAGACATTGCCAACTTGTAGATAAATCCTAATCATGGCCCCTAGATTATAGAAATGCATTTTTATTAGGTCATTTTTTGTAATTTTTTGCAATTTTATATTTTTTTAGGGCATTTATTTCAGTTTTAGGTCATTATTTAGTCATTTTCGTGTCATTTGCTTCCTTATTTAGTCATTTTCATGCATTTACATTGGGTGTATTAACTTTTTTACGTCGCTAACGGTGCTGTCTTTGAAGTGTTGTTTGTTTAATGCAAGAAGGAAAAATTCGGCATTAAAGTGTTGACATGTCTCAGTCGGAAGTGAGAATCGAAGATACGCTAATTTTTTTTTTATTATATTACTATTGTTATTAGATTGACTTGGCACCAGTAGTCCAGTCAAATTAGATTTTTTGCTGCATTAAATCATGTAGTTCCAAATGTTTCAGGAATGTGTAGTGGGAGGTCCCCTGAAGAACGCCTAATGTTTTCCCGCCAATTTCAGGTGCCGCGGGGGGTGGGGGGAGGCTCAAAGGTCCCTTTTTTCAGTTTTTGGCGCAAATCTCGAAAACAGTGCATCGTACAGAAAGTGTTATGGTATTCAAAATTAAAGCTTATTAAATTCCCGACAAAACGGTATATTCATATTTATCTTTATATGTTACCGTCTCCGAGAATGAGCCGGCGAAAATTGAAAACCTGCAGAAAAATTTGTAGCGCCTCACGTTTTTCGTCGAACTTGCCCTTCCAATTCTTTAGTTTTCCATTTTACAAGAAACTTGTAAGAAAAGAAGTTGTAGAGAATTACATGTTCTTCAAGAATATATATACATTTGATAATTTATCTTCACGTAGTCAAACGTTAGACCGTTTTTAAATTTTTGGGTCGATTTCGAGATTCCGCTAGTAAACTGCTCATCATTTTATTTCTGTTTCCAAGTGCTTTAATTCTCTGTATCACGTTATTTATTGTTTATGTGAACATAAATGTTATTTATTATCCATATAACTAACATATATATAATCGCTAATAATGCAAAAGTAATAAAAGAGGCTTACACAACCAAATTTCCGCTCACCCTTCCATCCTGTCACACATTTAAAGCTGTTCATACTCATATTCCTCATCGTACAACTCTTCCAAGTCCTCTTGAACGGGAGCATTGTTAGTGAAAGCACCGTGGCAATTGCCATAGACAGGTGAGCACTGGATGCCGGCTTTCCGGCATCCACATCTCATACCGCAGCCTGTGGCACAATGAGGCAAAACATGGAGTTGAGCACGCTGTGAGGTGCAATAGGGGCCTTGGTCTTAATAGGAGTCAGATATCCCCATCTTCTCTTGTCCAACCCCAACGTTCAGGTTCGAGAGATTCATTTCCAAACCAGTGCTGGACCTGTAGAAACACTCTGCACGAGTGATGTAGAGCAGCATCTTTTGTAGGTGGCAATGAAGACAAGTTCGCTTTCATCTTGGCTGAAGATTTGATGAAGCACATGTACCTGTGGATAAAACACAATAGAATAGAATAGAATATTTAATTACCAAACAGCATGATTCAATGAAGTTAGTACATGCAATACAAAATGAAATGTACCTGTGATGATTGAGGTCATGTTCGTTGGGTGGGGCCTGATACATCAGTAGGAACATTTGTTCCCCAGCTTCAGCAATATCTCCTAGCGTGGATGTGGAGTCGTAAAACACTTCAGCGATGTTTTTGGTTTTGTTAGGAAACCGCTGGAAACATTTAAGTATGGCTGCTTTACTTTTTCCATAAATCGCAGAAGTGGTATCGCATCCAGTGAAGCAATGGATAAACATAATGTATGGGCTGAATGGCAAGGCCTGAAGTTGTTGGGAGGAGTACAACCTGTCTTCTGTGTTGCCTCGTCCAGGCTTCATAAAAAACACATTCGTGTCTCGTGGTGTGAGTGCCACGAGCAAGACGAGCAGGTCTATGTCTTCGCCAACTACCACCACAGTTGAATGAGAGGTATTTTCCAGTCCACACCTAACAATGCTGCAGTCAGCATCTCCTTTGTCTATGATGACTTGTACACTTTTGCGCCCAAGGCCTGCGCTAACATACATATCAGCTTGGTTTTGTTCCAATCGTTGGAAAGGAAGTTTTCCTGCTGAACAGTAGCCACCATGTTCTCATCAAAGTCTATATCCACTGATGTTTTACTTGATGCCCTTCGATGTTGTTCGGCTCTTTTCGTGGAATTCGTGTCTTTGTAACCGTGAAAAACCACAGCAGAGTTGTAGCCGTAACGGTTGATCATGTAAGACACATATTGATCGAACTTGGTGTTGTTGTTCCACTTTACTCTATGAAGGAGGAAGCTGCCATCGATTACCGTGAAACTGTTCTTCAAGTTGACCATTTTATTGCTTGAAGGAAAGGCATCGTAGAGAGCTGACTTTTTCGTTTTCCTCATGATCTCTTCGTCGAAAAGAGTCATGGGGTATGGGGCTAACTCACACTTCAACAGCTCCTCTACATCCTCTTGAGTTTTCTGGGTAATTATGGTCCTCTGGAAAATCATTAAAGGCTCGATCACCACCACTCCGTTGTCCAGTTTGACAGTGTTGCTCATAGCAGCCAATGGGACTACTGCGTTCTTCTTACACTGCTTCATTTCTGCGAAGTTCATTCCAACAAACGTTTCCATTGTACGGGTTCCGATTTCCATTTCTTGGTAACAGTTGATGTTATTGGTTCCTATTACTCTGGTTGAAAGGGACATCAAAGAATCGCGTACAGAAAATGGCGGGTGATCAGCCAACCACTGAGAGAGTTTCCTTCTGTCTTGGTCATTTCTGCTAACTCGTGATGCTCGAAAGTCGACATGCTGTTCTCCACTCACAGAATGGACGCCGGCAAACTGCTCTAATGAAGAACATATGGCTGTAGCTGTGCGTGCCCCTCCAACCCATTTCGCCAACACAGAATCACTCTTGCCTCTCCCTCGTGTAAGTCCACCTTCACTTTTCATGTCACGCATCAGTGTCACTTCAATTGCCATATCAGACCACAGTCTTACCAACATTTGGAAATAGCAGTATTTTAGTTAAAACCGTCGTACACTAACTATGTATACTACGTCGATTATGTAAACAATAAATAACGTACATAAAAGTTCACATTTTATACATACTGGTATAAAGGCTCACATGCATATATATATGTATATATATTAGTTATATGGGTAATAAATACCATTTATGTTTACATAAACAATACATAAAGTGATGAAGAGAGTTAAAGCACTTGAAAACGGAAATAAAATGATGGGCAGTTTACTAGCGGAATATCGAAATCAACCCCGAAATTTAAAAACGGTCTAACTTTTGACTACGTGAAGATAAATTATCAAATGTATATATATTCTTGAAGAACATGTAATTATCTACAACTTCTATTCTTACAAGTTTCTTGTAAAATGAAAAACTAAAGAATTGGAAGGGCGAGTTCGACGAAAAACGTGAGGCGCTACAAATTTTTCTGCAGGTTTTCCATTTTCGCCGGCTCATTCTCGGAGACGGTAACATATAAAGATAAATATGAATATACCGTTTTGTTGGGAATTTAATAAGCTTTAATTTTGAATACCATAACATTTTCTGTACGATGCACTGTTTTCGAGATTTGCGCCAAAAACTGAAAAAAGGGACCTTTGTGCCTCCCCCCACCCCCCGCGGCACCTGAAATTGGCGGGAAAACATTAGGCGTTGTTCAGTGGACCTCCCACTACACATTCCTGAAACATTTGGAACTACATGATTTTTTGCAGCAAAACCATCTTTTTTTATCTAATTTGACTGGGCTACAGAGTCTTCCACTTGCTTAGATTTGAGAGTGCAAACTACTGTTTACCCTCAATAAACAACAATATAATCCGGCAGACCACAAAAGGATGTGCCGAATTTTGACTCACCAGTGCCTCAGTGCCAGTATAAATTTCCGTGAGAAAAGAACATTCACAACATTACTGTTATTTACAGTTTTTACAATCTACTCTTATACAATTCAACGGCCCTAAATAGCGTGCTTGCTCGCCCGCTTCGTGAGACATCGGGTATACTCGGGTATACTCGGCGATGTTCGTCTCTCGCAGTCTGAACTTTCATGACGACTACAAGATTAGGAAAACCGTTTCTTTATTATAAAAGGCCTAAGTGAAATGAACACAATGAACAAATATTCTAATTTTATTTTTACTTACAATTTTCATAGCTCTGAACCACAAACATTTTTAATAATCTACCAGTGTAAATTTCTTAAAAATCCTGGAGTCAATGAATAATGGCGGGCGAAGCCGGGGGCACCAGCAGTAAAATATTGATGATTTAACTCTTGAAATATTGCTGATAATAATAATCCAAATTCAAATTATCTTGAAAAATTATATAATTTCTGAAAATTACACTGAATTTATCAAATAAAATTCACATCTCATTCATCTGTCAACAAACAGTTGAAAAACGATACGTATTATCCACCGCCGTCTCGAGAATTAGCCTATTCAGTTTAGAAGGCAGTGGTTCACAGTTATCTTTGGAACTGCATAATCGAATCTGAGATCGTTTTCCGAGGTGGCAATTTCTAATCGTGGAATGTACTCTAAAGTCGGAATTTTAGTTGTTTCATTAATTATTAATGGTTTAGTTTAAGAATGATTCGCGTGCAAGTGTTAATAAATATAATGCTTTAATAATCATTATATTATTAATTTCTAATGTTACAATTAATTATCGTGGGCGAAGCCGCGGGCACATCCTAGTTATGTACAAACTAGTCTATAACTTTGTGTAAAATAATAATTTTTTATAATTAAAATATCAGTGTTTAGGTCATTTTTTATAATTATTAGGTCATTTTCTTTAAAATTTAGGGTCATTTTATAGGTCATTTTTCAAACAATTTTAGGTCATCAGAATCCGGGCCCTGCTTATCACATTTCCAGACTATATCTAACCCAAACATAGTTTTGTTTTATATAATTTTTTCTTTCTCGGCACACAATTGCACTAGATATTGATTTCTATATATTTATTCCATGGCTGAACCTAAAAAATAAAGGGCAACCTTCTGAAAATTGCATTTTTAAATTTAGGAAACCCTAAAACTTATATCAATGCTGAAAACTCTAAATCTAATTTCATTATCGAACGCAATAGCTTAATTACCCACGGCACGTGTAAAGCAAGTAATAAAACATAAACATTTATAGTTTTATTACAGTTTACAATGGAATGCTATTGAGATCCTGAAATCATCTTATTGCTACAAATAAATATTCACATCTCTTTTGTTGCCATTATACACTCAGATTCCTGGCTTTACTTTACCTAGACGTATTTGCATCTATAGAGTATAGTCATAATGAATAGAGGAGAAAGTGTGATGACTGAGGTAGTTCACTGGTTCCGCCGCTAGGTAGCAGTTACTCTGCTTGAGATTCGCGGGAGCAAGATTACTACGGGCGGTATAGGAAAAATTGCAAACATTCTTAAACAAAATAATACATTAATCTATTTCAAAATGACTCACCTTATCTAAATTGAATTGTTAGATACTTTTGACAATTTTCGGGCTGCTTTACACGTCTTGGAAGATCTCATCTCCATAAATAAACATGGCCGTGTGTAACAGTAATTTCTCAGATTGCAAGAAGCTTGACCATAACATTTCGTTCCACATCTTTCCAAAAATCGAAGATGTTCACAAGCAATGAACAATTATATAATATAGGTATGAAACAGCTAAGGGATGATTTGATCTAATATTTTGTTGCGATTGAAGGAGGCCATGGTTTTTCTGTTGGATTCAATTGTGGAATGTGCTGTGTTATTATATAGGTTTTTGCTGTATCTAAAGGTTTGAAATTTACATTCGTGATTGTAAAGTGTTGCTTCTCTACTGATTTCATCGTGTGAGTGTTTGCAATAATTTTCTTGCGTGTTAAAGACTGTTTTCATTAATTTTAGTGTTGATATTTTTCCATATATTTTTCTTGTTTGTGGAGTAAAGGCCTCCTACAGAGACTGATTGTTGAAGACATTGCCTACTGTGTTGGTAGCAGTAGGTAATAAAAATAAATACCATACGCCATAAGGCAGTGAACTCCGCTACAATAATGTTGAAAGCAAATACATCTGACAATACTCAAACGGAAGAAACTCGCGCTATGAGCAATCATTACATTCGTGCTCCAAAATTTACTTATAATGCAAATGTAACAAATTCAAACAGTCTGGAACTGCATACCGATGATTCAAGTGAATATGAAATGAATCAAGACATGGATAGTGAGTTACATCATGAAAATCCTCATTCACCAAATTCAGCTTCAAAGCGCTTGTGCACTGCTCCTACAATGCACTCGAGCTCACTGCCAGACGAACAATGGCAACAGGATAAGGTCCCACACTCCAAAGGCCATAGGAGAAATTTAGCTGATACCTCAAATGTAAACTATACAGTACCAGTTTCAAATAGATTTTCCTCACTGACTGATGACTCAGCACAAGATGATAACACAAACAGTAGGCCTACACTGGAAGTACGCATACCTAAACCAGAACCTATTTTTGTAACAGGTATTGTTAATATACAAGAATTCAAGAAAGTAATGAATGGCATAGTTGCCAATGACAAATATACACTGACTACATTGAGAGCAGGGCATCTTGTCAAACTGATGCCAATAGATATAGAAAGCTATAAAATAATAAGAGAATGTTTCCTGAAAAAAGACATTAGTCATTATACGTACCAGTTAAAACATGAGCGTGCTTACCGAGTAGTTCTCAGAGGTATGCATCACAGTGAAGATGTAAATATTATAAAAGAGGAACTAAAGGCACTAGGCCATGTAGTCAGGAACATTACTAACGTACTACATAGAGTAACTAAAGAGCCTCTGCCTCTCTTTTTCATTGACTTGGAACCTGCACCCAACAACAAGACAATATTTGATATAAAGCACTTATTTCATACTTTGGTAACATTTGAACCCCCTTACAAAAAACGTGAAATTGTGCAATGCAAGAGATGTCAACGGTTTGGACATACAAAAAATCACTGCAATCGGCCGTTTAGGTGCGTCAAGTGCGGCGAAGACCACCCAACAACAACTTGCCGTAAAAAACCCGAAACTCCACCAATTTGTGTAAATTGTAGTGAGAACCATCCAGCCAGTTACAGAGGATGTAAAACTTATAGGGAATATAAACAAAAGACTTTTGAACCACTGAGGGAAAAAACCGTGTCCAAACAACCTCTAACAACAACGGTAACGCAAGTTCCAAGTAATGAACATCCGAGTACCACTACTTCAGACAAAACTTATGTAGAAGCTGTAAAGGGAAGTTCTCAGTGGCAAGAGCCACAGCAGTCAATTAACATCATCACTGCAATGGAACAAATGTTCTCTAGGTTTGAAAAAACCATAGAGAAAGTTATTGATAAAATGATGGATCGCATGTTCGATCTAATCAAAGCCATCGCCAATGGAAAATAAAATGGCTAAAACTCTAAATATTTCCTCTTGGAATGTCAACGGCTTGTCTGAACGTAGACAAGAATTAGAATTATTTAAAAAAATGAACAAAATTGATATAGTACTCATTTCAGAAACAAGATTTACAGAGAAAAACTATGCTAGATTTCGAGGATATGTTACCTATACAACAAACCATCCTTCAGGAAATGCCCATGGTGGTACGGCAATCATAATTAAAAATTCTATTCGACATTACGAATTGCCTAAACATTGTCAAGATTTCCTGCAAGCTACTAGCATAAAAGTTGATACTGCTCTCGGGCCAATAACTATTTCTTCTACTTATTGTCCACCTAAACATAAAATCAATTCCCAGGAATTTGAAAACTTCTTTAGAACTTTGGGTTCAAAATTTGTAGCAGGTGGAGATTGGAATGCAAAACACACTCACTGGGGATCACGACTGATCACAACCCGTGGAAGACAGCTTTATCTTGCAATCACTAATAATAATTTAGAAATCTTATCTACTGGTGAACCCACTTACTGGCCTTCTGATACAAGTAAAATACCAGATCTATTGGACTTTTTCATAACAAAGGGTATTTCACAGAATTATCTGCACATAGAATCCCTTTTTGATTTATCGTCTGATCATTCTCCAGTTATGATGTCATTGAACGCAGAAGTAATACTCAGGCAGAGACCTCTCACTCTTTGCAATAAACGAACAGATTGGGAGTATTTCCGAGATATCTTACAAGAAAGAATCACATTGAAAATCAGTCTCAAAACATCTGAAGAAATAGAAGACGCAGTAAGCAATTTAACAAAGTTGATTCAATCTGCTGCATGGGAAGCCACTCCAAATTTAAATCTAAAACTGCCTCCTGTAAATCAGTACCCATCATGTGTTAAAGAAAAAATAGAAGAACGTCGTAAATTAAGAAGAATATGGCAGAACCACAGATATCCTGAAGATAAAAGGCGATTCAACAGAGCTTCCCAAGAACTGAAAAGGCTCATAAAAACAATGAAAAACCAATCCATCCAAGAATATCTGGAAAATCTAACGCCTCTGGAAGCTAGTGATTATTCTTTATGGAGAGCTACAAAGAAATTGAAAAGTCCTACAGACCCCATACCACCAATTAAGAAAGAAGATGGCACTTGGGCTAGAAGCTGTGAAGAAAAAGCTATGTTATTTGTCACCCATTTATCACAAGTATTCCAGCCATTTCCTTCAATGGCACAAGAAGATGACACTGAGATAGATCAGTACCTTCAAGCCCCTTTCCAAATGTCTCTACCGATTCAGTCAGTATCTCCAAGAGAGGTCAGAAAAACTATAGAAAATAATTTGAATCCTAATAAGGCTCCTGGTTATGACCTAATAACTGGTCGTATCTTGAAAGAACTGCCATATAAAGCTATGATTTTTATTGCATTCATATTTAATGCAATAATAAGGTCGGGGTACTATCCAGGAGCATGGAAAATATCACAAATTATCCTCATCCATAAAGCAGGAAAACCTCTAAATGAAGTTAAATCTTACAGACCTATAAGTTTATTGCCTGTTATTTCTAAATTGTTTGAGAAAATACTCCTGGCCAGACTTAAACCACTCCTTACTGACATAATTCCCGTCCATCAATTTGGATTTCAAGCACAGCACTCAACCATAGAACAAGTGCATAGAGTAACAGATGTCATTCACAATGCATTTGAAAATAAAGAATACTGTTCAGCAGCATTTCTTGATGTTAGCCAAGCTTTTGATAAAGTATGGCATACTGGATTGCTATTCAAAATAAAAAAGTTCTTACCCCATTCTTTTTATAGTATTCTGCAATCATACCTAGAAAAAAGATTCTTTCAAGTTAAATTTGAAGACAGCCTATCGGATCTCTACCCTATCAACTCTGGAATTCCACAAGGAAGTGTCCTTGGTCCTATGTTGTATTTACTGTACACTGCAGATTTACCCATAGATGTACCGACAACTATAGCCACTTTTGCTGATGATACAGCAATCTTAGCAGTCCATGAAGATTTAACCACAGCATCACAACACATACAAGATTACCTAATTAAATTGGAGACTTGGTTTAAAAAATGGAGAATAAAAATTAATGAAGATAAGAGTCTACATGTAACTTTCACGCTAAGACGAGGCACTTGCCCTCCAGTAAGAATCAATGGTAAGACTCTACCTCAGTCAGAAGAAGTTAAATATTTGGGTATCCATCTTGATCGTCGTTTGACCTGGAAAAAGCATATAAGTACCAAACGCAAACAACTAAATCTAAAATTCAGCAAATTGTATTGGCTCCTAGGACCCAAGTCAGAGTTGTTAACTACGAACAAACTTCTCATTTACAAATGTATCCTTAAACCAATATGGACATATGGAATTCAACTTTGGGGTACATCAAGCAACTCCAACATAGAAATTCTAGAACGTTTCCAATCCAAAACGATTCGAACTATTGGTAAAATTCCCTGGTATATCAGTAACAAATATATTTATCAAGATCTTGAAATACTAACAGTAAAACAGGAAATAAGTAAATACAGTATGACCTACCAGAATCGTTTAAACAAACACCCCAATTCATATGCAGTGAATCTCCTGAACAATGGGACAAACACGTGTAGGCTCAATAGAAATAGAGTTTTGGACTTGATCTACAGATTTAATTAAATGTCAAACAGATTTGTTATGTTATACAAATATTAGCCACTGGGCTATATTTGTAACATGTTCATTCTTGCATCATTATTACTTATTGTTCATTGTAGAACAGATTGTAATGTTGAAGAAAGAATATTAAAAAAAAAAAAAAAAAAATAATATTTTGTTGCCTAGAAAATAGGGTAGAGGGTATGTTAGTATAATATGATGAGAATTTTTTAAAGAATGTGCATTTGTATAGAAATAACAACGTATAATTAGGGTAGAAAACAGCTAAGGGATATTTTATAAATTAATATTAATATTACATTGTATAGAATATTACTGAGTAGGCTATTAATTTGTATTAATATTGTATTAATAGTAATATTATTTATATTAATATTAATTTTCTCCTGGCTGTTTGGGGTAAGTTATGTAGGTGAAACACGGCCAAAAGTGTAGATCTGTGTACAAATTATGTGAACAGAGATAATATAAACTAAGGGATGGTTTGTGAATTGCAGGGCATGGAAAATTTCATAAGCAGCACTACAAAAATAGGGCGCGAATATTACTGAGTAGGCTATTAATTTGTATTAATATTGTATTAATAGTAATATTATTTATATTAATATTAATTTTCTCCTGGCTGTTTGGGGTAAGTTATGTAGGTGAAACACGGCCAAAAGTGTAGATCTGTGTACAAATTATGTGAACAGAGATAATATAAACTAAGGGATGGTTTGTGAATTGCAGGGCATGGAAAATTTCATAAGCAGCACTACAAAAATAGGGCGCGTGATCTTTAAAATTGGTGTCTCAACATCCGATAAAGACGCACATACGCAAAAATTGTTTTGCAATGCATTCTACATATATCACACAATATTTCAAAGCATTTTCCCTGATTTTTTCATAAAAAAATTAAATCCTCTTGCCTTAACAACAGCCCGCTATTTGCTCAAACCCTCGACCATTCGCCGTTCGCTGTAACTGATGTACGTCTTATGTTGTTAAATTATATTATTAAAAAAAGGATCAAGATATTAAACTAATAAGACATTTGCTATAATAATTATACATAAAAATTACTAACATAAGTGAACAGAAAATATGATAAATAATCCAATAAATGCATAAATAAAAGTAGTGCAGATTTACTAAGTAAGAAAAAAGCTTCATTCGCTCCTTTTCCCCAACGGGTCAATCTTACAGTGTGGGTACAAGTAGTCAGTTAATATAGTATTATTATTGAGTCCACGAATAAATTATGTAAAAAGTTTACGTTATTGCTGGTATTTTATGGAAAAGATGCCTGCCAATACCTCAATACCATTCTGATAGCTTTAGCTTTAGAGTAATTACTATTACTCGTTAACCATTATAAATATATAGGTGGTACTCGATTTATAATGAGATCCAAATATTTCACTAAACCTTACACGCTTGATCTCTTTCTGGACACAAAAATAAAGTAATAAATGTCGCCTAGTCAAATTTGCTTCACCCTCAACATTTCACGATCGTCCCACATCATTCATACAGCTGTGCGCCAGGAATAATTTACCACTCAATTACTCGTAAACCATTCAAGATATAAAGGTGGTACTGAATTTAAAATAAAGTTGAAATATTTCACTAAAACTTTCTCGCTTGAAGTTTTTACGGGACACAAAAATGAAAAAAATTGTCGCATAGTCAAATTCCGTTTCACCCTCCATGAATTTTATGTAATTGGTGATGTTTATATAATGAAATAAAAACATTTATGTCAGCATTTTTTAAATCTCTGTTTTAACCATCAGAAGGACTGTGTTGTGCAGATTATTTCTGCACAAATTTCACAGAAATAGGACCAAAGGTTAATTAAAGATTGCGAGTTTAATCATAAGATGCCAAACTATCATGATGCAGCATTGAGAAGTTGAAACGCAAACGAAGGTGCTGCCAGTGTTTCGGTGGACCGCCGCTCTCCCTATACCCACCATTGTATTAGCGGCGAAGTCATCACACTTTCTCAATCTATTCATTATGGTATAGTGGAAAGAGAATTTAGGCTGCGCTGTTATAATGCTGGTCGCATGTGCATGCAGTAGGCTATTGAAAAAGTATTATTAGTATAAGTAACATAGTTTAATTAGCATGTGCTTCACATACCGCATATTCCCTTTACGCTTACGTATTTTCCTTCGTGGAAACTTTACATCTGACCTAATAAAAGAAGGTTAAACTGTAAAGGCAATGAGGGCGATAACTCCTGAGGTCCAAAGCTGAACTGTAGATACATCAAAGATTTCCAATTCTCCCTTTCTCTCAGAAGAAGATCTGAATTTAAATGTGATCTGGGAAATATTCCTCCTCCATCTTGTCACATTTACATTCGGATCCGATTCCTTTGTCATACACTGGTTTTTCGTAACCACGTTATTTGTTATTCTGCTAGCGGATCCAGACAAACAAGATTAAGTTACGTCAAATAGAGAAAAGTATAAAAGAGGATCTCCCAAGTAATGTGTTTTAACTCATGAATCAAAAACTCTTTCTGTGCAATATTGCAGACCTGAGTTACCATAGGACTACTTATTTCCAACTTAGTGAATAGTGCTGGTTTGTTTCTTCTACCTTTCTTCTCAAGAAAACTGGTAAAATAGTACTTTAAATATACATGATACTATTCATCGTTCAAATCTAAATTACTATATTATTTACATATTCCTGAAAATGCTTAGCTTAATTATTTACTTATATATATAATTATTCCACTTTATAGTGATACAAATTTGTATATCATTGTAATTACATTGTAAGAATTATTATTAAGCAGTGTATTTCTGTAAATAATTATTATTGTATCTCAAAACTTATCTTATTTCTTTTGTGTAATATTACTTATAAAATCACTTATTGTATAATCAATTATTTTGTAACTAAAACATTATTATTATTATTATTATTATTATTATTATTATTATTATTATTATTATTATTATTAGTGTAATACGTAGGCCTATAAATTGCAATTCCAAAACGATACAATAGTCCAGAATGCTTGATGTAAACAAAAATCTTATGTGAAACACATAACTTCTTCTGCCCAAACAAAAGTTTTACCTCTTAGCATAATATACATCGAGTATTATGTATTTTGAGCGTTCTTTTCATGTAAATTGATTGTAAATGAAGAGAACGTCGTTTCCGCATCGCATTGCATTCAGGAAGGAGCACAAACAAAACAAAAATTCTTATTAATGTAATCACGTAACGTTCTTTATCCTAAGCATGGACAATACCCTTTCTCACTTCACAGAAAGCCAAATGCAAAGAGCGCGTATTCAGTTGTTTCAACCTGACGCAAAGATTTATTGTTCACCAGGCAAGACTGAGTTTCTGCAAGTACAAACAGTGAGTGGCTTATAACTACCCTTCAGATAATTTTTGCGAACATTTTTTTCAAATAAAACTTTTAGCTCTTAATAAAAGCACCTGAAGTCCAAATTTAAACAATCGTGAGTCGTTTTCGAGAAAATCGCGAAAAACATAGTTTTCTTCATGTAAAGAGGCAATAAAATTAGGCGAAATTCGTCACCAATCTTTGTGTCACATCCCCAGGAGGTACCTAACACAAATATAAAATTTTGTTTTCATGCGAATTTTCGTTGTGGATCTTAGTCCAGGCAACGAAGAAACATAGAAAATATAAATCGTGTAGTTTTGAAATTTGGAAAAGCTGTTGGAGGGAGTCTCCTGAACAACATACTAAAAGTCCCCGAGGGTGGGTGGTGAGCGGGGGACCCGCAGATGGCCCCTTTCTTAGGGTTTTCGCTTATGTCTAAATAATGGTGCATCGTAGAGGAAAAGTTGCTATATAAAAAATTCAAGCTGATAAAATTTCCTACAAGTTTTATTCTTACACATTTTTTCTATTCCTAAAAGTTATCGAGATATCCGCCAACGAAAATAGCAAATTTTCGAAAAAGCTTTCTCTCGCGCTTTTCGACACACTTTGCCTTCTAGCGCTTCAGCTCTTAGGCATACAGCAATGCTTTCATGAAAGAAGTTTTAGGGAAATAAATTCACTTTAAAATGAGTGGTAATTAGTTTTTTGTCTTCAAATTTTCAAAAGTTATGACAATTTTAAGTTTCGGCCAAATTTCGAGATTTCGAAAGAAAACCGTACGTCGCACTTTCTCTATAGTTAGGGGTCATATTTTTGTATAAGAGCTGTATATTGTCTATTTACATGATGGAATAAGTAGAGAAATATTACACAACCATTAAAGTTGCATTTATTAAAAATCCGATCACGGTATTAGCACAGTACATGTAATGGAAAGCACATTATACAAAGGAAAAATAGGGAGAAAAAAATAATGTAGTTTTGAAATTTGGCAGAGATATGGGGGAAAGTGTCATAAACAGCATAGTAAAAGTCCCCATGGATAGGGGGTGAGCGGGGGTGAGGGGCACTTTTAAATGTCGTTTCTCTCAGTTTTCCCTCAACACACACAAAAAACTATGGGTTCAGCAATAAACAGTCAACATAAGGAATGGAGTGACAACACATTTCAGCCTCAAAGTGTGTCTATTTTTGCGACCACCGTGAGACATTTTAAGAGCCCATCAAATAATTATATGTAGTTATTCTTAACTAAAATAATATTGTCCATGTGACTGAAACCATAGTTGGTGACAATTAAGATTTTATAGCACAAGTGCAATTTTGTGCAACTTTTACTTCGTGCGTTTTGTGTTAAATATATTACTTTCAATTCAAGGTCCCTAAAATATATTACTATTCACTGCATCTGATTACAAGATTAAGGAGAACGTACAGATTAAAAACATAAATTAGAATTAATTTTATTTGCTACTAGCTTAAATAAACCACCTGGAACTCTCTGGGCCTCCATGGCCTGTACAGGGATAATTTTACTTTTACTAGCTTAAATGAGCCGGCATCGCCCGGGTTTGGTATTTTGCTTGTACTTCATAGTAAACTTGTGGAGTAGACTACTTCCGATTTTCAAACCCTAGGCTCTTACATAGCCTTCTGCCTTTTTGGCTGAAGGTTTATATGATCCATATCTTTCTTATCTTCGGTGGCATTTCAATAATTCTTGAAAAATTAGAAGCTTCGTGAACGGCGATGAAGGGAGAAGGACCTGAAGGTTACTTGTGCCAAATTTCATAAAGATAGAATTAAAACCGTAAAAAAGTAACGTGATACCTATACAGTCCATGGGAACTCTTATGGTTCTGGAAGGGTGAGGATCCCAGATTTTAAGATTTCGGCTCACAAAGATGGTAAGGTTGTCAGCCTTTTCTTCCAAGATTGCTCCAGGTACTCTTAAGAGGATGAGTCATGTTGTCACCAGAAGGATTAGGCCAAATGAAAAATCTTAAAGACTTCATCGGGGATCGAACCCGAGACTTTCCCGTCTGTACCGTTGTGCCTTACGAACTCCGCCACGGCGTACCCTGAAAATAAAACTTTATATTTGTATAGTAAATAAAAAACAGAGACAGGTGAACGTTCTTCCTTTATATATTCAGATATACTCGTAGACGTACTTTTGCCTTAGAGCTTAATGCAAATTATATAATACATACCTGGCATTGACAAATATCTAGCGTAATCTAGCATTTGTGCCTTAATGCGAGTTAGAAATTACAATATATTAGATGATATGATTAGTAAATTTACTCACACTTAATTAGTGAAACATAATTCATTCACGAAAAATATTCGTTTATGCACCGTCATCTGTCTACGCATAGTCTATAGGGTATAGGCTATTATTATGATATTAAGGACGTTTAATTAAGCCAGGATAATTATTTTCCTCAAAATGAAATGTAGACAGTGATTTTCTTCGTGTTTTGAAGGCTAAGTGTGCAAAGTTACATCGTGATCAGAATAAAACTGTACATTTGTATAAAGGACAAATAAACACACTACTCCACTTTATATATATATATATATATACACACACACTCACAGGGTGTATCATGAATTATTAATAGCGCAAACCGAAATGGTTAAAAGTATACGATAACAGAAGCAAAAAATGTTTCAGCAAACATTGGTCCGCAAGCAAGCCATTTGCGAGATTTATTAATGTAAATGTGTGGTTATGAGCCGCCACTGACTCCTTTAAGAAATTTAGTGCTGATGTTCAAAACTGAATTAGAAAGTCCTCGCCTGTTTTATGTATGCTTCGGCTACTCTTTCACCCTTTCTTCAAAACTATAAACATAATATCGAAGCGTACACAACTTCTCTACAAGGTATTATTTGTCCGGGTTCTAATGATTGAGTTCTTGCTATAATAGTAACAAACTATAACAAGATAGTAAATATTGGTCATTATTGTACTGCAGACTATAGCTCTGTATGATAGTTTCAGCTTAGTAAACCTATACATTTATGTAATGTGTATCGTGCACCTGACACTAACATAGACCACTGGTCTGAATAACGTATGGAGCACATTGCTAGGGAAACCGATATTACTGCTTATTACTGCCGATATAAATTCCAAACATGCGGCATGGGGCAGTTCTAACAAAATTGATCAAAGAAGGAATTGTCTTTATTTTTATTCTGCCAACAATCTCCACAAACTAAAAAATGAAAACGTGACCTCGAGAACCTAAGAAATTTAGAGAGCTACATAGATGCCAGTGTCTGTGGTGCATCTTTGCTATTGTTTATATCTGAGTGGTTATTAGGCGATAAAATTGCTCTTTTCTGATCATAGCCTCATACTCACTAAAATAAGCACAGTAAAAGTGCTTTATGCAATCAATAGAAGAACTTACCTCACATGGTTATTTAAAATTTAAAATCTGTTATCGCATTTTCAAAACAAAGTAACTATTTCCCAATCTGAAGAAAATGCCTCAACAAATACAGGGTCTTTATTATAAGTTGAGACCGGGCGACCGGTGTTTTCACTCTCCGCTACGGAGTCCGCATTAGCCGCCGGTGACGCGCGCGCGGCTTCCCTGCTTAAAGTGTAGGCTATATAAAGTATTACATATCTTACCTTATAACATATGTTGGAAGTGTCGTCCTTCCTGTGTTATACAGGCATTGTATCTGGAAACCACATTCTGGCTGACGCGAGTGAGTTCTTCCACTGTAATGCCCCTAATTTCATTCGTAATGTTTTCTTTCAGCTCCTCCAATGTGTGAGGATTTGTTCGATAAACCTTATCTTCATTACGTACACGTCCAGCAGACTCGTACTTAAAATAATGTTTACACACAAAAATACGATGCTGCAGCGAAATGGGTCTCACCATGTTGACACTTTAACAATAACTGTACGTGCCGATGTTGCATCAAGGTCAGACCGGCTGCGCGCGCCTTCCGTCGCCCGGTCTCAACTTATAATAAAGACCCTGTAGTACACTTGACAATAACTTAAGGAAAACTTAAACTATATGAAAGAATGACCGACGTTTTGGTTTTTATGCGTGAATGATATTATTTTATGAAAACTCACAGACTAGCAAAAAGCAACTTGTTTAACTCATATCTGAAAACTTGTTAGCGTAAAATTTAAAGAAGGGTCCAAAGAACTTGCTCCTTCGATAGGCTTTCTTTCTGTTTTTGCCAATTCCTGCTGTCTGACGCTGCTATAGGCTAACCGCTTTACTAATAGTTGCTTATAGGTGCGTTGAACGGATATTTGGTTGATCACCGCGCAAGTTCTACATAAACCGTGAGCACTAATAATCAGGCTTTAAAACTTAGTGCCCGATCGAATATGTTAACAGCAACCGAACTGTACAGACTTTGCTCGGCGTATGCCCTAACTACCATATGCTAGTTCACGTGATAGTAAACAAACCTTGAATACAGATATAGGAAGACCACAAAATAACTTATCATTATCTAAACTCACATTACAAGCACGCAAAACGATACTTCCTCCTGTTTGTCCCTCCCAAATGTTTCAATATATGTTTGCGTTTTAGAACACTTTACTTTGGGCATGCCGAACACGTATTTTAAATTTAAACACGCACAATGACAAGGTACACTGTTGACCAATTTGAGAGGCACCGTACTACGAGCGCATTCCCCTCTCGGTACTACTATCAATGACTGTCTTATCAGCCTACGCAATCACCCTCCACCCCCTATACTCAGGTTGTTGGTAACCGGAATCAACTCCCTCTCTGGGTTCGGGCACTAAGTTTTAAAGCCTGCTAATAATATCTGTGTAACTGCTATGAGTTACACTGGATTTGAGTGTGAAACGTCATCAAACACGTCATGCTGGGAATGACGTTTATCGCCCCCGGCAGTATACCTGTAGGAAGCATGTAGCCCTACTCCGCCAATGTCGCCATCTATCCGTGCAGTGGAAAAATAACAGTATGAGAGAAAACAAGAAATTCCTTTCATGTTGTCTGTAGAATCAGTGGCGGAATATTCTTGTATAAATTGGGCAACACTAACTTTCGTTACCGAAAATACTTTTCAACTGCAGCGCTGAACAGCTTGTGATGGCAAATGATTGACAAGAGTTTTATCTTTTCCACTGTTTGCTTATATCTATTTGGAACGCATACACCAGAAGCTCATCAAGTTTTATGTTTGTACCTCATGTGGAAATGGACACATAATATCTATATTTTTCTAACATTTGGTCGTTATTACCATGATTTCTTCTAATTTTACAAACCTTATTCCGTTTTACAATGATTTTCAATGGCGTACGTTGAGTTTTTCGATATATTTAACCTCTGTTATTTAAATATTTTATGAAGCCGAAAAGCCTATCGAGCCGTACGATACCAAGTGCTGTGCCTCAACCAACTGGTAAATACAAAAAGAGATAGGCTATGAAAATTATTTCGGACAATAAAATTGACAAGGCAGGCTAAAATTATATTTTAAAATGATGTTACACTATATTTGAAGTACCAACATTTTTTACGACGTTGATAAGAAAAATAACCATCTCTGCATAAATTAAAGAAGTCTAGACGTATCTTGAGCTCAAAGTAATAGCCTAATAAATTATTATGTGCAATTTACTTTTTCACAGACAAAGTAATTTAAATATTTTCATTTCCCCGCTATGAATACTTACTCATTTGTAGGGGATTCCGGAAACAACAACGCAATAAAATTCCGTGTGCACTGGTTATGAATTTTATCTTTTATTGTTCTGGTGAATTGAATTTCCATGCACTTCAATATTAGATGCTTGGAAAAAGGCATATAAATCTTATGAAAAAGAGTTGTCCTCTTGCATTGAAGTCTACTAAAGAAATTATTAATATCTTCGAAAGTAGTGAATGCATTTAGAACTCAATTAATAAAAATTAAATTGAAGTGTTACGACTTCTATAACATCTTTCATATGTCAGATATAATAAAATTGAAAACTTAACAAAATTATTAATCCCTTATTCAAAAATACTCAGAACCACTAATATGAATCAGTAAAAGTATGGACAGTTCCGCCTTATACCCTCGTTAATATAAAATATTTAGGATCAACCTAAGAAGTCTAGGCCTAGGAATTAATCAGAATTTCAGCTATTAAGGTTAATTAAGTCTATTATTAGGCCATTGAACATACATCTATGATTCCTGACAGAGTGTAAAATCAACCATATTCACTTAAAAGCCTGTGCACTAACCTGCAGATATATTCAAATTTTATCTTGTTACAAGATGTAGGCCTACATATAAAACTGATTAAAACTTAAAAGATAATGCACAGAAGTGTCAATGATAAAATAACTTATACACATATATACAAAATGAGTGGTATAAAACCACAGTTAAAAAATGTGATGAATCACAAGTCCATAAATAATTTACTGAAAGTTCAGACGTCCGTTGTTAAAAATCTCTTCATGGATTGTATACATGTAAGCACAGACTAAAATCGCGTAAAGGCACTTTTGCTTGAATAAGAGTCACTTCTCGTTAAGTTCTGGTGTTGAATTGATCCAATAATTATCCTAGACACTAGTTTCTTCTTAGGTCGTTACGGGGAGGCATTTCGGCATATATTATGCCGAAAAGATGAAATTCATTAACACTAATATGAATGTATGGCGTTCTGTAAATTGAGTATGGAAAATATTAGGTTATTGTTTCTGAAAAAAAACACGATAACTGGTTATTTATATAACACTAGCAGGTGCCGCGGCTTCGCTCGCGATTACTTACTCAACTGCTAGATATTGTGTTTAAATCATTTATTTAATAGAAAATAATAAAAGCATTATATTTATTAACACTGACATCGTTTTTACATAAATTGCAGGAATTATATAATTTTACTCTTAATTATATTGTTTAACGTTAAAAATATAAATAACAAACGATCAAACCGAATCTTATGCTGCCATTCTTCCTGAATGCACTTTATCTTCTCTTCGAAAAAATAGAATAACTGTTTGTAGAAAATAAATACAGAGTGGGATTAGTATGACTGTGCAGATTTAAGGAGCAGAGATAACATTAAAATAAATATAAAACCTATTTTAAGCTTTATGATAACGTCCATGGTTAATGAGATAATTAAGCTGCAAGGTTCGGCAGAATGACAACAGCGCATGCCAGAGAGCCTCGCTTGGGTGGCATTGACCTCTGTCGTGCACATAATACTTACTCTACGCTACTAAAACACACTTTCTTCCGAAGTTGCCTTATGTTGCGGATTTTGTGGTCTATGTAATAATCTTTGTATTTAATTTACACCAAAACTGCCAAGTTGATTGAAAACCCGCTAAGGGAAAATTTAATCCTTATTTTTTCTTCAGTTGATGTAAATAACAGAGGAGCACGGATAATACTTATTAAATGAAACACAAAATATAGGGAAATTTGTTTTGTGTGAAAAGTACTCACTTGGGAAAAATATGGTATTGGAATTTTGTAGTTTGTTTCTACCGAAAAAATAATCACTTAAAATGTGCACTTTCATTCTGTATAGGCCTCCTGGCTTCGTGATTCTCTTTCAGCTAGAACACAATGTAACCTGTGGCATGTTAGATAAAGCGTTCTCAGTTATTGAAGTTATTATTGGTTTTCTATACAGTACCGTCTACTACTAGAACATGTGAAATCAGCTTCTGAGGAATTAAGTTATTTTTAGTTTACTTATGTATGATATTACTCTCCATACGAACAGAATATTTTTATATAAAGTACTTTTCAATGAATAAGTGAACATTATAATGAAGTACTTCATTTGTTAGACTGATAAAAATCTCCTACCCCTGACATTGAATGGATAATTTTTATATAGGAATTTTTCGAGAACGCAGTCAGATGTGATACCAAATAAACCATTGTACAGTTATGTACGCGTCCTGTACAGGGGCGTATTTAGCTACTTAAGCGCCCCTAGGCAGAGAAAAATATTTTCGCCCCCTTATTTCCACACGAATGTACCACGAAGTAACCTACAATAAGCATTATTGTAACTGAAATAGTAGGCTAATAATAATAATAATAATTATTATTATTATTATTATTATTATTATTATTATAATATCAGAATGTCAGAGTTTAATCAAAGGTGGTTAAATGTAAAGAGAGTTCCATTTTCATTGACAACAACAATGGAACTAGATCGTTGATTAAATTTGAGCGTTTGTTATCAGTGTTATTCATTTCTATTTCATTGTGCGTTACATTAGTTTACTATTTTGAAGAGTTATGAATAAAATGCTTAATATGTTAAAAACAGTAACAGTTTTAAAGACGCCCCTTCAAATCTGCCGCCCTAGGCAGCTGCCTAGTCTGCCTAGGTTTAAATACAGCACTGGTCCTATTATATTAATGATTTTGGTTCATTTTGTAATTTTCTTTGTAGAGTGACAATATTGCTACTTTCTAAACTTGACCTTTGCAGTAGGACTTGTAGTACAAGATCCGGTTTCCGTTATTGCCTCTTGGACTTTGACAGGAACGGCTGAATGAGAGATGTCACGTTTCAGTTAACTTATTTTCTTTCGAACATATGGTGAGGGGATTGGAAATGACTAGGCCTGTCACCATTGCAAGAATCAGTTTCATTGATAAAAGACATTGGTGAGTCTATAAAATTCGTAAGTCTACAATAATTTGAGGTATTAGTGAATGTTAAATCAAACTCATAATTTGTTCTAACCTAATGAACTTCCTCTCAACAAAATGTCTAAATTTGGTCAGTTCGTTAATATCTAAGCACGAGTTCTATCTCGAATGTACTTTGATATATTTATTTCTTATTACTATTTTATGATTATACATATTGCTAAAGTAGATTATTTACGCTTCTTCCGTGATTTTCTTAGTGCTACATCGTCGATTATTGGGTAGCATTCAGTTTTATTCATTTGGTTACTGATTTCAGTTAATTTTGTATCTAATTTCCCCCATAATGTATAAGTGGTACAGGTGTAGCATTATACAAGTAAAGTAAGTTAATTTATATTCAAAGATATTTCGTAAAGCTTGTGTCAAACGTTAATATGCATAATTATTTTGCTATTTAATTTTCTTTTCACTCAAGGAGAATAAGGTTGATTTATTTCTAACAAAAGTGTTTCCTTATGTTAGTCATTGTCATGGATTTGGGACGTGATAAGACTTAATTTCACGCGGCCTGTAATATTCAATCTTGCTTTTTTCGTCAGTTCTAGAAAATAAATATGGCGGAAACATAGCCAGTTTTTCCACTTAGTCATATAAATGAAGGTATGTCATTTAGGGTGAATAGGCCACAACACTCGTGAAAACAATAGGCTATCTTCTCTCCCTAGAATTAAATATTTGATTTTTTTTAGCTGTTTTACGAACAAATTATTTTAATGTGTGGTTCACCGTAAATGAAATACACCTTTAATCCGTCAATTCCGAATTCACGAGCACTGTTCATATCTTCAGCCTAGCTTGAGTTTATAATTGAGATTGCGAACGAAAACTTATCCGTTTGTAAGCTTAATAATTTTAGAATATTTCAGCAATGCACCGGAAAGTAAAATTCTTTCCTAATTTCATGTAATTTCGCTACATAAATATAGTATCTGATAAACTGCGCAAGAACTCTAGCAATTCATTTAATATTAAATTACCTTTTGATTCAGTTCGTAAATTGCTTCACTTCACATGCGAAGCTTCTATTTTCACGTTAATAGCAGAAATAATTATTTTCGTGGTGGTGTTATATCCTCTTGTTTTTCTCTGAAGTGTGCTACTGTCCCTTTTTCATTTACTCTCTTTCTAGTTAGATTTTAATATTGCTATTGTGAAATGCCCACTTGAACTTAAATTTTTAATCCTTTTCATATGTGCATGGCCCTGCAATACAATATTAATACGAACATTTCCTCAGCTTTTCCCATTTTAATGACGGAAGTTCCCTGCAATTCCCTTCACGCGCATTGCTAACATCCTTTTGTAGAATAAAACAATTCAGACCGGTTTAAATGAAATTATGAAACTGAAGAGGTTCCAAAGAGTAATTTGTGTGTCATATATATGTATTCCGAAATAAATGTGTTTATTACTGAAAGTAAGACACATTCTTCATTTAAAATTACCCTAAAGGAAACGCCAAACTAAGTCTGGCCTAACTTTCTAAAACTCAACAGGAATTTTAAGTATGGTACACGAACTATACCTTCTGGGGATGTAACGCAAAGATTAGCAACGACATTTTCTTACTTCTAATACCACTTTACATTACGAAAGTTTCGTTTTACGCGATTTTCTCGGAAACGGGTCTAACAATTTTGGAAATGAGAGAACTGAATACACACTCCTTGCAATATGGATTATTATTTTATATCAGAATGTGAAGTGTAAGTTTTATTTTGCCCATGCTTGGAATAATGAAAGTTAGGTGTGATGTTTGGGTTTATTTCCTTTCGGGGTGTGGCACGAAGTGTGGCAATGATTAATTTCTACTACAATTTTACACGATGATAATTTAATTTTTTCGCTATTTTCTCGAAATCTCTTGAAACGGTTGTGTTATAATTTTCTACACGAACTGCATAGTATGTATATAAATTCCCTAAAAGGTAGTTATAAACCACATATTTCATAAACAAGCTTAGGCTTTGAGTCTTGCCTCGCGAATAATGTGAGGCTGGGATAGCCTAACTGAACTTCAATACAGTCGTGTATTCTGTGCTTTAAGACTATGTATTAAGACTAGAGGAACAGGAAGTTATGCTGGATTTTCAAATGAGATGTTTTTTATGGGCGGTCTTCTTCGACACTTCATGAAGTTCGATCGATGTTGCGGCGCGGGTTACGCGGCCCTTAGATTGTTTCTCAGTACTCTGACTGGATATGATCGACTTATTTTGATTGCGCCGTAGAATGGTGCCAATAGTTTTATACGCGGGAAGAACGAGCGGGAGGTTAGTGACGTCCGAGATTTGTGACATAATCTAGGTTTGTGACAGGTTAGCATTCCCTACACGAATTGTATAATGTGCACATTATATACACAGTATATGCATATATTATAATAGCCTATATTGTATAGTTCATGATGTACAATGTTAAACTAAGAGCTAAACCATTTATTAATTTTAATAACTTTCTCCCATAGATTCTGTAAAGGGTGTTTGTAAGCCACTTGATTCATATATAAACATAGGTTTTAATTCTTGCCCCGCGAATAATTCAACCTTGAAAGTGGCTGAGATAACTGAATGAGCACTACTGTAATACAGACATTTACACTATGTTGGAATATATTAAAGTAAAGGAAGTTATGTGAATGTTTCACATCAGATTTTTTAAAGAAAACTCCTCATCAGCTTTTTTCTACGTCTGAAGAATTTTATTCCTTCACCTCTACTCCCTTGATGTAACTGCAAAAGCTATTGAAGAGGATGGGATAAAGAATTTGCCGACTAAACCATATATTTTCCAAGCCTTATACATATTACATCTTTAAAATCCTTTGTGACATTCATATTTCTCCTTTTCGTTCTTCAACCCATCGTATGTTGTTATGCTAGCATGAACTACTGCCATAGTGCTCCGCGATTCTGAGAATATTTTATTTGCGAGGCGGTCTAACTGGTTCCCTGGAGGGTGTACCGCCCTCACCACCACCCCAACCACCCTCAAACAGAGACTACATGTAGCTGGAATATGATGAATGTGTTATCTGTTAAGATTTGAGCTATGAACTACAGTCGGTATTTTCAGTAAGGAGCCTCCTGTTTTTCCTCTTTCATAACTTTTACCTGTACAATAATGTACTGAACTCATAAACTTTCAGATTAAAATCATTTTAAAAAATATACTCCATTAAAAACTAAACTAAGTCTCTAACCTTTATACTTACTACATTTAGGACGATTTTGTGTTTACAATTTCTTGGGTGAGGATGGTCAGTAGAGATCATATTCTAGACAAAATGCCAAAATTTTAATATTACAGATATCTTTTAACATTTCTCAGTTCAAGTTCATACAATTATTAGTACTGTATTAATATGAACAGCAAATATAACTTTACGTATTTTTGCGTATTTACGTGGTTACTATCTATTAAATGTCTATTTACACAGAGCAGTGAGGTGAACGTGACGAGGCGGCACGGAATCCCACAACCCGTGATCTCACAGTGATTTCCATTAACACTGTAACGTGGCATGATCGGTACCAGTCAGTGTTTTTTATAGTAATAAATTAATTTAACTTTGAAAAGCCAGTGCCACGGCCGTGAAATGAGAAAAATATCAGTGGGGACTAATCTGACTCTCACTGTAGGCTACGGCGGGAGCACTGACTGCACTGTACCACTCAATTTTCATTAAAAACACACACACACACCCACACGTGAGGTAAGTTTTAGTCAACTGATAAATTTGTTTATTACTATTGTTTTTTTTTTTCTTTAAGGCCACTTGGGATGCGTTAAACACGATTTCCTTTAGCTATCGCATGGGTCATAGTACAGTTTGCATGATTATTATTGAAAATCTGATGGAAGAATTATTGCCTACTCCTACAGCAGAAATGTGGAAGAACATAGCTAGTGATTTTTATGATATATGGAACTTTCCTAATTGTACTGGTGCTTTGGATGGTAAACACGTTGCTATCCAGGCCCCTCCTAACTCTGGATCATAATTCTTTAATTACAATAATTATAATAATAATAATAATTTATATTGTTTAGTTGGCTCTTGTGGACGCTCAATGTAACTTTATTGAGGTTGATGTAGGGGCATACGGTAAGAATAGTGACGGGGGAATCTTTTCCAATTCAAATTTAGGAAAAGCAATTGAAGAAATGTCTTTGAATGTACCAGAAAATTATGTGATATCAAATACAGATATTCAAGATCCATACGTTATTGTTGCTGATAAGGCATTCCCGCTTAAAGACTACATGATGCGACCATTTCCGGGAGATAATTTGGAAACTGTTTGAGTCGCGCGAGGAGGACACCAGGTATCTTGTCACAAAAATTCCGCATTTACAATAGGCGTATTCAGGCTTACCCAGAAACATTGACAACGTAATTCTTGCCACGTGTTTATTGCATAACTTTGTGCAAAATGACAGAAAAACTTATAATTGCGCACTAGTTCAATAATTTTTTTGTCATTCATTTTTAACTCTGAAAATTAAATTAAACTTTGAAAATCCAGTGGCACAGCCGTGAAGCGAGAAAAATATCGGTGGGGACTAATCTGAGTGTCACTACGGCGACGGCAGGAGCACTGACTGCACTGTCACGGCCAGGCACCGGGTGAGTATGAACAACACCACTCAATTGCCTAGAAGAATATTTTCAGGCTCGCCGGTAGATGCACTCGCCTGTCACTCCACCGTCACGTCACTGCTGAGTGTAAATAGACCTTAATGCGTATTGCTAGATTTTCAAGACTAATGTTGCATTGTATTCCCTTAGTTTATGTACCTGTCCACAAAGATCAATATTTGGAGGGATATGTCCAGAATTATTTTACTTAAAAATCCCGGATATCGCTTCGAACAAAGGCGGGACTAACCTTTTGCGTAATTCTTTTCATAACCATTAGGTATTACATGTGTTGAAAGGAAGCTTCAATTTAAATGTTTACACATTATTTTAAACTAATACTTGTATGTGATTCTCAGAATTGTTTCTGATATTCCTTGAATTCCAAATTTCTGTCTCCAGCAAGCTCGGCCTGATTTCAGTATCTCGGAATATTATAATCAAATGATATGGTTCATTGCACCATTGCGTTTCCTTTTTACTTTTTCTACCCGTACCATATTTTAGGTTCCTATTATAGGTAGAGGAAATATTGGGTTCGACCCTAAAATTCCATCAAGTTCTCAGCATAAATAGGCTACACATTTTGAAATCCTTTGAATCTAAGAATACAATTTTTTAAAACATTACTGCGTGTGTGTCGGTGAGCTCCGGAAAGAAAAATTGTATCCTAACGAAATTTATAAAGAGTTAAATATCGTAAGATGTGACAGAAAAATTGGCGAGGCTTTCTCTTACTTTCACTACCACATTACCATGAAGAAAGTGTAATTTTCGCTGTTTTTTCGAAAAAGGCTGATTTTCCTTAAATTTTACACACGAGCTAAAGAGCTCTAAAGCCATAGGCTACTAAGAGCTACTTTTTTTTATTTGAGTCTTTTTCGTTTTTCTTTCGAAAAATTATCTGAAGGGTAGGGCAAAGGAAGTAATCGTTTGCAAGTCAGGCTTTAAGACTTGCGTGGTTATCAATACACCTTTACATGAAGCTGAATCAACTGAACTGAATCAACTGAAAACGCACTCCCTGCAATAAGTCCTCTTATTCAATATACAATATGAAATGAGAAAGGTGTTTTTCTGTTCGAACCCTACTATAATACGCTTATTGCGTGTGACATAACGATATCATAATGATACTCATTTCGAAACTGATCTTCATTATGTATCGGTGTGGTACCGATTATTATGGAACACTGAATGTTCTTGACACCTTGAAACTAGTAGCTGAAAACTGCTTAATAAAGAGACTATATTTAAATTAAAATCAATTCTGTTGTGTTAATTTTAATATCATACTAAAATGAATTCAATTCGTGTTGACAAAGTTCATTGGTTTGAAAAGGAAGCTTCGATTTCACCGACAACATGAGCGGCCATCTCTCGAAGACAAGAACTATGAAAACCATCTGAAGCGAAGGCCATGGCGGTGCTCCTTTCATAAACATGCTTGAATCTTAATAACTGTTCCATAATGTACTATTACTTTACTGAAGTATCAGAGATTATTACAACAGATTTTTCAATATGGGCACTTCATATGTCCCATAGGCCTATGCTATGTATGATCAGTTGGACGAAATAAATTTGATGTTGGATGTTGATTTTGACCTAATTTCTATATTTTCTTTTCTTATAATTTTATAATCACATCTTTCTTTCATAATTTATAAAAGCATGTGCCCGCGGCTTCACCTGAGATTAATTACTCAACTGCTTGGAGTTTTATTTAAATAATTTATTTAACAGAAAAATAATTATAATATTTTTATTAACACTTAGACTACATTGTTTTTACATAAATTGCATGAATTACATAATGTTATTCTTAATATTAGGCCTATATTGTTTTTCCGTAACAAATATAAATAACTAAACGAATAGTATGACATAAACATTCGGAAAGAACGATTAAAATGTACCACAGTTTCATGAACCTTACCCTAATCATCAATAAACTATTAAAACAATTGATAATTAAAATACCAAAATCCTGGTTCGATGTACATACCACGATTAAAGTGCGATTCCCAGGGGAAAGAACGACTTCGGATTCGATTTCCCTAGCCCAAAAGAAACCCCCACGTATTGAGTTTCGTCAATGCTCTTTTTTCCGGTTGCTATGGCATTTAATCTCACAATATTGAATATTCTCTTATTAATAGGTGGCGTTGGCTGTGCGTTCATGCGATATAACGAAGTTTTTTTGTTTGTTTATTTTACTGTTGTTATTCACGAATATTTTGTTTCATATTTCTCCTAGTCTAATGATTTCAAGCACTTGTTTAAAGGTTTTTACTTTGTTGCAATTGTCGATATTAATTTGATACATAGGTCTAACAATTTTTACAATTGCATTGTTACCTTTTTAATACTTTATTTTTTCATCCTTACTTGACTCATAATATTTTGGAGCACCATTTTATACCCTGCTCTTTGGTTTGACGAAGTTTTCGGAAATTTTATGATTTTTTTTCCCCAATATCTTGATCTAATGATATTTATTAATAATACTCTTCTAGGACATCCAGTTTCCCATTTTGGATTCAAGTAATGCACTATTTAGCATTTTAGCTGCATTTCGGATAATTTATATACTTTAGTCATATTGCATTTTCAGCTACTTTCTTTGCAGTCTAGGCTCCATTTTAATTAGTTCTTCCATGTTCTAATTCGATAATATAATGTAACATGAAATTTTTTCCCCCTTTAATCAGTTATTTATCGTAGGCAAATATATATTCTAAAGTTTCTTGCCCAGATTCCCTATGTAAATCATCCCTGTTTATCTGAGGGATGAACTAATAAAAAAGTAATGTTAGACTATACAAATGTTTCCCGATTTGAAATGAAGTCTTTGTTAAGACTTACGTTGCAGTGGGTTGAAAAGATGTTCCATGCAAGTGAGCACTTTAATATTTTACCGCCATCTTTATATTGTATTGTTCTCTTATTAATTTGCAGGTTTCGACGTGGCTTCAAGCAAGTCTTCAGGTGGTGCCCCTGTGTGCATCTGACTCCAGAAACGCTGTCGCGGAGGGAGGTAGTGACTAGCAGATACAGCTGTTCCGGTTCCCCGGAAGCACAATGCCGGATCATCAGAAATGGTGAGTCCAGAAAAATGTAGCTATTAACATTTTGATCTAACGTAAGATAATACAGAATCTAAAGTAAGCTATTGTCATACAACTATGAAATCAAGGAAAACAATGCTTCCCCTAGTTCATAAAATCAAATGAAGAAATTTATTACAAAAAGTAAATTTTAATCGTTCTAGGCTACATGGCGTTCTATTGCGAGAACAAACTTCTCTCACTAATAATGCTCGTCAAAGTCAGTGTGAAATATAACATGTTCGTTGCCAGCTAGGGAGCGGGGGACCCGGGGTGGACGAGTTACTTCGTGTAAGCTACTTCCGCAAAACCTCGATAGAAGGCGCCGATTTTGGGGATGCTTTGCATTTTTAGCACTCCCAAAAAAATTACCATTACCCCCAATAATACAATAATATTTATGAACATACTTCGCAAAAGGGCCACCCTTCTGTAGCACAACATGTTAAGGTTTTATTAATCCTCAAGAAAAGTGGTAATGTTGTTAATATTGCAATAATAATATTAATTATTAATTAAACATACTATGAATAGAGGTTTATGTTTATCAGCTGATAATCGTTTGTGCTAATGAGAAAGGACTTTCAACACTAATAATATAAAATATTATTGAAATTTTCCTGTTCTGAGTGAGCATCCCCAATAATTCTTACAAGTCAGCGCCTGTGGGCCAGAGATTATAGAATTGCGGGCAGGCGGGATGCTCGCTTAGCACCACAGCCACAGTAATAGACAGTACTCAGATCTCATCTCAAGAGCGTATCACCTGAGTAGCTCTCAAGTATGCATTCTCATCTTGAGATGAGGACAGAGTAATAGTCCCGTTTCAAGCTCTTCTCAGCTGATAATTTACTCACGCGATACTAGATCCGGTACTCAGGTGATACACGATCTGATGCGCTGTTTTTCTATAAACCTTGAGCACGCGTGTTAAGAAGCTGAGAATAGAAGGCAGTGGAGGTAAGTTACAGCCTTCGCCAACAGATGGTGCTACAATAACCGCCCCCTAGGCTTGTTTGGTTGGTCTGTTGCAATTCGCAACATTCGTTTGCAATAAGGTCTTTCCTTTTGTATCTTTGTACATAGAAACTAGTAAAATGGAATATATAAAAAGAGATTAAATGGAATACATGTTAAGATTTTTCGCAAATATCGCCATATATTGTGATTCCAATTTTAAATTATTATGAATTTGGACAATTATATTTAGGCATATACTATGGTCGGGACTGAAATATTAAGGAATTTAGGAACGGAAATATACTTAAATATAATAATATAATTAATTAATGCACTTGAGTATAATAATAATATTACAAGAAACATAATCTTTATAATATATAAAGTAGTAAACAGACATGTTCATAATAACATTGTATTGCGTTTTCTTGAAAATGTGCATTCTTATGGCACGAGAAACAAATCAAATATTTTCGTTACGCATTCTCAATTTGTTACTTATGGACTAAGGGGATTGAAAAATTATCTTGCAAATCTTTTTAATGAAATTCCACAGGAAATAAGATCTGTAAAAAATTTAAATAATTTCAAAAAAAAGTTGAAGATTTTTCTATTAAATGAATAAGTGAACAATATCTCTATTATACTTACTGTATTTGTGTAAACTATTGTAACAATTTTATTATAATAACTTTGAAGTTTGTCATCCTTTGTAATACTGTCCCTTAATGTGAGCAATTGGCTCGTTGGGACCTTTTGTTAAATAAATATAAATAAAAATAAATAAATAAATAAACATGGTTGTGAACTGTAATATAATTATAAGATATTTGTTTATTTAAACCAAATAATATAAACAATAAGTGAATTTGGTTTAAATTACACTTTGTTAACAATAATGTGTTTTTTACATATAAAACCTAATAAAAGATACAATTAATTTTAATAACTAATCTAATTACTATTTCTTAGGCTTAGACTTCTTAAGTTGTATTTAAATTATTCTGTTTTAACGGGGTTATAAGATGGCGTTGTTTATATTTTAGCTAATTATTTTTGTGTATTCAACAAACGAGAATGACAAACATAATAATAAATATAAACAGTTCGACAGTTGCTGATATTTACATCTGCAGTAGTTGGTAAATAAGCGGTTTAACATAGCCATTTCTAACTTGGAAAACATAGGCCTAACATATTTATTTAACAGTTCTAATTTATTTTTTCCTTAAACATTAGCTTTTCACATTGAATCATTCCTTTTTTAGAATGGCTTTACTCTCTAAATTATCCTGTTTTTTCAGTATGTAATGCAAATAAAACAGAAACAAACAAAAAAACTGACCCACTGACTCTATACAAACAATTATATTTTATTGATGTAAAATATGTGCACTAGTCGTATTAAACTTGTGTCAGAGTTTGATAGAATTAGGTTCATGTCTGCTGGTGAAACGGATTGTATTTTAAGCAAGGAAGCTATAATTCCAAGTTACTAAAAAATTTTGCTAAAACAGGAGTAAACCCACATATAACTTAAATAATATACACCTGTTTTGCTTAATTTTTTTTAAATTGTTAAGGGATGCAGATTTCGAAAATGATACCCAAGAAAAAAAAAATTCTTGCCGGTGAGTGTTTGAACTCAGGACCTTTGGAACATAAAGCCGGCACGCTACCACAGAGCTAAACTTTCTACGTACCGAGTGGCTGCGCTTGAACGTATTACCTGGACACAAAGGTTACTGTTAGGACGCTGCCTACGGCTGAAGCGCAGAATTTGCCTTAATTAAGATGATTTCTTTGTTGTATATTTCTGGTGTTTATTATTTTCTGAATCCTTATCGACCAATGCATCTAATGACTGCCCCCCACTGTAGATTAGGATTGTATATTGTGTACAATAAGGGTGATAAGCTAAATATGCTGTCAATAGAACGCGATCTTGAGTCGTCCCCAGACTGCACTTGCGTGAAACGAGATTTTTCCTACTTCAAACGGCTCTCAAGTCTAGTTTCAGCGACTATTACTATGCACGTTGGGAATCTCGACTTGAGACGCGACTATTACTTTGCGTGATACTGGTCTCAGCTGATCAGCTCTCACGTGATACGTTCTGAAGCGAGATGCTTCCGGCAGTACTCAAGATGCGTTTATTTCTCTGCACGGCGTCTCAAGTCTGATTTTACGTGAGTTTCTCAGGTGAAACAGGACTATTTCTATGGCCCTGTGGATGTATTGAAAAGCTGTTTGTTTTTACGAGATATTAGAAATACTACGTGCGTTCTGTGCTGTAAAACACATGAGTTAATGCTGGTAGTTTACTGCATAATAATATTTAACCAATGTTATATTCCATGTTAAGTTATTTTGATGAGAAGCAACCACTGAATATAGGACTGTAGCGCAGGGTTGCCGCTGTGGTATTGGTTTAGCGAGTAGAGGTGTTGGAATGAGTCGAAGGGCATTGCTTCGGCATTAGCGAGATTATTAGGTAAGACGCTCGTAGCATGTTCAAGTTATATGCCAGAAATTCCTCTAAAATGTTGGTAGCACTGAGTGCTTATACATAAATCGATTACTTTATTTCCAAGGATAGGAGAATCGATTTAGGCTTCAAATAAGTTCGAATGGCTTCGTTCTTATCACTTTTGTTTTATAGGACTGAAAACATTTATATCACTGCTTTCCTTACCTAAAATCGCACGCCCCTGCATACATTATGTCTCTTGTGCAAGCGATTAGATAGGTCTATAGCTTATGATTTAATTTATCTGAGTCCTCCAATATACAAGGAATTATGTGTAATTATAGCTTTCCATGAAAGGATAAAAGGGACTCAACATAAGGAATTTCTGTTCAGCACTTCCAAAAAATTTAGACAACTGTTTTACAGCTTAAAATCGTGTCTGACGGTGGTCAAGATACAAGATACACAGGTTGTCAATTTACAGAGTAACTTATACGGAGGCTATAATCAAATGGGGATTTGCCGGTTCCATGAAAATGTAGTCAATTAAGGCAGGTGGTCAACTTCACCATTTTACTTTAGTCCATTGAAATTACAAGTTGAACACAAAACTTGTTAAATTTCAACTCATCTTTGAATTCAGTTTAAAGTGTATTACAAATACAAATAACACAAATATTTTTTTGCAAGCTTATCAGAGCTTGCCTCAACCTTGGCTAACCATTGTGAATAAAAAAGTTATAAAGTAAGAAGTTCTAAAATTATTATAATGCGTACCTTCTACACCATCAAAGTTTCAAATTAAGCAATACAAATTACGTAAATTATCAATGATAGTTGTAAATAATAACATTTTGAACAAATGTTGTAGAAGCAGTTCCATTTTGAAAATGTCCAATTGTTTCAAAAAAATCCAGCTACTCAATTCCTATTAAATTAAGCTATATGCCTTATTATATTTACCATAGTAAACTTCCGTACCCTATAAAAAGTTAAGTGGAATATGCTGTTAATAGTAAGTTTTGTTCATTCACGAATCACCTTGTTTCTATCTTACCAAGAAACGTAATAACTACACTAACATATCAGCTGTACAGGCTGCAATCGTTAAATTGGGTGTATGTAATCTGCGCCACGGTTCACACCGAATTTGAAATAGAATAAAAATGAGATATGTAAACTGCGGCACACAGATATGTAAACTGCGCCACAGAGTTATGTAGGTTGCGGCAGTAGTTATAGGCAAACAAAAGTTAGACCTAATATGTGAATGTTCGTTTCTACCTGAAAACGATAAAGTCACTAAATTCTGTGACTATGTGCTTGATAACTATATTTCTCCAGAGTCCAGACGCTCCGTTTCCACCCTCAATATGGGTGAATGAACATTCCACAGAATGCAAAGGAACGACTAATGCAGTAGAATCATTTCATGCAAAATATAATTCGATATTTTACCACGCTTTTTCCAACATCTTTCTTGTGTTAAATGCACTTATCCAGTTCCAAACAAGTGCCTACATAAAACTGAGAAGTATTGAATAAGGGATACCTGTAAGAAGAACAGCTAAAATAAAATAATGACAAGTATTCTTGTCTACTCAATTGGAGAGAACAATACGAGTATATAAACAATGAAATATCCCGTTTTGATTTTATTAAGAAGGCGTTATATGAGAACAAAGTGCTCATCCAAAAAATTTAGGGTAGTGTTTTAACAATTTTATAAGTGACGAAGCGTTCATGCAAAAGAAATTAGGGTATTGTTTTAACATGTTTTAAATGACAAAGCCACTAAGCCTAACATTTTTAACCACACCTATGCAATTTCATAGCCTGTCCTAAGCCTGGAGAAGTGGGAAGGAAAATGTTAGTGCGTTAGTATGACGGTGACGCCATTTAAATGTCGGTGGCGCAGTTTACATATGTCGGTGGCGCCGTTTACATGTGTCGGTGGCGCAGTTTACATATATCGGTGGCGCAGTTTACATATGTTGATGACGCAGTTTACATCGTGTGGGTTGGGGAAAAGGTAAAAGTGGCGCAGATTACCTTTTCCCGTTAAATTACACTTCATTTATCACGCTTTTTTATTATTTGGTGCACACCTAGTACTTATTTGTGTTTAATTTACACACACTCCATGAAGGATGTTTCGCAATGTTTGGAGATGCATTATGAAGAACTTGTTTCAACCGATGTTTTTTATTCTTAAAATTCCTCGGATGTTCTAACTGTGTTTATGCTTCCATTGTTGTCGATAGTGTTACTGTTGGTATTATAAAGTATGTAGACTACTAAATGAAAATGTAGCAAACATAAAACAGTATTCTCATTGTGTGAACGAGCGTATAGCAAAGTTGCTTCTATAGAAAATGTCATTCTATTCAGTGAAGTTTTACCATCATTCTCAATACACAAGCTCCATTGCCGTAGTGTTAGAATTTGAGAGAAACACATATCTTACACAAGCACCGAGACTTATAAAAAAAAATTAATAGTAACACGAATCAGAGCTGCACGAGCTTAATTTTAACCTAATGCTATTTAGCAATGTGACATTCTATTAAGGTTTTATATCCATGAGAAACTGGATTAGTTAGGATGTATTTGACAGAGTTCAAGGAAATCTCTTCTAGAAAGTAAAATAATATGTAAGGAGTATATGTACAGTTTTGTTTGATACCTTGAGCTTTGATAGAGTTTTCATAATCGTGACTCTCTTTAATAATCATTTTAATATTTAATCTTGTCTTTTAGCGGCTTTGGTAATATTTTATTAAATGCTAATTTGCTCACTGCTACCTAGTAATTGTATCTTTTTATTGTCAAAAACAATTTATCATTAGTTATTTTCTCTATAGAACTCAAATTAACGTTTATTTTCAATTAATATATTTTGTTATTTTAAGTAAACAATAATTATAAATATATTTTATTCATTCTTTTATTATTATTATTATTATTATTATTATTATTATTATTATTATTATTATTATGATTGCTTCACAATCTACATCATTCATTAAAAATATAATTGCTCAATCGTTCGTAATTTTCGCCCAATGGGAGTGATTTTCCCATCATTGTTATAAAGCTTTTTATTCAAACATTCATTCCTTCTTCTACGTCGCCATTCTTTAATCCTCTGAAAGGATTATAGTCCATTCTGGACTTAGCCAGCAGTGGCTTTTATCGTCTTAGAACCTAATATTTCGTTCCTGCGAGTTAAGGATTCTCTATCATTGTTTTTAATTGCACAAAAGCAATTTTCCACGTTTTATTCGGCTCAGAATGGCTAAATTATTTAGTGCTTCTACCAGGCATTTCTACAAGGCTTGATTATGGCCTAATTTTCGACATCAAGATTAACTTGAGGTGATATTAGCTATTAAAGGAATCTTTACTATCAAGTGAGTGCTTTAAGGCCTAATATTTCATATACATCTTGTAATATTATCTTGACTTTATTGCATCATAGCTGTATTTTCTTGATACGCAATTTAAATCAGTGACATTATTTATTGCGTTATAATTTGTGAATCAAATTATCAGAAGATCAATTGTGAACATTATCTTTGCAACATACAGTTGCTGCATGTGTATTTTATTATTCATATTAATTCTTGGCATTGCATTGCCAAGTGGTCCTCCGGAATTATCAATAAATATATATTTTAACCAGCATAGTTTACGTTCATTGGCGGAATTATTCATCACTCTGCTTACAAGAAGACCTCAATACCTCAATACACCATTCAGCGAGAGATTGTTATATTCGAAAATCTCAGTGTCAGTGTTAGTGTTATAATGCCTATGGTTCTTCACCATTGTAATTTTATTCTTTCGTGCACTCCAAACAAGTTATGTGCGTTTAGTTGTTACTAGCCCTACTTAATCCTTTTACAGTCCGCTGTTAACGCACGTAACAATATATGATGGACCAGAGCCACCTCCAATTACAACGCGGAGCACAAATTTGTCAACGCTGTCATGCAGAGGCTTCATAAGAGTCTTACTTTAAAGCGAAGATAATATGTTTCTATTATTGAACGTTTATTTTTGTTATTTATGGAAGAAATGCCGTAAGGTAAGAAGTTAAATGCATTATGAGAAATTAATATAGTGGGGTGAGTTAGCTGAAAATTATACCAAAACATTTCACATCCGGCAACCAATGCGCCACTTTGGATTCAGATAGTACATGGGTAGAAGAGTCTAAAAAGTCCGGGACACAAATTTTCCTGGCCCTATAGCGGTTTTGATGACGTAATCAATATGGCCGCCAAAGTTTTGTGGCACGCTTCTACATTTCCCTATATATCTTGGGTTTGTATTTTGATATTAACCTATATTATTAGTGGTTATTAATTAGGAGAAAACGTGCTTTCCAGCGTAATATCTGACTTTATTGTTTACGTTCATAGTACCAGAAATATTTGTACCTGAATTAAAATTTTTGTTTTTGTTTTTGATTTATTCGAAACATTTTGCTAAATAACTTGGAATCCGTTACATGTAGATGAAAAGGTGTTCTATACTTTATTGTTCGTCAGACAATTTCCTTTTGAACGGTATATAAGACTTATATATTATCACAAACAGTTCCTGAAAATTTGCCAAAACAGTGTAGAGTTGCACTGCGAGTCGTTATGGCAACAATTTAATTTATATGGGTTCCGAAAAGTAAAAGAGGGGCTTTATCACTGATTAAGTAGCAGATGTAATTGTAATTTTTTATGTATAGGTAAGTAAATTCTAGACTTTTGGGGGGTACTTTTTAAAATCGTAGCCCCTTCAAAATTTAGATTTTGGGGGGAACTTCAAAAATGTAATGATAAATAAAATAGATTAAATTAATAAGATTCCATTCAGTAATACTAAATGTCTTGTGTGAGGAACTTCACCGTGTTAAGAAGATATTGCTTTCGTCTACCTCATAGGAAGACAGAAATTACCCAATCATGTCAATGAAGAGGAAGCATGAATTGGTTGATGCTACGACTGACCCAGTGGTTGCTCCGTTTGTATGAGTACTGTGTTTGTTATGCCAGAAGCAATCAAAAGAGCGCTTGATCATTCCGAAGTATGAAGGTTACTTAACAATGGCATAGAATCTTGCATTTTTGCTGAAGTGAAGCAATATGGAGATTGACGATGACAGCGTTCGTATCCAGCAGTGGAACAAACAAACTGTCAATGGCCTCCCTGAATATTACACTACTCTTCCTGCCACTGGTCAAGTTACAAGTGACCCACCTTTCCCAACTGTTAATCTACAATACACTGACCATGAGCTTCCAAGTGGTATAAGTAATTTGGATTAGTTGGACGATGGAAGTTGTCTTTCACATGCTGCCCATGCAGCGAAATATCACAAATCCTGCAAGAACAAATATGACAGATAGATTATCTGGTGAAAAGAAACAGAAAGGACGTCCCCATTGCTCAGACCAAACTCCATCTACATCAAAATTAACAAGTTCATCATGATTTGGATGCCCTACTCCCTTTTTAACATGTGCGAAAGCTGCTGAACGTTCTCGAAGAGAAGATTACCATAGTCCTGAAGAAGTTGTTTATGGTACAGTTCTAACGGAATTGGTTCAATACATGCAGGATTCGTACTCATCTAGCAGTACTTCTCCAGTTCTTAAACTTTCTCATCTTACAAAATCAGTGTCTCAGCGCATGATGGAAATGGGAATACAAACTCACAAAAAGAATACCAATAAACACGTCTAAAGGAACAACTATTATCATTTATACCTGGTCTGAGAGCAGATAAGTCGGGATGTGAAATTATTTTCACTTTTGAAGGGGATGTTGGCGATGCCATTCGCGATGCCTGGGAATTTAATGACTTTAGTGATGGTATGTGTCTGGGACGGGCAAAATCTATCTTCTTCTACTATCATTACTTCTTTCCATGGTTCAAGTGTTACCATTATTCAGCATCCTCACAGTGAAGCAATATGGAGATTGACGATGACAGCGTTCGTATCCAGCAGTGGAACAAACTAACTGTCAATTGCCTCCCTGAATATTACACTACTCTTCCTGCCACTGGTCAAGTTACAAGTGACCCACCTTTCCCAACTGTTAATCTACAATACACTGACCATGATCCTGCCTTCACCCCTAGGAAAGTTTTAAATCCTTGGCTTAACTCTGTCCTAGAGAGAATGCATAATGAAGACATACGAATACAAGGAATAGAGCATGTGCCTAGAGTATCGTTTTCGGCTTTTCATGCCCAAAATGAACCTGATGTGAGAAAAATAAGGTGCAATGCGTTATTGCTTCCACTTCTAAAAGACGGAATTGCGACTCCAGCAATGGTACTTAATATGATGGGCATCATACTAATGGCTAAAGCAAAATTAAATGGAAATCAAACACCCGTGATTACATATGACCAACCAGTATATGCTATTGGGAAGCAACTGCAATGGAAATTTCCTGACAAATATGGCGAGGATCGCATAATACTCATATAGCAATGATGGTCATTAACTTACTTGGCAAGTGACTAACTGGCAGTGGATGGACTGAATTAGTAACAACCGCTGGTATTGCAAGTTCTGGTGTTGCAAAATCCTGCCTTACATCGTCGCATGTAAAAAGATCTCGGTATGCACATGAAGTTACTTAACTGCCTTGCATTGTCTACAGGTAAAAGCATTCAACGAAGCATGTTGTGAAAGAATCAGTGGCGAATGCATTGAACTGTGGATTTTGTCGAAAACATCTGATTGTCCTCAGTTCCAATCTTGAAACATAGTTATCAAACTGGAATCCCTTCTAGTGCAACTTGCATTGAGTATTCGTACATTTAACTTTACAATGTACGTCGATACTCTGGCTCTGTTATGTCTGAGGACATTTGCGTTGGACGCAGTCCACTATTCTCGTCGGTTGCCAGCATTCGTATGTTCTCTACAGGACCATTCAAAAAAACATCCAGATATACATGCTGAATTTCTTCATGGCAACTTTACGAGCAGCAAAACTGCTACTACGTTTTCTGCAATATCTGACAACCAGCTTATGAAAACAATAACAAATTTATAAAGGGTGAAGGTTGAGCTTTGGCATCCTTGATAGTAAAAATGCTCTGCTTAAGTGGATGGTAGCAGCCCCTTGGCCCAGTTCTTTACTTGAGGGATTTGAAGAGAAATCAAATTTAAAAGATGATAAAAACGTGGGCACAAAGCATCACGAAGATAACTTATGCATTTGAGAGAAGGTTCTTAGAGTTGTCTTCGTAATAAACCTACTGCCCGTCCCAGACACATACCATCATTAAAGTCATTAAATTCCCAGGCATCGCGAATGTCATCGCCAACATCCCCTTCGAAAGTGAAAATAATTTCACATCCCGACTTATCTGCTTTCAGACCAGGTATAAATGATAATAGTTGTTCCTTAAGACGTGTTTATTGGTATTCTTTTTGTGAGTTTGTATTCCCATTTCCATCATGCGCTGAGACACTAATTTTGTAAGATGAGAAAGTTTGAACACTGGAGAAGTACTGCTGGATGAGTACGAATCCAGCATGTATTGAACCAATTCCGTTAGAACTGTACCATAAACAACTTCTTCAGGAGTATGGTAATCTTCTCTTCCAGAACGTTCAGCAGCTTTCGCACATGTTAGAAAGCGAGTATGGCATTCATCTGTTGACGATATCTTCTTCAACAGTTTTTCATCCTGCAATTGTAGAGCAAGAGTATGAATTGTAGGCCCAATTCCCAGCGTGGATACAGTCACAAGTTTGTCTCTACCTTCTCCTTCATCACAAAACAGGCACACCTTTTCCACATCTGAACAAAATCATGATGATCTGGTTAATTTTGATGTAGATGGAATTTGGTCTGAGCAATGGGGACGTCCTTTCTGTTTCTTTTCACCAGATAATCTATCTATCATATTTGTTCTTGCAGGATTTGTGATATTTCGCTGCATGGGCAGCATGTGAAAGACAACTTCCATCGTCCAACTAATTCAAATTACTTATACCACTTGGAAGCCCACCATGTTCAGCAAAAATGCAAGATTCTTTGCCATTGTTAAGTAACCTTCATACTTCGGAATGATCAAGCGCTCTTTTGATTGCTTCTAGCATAACAAACACAGTACTCATACAAACGGAGCAACCACTGGGTCAGTCGTAGCATCAACCAATTCATGCTTCCTCTTCATTGACATGATTGGGTAATTTCTGTCTTCCTATGAGGTAGACGAAAGCAATATCTTCTTAACACGGTGAAGTTCCTCACACAACACATTTAGTATTACTGAATGGAATCTTATTAATTTAATCTATTTTATTTATTATTACATTTTTGAAGTTCCCCCCAAAATTTAAATTTTGAAGGGGCTACGATTTCAAAAAGTACCCCCCAAAAATCTAGAATTTACTTACCTATACATAAAAAATTACAACAATTACATCTGCTACTTAATGAGTAATAAAGCCCCTCTTTTACTTTTCGGAACCCATATAAATTAAATTGTTGCCATAACGACTCGCAGTGCAACTCTACATTGTTTTGGCAAATTTTCAGGAACTGTTTGTGATAAAATATAAGTCATATATACCGTTCGAAAGGAAATTGTCTAACGAACAATAAAGTATAGAACACATTTTCATCTACATGTAATGGATTCAAAGTTATTTATCAAAATGTTTCGAAAAAATCAAAATCAAAATAAAATATTTTAATTCTGGTACAAATATTTCTGGTATTATGAACGCAAACAATAATGTCGATATTCCGCTGGAAAGCACGTTTTCTCCTGATTAATAATCACTAATAATATAGGTTAATATAAAAATACAAACCCAAGTTATATAGGGAAGTGTAAGAGCGTGTCATACAACTTTGGCGGCCATATTGATTACGTCATTAAAACCGCTAGAGGGCCAGGAAAATTTGTGTCCCGGGCTTTTTATACTCGTCTACCCATGTACTATCTGAATCCAACGTGGCACATTGGTTGCCAGATGTGAAATGTTTTTCAGCTAGTTCACCCCACTATAATGGATTAACTAGTTAATTATTACGGTCAGTTGCATGCTTCGAATATGTCACAGTCGTCGTCATTATTTTATACAAGTCTCAGATTTCTAAACTGCTTTTGATTAAAGCGAAAGTGAACTCTGTATGAACATCATGCGAACTAGTGTAAATCGTCTTCTAAGATTGATACAGAATTGGAGGTAAGTCTGATCGTCAATTCAATAACACATTGTCAGCCAAGGAAACTGGACGACGAAATAGTCAAATAACCATTTTCTAAGTAGTCTAGAATAGAGTTTTTCTTTATATACCCGGGTGGCTTCAAAGGTATACAGCATTAAGTCAGTGTATCTTTATGTTAATTGATCTGACCAATTCGGCCTTGGTTTCCGCTTTCCAAAACACAAGCAACATTGCATCAACGACCTCAGTTCTACCCTCGCTTTAATCAATTCACACGAGATCTTGCAATCCTGCGTTTCGCTCCACGCGAGTTGACTGATTGGTGCGGTAAAAATAAAGCGCATGGGTTGAGCTGTCGGCAAACTTTTCCTCCTAACAAGAGGAAGCCACCTGGCCATACTTCTGCCTGGCCATACTTCTGCCTGGTCTGGCACTACTCACCCGGTGGCTGTAAATTTGGGCACGTTGCTTCTGTCCGCTCGATCCATGACAATTTAATAGTTTTGAATTGTCCGCTCGTCCCACATGTATATGACATTTTTTTAAAGTCAAAAGTCATGTTATAAAAATTGCATTTTCATCTTCGATGTAAACAAACCTAGAATATCTAGATTTTGGTTTATTCTAATGGTGATATATGTGGTGAAAATGCATACCTCTAATTTAGTTTAAAAACTGAACATCTGCAGTAACACTTTTGCATCTGACAAGGTACGAAATGAATAATGGACACGTATTGAAATCTCTGTTGTACAGTTGACAGATGAAAAGATGTCATAAAATCGACATTAAAGCGAAGGTAATTCATAAATTAAATAGAAAAGGTGTATGGAAACGTTTCAATGCCTCAGTTTTTAACTGAAGAGGCCTGGCACAAAGAACTCGGGATTGGAATATTGGATGTGATTGATTTGTTAGTTCATCAAATTCAACTATTCATAGCTAGAATGCTTTCACGTTTAAGCGTTTATACAGTCACAGTGATGGAGGAAATGTGTTTATTGACACATCGTCAGGGGTGCCACAACTATATTTATTATTTAAAGCAGTTTTTAATAAAAATACTTAGTTTTTTTAGATATAATATTTTATTTAATTATTGAAAAAGGAATTATAAACAGCGAAATAATTTAAGAAATTTATACTAATTGCAAGAGTGCGAACTTTTTCCAAATGAGCTGACTGTAGAACTATTAAATTCTAGTATTTTTTCGCTAATGTAAGTAAAATTGAGCTCGTAATAGTTTTGTAAAATCTTATTTTATGTGTCTTGTGTTTTTGTAGGGCTATTTAAGTTTCATTCATTTCAGAAATGAATAGTTTTCATGGCATTTTATTCTATTTGCATTCTTAGGAGTAATTTTTTTCTCTGTACAATTCTCTATTCTTCGACATTCAGAACCAGGAAAACATCCAGGCAACATTAAAATTCGATCACACCACCCCTCCCCTTTCAACCCCTATAATAAATGTTCTCTATATATTAATCTTCGTGTTTTAAGCCGACGTAGGCTAATCACTGTACACAGCATGAATATACTAAGAGTTTCTCTATCCATTATATTAACCATATTAAAATGGATGGCGTCCTACAATATTAGTATTAATATTAGTATTAGCCCATAATGTACTGTGGTAAAATACGATGACCTTGGATTTTCTGGGATTTTCTGGGATTTTCTCTCACGGGGGAAATTGGGTAGTGTTTTGTGGAAATTTTAAATTTTATATAATTGATTTTATAATGTTAATGTCTTCCAAAAAGTCGAAACTGAATGTTGTCATTAGATGTCCTTCAGTATTTAGAGCAGATCTGGAGAAAATTGTAGCGTATAGATTAAAATATTTGTAATCAAAGTGTTTCGGATTAACAAAGGAAGAATTGTGTGATACTGGATATAGGCCTACGTATGCAAAACATTGCAATATTGTGGTACCGGAATCATGATCAGTAAACAACGCAGCTGGTGAAGATTGGTACCATGATTTTTGTAAGAGAAATGGACTAACTTGAAAATCGGAAGGGTTATCTAAAGCTAGGACGACCGGCTTCAACAAAGAAGCATTTGATTCTTTTTTCAACTTTCTAAATGAAGTAATCACAGAATTCGATTTGCATAACAGTCCTGTTCATATTTGTAATAAGAATTGAAGTAAAATATTATAAATAGATTTTTCATTTTAAATATTTAGTGATATTCATATTACCCCACATTATATGCCCTAGCCAATTTTCCCCGTATTTTTTAATCCTGTGGAATTTTGGGGGTAAAATAGATAACTTACTAATTGTGAGCTCAATTACAAATAGTTTTATTTTATAAAACTTCAAAGGCTTCCTTGAGCATGTAGCCTAACTGCAATAGTAAATTTTAATACTTGCAAGAAACTGTATGCATTCCAAGAAAAATGTTAATATGTCTGAAAGTTTTCAAATTACCCCTCTAGTACCTTTGAACTGATTACAGTAATAATTATTTCTCGTAGATTCGAGATGTTTATACTGCTTAATGAGTACATTATATTCATGTTTGTATTCAGTAATTCCCACTATGTATATTAGTCATGGCAATACTGACAATTATTTCTTAAATTGGAGCTAGGTCTATGATAACTTAAGGCGATCTATGAATTGAAGCTTATCTTAGCAAAGCAAAGGATAGTATAGTCTTCTGTGTGGGTAGCCTTTTATAACTTGATCCAAATTGTACAGAGCAAAAGTAAACAACCTAATGTAAAAGTACAAAGCACAGTTCACAAGAGTTCGTTTTTAATACTGCTAATTCGATTGCACACAGTAAAGTCAATTGAACTTTTTTTTATATTAAGCACCAAGGGTCAATTCCCAATTCTGCCAGGTGATTTTTTGTCTTTGATTGTCGTTTAATTTTGGCCGGTGACTTGATACCTCCTGTATATCTGTATTCTTCTAGGACTTTAAAAACCGCACTTAAAACTACTCCCACGGATGACGCCACTTTCACTCCTACATCTTGCACAGATATTTCAGGGTTTTCTTTTTAAAGTTTTGTATATTTTTACAATCTGTATCTTCTCGCCGCTGGACAAACCGTTTCCTCGCACGTTCCTTCATTGGTGACGTAAGTTCTGAAGACCCTGGTTCACAATTTTCTTCTATAATACAATTATTAGAGGTTATGCCTATTACGTTTACTTACAATATGTTGTGTTCTTCATCACGCATTATGTAAATGAAAAGTACATTGAATTGATTTGTTATGTTATAAAATACGTCTTGTTTGTAGTAAATTATGTCACTTTTTTTTCAGAATCAACAAATTTGCCAAGGCAACGATAAAAAACATTTTCACAATTAGGATAAGATACTATAAATAATTTTACGATGTGCGGAATATCGCACTATCGTGAAGTATGCGCTAGTGCGATTAACCAATGAAACGACAGGACACAATTAGTCATATGGCAAGTCTGTTGTTTAATTTTGCTCCGTATACATCTTGGATCAAGTAATAGTAATAATTTGCGGGAGTTGATGACAAGTCTGATGTTATTTGAACGGAATCGGTCTTAAATAGATTGTTTATTTATCATGAAATACGTAATCGTTTCCAGGAAATTCAGTGTAGATCAAGGGTACTCAGTTATTTGAGAAGAAGCGTGGGGAGACATTTTGCTCTTGTGGTTTATGGGTCACATTTCAGGTCTGTATACAAGTGATGCACTCTGCAGGGCAAACAAATGTGTAGTTCTCCCTCGCGAACTCGCAAACTTTGTTGGAAACCATCTTACTGTTACTCATCCTCTGTGAATAGAGATCCGCTCATAAGAATTCCATCACAACTTTTGCAATATTTGTTTTGAAAAAGTAAAGCATCCCTTCTACCAGCGTTGCGAAATTCATATACTGACACTGCCATCTGTCCGTATTTCTTATATCTATTCTTCGTCTTCACGTATAGCATTCTATATTACCAATGGTAAACGTTATAATAATGATTAGCTGTGACTATTTTAGGGTTGCCATATGCCCGGTTTATCCCGGACATGTCCTCTGTTTTAGGGTTATAATTTCTGTCAGGATGGAAATTTTAATTTCGGAAAAATGTCCGGGTTTCCTGAATGGATGCCATTATCAGACTATAAATTCAATTACTTTTTCTTTTTTACATGAGCCAACAGTCCTCGAGCCTAACGAGCCTCGCAGAGCATATTGCTAGTTCAACATAATTAAAAGCATTTCACTTGTAAGGAATTCCATGCGTATGTCTTAAGTAAGAAACCTTTGCTGAATAAGTTAAGACCTACAGAGAAATATTCTTGGTCCAACGAAGGTCAAAGTGTATAAAAAGTGAAAAATCTTGAGGCAACTGTTCCACTTGTACTTACAGTTGCATGTAGAGTAGGCCTACTGAATATTAGAACCATAGTATTTTATTCTTTTGTCTTTTGAGTCAACATACCAGTACTTGAATATTATAATTACTTGTTAAATGTAAACTAAATAAGTTCAGTTACATAATTATATATAATTGAAAATTTGAATGCTGTTACGAACACATTATATTTCCTGTGCTCTATGAATAATAAGGGCTATAAAATAACCTCATTTAGTTATTGTGTAGATAGGTATCAACAAATGTGTCCTCTTTTTTACTCTTGGAAATATGGCAACCCTAGCTATTTATATCTCGAATCAGTTACGAATAAGAATATGCGGAACTTCAAGCAATCGCAAGTGTGTAAATTATTGTCATAAACTTATTGTTTTACTTCCATCGCTTTCATTTTATCGCACCTATGTGCAATTATTGTTCCCACAACGTTACACTGTGACTCCTAATAGTATAAGTCGGTATTTCCGTTTCAGAACGATATAAATATTTCAATAGCTCCTCATCCTTCCCATCAAAATCACATCTGTGTATTAAGCCTTACAAGGGCCTTTAGTTCTTTGACCAGTGATCTTCTGTATATTCGCCGAAGTGAGCACATTCAGCTGTTAAGAGAAGTACCCATGGACTTACAAAATATTTAGCATCAAATGCATTAAGCCACGTATACATTTGCGCTCCGCTCCGTTCACGTGGCGTAGAGCGCAGATTGTTACGGCATTTTGAGGTGTTCGCGAACCGCTCGCAAACCATTCGCCGCGAACCGTCACCTGTCGGTTTTTTCGACTAGCATAAAGGATTTATGATTTCACATTGGGACGTGTTTTTGGTAGTTGCGCTCCGTCCGCGTGTCGACACGCGAACCGTTCGTTGAAATTATTTTCACATCGTTCCTCCTGCACTCCGCTCCTCAAAGCTTTACTGTATTTGTTGTGAAAGGTAATTTTGTTAGCCTAATAGTTATGGAGTGGTAAGAGGAAAAGATACAGCAAATGATAGACATTTATGAAATAAATTACTTTACTGTGTGACCCTAAACATAAGGATCATTTTTAAAAAATTAAAGGAGGATACCTGGAGAGAAATAGGTATTAAAATGAATGTGTCTGCGGATCAATGCAAGAAGAAGATGATAAATTTACTGTCTTGTCTAAAAACGGTTTTGTTTTGATATTTAAGTCGTACACACTTTTTTTGTAATTGAGGACTTTTTTTTCACTCGCTTTCTTCAAATATTGACAACATGAATGTAGGCTAAACCTAAACCTACATTAGATCGCCTATTTTAAATAGCCTTTCTTTTAGAACAGTTTTGTAAAATTCGGTTTATTCCATTGACTAATGGAAACGCGTGTTTTGCCATACGCATGCTGTTTTGATTTGGAACACCTGCAACAATAACATGCGGCAGCTGTGCACACAATGTTTATACAGAGTTCAGTAATAATATTTATTATTATTATTATTATTATTATTTTTATTTTTACGAAGTCAAAATTTTAATACAACGATGTTGTGAGCCCTATTATACTATATTATCTATAGAACCCACTAGGCAAGCGCAGTGGCTCATATCGGCAACTTAGATATTTTAGTAGGTCCGCTTTTTTCCCCTACCTGTACACACAATTCAAAACTTATATTTTTATACAGCACTAAGTTACAAAGCAAAATTTGTTTTATAGCTGGGCGTAGCATTTAAATATCGGCGGAAGATATTCCCTGAGGCGGCTGTGAGGCTTTTAATGTCTGCTTGAAGGGTTAAAATTACATTTGAACAATGAAGATAATATCACTGATTGCATCCATCCGATGTTGAAAAATCATAAGCTGCTAACATCCACTCAAAAATAATTGTTGTGTGACAAGTTAAATAACAAGCGTGTGAATATTCGGGCTGCGCATCGACCACGCCTTTGGCTGAACTTCCACTCCTCCCCTCTACTTCAATAAATAGACCGAACACCCGATCGACGAGCAAATATGCCCGACTGCGAGACTTCGTTGGTGCCGTGGCCTAGTGATGGGATAGCTAAGCGGGGAAAAGAGGGTTCTGCGCCAACCTCCCTTCTGCTTGTGCTACTGCGCAACTTGTTTCTTAACTTGTTACGGTATATCTTCTGTTTATAAAATTAAAAATTCTAAATACAATTTGCATTACAGTGTTAACTATATTCTCACATAAAGTTCATTTTCAGTCCAAATAAAGAAGACATTTTACCTTAACTCGAAGCTTCTCGGTACTTAAGGCAATTTTGTTTCTGATTGTGAGTTTGTTACTTGTTACTAATAGGAAGGAAATTGACCTTAAATCCACATTGAGAAGGAGATCAAGTATTTTCCTTTATCTTAATGGACATGAGGCTGATTTCCTTCTTAAAGCAGCTCATTTTGGAGATGAGGCATTTTAGACAGGCCTAGGGGTCCGAGGCATGGTTTGAGGGGTCCGCGGGAGATTTTTTAATCTTAATTTATAAAGCACTCGTACCAATAACACCCGCTATTTCTGCGAACAAAAATTTTCATTCTTATTACAAAATGTGTAGGTGGCATATGTGTATTTTTAGGGGTCCGCAATGACAACGTTAATAATTAAAGGGGTCCTCGAATAAAGGAATTTTGAGAACCCCTGCTGTACACGATGGATTTGCATGTAACTAATTTTCGGCAAAAATTGAAGTTAAGGCTTTATTGCCTAGCACTGCAGTGTTGATATCACATATTAGCAAGACTACATACAAAATACTAGGCCTAGTGATGACAGCTGGTGGTTCGCAGTAGGTTCGTCGCTTTCCTATGGAACGCGGGGGAGCGCTGTGAAAATAATTTCAACGAATGGTTCGCGTAACGACACGCGAACGGAGCGGAGCGCGAGAGGAGCACAAATGTGTATGCGGCTTTATACGACCGTGCCAGGGAAACTGAACATAAGTCGGTAAAAACGTTTCCGCGTAGCAGTAGAAAAAGCTGTCAGGGTGTAAAATGTCAATTTTTAGATTTTTTCACTACATTCTCTGATCACAACAAACATAAAGGCAGCATTGCCAGCCATATTGTTTTGTATTATTGTTACTTTCTCTTCTTTTGTTTGTTTTTGTCTTGTGCATAGTAAAAGCACGAACGGCCGTCTAGGCCCGTGCGCTGGATTTATTCTATGGACAATGTATCTAACATGTATATAAGAATAAAGATGCACCTTACCATACCATACCATAGTATTTTCAGTTTTAAAAGAGGTCTGCGCTTTTAGAAAACCATCCATAAGTCGAAATGGAAATTTTGTTACTTTTCGTGGAAAACATTAAATATGGGCAACAAACATTTGCAATGGTACAGTGATGTATTTTGGACCTTCTGCTATTGTGGAACACACTTTGAGCATAGACTATATTGTGAAACCTATGTTTAAACATGAAAATGTTTCTTATCTTTGGAGATCAATAGCTTATGAATTATATTTTGTTTAACAGTAAAGTTTCCAAAGTTCATAAAAGCATACATTTTTGAGCTAGCTGTATAATTTCTTCTTTAGAATGCTTAGAATTTTTCTTGAAGCTGAATTCACTTAAATCAGAAAAATTATTTTTCCGACTTAAGATCGGATTTCCCAGGCAGGGTCACATATAGTTCAGAGCACAAAGTAAATAAATCTGTTCACATAAACTTTAGCTGTAAAACGAGTAGAATCTCTCCCTGAACCTACGTCAAAATTGGTATAAGGAACTGGTAAGCATGTAATTATATATTCCAAGGAACTTCAAAAATTCAATTCCAAAAAATTATTTCAATATGACTGACATCTGCGTAAGATATTAAAATGTAATCATAACGTAAACGATACTGACGAAATTTTGTGCAAAACGAAAATATGTTATATAAAAATGTAGATAAACTACACTCCAATGTGAATATCTTGAGTGGAAAATTTTAAAATTAGCTTCGATAATATTTTTGGAATTGGTCGAAACGTTTTAACACCCAATTCCAAATAGGAATGTAGTGGGAATAGATTATTTTGTAAGCGTGGTTTCTATTTATTTTATATTTTGCGATGTTCGGTGTCTAGAAACATCTTGATTGGGTCTCGAAGACAATCTATAAGCTGCCGAGCTGCCACAAACCGGTAGGCCTAAATTAAACTTTTTAAAGCGAATGCCGTGTCCATTACGTAGCCTACATGTAAGATATCACTCGAAAGAATTTTAGCTCCAGTTTACCGCTGAGTACAGTATTTTGCTTCAAATATTAGAGTGTTACATTTTAAATTTTATATTCAACTAGCTTAAAAGGCCAGGCGTCGCCCGAGTTTTTTATTTTGTAATTGGAAATTAACTTATGAAGGACTTTAGATTTTTCAATTCTAGGTCCTAATATAGGTATTTATAATTTGAAATAGGTAGAACGATTAGATTTTTTAATTCTAGGCCCTAATATAGGTATTTATAATTTGAAATAGGAAGAACGACTTATCACACTCAAACTATTCCCTCAGAAACGCTTGATATAGCTTTTTTATGGCTCATAGAGAATGTAGAATTTTGCATCCCATCGCTTGTACAGTACACAGCAAGCCTGGTAGGGGTTCAAATAAGAAGAAACAAGAAATTCCGGTAACATAAAATTGTATTATCGTGGCAGAAAATTTTTATTTCTTACTCTCATGTTACCATAATAATTATATTGATACCTTCTCTAATTTGTCAGAGAAACTCATAAACTTAGTAATTGCATATTAATACTAATTCCCAGATGCTCCAACGTAGATATACAAATGGTGACTGAGATTTGAAATTCCTCGATGTCATTTTGGATCTTTCTTGAGTTGAGCGACCGATACAAACATACGGTATGTCATCCACATACTGAAGTATGCGTAGCGGGACCGGAGTAGGAGGCGTAATGTCTTGCACATACAGTGCATACAGAAGTGGGCTGAGAGATGAACCCTGAGGAAGGCCCTGTATGGCAACTATGGTTGCAGGGTTATTATAGAGACAAACCAGAGTTATGGTACGTGAGTGAATGAGATTATATATAGTTTTCATTATGGCTATTGGAAGAGCGTATGTATTTAATCGGGTCATGAGGATAGGGATCCTCACTGATTCATAAGCATGTGAAGCATCCAGAAACAAGGCAGCAATTTTTTTTGTGCGAAAGCTATTTGTACATCTGTGGATAAAAGGTATATGTTAAACTCAGCATTGTAATGTTTACGGAAACCGTATTGCGTTCGAGACCATAAAGCATTGCGTTCTAAATAAAATGCGATGCGGTCCGTCAGTATTTTTTCGAAAGTTTTTCGAAGTGTAGGAAGTAAAGAAATCGGCCGATAGTCCTGGGCTGTTAGGCCAGAGGTTCCTGGTTTTTGTATTGATGTATAAGTGTCACATTCCAAGATGGAAGGATCTGTCCAGAGTGTAATATTTTGGTGAAAACTGATGCTAAGATCTTAAAAAATTCCTGAGGAAGAGCCTTGAGAAGAGAATAAGTAATATCGTCAGGACCTGGACTCGAAGGACGGGTCTTGGATTGCCATACATGAGAGATTTCTTGACTGCTGATTTGTTGCATAATTGGATGCTGTGATTCTGCATGGATGCTGGGAAAAAGGATAGGCAATTCCGGTACAGTGGTTGGTTCCACCATGGAAAGAAAGTTATGTTGAATATCCACGTTGCCTGCGATGGGTACAAGTTGCGGAGAGTTATTCTTCTTCTTAAACCATGCTAGTTGATGCCAGATCTGTGTTGTGGTGTTAGATTGATTAATGGATGAACAATACCCCTTCCATCCGGTACGTTTAGATTTGTTAAGGACCCGTTTGGTGACAGCTTCCTGTTTTTTGTATGAAATAAAATTTTGATATGTTGAATTAGTGCGATATCGGTGCATTGCTTGTCGTCGCATCGTTACTGTTCAGCACATCGAGCGTTCCACCATGGCGGATGCTGTTTTTATCGGTGGAGATTATTTCATAAGGGTGGTGGATATTGATGTAAGATGTGAGGATCTTCTCTACTTGTTCATAATTCAACTGGTTTTCATTAACGTTTGAGAGGTGGTCCATTATGAATGTTGATAAAATGTGCGGATTAATTTTCCCCGCTCTATGTTTTTTATAGAGAGTGTCCCAAATGGTAGAAGTGTGAGTAAGGCGAATTTGAAGTGGAAAGTGATCACTATTACAAGTATCATTCACTCTGGAAACATGAATGTTATAGGGAAGTCCTGTAGAAGCTATAATTAGATCCGGGGTGGTATCTTGTTGATTCAAAAATCCGAGTCGCGTCGTAAGATGAGAGTTCAGTATATGCCAATCATTTTGCTTGCAAACAGTGATGAGCGGATGGGCAATGTTCCGCCAATAGGAACTGAGGTGAAAATTTGGTATATTAAAGTCACCACAGATCAAGGTATGCTGGTCCGGAACAACTGGGAGGATGGAATTCCATTGATTAGTAGTTAATTGAATAGGGTTCGAGTTATAAATGGCATAGATAGATATATCAAGCACTTGCAGATGAATCCTTTCTAAATGTGGTAAGGGTTTAACTGTATTATCATAATTGGAAATTTTGATGTTGTTATGGACAAAGATGGCGACCCCACCGCCATTCTTATTCCTATTTTGCCGGATTGCTTTATATCCAGACAACGTGAAAGATTTACTATCATCCAAGTGTGTTTCAGTAATGATAATAATCTGATTTGTATTGTTACTCAATAAATATTGGATTTCATTTTTCTTGTTATTTATACTGTGAGCATACCAGTACAAAAGATTGAGATAGTTATATGGAGGCATGGTATCTTTATGCAATTAGTTCTTTTATTTGATACTTAATTTTTTCAAAATATTTTCTAATACTGTCTGGAGCCTCACTCATGACCTTATTGAGAGCTGTGATAACAGTCTCGTATGTAGGACTCGTAACAGATCGTTGGACTTTCTGCTTCCCGGAGACCTGAGGTCTATTGAGTGAAGAAAGTTTCGAGGTATCAGAAGACTTTGTGCAAGGTGTCTGCTGCGTTTTATTATTCTGAGAGAAGACTGGTGACGTTGGACTTGCAATATGGCCAGTAGGATAAATCAGAATATTTTTGTATGCCGTTGTATCCACACCCGAAGCACCTTCTTGCTCCCTCCTTTTTGATGTTTTGGACTGAATAGAAATGTTTGCGTTGGTTTTGGGAGAAAGGGAAATCTGTTGATTCAATAAAGTTTTGTGAGAAGTAGAGCGATTTTCCAAAAACGGGAATTGCGTGTAAGGATCAAGTGTAGAAGGTGTTTTCTTTTGGATCATCTGCGCATATGAAGTACGACCAAGTACAATTTGTTGGGCTTCATAGCGCGAAATCGGAAGTGTATGCATTTTGTCTGCTATCTGTTGTGCTAATTTAAAGGCTGGACATTGTTGCAAATCCGTCGTTTTATGTGTAGACTTACAATTGATACATGTGAGTGTTTCGTTTTTACACTCCTCAGTGGAATGTTCTTGACCGCATCTTAGGCATTTTTGTGTCGATCTACAAAATTAGGTACGGTGATTAAGTTTACCGCACTTTTGACAAATTGTGATCCTTTCTTTATATGGTTCAACTGGACATTGTTGATGGTACAGTTTTACCAATCTCGGTAGCACTTGGCTACGAAAGGTAAGTTTTACCGTCTGAGTAGGTACATGTTTTACTTCACCCTGATCGTCACTACATCGACGATTAAAGCGATACACATTTGTAATACCATAACCTTCTGGGATAATAGTGTCAGCTTTAATTTCTTCCATGGAAATGTTAACTTCTACACCTTTAATTATACCAGAAGTGAAAAGATTGTAAGCTGGTATGAACGATTGAGTTTCATGAACTGTATCAAAATCCGAGTTGAGAAAGGAGTTCGCGGCATGATACGTTTGGAAATGCACGTCAATTTGAGAATTGTTCACTTTATTCAAATACTGAACATCATAATTGGCTTTGAATAACCATTTGCCAATGGTCATTGGATGGAATTTTCCTATGTCCTTGGATTCATGTTTAACTGATACAAAATAAGGACCCGCGTCCGTATGAAGATAACGATAAGATTCCTTATTGATGGTTGCCTTATTGTTGGAGATAACAGATGAATTATGTAGGTTTATAGTTTCTTTTTGATGTGTATTCACATCACCAAGAGAAAATTCCATTTCTTCCTGTCCTACCCTTTGAGACGAATTCTCCATGTCTATTAGTGTGCTTAAATCTAAAACCTATTTCCTCCCCTTCCGAGGGGGGAGCAAGAAAACACAAAATCCAGAAAGTCAGAAATCTGAGATCTATATACACTGCACTAAACACAGTCTATTCACTCGCTTTATTTACGCAAGAAAAGCAAAATGTAACGATTTAAATCGCCCGATCAGGTCCGTATATGAACGAATAATAGTAACAAATCAGAATGTAAGCTTCACGTATTGAATTACTATGAAATACACAAAAAGTTTAAGCACCAACACAAATCGAATTCGAACCTTCCGCCATTAATCGTAACAAAAATGAATCACAATAATACAGAATCAGCTGCTAGAGACAGCGCAGGTGCATGCTGGGAACAAGCCGATGGGTCACGTGGTGCTGGAATCAGCTGCCAACATGATAAGGGTCAGACAAACCTCCGGAAGATATAATATGCCACATTTTCGAAACCGACAAACAGTGTATCGTACATTATTCGAAAATGCAAGGGCGCTTCGCTTCGGCTCCCGCCTCCGCTCGCGCACTTAACTAATGTGGTTAGTGTTATGCATTATTTAGCTATATGTAGAGGTTGCAGGACCATATGGAACAGACCAATGACATGCAAGGTTGTTGGCAGCCAATGGGAGTGTTGGTCTGCAAGCCAGAGCCCGCATACCCACGCCGAACATCGCGTGCCGAATTCCAGTAGAGTGGGAAACTAAACCCGGCCTATGAAAAAGTTTTTTTTTTTTTTTTAAATACTAGAATTATTATTGTAAAGCTCTCATATATTTGTGAATAGCTACCTTTTCAAGTTGTATGCAGTTCTTTTTTGTCCTTGAATTGTTGCTTAACTCGGCTACGCTTGGTTTCGTGAATTTCACACTAGAACCAAAAATATCTCCTTACTCCTTTGTTGCATAAACAACTATAATATTGCACGACTCTACAACTACAACCCTAAACTTCCGTTCCTAAGGTTAATATTGAAGCTCATTAGATAATCTAACAAATGCTTAAAAATAAAAATCATCTCCATTGCGTTCAATCGTTTTTTTTTTTAATTTTCTGTTAACAGGCCCTGTAAAGCATTACATATTGAGTAAACCTATGGAGTTTCTTGTAAAGCGCACGGATTTCTACCAGATGCACAGCAAACGTTTTAAATGATCCTTCCTCTGTAATATCTTCACTATAATAAATTTCCAGTTGTCATTTCTTTACGACGCTCATTTAATATCGTCTTTATTATAAATGTGTGCTGCCATTTTCTGCTAATGGCGCACATACAGATCGTTCAATTGAATAAGTGTTCACTTCTACACCCCAGGGAAAACTTTGAAAGAAATAAAACTAAAATGACTAATGGACAATACATCCATTAACCATTAGAGTGGCTCAGCATTGCGTGAGTGTATGTGCTTGTGTTTATTTAGTGTACAGTACAGGACAAAGACAGAATGGTGCCTAGCAATTCGGTTAATTGAAAAGAAAGACAAAAATACAACTCTATTTAGCTAATGATAAACTTGATGGCCGCGAATGTTACTACTGGCTGATTGAAAACCAACAGTGAATTCATAAACAAAACAAGATTAGCTACAAAAACTACCGCACTCTGCTGCCAGAATAATAAAAACATGCCTGCAGCATTCCATCCAGGTGTGACGACAATAATTTTACATAACTTTAAAACACAGTCCTATAGATTGTTACTGCGCCAATAAATGTATGCAGATCTATTTTCCACCTTCATTTTTCATGTTCCTACTAGCACTTTATAAACAGTAGAGAACCGCTAATCCGGACCCCGCTCGTCCAGACTTCCGGTTAATCCGGACGGGACTTAGAAAATAAATTTTGAATTTTAATCACAAAGATGTTTCATTGTGTTAATCCTACATCATTTCATAGGTTATAAACTTGGTCTACGTATGCAGTAGTATGAAAACTAAAACTAAGTTGTAGGAAAAGTCATATTTATGAAAAAAACATCGATTTTTATAGTTGAACCCATCTAAAACTCTTATTACAGTAGAATACATGCATTTTTAAGGAGTATTCCGTTTAATCTGGATTTTCGTTGATCCGGGCAGGTTTCGGTCCCATCTAGTCCGTATTACCGGGATTCTACTGTACTAGTACCTGTAACATACACTAATCGCAAACTTTGGCTAGCTTTATTATTTTTCTAAATTTATATAATTTTAGATATAATTATATATTATATTATATTATATATAACTTATTGTTATATCATTTTATATATAATTATTATATTTTACCTAGCAAACCATGTTAAGATGCAGATACTGTTCATTTCATTTTCTTTTTTTTTTATTAAAGTATTTTGAAGTAGCATTTGTTCTTTCTGCTAAATTTCCCTTGAGAGTTTAAAATCGAGCACACGTTACAATATAAACGTGACATAAACTTAATGAAAATATTAAATCACATTATATTAGTGAAAGATAAAACAATCAGATGCGATGTAGAGAGCAATCTAAATTTAAACGAATAATAATTATCATTCAAGACGATGTTATTGCATTGAAAATACAAAATTTGCAGATAACATTCATATCAGCACCTTGAACAGCCATACACTTCTGCCAGGGTGTGTGTGTCCGCACACAATCCTGCCGGCCTTTCGTAATCTCGTTCAGAGCGGGATAATCTTCACCTCTTCGAAAAGCGAACCTGTGCCCCTTGAGCAAGCATTTGACTTTCGGAAACGGCTATTAATAAATATGCTAGCGCAGAATCCAGAGGATCCAGAGCATACGGAGGTTGAAGGAGGACAGGTTATGATACGCGGTGTGAGGTTCATTAAGCATGAACCAACGGTGCCCTTACACCATGATGACGAATAATCTTAACTTAGTGACAGGAGAATATTATAGGAGAAAAATAATAATATTCTCATGTAATGTCCAACAGAGACAATAATCTGTGGTTCATGAAAGCTTGGTGACAGGCTTTCAAGAACGAATTCAAAATATAGGCTACCAAATCCAGAATAACGATTGTCAAGCTATAAGCTGCGGTAAATGGTCTATTTACGTGTGTTACAAACGTCAGCCGATGTCGTTTGCGCCTGAGTTAACTTCCTATCCGCCGTGAAGGCAAGGCAGAGAATTTGCCTAAACAACACGGCGACGCAAGAAACATTCGATTTATTTTATGCTCTGCCGATATTTCCGATTTAATTGTATTAACTGGTAACATAGGCTATTATGCAAAATAAGGTTGTCCCAACTATTCTTATAAGAATGCAACCATGAAGATATTTTAACTCTCGGTTGGAGCAACAAATATGCAGCGTGTCTTTTTTACGTTTCATGTCTTAAAACATTCAAAAATAAAATATTAACTCTTATTAGAAGTGCATCTTTCATGTTAAGATAGAAGCTCCATACATTGACAAATGCGACAATTATTGCTTTTAGGCTTCATGTCTTAAAACATTCAAAAGTAAAAAGATTAACTCTTATTATTAAGAGTGTATCATTCATGTTAGGGTAGACTGTCCATACACTGACAAATTCCAAATATTGTTCATATTTTAATGTATGGTATGAACAGTATGTGTTTAACAACTGTTATTAACTCATGTACAACATTTACTATTATTTTGTAAATTAAAAAAAATAGTTTGGAGCGCATTCAACTGCATGCGGCAGCCATCTTCAGAAACCGACTGTATGTTGAGAAAGTTGTGATTAGGAAGTATTTTTGTACGATTTGGGTTTCGTATTGATAAATTGTTTAGGGCGTAACCTTTCGGACTAATGTGTTGGATTTTTATGTTTCTATTGATGTCCGCACATTCGCGTCGTGGTGTTTATTATTCGTTTTTCATAGACAGAATCTGCTTGAGGGCTTTAATATGTTCTGAATATCGCATTTCAAAATTTCGGCGTTCATTGCAACTCAATGTAGTCTCCCGGCCTACTGTATTTCTTTCTGTGATATTGTTCTGTATTGTTTCTGGGTTGAATTCTGTTAAAAGTTTTGCCCTTTATTCTAGAATACTGGTCTTCAACCTTCCTAAAATAATGGACAATTTCTTTGCTAATAAAAGGCTTGCTGGACACAGCTATTTCCTAAAAACGTGATACATAACACAAAGGGCTTAGAGTCAGACAACGTTAACTCCCATAACACAACATGGGAGTTAACGTTGTCTGACTCTAAGCCCTCGTAAATATTACATGTCAAAATACTGGGTCCAAATAGTACTTTATACTTACTTGTTTACTTATTAATACTTTTGTTTTCAATTCTGCATTGTAAATAATAGCCTACTGTAACAGAAATCAGTGAAAAATCTGTCATTGTTTCTTTTTCGCTAAATTAGCACCATTGGCTTTAAAGTCAGATGAGACAATTTTACGTCAGTTTTCTATGTGAGCAGTAGAAAGAAGATTTCTCGGCTTCATAATCTGTGTTCTAGAGAATAACTGCTCACATAAGCAAGTGCTGATCGGATTTCTAGAATTTGTTTTCCTCGATATATTTTGAGTAGGTATTCTTTTATTTCTCCTGCAGATTACTACTTCACTGCAACTCGGTGTCATTCGCATTGAATGGGAGATCCTCTATGTCTACGTTAAAAAGAGCAAAACCTAACACATTTGACTTTTTATTGAATCTAAAATCCTGCTATCTGTTACTGAAGCAAAATCTTAGAACAAAGACTGCTACACTGTATACAGCATTATTGTAAACTTTATGAGAAACTCGGAAAAAGTAAGAAGTCTTCTGCCGGCGCTTCGTAGAATTTCTAAAAAATTAATTGCCAAAAGCTGGAATACAAGTGAAACAGGCTGTAGAAGATGCAGATGTCTTGATTGTTAGCACTGCCTTCTCGATGGTATCTCAACACGACACTATATTTGTAGTTGGGGAGGACATAGACCTCCTTATTCTCCTCACTGCATTACCATCCCCTCATATAAAGAATACATATCTCCAAAAGTGCGAAAGAGGCAAAGCTGCAGACATCTTCTATTCAAGCCAGTCATTTCGCCACAGCTTCTCCAACATGCTACTGTTCATCCATGCTTTCAGTGGTTGTGACACAACATCTGCAGTTTTTGGCCACGGGAAAAACCACTTCTGTTCGCTGATTTTTAATCATCCTGAACTAGACGAGGAGGCTAATGTATTTCTGAACCCTCAAGCTACATCAGGAGATGTGGCTGAAGTGGGCCAACATTTTTTGGTTCACTTATGTGGAGGAGACCCTGCTACACAAACACTTGACGAACTTCGGCACGGAATATTTTGTGAAAGCTGCAGGAAGAATGAAATTTAACTTAGCGAGGCTGCCCCCAACCAGTGATGCGGCTCAACTTCATGCCATGCGAACATACCACCAAGTTCAGGCATGGCTCGGTGAATACAAAGACCCTTTGAAGTGGAGCTAGGTGAACACACCAAGGGGCCTCTTTCCTCTTAATGCCAAGAAGGAGCCAGCTCCAGAATCAATTCTGAAAAGTATTTCCTGTACCTTCAAGAAGGGGTGTTTAAACGCTTGTGGGTGTCGTAAAGCAGGATTAAAGTGCACAACCACATGCAAACATTGCAGTCGTGTGAAACATAGCCTACTAACAGTCCTGTCCTTGGACAGTGAGGATGACGACACTCCTGATGAGCCACTTAATTTGTTTTTGGATGAAGACGCTGAAGAGAACTTAATCAACACTGGCCAGATTGTGAACATCACGGACGAAATAGCAGACGTCAACTCCCCAAGTCCCTCTAAGTCCCGAAGACTATGAACAAACAAGTGATTTAATGCAATGTTTCACCAGAACTCTAGCTAAATAAATCTTTTTGTATATAAACGAATGCTCCTAACTTGTATGCACATGTAATTATTCAATCGTTGATGTATATATATTTTTAAACCTCTGTACCTTGTGACCTGTAAGAGGTAGCAAAATCGAAAATTTTGAAGTTTTTTTCAAGATGGCGGCTCCAGCGGCAAAACATTTTGTTCGAAAAATGTCAGAAATTACTCTCAAAACCATCCCAGACATCATAAAAAAATTAGCTCTACCCTAAATTTTGCATCCATTCTTGACAATTTGATTGGACTATGTACCGCAGAATAAAATCCTTAGGATTTGTAGCATCATAATTCGAAAGAAAATTATCGAATTTAATAATAACAACTTTCAATTAAATTTTTGGATACATATTTACATATTTAACCCTTTCATAGCTGAATGTATTCATAGCTAATAAGCCAGTTATCAAATGAATACATCTGTGGACTTTAAATTTGAAAACGTATATGAAGATTTCAATGGAATGGTTGCTTTCTATAAATGACAAATATAAAACTTTTTAAAAATTCCTGACATATTACTTAAAGCATTACTTTATTAATCTTACATCTCTGCTTTCATACAGTTTTTGAGGGGATGCATTTATACGTCAGTAGCAATGAGATGGTTAACGATAATAAATTGTTAACTGTTACTTATGTGTGTAGCGGTCTCCGATGTGCAGGAATTTTGTCCGCTTGTGTATGTAGCCTTTGAGATGGAAGCTGACGTGTGTGAAAAATGTTTCCATAAGTAAACAATTGAAGATGTCTCTTTAATTCGTTCAGAACTTAGTTCAATCCTTAAACGTATGAACATTTATCACTGTCTTCAATAACCATAGTAGGGAAACGCACACTTCTGAAAGATGTCAAACAGACCATTAATCGTAAGATGAAACATATAAAAGAATGTTGTAGTATTAAAATATAGTTTTCTCCGTTCTTGGAACGGGCGTCGCCTCCTCCCTTAATGTCTGCAATTTGACTTGCAAATGAATGCACAGTTATGGTGTAATCTCCTGCCTCAAGTTCGATCCCATTCATACCTTCCTTTGTCACCAGAAAAGAGGTAAACGTCAAGCTCCTACTGTGAGCTTTGTTTACCAGTTCATATAGGCCTGCAGTTTATAACGGTACTGTACACAATAAGGTAATCTCCCATCTCATAATCTCTCTTTGCTCTCCGTATATCAATCACATGCTACACGCAGGCGATATTACAGACTTTAGACGAAATTCATACATTAAAGGTTTAAATTCAAAAAAAATTATGTAATTAATACATTTTATTCTTTCTCCATTTATGCTCGTATGTTTATTTATTCACATTTCAATTGGGCTTTGTACCCGATGGAAGACATTTTAGTTCCGATATGAAAACATTTACAGACCCATTGTTATAGGCTAACTATGCTGCACCTAATGTTCTACATATATATATATATATATTTTTTTTTTACTAATACAAGTCTGTTGTGGGGCTTTCGTTTTTTTGTTTTCTGTCTTGAGGCAGATTGTTGTAGATATGACAAATAACAAAAGTTTAAGAAATAGGCCTAAATATCTCTGAAATTCCACATTTAGGGGCTCAGTCAGGATTGAAAACTGAAAGAGGAACAAGAACTTGACGAAATATCAACGATGGAGAGGACGCAATAAGGACAGCTGACGCAAACCTATATAAGTAGACTTAAATTTGCGATTGGTATTGCAATCGAAGTGAACGACACAAAAGACGCCGGGAAGAAAAATGCTACGAGATATTCAAAGAATAAACAAAAATATTTCTGCTGCATCTGTGTCTGCAATTAAAATCCTACATAAATTTATATATTGCACTGAAAGTGAACATCAGAACAGTAAAAGGCTACGAGAGGTTAAAGACTTTTTATCTCGGAAGGTTCCGCTGAATATGACGATAAAGATAGATATGCCCTTGACAATTTTGTTGAGCGTAATTTGACTACAGTGTGTAATGTGTTGTGTGTTGGGATACCAACATTATGAATCTAGCTAAATTTTAGCTAACACAAATTGCTGGTAGTGATTAATGATGATTATTACCACTGCAGTCACTTAAGTCTCTGCCAGTTATCTTCAATTCTAATCTCTATTATGATCCTATGCTATGAAGATAATCCCTACGAGTATAATCTAGTGTTTATTATGATTTACCGCGAGATGCTGCGGAGGTATTTAACTCCTAAATAATGTATAGGTTAAGTACCCTTGCTTTATAATCGCAGCGGATTATTTTCTGAATATATAGATGGGATATTTGTTCCATTTATCAATAGGGTCTCATAAAAAAATCACATTATCAATCAATACAAAGTTAGTTGTTTCATTAGGGGACACCTAAAAATGCTTAAAAATGAGACAAAAATTTACGAAAGTCTAAAAAACACTTATTTCAAATTAAGAATTTCCTAGCGTTTGTCCTCCCTCGGAATGTCTATTTTGGACACTTTGTCTATAAGGTCCATCGTTCAGGCACAGTGGATGCGTTCGCACCTCTCATGCAGCGGGTCCGGATTCGATTCTTGGTCAAGACAGGTTATCTAGGTGAGGTTTTTCCGGGTTATTTCCTCACCTTTAAGACGAATGACGGGTAACTTTAGGCCTTGTGTCAGCGATATCATCTGACCGTCATTATCTTCATCTCAACCGGAGTGAGTGTGAGTGATTGGTGTGTCTCTTCCTGAGCTGACCCCGGCATTGTACTGATCATTCATCCGAAGAGACCCTCTACGTTCTTGTCTAGTCAAAAATGTCTATGATCCAAAGATAATCCCTCTCCCAACAGATAGCGGTCATGTAAGGCCGCTTTAACAAGTGGTTTTTCAAAAAAAAAGTCAAATTCAGATTTCTCCTTGCTCAACTGCTTTTTTGTATTTGTATTTGTTGTTAGTGTCTCAAGGTATTCACAATAATAAGAGAAGGTGGTTTTGTATATTCATATTTTATATTTTTATTATTTTTCTGAAAACTAACTTATCACATTAAACAAGTAATGTATTGGATTGTGTACGTGTAATACGGACAGTTTATTTAAGCTATCTGTGCAGTGCTGAAGTTGGAAATATTTTTCTAGGGGAACCCATAAATTTACTCGTAGGCCTATAGGTCTATGTGCAGGAATTTATTTTTCATTTTATGATGTCAGACTTTATGATCAAATTACTTTTATAATGAATCACAAAGAATTATACCGAATCACTTTACAATAACAACCATTGCAACCAACTTCGTCACATACGCATTGAATGTACGGGAACCGTGCAGGCAAGGCAACTTTCGCGACAAGAACAAGATATCATGACCCTAATAACGTTCTTTGTTATAAAAGTGTTGCCAAAGAATATGCCGATTTCGTATGTACTTTCTTCCTCGCTATTTTTATGCCGGAGCAATGAAGAGTAGATTTTTACTTTGCCGGAGCGCCGTTCCGGCCCAGCTTCAGCACTGTATCTGTGTCAACTTATGTATTAAAACGAAGTTTGTACCGGTACCTTGAAATCTCTTTTTTACTTTTTTACTAATTTAATTTTACTAGTTTTTACTGATTCACTTTTATACTGTAAAAGTAAAGTAAAAAAAATAATAATAATAAAATAACTTGCGACCTATTCAACAAACAGCTTCCCACTTTTATTTGGATAATAGTATAACACAGTTGCAATGACGTGGAGTGTTTCAATGTTTACATCTAAATATTCTAAGATTTTGAAGATTGCATTAGACTATCCCCTTAAAATCCATCCCTGGCACTATAATGCAAGGATCAGGAGATAGGCCTACTCTTGGCAGCTAGACTAGTGTAACATTAGATACAATGCATTACATTATCGATATTTCGTGTTGCGCTTAACACAATCTGTTCCATAGAATAATCTAGTTAGCTAACAGATCCGTCGAGAAAAGTGCATGCCATTCTTCTAAAGGAACCAACTCCATAGTAAAAGAATTGATAAGTGATATATGTGATAACGGATGATAGAGCATTATACTTAGTAATAAAATGAGGTAAACCGAAGTAATAAAGAGCCAGATGGAGTTAACAGGCAATATTTAAGAAACTATTGAGTTTTAGATTACAGTTTCTTAAGAAAGTTTGATAAGGATATGTGAAAGAATAAGTGGGATAACTACAATATTAACGGAACGAATTTACAACAAATTCCTCACGTCAACAACGGTCCATTCCTTAATTTTTGTCAAAACATATGAAGCCGTACAAATAGGCAATCAAAAAACAAATTTCAAAGTAAGTTTTATAGGGGAAAAATTAAAAATTTGAACTTTTTGGAATTTTCCCATTGTTTGTAGGCTAAAAGCTATAAGTATGCCAACTTTCAAGTTTCTAGCTCATCTGGAAGTGTGTAGACATCAAGTGATGATTAGACTGTCGTAGATGTGAATTACGTCACGGTTATTCACCCAGTTTTTCCATACTGTTACCATACCGAATTGGTCCAATATCAATAGGCTTCTTCCCGTAGGCGTTATAAGTGCGTATAGGCCTAATATGTTTCATGAAAATCTGATAAAGCGAATTTGAATAATCGCGCGTACAGACACACAGACAGACAGACATTTCCCCGTCCATCACACAAACTCAGAGAGAACCATTAACAATAAATTATTGGAACAGGAGTAATCACACGTTCCAATATATAAATAGCAATTTAATAGTGAATTAATATACAGAGTGTCCCAATAAAATGTATACACTCTTTAAATGACTGTAATACTGACAATTATTATTATACAAAAAGTTTCAAAAATCAAAATAATGTGAACAAATGTAGAAACCAGCCCATTATCGAAAGTGTTCAAATTGTTGGCCATTATGGTCCATGCACAGCTGTTAACGCTGACTGATTGAATCCAAGACGTTCTTAATCATTTCAATTGGTATTTCGGCACATTCTCTTTCAATGGCTCTCAACTCATTGATTGCAGCTGGTTTTGTGGTGGTTCTTATGGACATCCTTAACAGTTCCTTCTTCCTCAAACTCATCTCGCAAACGAGTAATTGTGAGTCTCGTTGGTGCATCTCGTTGAAACTCCATTCTAAACTGTCTTTGCACTTCACTTATGTTCTCAGTCTTCCAGTAGCACTTTAGAATGAATTTTCTTTCCTCAAAGTTTAGTCTGACTCCATCCATTATTTTAAGCAGTCACAACTCAAAAAAGAACAAAAAGTGTGGTTGTTATGAACTGTCAAAGAGTGTATACATTTTATTGGGACACTCTGGTAGAAATTAGAAAACCTCCTGTGTGATTGCGGGGAAGGAGGGGACCTTAATCACATATTTTTTGGATGTAGTTTATTCAAACAACAAATAGACCAACTTTCTTATGATATTCATAAATACAAAGATACAGGACCATTGACTATTACATCACTTAGGCCTATATCACATGCCTATGAAATACACGTGAGTCATATATTACACAACACCTTATAAACGTGTTACAAACTGCAAAATGAAAAACACCCAATAGTGGCAACCTTCTGTACAAATCCCCCTGAAATATCACATTTCCCACGACGCTATATTTATAACATTCTTTTATTTACGAAATCAAATTTACATTTTTTTGTCACTAGACAGAATATTCATGAACATTGCACAAGCGGCAGGAATAAGATAGATTTACCTTCACATAGGTTAGCTACAACTGCGAACTCTTTTAGAATTAATTGTGTTAAATTTTTTAATAAATTACCCGATATTGCTAGAGATATTAGTTATAATGATTTTAAAAGGAAAGTATATTTATGGTAGTTGATAACCCCTTTTACAAACTGGAAGAATTTTTGTATAATGAGGTTAATATTCAATTCTTGATCCTATCATTATGATACTGATAAAAAAATATAGGCTAATATTATCAATATGAGTGTGCAATTTTAATTTTGGATAAATGGTGTGATGTGACGTAATATTGAATTTCTGAGATCTTATTATAAGTTTTATTATATGTATAGACACAATGTAAATAGACGTTTCCTGTATCATCATATGATCATCAGAATAAATTTTCTTGTATTCTTGTATTCTCTAGGCTTGGGAGAGTGCGTCAATAAAGAAACTGTGCGTACCAAGTTTGAAAACCTGCCGGAAGGCAGAATACTTACTACTACTACTACTACTACTACTACTAAGAATAATAATAATATTAGAATCGGCTTACAAGGAAAAATTGCTTATAATTACGTGGATTCTACAGGTTCTGAAGAACAATATCATATTTGGCCGGTTTTCGTGCAAAAAATACTAGAAAATCAACGAAAGTATCAGTGCTACAATCCCCCATTGGGGGAGGAATTTTCCTCCTACAGGTTCTAAAGAACAATGTAATATATTTTGCCAGTTTTTGTGGAGAAAATACAAGAAAATTGACCGAAGTGTCAGTGCTACAATCCCTCACCGTTTACCAGCATCGGGTCTAAGTTTATACACAGGCAGACGTCATTCCAAAATCTATTTTTTCAGGCTGACTAGCTTACCTGAAACATGTTTTCCCGGTCATATCTCATTTTGTTGTGTCACGATGCCAATACCTCCTCTACATTGCGTAGCCTATATGCGAGAAATAAAAAATGTTGCTTCACTCAGTTTCAGAAATATTTTGTCAATGACGTACCGGCTGCAAGCTCGCCTACTTCCCCAGTGTCGTTCAGTTTCCGTGCCAGACAGTAAACTCTGGGATCGAGGCTAATAGCTTAGAACACTCTGGAAATTTTAAGCTTCATTCTTCAGTGTTTTGTGTTGTGTATAATACGTCGTATAGAAGAGAAGATGTCTGCTATAAGTATTTACGGTTGTTCCGAAAATTCCAGTGGAGCCTACATAAGATGGTAGGTTACTATGCATTGGGGAGGTAGCGGTGACATTGGAGTTTTTCGAAGAATAAAATCAATGTTGCTAAAAGGTATTTTTAAGAGAAGTATTTTAAAACCTGTACATTTTATTAGTACATTTTTAAAGATCTGTAATTAGAAGAAAATGCAACGAAATACTCTTTAAGTCAGATAGCCGGTATATGAAATAACCTAAAATTGCACTAGGCCAGGCCTTTCCAACTGAGGTGCTTCCGCGGCGCATGCAAGCACCGGTGTAGCACCAGAGGCAGCTCCACAGGTCTAGCCAGCGCGCGTTCAGCTTACGAAAACAATATTATTAATAACAATTTTGTGAACACATGAACACACCATTTATTCTCTACTTATATTGTTTGTAAACATTTAGAATTTAAATAGGTTGTTAACATCGTTTTGCCGCAACTAATTTACCAATATTGCGTACAATCGATTTGGCAATGGAAATTCAAAGTAAAGCCTCTAAGGCTACATCAGACAGAGAAGTCCTGGTTTTACTTTTATTTAAATTCGTAATTGAAAACATCTGTTCGCATGCATAAGTTGTCTCCAACACTGGCGTAAATTTTAAGCAAGTGCGCCGGTGTAGTCGTAGTACAGGTAGCGCCACGGTTTTTGGCGTATGGAAATTTTAATGGACAGCTATGGTGCGAGTCACTTACTTTATCGTGGTCATGGTTTGGTCTGAGGGGGCGTGATGTCAGTATCAGAGGAGGGGTATGATTCCATTAGAACTGGTGTGACACAAAGGCTGCAGCTCGAAGAATGATGCAACTTGATATTGGAGATGTATAAACACACTGCTCGAGATGCACTGCAATGTTTTGCTTAATCAGCACCATGTGCGTATGTATCACACGGTGATGAAAGATAACATTATGAGGGGGCTAGCTACGCCCTCAAGGGCATAGACCAATATTCCTGGCGAACCCGAGGGCTAGCTGGCTAGCTACGCACTCAAGGACATATGCCAATATTGCTGGCGAGGCCTATATCTGTACTTTTATCACACATGGAAACATGATGGTGATTTTCACGACAAAATATGGCGTCATAAATATTCAAGTTGAGGTGCCATATCATGAATTTCTTTGAATGGGCATAGCAATCATCGTGCAATTTCTGTAACGACGTCTGATACTCTCTGAAGTTTTCGTAAATAGACAAATTTCATGAGTTTAATGAAGGAAAATTGTCAAAATTTCCGGCTTTAAGTTGATATTTAAATAATAAATTCTGCATTTTGAAAGCCTTAATTCTGTCACACATGGTGCTAATTAACTATTTCTCCCTTGACGTTACATCCACCAAGAAAGCAAGGTCAGTCACCAATGTTTGACGCACACACATGCAGTAGCACCAGTCGCTACATGCATGGGGAAGGAGAGCACCGGGCTGCCGATGGGTGCTGCGATGGTGCGCACCAGCGCAGAGTGCTCGAGTTGGAAAGGCCTGCACTAGGCCTACCACTAGCTAAACTATATCATTGTTTTTAACCTAACTGCTACCAACCTACGGTTATCATTAGGTAAAGTAATATCACCTGTTAACTGGCTAACCTAAGATTACACTAGCTAAACTTACGTCATGATTGTTAATCTAATTGCCACTAACCAGTACCCCTCAAGAGAGAGAGGGTCCCGGAAAATTTATAATTATTGAACTAACGAAAATCACATTTTACGTTACTTAAGTTATTCATGAAAACATTTCATTCGTTTATGGTGGTCAACTTATACATGCAAAAACATTAATGTGAAACTAAAGGAAACATTTATGTCAATTCTAAATCGTGTAAATAATATTCACAGTTCGACTGTATGGTATTGTAATGAATAAGAGGTTATTAAATGATGTTGTGCACATCAATCATTTCCATCATACAGCAAGTCTCGAATCATATCATAACAAGTTTTTGAAATATATACCAAAACAAACTGATTTTTCATTTGAAGGGTGAATCTCAGGTTAATTATAAAGCTTTTGACCACGGCTTTCATGAAAGCAAGAAAAAGCTGGCATTTCTGTGGAGTATTTTTAATCAGCTGGTGAATAGGTTTACCACTCAATATATAAGAAAATGCATGAGTGGAGGCAAAATTTTGTGACTTTGGTAGTGAATGAAATGCATGAACACAAATCTGAACAACTCAAGAACGCCCATGCCAATGAATAGTCATTATCCACTGCAACCTCAAGGGCCACGGAAAACAAAAGAGGAATGTACATCGCAGTACTGAAATTTCCCAGTGCAGGAAGAGATTCAATGTGACACACAACGAAACGTGTGCAATTCAGTATGCTGCTGCTGAACTAATTAGCCCATCACTTTTCCTAGTCTAACCTAACCTACTGTAAGTTATCATTGGCACTACATGTCATTGACTTAGAATCTTAAGTAGCCACTACTTACCTTAATGCAATAACTCTGTTTCCCTTCCATACCTTTTGCTAAACCTCGTTAAACTAAGAAGTGCAATGCATTAGTTTCTAACAACTTCCTATGGTAACTCCTCCTAACATTGATTTCTTCCTCTAGGCCTACTGAATAAAAAATCTGTTGTATCCTGTCATGACAATAATAAATAATAATAAAATTAATTTACCATCATATTGTACCGTCATAAGAAACCATCATTTCGTTTAGAATGCACAAACTACTCTGCCATCTACTGAGTTAAGTCTGTACATAGTTGTGTTTTTTATGCTGGTGACTTTGAACACTTGGTACCAATCGGTTCAGCCCAGCTGACACGGTGGTCAAGGAAATCTCAAGTTTAGGGCAGAAATCTTTCAACCACCGATATACCAGTATATAATGCCAAATGTTACTGTTCGAAGTGACTTATTGGTATGGTACTTGCAATATGCAGTGATGGGAAAAGTGAAAAAAAGTAATTGGCCTGAATTACAATTACCTGAGACACGTTTTACTTAATTACAATTACAAATTACTTTTTTCATAAAGCAATCAGCTAAGTTACAATCACAATTACTTTACAAAATGGCAGTACCCTAAAATTATTTTTGTCTGTTTAGGGCACAAGGCCTGAAATTATTGGGCCATTCAGTGGCAAAGCTGTTTGGGACATTACCAAGTCTGAAATTTTTAATATACAAAACAAAATTAATTTCTGTAATTCGACATGGAACTATGTCATAATCCATGGCTTATGCACAGCTCTGCCAACTGGCAGTACACATGCTATTTGTTTTTAATCAGGTTCCCTTTTAAGGCCAGCGGTTGTATTTAAGTAACTTGAGAAATGACTGAAATGCAACATGCCAATGCAAAAGGAGCAAAGTTTGCCTGAATAGAGAGCAAATGCGGACCTCTTCTTCTCATTTCACTTCTGACTTATTTTTTCACTACATGTTTTTCTACTACTACTACTACTACTACTACTACCACCTATACTAAGTTATTACAGGTATTACTTTGACATTTAATTAAACACTTTGCACAGGACAGGATTTGATCTTTGAACCTTTGAATTTTGAATCCAATGCCCTATCTATCCCAGTGGCACCTAAGGGGTGCTTAACGGTCTTAGGGGACAAAGAATAATCTGGAATTACTAAAATTATTGTATAATAGCTCGAAAAAATTGTACACTCTCCTAAAATCTTCTGCACAGGCAGTCATGTCAATGTGTGCGAACTGTATGATGCATTTACTGCTGTTACTTTGGATAATCTTTCTGATTTTTTTTGAAATTCACCAATATTATGTTGGCATATGATGTCATGAGAGTCTTCCTAGAAAGACTGCAGTTATGGAAACGATGAATTGAATCCAAAAATTTTTCATTCTTTCACCACCTGAATAAAATTCTGTTTCACATGGAATGTGATCAGAATGAACTTAAAATTCTGACATATTTGGGTTTTTTAGCACAAGAATTAAACCTCTACTTTCCCGATAATTCATCTTATGTAGGCTGACAATATTAAGGTGGATATAGTATTCATAGGGCATACACCGTAGCGAAGTGGTTGGGGTGCTGTGCTACAAACCAGAAGGTCACAGGTTCGATTCCCGATGAGGTCGGAGTTTTTCAATTGGCCTAATCCTTCTGGTGGCACTATGGCCCTGGGGTCGACTCAGCCTCTAACAGAAATGAGTACCAGGAGCAATCCTGGGGGGTAAAGGTGGCCGGTGTGTAAGGCTGACAACTTTACCACCTTCACATGTCGAATGTCCAAAATCTGGGAGCCTCAACCTCCTGGAACCCTCTGGGCCTCCATGGCCTGTATAGGGATCACTTTACTTATAGTATTCATAAACCACAGATTGTCTCAGTTGGACACTTCAAGAGAATATTAACTTGAGTCGAAAACAGAACATTGCCATGTAAATATGGGGCAACAGAAAAATGGACATTATAATGTTTTTTTTTTTTTATTTTTTTTATTTATTTATTTATTTATTTATTACAAGAGATATTACAAGAGGTATTACATTTAGTAATACACCCGAATGAGCAAGACTGCTCGTGCTCGGGTGCCGTTTCAACACTGGCATAACACTTTCGTTCGTTCACTAATAAATTTGAATTCTTTCTGGAGCTCGTCAATGAAACTGCACTTCCACCTTTTTTGACATTGTAAGCATATACTGGTACTTAAAGCTTTAAAAATAAAACTTTAAACTTAAACTGTAAAAAGTTTGAAATTCAAACCATGGATGTTAAATGACAAAGCCATCAGTTTGCATATGGGTTATTCTCCAGAAAAGGGCAGATTCATGTTGCAGTTGATTTTCTGGTGTAAAATAAGTATTTATGGATTATGAATTATTATGATAAGTTAGATTGAAATAAGTTCTATTTGATCCCATATTCCACTTTTTAAACAAAAGTTACAGTTTTCTGCATTTTAGGGCACAATATGTGAGATCTCACCTCTGTGTCATGTCCCAATGCCTGACTTGTCATTTTCATTCTTTCATAATTCAACAGGCTTTAAATTTTATTCCATTTTAGTGTTATAACAAGAACAAACAGCTCAAAAAATGAGTCATTAATAACTGAAAAGAAAATATATCATTTTGTAAAGACAATTTTTTGCACTAAACATGCCTGTCCCAAAGTGAGACTTCACCTCCGTGAAACAATATAAAAGTTCAATTATTTCCACAGAGATGGCACTGTAGTCTATCTATTTTCCTTGGACTCCAACTTTTGGCAGTTTTCTTATCATTTATATCACTGCCTTCTAGACTGTTTTACTCGTGTATACACTGCCTGTCCTATACGGCTAATTTTGCGTACGTGGCGACATTACAGATGGCAGCACCTACCACACCCAGCTGCAATACCCTTTACATTATCATATGCTCTGTGTTGCCCTCTGAAGTATAAACTTGGAAACTGAAATATGCTGGAATTTCATGCTATCTGGGTGTGAACTGTGTCGCCTCTACTGGAGAAACTATTCAATTTAACAATACTCTGTACTCCATGTTAAAATAAAGCATAGGACAGGCAGTGTAATTCTCGAGACGGTGGTGATTTATATAAAGTCAAGCTGTCAGTATGCTTTTAAGTGTTGTTTTGTTTGTGTAAAAGGGCTAAATGCAGAGTTGGTAATTGGACTTCCTCACCTCCTTTACCTACACCCAACGGTAAAGTTGTTTTTTTTTTTTTATTTACTTTTGCTATAAATTATAATAATAAGGAATGCAAAGTTAAACTCTAGAACTGAGATTTTCTAACCTCAAATGTTCCCAATCTGTTTGACAAATTAGAGAAAAATCTCACCTCCGTTACCCTCACCTCCGTTACCCTCACCTCCGTTACTGTTACTCTCGAGTCCTATCCATGGAGGTGTAATTAATGTTGTAATTGATGACATATTTAACTGTCTGCATTTATTATTTTTCTTTAAAGAAGATACTGGTATAGCCTAATAGTTTATGACAATATATCATGTTTTGATTTAAAGTTTTGATTTTAAGGTGATAATCTATTTTAACATAGATAAAAATAAGTAAAAAGTTGTGTGTTAATCCATTTGTATGGTAATAAACATTGTTCTTTTTCATGATAACATTTAACACAGTAAATTAGATCAAATTCTCACATAACTTCTATATAACTTAATTACTATTTCTTACTATTTTCTCACCTCCATGAATGCACCATTTTCTAACCTTGTTAATTTAATGCAAAATACCACTCGGTAAGTAGGGCAAGTACCTCAGTAGTACTCTGCAGAAAGAAATATTACATAAAAAAATTACATGGTCCAAAATAAAAAATAATTTAAAAAAAAATTCTAACATTGAAATCTGCCCTTTTTTGGAGAATGACCCATATAAACTGAACAAAAGACCTCTAACATGCAATTCTTTATTTTCTCTGAATAAATAAATAAATAAATAAATAAATAATATAAATAATAATAATAATAATAATAGTTGAAATTCACGTAATTAGCTGAGAATATACGATCTCATCAGGAAAGAACTTTGCTATTTGAGTGCCCATTCACTACACCACAATTGGTATTTTCTCTGAATAAATCACTATTTAGATATTGATACTTAAGGTAGTATTGAAAAATGCAACTTTGCGGTTTTCAATTTACAGATTATGATTAATAAATTATATTTGACCAATATTAAAGTGTAATAGATTTTTACTAAAACTGGTACACAAGTGATATTTTCATTAAAACGATGGGATGGTCAAAAGATACGAAAATAAAGCTACTGTCCCGTTCAAAATGGTACACATGGTCAGCCTAATCTGATGACTAATCCTGGATGTTAACAAAAAATCCCTTTGCTGTTGACATTGATGTACTGCCAGAAAGTTTGAAAGAGGAATTCAAAGACCTGAAATATAATTCAAAAGCAAAAGATAATTTAACTTCAGGCCTGGAGGACTTTTGGGTAAATCATCTTGCAATGTATCCTCAAATAGCCAGAGTGGCGATGATCGTTACTGTGCCATTTCAATTCACATATATATGTGAGTCAGAATTCTCGTAATGTAATGTAATGAATGTAATGAAAACAAAACTGTGTTGTTGGCTACATGACACGAGTGATTTCCAGACATAGGATGTCTAATCAAGGCAAAACAGAGTCAACCGTCTTACTGACAAAATAACAGTGACTTAATTACTAAACTGGTTCATAAAATATGTGATTTCATTAATTGTTACTTTCATTACCGGTAGTTGATTTAATATTATGTTTGTAAAAATGTGTGTTTAAATGTGTATTTATTATGCTTGTTATGTTTACTTACTTTACATTCTTCAAGATATTCAAAATGGTAGGAGGCATAGTGACTTGCCACATCTCAAAAGGTGGTTGCCGAAAGAATAAGGTTGAGATACCCCTGTTCTATCCAGTGAGCTAAGAGCTCGTGAGGAACAAACTACACAATGTAACACTCAGTTTGCAACTTCGTTCACAGATGTCGCTGGCTTAAATTATTAGAAATTACGTGATATAACTTTACAAAACTCCTGTTCTGGAGTTAATTTTTTCTTGCCTTTATTTGAGGGAGATCTGAATAAAATTTCCTTTTAAGCAAATGGGAAAGCAAGCATGCTGTAAGATTACATCGATTGACGTAGACAGGATGTTCACATTCTATGAATTTCCCAGATTTATAATGTGCAATACTCAAGTACCGTACTTTGTTTTCTCTTGTATCTCACATTGAACCGTTGTTCCAACACTTATCTTTCACCAACATTTGAGGAATGAAAGAGGTTTGACAAGTATCTTCCTCTTAAGGCGAACCTGAAGGCAACTCAAAGTATATGGCTAATTCTTTTCATACTTTTGTTTTTATTGGATTTTACAAGTTTAACTTACACATAAATAATTGCATTACCATTATTATTTTATTATATAATTATTATTGTTAGTATTATTTAGTTATGTCCAAACAAAGCTGGTGCAATAAATCTATGGCAAACGAATAAGCTGGGATGGATTTAAAGCCAAGAAAGCATACAGAAATCCTATTTTGTATTAATTAAAATATACACTTTTTAAATTTTCTATTTTCTCTCCTTAGGTTCGATGCGAATACCTCTACGAGATATGGAAACTTCGTATACAACACTAACCAAGGCCACTTGAAAGCATTCAGTAAGCTATAAGACCTGTGTGTTTCACTGTATATGTCTGGCTTTATACACCATACACTAAATATACACTATGGGAAATAATAGTTAAATTAGGTACTTCTGCAGTGTTATAAGTTAATGCAAAAGTCATCATGATAATAATTAACAGTAACGATGTCCAAAACAAATCTTGTAAACAGTATGATGGGACTTGGGAAAAGGAATCAGGAACTATTAACAATTATTTTTAATCGTTTCAAGGTTATTAGGTCTGCAGTAAAAAAAAAGAAAAAAGCATAATGCAGTTAAGTCTAAAAAAAAATTGTCTACTGAAATCATTGTCTACATTTACATAAGGTCTAGAAATAAAATGTCTACCAAACAAATTGGTCTAATGTGAGAATGTCTAAAATAGGCTACCAGTAGTCCTATAGTCTACTACAAAACGAGGCCTATTGAGAAATTCCCTCCAAAGGGAAGCAATGATCATGAATATAAAAAATGAGGCTTAACAGCTTATGGGCTTGCCTTTTGTACATCCCAACAATGTGGTGGAAATAGCCCTAGTAGCACAGATCGTTGGGCCAATGTTGGGCAATGATCGCCATGTTTCGTTGGTCAACGGTTAGGAATGTCCGTCGGGATTCGGTTGCCAAGAAGCGTTTTATCCAACCAACTGCCAACTGTAGCCAACCAATATACAACAAAATCCCAACAGTTGAGAGACATCTATTAGGTAATGGTGGAACTACTACGCAGCGCAGCGCAGAGACATCTGGCGGAAATACTAGAAGCACACAAAATTTAATTTTTTATTTTCCCTTTCATCCCTTTTCTCCTCTTTTCCCTATTAACTCCCGTCTCTCCTTCACCCTACCTACCTATTCCTATCGTATAAAATTCGCACCTATGGGGATTCGATCTCGGAACCGCTAGCATTATAGTCTATCGCTTTAACCACTACGCTATTAGTGTTGGTTGAAATAAAAATCGAGAATTCTTCTAGCCTATTTACTACAGAGATGTGTAATACATGATAAATAGTAAGAAGGATATACATCTTGTATTTTGAATATTTGATGTGAATATATGATAACGTTATTTTCAGAGAACAAATAAAGAGCCCTAATATTAATAGAAGTAAAAACACTCGGATTCTTCAACATATCAAAATGGCGAATAACTGTTGTATCTTCATGTCTTCGTGATGGCCCGAACTACGCCGGAAATTGCCGAAGACTTGGCAGGAAGAGGTGGAGATTTAGCATGTAACGCGCACAAAGACCTCGAATAATTAATGAATTAAAATTGTTTTATTTTATAGGAAATGAAAATTTAACGCTTATAATGTTATTTCAACACTTTTTAATTTTAACATAAATGCGATCACATTACAACGAAATTTATTGTTGGGCCAGCAATCATAATCCCAACGGTAGGGAGCCCCCGCGATGGGCCAACGTCATAACCCCAACGGTAGGACTTAGTGCATGACGCAACGGAAACGTACATTGGGCTAACCGAGGAAATTACAACGAACGTTTTCCCAACATATCCCAACCATGCCAACGAAATCCCTCCGTTAGGCCAACGAAGTGTGCTACTAGGGAGAATGTTGTTATCTGTCTCAGCCAAGTTTGGTCCTGTTTAAAACAATAGTTGCACAAAAAGGTGTGATTTTAACAGTCACTGCTGTTGTATAATTCATCTAAATTCCATGGCACTACATCACTGAAGGGACTGGACCTACCACCCGACAGCTGCATCATCCACCATAGGCAGATGGCAGGATTGGGGAGCATGTGGTCAGAATGCCATCATCCACAGCCGTTAATGGTGGTTTTCATGACCGGAGCTGCTACTTCTGTATCAAATAGCTCCTCAATTTGAATCACGAGACTAAGTGCACCCCGTTCCAGACCAAGGAGGTACCAGGGATTGAACCCAGGCTGACAGATCTGTAGTCAGCGACGCTAACCACAAGACCATGCCAGCAGTCAATGCATGACATCACCCTTGAATAATGGTAACTCAAACACATTAAATAACAAATTAACATTATCATCAGTTATTTTGTATATCAATTCAGGCTTACAGTAACATACAGTAGTATGTTATAGTAGTGATTCAGGTTTTGTAGTTACTTGTTACTTTTTCAAATCAAAAACAACAAAAGAATAGGCCTAAATATCATGAAGAAGTGACACGTGACTTTTCTCATTACAGTTTTTTCAGTCTGTTATTCCCAAAGTTTAGCTACCATAGTGTGAAAATGGAATGCATTCCAACCATAACTATGGAAAAAAAAAAATTATTATTATTATTATTATAAACAATAACAATAACAACAATAACAATAGCAATAATAATAATAATAATAATAATAATAAAGTAGCTGGATGAACATGGTTTGGAATATTATACTGAAATGATTATATTAGAGCTGATAGTAATAGGACAATATAACTAAATATATCTAATAGATAAAACCTTGATAATCAGGGTTTATTGTACTGAGATTACTGCTCTCATTTTAATCTGAACTCATATGGTCCCTGGTTGAAGACTTCATTTGTAGAAATAATAAATCTTTCAAACTACCTGAAATTCTGGAATTGCTTGTAACGGTAGTGGACTGATCAAATTGTAAAGAACGTATAGTGAAAGAAGAAAAATTACTTATTAGAAAGATTGGCACATGATGTACATAGTGGATCGGTTTGTCATTACAGTACTTCAGGTGAAAAAGAATCCCATGAACGTAATGAAGATTCCATTTCTAGAGTTGAATATCTGCAGGAATCTGAATAACGTGAATTAGCTGTTTGTATTAATTACTACATTATAAATAATATCGGGTAAAATTATATAGGTAGTGAATTGCCTATACTTTGGCCTACTGTACATAATTGTAAGTTTATTGCATAAACTTATGATCACTCCTTTTCCATTAATCAGCAGGGGTGCCCACAGGGCCCCCCCTGTGAGGGTTAAGACGCAGACAGCGTCATTGAAATTTCTGGGGGGGGGGAAATATTATTGTTTTATGAATTTTCTGGGGGGCGTGGGTTGAAATTTGTTGCAAAATTAGCGTTTTATGTTTTAAAAATAAAAAGTCAAGTTTATAACTTCAAAAGGTCTCTTCTAATTCTTTAGAAGTGAATAGTCAATAAATTAGCGAAACGCATTTGCTTGCAAACAACTGCCGCACCAATGAAATTGATTACTTTGTGCTGATAGCGGCGACTGAGAACTGAACCATTGTTGGTAGAATTATTGGAGTATTAGTTCTTACTGGGTTATTACAGTCTTTGTACAATGCCGCCTGCAAGAATAATATTATTCTCGAAAGTGATTTTACTGCACTGAAAAGCACGTGCCACCTTATAAGAATGGGAGGGAAGGTGTGGAAAAATCTGTTTATAACCAATGCTGCATTCTTAATTTGAAACTTGAGGTTATGGCTACTGGTTTCAGTCCATCTCGGCATTTCGAAAATGCCAAAAAAAACAGCAATTTAAATATAAGTGTTTAGAATTATTGTGCAATGCCATTATTAGGCACGACAAATGGCAAGATCACTGTAGAAAGAAACATCCGTATAAACTGAAACATAATTTAGATATAAAATACAAGATTACTGAAAGTGAAAGCAGCGGCGAAGATAAATACAAACCGTATAATGATGTAAATCCCAAGTAGAATCTTCAAGATAAAGATGAAGAATTTTGACAGCCATGGGCGCTCATACCTGGGAGCGGGGGGGCCGCAAAGAAAGAAAAAAAAATATTAATAATTATTATAATCAGGTGTTTTTCTTTTAAGACAATTATGTAAAAGTCAGTTGAGAAATAAAAAGTTTGCAGAAGTTTTACCAAATCGACAACATGGAAGCAGAATCCATAGTGGATTAGGAAAGGGGGGTCCAGGGGGTTTGGACCCCCAAAAGTCAAAACCTAAAATTCTATATTTGTATATTTTTAAAAATATTTATTTAATTAAACAAGATTTGTTGGTGAGTCAAATATGATATAGCAGTTATTTTCTTTTCATAACATAATGAGTAGGCCTATTATGTCCACTGTTCCATGTGTTATTCAAATTTTCTTATAAATAGTAATAAGTATTATAACTTAGGTAACAATTTCTTGTTTAAGTTGCCATGTCTTAGAGTATAGTAAACAAATTTGCTAACTAGTTTTTCAGTGCTAACATAGCGTAAAATGTGATTTTCATTAGTTCAGTAGGCCCTATTTAAAAATTTTCCGGGGGTGGACCCTCACTTAGGTAATGATTTCTTATTTACATTGGCATATCTTAGAGTCTGGTAAAGAAATTTCCTAAATAGTTTTTCTGTGCTAAAATAGCGTAAAATTGTTATTTTCATTATTTCAGTATTTAAAAATTTTCTGGGGCTGCACCCCGACCCCTTTTTTTGAGGGGGTATTCCAAACCCCCCGGCACTTTTCGACCCTCCCCGCAATTATTTTCTGGCTACGTCATTGTTGCACTTATTATATTATTATATTATTAATATAATGTTACAAAGTGGCCCAAGAAGTTAAAGAGTCAAAAAAATTAATTAATTTAAAAAATTGACCCGCCTTAAAAAAATATCATATGGGCACCCTTGTTGACAGCCAATCAGGTTGGGGGTGAGTAGTGAAGTTTGGGGGTGAGGAATGAAGTTTGGGGGTGAGTCATGAAATTTGGGGGGTGGGTACCCCTGTAGTCAGTAATACTAACAGAGCATGATAGATAGATATTTATTCACCACTGGTATTGTGAAATACGTGGCTTCGTCAATTGGGGAAATACAACTTACATGGATCTACACATAAGGTTTAAAAGTAACGCTAATAATTAATCTATAACAAAAACAAACTTGTTTTTTACATGTTGCAAATTCTCCTCTTTGTTTTGAACAGGACCAAATTTATGTGTGACTTAAGGTTTTCCCTGTGCTGAGAATATATTATAATGGTTTCTCAGCCTTTCAACCGAGTGAGTAGGAGGATTGATTCCAAGCTTTCGGCAGCTATCTCTGCTGCCATTGTCTGGGAGAAATCTTGAGAAAATGCCTGTGTTATATAGGAGTGACAAGAAATATGCTAGGTAGGGTGGGGGTTCCAATTTTGTTATTGGCAACGAATTTCTTATAACACAGTTTTTAGGAGGCCATACTAGACTATGGAAATCCTATAAAAAAATATCATTCCAACTGAATTTTTGACATTTAGAGGCTGATTAAACTGAAAATCAAAGCTACAGCTATTAACGAAAATTTGAACTGTATTTTGTATGTTTCTACTGTTTTATTGCAGAAACAGGACCAATATCAATTCATCCTCTTGTTTGACATTGATTTAGGAACATTTCATATTTCCTTTTTGTATGAACTCTTAATTTAAGGTACCGGTAGGTTTTTTTAGACATAATGTCTGTAGTCATCGAATATTAGTCAAGAGTTGCATAGCCTATATAAGGTAGATGAACAGTTCATGGATTTTTAAAGTAGGTAGACATAATAAAAACAGGACATTTCTTATGTAGGCATTTTTATTTAAGCATTAATGTCTTTAGACCATGAATATAGACAATGGTTTCGTAGATTTTTTTTATCTACAAAAAGTTACTAGTATTCCTTTAGTCATCTATTCTATGTAATCTCATTTATCATACATTTCTCATTATTGTATGTCTCTGACCTTCTTCAGGAACAAAAAAATTAATATGAATTTGGAAACTATCACAAACTTCTTATGAACAAAAATTAATTCTTCAGATTAAATAATTTGTGATATCTCAAGTATATTATACTATATACTTACTATTAGGCCTACTTACACAAAACATCAAAGGTCAACAGAATCAATAGGAAGCATTTGAATTAATACAAAGGTTGATATTCTAGCTTTGGCAACTATTTTATTTATCCATACATAGCTTACGTACATGGTTCTAAGTTTTATAATCCTTCGATGTAATCACCACCATTGCATATAATGTGTTTCCAGTGATGTGGAAGTCTTTGGATCCCCTTGGTACTGCCTAATCTATTGATGGTCCAAAGAGTGTGTCGGTTGCCTGTAAAACTGCCTCTACAAAAGCGAATCCCATTCCCCCAAGGCAGAACATTAATGCAGAGTATACTGTTGGTTTTTGCAAAACAATCTGCGAGCAGTGCTGAGAAGAAAATTGTGACATTTCATGGATAATCCACTCATCATTCTGCGTGACAACACTTGGGCACATACAGCAGGAGTTGTGTCTGAACTGTTCAATTCCTGGGACTGGGAGGTGCTCTATCACCCTCCATACTCTTCAGATTTAAGTCCCTGTGAATTCAATCTAATCCCGAAAATGAAGGAGCCACTTCACGGGATTTGCTTTCATACAGTTGAAAATGTTTTACAGGAAACCGACTGCTCTCTTCACACCATTAACAGATTAGGCAGTGCCAATGGGATCCAAAGACTTCCGCATCGCTGGGAACACGTACACAATGGTGGTGATTACATAGAAGGCCTATAAAACTTAAAACCATGTACGTATGCTATGTATGGAGAAATAAAATAGTTGCCAGAACTAAATAAACAACCCTTGTATAGTTTTAAAATAGAGAGATTGTCCACCTTAGAACCCTTGTCGTTGCACTTACCTGGGGCCTTTTATAAAATAACATAAAAGGCACAAGCACACGTTAAAAACACTGTTGTCATATTATTAAAACTTCTTCTTGGTCCCAGATGCGTCTATTACTTGAAAATGCATTTCGATGCAAATTGCATCATCTTCAGTTCAGGTTTGGAGACACAACAGTCACAATGTCTGATGATGTACTGATGTATGTGCCGGTTGTTTACTTGTTGCATGTTTTAGGTCACAGTTGTTGTGAGTTCAAACAGGTGATTATGGTCAATTGTGGTTTCGTTGAGAATATTATTTTTATTTTTGTATTTTTGAAGATTTTCTAATATATTAAGCCTATTACCTTTTTTATAATTATGGAGGATTTCTAATGTATTGTCTATGTTATCTAATCTATGTCCAGTATTAAGGAGATGTTTAGCGTATGATGAGCGATTACTATTATATCTGAAGTCATTAACATGTTCCTTGAATCTTTGCTTAAACTTTCTACCTGTTTGGCCTATGTACACTTTTTTACAGTCATTGCATGTTAGTTTATATATTCCGCTGCCTTCCGTTTTGTCTATATTGTTATTGTTGTTGTTATGTAGTTTTCTTTTTAGTTTGTGGTTTGTTCTATATGCAATTTTGAAATTTTCTTTACGTAGTATTTTTGTAATTGCATGTATCTTATTATCTACGTAATTAAATGTAGCAAATTTTATGTTATTATTTTTCTCTTTAATCGGTGTGTGTTTGCTTATTGGGTTTTGTTTACTGTGTAGTTTGGTTTTATGTTTAGTAACCATATTTCTAACCACCCATTTACTATATCCGTTATTTTCAGCTATTTTCATTATTGTACTGTATTCTTTGTTATAGTTGGTTTTATTCATGGGAATATTAACCAGTCTATGAATCATACTGTTTAGAGCAGACATTTTATGACTATTAGGGTGATTGGAGGATTTGTTGATAATGTTGTCGGAATATGTACTCTTCCTAAATATCCCGAATTCCAGTTTCTTGTTGTTTTTTGTTATGCTTAGGTCCAAGTAATTTAAAGTATTATTCTCTTCTTTCTCGATTGTAAATTTTAAGCAATTACTAATATTATTGAATTCTTGGAAGATATTCTCTATTTGAGTCTTATTACATATTAAAATTATATCATCCATGTACCTTTGATATGTAGTGATGTTATATTTGGTTATAATATTCTGTACATATTCTTTCTCAATGTATTGTAGATAGGCTTCTGTTATGATACCCGATAAAGGCGATCCCATCGCCACACCTTCTTTCTGTATGTAGATTTTGTTGTCGAATCTAAAGTAATTTTGATGTAGTATAGTGTTGAGTAGCGATGTTATCTGTTTGGATATATTAATGTTTTCCCCATTATCAGTCAGTTTTTCTTCTATTATTTTAATTGAGTCATCTATTGGTATATTTGTATATAAATTAGCAATGTCTAGGGATATTATAGCATCTTCCTTGTTGACGTGGATGTCGTTGATCTTGTTAACTAATTCAATTGAGTTTTTTTTACATTGTACTTGTTAGGAAGATCTAGTTTTTGTTTTAGTATTCCACCCACTATTTTCGAGATCTTATAACTAGGTGCACTTATAAAGTTTACCACCGGTCTTATTGGGTTATTTTCTTTATGTGTTTTTATTTGTGCTTTTAATTCCGGAGCTCTAGGATTCATGTTTATACATATCTTTCTTTCTTTGTCACTAAGTATTAAGTCAGATTCTTTCACTGTTTTCTTGATAGCTGATTGAAAGCTGTCAGTAGGGTCTTTATTTAGTACTTTGATATTGTTGTTGTTCATAAATTCAACTGTTTTGTTTATATAGTTTATATAGAAATCCTCCATAATTATAAAAAAGGTAATAGGCTTAATATATTAGAAAATCTTCAAATCTACAAAAATAAAAATAATATTCTCAACGAAACCACAATTGACCATAATCACCTGTTTGAACTCGCAACAACTGTGACCTAAAACATGCAACAAGTAAACAACCGGCACATACATCAGTACATCATCAGACATTGTGACTGTTGTGTCTCCACACCTGAACTGAAGATGATGCAACTTGCATCGAAATGCATTTTCAAGTAATAGACGCATCTGGGACCAAGAAGAAGTTTTAATAATATGACAACAGTGTTTTTAACGTGTGCTTGTGCCTTCTATGTTATTTTATAAAAGGCCCCAGATAAGTGCAACGACAATGGTTCTAAGGTGGACGATCTCTCTATTTTAAAACTATTTTAACCCTGTCTGAAGATGAAATTCATTAATAACCCTTGTATAATTTATGTATATACTCTAACAAAAAACCACAAACATTCTCATTAGGTTAATATAGGTAAATTGTTTCTTAAAATTTATATTATATATTTTAATGCACTTTACATTTAATTAATTTGTACATATTATCTCTACTTCAAAACTGTATGCAAATGCATATTCCTGATGTCACAGAGAAAACAAAAGATTTTTTAGTTAAGGCCTTCATAGGGTGACCATTATATTTTGAGCTAAAAACAGGATATCCCAAGCAATTCAATTCTAGAACTTATTGAACTGAAAGTGATCAATTTTCAGAGGCAGAGAGTTCTTCACATCAGGGATAGTGTAGTACTCCCACTCAGCACACATACGTAAAATATATGTAAAATTTACGTTATCCCTAGATCTAGGTAATGTACATCACACATATTGGTTAAATAAAATCTACATATAATATACGCTCAAATGTCCCACTTTTTTATGTATATTTTACGTCTATTCATGTCAATACAGACATTTAATATATATCAATTATACTTACAATCACATACATACTATTGATGTACAATAATCTATACGTAAAATATATGTAAAGATGATCTATCAAACGTATATTTTACATATATAATTTATGTAGCCTAAATACACTGCTTGGTTCACTGCTTGCAAATACATTGGTTCATAAATGTACACTGCTCACATACATTTTACATATACTATCAATAACTAAAAATGTCATCAAGAACACTTTTTGTGCTTATTATCTTGCAGTTTTTTGGGACTTCTTGCTGAGGTATTTTGAAATTATTTATTGTAAGCAAAACACTGATAGGTCCCTATCGCTCATAACACACACTGAACCAAGAATTTTCGGAACATCATCATTAACATCCATTAAGCACAGCACTAGCCTTTCTACTGCCATTATGCTAATCCACGGCCCTTTAAGTCCTTCTTTTACACTTAGGAAGTACTGCATCACATCTTCCAAACAATGCAGAGCTTGTCGTTCAGCATAACTTTTAAGTTATGTTAATCTTTCTGCAACTGCTTGGTTTAAATTTTCTTCTTCTGCATGATGGACCTGGTCTTGACAAGTACTCGGGCAGATTAGGAAATATTGATGGTACTGCACCAAGTTTCAGTTTAGGGTAAGTTCTAGGAAATGTTTTTATTTCACCGTTAACTACAAATGTCTCTGTTCTTATCACACTCTCTTCAGGAAAATGCTTCACACAAATAACAGGCTTGCTTACCCCTGTAAAGTCTGTAGGAATGTTTTTAAGCCACTTCTTCTTAAGTTCTTCGTCTTTTGGTAAAGAAAATGTACTAACACTTTCATGTTGTGACTTGTAGTTACTTTTACACTACATCACCTAGGCATTGTGAATTCCTGAAACAATTAAGAAATACTTTATCAGCGTTGTCATAAATTATTATGATCAGAACTAATTACCACAGCATCTGTATTATAAATCAGTTTGCAAGTCGTTGAGGTTATGATAGGCCTATTTATGTATGTGAAAAAAATCTTGCACAGAGACTTACCAGTACTGTATTCTGTGTAAATGTTTTTCTTCTGACTCATTTAATATTCTACATGAAGGACGTCTTCACAAACATTCAGATAGGAAATGTATTCAACATCACTGCAGTTGCGTAATATTTCGTCAGCTTTAAATACACACATATGTACATTTATTCTTCGTTTCTATGTTATATACATAGGGAGTAGTTGCAACAGAACAGTGCAATTCTCTCCACACACAATTTCTTGTTAATAAAACACTATAAAAGAGGAACTGATACACAAGCACCAGTTATATGTACAGATGAAATTCATTGCTAACGTCACAGACAAGATGGCCGCCAGTCCACATTCCTTCCGTGTCACCGGTGCGGTGGTGTTCTTCCGAGCACCTACGCAACCGCAAGCTTACCAAAGAAGGAAGAAATATAGTCCTACTGAATTTCCGGATGTAATAATTTTAAACCATTTTTTAAAATTTCTGATTAGCGTGAGTAAATTGTATTAAATTAACCAAATCGATTTACTAGAGTAAAACACAATAAACCGGTGTTTACAATGTCAAATTCTTGACGTATAATTTACGTATAATTACGAATATTTTTTTACGTTATTTTGATATTAGCAAATGAACAGTAAATTCGATTTTGTTTTATAATTACTTATGTAACAGTACTTAATTTTGATGTATAATGAATATAAAGCAGGATTAAACTACAATTTATATACATGTATATATTGGATATAAAATATACGTATAATTTATGTTTTGAATTTGACCAAACCCTAAGATATATATCTAGCTCTAAAACATACGTATATTATACATATCGTGCTGCGTGGGCTTGGAGTTCTAAATAAGTATGATATTGTGTTTCATTCAAAAACGCTAACAGATTATAAGAGAGGTTGGGAAAGTTATTGCAGCTGTTAATGACATCTTTATATCATACTAAAAACCGCAATACAAACAAGAACTAGTTACAATCAAGCTCAATTACAATCTGATTTTTTTTTAAGTAAACTATTTCCAATAGGTGTTCTACATGTTTTGCTAGTTGTTCTACATGCAAAAGAAATATATATATATATATATATATATATATATATATATATATATATGTATAACTTAGTTTCCTCTGTATGACTGCCATATTAAAAGGCACCCTGAAAAAGCTTGCTACAATGAAAATACTCAACAAAATTCAGGCCCTACACTACTGGTATCTAAAACTACGAAACCCAATACGGTCTAGCCTACATAATTAACTATAACTGTTTGAACACAAAATTGCAGGTAGTCCTTTTTCCATTGTATGCACAATAAAACACACAAAACAATATTAAATTCACAATGGATATCTTTTTTATTAATATTACGACGTTTCGGCCCAAACCACTAGGCCTTCATCAGGTACAGCTATAATATAAGGAAAGAAAGTTGGATTTCGGCCGAAACGTCGTAATATTAATAAAAAAGATATCCATTTTGAATTTAATATTGTTTTGTGTTTAAGTTTTAACTATAACTGTATTTTCTATTTTTGGAATAATTCCTAGAATTTTATAAAATGGGACGGCTGGTGTTTTTTAATAATACTCTCAGGGCAGCTAAAAAATGGGACTGTCCTCGTCAAAATAAGATTTTTAGTCTAGGTCTAGGCCTTCATAAAAAAAGACGGAATACTTATGCTGTAACTTATAAACAAACAAGGAATACTTTACAAGCTCCATATTCTTTCTTTTGTTATTCGGGTGGGTCTAACAATAAGTTGTTATTCGGGTGGGGTCTTAACAATAAATTTAACTAATATAATTTTTAATACATTTTTTACTGCATCAATATACGGTATCGTAGTAGGTTCCTATCATAATATAACCTGAAAATAACTTAACATAAAAAATAAGACAGCAACGATAAATGAACTTCTCAAAGTATACCACATGATACTTGGCATTTTGTAAGTAGAATTGCTTTCTTTTAGAAGGACTGATCACATATTGAGTTGGTTGTGTGCACTGTTTTCTGTAAGTTTTGTGAATATTGTCCTAATAATATTGTTAATGCTTGAATTACTGTATGCATACTGTAGGGTGCATAATAGTTGTATCAAGTGGCATTTTTATGCAGTTATTATTGGCTGTGCACAAAGAATGTGTTTTAATATGTTTAGTGTATTTCACCCAAAATGAAAATTGATCACTACTACAATCAATATGGCAATTCATATAAATATTTATAGGCTACATTGCCAAAACTCTTTCATAATTTCCAGAGCCCCTGAATGTTATGCTTGGTGTAATAATCGTTACAGATAGTATTGCTGTAAATTCAAAGTCTGCCTTAGCGTCTATCACTCTTCGTATATTTCTTTTATCTTCTTGGTTAGTGTTCCAATGGTGGCAGCACTGGTACCGCAAAAAAGCAGCTGTTCAGAGGAAGCGGCCACGTTTCTACATCATGGAGGTCTTGAAGGGAGAGAATGAAGCTCATTGGTTGATTTCATAATAAAATTTTGGATAAAAAATTGGAAATGTTCCTATTCTGTTGTATCCAATACATTTGCATGGAAAATATAGGATGTAATTGTGTGCAATGGCAATCATTAATGTCACACGATCCAAACTTGATGGTTTGTAGAATTTTGGAAAAATTGCTCCATTGGACCCAGGCTTAACTGCTTAAGAGAAAGAGGAAGATGTGATAATAATAATATAAAGATTAATCCCTTGCTAAGTTTCTTAATTTTATCGCTATTACTGGGAATACGCACTAAGCAAAGATTAAGGTTTAGCTCCACTTGCATTAAAAATTCTTTCTGAAAAGAGGTGGGTTTTACTATTTTATGAACACAGTGTACTTACCTTATACAGAGGATTAATAAAATAATAATAATAAATTGTTGACCATTAGGCAATGCATATTGTAATAGGTAGACCTATCATCAGAATCACATAGCAATTACATAAAATGAATCAGATAAAAAAAAGACAGAGACATGCTTTATTAAGTGCCAGAATGGTACTTTATTAAATTGTGTGGGGGACGGGAAAATGTCCATCCTTGTGTCTACATGCGATAACTCAAATAAGCTTCATCGGATTTTCATGAAACTTGGTATACACATTTATAACGTCCATGGGAAGAAGCCTATTGACATTGGACCAAATCAGTTGACCGATACTGGAATAATGCCTAATTTAGTGCCTATTTTATGGTAGCCTAATAATCTATATTAAAGAGAATTTATTAAATGTAAATCATTTCTCATGACAATATATTGTTTTACACTATTCATATACGGCTTTGGAAGTTGCAATACAGTTAGCTATGATATGCGGAGTTCTTTGCCAGTGTATTTTGTGAAATGTTGACATTTTTTAAGAATTCCTTATATCAGTGTATACGAGGTTGAATTAAGGTTAAGTATCAAACTTTAGAACTTTGTTCTTTTGTAAGCCAGAATTGATCTGGAGCTTAACTTCTTTTCTGTATTTCATAAGTGCATTTATCACTGATTAAACAAAAGCATTCTGGCATTTTGTTACATCAGTTTACCTGATTTTTACCATTTAAATAAGTTGCTTGTCCTAGGCCTCCTTCTATTCACATTTTTAATTGTCATGAAATGTGAAACAATGTTATCTTGTACAGTCTTTTTAGTTGTGTGCGAGAAGTTAATAGCTGCAGTCCGTCATTTTGTTCCTGTAGGTGATGTTGTAGGCCTCTTACTTATTTATTACGTTTTGTGCAAAGAAGAATGAACTTCAGTAGCGGAAGGTTACTAGTTTCTTTATGTAGTGATGAAATTATCTCAAGATAATGCAACCCATACCGGTACCAGTCTGCAGACATCTAATAAACAAGGTGAATTCATTTGCTTACTTACTTATTTATTTCTTTAAACATGCGCAGTTTTATTTCAATCCGAACTATGATACAATTTATTTTAAAAGTATAATAATTTGAAACGGACCTCTGGTGTGGTCTCATGGTAGGGTCGCTGGCTACGGATCCGCAAGCCTGGGTTCTATCCCTGGTAGTCTACATCTCGGATTTTTCTGAGGTATTGAGGCCTGGAACGGATGCACTCAGTCTCGTGATACAAACTGATGAGATCATCATTAATGGCCATGTGCCATGCCCCCCAATTCTACCATCTGCCTGTGGTAGATGATGCAGCAGGCGGATGATAAGCCTAGTCCCTCCAGGGATGTAGCGCCATGGAATAATTAGTAAATTAACTATTTGAAACAAATGTAATTATTCATTTTGGATCACTTGCGTTTTTTTCTCTTTCCAAGCAAGCTAGATGGAAATAGCATAAATGATATAAATTCTGAAGGATTGGCAGATATGATCAAACCAAATAATTTTAACGGTAATAGTTCTACAATCATTAGTGCTGCTTCTGGGATCCCTTTCATCAAGCTTGTGGATTATGATTCTTCAGAAGAATTCGTTATATTATAATTAATTAGTTTCATTTTTCCTGTGGGCGGATTTTACAAAACTAACATATATCTGTTATATTCTCACCAACCAAGAATTCGTGTAGCGTTAATTCTGGAGAACCGATGTTTACTGATTATGCTTCAGAGGAGGTTCCATTTTCAGATTCCGGGGAATCATGGAAGCCAGAAGATGCCATACTGGATGAAAATCCTCTTCAAGTGAAGAAGATCTAAGTAGCAATGTGTCTGGTGAGAGAGGGTTCAGGAAAAAGGAAAAAGAAACTTCTAAACAAGTTAGGACAAAATTTGATAGCTCTTCTGGATATAGCTGAAAAGTAAGCCATCCCTTGTGCTATTAATAACTGTCCCAATATGTGCCACTTAAGGTTTACAGAAGATGAGCGAATAATGATTCATGAGGAATACTGGGGTTTGGGAAACAAACATTGACAAAGAGACTGGCTTCTGTCTTGTATTAAAGTCAAAAGTTTTGCCAGGAGTAGTAAACAGAACAGTAAACGCTAGAAAACCTACGAGTATGTAATTCCGTTCAACAGTGTGGAAATAATTGTGTGTCAGCAATTTCTTCTGGTTACGCTAGAAATTTCTAAAATGAGAATTTGGTATACAAGAGACCATGCAAATGATCTGAGTATCGCCAAACCGGATGGCAGTGGCTGACAGTCTCCAAAAAATAAAACTAAGGAGGAAGATGTTGAAATTGTATCTGAGTTCATAAAAATATTGCCAGCAGTACCATCGCACTATTATGGAAATCAGTTGAGTAGAAAATGTGTCCCAACATGTCTAAGGAATGTGGCATACCTTACATGATTTACAAGAAACATTGCACTTCTCTTTCTCCCAGAGAAATACTTGTTAGCCTAAAAGTTTTCAGTGGCGTTTTCAAAACCAAATTTAACATAGGCTAGGCTTTCATTTACCGAAGAAAGATGAGTGTTCCCAATGTGAGATCTTCAAAAACAAAGAGACAAGTACCATTTCTGAAGAGGAACACAGACTACAAGAAGCATATCGCAAAGAAAAAGGTATGGTTAAAGAAATTTTCTTGAAAGACCAGGAAAAGTCTAAAAGGGAAACAGAATTTGTTTGTGCTAGTTTTGACTTGCAGAAAGTATTGAACACATGGCGACAGTATGCTGTTGTACTATTCTTGAAAATATTCTGTGTACAATGAAACAGCTTACAAGAGTGAAAGCTCAGGAATGCATTTTGTTACATATGGGGACAATCTAATGGGCAGTGAGGAAGCAATGAAATGTATGTACAATTATTCACAGTTATTTGAAAATGGTAGACGAGAGGAAAGACATTAGAGAAATATCTCTATATGCAGATAGTTGTACCAGTCAAAATAAGAACCGGGCAATGCTAAGCATGCTGTATACAGAAATCTCTCTCTCTATATATATATATATATAAAAGGCTTTGTACTGACTGACTGACTGACTGACTGACTGACTGACTGACTGACTGACTGACTGACTGACTGACTGACTGACTGACTGACTGACTGACTGACCTGACTGACCTGACTGACCTGACTGACCTGACTGACCTGACTGACCTGACTGACCTGACTGACCTGACTGACCTGACTGACCTGACTGACCTGACTGACCTGACTGACCTGACTGACTGACTGACTGACTGACAGACAGAGAATCAACGTAGAGCCTAAACTATAACAGGTAGAGACTTGGAATTTTGACAATATTAACGTAAGTGCTCACCAAGAAAGGATTTTCCAAAATTTTTATTTTAAATGCCAAAAATTAAATGTTTTTGAGAATACTTAATCCCTTTTTACATAGAATTATCAAATCCAAATCACAGTTCACATGACAACAGTGTATTGTTGCCAGTCGTCTCAGATGGGTTTGGAAATAAATGTAACGGAACTTTGACAACTTAGAAAAGCTATCAATATACGGTAATTCATGTTATAAATAAATATTAAAGAATGAAATCCACAGAAATAATGCAGTCACATAACTTTCTCTACCCTAGACATAGAGAAAACAGTACGAGGTATGGTAATATGTCTATTATTATGTCGCAGGTTTTTGGGGAGGGAAGTTTGAAAGTAATATTGGATTTTTGTTTAATTTCATCCCCAAAACGGTTTTATGGTAACATGAGAGTGAGAAATAAAATATTCCGTAAAGACAATACATTTTTATGTTACCAGAGTTTCTGTTTCTTCTTATTTGAACCCCTACCAGGCTTGCTGTGTACAAGCAATGGGATGCAAAATTCTACATCCTCTATTAGCCGTAAAAAGATATATCAAGCGTTTTCTGAGGGAATACTTTGAGTGTAATAAGTTGTTCCTATTTCAAATTCTAAATACCTATATAAGAATAAGAATAAGATTAAGAATAAGCCCGTGTCATCCCTTTATGGGCAAGGGCCTCCTGCTGTGATGCAGGGTGAAAGGACCTATAATTTGAAAATTGAAAGTCCTTCATAAGTTAATTTCCAATTACAAAATAGAAAACCCAGGCGACGCCGGGCCTTTTAAGCTAGTCAGAATATATATATACAGTCTATAAAGATTAGTTTCTAGATTCCTGGGCATACATATATGCCTGTCGATTCTGTAGGACCTAGATGCAACAATTGAGTGCTTCTTCAAGAATAGGATGGTATGGGCTCCTTCTGAATGATCAACCTTAATAAGAAATGCGTTTAGTTCTTTGGAACTTTGCAAGGAACTTTGGAAGTTATAGTTCAAGTGACTCATCGTGACTTCCTTGATTGGAAAGATTTTTCCTTACGGTTCCCTCCTTCAAATGCAAGAACAGTGAAAGGAAAGCCTCTAAAAATTATGGACATTAAAACAGCTTTGGTTAAGAAAGGGACACATAACATTGAAATCAGTGGCGTATCCTGAAAATTTTGGAAAGGCATGCAACATGAAATATAAATAAATATACATATACATATATATAAATAAATAAATATATATATATATATCACTGTTGTATGTAATATCTGTCATAGAAAATACTTCTTGAAATAGGCACAAGAGAAAGTTGAATTTGAAATCTCTTTAACATCATTAGAAATCCACGTGCTTTATTTATGGCGGATGTATCCGAATCGTCTGGATTTTCCAAAATGTGGTCATAAAGCTCTTCAAGTTCGGTTCTATGATCTACAACTTTCTGTACTAAGCGACTTGAGAAACTCCATCGTGTTGGTGCAAGTTTTGGATATCTCTTCTTTACTATCCTGTCTAATAGGTTCGTTATTTTCTAGGAATGTCCAAAAAAATGTTACAAAACAAGTTAGGTTACCAAAAACCACTGTACAAGATTTTATACACGACACTGCCTGTGATAACAACAGATTCAGTTTGTGGGCGTAACAATATACAAATATGGCCTGAGGAATTACTTCCCTCACCTTTGCCTGTACTCCATTTAAATGTCCCGTCATGACGGCTGCTCCATCATAGGTCTGTGCTACCACTTTTCCTTTGCAATCAAACTGTGTAAGTTGCTCTATTGCAAGTTTAGCAAGGGAGTCAGCTGATCTATCGGCACTAACGTCGCTTAATCCTACAAATCTTTCAAAGATTTGTCCCTTATATACATATATAAATGCAGTTGACAGCTGTGAACAGTTGGTGATGTCGGAAGTTTCATCTAGTAAAATAGCAACAAATGTTGCTGCTTTAATCTGACTTTTTATCTCTGCTAAGATAACACCATGAACACTCTGTATTAAATCATTTTGTATCAGAGGAGATAATCCAGTAAATACAGTGGCAGTAGCCAAGTGTGCTTGCAGTTTGTCATCAAACTCCACCAACAAATGAATTAACTCTACGTAATTCCCTCGATTGTTGGAATCTACTTTCATTATGCCCTTGAAATGCTAATTCTTGTTGCCCTAAAAAGCATGTGGCTGCTGTCAGTCTCTTTAACACTTTTCGGTTCTGTTTCAGAGTTTCATTGTGTTTTAAAACACTTGCCTGGGTTTGTTAATTTAAGAGTAAATCAATTCTGCTTTTATCATTCATATAATGTCAAATCAGTTCATAGTTTGTCAATAGTTGCTAAATTACTTCCAGTCATGTTTATGTTTAATATGTTGTTGTTCTTACTAAATTTCAAGTTTCAAATATGTTTTTCTTCATACTTCACTTCTTGTAGCACTTGTTCAATTTAAACGTATTAATTATTGTGGTCACTGGTGACCCTGGCAGTTAAACAGCAACCTTAAATAAATAAATTTTAAAGAAATCCTGCTTTTGCCAAACAATCCGAAGGCTATCCATGCATGGATGTGAGACTCTGATTTTTCGTGCTTTAAATTGCAGTGTGCAAATTGTTAAGATCCGAATAACTCCGATCTTTACTGATACAAGGAGATTTATCCTTCCCGAGCAACAAACACGGCCAGCAGAACAGCTTACACAAAGTTACAGAGCCGGATAACCAAACTACCCTTGTATAAAGTTCCGAGTTATAGGTACGCACGAAGTTCTTCACTTCGTTCCCGGTAAGTTTTTCAAATCGGGAGTAGGTCTCCCTCTCTTATCTAACTCTAACTTATCACTGGATGAACGTGAGTGAAAGGGTTTATTAAATACCCTTAATATAATATCACTTTCAGAATCACCCATGCTTTGAATATTCAGCGGCAAAATTCACTGAAGTATACTCAACAAAGAATTTTCGCACCTTCGATGCACTGACACATGTTGCATGCAAAGTGTCTGTATTTCACGGATCGGAGTTATGACGTCATGGTAGCAGACTAGTGGTGAGAATACCTCAGCACCTCGCCTAGGCATTTTGGAGAACTAATAAGCCATCACGAACAAGCTTGCGCAGAAACACGCGCGCCGTTGCCATCTGTTATTCGGCCTAGAAAACACTTCTTTGGAACAGAATTAATGGTTTTCATGCATTATTGTTGATTCCTCTGCCATGCTATTTTTATATTAATGATGACTGTTAGTAATTTCTTTTTTCTTCAATGCATGCAGGGCATTCATTGCATTCATGGAGAATACGCCACTGATTGAAATAAACCGTTCATATCAAACTGCTGAAGAGGATTTCATTGACCTCGCCAATAGGAGTTGCCAATGCTCTAAATGTACTGACACCAAATAAGTATCATGATCTCCTTTCATTAACCATCAAACACTCAGTTCAAGATTGTTTGCCACAAACTGATGAGGACGAATAAGCAAATTTAAATAGAATTGTGATAACTTTGTTCTGTATTCTAATTCTAATGTTTAGTTCTGTATTCTAATTCTAATGCTAAGCGTATTTTGTAATTTTATTCTTATGAAGAACTCCTTTCATTAACCACCGAACATTCAATTGAAGAATGTTGACAAGAAACTGATGAGGAGGATAAATCAATCAATCACACTGGCGTCACAGCCCAAAGTCGGGCCTTAGCCTCCTTTATCTTCTTCCTCCACCCTTCCCTGTCCATAGACCTTCTTCTCCATCGTTGTCTATGATCAGTCCAGTTCCGAGGCGTTGATAAAGGCTTCTCAACATGAGGCTTTTTACAGATGCAGAGGTGTCAGCCCTACGATCCAACCCACAACTTGGAGGACCAGGGAATTTGATTTCGGAGTTCCCTTCTCCTAGGATGTTGCCTTCTCCACGGCTTGAGAGAGTTCACCCTACCCTCTCGCAGTAGGTCTTCTAACTCTACCTTGGGTTGCTGCCATTGACCGCCAGTGGCTCCTCCGCCACCAACCCTATTTGGGCGTCCTGCTGCCGGCTCCCAAATTTGGCAGGAGTAGAGGAAAGGTGTGCGGTTAGGTAGGTCGTTGTAGGACATGCTTCGTCTGGCTTCTCCATTGGGGCCTGTTCGGCACGGGAGGCCCCACCAGTAGCAATGCTACCACTGGCATAGCCCCCAACTTCGTTGAAGCACGCAAACCCCCTCGCCCGCACGGTCAGTGCTACGATAAGGCGTTGTCCTCTGAGGGGGAGGAGGATAAATAGCCTAAGTAAATTGAAATTGAATTTGGATTAATTTTTCTTTCAAACATAGTACTGTACTTTATTCCTTAACGTTGCTTTAATGTTTAAGAATTTTTCTTATTATAAGGTCATTCACTTAAATGTGTGCAGTCATATCAGTGCTATCATTAAAACCATACTCATTACATATTAAAATGCGTTAGTGCATCTTATTTTACCCCAGAAACTTAAAATTCCTTACCAAACATCCAAGATTATTGAAACTCATGTAAATATTTTCCAAAGTTGGCAAAATAATAACCTTAAGAGTACTCTGGCAAAACTCTTTTTGCTCCTTTTGAAAAATAGTGTAAATGATGCTTAAGATGTTCTGCCTTTCACCCATTGATATGCTTATCAAACTATTCAGATGTTTGTTTATTTCGTTCATTAAGTTGAAATGAGTAGCCTATTACATGAATACTGTTATATACAGAAGGTATATTACTATGAAATAATTAGGCCTATGTACATTAAGCAGAGTTCTTTGCCAGTTTATTTTGTGAAATATTGACATATTTTAATAATTTCTTACATCGAGTATGAATTAATGTTAGTTATCAAACTTTAGACCTTTGTTCTTCCGCAAGCCCTGCTTAATGAATCAATCTGGAGCTTAACTCGGAGATAATTACAAAAATAACTTCTTTTCTGCATATCATAATTGCAATTATTACTGATTAAACAAAAGCATTCTGGCACTTTATTACAACAGTTTACCTGATTTTATTTATTATTACACAATATAACATTTTTATAGAACATTCATTACACATGATACCAATACAAGTAAAATGTAGAATGTTCACACATCAATTAAATCAAAATCAAAGAGAATCATTTACAAAATGTCTTTATAAAAAATGAATATTCCTCTCTTCTCCTTTGGTTTCAGCAGTAATTCAGCAATCTGGTCTTTCATAACTGTATCCTCGTCCTCTATATCTGGAAATACAAACGTCATCTTACTGCTGTCATGTGGTTGCAAGAACTTTACAATCACGTCCCGTGCTCCTATGTCAACTACCACTCCAACATACTTTCTGGTGAGTGTTCTGTTTCCCGATCATAATTGTAGTTCACTACAACACAGATTACAAATCAAGGGTAGGTTCAAGACTCATTGATAATATATCATTATCCTCATGCAACAACTTCTTTCTTATGTCCCCCACAGTAACTTCTTAGTGAGCACCAATGATGGAGTTTCCTGGAGGGACATTCAGCTTGCGAAAGTGATGGATGGTCCTTGTGACTGTATCATATCAAATCGTGCTTGAGGTAGTACAGACTTAAAACCGGAGGAACAAGATTTAATTTTTCACCAAGATCTGAAACATTTGGGAACTTCTTGATGACTTTCCATGGATTGTATGGAATCAATCCAATGGTGCAGAAGCCACTTCTTATATTATCCACTTTACGTGATTCTATCTTATCCAGTGTCTCTTTCAGAAATGCAGGATAGGCGTCTCTAGGCCAGCCATTCCCAAACTGTGGTCCATGGAACCCTGGGGGTCAGTATGATAATCTAAGGGGTCCCCAATAAGAACGTAAGTTGTAACTACCTACTTAACACATTCACTACCGCACATGCCATATGGCATGGCAGAAAAGCCAGCAATTGCCTCCTGTATATGCCACCTTACATCTAAGTACCTGCACTAACAAGTCCTTGTATATCTCCACAAGGAAGAGGCTGAAGGTAGTAGTTCACATTTTCAGTAATAAGTGGTGGTTCAATATACTCCCTGGATTTACTAAAACCCTAACAATTACGTCATTGACCCCTGAGAGCAGATACATAGTTTTGGAAATCACTTCTGCACATCAGACAGTAGCATGAAAAATAGTGAGCAATATGCTTATCGGTGATTCAGTGTGCAGTGGCTCAAGAAATATTTGTATGTCTTTATAGGTATAGGCCATTGTTAGTTGAAAAAATCTATTATATTGCATTCAACAATTATTGATATTAATCCCGTCTGGTGACTGCCGGCATGGTCTTGTGGCTAGCATCGCTGACTGCAAATCTGTCGGTCCGGGTTCAACCCCCGGTACCTCCTCGAATTTTTCTGAGGTAGGGAGGACTGGAACGGGGTGCACTCAGCCTCGTGAGTCAAATTGATGAGCTACTTGATAGAGAAGTAGCGGCTCCGGTCATGAAAACCACCATTAATGGCCATGAGTGTCTGCATGCTGACCAGCCTTCCAATCCTGCCATCTGCCTATGGTATAGGACGCAGCGGTCGGGTGGTAGGCCTAGTAGCTTTGGGGATGTTGCACCACGGAGTTTAGTTTAGTTTTAGTCTGATACTAAAACTAAGGCAGAAAATTAAATTGTGGCAGGAAATTATATTAGTCCAAGACCTGACTGCAGTCCTGTAGGAAAATTTGAGTAGGGAGAATTTTTTTACAGGAATGTTTAGTAGGTGTCCTAGTAAGTATTTTGAGCTTGGGTGGACATCCGCCACCTGGTACATTTTCCAGCTATGACGTCATCAAAGATGGCGGCCGCTCGATCACAAATCTGCTCATATCTATGTTAATACGTGATCGATTTTCATGCAAATTGGGTCAGTATGTTGTAATTACTATTTGTAAGGTGTATAGCAATGTGTTTTAACTGTCACTTGAAATAAGTACACGAAAATTTCAAAAATGAAGAGATTCGTCTTCATCATAGCCTTGCAGAATAAGCTGATTCCGAAGATAACGAAGTCCCGATTCTCAGTCATTTTAAGACTGATTCACACACGATTGGGGCCTTCGATAACTTTGTCCATGAGGAATCTACCTTATCTGGTACAGAAGTTTCTCATGACAATGTGTGTGTACTTTTTCAAGAACACCCACTTGTCACAAGATATTAGGGGTAGTCGGAGCTTAAACTATTTCAAATCTGCGCTTATTAAACAATTATTGCCCACTGAACAGAACTAGCTCTTTGTAATCACTCCATCTCATTGTACATAGCATTACTTAATCTTCTTATAACTGCCTACAACTTTATTTCACAAACTTAAAGTATCATTATAATTTAATTTGACATTTTCCTTGCTCTGGTTAAAATATATATTTTTTAACTTTTAGTTTTAATGAAACCTGTTCTTTTTATGAAACTTATACGTGTTACTTGATTAATTAATTAATTATTATGATTAGCCTTAACCTTAGTAAGTTTATTATCCATTACTTTGTATTTTAATCTAAATCTACATTGTATATATTTTTAACCTGGTTGAGTGGAAGAGAAGGTCTTATGGCCTTAGATCTGCCAGGCAAAATAAATAATTTACTACTACTACTACTACTACTAGATATACCTGCTAAGCCATACATATCAGAGATTGGTATCACACAAGGTTTGAAAGCGATTCAAGAGCTTTTTCCATGCCAAAGGTACAAACCAGCAAAGCCTCCTGATCTCCCAAGCGATCACGAAGTTTACATTTTTTTTTTTTAAACAATGAATGAGGATGAGAAGAACAATATGAAAATTCAGACATGTTATGGCACACTTCAAGAACTGCACGACCTCTTCTACACAGTTCCGATGTTGATACAGATTACGAGTCTTCTACTTCAGAAAAAAAAACCTTGAACAGCTTGTACCATCGTGGAGTGCTTCCAATGCGCTTAGTTCAAAAGAGGATCTACAGCAGAAGCAAGTTGGATTTTGCCTGTGATTTCAAACCCAGTAACTCAGCATGCGACTGTTTACATAGCTTTATTGAATTTCAATAGTATCCTCGACCATTTGGGCCAAAACTACCTTCCAGTAGCCTGTGACGAAGGTGTTTACGCTATTGGATGATAAGTCCAGCTAAGCAATCCAGATAAGTTTTCATATATTGTACTGGTGTTGGGAGCATTTCATATGACTAATATTGTGCTTTGTTCCCACTCAGCACACATACGTAAAATATATGTAAAATTTACGTTATCCCTAGATCAAGGTAATGTGCATCACACATATTGGTTAAATAAAATCTACGTATAATATACGCTCAAATGTCCCACTTTTTTATGTATATTTGACGTCTATTCATGTCAATGCTGACATTTAATATATATCAATTATACTTACAATCGCATACATACTATTGATGTACAATATCTATACGTAAAAAATATGTAAAGATGATATATCAAACGTATATTTTATATATAATTTATATATATATAGGACCTTTGGTTCATAAATGTACACTGCTTACGTATATTTTATGAATACTATCCATACATGAGAGATCCACCAAATGTATATTTGATATACAGGGACATTCTTTCTCAGCGCCTCGCATAATGTGCAGCCGCATGCACAAAACCTCATGCTACAATGGCAGATACATGGATCCTTCATAGAACCTGTATCCTTAAATATGTTTGCAAGACATATTATGGTACTGTGGTCGGAATAGGCCTGTCTGGAAACTTCTGATAAAATTTTTTTTTGTTCTAGCACATGACTTATTTGTCCTCATGTACGTGATGTGTATATATGCTGTCTCCCCACAAAGGATTATTACACAACACAGTATACAATTAAATATTACACTGAAATATGTTACGTAGTAGTGCTATGATGTAAAATAGCAGCTGAGGCCAGTTGGCTAATAAACATTAACACAGCCAGAAAATTCCCCTTGATTTCAACCAAGGAATACATATATAGGAATAGGCCATACTACGTGTCATATATCAAAGGAAAAGTGGAAGGTACTGGATATAATATTCTTTTTTAGCCCACAGAAATTAATAAAATATTAATATTAATGAAAGATGAACCTTCTGAGATAATAGTTTTATTACATCAATAGCTTGTGACTTTAACATTTCTAGTGTGGCAGATCTTTGCCAAATATACAATCAAAGAAAATACTTGTGTATAAATATATAGAAAATAAGAAAAATATTTCTCACCAATGGACATTTCTAATAATACTTTGAAAATCTACACTCTATTCTTGAACACATTTAAGTTAATTCTCTTTATTATATTAGCATATACTTTCTTTATTAAGATTAGTAGCATGGGGCTGTGAGCATATTACGCATAACAAACTAGTCTGACTTAGCAATGCCAACTCGGCAATACGGCATGTATTAGACATGATGAGATCTCATAAGAAGTGAAGAAGAAAGGAAATGAAGAATGAAAACAGCTGAGAAGAAGAAGAAAGAAAGAAAGGGCTGACGAGCACATTCATCTGCATTCATACCTAACATTCATACTAGCTGCACACGTGGCAGACAAAAGTAATTTAGAATACAGGCCGAAAATAGTTATGGTGGCGAAATCAGTCGAGCAGAAAACTGGTCACATCTTAATAAGTTATAATGCAAGAAAACAATACAAAAATAAAGTACTTACTTACTTCAAATATGCAACTTTGACAACTTCAATATTAAACCAAGAATTTCTGCTCACCTGAGAACGCAGACACATGTGAAGCAGCAACAGACACACAACCCATGTTCGCAAGAAACAGTTCCACTCGTCAACACAGCTGAAGGAAGAATAGAATGAAGCTAGCGCGAGACAAAGGCAAGGCAGCTGGTGCATGACGTCAGCGGCCAGGCAAAGCCAGTCGCGAAAGATAAACACGCCAGCAGACAGAAAAGTATTTAAGTGCGTCAGACAAACTAACTCTTATAAAAAAAAATAAACTAATAGTACCCAATTGTTCAAATAGCTAAATCAAAAAATTACCATATTACATATTATATATATTATACATTATTTGATTATTTATTATATATTATTTGATATTTTATACTTTGGTGTAAGAGAAAAATTGTGTACTCCACGCAATAGTCCTTCCTGGTACTGCTCGAATTTAAATATGCCTGTAGCGGTGCTACAAATATCACAGAGTTACGGACTGGACTTCACAGTACACAAAGAAACCCTGCACTGAGAGCCTCTTAGTCATAACATAACAGTAACAAACACACTCCGCTCAGCCAGCGCATAAATACTGCTATAGTACTGTATGTGGCAGAAAATTTGGAACAATTACAGCATCTTCTTATGAGCATAGCAAGTACAAATTCTGAGACTCGGGTTAATGCAGGGGGGCATGAAGGATCCATGCATTGGCCATTGCAGCATGAGGTGCAGTGCATGCGGCAGCCAGTTACGCGACATGCTGAGAAAGAATGTCCCTGTATAATTTTTGTAAACAATGTTTCTAAAATTGCATCTCCCATATTGTTTTTGCATTTTGAAGCAGTAGCTTTTTTAGAATAACTATAAACAAGCTAGCTGTGAATAATTGACAAAAAAGACCCCAACATTGCATTTAATACAGATTGTAGGTAAGAAAATTAAATAATAGCACCATAACAATATGTATTACAATATTTTATTCTTAACACATTACAAAAAGCTTAAAGAAAATACAAATAAATATTCAAAACAGCAAAAGTTTGCCCTGTATTTAAAAAAGGTGACTTTAGTAACACCGAAAATTGCAGACCTATCTCACTATTACCAGTTTTTTCAAAAACTTAGAAAAAGCAATGTATAAAAGGCTCTTATCATTCATAGTAAAAAAACAATATCCTTCCCAAAGAACAGTTCGGTTTCCAAAAGTGTAAAACTATAGCAGAAGAAGTATTTACCTAACTTATTGGCAAATTTTTTACATGGTGAATAAAAGAACTGAATTGAATTTAAAACAAACACATCAGCTGATGATGATGGGAAGACCTACTGAAATGATCATACATGATAATAGTGTAGTGTGTAGGCCCTAGCGACTCGTTCAAAAATCTAAAAATCCTACCAGTACCCTGTCTTTACATACTACAGTGAGTCCCATGCAAGAGTTGGCCAATGACGCGGGTTTCTGCGTCGCGGCTGGCACAGCTCCAACTCCCGAGCGATCGGGTGAAATATCTACGCAAACAATGCCGCGGTCGGTGTATTGATTCAGGTTCTCACATTTACAGTTAAAATTACAATGAAAATAACCATGTACCTCACAAGAGATGTAGGAAAAGTTCTCCTCTTGCATCCATGCAATACTGGCTCCTTTTTACGAAATTTTCTTTCACGCGCATAAGTTCAGCTTCCGAGATAGAGTTAATTTCTTTTGTGATATTGTCTTTAAGTTCTTCTTATGTGTGGGAAATTGACCTATAAATTTTATTTTTCAAGTTTCCCCATAAATAATATTCACATACTGTTAGAAGAACTTAAAGACAATATCACATAGGCCTATCACAAGAGAAAGTAACTCTTTCTCGGAAGCTGAACTTAAGTGCGTGAAAGAAAATTTCCTAAAAAGGTGCCAGTATTGTGTGGATGCAAGAGGAGAACATTTCCAACATCTCTTGTTGTGAGGTACGTGGTTATTTTCATTGTAATTTTAACTGTAAATGTGGGAACCTTAATCATTACACCGACCGCGGCATTATTAGCATAGATATTTCACCCAATTGCTCGTGAGTTGGAGCTGTGCCAGCCGCGACGCAGAAACCCGCGTCATTGGCCAACTCTTGCATGGGACTCACTGTAGAAGCAGTAAGTTTCATTCATAAAAACAAACATAATTTCATCAAAAATGAGGCAATTCACAACTATTGCACAAAAAGCCACAATAAAATTCATATTAACAGTATTAGAACAAACAAACAAACAAACAAACAAACAAAATCCTCCCTATTCTATAAAGGAATAATAATATAACTCTCTTAATAAAGTATTTCAACACATGGAGTATATGAAATACAGAAACTGTGTCAAACATTTCCTACTCCAACACTGCTTCTACAGTATTAACGAATGCCTTGAGTATTTGAACAAATAATTTAAATATACTCAACTGAACGCTCAATCAGGACTGTAGCATAATTATCAATAGTACTACTATCATAGTTAATATATTGCATGACATCACACTTACAATGTAATCGTTTTAATCTCACCACTACTTGTGTATAAGATATATTTAGTCTTAAGTAATTTAGCACCAAAATTTCTATATAGAGATTTACGGCGAAATAAAATTTAATAATTAATTAACATAATTCCGAGCTCAATCTTGCTACAATGTTAATGATCTTGTTTCTCTTTTTTACCACTTATTCTGGTCTTTGCCTGGCGAAACCATTCCCTTAAATGGAATTCGAAGACCTTGTACGTGAAGGTGTCCTTACGAGGACCACTACTCAGAACACCTGAAACATTAAGAAAATATCAATAAATACCTGGAAATAATTTATCACCATTAGAGCATAAATTAATATTATGCAAGTGATGGTCTTTAATCTGCCACAACATATAAGTTACACAAGACTAGGTTCTAAAAGTTGGTAGTCTTTGAATATAATACTGTGTTTCTCACATTGCTGCATCCCACTGCAGTCTAGAGATATTTCTTATAACTTGCTTTGTAACTTACAAAAACAACCTGTTACAAATAATAAAAAACAAGCTATACCGAAGCTCCTGCCTAGGGTATCATTTATCGTCTCGTTGACACTGCCGGTTTATGAGCATGGAGGGGGGATCCAAAATAAGAAACGAGAAAATTGTAATTTTAATGATCGAGGGAGTGTTCCAAGAGCCGAAATCAGATATGCGAGAAAATAGTAAATTTAATGATCAAGGCAGACAAGCTTATCACAAGCTTGGGGTTGTGAAAGCAGTGTTTGTGAATTTAATACATTCGAATTCAACAGTGAATAATTTCATACATTAAAATCATTCCTGTTTTGACTGCTCTAACTGTAGTGGGATGCAGCAGTGTGAGACACAGTATTATATTAAAAGACTACCGGGTTTTGTTAACTGTGTGTGTCTGTTATTTTTTTTACTATAGCCTACTGCAGAAAATCACGTAAACTAACTTAGCCCTAACTTAACCTCGCTGTAAATATCAAAATTGCTCATTTATCTAAGTGAATATACCAAATGGCAGTTCTCGGTAACCTATGATTAGCTCTAACTTAACCTCACTGTAAATATCAAAATTGCTCATTTATCTAAGTTAATATACCAAATGGCAGTTCTCGGTAACCTATGATTAGCTCTAACTTAACCTCACTGTAAATATCAAAATTGCTCATTTATCTAAGTTAATATACCAAATGGCAGTTCTCGGTAGCCTATGAATTGGATAATCAAATCTACAAAGTTAGATACTATACACTACAGTACCATAATGTATATTCATGGTTTTGCACCTGTTAAGCATATTATACTAGCACAAACCATGAGGAAGTGATGCGGAATTAAAGTTAGGCTCCCGAAAGTTATTATATTAACCTTTCGGCTGCACTGTCATAAGCAGTGCAAAACCATGAATATGTTACGGTACTGTAGTATCTAACTTTGTAGATTTGATTCCCCCAATGGTGAAAGATAAGAGTAAGTCGCCGAACAATGCGTTGCTTTGGTGACCACACGCTTGTTATCTCGGCACTCCCGACCATTCCTTCTCTCCAAACTCCCGATCGTACCAAATATCAGCAGGTTGCACAGAAATGACAACCCGCTAGCTCACTCGGCACTCCCGATCAGACCACAATCACCTCGGCAAATAGTCTAAATAATGCATAACACTATCCACATAGTTAAGTGCGCGAAGCAGAGGCAGTAGCTGAAGCGAAGCGCCCTTGCATTTTCGAATAATGTATGGTACACTGTAGGTTTCGAAAATGTGGCATATTATATCTTCCAGAGGTTAGTAAGCCTATCACCTTTTGTTTAGCGGTATGACGTCACACTACCAACGTCCAATCACGAGTTTGTACGTAATATGAGGACAGAAGAATTCGCTAGATCATGGTATAAAAGAAAGTGCATCGCGAGGGAGTGGAGGGCTGGAACATTCATCCAAGGTGCGACTTACATTTATTTTTTCCCATCCCAATCATACTGAGAACTGCCATTTGGTATATTAACTTATATAAATGAGCAATTTTGATATTTACAGGTTAAGTTAGGGCTAGTAATTTAAGTGGTTTTCCACAGTAGTAAAAAAAAACACAAACACACAGGTAACAAAACCCTATCTTTTTGTAGCCTTAAAAAAACTGGTCAACCGTCGGTTTTTGCGATGAAAACTATCGCTAAAATGGTTTTTGCCACTTATGAAATTATAGGTTAAAGTTTTAGGTTAAGAACCAAAATTTATAGAACAATAAATTAATATTGGCTTTCCTAGTGCATGCCTTCTTTCTTATGATACTTGCTTGATATAAATAAAATATTATCTTAAAGAAAACACACACACTGTTTGAATGTGAAAAAACAACAGATTCGGTTGCCAAAACGTGTTATTATATCTACAAAAGTTATATTACAAATATTAAAAAGCACTTACCTCCTTTCCAAATTATCAAACAACAAAGAACAAACAAAACGTATAATTATTCTTCTGCACAGTGAGTCAAAATAACAAACTCAAAGAACAAACGAAACTTATAACCCCGCGTGACCGTTGGTGTTCTTCAGAGTTCCGACTCAGCACAAGGTGGCGCAAGCTTATGTTTGTGTTCTGTGCTTACCAAAGAAGTCAGAAAATAGTCCTACTGAGTTTACGGATGTAATCATTTTAAACCATTTTTTTATTAATTTCTTATTAGCGTGAGTAAATTGTATTGCGTTCCCTTAATTTAACCAAATCGATTTACTAGAGTAAAACACAATAAACATGTGTGTTTACAATGTCAAATTCTAGACGTAAAATTTATGTATAGTTGCCAATTTTTTTTACGTTATTTTGATAATAGCAAATGAACAATAAATTCGATTTTTTTAAATAATAAATTGCTTATGTAACAGTAACTTAATTTTGATATATTATGAACATAAAGCAGGATTAAATTACAACAGTTTTTATACATGTATATATTGGATATAAAATATACGTATAATTTACGTTTCGAATTTGACCAAACGTATGATATATATGTAGCTCTAAAACATACGTATATTATACATATCGTGCTGCGTGGGTTGTTTAGATAAATATCTTTGTGGAAAGGAATACCCAATGTGTTCATTGAATGCTCAGTGTTTGGGGTAAATGTGGTAGAGTCTGTTTTAAATGGGAACACTTATGTGAGGGGAGTAAAAGGAATGTTTAGGTTGAAGGTGAAATCATTTTAGGAAGAACATTCCCTTGAGTCTTATGCATCTGAGTTTGAAAAGTTACTTCACATCCAGCAGAATATTTATTTGGCATGGGGGAAAAAAACAGATCATATGGATGTAGATGCCAATGTAGAGAAACTCCTCATAAACCATGAGAATTTTTTGGCTGTGGAAGGTAAACATCAGAAAAATTTTTGTACTGGGACAGTTTTCTCAAACTGCTCCAGCTTTTTAGAAATTTTATTCGTTCTGATAGACAAGGTGTCTGAGAACTGCATCTAGACACATTACAGAAACTTCAACCACTATTTGCCTTCTTTGATTGTATTAACTATCAGAGATGGTCGTCTTCATATCTGGAAGACATGATAAGACTACCCAAGACAGCCCCAGAGGCGCATGAAAATATTGTTCATGAAGGGGAAGCACGTTGTTAAGCGGTATGATCATAAATTTTCAACTGTTGCTGATATATGGCATTGGAATAAACCATTAATAGATCACAAAAGAGCTCATCTGGCATCTTAGGGCTTACTAAAAAAAACAGTTTGTAGTAGAATGAGAGGTAACACCTCATGAGCGTGTGATGATATCAAATCTATTTTGGGAAGTAACAGACTCCATTGCTTTTGTCAAAGGTTTGAACATCCACCATGAGGTTTCTAAGAAGCAAGCCCAGAGCTTAGATGCAAAGGTCTCTTCAATTTTGAAATATATTTTTCAAAAGGTAACCCATTGGATATGCTTCCTAATCCATTGCACAATCTACTGACAAATGCACACAAAGATACAAAGGAAAAGATATTAAATGTATTAAGACCGGTGACAACTGCGCAAAACACGGTACCAAATGAAAGCAATAACAATCTCAAGTACCACCCATAAAGACATTCTACCAGCATTTCATAGCACTAAAACACCAATCACAGGTTATCAGATTAGATTATACGAGTAAGATTGGCACAAAAAGAGCAGCTCCTCGTAGTGCATAGTGCATATCTGGAACACTTTGGCGTATCATTTGACTGGGATGACATAGAACAAAGACTTAAATCTGCAGAATACTTAGTGCTGTTCTTACGAAAAGGGTCATCTTGTAAATCTTCAGCTGATCTTAGATTCTGCTGTATCATCATGCAAAGAATATAGACATTGAAGATTTGCCACCTACAAGTAAAAGTGCTAAAGGCCGTTTGTTTAGATCAGGCCTGTCCAACTTCATAAGTACTGGGGGCCAAAATATTTCGACAATTGATGCTGAGGGCCAAACAGTAAAAGCTTCACTCACATAAATATAACAGTAAAGTACAGCAGACCAAATTGTTGAAATAGGATTCATTACCAGTAGGCCGAAATTAGAACTTGATGTGAGCACTGAGGATTTTCAGACTGCTTCACTAAAGTATGGATGTCCACTTCTATGTTAGTAACTGCCAGTCTTAGTAGGTGTAACAAGGAATCATCAGTGAGACAGTTCCTATATTTATTTTTTATGAATTTCGTGTTGGAGAAAGCACTCTCACATAAAGTGCTTCCAAACATTGAGGAAAGCTGCAAACCAAAATCTCTAAGCTGAGGAAACCTGCCCTCTGAAAAAGTTGAGCCCTCTCTCAGACCTGGTTTGAAGAAAAGGATCAGCCTGAAGATCGCAGAGCTCCAGTTGATACATGGATGGCTGATTCTCAATATCCATATTCAAAGGGTCATTAAAAAGCAGCAGTTTACCTTTAATATTTTCAAAGTCAGAAAATCTTTCATTGAATTCTTGAATAATAACTTCAATATTTTCACAAAACTCAGAAAAATTACCATCTTCAGTTTCTTCTCACTGCTCTTGACAACATGGAAAGTGTGTTAAATCATTTCTTGATAAGGTTGATTTCAGAAATTTTAAAACCATTAACATGACCTCAAACCCTCGAACACTTGACCTGAAGTCTCTGGTTCAACTCATTCAAGTATGTGTCAGGTCAGTCAGTCAGTCAGTCAGCAAGCTGCCTTAGAAAGTCTGGATCTTCAACCCGTCGAACAAGATTTTCACTACCTGCACTCAGCCAGCGTACATTTGCGTGGAGTGATAGATCTCTCCTCCAAAAATTCCCGGAATCTGCAGTGAAGTTGTGTCTTAGTGCCACCACGTATCTTGTTGGAAACTGTAACCACTATATTCATTGCATCGCTTTGTTTCACTGACTTCCCACACAACGCCTCTTGGTGAATTATGCAATGGAACATGAGGAAACTTACCCCAGCATTCCTAATTAATCCTACCAGTCCTTTCCACCGTTTCATTTACTGCTTTAAATATGTCTTCACCCTTGGTTATCCACGTAAAGAACATAACTGAAGAATTTCTTCTTGTGTTGAAAATTCATTGTTGATCCTTCGTATGAAAATCAAGAGTTGACTGGTGTCAGTCTGGTCGACACTGTCATCCAAGCATAGTGAAAAGTAGCTGCATTTTCCAACCATATCTTCTAATTTCTTTGTTATTTGTCCTCGGGCCACAAAACTGTGAGAGCGGGCCGCATGCGGCCCGAGGGCCGCGGGTTGGACAGGCCTGGTTTAGATCATATTTCTACATATACCTTCAGCGACACTGTATTGTTGATGTGCTTGTTAGCTTAGATCTATGTGAATTTGGTTTTGCAGTGATAGAAGATGATTTTATTACAGAAAAGAGCTTACAATCTCCCACTGATTTTATTGGAGCATGTAACTGTTTAAAATGTGCCAATTCATCTTGCATTTGTAGGGAAAATGAAGTAACCTGTTGCACCTACTATTAGTGTGGTAGTAAGGGGTTAGACTCAACTTTCTTTTCAGATAATCTGAACATGTTTCAACATAATCAGTTAATCACTGTTTGTATCCATGATATTATGTATTTACGTAGTGAAAGAAACTAATAAAAAATTAACAAAGCTACAAATTTAAAGGAAATATAAAATTACATTTCTTAAAAATGTTGTTTATCTATTTACTGTGACAGTCAAAAAACATTGGTATTTACCTTGCAAATAGTAATTACAACATACTGACTCAATTTGCATGAAAATCGATCAAGTATTAACATAGATATGAGCAGTTTTGTGATCGAGCAGCCGCCATCTTTGATGACATCATAGCTGGAAAATGTACCAGGTGGCGGATGTCCACCCAAGCTCAAAATACTTACTAGGACACCTACTAAACATTCCTGTAAAAAAATTCTCCCTACTCAAATTTTCCTACAGGACTGCAGTCAGGTCCAGGACTATATAGTTGATACAGAATTTTTATATTCTACTAACCTGGAATCTCTGCATTTTGTGCCTCCATCTCCAGTTTTTTGAGAAAACATTGTGGTAAAATAGCTTATACATATTTCAGATCAGGTTATGCCTTTTGTAGCGATTCAGGTAATTGCTGAAATCATTCAATATTAATTTTCTTTCAAGTAACAAATAGCATGTAACACCAGGTACCATATAATGAAGATCTACTAGAACTCGTCCTGAAGACTTTTGTGTGTTAGTTTCATATAATTTTAGAGAATAAATTGAATTTATTCAAGTAGTGTAAAATCAGTGGATTTCCAAACAGCCATTTAAGCAGCCCTGGGCTGGGGCACTAAACGGCTATAGTGTGTAGTGAATGCGTTAAAACCCCAAATTGTGTTGTACACACACTTCATAGGTAATTCTTTTAAATTTAAGAACTATGCTTCATAGTTTTATAACTTAAAGCATATGTAATTACCGGTATCAACAAGCTACAACTCTTAGGTGGTACAAGTTACCAGGAGACTGTTAGTAACTCTTAAATAGGCTGAGAAATGGCATGGAGTGTCTGCATTGGTACATAGTTTGTTTGGTGTGTAGCCAGTTGCAAACTAATGTAGGATTCATAAATTGAAATTGATGCATTGAGTACAATGTTAGATTCTTGGGAATAACCATAAATTTGATAAGCACATAGAGAGATTGAGAAATATCGTTTTTTTCCTAATATTTATCCAACTCAACTCCCTTTTCAAAACTTTCCTCTTTCAATAAAAACGAGGATTCAACTTTATACCTGCGTGAGTGTACCTTTTTTCTACTTTCAAATGAATCAAAATGAAACACAAAGACCTAGAGTAAATGATGATCTTCAACTTCAAGTGACTATGATTCATCCGGATCTACAATGGATGGTCTGCATCCATTGGGCAAGCATCTCATAAATTCTCGGCCTTGTATAGAATGTATAGCAGTGGCGTAGCCTAAGGGTAGACTATGAGACTGAGTCTACCTAAATAATATAAGGAAATAGTGGATTCATAAACAAATAAATAAAGGCATGAACAACCAAGCCATTAATCATATAAACTCATTAGCCACGTCATCAAAATATTTTTCGCCTCTGCATTCCCCAACCCCAATGCATAAAGCGTCAACTATTGGTGCCACATGCTTAGGCAGCCTCGATATCTCATGATGTGGTAATAAAAATGAGCTGAGACTGAGCAATGATTCAGCTAGTCGAGTCTCGTCAAGTGCGAGTTATGTGACTTCTCCCACTAAACATTAACTTACTCGTTGTGAAGACAGGCCAATTTGTTTTGCAAGAGTGGCATAAAGTTACCACCTAAGAGACTGGAGAGATTTTTGAGAACACTAGTCTCTTCACTTATGTCTAGGGGAAAACAGTAAGGAGTTGCTACAACTGTTCAGCAGCACTGGGCTGTGACATCGCCTCCTGCATCATGCCACCAAATTTGAATGTTAAATTCACAAAAATGGATTTCACAACCCCAAGCATGTGTTCTGCTGCTCTTGAAATACTCACGTGACTTTCTCTAGCTTAATAAAATTGTTACTACCACTCGCGTGCGATTTCTTGGGCGCTCGGCTCCCTAGTCCTCATTCGGTAGATATCGTTCAACTTCGTAGGTAGAGCTGACAACATTGAAACACGAAGTACGCTATACACCATGACATCTAGTGGCTTCAATACTAAGCTTTCATTCTGTCTCAGGATCCTTATTTATTTATTGACATCTTTTCTGACGCATGGAGTTATGGGGAAAAATACAATCTTTCAAATTGCTGATTTCACAAGCACTTCATTGTACATCCAACACTTTCCTCACCTCTTCAAGAATTCCATATGTGCTAAATTCCTGACGATCCCGTGAACTCCTTCAGTCCATGAAATTGACATCAGTTGAGCGAACTTTTCACAAAACGTATTAAATACGTTTAAAACTATGCCTATAGTTTTCTCCACTAGTTTTCTCTTACGTTTTACAACATGAAATGGTGAAGCATGTTCTGCCTAGACTCTTCTTTATCCTTAAAATTAGTCATCCAGTGTAAAAATATTGAGCCTATATTATGTATAATATTCTTATTTGATGACTTATTTCATAACCAAACCCTTATGATGTGTAATTAATTGTTACGCAATACCGTCACCACATTATATTATTGGACTGCATTAAAATCGGTGTATATTAAATGTCACTACATAAAATACCATACATGCAATTCTGCTGAAACGTGATTTCTTTGGTTGACAACACTGCAGAAAGACTGGCGGACTAGCTATGTTCTGTTCCCCCAACCCTCACTTCCCCGTAAATCCAGCACCCAAGAAATGGCACGCGGGTAGTATTTTCTCTTGTCTGATTCCAGCTCTTAGAAAACACAACATAATGTTCTCTACCGTAAGCATTAAAATTACAGTTTTCTCGCTTCATCTCTGGGAATTCTCATGCGACTTCTTCTACCATAATAAAATTGTTGATATTTTCTCTCGCTCTTGAAAAACTCACAGTACGTTTTGTACCATAAGAATTGAAATAACTATTTTCTTGCGTCTTCTTCCATCTCAGGGAACTCTCACATGACTTACTCTGTCTTAATTAATTTTTTCTATTTTCTCTTGTCTTATTCCAGCTCTTTGAAAATTCACATGCTTCCTCTACCATAAGCATTGAGATTACTATTTTCTCATGTCTTATTTCATCTCAGGGAGCTCTCACACGACTTGCTTTACCCTAATAAATTTATTTGTCATTTTCTTTCGTCTTATTCTTCCTGAGGGAAACTCACACAATGATCTGTATCTTCAGCATTAAAGTAACTATTTTCTCGTGACTTATTTCACCTATTAGAACAGTTACATAAGCAAGAAATAAGTGGAAATACAGATGGCCCGATAATCAGGAAACAATCCCTGTCATAGCATCGCTGATTAGCAGAGACTTACGCAAAGACAAGGATATATCATGCCACATTAAACTCAATAAGTGCCTGGACATTGAAAAGTTAGAAGAGACTAAATGGCAGCTAGACGAAATAGCAAAGACAGTCAGGAATGGAGAGATTGGGAAAGCAGAGAAAGGTATAACGGCTTGGATAAAAGGAGCAGCAGTAGAACAGAGAGAGCGGAGAAGCAGGGTTTGGTTCGACAGGGAGTGCTACGAGGAGAGGAAGAGAACACTAGAAGCACTCCATACAGCAAGGACTGTGAGGGACAGAAAGTCTCTGGAAATATACCATGTGGCAAGGAATAAATACAAAACATTGCTGAAGGAAAAAAAGGAGGCCTATATGTCCAAAAGACATGAGCAGCTTGTGCAAGAAATAGAGGAAGATCCTTTCAAGGCCATACGCCCAAAACAGCCTCGTTTCCCAACAGAAATACCGATGGAAGCATGGGAGGAACATGTAAGTCAAGTGCTACAGAATAGGGAAACAAGGCCACCCCCAGATGAAAATTATCCAGGAAACTGTACACCATTTACCAGAGTAGAAATAGAGAGAGCAATTCATGCAGCCAAAAACAATAGGGCACCGGGACCCGATGGACTTAGAAACGAACACCTCAAAGAAACTGCACCCTATCTGATTGACATCTGGAAGAGGCTACTAAACAAGTGTTTGGAAACGGGAGACATACCAGATAACTGGAGAATGTCGAGAATGAAGCTGTTATATAAAGGAAAAGGGCAGACGAATGACCTAAACGCGTACAGAGGAATAGCCCTGGAGTCGACTGGATTTAAACTTCTTTCCAGGGTTATTACAAACAGAGTCAGCAGGATGGTGGAATCTCTTCTTCCCATTGAGCAGTTTGGATTTAGGCCGGGAAGATCCACGCTTATGGCTATAGAAAACTTGCTGATGGACATAAAACAAGCACTGGAGAAACCAAAAGGAAAACTGTATGTAGTATTTGTTGATTACACAAAAGCGTTTGATCTAGTGAACAGACAGATTCTCGTGAATAAATTAGAGTTATTAATAGGAAGAACACGGATTACCCGACTAATAAGAAAAATTCTGGAAGAGAATTACATCCAAATTGAAGATGGCGTAGGACTATCGAACTGGATCAGTCAGACAAATGGAGTCCTGCAAGGAGATCCAATGAGTCCGGTCCTTTTCAACACCCTGACATATGACGTGGAAGAGACATAAAAGAGAAAACGAATACGAGAATGTACATCTATGCGGACGACATGGCTCTCGCATCTGAAAGCCTAGACCAGCTACAAGAGGCAGTCGACCATCTTTCGTCATGGGCATCAGTAAATGAAATAACAATAATTAATGAAAAGAAAACAGAATTGGTTATCTTCAGAAATGGTGGAAGAACGATGGAATGAGAAAAGATAAGCTGCAATGGAAAAGAACTCAAAGTCAAAGGCTCCTTTAAATATCTAGGTATGGTGTTGCAAGTAACAGGGAAATCGTTTGCCATACACATCAAGGAGAGAATGGTCGCAGCGATCAAAGGGATGTCCAGTATCAGAGATCTAAACCTGATGTCACTCACTACAGCAATGAAACTGTTTGAGGCGAAGATAGTGCCCACAATAGCATATGGGATCGAACATATCTGGGATCACATCACCACGAATCAGATGAGGGAAATAGAAAACGTAAAGGCGAGGTATTTGAAGAGAGTCCTGGGTCTATCAAAGTTCGCGCCCTCTAGACTTGTGTACGTCCTAGCAAGAGAGACATATTTTGTGGATGACTTAAGAATCAAGCTGCAGCTACCATCTACGGACAGCTGGTACGAAGTCATCAGGGAAAGGGAGGATAAGAGGAAAGACATATGGCAAGAGTTCTATACGACGGACGCCATGATGACCCAAGATTGGACCCGTACCAACTACGAGAAAAGATATATAGTGACTGGCCTGGCTGAAATTACAATTTTCTCATGACTTAGAACACTCGCACAACTTTTTCTTAGTTAAGCATTGAAATTACTATTTTCTCACGGCTTATTCCACATCTGACAACTCTCGCATGACATTATAAACTTGTTAAATAATTGACTGTGTAGAGATAATATTATATAAAGTTAAGTAATTTTGAAGGAAGAAAAGAACTGATGACATAAGTAGTTCCTTCAGATACCTGCTCGCTTGAAGAGCATTTGAGTATGAAGATGGACAATAGATTGAATAAAGGGAAGGGTACGGTAACATAAACATTACGTTCCTCAGTCATTGGACAGAGTGTAGTGTTAGTTTTTCTTAAAATTGTGATTATTTCCATGTTGCATGTTTTAATATAATAGGTATGGAAAACACCATTTTCTACTCTACCATATGAATCAAAGGGTAAAAGCCAGCTTCTAGGCCTGATTTAGGCATTTTTCTAAAATTGAATCTTATACTTTATTTTTTAATCTATGTAACTTAGTTTGGTTTAAAATCCAAATCCACTAAAATTCGATAATAATTAATAATTAATGATTGTGGTACTAACAAAATCGAATCCATGTGCATGATATTAACGTTATTTTATTATTTCAAACACTAATACAATGGGAATTCCTGTATCATTTGAACAGTTCTAGAGTGATAGGGAAAAGCGAATAAGTCAAAATTCTAAAGTTTCAGGAATGACAAAAAACAGCATTGTTACACTATTTAGTTCAGTCAACCAGATATTTTTACACAGAATCTTATACTAGGTAAAAATATCTGGGTGAACTGATCTAAATATTGCAAAAATGCTGTGAAAATATTTCAATACCTGTCTCTTCTAAAACTTTATTTTTACTTATTCACTTTTTTCCTATCACACTAGAGTTATAAATTCATATTTTAAAATCCAGTTTACCCAGAACCCAATGTCAAGCTACACCACTGATGTATAGAGAAAGTAGGTTAAAAACTTTCGGGCTGTTGGACCACGGTCTCAGCTTAAAATTGCCTGACATTTATCCCATGGCTGTGATAGGCATCTTTGAAGGGTGATGTATTCAAGCTGCTGTTGGTGGTGAAGGGAGTGTGTGCTGTAGTTCCCTCATTGTCCTCATTTCCCTGTTTCTTGCTGTCTCTGCAGTTGTGGGCGTGTTCTATTGCAGTCATCCAGATCCTGTTCATTTTGAGAGCTTTGTCTTTCCTATTGAAGATCTCTTTGTGTTTGCAAATTTCAATTGCTTCTCTGTGTAGGCATGCATAATACTGATTAATTGTGGAAAGAACGTTGGTCTGTTTGTATAATGTTATATGCTGACCAGGGGTGAAACATCAGGCAATTTTAACCTACTAGTTTTAGACTCCGGCCATGAAAGCCTTCACAATTATAGTATAGAGAAAGTAGTTTTCCATCTCCACTAATGCATATCATTATAGTGAAATGCTTGCCTTGGAGAAAGTCCATTATCCTCTCTGGATGCTTGGTGCTGCCCTAAACAACCATGTGATTCCTTCTAGGTCAACACACAGATTAGTTTCAACCAGGGTCGTAGCAAGGTCCTTCTGCAACCTTCTGCGCCCTCCAATACTGGGGGGCCTGAAATTTTTTTTTTTAATTTCTGTAAAAATTTGTATTATTTTAATATAAGTTTACTGTTGTTATCAAAGAAAACCTAAACCTCAACTTGAAAATGAACTAAGTGTTGGACTTTCAAGGTACTAAAACCTTATTTTCAGATGGTTGAACTACTTAAAAAAGAATTAAATAATAAATTCTGGTATCAAAAATAAATTACATAATAAGCCTGAGGCGTACTAAAATGTTGAACACATTAATTTAGGTAAAAGTATTTTTTTCGAATAGTTGAACCACTTTCATCTCAATAATAACGTACATTTAAATTTTTATTGTTATATCATTCCATACTGTTCATGATTTATGTTATAGGCCTACTCTGTCAATAAAAAACGTGTTAATTAAAGAACGTTGCATGACTGCTTTTTGTTTGTAGACAATCGGCATAATTCTACAGATAGTTCATGTGCAGTAATTTTTAATAACCTGAAAGATTTCTTCCATTAACGTGGAATTTTTATTGCTTGATAAATTGCACCAGTCTAAAAAAAGCGGGATTTTCATGGTTAATTTTGCGCCCTCTCTGAACCTGCGCCCTTGGTGGGGGCCCATCTCGCCACCGCCTAGCTATGGCCCTGGTTTCAACATATATTTAAGAAGTTTTCAGGTGGCATTCCCTTTAAAAGTTGGCTGCAACTTGTCGAAAAATTCCTGGACACACTCCGTGTTGACTTCTGCACAAGATCTTTTGATATTTTCAGAACGGCTAATTGAAAGAACATTAGCATGCTGCTTCAATAAAGATTTCGTCCATTCAAACTCTCAGGAGATGCCACTCTCAGGATACCATGTGCCAGCATTTACTTCTCTTTGTTGTTCAGAACAGAGGGTGCTCCAATTTCTTTGGGGTTTGTGTGACTCACCTTAAGGTCCAAGGTAAATCGTGGTACCCAGAAATACTCTTTTGCTTTCCAATAACTTTTTTGTGGCTTTAATGGTTTTTATTGCTTCAGCCAGTTTTTCATCAGAATTACCATAGACCTGCCTTCCCGGTTTTCTTTTGTAGACATGAGGCATTGTCTGAAATTACCCCAGAGTTGAACCAATTTACAAACAATCGTACGTGAAACTGAAACTGTGAAGAAAAACAATACAGTATAATCATAAATATTCCCCTGCACTACTGCAGAAATTATGGTTATACCTTTCAAGATTAATTAGCTGAGACTACTAAGAATTTTTAACAGCATCTGTTCAAGCTAAAACAAAAGATTGAGTAATTTGAAGTTTAATGAAGTTTTACTTAAGATTTCAACAAATACAAACAGATGTTTAGGCCTACACTCCTAATTTACTTGATTTTTAAAACATTCCTTGCTTTACATTTACACTATTTCAAAATTTTTTTGCATTTCATATTTAAAATGTATATAACTTAAAACTAAAAGAATTAACATTTAAATCATTCTACTGTTTGGATTGGTTTTGATGGTGAGGTATTTTAACATTTTAATTTGAAGTAGTTAATATCTTTGAATCAATGGCATTATTTATTTATTCATATAAAAACAGATACATGTTTATACAAGTAAAGTAAAGCAGAACAAATACAAATTTAAAAAATAACTACAACTGCTATTTAAAAAACAAAAAAAAAGGTAGGCTAATCGTACATAATTAATAATTACTCCAGCAACAGAAATATTAACATTTAGAAATACACCCGAATGAGCAAGACTGCTCATGCTCGGGTGCAGTTTCAAAAATATCAAAGTGAAGAAAGAGGAGAGACAAAGAAAACAGAGTGTTTAAAAAATGTGATTAGCTAATAAACAAAGTAAAAAATAAATGTTAATCAGACTGTACATTCCCCCCCTATGGGATACACAAAAATCTGAAAATTGAGATAGTGAAATTAAATATCTTTTTGACTTTTAAAATATGAAATTTGAATCAAACATTTTTGCCAAAATATTTTTAAAAACCTACCAATTAAGTTAGACTATTCTTGTAGTTCCACATAACCATGTAGACGCTATAACAATTACTTTTAAAATTTAGCTGATAAGATTTTTCTGATTTTCTTTAACACTCATTGATAAGAGTGGAGTAAGGCAATTGAAAAGCAACAAGAATCCTTTTATTCTTGACTCCAATTAGAAAAGTGTCTCTAATAAAGAAAACACGTCATTTTATAGATTGATTTATAAAATCAAATACAAATACAAATAAAAATGCACTAGATTAACTGTTTTTCTTACAAAGCAACAGACAATTACTGACCATGGACCCACAGTTGTTTGGGGTGGAATATCTTGGAAAATGAGGGTGGGTTGAAATAAGTCAATTTTTCCTTTGAGAATCTGGCTCTTCAGATCACTTCTGCCCAGAATCACTATACACTATACTTTAAACATGTGAGAAATTATTGAAGAGAGCTTTTCTGACAAACCAGTTTGCTCTGCAGTCTGCAGGCAGAGACAGCTAGAGAAAAAACATGTGCTCTCTGTGGTATGCATTCACTTTCATATTGCCACATCTAAGCATTCAGTATGTGTATATGTGCGCAAAGGAATTTATTTTAATTTTAAAACAATGTAGATCAGATTTCCCAAACTGTTCCATGGAACATTAGTGATCTTGGTGCCATTACAATCAAAATTCCTTTTAGTAGCTGATTTCTTCATTTTTATTAGGACCAACCACTTCATTCCACAACACGACAGGTAACAGCTACAGTGAGTCTCAGGCAGATTGGTGCCGCCGCGCCGCGCGTTGGGTTCCCCCCAGATGACGCTCCTATCCCCGGTATGCGTCAAAGGAACTCCCCGGCAGTTGACTGACTTGTCCGTGCATGACAATGAAAATAAATGAAATAAGTTTGAAAATAACGAAAATAGGTACCTACCTTATTACAGGAGATACTGGAAGTGTCCTCCTCCTACATCCACACATTTTTGGCGTCGTGATAGGAAATTCCGATTAAAAACCATTAATTGTTCTTCCGTTGTTGAGTTTGTTTCTATCCTAATGTTTTCTTTTAGTTGTGACAAACTACAGAATAACACTTTCACGTCTGTACAGCACGAGAACAATGCTCAACTGCAGGCTATGCAGGAACTGTTTACTTATCTGCGGGGCCACAGCTGGCCGCGGCGTGGGTAGTGTTGAGTCATCACAAGAGAAACACGGCGCGTGCGACAAGCGGCACCAATCTGTCTGAGACTCACTGTATATTCTCACCCCTGTTTATTATAAAACCTGCTTTCATTGTTGCAGCAGCCAAAATCAAAACCTTGCTGTTCCCCTTGTGCTACTCTCAAATAACTTTGTGTTTCTTCCTATTGTGACAACTATCTACCTGTATGTGAAACTGGATTTTTGTATTATCCTTCAACAATGACAAAGTACAGAAATAAACGCAATGCCAAATCCAACATGAGGATCCAAATGTCACCCATTACTCCCAACCTCAAGAAAATATGTGACAGTAAATGGCAAATCTTATTGAATTTCCTAATTCCAATTTTATTATTGTGTCTGTAACAGAACTCTAAAACTTCTTTGGTAATTGCTTTTTAAAAATGAAATTGGATCACTTATGGGGGGAAAAAAAAAAAAAAACTCTATGCTAGGAGGTCGTAGTAAATATATTTTCATTAAGTAAAAAAAACGAGTGTCCTTAAAATTGTAACATTTATTTTAAGCTATCACATACAAAGTACGGTTTTTACTGTGAGTATGACTGTTCCATATACATTCCATTAAATGAAGAGTGTTCTGTAAAAAAATTCTCAGGTGGCACTTCACCTACATCAATGTTTCCCAGTCATTTTACCTGGCAAACAGCCATTCATGACCTCTGTCATAAGCAAAATAACTCATTTTTGCTGAATGACACTACTGTGGTTTGTAGGGGTGATAATTATTTTTCTTCAGGTGCATCAGTTTCCTGAGTAGGTGCTATAATAAATTTTATTAGAGTTGACTTCTTTTAAACAATTATGCAGTTACCATAAGTGGGTAATGTATTTATGATTTTAGGTTCAGTTCGAATACCTCTACAGTTGGGCAACACGGATCCCCCTACAGCAACATCACATTGTCCAGGATCTGACTCAAATTACTCAACATTTCGAAGCAAGAGGTGGCGTACCAATGGACATGAATCCTCTGCAGTTACTGGACGGGGAGTCTCCTGACATCCGGAGATCGTTGGAACATCAGGAGCTCGAAGCACCAGGGTTCAAACATGGATATAAATAATCCTTTGTTTTTATCTTTAGTATATTTTTTGTGCCACAATTAGGGCTTGGCCACATAGCAAGCGATGAGTGGCGCGTTGTTGCTGACCAAAAATTGAGGAGGGGAAAGAAGAGAGCATTGGTGTGTCCAATTGGTGTTAGTCAGGGGTGTGGCAAGTAAAAAATAGATATGGCACTCTCGAAAGTGTCTTGTCTGACTATGCTTTTAGATAATTCATATCTAAAAACAAGAGTTGGAAAAGAAATAGGAGAGAATTTGAGATTCTTTCAATTAATAGACATTGAGGAATTTATGGATAATTTCATCATTTGTTTGAGGAACTAAGATTATTTCCAGATAGATTTTATTATTAACAGAATCCATTACTTTTATGAGCCCATTATTATTAACAGTAGCCCTATGTTTTATTATTACCCATATTGTTTTTAATAATAATAATAATAATAATAATAATAATATAATAACAGGATAAAGTTAATAATAATAATAATCTGGAGTATTGAAGGCAGTGCTGTTCAAAACAAGTGGCTGGTTTTTATTCAACTTATCTAAAATATTTAAAATTGTTCCTGTCTCTTCCCAAGCTCTTTTTTAAAGTTCCTTAAACTCAAACTCATCTTTATTAGACAATAGCTGTTACATTAGACTTCATTAAATTACATATAAACTGACATAGCCTACAATCATAAATATTAAACACAAGAAAATAATGCATGGCAAATGAAATAAGGCCTGAGTGAAAAATAAGGTAAAGTAAGTTCAAAAAGAGAAGTATACATAGTTATCTACACATATAAGTGGAAGGTTATGTGAAAAAAATTAAGTAATTATAAACAAGACAGGTGTACATAGTCATTCTCTGTCATTCCATGGGAATATTCAAATTTGCTCTGTAGTTAGTTCTCAACTTCTCATCCTGAGCGTCACTGCTTTCAAACAAGACTGAGCAGCCTGCATTGGACAGCATTGTCTTTGAGCCAATTTCCCCTCCAGATCACCATGCCACTCACAGTATGGTCAGCTGTAGTTGTTAATACAGGTCTGAGGTACACTCTTGTTGCTACTCGAAGTAACATGCTGCAGAGTCTGAGCATGTGGCTGAGTCCTTAGAGTACCAAAACATATTTTTTAAATACATATTTACAGGCCCTTTCTCAATTTTTTTTTCAAATTTCGTCTTCAGTAACAAAGTGTGAAATCATTGAGACTATAAGAATTGAATAAAGATATAAATAGGAACTGCAAAATTATTCACAATTTAAAGTTCTAATATACCGGTAATATAAAATCAAAACCATTAGTTAAACAGGATCTTATGTGCATAGTTATTGAAGTAAAACTTCTAAAAAAGAAGTGATCCGACAAGAACTTACAAGGGAATGTTTCATATCAGAATGCAATGTGATTAATTAATACTTATTTACTTAAAGTATATTGTACATAATTGCATATAATATTATAAAATATATATTTATATGTATAGTAGTATGAGGGTGTGTGTATGATGATTACTAATGGGTCCAAGATTAATCATTCATTAGTTGTAGACCATCTTGTCATTGTGACATAAGAATGTAAAATGATAGGTGTGCATAATACTCACACTTAAAAAGACCAAGAAAACACTAGATACCTTAACCATCAAAAAAATTGATTCATGTTTCATTTCACTTTATATCCATAGCTCTTAGTGTTAATTGGATAGCATCTGTTCTAATTTTCTTGGGCTGTTACAATGACACCAATACATTGGTGGTTTTTCAACTGTTCATAAGCTATCAGTTTTCATTTGTCTTAACATTATTTGAATGTTATAGTCACCGCCGTCTCGAGAATTACACTGCCTGTCCTATGCTTTATTTTAACATGGAGTTCAGAGTATTGTTAAATTGCCTAATTTATCCAGTAGAGGCGACACAGTTCACACCCAGATTGCAGCAATCACTAATCAAAACAAGCATTAACAGACACAGATACTTGTGTTATTTGTTTAGAACGTAATATTATTCCAGTATATGACACTTACCTTGAAATGGAATTTTGGAGCAATAATTAAAATAAATGTAAATTAATTAGACGCATTGATAGACTATATTATGAGCACCGCCGTCTCGAGGAGTAATACAGTTTAGAAGGCAGTGATTATGAGACGGCGGTGACAGCACTACATAATCAACAATGACGTAGCAAAAAACAAGAAGCAGTCTGGGTGTGAAATGTGCTGCCATCTGTAATGTCGCCGAGTACGCAAAATTAGCCGTATAGGACAGGCAGTGTATACACGATTAATACAGTTTAGAAGGCAGTGGTTATAGTATTGCAGGGACCTATTGAAGTCAAGGCATTATTCATTCTTTGCTTTCTCTGAAATCATATTTTTATATTCTGGAAACACTGAATGAACACACCTATATATTTCTGTCTACACATGAAAACTTATAGTAAAACTTTTCAAAAATGTTGTACTTTCTTTGGTCTTGTATAGTGAAGGTCTAGGTACGTTATATAAAAGCAGAAACACATATTTTCTCTGGCATTTCAATGAGGTTGAAATATTTATTCACAGTATTTTTATTTAAATGTCTAAATGAGTATCTATAATCTCTACATTTGAGTCAGGTTAAAATATTTACAGTATTTTATTTAATTTTCTAAAGGAGTATTTGTACTCATTACATTTGAATGGGGTTGAAATATTTATTCACAGTATTTTTATTTAATTGTCTAAAGGAGTATTTGTACTCTTTACACTTGAGTCAGGTTAAAATATTTACAGTATTTTATTTTATTTTCTAAAGGAGTATTTGTACTCACTACATTTGAATGGGGTTGAAATATTTATTCACAGTATTTTTATTTAATTGTCTAAAGGAGTATTTGTACTCTCTACATTTGAATGAGGTTGAAATATTTATTCGGAGTATTTTTATTTGTCTAAATGAGTACTTGTACTCTAGGTCTATGTCCATCAAAAATTATTTAATAAACATACATGCTATCCTTTTCCGTCAGATACAGAGTGATTCACAAGTTGAACGTTCGTCAGATAATGATAGCTGACATCATTTCCATGAAAACCATTTATATCAAGACGTCCTTCTTACAGTGGCTACAGAGCAGTGGTGATTCATAGCTAAAATTAGTGGGGGTACTGCTCCAGAAAATTTTTAGTCTTTGTTTTAAAATTGTGTAAAAGGAAACATATATACATAAAAAAAATTACTTAGAAACTTGACAAAACCCTAAAAGAACAAAAACAAACATTATTACTTACTTTAATCTAAATTGTTACTGTTCGAACTTGATCTATTCGTATAAAAATGAAATCCATTCTTCTTGTTTTAATTTCCGCAAAAAGATCAGTATATTTCTCCTTGATCTGCCATGGTTAAAGTTTTCTGTTAAATAAAAGAATTGAAAAAATGATTCAAATAAAATAGCTGGAAACAAGATAATAATTTAATTTTACACTTCATCACATTCAATAATATGATACATAATTTTAAGCACAAAAAACATTAAAATTAAAAAAATACACTACCTTCCAAAAATACGCCAGGGTTGGCACTGTGGAAGCGACAGTGCTCTCTCTCCCTCACCGCTGGCATGCCAGCTGTACAAGTATAAAGCTGTACAAGTATAAAGAAAGAATTAAAAAAAGGACTCATTATATTAAATGTTATCAATAATACGAGGGTCATTTCAAAAGTCATGGCAACTATTTTATATATTCCGAATAACCGCATATGCAGTTATTGCACTATATACATTTGAAAACATGGTGTACACAGTAAGGGATGCGACCACCAGATGACATCTGAGTGTATTGGTGTCCACTAGACAACATAAGCAAATGTTAGTTCCTAGAGACTGTGTTCCGAAATGGATGTCACTAAAGTTGAAAAGCAACCATATGTAAAAATTGAATTTCTGCATGGTAGAAATGCTCATGAGTATCATGCTGAGCTACGAAAAGCATTGGGTGATAGGGCAATGCCCTATCAAACTGCTGCACGTTGGGTGGAGGCCTTCAAATGTGGATGCATAGTAACTGTTGACCTGCCAAGCAGTGGGCATCCAGCGTCTGCTCACACAGAGGTGCAAGTGGCTTTTATTGAACACTGTTTAGCAGATGAAAGGCGTTGGACTGTGGCGGAATTAGTGGGTGCCACATGCTTTAACTGAGGTGCAAAAATGGACTTGATACAAGACATGCCATATCAATCTGGAGTGATTCCAACATGAAAGAAATGAGATGTTGAATCGCATTATTGCAATTGATGAAACATAGGCACGAGCGTATGAACCAGAACAGAATCCATCACCCACGAAGGTCATGCTTATTTTGGCTTATGACAGCCAAGGTATTCTCATGTGTCATCCTGTTTGTGAGGGCCAAACTGTCACTGCCATGTATTACAGATCATTCCTGCTGCACACTCTGCATCGTACACTGTGGAGGAAACGTCCAGGGCTTCTCACAGTCAGTGTGAAAGAATGAAGTACTTTATTTCTTTGTTCATTTTGTATTACGTTAATGTGGTTACTCTGACAAGGTGGCATAATATTTCAACCTCATCTTTCAAACTGTAAATGAGTTAGCAAATATGTGAGAAAAAAATTCTTTGGTATTTGTTTGACTTCCAACTCAAAGCAGTAAATGTATCAGAGAAGTGTATTTTAATGAGTCTAATATATTAAATACATACTGCTAAGAGCCGGAAGCTTTTTATGGAAGATATGGTATAGTGAATGCATTTATGTATATTAACTTGTAATAAATTAATTACTCCAAAATTCAGTTACATTCAAGGAGCAGTCCTCAATAAAATTTTGTTTACTTGGAATAGCGTTGCCACCTGTCCCGAATTTGGTGGGACATCCCGCATTTTAAGAACATTTTCAGCATCCCGAATTATGCCTAAGAGGGATGCATTTTATATATTTTTTATTATTTTGCTAGCCTTTTCTTTTCTAATGTTAAAGTGGTACTGTTACATAGCCTATTCAGTTTTGGCTTTGTAACAAATAAGTTATATACCATCTTCCTCTTATTAATAAATTGTTCCATGTACAAATTTAGGTATGAAGATCAGCGATATGCATATGTTCGATAAGTGTCCCTCCTTAGCCTTACCAGAAGGTGGCAACCCTAACTTGGAACAAACAGATTTTTAATCTAAACTCAGAAGAATTTATCCTATATCAATGTGAGGCTTGACTTTCTAGTTGATAACTCTATACAGATATGGATGATGTCTTAACAAACTACAGCACAATAATGAAAGTGAACCAAATTTTGGACTTTGTTGAGATTGTGTGATATTGCTTCCAGATTATCATAGAACAGCTCAATGTCCTGGCTCCTGGTGTTACGTATTTAACTGCAGTAATTTTAAACTAAATATAGTACAGTACATCATAGAAAAAGTTAGTTTGAATTCCCTATTGTGTTTTTCCTTCCAGAAACAAACAACTGAAGGAAGACATAGGGATGGAAAATAATTTCAAAATAGTAATATAAAAATAATGAAAAATTGACATGAATTTGGACTGCAGTTGCCAGTGGTATCCCCACTCATCCTTTAGACTGTTTATATACATTTTTTCTTAACGGAATGAGTTACAATCATTAAAAAAATTATAGTAGGCTTAATACCAAATTCACTTTTACTCTAATTGATTTTGCTTTCATGTAATAATCATGATTCTACACTACTCATTTTCCATAAGCAAACAGTGACATCCATCTTTCTTGCAATGGAATATTTATTTACTCATTCAATGGCTTTTTTTTTCTTCTTTTTTTTTACTGTGTGCAGTATTTAGAACTCATCATGTTATGTAAAACAAATCTTCAATGCAGACACAGGCAATAGTGTGACAGGTGCAAAAAAGATTGGTTTTAAGTAAAAATCTTATTATACAATTGAAATTTCAAATTTATCAAGGACTGCTATTAGTATTATTAGGCCTACTCTATTATTATTATTATTATTATTATTAGGCCTACTATTATTACTATTATTACTACTATTTATTTCTATTGCTTTCTAATAGAAAATAAGCAAATTTTTAATATAAGAATATTAATTAATATTTCCAAGTGACTGACATAAATGCCATAATCAGATTAAACTTTGAAATTCCTTGTAAACTATCATGTGATATTTTGAAGTGTGAAACATTAATATCATAACAACAGCAGGCATGAACAATTTTATAACGGTATTAACAACAGCATTCAATTAAGCAAGACATTTAAAAGCAAGTCTGTTTTTAGAAATTTCCACCCCTACTACAGGGTGCGGCATTTATCGTTTCCCATTTTAAAAACCATGTAACACATTTATTTAACAACGAAATAAGTTACATTGAACATTTTTAAATGTCTTACAGTCTTGGATTTGCAATTCTGGTCTTACTTTTTGAATGTGATGTCCTTGTGATGCCCTCCAATAACTTCAACACATTGCTACAATCTCCCTCATAAACTGGCCATTATGCGATGTGTGGTGTCTTGCGTAATATTTCCTGCTGAAATGCTTTGTTAAGACTATTAATATCAGAGAGGGCATGAGCGAAAACTTTAGACTTCAGATAGCCCCACAAAAAAAAAAGTCTGCTGCAGAAAGGTCAGGAGATTTGGAGGGCAATTGGATATCACCAAACCTGGAAAGAATTCGGCCGGGAAAAGCAGCATGTAGCATGTCCATTGAAAGATGTGCAGTTTGTGCTGCAGCACCATCCTGTTGAAACCACAGTCTCTCAATATCCAAGTTATGTTTTGTCAATTCTGGTAGGAAGAAAGCTTGCAGCATGTGATTGTAACGTTCAGAGTTGACAGTTACCGAAGCACCATTATTGCTCTCAAAGAAATAAGGGCCAATAATACTCTGTGCTTTAATGGCACACCACACCACGGCCTTAGGACTGTGAAGTGGTCGCTAGAGGATTATGCGTGGATTTGCAGGAAATTGAAAATTCTACGTAAGGCACCACACTTCACGTAATGGCCAGTGTACGAGGGAGATTGCAGCAGTGTGTTGATGTTATTGGAGGGCATCTCGAGGACATCATATTCAAAACGTAAGACCAGAATTGCAAATCCAAGACTGTAAGACATTTATAAATGTTCAATGTAGCTTATTTCATTGTTAAATATATGTTACACGGTTTTGAAAATGGGAAATTATAAATGCCACACTCTGTATTATTCCTTCAGATCTGTTCATCATTCAAGCTCACACATGCACAGTGGTCTATTGATCAACAATTATTTCATAAGAACAATGGGATTAAACTAAACTAAACTCCATGGCGATATCTGTGGCCAATGTCAATTTCTTGAAAAAATTAGATTTATGTATTATTGATAATAATAATAATAATAATAATAATAATAATAATTTATTTAGCCCTAGACATTACAAATGTATGGCACATAATATAAAGTAATTGAAGAGTAAGATTACAAACAATACAAGTACATCAAGTTTGACTTTGACCTAGCTTCTATTTAACACTTCGAAATATTCTTCTACTCTGTATGCACTTATTTCTATTAGTATTCTTTTGACTTCTCGCTTGAAATGAAGTATTTTGAGTTTTCTCACGTGTACAGGCAGTGTGTTGAAGAATTTTTTGCCCATTTCATTGAAGCTGTTGAGGGTGGTGCTATAATTGCATTGGCTAATTCTGAGGTCTTGCTTGCATCTTGTTGTGTAGTCATGAACTGAGCTGTTTGTAGGGAAGTCGGTTATATTGTTTCTTACGTATAGCAAGCACTTCATTATGTATTGGGAAACTACGGTTAGTATGCATAATTTTCTAAATAGAGGCTTGCAGTGTGTCCTGCTGTTTACATTGCAAATTACTCGAATGGCCCTTTTTTGTAAGATCAGCAACTTTGTGACATTGCAGTCATTCCCCCAGACTGTGATGCCATATGTTAAATGGCTGTGTACATGAGCAAAGTACACTGTTTTTAGTGTATCTTCATTAACATTATGCTTTAATCTCCTTAACATGAAGATACCTTTAGCCACATTTTTGCATACATGGTCTATATGAATATTCCACTTAATGTTTGATGAGATATGGACTCCTAGGAACTTCACTGTCTTTTTGTCTTTGCTGCTTAAGTTTATTTGTAGGTTATCAACCTTTTCTTTGTTTAGACATAGTAGGTTAGCAGCACACCAATCTTGCACAATAGAGTCAGTTGTTTGCATTTCATCGCTAGATGCTGTCTCGTTGTCTGTGATTATTCTCACAGCTACATCGTCTGCGAACAAGTAAGAGTGGCCATGAACGCTATTGATAGAATGGGGCAAGTCATTTATATATAAAATGAAAAGTATGGGACCTAGTATTGAGCCCTGGGGCACTCCTGTTTCTACTGGAAGATACTGAGAGAGTTCGCCATTGTACCATACAGGCTAGTCTTTATCTTTCGTATATTAAAAGTGTCAATGTCTGTTGCTGTTAATAGACATAATACAGAGATCTTAGAGGCCAATGTCAGAAGTTCTCAGCAAAAAATGTTACTTCTATAAAGGCTTCAAAGTCAGTTATTTCAAAAGGAAGTTTTATGACATCAGCCCTTTTAGAACCAAGCCACAGATATATCCCTTTGAGGGACTAGGCTTGCCAACCGACTGTGCGCCCTGTACCATACACATCTCCTTTAATGGGCTGGTCTAAGAGAATTTGTTATGGCGGTTGTTATTAAAAAAAAAAAAGCAAAGTATTCCCTATTACAGGCCATGGAGGCCCAGAGGGTTCCAGGAGGTTGAGGCTCCCAGATTTTTAGACATCGGCACATGAAGGTGGTAAGGTTGTCAGCCTTACGCACTGGCCGCCTTTACCCCAGGATTACTCCTGGTACTCATTTCTGTTAGAGGCTGAGTCGACCCCAGGGCCATAGTGCCACCAGAAGGATTAGGCCAATTGAAAAACTCCAACGACCTCATCGGGGATCGAACCCGTGACCTTCCGGTTTGTAGCGCAGCGGGTTGTTATTAAGGTTTGAGCAAAATGTTCTTCGGATATCTCCACAAAAGAAAAATCTTTGATTAAGAACATAGTATAAAACATGTGAGAAGTCAGTTGTAATCTTTTATTAATAAATATTGGCATGTCTTTCAGCAGTCAAGGGAAGAGCTCAGAATTTTGTATTCTTTATTTCACTTTTTTGATACAGCAGAAGCCCGATTTAACACAGTTGTTGGGAGACATGTTTCACCCCCCCATGTTACACCCTTACTACAGCATATCAAATTATGACCAAAGAAGTGACAAAATCCGCCTTGAGCAGGAAACAATTGTTTATTAACAATTAATTACAATATTATAACTTACAGAAATAAAAATTATTATAAAAATTACTCACCACTTATGCTGTTAAGTTGAATCTTGTGTTATGAAATTTAAATCAAAATCAGTTACATCATTTCCCTAACCTAATTTTGCGCTGTTTCCATCTGAAACACTTTGAAGTGAAACTTCTTTAGGCACGCTAGGAGTAAATCGAGAGCTAACCCAAAGTTGCGTTATGCTCTAGCGTTACGAACAAAATTGTCATGAAAGTAGTGGGGCTGTGACGGACTGCACAGAAAACAATCAACTCAATGATTAGGCTTATCCATAATTTTAAAAATCCAAAATATAAAAAATATAAAAATCCAAAGATTCAAAATAAAATATCTAAAATTAAAAAATCTAAAAATTAAAATTTTGTATGGGAATGCTCAAGGGAAATGTATCATGCATCGAGCAAGTGAGATGGTGAGCCCCTCACCATTATGAAATACCCGAAATTTTAAAAATAAAAAATCCAAAATTTAAAAATAAAAAGGTCCAAAAAGAAAAAATTCAAAATCCAAAATTAAAAATTGAATATCCAAAATTTTAAAATCCAAAAAAATCAAAGATTCAAAATTAAAAAAACCCAAGTTCCACACAAAAAATACAAAGATCCAAAATTTAAAAAACCCAAACTTCTAAAATTGCAAATAAAAAATCCAAAATTAAAAATCTAGAATTTAAATAATCAAAATATCTAAAATTAAAACAAAAATAAAAGATCCAAAACTAAAAAGTCCAAAAATAAAAAATTCAAAATAGAAAAGTTACAAAATCTAAAAAGACCAAAATTACAAAATTAAAAAATCCAAGAATAATAAAGAAAAAATAAAAATTACGGGAATGCTCGGGGGAAAGGAGGCTAATACTGCTTCGAGCTAATGGCGTGGTAAGCCTTTCACCATTATAAAATGTCCAAAATTTACAAGATCCAAAATTTACAAAATTCAAAAATCCAACATTTAAAAACTAAAAAAGTCCTTAATGAAGAGACCCGAAAATTAAAAATCCAAAATTTAAAAATCAAATATCCAAAATTAAATAAATCACAAAAAAAAATCAAAATTTTAAAAATAAAAAATTATTAAATTAAAAATTTTGAAATAAAAGATTCAAATTTAAAAATCCAAAGTTAAAAAATTCAAAAAATCTAAAATAAAAAAATAAAAATTCCAATAATAAGAAATAGAAATTTAGAAATCCATAATCAAAAGTCGAAAATTAAAACAACCAAATAAATTCAGAATCACTTGATTCAGAATTTGAAAATAAAAAATCAAAAAATCTCAAATTCAAAATTCGAAATTCAAAAATCAAACAATCTAAAAATCCAAAATTATAAAATTATTTTTTTTATAAAAAACGTCAAAATAAAAATAAAAATCTAAAATTGATAAAAATCTAGAAACCAAAAATTAAAAATTCCAAAATTCCATAATTAAAAAACAAAAAATTAAAAAGTTTACGGGATCGCTCCAGGGAAAAGGTATCAGGCATAGAGTGGGGGCTATTACTGCTTCAAGATAGTGGCGTGGCCAAGATAGTGGCCCTTCACCATTATAAATTATCCAAAATTGAAAAAATCCAAAATTTAAAATTAAAAAAAAAATGAAGTCCAAATTGAAAAAAATAGAAAATCCAAAATTTAAAAATCCAAAATCATAAAAAATCGAATTTCCAAAATTAAAAAATCAAAAAATCCCAAAAAATTAAGATATCCCAAATTTAAAAAATTAAAAATCGAAATCCCAAATAAAAAACACAGATCAAGAATTTAAAAAATCCAAAATTTTAAAAGTCCGACAACCCAAATTTAAAACAGTCTAACAATCCAACATTGAAAAAACAATAATCCAAAATTGGAAACATTTAAAAATTTAAAAAATCCAATAATCCAAAATTTAACAAAATTTAAAAATTATAAAATCCAAGTTCTACTTCTGTCGCGTAGCCTTTTCCATGCACCCGATTTTTTAATAATAAGGTGCTTTGTAACCTTTTTAACATTTGTAAAAGCAAAATACTGATATATTTTTCTTTTCAAAAACATAATAAAGTGTGCGTGGAACGCCATGCGATAGAAGTGAGACTTGTTTTGACTTTTGATGTTTAAATTTTTTATTATTGGATTTTTCAATTTTGGATTTTTGACTTTTTTAATATTGGGTTTTTAGAATTTTTTTAACTTTTTATTTTTAATTTTTTAATTTCTTAATTTTGTAATTTTGGATATTTTAAATTGGATTTTTAAATTTTAAAACTTTATAAATTTTTTATTTTATTAATTTTTTATTTTGGATTTTTAATTTTTTACTTCTGTATTTTAAAATTTTTTAAATTTTAGGTTTTGTATTTTTTTATTTTGTATTGATTTTTAATTTTAGATTTCATAAATTTTGGTTCTTTGATTTTTTTTAATTTCTAATTTCGATTTTTTATTTTTTAATCTTAGATTGTTTGGTTTTTTAAATTTTGGATCTTTAATTTTCTTTATTTTGGAAGTTTGGATTTTTTTAGTTTTGGATTTTTAAGTTATTAAATATTTTGGATTTTTAAAATTTTGGAATTTTTTTTTTTTTTTTTTAATTTAAGATTTTTATTTTTTTATTTTTTTATTTTGGATTTTTGTACTTTTTAATTTTGGAAAAGCTTAATCATTGAGTTGATTGCTTTCCGTGCAGTCCGTTTCTTCACAGCCCCACTAATTTCGTGACTATTTTCTGTGTAACAATTTCGTGATGATTTTGAGCGTAACAATTTTGTGACGATTTTGTCCATAATGTAAGTTTGGGTTAGCTCTCATAAACTCCTACCACGGCAAAAGAAGTTTCACTTCACAAATAATAATTTCTTTGTAAATAAGAGAAATTTTTTCCACCTTATGCACTAGTATTAAGAGAGAGAATATAATAGTGCATAAGGTGGGAAAAAAATTTCTCTTATTTACAAAGAATTAATGGCACTAGTTGAATATGAAATTCATTAATGAATAATTTGCCTTTCAAAAAAGTGAATGTTTTCTATGATTCTGGCATTATAAATGTTTAATGCCATTTAGTATATTATTAATACAGTATTACTATTATTATTATTATTATTATTATTATTTTGTTATAATTGGTGATATTTATTATTATTATTTTGTTGATGTTGTTGGTAACATTTATTATTGTTATGGTGTAAAAGTGAAAAGTGAAAAAAATAGCAGAGAACTCTAGCATCAACTTAGGTCTTTACGTAGGATGAATGTGCCGCTTTGTTAATAATACCACTGCTAACACATGTGTGATATCATGTTACAATTGTCATTCACCTCAGCTGACAGCTCACTTGCAGAAATTATGAAGCACAGATGTCAAGGAAAGCATTGTTAGAAAAACAACTTTTTCTTTAAAGGTTTAAGCGAGTTATTAAAATATATGCATAATTGTTAGTTCTGATCTACTAGTGCAAGCAATTGCGGGTTAATGGCTCTGAAAGGGCAAAAATAATTTTTGATTCTGGCTTCCTATTTTGCTCAATACTTCAGTTTCTTTTAGTTAAATTTATATTGAACATGCTTTCAGTAGACTCAGGAAGGTATAGAAGTGTAAATGAAATATTTTCACTACGCTGAATGAAGGGAAGCAGGAAGTGACATACATTTTCTTAGACATTCAGTAGCAGTCTACTTCTGAGGCTGAAAACAGTTGATGTAGTATTTTGTATCTGTTCATTGAAATAATTCAATGTTACGAGTACTTCTGAAGTGGTATTCAAAATGTTTTCATGTGCAATGGAAAGCCAAAAATTTGAGATGCTGTATAGACAGGCTAGTAAAATGGATATAGATATATAAGCATTCATGAACCACAGATTATTGTCTCTGTTGGACATTACATGAGAATATTATAGGAGAAAAATTCCTCCGACACTGGGACTTGAACCCAGGACCTTTGGCTATTCGCGCCAATGCTCTACCAACTGAGCTAAGCCGGAGTTCAATTCACAGCGCCAGATGGAACCTCTCTCCTATGAATGTGGTTCATGAATGCTTATATATCTATATTGAATGTTAACTGTACAATAACAGTGGAAGCCCGGTCACAAAAATCACTAATTAGTGTGCCTCACTGTACTGCATATGACATAACTTGTCTGTCTGTGAGGTAGACCATTAGGGCAATCAGTCATAGGAGAGAGGTTCCATGTGGCGCTGTGAATTGAACTCCGGCTTAGCTCAGTTGGTAGAGCATTGGCGTGAATAGCCAAAGGTCCTGGGTTCAAGTCCCAGTGTCGGAGGAATTTTTCTCCTATAATATTCTCTAGTAAAATGGAGTTTAAAGTATACAAGTATATAAGCCTTTGGGCTTTAAACTGTATACAATGTTGCAATAGAAGCTAGGACATCACTTAAAAATAGAAACATATTTTGTCAAGCAAGAATTACATATTTGGCGGGTGGGTGGGCGTAGTGTGGCATGTCACAAAATAGTAGTTTAGAAAAAATCAAATTTAGAAGTTAACCCAAAATCCTCTTTTTTTGGAAAATTATGAATTGTAATATTAATTTAGGTTACATAAACAATCATAAACACTACCAATACACCTCACATTGTACAACATATTATTTCAAGCATTTTTACAGAAATTTTTCACAGCGTGCCTAGATAAAATGACTTATCGCATTCTGCATACTCTCATTCTGTTGCACTATGCATTATTGCAATGCAATGAGCCAACGATGGAGCACAAACACTGTAGCTTTCATTTTGTACTGAATCTTCAGCATTATATTCCTATGCACTGCTTTCAAATGAGTTCTTATTCGTCTTCATCTTGAGCCTCAGTAATGTCAGGGTGTATGTCTCGTGCTGATCTGGATGTAGGAAGCTCCTTGTAAAAGTTGTGAAATGCTGGAGAAATGAACTGCAGGAGGTCCAACAAAGCCTGTTTTCTTTTCACAGCAATGTAACAGGTCCTTTATTGGCCAGATTTGGTTTTAAATTGGAAACTTTCCTCTTCTTGCAAAGGACATCTGCTGGAATTTGCTTTCACTGAGAGATGTTTTATAGCTTAGAATATATTTTTGGGAATACAGTGAACTCTCGATAATTCGGACCTCAGTATGCCAGACTTCGGATAACTCAGCCAGATTCTTGGCGATCCAGAAACAATATGTACACAGAAGAACATTTACAGTTTCTTTCTGCCTAAATCATTTCAGAAAAATATGCTCGCAGTGCCACATCAATCATAATGTTGTACTAATAATGTAACAGTGTGTATTTCAGACTCTGACTAGAAATACCTAGGTAGAACTGAAGTGTTATTCTTTTTTGTTCCAATTGTGTTAATATTATGTTCTGCCTCATATGTTTTGTTATTGCAGCTTAAACACGAAATTTCATTACTTAAATACCATTTCTTAATTTACTCTCCATAAGCCGGACATTTCATAACTCAGACAGACCCCCGCCCACTTTAGTCTGGTTTATCGAGAGTTCACTGTAATTAAAATGCAGACATTTAATTTCCCTTCAGTTTAGACCTCATCCATCTTGATTGATTTTCCTGTGTTGCAGAGAACCTTTCAAAAGTTCAACAAAATCCAGAAAATCTTTGCGTTTTGTTTCATATGCTATAAATGGTTTCATCTTATCTGCTTGCCTCATCAGTACTGCACAATATGTTCAACATTTCCGTTATATCTCTTTTTTGACTTTTCGATGATACTATAGTCACTATCTGACAGAGGTGTACAAAACTCGCTTTTAGCTTGCCCATACCCGCTTGGACGACAGGCAAGCAAGTTGCGAGCATTGCAGCCAGCAAGCAGGAAGGTCTTTAGACTGAATGGGTTGCTAAGTGTAGGTAATGCTTTCTTGCTTTTCTACATGCTGGTAGAAGAAATTCATCATGTAGATAAATAAAAGGTGGATAAAGTGTTAAAAATCATTTTAGCGTCTTAACACATTGTTTTTATTATTGGTATCATTATTATTGATTTTTTTTATGTTTTCTCACAAATGGTTGAAAATTTTTCCCATGCCGGACTAGTACCTTTGTTCATTGATAATTCAAACTCTCCACATTTTAGTTTCTCCTCGGCTTCCATCAGGGTAAACTTCTCCATTCTCCTTTTGCTTGCACCCTAAACACATCTGAAGTTCCTCTTCAACTACGTAACTGCACAACTTACGAGTGCACTGATATACCCAGTTTCATATTCTTTCTGCCAGGCCTTGCAGTTTCTTTAGGCCCTGTGAAACCCACCAGGTTATGAAGAGCTTGTAACTCATAGGGACAGTATTTCATTCCATCGTTGCAATGAAGCTTGCTCTCTTTGTCAAGCAAGTTAAAAGCTGTGACTGGTTGCAGAGTTACAAAGGGGCAAGCAAGCTAAAATCAGAATATGTAGGCCTACACTTCTGGTATCTCACTCCACGTGTGTGTGGCCTGTAAGAAGAAACTTACCATCAATGGATTCCAGTGTCTCAAAATCTTGTACAGCCACCATGCACATGACTGTTCTTATTTTGGTCACTGCAGGTGTCTGAAAACATGGTAATATGTTTGACTTCTGGCTTTACGTGATGGAGTAGATATCGATACAGACAAGAGCTGACCTCATTAGCACCATGTCGTGCATTCCCTTCATGCCATACAAAACAGTATTCCTGTCCATCATCACAGTAATGTATAGAAGGTCTGTAACTGTCTCCGTGTAGGACAGATTTCATCTCATAGGCAGCTTCTGCTTCTTTTCGATGCTCACAAAGTTGTTTCTGTATTTCGTCTTTATATACAGTACCGTTTATTGCTTTTGGTTTCTTCATTAATAATCTCAATGACTTTGTGCTGCAGACAAGCATGGTAGTATGGTGTAGACGAAAGAACACTGGTATCTTGGCACTGAATAATATGTTCTCCTTCTGCTGTGATCAAATGCTCAGTGACTGCAACCCAGATGGCAATTTATTTTATGGTAAGAGAGTCTGATGTTGACACTGAGCTGCATTGTGCCAATGCATACTACACCACATGTATATGGAATCTTGTATACACCAACTGAGTAAAGCAGATCCCAAATGTTACGGTGTGCTTCGGTTTCCCGCGTATCATGGGTTAGATAAATGTCATCATGTTTGTAGGCTGTCTGGTTTTAAGGCTGGATTTTTAACATGTCTATGAATTTCATTGCTGTGAAGAATGTGGTAATTCTTAAATTAAATTAAATTGTGATCGTGTAAAATGTGTTAAGTCAGTATCATATTGACATGATGCACTTTGCACACAGTATTTTCCATGATGACATAACACATTCTGCACACCCATTTTTATAAAGATGCTAAATCACTCACAGTACACATCAAAATAAAGTTGCCACTATTCACAGTTTGACTTACCTATCCCATATTACTAAAAAGTCACTTTAAGGCAATTGTTGACTTTACACACTTTGCACACCTACCAGCCATTTGATTATATCTACATTGGCTTGTTTTTATTCTGAGATGAGCAGGTTGCAACAATCCACTGAATATTACTATCTAAACTAGTACTACACTACAGTACTCTACCTACTGGTACCTGTTTAATCCTTCATCCTCATTGACAATTACTGTACCTCTACGGCAACATGTAGTGTGAGGCTAGAAACCTTTCTTAATTTCTCTTATTCTGGTATATAGATTTCTTGTTTCACCCTTTTCTGCAAATTCTTCCATTTCCTCCATTCTTTTCTGCTCATACATTCTCTTCATTTTTCTATGTCCCTTTTTTTGTTGCTTTCCATTTACATGTATATTCATTCATGGTTTCTCCTGTCCCTTTTATTAACGTTTTCTCCTTGGCTATGTTTCTCTCCTTCACTCTTACTTCACATTCTGAAAAAAACCATTCATTCTTCCCTATTTTACTTTTTTACCAACTATTTCAACTGCTGCATTTAAAATTACCTCTTTAATTTTCCTCCTTTTATCCTCCACCTTAACATCTCCTTCCTTCATAATTTCCCACTACCCTCTCCCACTTGCTTCTGACACATTTCTCTAATTTCTTAATCACTCTTAAGTTTTGCTATATCATACCTTGTTTGTCTTTTTCCATTGATCTTCCTCAAAATAGCCACCTTTGCCTGTATTTAACCTTCACCATCATATGATCGGAGTCGCAATATGCTCCTCTACATGTTTTCACGTTGTCTCATGCCACTATCATTTCTCTCTTCATGCAAGCTGAAGGGTCCAATCACAGGCCTAACAGGTAATTCTTATTTCGCATTCATATCAACAAGTACAACTTCCACATCCTTTGTTGGGGCAAGAACCAGTCTTAGAATACATCTACGTTCATTTACTGGTTCAAAACTGATAACGTCATGATACAGTCTCTTCTCTACAACAAAACCTGTACCAAATATGTTTCTCTCATTTCTCCCACTATAATAGAAAATAAAATCCTTGGTGTACAAAATATTATTACCCTTCCATCTAACTTCTTACACAGCAGCATATCCTATTCTATATTTCTTCATCTCATCCATCTTTTGTCTCATCGTTCCATGTTGTAAAATATGAGCCATTTTACCATTTTATTTGCCAAAGTCGTTTTTCTTTAAAATCAGTCTGGCTACTTTTATTGTGTGGTCTCATAGCATAAAGATTTTTTTATGGTGTGGGGTCACTAGCCCCACACCCAACCCCCAACCTGGAGGACCAGAGTATCCCATTTAGTCTGAGTCATCACCTTTGACCTGTCTGGCTTGGGAGGCCCTACCAGTAGTTAAACTACCACCAGCATAGCTCTCAAGATCATTTGACCACTCAAGCCCCACCATCACTACAAGGTAAGGATACCATTTGGGGGGGTGTTTCACCAATCATATTTCTCAAAATATTTCTTTCTTTTTGTATCACAGAAAATATGACTTTCACTTACTCTTGACATTTTCATGCAGTTTGAGATGCTTGCAAGTGACTTGGGACATGTGAAAATGGAAAGAAACTTTTTTGGAAAGGAAAAAACCAATTCTCCACACAACTGTAATCTACACATAAGAGAAAGAACTGTGTGCTAAAATCATCCTAGTATCGATATACCCCGCAAAATAATTAGTATAAATGCGAAGTTATTAAAAACCGTGGCACAACTGAATAATAAAAATATAGTTTAAAAACACTTATGCACCACTTACGTCACAGGAGTGTCCTCCCATCCTCAGCTGCAGGCCTACTGGCGTGTCGGGTTCTCGGCTGGTGGTATTATGTTCTGTTCTCTGCTTCCCCCTCTCTTCCGACCGGTGAGCCTGATGACGTCGCTCACAGAAGGGATATCGAAGTTCATCAAGTTGTCACCATTTTTGGTAATGAAGATCTTTTCCCACGTATTTAGATCTGAAGGTTTGCTGACGTGTTTCAATAATGAAATGTCTTTCTTTATGTGATGATTTTCTGTCCAAAAGTGATTGACTACCGCTGATTTGTCAATTTGCATCAGTTTTATGTTTCTGAGATGTTCTTTCAATCTGGTTTTTAAGAAGAAAAAATAGAATTATCAGGTATTTACCAGATAGAGTGTGAGGGGTACCCAAAGACATATATTGGCCAAACGAGAAGGAACTTAAAAACCAGATTGAAAGAACATCTCAGAAACGTAAAACTGATGCAAATTGACAAATCAGCGGTAGCCAATCACTTTTGGACAGAAAATCATCACACAAAGAAAGACATTTCATTATTGAAACACGTCAGCAAACCTTCAGATCTAAATACGTGGGAACAGATCTTCATTACCAAAAATGGTGACAACTTGATGAACTTCGATATCCCTCCTGTGAGCGACGTCATCAGGCTCACCAGTCAGAAGAGAGGGGGAAGCAGAGAACAGAACATAATACCACCAGCCGAGAACCCAACACGCCAGCTGAGGATGGGAGGACACATGTCCTGATTTTATCTGTGACGTAAGTGGTGCATAAGTGTTTTTAAACTTTATTTCTATTATTATTTTTCCGCAAAATAATTTTTCTACAGGCTTGTTCAAACATGCAAAAAAGAAAAAGGAAAAAAACCCGTTATTTCTAATGGGGGGAAAAATCATATTCTTTACAGAAATTTCATCTACTGATGAGAGAAAGAAGTATGTGCTAAAATCATCCAGTGTCAATTGAGATCAAATTATTCTACAGGGCTGTTCTAGCATATTGTTAATCGACAAGTCAATCTACAGTACCAAAAAATGTTAATTTAGGGATGTTGATAGTATAAAAGTTTAACTTATAAATGTCCAAATTACAACTTCTTTGAACATGCCAAAAATAAAATACATAATCTATAAAGTGAAATTCAACTTGATAAACTTCTGAAATAGAAGCCTAAAAATAGATATAAGGCTTCACATATTTTTGTGGATAGAGATATTCCCAGCAACACTATTTATATAATGTAGCCTACACTTACCAAAGATCAACAGTCCAGAGTGCTTAATGTGTGCTGCTCACTTGTGAAACATTGTTATTGTTCATTTGGTATTATTCAAAATGAGTTAAATTAGTAGGGATGGTGATTTTAACAATCTGAAAATGACAATTTAACATACATAACAGTTTTTTTAATTTTGTAGGATTTATACATTTACTATGTAGCATATTTAAAAAGTTATTTTAATTACTAGTAATGTAATATTAAACATATCTTATTTTGAAAGAATACAGTATCCGCAAATTAAGAACAGATTTTTTCTGATATACTAGTGACTGTTCATATCACTGTTTTTATTTTTTCTACCCATTATGTCAATCAGACATTGTAGGTAGAGAAAGTATTTTGTTCAATCCTGAAATTCAGTTACAAATTTTCAGCATTAATACATGTTTTCAGTTCCTTGAGTTCAAAAATATTGGTTTGAAAAACGTCTGTATGTGTATGTGTCTACAAACAGTGTAGCTCAAAATCATATATCATTTTATGAAAGAATTTTTATATTTGGGGTCAATACCTTCTGGGGATGTGACGCGAAAAATGGCAATGGAATTCTCACTTTTATTACCACTTTACATGAAGAAAATTTCATTTTTTGTGACTTTCTCATAAACAGTTCTAATGATTTCACTTAATTATTGAACATGGAATACTTATACCAAAAGCTAAAACTTTCATTTGAAACATTTTTTGCAATAAATTGCTGAAGGGTTTTTATAAGCCACTGCATAAACTTTAAGGCTTTCATGGTGAAGAATATAGCCTATCTTTGTATAAGGCTGAAACAACTGAACATAGACAAGTGTGAAATGACAAAATTGTGTTGTTAACCTTAGTGTAGGAGAAGAAAGCCTTTAGGCCAATCCTGTTCTACACCTTAGAGGGGGGGTAATTTTTCCAACATACCAGCACTATTGTTGGTAGAATTCATCTAGTCTCATCCTTCCTCAAACTCCCACCTCCAGTTTTCCCATCATGGAGTACAGTTGCCAGGCCAAGGTATTCCAGACAGGATGAAGAATCATACCACATAGAGCGTGGGCTACTGTATACCCCCATCCCCCCCCCCCCGTGGGATTTTCCGACTCATATATTTTTTGTTGGTATTGACATGTAGTTTCATATTTTAGTTGTTTGCCCCTTATCAATTACAGCATTTACCCGGAAACCCCGGAAATCCGGAGAAAACTAGTTTGTTTTAATTTTTCTTTGTTCTTTGCTCCTAATATGCCCAGGGAATTTCTGAATCACATATTTATTGTTGGTATTGCCATCTAGATTAAGTTTTTAGCTGTTTGCCCCTTATCAATTACAGCATATCCCCGGAAAACAACGGAAATCCGGAGAAATGACTTGGTTTTAATTTGTCTTTGTTTTTTGCATCAAATATGCCCAGAGAATTTTTGACTCGCATATTTTTGTTGGTATTGTCATCTAATTTAAGGTTTCAGTTGTTTGCCTCTTGACCAATTACAACATATCCCCGGAAAACCCGGAATACCACGTATATACGGAGAAAATGACAATGTTTTATTTTTCAATCTTTGTTTTTCCTTCTAATATTCAAAGGGAATTTCTGACTCATATTTTTTTTTGTTGGTATTGCCATCTAGATTAAGGTCTCAGTTGTTTGCCCATTATCAATTACAGTATATCCCCGGAAAACTCAGAAAACCACGGGAACCCTGAGAAAATGAATTTGTTTAAATTTTTTAAAATCTTAGTTCTTTGCCCTAGTATTCAAAGGGCATTGGTGACTCATATGGTTTTGTGTTGGTATTGCCATCTAAATTAAGGTTTCAGTTGTTTGCCCCTTATCAATTACAGCATTTCCCCAGAAAACTCGGAAAACCACGGAAATCCGGAGAAAATTACTTTGTTTAATTTTTTTAATCTAAGTTTTTTCCTCCTAGTATTCAAAGGGAATTGGTGACATATATGTTTTTGTATTGGTACTCCCATCTAGATTAAGGTTTCAGTTGTTTGCCCCCTATCAATTACAGCATTTCCACATAAAACTCGGAAAACCACGGAAATCCGGAGAAAATTACTTTGTTTAATTTTTTTAATCTAAGTTTTTTCCTCCTAGTATCCAAAGGGAATTGGTAACATATATGTTTTTGTATTGGTATTCCAATCTAGATTAAGGTTTCAGTTGTTTGCCCCCTATTAATTACAGCATTTCCCCATAAAACTCGGAAAACCACGGAAATCCGGAGAAAATTACTTTGTTTAATTTTTCTAATCTAAGTTTTTTCCTCCTATTATTCAAAGGGAATTCGTGACTTATATGTTTTTGTATTGGTATTCCCATCTAGAGTAAGGTTTCAGTTGTTTGTCCCCTATCAATTACAGCATTTCCCCAGAAAACTCGGAAAACCACGGAAATCCGGAGAAAATTACTTTGATTTAATTTTTTAAATCTTACTTTTTTCCTCCTAGTATTCAAAGGGAATTGGTGACTTATATGTTTTTGTATTGGTATTCCCATCTAGATTAAGGTTTCAGTTGTTTGCCCCTATCAATTACAGCATATCCCCGGAAAACTCCGAAAACCACGAAAATCCGTCATTTTCTCCGTATATACGTGGTTTTCCGGGTTTTCCCGGGATATGCTGTAATTGGTAAGGGGCAAACAACTGAAACCTTAATCTAGATGGCAATGCCAACACAAAAACATATGATTTACCAATTCCCTTTGAATACTAGTAGCAAAGAACAAAGATTTTCAAAAATTCAAACGAAGTCAATTTTTCCGGATTTCCTTGGTTTTCGGAGTTTTCCGGGGATATGCTGTAATTGATAAGGGGCAAACAACTGAAATCTTATCTAGATGGTAATGGCAACAAAAAACATATGAGTCAGAAATTCCCTTTGAATATTAGGAGCAAAGAACAAAGATTTAAAAACTAAAACATAGTAATTTTCTCCGTATATACGTTGTTTTCCGGGTTTTCCGGGGATATGTTGTAATTTGTAAGGGGCAAACAACTGAAACCTTAAACTAGATGGCAATACGTACAAAAATATGTGAGTCAGAAATTCCCTGGGAATATTAGGGGCAAAGAACAATAAAAAATTTAAACAAACCCATTTTCTCCGGATTTCCGTGGTTTTCCGGGGTTTCCGGGTAAATGCTGTAATTGATAAGGGACAAACAACTAAAATCTTAAACTAGACGACAATACCAACAAAAAAATATGTGTCCCAGAAAATTCCACGATGGGGGGGAGGGTTTGCTATTGGTAGCCCATGGTCTAACACTCTTCCATCCTGAATTCCTCTCTTTTTTTTTTCTCTGTTCTGAAACACAGCATCACAGCCCATGTAGCCTATAGCCTGAACAAAAGTTTTTAAAGAAAAGTTAGGTATAAGATCATGAAGTTTATTTATTGCATTTTTTTATTATATTTATTTTGTTCATTTAACCTGATGGAGTTAAGGGGTAGGTACAGCTTACCATTTTCAGAAAATTGGTTTTAAAAACCATATTTAAATTATACAGAAACTTTTAAAATTTATTTTGGTACAAAATTACTTAAAATTCTGCATTATTTTTTTTTTAATTATGAATTTAAATGCAAGATGCTGCTCTTTCCTATAAGTCTTTCAGCCACCTATGTAATAATGTTACAGTATTTTAACACTTTTTTCACCACAAACTCTATTCAGAATAGTTTCTTTGATATATTTAAAAACTTTTAATCTGAACGTAATTAAATTTATTTAACATTTTTCCACACAGATATGTTCTACAAAAATGACCAGAAACATGTCTCTCTTAAAAGTATTTTGCCATACAAAATTAATTTAGGTGCTAAAATCTGTTACATAAATTGAAACATAAATTAAAGATTCATTTATTTTGCCACAAACTTGATGGAGGTCATTTGTGTTTATCCATCTTTAGGCTTCAAAATAAAAGAAAAAGAACAAGAAAATGTTAAAAATAGTTTGAGTTAAGTGTGATATGCTAAATACTAATGCAGAAAGTAGCTGCCATTTCGAATAATTAATTTTTACATTTATTTGTAAGTTAAAAATTTGAAAATAGTCTTAATACATTTTTAAAAGCCTGGTTTTTAAAAGAATTAATTTTCAACTTCATATGAGTCAAGTAACTAAAAAAAACAAGAATGAGTATAGTAAACTTTTCAGTGGTTTAAACTGTACCTACCCCCTCAAGGCCTTAAGGCCTTCTCTATTAGTTAGCCAGAGGGAAATACATGAATTACAAGAGTTATAAAAGAGTTATAGGTATAAGAGGGGGTACACCGTAGCGTAGTGGTTGAGGCACTGCGCTACAAACCGGAAGGTCGCGGGTTCGATTCCCGATGAGGTCGTTGAGATTTTTCAATTGGCCTAATTCTTCTGGTGGCACTATGGCCCTGGGGTCGACTCAGCCTCCAACAGAAATGAGTACCAGGAGCAGTCTTGGGGGTAAAGGCGGCCGGTGCGTAATGCTGACAACCTTACCACCTTCATGTGCCGAATGTCCAAAATCTGGGAGCCTCAACCTCCTGGAACCCTCTGGGCCTCCATGGCCTGTATAGGGATCACTTCACTTTACTTTTATAGGTATAAGAGTATGAAAACATAAAATAAAATATAAAATTATGAAATTAAAATAAATGAATACAATATTGACTATGAGATCTGAAAACATGCTAAAATATTTACTAAAATATTAGTTTTTTCAAAGACACACACCTGTTGAATGTATGTATGAGAGCCTGATGACTGTTTAGAAATGTTTATGACAAAAGAAATGCGAGTGTGAGTAATTTGAAGAGTTGGGTAGAATGTCCAAACTTACCGTACACAGTTTCATTGGTTTCATACAATGTTAATATACATTATAATTGAATTATAATTGAATTTGCTCCAAATTCATATTTTCACGTCCATATTGCTTTTTTAGTAGCGTGTAATTTTTTATTTCATCGTAAATACATTGGGAATGATGAAATTTGATAATTGAAGTATTAATGGACGAGACTTGATAGATTTTGCATTTATTTTCGTTGTAAAAAATCACCATCTCTTGTTCATTAGTTTTTAACTATCCTAGTATTTTACAAATAGGCTTTATAGTAGTGGAAATTATTCAAAATTATTCAAAAGAAAAGTACTGATATCAATGGTTAGGATGTTTGTGATATGTCATATTTTTTATTTTTTTTACAGAGTTTCATTTCAGTCATAAGAATGATTTAAACAAGAAATGATTTATTACTTTTAAACATATTTTATGTCATATATTTGCATATTTAGGTTATTTTCACAGCTTTGATCATATTGTTGGGTTTTAAGATCGTATTCTGGTTACATTTGTGGGCATGATCTTGTACTAGAAAGCGTGAAAAAATGTATACATTCTGGATTATGCCTCCATTTTCAAGGGAATTGAAGTGTCGAGTCGTCGTCCTGGAGTAGAATATATACAAATTCTGATTGCACAGGCCTGAGCAATCAGGTGTCAGTACCCCCTCCATCTGCCCAACATGGGCCTTCAAAACGTCAGGAACAATTTACTTCCACACCTGGCTGACCACCCGAAAAATTTTCACTCAGCTTCTTCTGCAGGAAAACCTCCAATCTTAGGCTTGGTCTTGTATGTTTTGATACACCTAGGGCAGCTTTCAGAAAGCATGACTTGACTGCTTCCAATGTCGTTATGACAAAACTTTACTTTACAACAGCATGATTTAATTTCAAATAATGTAGACATTTTGTGTGATTCATTCAATACGTAACTGTTTGGTCATATATGTCTGTTCTGGTAATATTTAACTATTTTAAGGTCATATTGTCTTGCAGATTTCTGACATTTTAAAGTCATAGAATCAAAATCCTACGTGATCTCATATCACCATACATTTAAGTACCAAGAAACAAATTCCAGACAGTAAACAGATCATTGCAGAATATGTCATGATATTTCAAAATTGTTATCTCGTCACATTGTAGGCCTATTACAGTCATCTTCCCAAACTAGTAGATGCCTGGAGTATCTTCTTAACTTTACTGGGAAAAATAAGCGCTTTATAAAAAGAAAATTTACATAATAGGTGATGTTTTATATGTACACAGTGCTTTAGTTGGAAAATATTTTATGGGGGTACTCACCTTCCATAGAACGCATATCTATTGCGAATTTAATAGAGTTTGTCATTATTAACAAATACACTCTCGTGAATTGGACATTTAATAAGTATTTTAGGACAATATCGTTCCTGTACTGCCAGTACGACGTACCGGAGCACATATTTTTCCCGGTATGGTAGAAGGAAAATAATTTTATACCGGTACGCAGTACCGGTGCGTACCGGCCCAACTAAAGCACTGTATGTACATAATCTACCTTTATATAGTGTAAGTAAAACCTAAGCTTCTACTTGTAAGTTACTTGTATAGCCTAATGTAAGAATGCAGGATTCATAATGTAACTTTTTCAAGAGTAAATAATGAAGCTTCTGGCACATTATGTTGGTGTATTATTATGATCTTCTTCTATTATTCCCTTCAGTATTATATGGTAGACATATATAAAAATATGCTGAATATTTTTTTATTTATTAATATGGACTTATGATTATTTATACTGAAGGGTATAAATAGCATCTCAGAATAAATTGTTACTGAACATCATTGCATATATATAAGCTGCCAGTAGTTCAATCATCCATTCATTTTTATAATTTGAAAAAATAATGGTAGGTCTATGTGAATAAAGCATTTCATCTGAGTGAAAAAATACAATTGACACTATAGCAGGATGGTCATTTCTAAACTCTGAAAAAGTACACATTTACTACCCTACAACAGGGGTTTCAAACCTCAAAGTTCTGAGAGCTGATTGGTGATTGCATCACTTTTGGAAGATAAAATGAGATCACTTGTAAACAATGAGCAGAATATAAAATAAAATTTATACATAAATTTGCTTCTTTCAGGACCTTTTTTAAAGAAGTGGTGAAGTAATCTTATTTTGCTTATAGCATGTACAGTATTTCTCATAATTTTTTTTAGTTATGTAGGCCTACTACTTTAACCTGCAAGTGGTTGCTATATGAGCATTTTGCTCACAACCTTACTAAAACTGTACAGCCTAATAATACTTTAATCCATTAACAAAGAACTTTAATTTTCACTGTATCTGGGTTTGTTACTATTGACTTCAAGATTTTTTTTTTAAGTTTGTACATGATCTAGTTTGTTCTTCAGTATCAGCTTATTCGTATGTTTATTGTACTTAGCAAAGATTACAAAAGAGTCCACTGGTTCTGTCTCTTGCTATTATCCCAGCAGACATCTTAATACATAACACATAATTTATTTGAGGAGTATTATTGGAAAAGAAACTGAATTCCGAGAAGCAGTTTCAGTCCAATTACAGGTTTCTTCTCTGTTCCCTTCCCAATGAGTTCATATTCCAGCTGCTGCTTAGAAAACAGTACTTTTCTTGATTATTTCTAATGATACACTTCACTTTACTTTTTAGCAATGGGTCCCCCTAACAACAAATGAGCACTGATCCCTATAATAAATTAGAAACTTGTAATTTATTTTATTCCTTAGTCCCTGCCATTTTCCCACCCCTTAATCATGTGACCCTGCTGGCTGTTCTGCTGTAACATTCTACTTAATCTCCTAACCTACGTATTAGCATTTTGCTTACTAAGCAGCCAAGGGCACTTGGGGTTTCTTGCGGATCATTAATAGTTTTGTGCCAGACCCTACCTTCCTGCTTTTATACTGTCAAGAAGGTTTCTTTTGAAATAAGGACTTGTGAAGACTGTATTGTGTTCACTACAGTGATGGTGTAGATCAGTGGTTCCCAACCGGTGGGTCGTGGAAGGGTTACAGGTGGGTCGTGACTCGATCCTAAAACTGTCAGAAACCATTGAATAAACCATCAGAAAAGATAAGAAAAATGAAACAAATCAAATTGTGTTTTGATTGTTTTCTTGGTTCTTGATTTTTGGCATCTGTGGCAGACAACAGAACCAACTACATCCCTCCCAGATGACTCACACAGTCATACAGCATATATAAGCTTATATATATATATGTGACGTCAGACGTCACATTTTCCCGTCTTCCGATTTCGTTTGTCTATGTATCCAACTCTGGAAATTTTTCTCGCATCTGCGCAGTGTTTTTCGCGTGAGGCTTGCTGGGCCGGTCTCTCGCGGCCGTGAGTGTGTCTGTGTGGAAGTCAAGTACTGAGGTTGGCCCGGGGAATCTTCTCGTCGAGTTGTGGGTTATGTCTGAATATTATGTGAGTCACAAGTTATTATTATGTTAGGTAATGTACCTTTGTGTCCATCAGACAGAATGGTTTTAATCAGTTAATGAGGTTTCTCATAATCATTGAAAATGCATCCATGAAGTTGTAAGTTGTCATAGACAAACATGCTAAAATGGCGATGTCAGACTGTCTAGAAATTCTTGCAGATAGGTAACCTTTCTTATGATTCGTTATTGGTCGCTCTCTTTATATTACGGATTTCTCTGATTCAGATTTTCTAGTTTTTTGTATGGTTGAAAATGGTGCATTATAATCTATTTTCAGATTCTCGTGTATCGCCTTCTTCATAGGGCTAATTTTAGAATCTTTTTCAAGGATAATCCTTGATGCTACGATAAGCAGCACAGATATACATATTTGTCATTGTACCGGTAATGTTATTCAGGTTTACCGTGTTGGGTCATGGTACCATTATGTGAAATTCCATTTGATTAGTCGTAAACTGAGCAAATTAATTTGGTGGAAAGGAAGCTACGGATAATTATATTAAAAGACTAATTTATGAAGAACCTTTCTGTAAATTGAGACAACAACCATTAGTAGTGTTTTCAATCAACCAATTTATAGTTTGTGATCACTTTGGCTAATAGTCATTTCAGTGCAAATTTAGGTAGTATCAGACAGGCCTATAAAGGCCTACATGACAATTTATGAAGAATGTTTCTGTAAATTACCGGTAAGTCAACAGCCATTAGTAGTGTTTTCAATCAACCAATTTATAGTTGTGGTCATTTTGTCTAATGGCCATTTCAGGGCAAATTTAGGTAGTATCAGACAGGCCTATATACATGACAATTTATGAAGAATGTTTCTGTAAATTAAGTCAACAGCCATTAGTAGGCCTAGTGTAATCAAACCAATTATAGATTGTGGTCACTTTGGCTAATGACCACAGTAAATTTAGCTGAGTTAATCAATTTACTACATCAGATAGACTTATATACATGACCAATTAATTTGTGAAGAACTTTTCTGTAAATTAAGTCAACAGGCATTAGTAGTGTTTTCAATCAACCAATTTATAGTTGTGGTCACTTTGGCTAATGGCCATTTCAGTGCAAATTTAGGTAGTATCATACAGGCCTATATACATGACAATTTATGTTTCTGTAAATTAAGTCAACAGCCATTAGTAGTGTAATCAAACCAATTTATAGATTGTGGTCACTTTGGCTAATGGCCATTTCAGTGCAAATTTAGGTAGTATCAGACAGGCCTATATATATATAGGTATATATACATGACAATTTATGAAGAATGTTTCTGTAAATTAAGTCAACAGCCATTAGTAGTGTTTTCAATCAACCAATTTATAGTTTGGTCATTTTGGCTAATGGCCATTTCAGTGCAAATTTAGGTAGTATCAGACAGGCCTAAATACATGACAAATTAATTTATTAGGCAATATTTCTTCGTGAATTAAATTTGTACAATAGTCAATTATAGTCATTTAGTTAATGGCTAAATTAATCCAGCATTAGAGGTAATTAAACAATTGATACAGTAAATATTTCTGTAAGTTAAATGACCAGCCATTATTAATGTTTGTGACTGTTGGCTGAGTATTTGATATTGTGGTTACGTTGGCTAATTGCCATTTCTATACATATTCAACTAAGTTAACCAATTTGAAGAGAAGTTATTCATTGCAAATGAATTAAACAGTCTCTACGAAGGATAATACATTGAATCTCTATTGTGGTAAATAAGTCACTTTATTTAATGGCCACCTTCATATAGATTTGCTTGAGTTAAATATGATATTTCTCTAGGTTAACTCATCAGCCATTGTTAGAGTTTGTCACTGAAGGCTGTCTACTTCCACATTGGGCCATCTTGGGTTAACGGCCAATTTAGTACCAGGTTAGATGTGTTAATTAATTTAGTAGAGAAACTATTTGTTGCAGATTAATTTATTAGCCTGATAAATTACTGATAGTCAAAACTACCTTTAGTAAATGATGATCAATTTATTTAATGGGCTACTTAGCCTAGACTTAGCTAATTTAACCAAATCTGTAGGGGAGCCATTGGTTGTAAATTTATTCGGGAATTTGGGAAATGATTGTGAGTTATAGATTTTCCTTTAGACAATTTCTTGATTAGCCCAGATTGGTTATTCAACTTATGTCAGAATATACTTTGCATTTAATAAGCTTGGATTTTGGATAGTTAGTTCTGCCTTTAGATCTGTTTGTGTATTGTTGTTTGCAAAGGTGGCTTTCAGGTTATTACATGAATTTAGTACTACTCTACTTAACAACTTAATGTTTTGGTGGTTATATGCTCAGTGTTAGTTTTAATCTGTGACTGCTCAGTGTAAGGTCACTCACTACTTTTAGGGTTTCTATTTATTGAGTTTCTCCCAGTAAGTTCTTGTTCTTAGGGATGCTTCATTTTGGTATATTTCTATGATATTCTGTGATATTTACATATTTATGACTTTACTCTGATAGTTGTTATTGAGGGTTATTCTTGTTGTTCATATATTATATCTGATTGTTTTTTATATTTAAATATACATCTATAGCAGATTGCGTTGTGTCATCTACTACCTTCCTCCCTGGAGATCGGTTTCAGATCAGTCGGACTTTGGGAATTGGGTCATTTCAGGATTTCAAGAGTTCTTTAAAGAATTAGTAGCACGCATCCAAGTTATTATCTTTATTTAGTGAAACTAAGATTAAATTATCTAGCAACTTGTTAAGAGTAGCAGTAGAAGCAAGAGTTGTTGCATATATATTTGCTATATTTGATGGTAACTACCATGAGACTACAACCCACCAGATGGACGTACAGAATAACTTCATGGGACCCCAGGACAGGTCAAGGGCACATAGGATGACAGAAAACACGCTGGTCAGACGACATCAGGCACACCTTTGGTAACCGATGGACGACGCAAGCCAAGGATCGTCAAACCTGGAGACACCTTATAAAACTTAACTTGGACACTATCAAAGACTGATCTGTCCCGGACTAGCTACCCGGGTCTGCAAGAACCCAGCTACCTTTCATAGAAAGAGGCCCTTGCCCGATAGGGATGTTACGGGCTAATACTAATACTATATATACATAAGGAAGGGATACGATACAAATAAGTTTTTTTACTCCACCATGGACCGATGGACCGTGGAGGTATTCCGATAAGGAAAGGTGGGATGCCAGCTGAAAAAGGTTGGGAACCACTGGTGTAGATAATTGATTTGATGGATAGTGCAATGCATTACCTTTTGTTTCAGAGTGTTTTCATATGTGAGATATGAAAGTACATAAATAAATGTTTCATCAGTTTCATATCATAATTTTGTTTTTGAATGGTTTCTTATCATTATAGTCTAATCCTATTTTATTTGTACACTAGTGTTCTGTGATGTTTTATAATATTTTAAGATCCAATCATAAGAAAGATAAAATCTGTTCAGAAACAAAATTTTTAAAAATCTATGTAATATGGCATAATAGTTTAAAAATATAGAGGGAAGGAAGCAATTTGTATTGTGAGCTTAATAGTCCAGTCACCAGGTACTGAAAATTGGGTTTGCCTGGAAAAAGGTCCGAAGTTAATGATTTTTTAGTATGTTGTATATGGGTATTCTGAGGTGTAGAATCCAAGTTTTCCAATTCGAGAACCTTGTGCTAACTTCAGGTCAGCCGAAAAACCCCGAAATTTTTGGGCTTCTTTCAATGTTTTCCTTATAACTCCTAAACAACACGTTTTACCTGAAAATACTCTATTATAAAAAAATAAAAGGCAATAAATTTGCTAGAATTTGCACTGTTTAAACGTTTTTTAAGTCGAATACGTACCGAGATATGGAGCTTCGAAGTTTCGAGTTATTTTTCAAAATATTGAAAAACTGCAAAAAATGCAGGATTTTCCCTAGTAAATTTCATCTTCCAACATTTCTATATGGATAATAATAGTAGTAATGGTATGGTAGGTGAATCTAAATTAATAAATTTAGCATCATCATCCCCTCCCCCCCCCCCCCCCCCCCCCACCGTTAGGACGTTCTGTTGGGTGATTTCCTTGAAGGCCGTGGAACGGTTTATAGTCCAGTCACCAGGTACTTTTGCCTGGAAAAAGGTCCGAAGTTAATGATTTTTTAATATGTTGTATGTGGATATTCTGTGGTGTAGAATCAAAGTTTTCCAATTCGAGAACCCTGTGCGAACTTCAGGGCAGCCGAAAAACCCCGAAATTTTTGGGCTTTTTTCAGTGTTTTCCTTATAACTCCTAAACAATGCATATTAGCCTAAAACACTCCATTACAGAGGGCATGAAATTTCCTATTATTCGAACTGTTTAAATGTTTTCTAAAACTAAATATGTACCGATATATGGCGCTTCAAAGTTTTGAAAAATTCTCCAAATATCGAAAAACTGCGAAAATGGATCATTTTCCTAGTAACATTCATCTTTAAACATTTCTATATGAATAACGTTCAATAACCTGCACAATAGAAACCCCATTCTTAATGAGGTGTTCATTTAAGAATAAAGTACACAATAATCGATACTTTATATCGATATTTTATAAACATTTATACTACATATGATATGTGGATATATTAACTAAGTAGAAAATATGTAAATTATTACAAATTTCCATTAATATTGATTGATAAAAGCATTGATCTCTTTGCTCCCGATTGGCAAATCGGCATCATATCTCAGTAATTCCTCCTGATCAATGATCTTATCGATGATGTCCTCCTTTGTTGCCATTTCAGCATTCACTCCTTACAGGATGAAGACCTTGGGAGCAGAAAATTTGTAGTAAGTGACTGCATAAGGTTGTATGGGGTAAGACTACATCACGCACGTTCGAGTCAGTGTGCAAGACCTACGTGGACTAGGTACAGAAACACTTTGGGTATAATGCCATAGTAGAATTCGATGGATATCTTAGTGACGTCGCTTATCAGAGCACCAAAGCAGCTGAACGACATCGCCAGGCTTTGCTGCAATCGTCCAGAAAATTTGTATTTTCGTTAACAACGGCCGTTACATTGTCACAAGAAAAATGTTTGTCCAATGACACGAACAAGAGAAACTTTATTTCAATGCTGATGACTGAAATGGCAGCAAAGGGCATCGAAGTTAAGCAGGCAATAGAAGATGCTGATTTCATGATAGTGAAAACTGCAATATCTAAGGCTTCTGACTTCGATAGTGTTACTATCATAGGTGAAGACATCGATCTCTTAGTATTGCTGACTGCATTAGGCTCTTCTCAAAAGAACGTTTATTTCCAAAAGAGTGGGAGAGGTAATACCCCAGTGTTTTGTATTCACCAGCTTCGTGCAAATACAATACTCAGGATATTCTTTTCCTTCATGCAGCAAGCAGGTGTGACACTACATCAAACCCATATGGACAAGGAAAGAAGAAAGTTTTCACTATGTTTGAAAAAAACAGTTCTCTGTCTGACATCGTTAGTGTTTTCAAAGATAACGAAGCAACACCATGCCAAATTTCGGAAGCAGGGGAAATGTTTCTTGTGATACTGTATGGTGGTAACATGGACACAGATACTCTGGATGATCTTCGGCACCAAATATTTTCCAACTCCATGTCAAAATCCAAATTCAACCTTGCCAGATTGCCCCCTACAAGAGACGCTGCCCGGTACCATTCTTTTCGTACCTATCTGCAAGTATAGACGTGGCTGGGCTACAAAAAGTTACCGTCAGTTTGGGGCTGGACTTTAACGAAACAAGGGATGATCCCTATAACAACGACCATGGATGCAGCTCCAGAAAATTTTCTGCACATGATACAATGCAAGTGCATGACAGGGTGTAGTACCGGGGCTTGCAGCTGCAAAAAATCAGAACTCCAATGCTCAACCATCTGCAAGAATTGTGCAGGATAAGCTTGTGAGAATTCGCCTGAAACCGACATCAACGAGGAAGACACAGACATTGAGTGCGACGAGGAGGATGACATCATCAATGAGATCATTGCTCAGGAGGAAGAGGAATCACTGAGAGATGATGCCGACTTGCCATTGGGACCAAAGAGATCAAGGCTTTTATGAATTAATATGAATGACTAATTTGTAATAATTTACATATTTTGTACTTAATTAATATATCCACATGTCATTACATGTATTATACATTTTTATAAAATTCATTTTTATACATCGAGAATTGTAGCTTTTTTCTGAAAAGAACATCTCATTAAGGGTGGGGTTTTTATTGTGTAGGTTATTGAACGTTATTCATATAGCAATATAGCAATATTTTGAAAAATAACTCGAAACTTCGAAGCTCCATATCTCGGTACGTATTCGACTTAAACAAAGGTTTAAACAGTGCAAATTGTAGCAAATTTATTTCCCTTTACTTTTTATAATAGAGTATTTTCAGATAAAACGCGTTGTTTAGGAGTTATAAGGAAAACATTGAAAAAAGCCCAAAAATTTCGGGGTTTTTCGGCTGCCCTGAAGTTAGCACAAGGTTCTCGAATTGGAAAATTTGGATTCTACACCTTAGAATACCCATATATAACATACTAAAAAATCATTAACTTCGGACCTTTTTCCAGGCAAAAGTACCTGGTGACTGGACTATAATGTTCACTTGCAACCGCATGCACACCATTTTACCTAGTGCCTTCTCATGAGTTAATTTAACCTAACTTTCTAAACTTAGGCAATAAAAACAATCAAATTACAAAATAAAATCTTATATTTAAAATTTAATTAACTGAATTTCAATACTTATTGATAATGTATTTTAATAAAAAGTATATTAAATTAATAGGCCTATACATTTCAAACTGACTTTGCAGGCCACAAGGAACGAACCTCATAGGTCACATGCAGCATCTGGGTTTACAGTTTGAAACCCCTGCTGTACAACATATGTGGCAAGAACTTAAGATGAATTTGTGACTCCTTGCCATTTTTGATGCAAGATTTACCTTCAAAAGCTCTATCCATTCCATTCAAAATTGCTTCGGACAAAAGGCACACATTTATCAAATGAGCAACATACAAATTTCTGACTAATTACCAGAATTGATGAAAGAAAATGGATATTTTTGTACTTCTGTCCTTTATCTAGCAGTTTCCAGTCATCTGTTTGCCAGAAAATTATTGTAGGCCTACATGGTGAGCACTCTAAGAAGTTGTTACAGATTTGGAGCTTTCCATGTATTATCCATGCTGCAGGCATCCGAGGAACTTTTATACAGAAGAATCTTGAGTATCCAACCTAAACTGGAAGAGGTCAGATAATGGTAAATGTCAAATAATGCAGAGAAACAGTAAAATATATAATAAACATAATAATTCTGTAGCTCTTGTCTCTGACTGTTGTTCCACGTGAAGTTGTGCTTGGTTCTTCTTCATTTACTTGACCATTTATAGTGTCGGACAGTTCAAACTGCTGATCCTGTTTATACAGTTTTACAGCTTGTCATCGCAGGATACTAGGGTCTACTGCATGCTGTTAAAAGGATAGAAAACAAGAAAATTTTGTCTGCCACAAACAATGACAAATTATATGGAATGTCAGATGACTGAAGGTAGGATAATCGAGACTCTACAGTATAGTTCTCTGGTTAAACTAAAAAATAAAAAAATTAAAACAAATTAGGATCTTGCATGAGTTAGTGCAGGATGGAGGAGAGTTAGCTTAAAATTCAGACTATCCAGCATAATTATGGAGATATGGCCTTTTAAATTGATATCATATTTTACTTTTTCTAAAAAAAAATCATCTCTACTTTTAAAAATAGCAACAGCATAGGTTGCAATGTTTCAATCAATACATCTGTTGAAAACTCTTTATTGGCTCTGATATTTATAATAATATGTTGTCAAATTAAAACTGACACCAAATATGTATCAATTATAAATAAGATATCATTAAACTACAATCATTTACAAGAAGTAAATTTTCGAGATAATACATTACCTAAGCAAACTTAAATTATTATTATTAAGAAATATTAAAAATGAATAAATAAATTAAAAAACCTCAAATTTTAATTATGAAATAAAATCAGATTTGTTTTGTCATCTACATTATTTAAACTCATTAAAATAATTACACTCACCTAAGAATTAGAATCCTCACCTTTCTTCTATATCTGGGTCCATCTCATCCTTAAAAATCTTGTAGACAAGGAGGATATCCACCACTTTATTGTTATAAAGTAACTTTTGGTACCTTGGGTTTTCCAAATACTTTTAGCAACACTGAATAGAATTAAAAGAAGTGGGAGAAAAGAACAGCATGAACAATGGAAACTAATTACAGAATATACAGAGTATTAAAAACTTTGTACTCAACAAAGTAATTGTTATCTTTCTTGAAACTGTAACATTTTTAAGTTTTCTTAAAGAAATATTAGTTAACAACTTCATTGATTGATTAGCAAAGATAATCACTGTACGATTAAAATTAAAGTGATAATAACAAGTAACTTACTGAAAGTAGCCTACATCAAAATTAATTTTACAGAATGTAACACAAATTAATTTTGCTTCCTGTGTGTATCTCGATGTTACTTTGTAGTAAATATTGCAATATAATTTTTAGTCATCTTCACAAGCCATAAAAACATCTCTCAAACATAGCGTACATTATTCTAAAGAGAGAATCCTGCAATGAAGCAAGAAGTGACAAGGGAAGGTTCGTTTGTACAAACCACTCCACGGCAAAAGATAAAATCTTTTGTAATTAAAACATGAGATATGAATATGTAAATATAAATATTTTTCTGCTTGCATAATATGCCACCCCTCCATGTTTTTGCTCCCTAATTTTAAAGTATTACAGTATTTTGAACTTCATTTTTGCTCTATGTATTTTACATTTTTTTTAGAGTGTGATAGGAATTTTCAGTTCTGTAAAGTTTTGGCCAAGGTCAATTTCTGCATTCCTTCTCATTCACCTTCTTTTAGCAGTGGAAATAACAAAGATATGGTGTCAATTGTATTTTTTAAACATTATCTTTAGTTGCTTAATTAAATGTAATAAAAGTCTGCATTGGATTCTCAGGTTACTAGCTGTACAAGTGTTATGAAGTTTGAGCTTTCTGTGGCTTCAAGAATGCGATGAAGGACACGGAGTTAAGATTGCTGAAAGCTCAAGTATCAAAACATTGACATGATGGAAACCCAAGAAACCATTATAAATGATTCCCATGAAAGCTTGAAATCTTGTAATGAATGTCTGTTCATAAGAAACAAATGAAAAAGACTAAATAATTTATTACATTAAATCAGTCAAACAGCAAGTGTGTTTTTGTTAAAAGTTTATGGAAAAATATAACCTGAATATAGAATTTAAGTTTAAGTTTAAGGTAAACTATTTTACTACTGGTTTACTTCATTTGTGACAGAATGCTAATAAATGTTAGGGCCTACATCTTATTTTTAACTGACTGTGGTTCATGATACTATCTTCAAATAACTATGGACAATTTTTATTAGTGATTTGTTACTATTCAAAAAAAGAAAGCTTATAATTTCAGTCTTGAAATGTTCACATGAAATCAGTAAGAATATGTATGAGTTGGTAGTGCAGAAATCATGATTCAATCTTGTGATTTTGGCATCTGGTTTCTTATAGCCTACTTGTACTGCACATGTTAATGTAATATATTGAACACAATAAACGAACATACCAATCATGTGGACATATACAACTGGTTGCAATGAGGATGGGCCACCTAAACATTTCAAGTTCTAGAAACAGAATACTGCGCATACTGCTCTTGTCATCGCCTGTGTACACAAGACAGGATATAACTAAGCAATTGAAATTGGCTGTAATTTGTTTAAGTGCCAGTTGGTAACTGAACAGAGTGTCAATCTGGTTATAAGAATTAAATAAATTGGAGCCAATATTGAATGATATAGCCATGTACTATGGTTATTATATCAGTAAAAGTAGCTACAGTTATTAAATAGCTTACCTGTGAAACAAGTGAGAAATAATGGCTTTATGTTTGAATCTCAAAAGTTCTTTAATTTTTTTAATACAATTTTCTGGTCATACTTCAAGGAAATGAACAAGATACTAATCTCAACAGGCCTTTCTTTTGCATTACTTATGGCATTTGTTTGTTTTCATGTTAAAGAAAATATAATCTGTTTACTTCAATTTTTTTCAAGGAGTTCAAAGCAGCATAACATTGTTTATTAATGAATTAATGAGAAGCAAACTTATAGCCTTCAGTACAGATGGCAGTGATGTTCTGTCAATGAACAAGCATTACAGCAATGACTGCAAGTTCATTCACACACGTGTAAACCACTCCACAGAACTTTAATTTTCTAATGAACAAAAGTTGGCCCATCCTTTTGCAACTGGCTTTACATCGCTTTGTTATGTAAAAATGGCACATCCATTTATTACCACAGTAATGCATTAAATTCCCACCCCCAGAGCACCACACAATGACCCATCAGGGGATTTGAAGATGCACAAACTGCAAGCAATAGTGACTGGAAAGAAAAAGTATCCAGGTTTGCAGTACACTAAGAAGAGGAATGAATCTCTCTACATATGCTCTTTTTGCACTGTTGCACTTCACAAAGGAGAATGTTTTGAGTGGTACCACACATTGAAACACTATTAGGAAACCTAGGAGTACACTAATAAAATTTTATTCAAACATATTTTGTGTATTTTGAGAAAGGTACAGCCATTTAAACTGAAAGGGAGGGTGTTTCGTTTAACCCTGCAGTGCTCACGCGGCGTCTGACAGACGCCAGACCAGATTCATTTCGCCATATTTAGAATACCTATGAGGCCATTGTGCTGATCTGCCATCTACCTTTCGGTCAACTACTCTTAAATAACATATCCAAGCGGCAACCCTCCAGTTTTCGCCTATCAAGAGTGGAGTGACGTTATTGTTGCAAAAATGTAGATGGCGTCTGTGAGACGCCGCGCGAGCTTTACTGTTACAAGGTAAGTTACTGGTTTAAAACAAATTTCTTGCAGAAACTAGTGATCATAAACCTACAATACCAATCTTTTCTGATGGAAATTATTTATCTTTAGGCTTGGCAATGAGTGGAAAGGAGAAAATATATCATAATCTTTCTGATCCAAATGATTGGAAGATAGCGCAAAGTTGCTAGAAGAAGAAGAAAGAACTTGATTGCGATAGTGATCCTAAAGAAGACATTGCAGAGTCTAGAAGTGAGTCTACGGACACTGAACAAGAAACAGATGATGATAATGATTATAGTGAATGTGATAGGCCTAAATATTTCGTAGGGCGGGACAAAGTTTCGAAATAGAATAAGAAGAGATCAGTAACTAGTAGTAAAAGTTGTTATACCTACACAGTCTTAGGACAATAATAATTTAAAATTATTTAAAAATGGTTACATGCCTAACAACATTGTTTTATTGTTAATTAAATAAAGTCATAATGTGCTAATATTGATTTGTGTCCAATATGATTAGTTAAATGTTCATTTTCAATAAATTGACTTAATACACATATTTTAAACTAAGAAATGTATGCAAAACATGTTCAATAATATTAAGTAAACTATGACGACCCTCAATAAACAAAATGAACACTCAAAACAACATAAAACAATAGAAACAATGTAAAACACGAACGGCGTCTCTTAGACGCCGCGCGAGCTTCTATGTCCTAAAATGGCGTGCGAGCACTGCAGGGTTAAAGAGCAGGTACCCAACAGGGTAAATGTCCGGGCAACACACAATGGTCAGCAGCTCAGCTGTCGGTCAGCATGGTGTTAAGAAAGTTAAATAAGACTGAAGGAGATAATGCACAAATGGAGGTTATAACCGAAGAGGAATGGATCCAGTATTATAAAAATCTTTGGTTTAATCTGGATGGTGAATTATCAGAAAGGCATGAAGAACCAAATGAGAAAATTAACTTACTAATTCTAGAGGAACTAGGGACTTTTCTGGAGAAACAAAGGACCAGAAGGAATAAATATAGAATTGATAAACAATGGGGGATTACCACTGAAATTACGTCTTCATCTTTTTAATGCCTGCTGGATCGCAATGAGAATTCTCGATATATGGCTATAAGCTAATGTATCTCCTATTTTAAAAAAGGAAATAGAAATAAACTCTCAGATTATAGGATTATTAGCATGTTAAATTCAAAGTTTAAAATTTATGCAGGAATTTTGTACAATAGACTACAGCCTGAGACACTGTTTTAGAACAGATTCAATATTTTAACTGTTTGGGGTGTGAACTTCCATTTGATAATTATATATATATATATATATATATATATATATATATATATATATATAATGAAATGAGAAATATCAATTAATGTGTGGCACAATCATAAGAACATTAAAAGCAACATGGGTAGATATGCTACTCGTTTGATGTTCTACAAAGTTATGGCGGTACCAGTTCTATTATTTTTTTAGTGTTTGACATAAAGATTACAGCCTTATACAGGCTACCAAAATGTAATTTCTAAGAGCATTATTAGGTCACACAAGAATAGATAAAATTATAAACCAAGAAATATGGAAAAAATTAAACATATTTGCAGTACAGGATAAAATGATAAAATACCAGGAGATATTAGGAAGAACACCTGCAGAGAATTGAAGGGCTTAGTGGAATAAGGGGTTATCCCTCAAAGTTGTGCTTTTGAGATATTTAGTATTTTATTAGATTTTCCATAACTCAAGGTTTTGAACTAACTTTCTGCAAATGTAGGACACAATATTTTAATTTATAATATTAGAAACTTTTACTTAACTTCTAGATATCATACAATATTTACAACAGAAGTGTCAAACAAAACTTTCAAACATCAGTATCAAATGAATCATGTTCATTGTTCTCTCCCACTTCACACATATTGTCTAACTTCAAATTTAAATAAAAGTCACAGTACACAAGGGGTATGAACTTCAACAATGAAGTTATGTCATGAAAAAAATAATATTGAGATAGATCCATACACTACTTCCCTTATTTTAATTACTAACCTGAACCCAGGTTTCGGTGAGCCTTCCCACCATGTTCACTCCATAGATGGAGTATAACTGATGAACATGGTGGGAAGGCTCACTGAAACCTGGGTTCAGGTTAGTAATTAAAATAAGGGAAGTAGTGTATGGATCTATCTCAATATTATTTTTTTCGTAATATTAACTTCCCTGTATAAACTTTCTAAAATTCTATATATTATGTCATGAAATTTAGCTGCCTTGATTGGCCTCCCATTGGGGTACTTTGGTTCGAAAACTGTGCCAGCGATTTTCTATGGCTTTCCTTTTCCGTTCTGAAAGCTGATGGTAGAGTAAGTGCCTAAATCACTGTATGTGAAACACACGTCCACTTTATGCCCACCCTCGAATCTTAGAATCGATGCTTTTCGGAAGTCCACATTTCTGACAGAATGGGATTTTTTTTTCTGTTTGTTAGTTTGCTTGTTAATGGAGCCAGACTAACAAAATCTTCTTTCCTCATTTCTAGTACAATGAATGGTTTATTTTTTCTTGCATTTCATATGAGATTTGCCCACTCCTGAGGTGTAGGGTATATACATAGTGGGTAGGTCGTTTTAGTTTTTCGATGATGCCAAAATCAGCATCACATGGCAAATACGTATAGCCTGGAACTAGGGTCCATTTCTAAAATGTCAGAAAGGAGAACACTTCTTCGGTAATCTAGCATAGTATAAAACTTCAGGCATAGGTGGCTGGACAGCAGATATTACATGGTATAACCCTGACTAATTTTACTTAATAACTGCATTTATATAAAATAAATGATTATACACTGCTTTATTGCTTTTTGAAATGTACTGAAATTCTTTGATCCACTGAGGATTAAAAGAAGTCTTTCGTTTTGGCATTCTGGTAATTGAAGAAAAACACGGCAAACTGCAAAGAATGTACAATACAAATGGAGACTTGAACAACAATCAACAGCAGGGCCGTGGAAAGAAAGCAAGGGCCCCAGGGACAAATTTTCCCGGGCCCCCGTCAAATATTAAATTCACTACCCAACTCGCCCTTTATAATGTATGCAACAAAAAGATTATGTAATGATATTACATAATTATGAAGTGCCAGAATGGCACCGGTACTTTATGAGATTGTCTGGTAGATAGGACTGTCTAACTGTCTGTCTGTGTGTCTGTAAGCTCGATAACTCAAATACGCTTTATCGGATTTTCATTAAACTTGGTTTACCGTTTATAACGCCCATGGGATGAAGCCTATTGATTTTGGACCAAATCGGTTACTTGATGCCAGGCACGAAACGGAAAAATACATTAAAATGTTCTAGTTAGGAACAATTTTATCTGTATGTACCAGTTTAATCTTTTGAAAATTATGATTTAAATGCCGAACGTTAGTGAGGCCTACTGTTGAGTCCAAAAAGATTTCTGCTTCTATTTTTAAAAAATAGCAATTTTTCTTCAAGAATAATCCGTTTCAGATTAACTGATTAATTCCGGAAAGGACAATGTAGATAAAATAAACACATTAAACATAACTTAACATATAGCCTAACCGATTCTATTTTAGAGTAAATTTAGAAAGTAAAAAATAAAACCTGGTCGGCCGGGCCCCCCTTGGAGCCCGGGCCCCGGGGCTGCAGCCCCGGCTGCCCCTCCCTCTCGTCGGGCCTGATCAACAGTACGGCCAATGCCATGTACTGCATCAAACAAATGATAGTACGGTATCATCGTATGGACAAGCGTACCAACGTTAGGAATAAATTCAGAATTTTCCACAGCACCAACTAAACAAATGATAGTATCGACAAGCGTGCCAACCTTAGGATTGGCAGGAACATACGGGAAAACACAAATTTTATTAATACCCTTTACCGATCCATCAGGGTCTCGAAAAGGGGGACAAATCAACGTCCAGCATAAAGCTGCACCAGATGGAGGACTGCTTAGCAAAAAGCCTTGCAGTCCGGCCAAAAGCCGGACGTCTGGCGACCCTACCTGGAACCAGGAACCTGTGTTCTATGCTCTCAAACCAGCCCATTTCAATTATGTACATCCACATACACATGATATACATGTGATATGAAAGCTGCTCCCCCATTGGTCAGTCCAGTAAACAGCAGACCAATCAGGATGAGGGTTTCAAAGAGGAGTGGGATAGCCTCCATATTCCACTCAAAAAATGTTGACAACAGTTCCAAGGACTTTTATTGTCCTCTCCAACTTTTCAGGGGGGCTATCCCACACTCTAAGAGTACTCTAAGAGTACAATAAACTACGAGGGGTATTCCGAAAGTAAGTTTCGTAAATGTATGGCAGGAGCGGCGTATTCACCAGGGGAACTAAACAAACGCCAGACGAATCCCCACCCGTGGCTGGTTCCACGACGGAAGTGGCGTCAGCGGAGGAGGCATGACGCAGGCGCACTGCGCCGTACAAGAGCGAGTCGCAGCAGACTGGCGTGCCCGCGGGTATTAGTGTACCGCTCACGATGGCACGAGAGATTTGGCGCCACTGCCATGTACCGCTATCTCCCCTCTTTCAAACGAGCCATTGCTGCAGCCGCTGAACCTTTTATTGTCCGAGATAGAGCTGTTTGAAATTGATCTCCCGATTTCCGTCCCCGCAAAGTGCGGCCTCCACGAACCCATCTCGCACAAACCTTATGGAACATCAATTTGTCACTCAAAATGGTCTGTATGGAACCTTTAGTAATGTCAGGAAGCTGAGGTGGAGCAGGCTGTGCGCCAATTCCTTGCATCGCAGGGCACCGAGTTTTACTACAGTGGGTTCTTCAAACTGATCGCACGCTACGACAAATGTCTCAATGTCGCTGGCGACTATGTCGAAAAATAGTGCACGGTGTATAGGTCATGCTGCCATGCTGTATTGCTTTTGGGTCAGTAAAGTGTCCGTGTGACAAACTGACGAAACTTACTTTCGGAATACCCTTTGTAACACTAGATGAACTCAGGTTATTACATAATATGCAACTAGCTCATTTACGACCAAAGTGAGGGATACCCCCTTATTCCACTAAGCCCTTCAATTGACAGTTCAAGGATTTTAAAAGAGATGCCACACTACAGACCTACAGGCAGAAGAGTTCCAGGAAGACCTAGACTAAGACGGATTGAGGCCAGAACAGGCCGATTAGTTTAATCCCTATTAGGAAGAAGAAGAAGAAGAAGAAGAAGAAGAAGAAGAAGACAAAGAAAAAGAAGATGAAGAAGAAGAAAACGATGAAGAATAAAACGAAGAAGAAGAAAAAGAAGGAAATGCAATTATAATTTTAAAATCACAGTAAATGTTTTATAAATCCTTTTTCAACTTACACATTAACACTGTACACTTAACACACTGTTTTTTCATATGTGAAATACAAAATACATCATAGCAGTAAAGATTTCCATTAAATTATTGTAAACTTTAACTTATTACTATGAAACATATTCATAATTTTACAGAAAATTATAAAACATTATGTTACATTGTACATGCCATGAATATCAAACAAAAACAAATCACCTGCATGTAACATGAATTTGCCTATTTTGTTAACAATGATGTTAGTTGAGCATACAAGATTCATAGGTGGGCACCATATATTTGATGTTTATGAAGGCATCCTCACCACCATACCTCTCTAACACTTCCAATGTTTCTTGAACCAAATCTCCAACATTTTCATGATTCATTTGACTGTAGTCAATAGCATCTCCCAAGTTCACTGCAATACAAATCAAGTGATTGAATTTATGAGTAGCCTATACATAACATTTAAAAAAATAGAATAACATAACAGGGGTTGCCAAACTCCCTAACCTATGGAGTTATTTCTGATTTCCAGTAGTGTAGCTTGTTATTGTGTTCTGGGTAAACAGGATTTTAAAATATGAATTTATAGGTAATTTTTCAAATGATACACAAATTCCCATTGTATTAGTGTTTTAAATAATAAAATAATGTTAATATTTTGCACATGGATTCAATTTTGTGTATACCTATATAAAGTATATTATTATTATTATTCTTTTTCATCACTTGTTTGTGAGTTCTTCTGTTGCATCGGCGTTTTTCGCAAGATGCAGCATTAATTTAAGCTCTTTTGTTCCCATTCCTAGTTTTTTTTAGTCCTGTCATCGTCCATTTAGGTACAATTCCATTTGTAGACATTATTAACGGAATTGTTATTACCTCATCTTGTCGCCACAATTCCTTAACTTCTACACACAGTGACGTATATTTATCTATTTTCTCATTGAAATATCTTTCCAAGTTATGGCTATTAGGTATACCAATCTCCACCAAATATGTTGTTCTCTTTTCCTTTTCTAATAAAATAATGTCTGGCCTGTTGTGTGACACTGGCCTGTCAGTTATCACTGATCTGTCCCAATACAACTTGTAGGCTGTGTTCTCCACAACTGGATCTGGTTTATACTCATAGTATGGTTTTATCTCTTGAGTAAGCCCACATTTAAAAGCTAACGCTTGATGCACTATATCAGCCACCTGATTGTGGCGCTTAAGATATTCATTCGAAGTGAGCGCCTGGCAGGCTCCCGTGATATGTTGGATTGTTTCAGAGGCATTCCGACATCTTCTGCAGATATCATCTTGGATGTCTGCCTTGATTATATATTTTAAGTAATTTTTGGTTGCTACAACCTGGTCCTGTATCGCTACCATGAAGCCCTCTGTCTCTGCAAATATATCTCCATCTTGAAGCCAGGTGTTTGATGCTTCCGGCTCAACATGTGGTCTGTGAAGGTCATATGCATGTCTTCCATGCAGCTCTTTCTGAGCCCATGTACTGTATATATTTGAGATTCTAACATCTTCTATTTCAATTTCCTCCATTCCCGCATGCTGTAGGTTAAGAGGCGTGTAGTTGTTATCAGCCTGCACTCTAATCTGGTGGAGCTGTGTATTTTGTTGTACAAAATATCGTTGAAGATTTATAATTTGCCGCTTACAACAATATTTGACATCAACTAGACCCCGCCCCCCTTTATTCCTTGGCAATATTAGCCTCTCTATTGCTGACTTAGGGTGGAGGACTCTGTGCTTGGTCATCAACACTCTAGTTGCTCTTAATACTTTTTCCAATTCAGTGTCCGGCCATTTAATTATTCCAAATGTACAGTCGGTCAAATAAAAAACGTTGGGCGGTATTTGATTAAGTATCACGAACGAGCATATGCGCATGTACAGGAAGACTTAAGGTTAGGTTCACACACGCCTCTTGTCTATCCATGTATTTTCTTGATTATTTAGTCAGTTTTGTTCCAAAACAAACATGTATAGAAGGCTGTGGCTATATGCCTCAAATCCGCCATATTCTTGGTTGCAAATTGTTATAATATTAATAATTAATAGATTCGCGAGGAATATGTTTATTCAAGGAGCATTTTTTAAAGATTTTATTTTATAATACCGGTACTTGTAGTGCAAAATCAATAACTTACGCTCAGCATCTGCAACCAATCTTAGCATCGAAATACGCGTCCGGCCAGATCAACGTTTGCTATGAAAACTTCCGGTCGCATTATAGTAACGTTCCCACCTCTGAGCTTCTTTTCATAAATATGGAACCTTCTCGCTGCTTCAGAGACCGAAAAATGCAGGTCAATTACAGCCCTAACCACACTTTCTCTCACGTTAGCATTTGTATGTGGCGATGACACAAAGCAAAATGAATTATGACAATGCATTAAGTTGAATATCGTGTGTTGCGATTTCCGCGATGTTCAGTTTTTCCCTCCTTGTTCATATTTTCCCTCCTGCCGCATGGCCTCATATGTTCCGAAAATGACCTGTATTTTGTGTTTTTTATAGGAAACTTGTGAACTAATGCGTCAAAACTTTAATTTTAGCAGCATACGAGTCCCGACGTTTTTTATTTGACCGACTGTATATGTCAAAACCAGGATAGCAAATGTGTTAATTGCCTTGAATGTGTTTTTACCATTCAACAGGGCCTTAAGGATCATAGTTACCCTGTTCAGGTATATTTCTCTTGTCTTTTTCCGGATTTCACTATGGTCAATTCTCTTAGATTGCATCACTCCAAGATATTTTTATCGGTCCCATTCTGTCATGGCCGAGAAGGGGTCTTCTGTGTCTGTTCTAAATGTGTGGGATATAACTTTTCCTTTCTCTATGCAAAGGGTCTTACATTTATCCAACCCAAATGACATACATATAGAATCAGAAAATCGTTTGGTAATCTGTAGTAAGTCATTTAGTTGTCTTTCAGTCCCTGCAAACAATTTAATGTCATCCATATACATTAAGTGTGTCAGGGTATATGTTGAATGTCTCTACCTTTGATTCTATATCCATATCTGGAGTCATTCAGCATGTTAGATAAAGGATTCAGAGATAAACAAAACCACAACGGGCTTAAACTGTCTCCCTGAAAAATACCTCTCCTAACAGGGATCTCTTCCGATGTTATTTTAGTGTTTCCAAGGTTAACATTCAGTGTGGTTACCCATAACCGCATCATATATTGAAGCAAGGATATCACTTCAGGGTCGATTTTATAGATTTCTAGTACCTTTATTAACCACGAGTGCGGCATAGAATCAAAAGCTTTTCGATAGTCTATATATGCCATATAAATATTCCTCGATTTATTGACTGCCTGCTCGGTAACAACAGAATCTATTGCCAGGAGTTCCTTACATCCTTTCGAGCCTTTAGCACATCCTTTCTGCTCTATGGCTAACAAACTGTGTTCATTTAAATGATTATTAATCTTTCCTGAGAGACATGCAGTCATGATCTTGTACAAAGTGCACAAACAAGTTATAGGTCTATATTTTGATGGATCACTAGTGTTCTTATCCTTAGGTAGAAGGTACGTGATTCCACGGCACAGGTATGGTGGCACCTTTCCTGGGTTTCTTAAAAAATCTGTGAAGCACTTCGCTAGCTTTGCATGCGTGGCTGGTAGTCTTTTTATCCAGAAATTATGTATTCCGTCTGGTCCAGGGGCTTTCCAATTCTGAGTTTTGTTCACCGCTAAAGTGACATCTTCATCTGAAATAGTCACCCTGTCCATTACCGGCACAATTTCATTCCTTTCCATCTCCAGTCTAATCCATGAGACCTTATCATCATGCTCTGCATGTCTGGACCACAAATTCAGCCAATATTCATCAACTTCACCTCGTGCAGGTGGGGTTTCCTCTCCAGTTTCACCTTCAGTGGCTCGCAGTTGACGGTAAAATGCCTTTTGATTATACTGAAAGAGTGAGTTGTTATTTTTCCTCTTTGTAGATTCACGGTACCTTCACAGTCTTTTTGATTTGACAGCCAACCTCTGACGCAATGTGTCCAACAGTTCCTCTGGTGTCTCATTTTCTGGGTCATATTGGGTATGTTTTACCATTTCAGTTTGCAACATTCGGAAGGCTTTCATAACTTTCTTACTTCTATTGCCAGCAATATATTGGGTTATCTGACCAATTTTCTTTCTCAGATTTTCAATATCTCTCAATAACCTATGTTCCCATGCTGGTATCCTTTTTTTTCCTTGATAGTTCTTCTCTCTCTTTATATTACCTCCCATATATCCGGTGACTGCCACTCCTGCTACATATATTATATTCTGTATTGCCTCAAAATCACAATGTTCATGCGACATATATTCAGCTACAATAGTGTTCATTTTCCCCGCCGCTATGGCCAATTTCTTAGAATTATTCTGCCTGGATAAAGCAGGCCGCTCCACAGAGTTCATACCTCCAAACTCAGCCATAGCTGTGTGAAACTCTAATCTTAGTCTCTCCAAATCTACATCATCATCAATTTGAATATTATTGGATTCTGGAACGTTTAGGTCGTCTGGGTTTGAGTCTCCATCAGGTCTTGGATTCTGGCCATGATTTGGGTCTTCATCCAACATCTGTACATTAGCTCGACTTCTATCTTCAGTTCTATCTTTCAGTTCTTGCTGTTCTATTTCCCTCGCAGTCTCAGCCTTGATTTCCTCTAATCTGGCAGCGGGTATTAGATTATTTTTAATTATTGTTCGTCTTTGATCTGCTATTCTCTGTTCAGTCACTTTTACATGGGGAAATCTCTCAACAAATAATGCAAACAATTCTTGGCGGTAAATATTGATAGTATCCAGTTTTGTAATTTTGTAGTAACACCGCATGATATAGGAGTTCATCTCATCAATCCACTTCATGCGTTGTCTTGTTTTACCTGCCTTAGTGGTCTCCTGACTTACAGGGGAAACATGTCCAGCAGTTTGAGATTGATTAAGACCATTATTAAGACCATTTTCTGTGGCACCATAGTGTTTATTATTATTATTATTATTATTATTATTATTATTATTATTATTATTATTATTATTATTATTGTTATTGTTATTATTATTATTATTACTACTACTACTAGTAGTAGTACTAGCAGGGGCGTATTCAGAGGGGGGCTGAGGGGGCTACAGCCCCCCCCGAAACGTTAAGTAATGCTAATATGTTGCACATAAGAACATTTTAATTTGACAAATAGGTCTAGTAGACAGTATAATAAATTGCACATCCTGACAAAATTCAGCCTAACATCGAATTTTTACCTGAAATTTGTGAAATATGCTCCGGAAAAATGAGGTATGCTCTATTATTTAAGTAAATGTAATACTGTACTAGACGTTCTGTTGTTGGCTGAATTACATCACGAATTTTAAAAGATAGTATAATTCTTATGAATTACATAATAAAAATTAAAATAAAACAAGGTTAAGTTATTGCAATAAATTTTAGTAAATTGAAAAATAATGAATATAACGTTGCTTTAATATTATATAATCGGTTACAAAAAAATATAGTCTATTTACTATCAACAAATTTTATAGTCGATTTCCAAAACATTCACTTAGCCAAATAGTTTTTTTTTTTTTAAATTAACAGAGACATGCACAATATTTGACATCTCTCATAATATGCTGTTATAAATGTGACAAATTGGTTAAATACACACACATATTTTAATATTGAGCAAATATGATGCATCATTGCAAAACTAACAAAATATGCAAAATTAAACCATAAATTTCTTAATATTTCTTTGACACCTTGTAATAATTTGCATTATTAAAAATATGATTTTCATAAATTTCCGGGCCCTGATGATAACAGTGTTAGACTAAAAAAGCCCCTCCCGAAAAAATATCTTGGATACATCCCTGAGTACTAGTCTTAGTAGTAGTATTAGTATTAGCATTAGTATTAATCATTATTAATTATTATATTATCGAAATTGACTGGATAAACTAAACTACATAGATTAAAAAATAAAGTATAAGGTTCAACTTAAAAAGAAATCCCTAGTTCACTATTTACCTTGTACTTCACATTTCATACAATAGATTCGAAAACAGTGTCATCCATGGAATTTTCCATACTTATTAGATTAAAACATGTGACACATAAACAATTACAAGTTTAAAATAAACTAACATGGCACTCAATGCCGGGTCAGCAATGACTGAGGAATGCAATGTTTATGTTATTGTACCCTTCCCTTATTTATTCTACTGTCCAGCTTCTGGCTCAGGGCCTCTTCAAGGGAGGAGGTAACTGAAGAGACTAGATTTTCAAAATTCTATCCAGTCTCTTTGGTGGTGACTTTATGCTGCTCTTGCAAAACAAATTAGCCTGTCTTCGCAAAGAGTAGGTTAACATTTAGTGGGAAAAATCATATAACTCACACTTGATGAGACTCAATGGGCTGAACCATCACTTAGTCTCAGCTCATTTTTACTGCTGCATCGTGAGATTTTGATGCTGCCTAAGCAATCGGCATCACAAGTTGACACATAATAGCAGGAGGTGTTGGAGTATGCAGTGGTGAAAAATATTCTGTATGACAGGGCTAATGAGTTTATAATGAATAAGGTTGATGCTGCCTTTACTTATTTGTTTATGAATCCACTTATTTCTTGTATCATTCAGGTAGACTCAGTCTCAAAATCTACCCTTACGCTACGCCACTGCTGAATTCCAAAAATTATGTGGAATAGGCTTACTGCCAAGGTCAGAGTGAAATTTGTCATGTGACGAAATTTATATGTTACCTGAATCAATAGTCCACGATATGTTGCACATACTTTCTCACATATGCATACTGGTATATGTTAAGATTTGAATTATTCAGGTTTCTGGATTTACAAAAGAAACTGGTATGTAGGCCTACCATTAAAAATTGATGTACAACCTTTACATAATGGTCATATCACGTGTTTAGGTTTATCAGTAGGCTAGGTTCTTGTAATAATTCGTTGGAGCACATTGTAAGAATGGAGGGAGAGAGAGTTCCTTGAAAGCCCTTGATGAACTTCCTGAAGGTAGAAGGAAGCTAGGTCAGCCAAGGAAGCAGTGGATTGATGATGTAAGAGAAGATGTGCAAGCACTGGTGATCTGAAGTTGGAGGAGGCATACCACAGATATAGCTGAGGCCAGGATCCTACAAGGACCATACCACCAGGAGAGTGAGTGAGTGAGTTCATCAGTTGTAGTCAACAAGAGTGATGGTGGATTAGAAAACAAGGAGCGTTTTTGTCTCATACTGAGGCAGCAGTCCAGTTGGAAAAAGTGATGGCTTATTACCAAACTGAAATGATGGCCAAACTCATGGTTTTAAAATGCCTGTCAATGGCAGTAAACACAAACATCATATAAAACTCCTCCCTCCAAAAAAAAAAAAAAAAAAAAAAAATTAATAGTTCTTGAGTGTAAAAGAAGTGTTCTATAATTCAATTTATATGGTAAATAAATGGCCAGTTGTGAAACATACACCCGTAGCATATAATCTGCGTTAGTGTATATACTGTTACCTTAATTTCCAGATTATCCACATCTGAGGCTATACAACAGCATACATTATGAGTGATTTACATGAATAACCAAGTTTGTATGAGAAACTAAAGACTAATAATAAGACTATGATTAAGACTAAGCGTAATAATTAATTAAAACATACCAGTATAGGACCATCCAGTGTTTGTTTCTTTAAAAAATCAAGGGGTACTCTTGCTTTTGACTTGACGGAACATTGCCAGACTTACCCACATATTTAGAATGAAAGTGGAATCACACAAATTATGAATAAGATTATATAAATTTAAGACCTCTGAGGTAGAGTCAGTCTTTACACATCAGTTCTACCTGTAAGCTGCAATTTAGTCTATGATATGCTCACAAAGTTTCTTGCACTTTTAGCCAGAACCCGCTAAATTTAAAATCAAAAGATGCTAAGTCTCTATTTTCGAGAGCTGGGGGCTGCAAGGGTTATGGTAGACAACACATTCTAATATAATTAGGTAATGAACAGAAGAAATAAAATTGTATATAAACTTTGAGATAAATCGTAAATGAAATACTCCTCTATCGATTGGTCATGGGTTACGCAAATTTGAGCTCAGTTAATGGTAGTTTTCCAGCAGTAGTCCTTTTGTCACATGCAGTTTTTAGAACCCTATAACAATATTTATATTTTATTTTATGCTCACTCATCTTAAAACATACCATTTTTGTTCTTGAACATGTTGAAGATAGGCAGAATCTGACGATAATAAGGCACCAAAGCTTCACCCACCATGTCAGCTGACATTACTAAACTCTGGATAACTTTAAGAGTTGTACAGACTATCTCCTTCTTTCTTGTATTTAGTGCAGCTGGAAAATAAAAACGAGTTTCTTTAAAACCAATAAAGAAGACTTATTTGAAACATCTTATTAGATGTGGTTCACAGCATTTTGTTTTGTAAGTGATTCATAAGTAATTTTATTACTGTCATTGAACACTGGAAGTGCTCTCAACATTGTCATAAACTGTTGACAAAACTAATATTATAAAACAATATAAATCAATAGTGATGTCAAAAAAATGCATGCACATTATAAAACTGTTTCTCACCCAGCCAACCCAAGAAATACGTAAGCCTACTGAAAACATACTCAATTTAAAAATGGCAAATGGAAAGGTAGGTCTATTGAGCAACTTTATTGTCATAGATAAATTATTATTTTTAGTCTTAATTAATGTACATGCTGATATATTGATAAATTTCTATTCTATTCTATTCTATTCTGAATTATACTGCCTGGTATGGTAAGAATGTACAGTTCCTTGATGGTTGCATTTTGGTCTATGTGCTTGCCAAGGAGTCCTATGCAGAGGCTTTAAGAACCCAATTACTCATATCATTTACAGAATAGTAGGCCTACAATGAGCACCTGGAAAGAAAAAGAGACTTAGCAGCCTGTCACACAGAGCATCGAACGATCAAGACCAACCGACTGCCATCGAGCACTCTCGACTATATTTCTGTTCCTTGTCACACAGCATCGAGCGTCATCGATCAATGGAAATATTATGAGTTATGTACCTATATGATTTTACTAGGTCTACTCATCACTGTGTATTAGAGGTGTATTATTAGGCCTACATCTGCTTATCTCCTGCACAATATCATACTACATGTGTAGGGATGTAGGGTTTAATATTAGGCCTACTATCTCAGGCTACATCTGTTTACTTCAAGCTTCACCAGTTGGTCAAGCAAAGAGGTTTGTTGTTTGTTATAGCTCGATTGCCCACTGCTAGGTGCTACAACTCGATGTATATTTGTATTTGTACAATTAAATTACATAAGAAGATATCGTTTTAAGTGCCTTAATTGATTCGTGCAATTCTATTTCATTCAAATGTGAGTCCAAAACGACATTATTGTGTAAGTTAAATATTCCAGCATCAAATCTGAAATTCAGGTGGATACGAAGCTTCGGAGTGCTGCCACCATTTGCCATCGACTGTCGATTGAAAAACAGACAGGTTTGGTTTCACAGACCAGTTGATCCCTCTCGCTCATTGTTGATCGCTGGCGATCGATGCTATGTGACTGATACCACTGCTGTCTATAGGTTCGTTATATCGGTCACTAGATTGATCCATTGTGACAACCCCAGTGTGTCGTAGCCTTCTACAACACCTCTCATTTCTTTTTAAACTCATGATTACCAATACTTTTAAATAATAAGGTGAGATGATAGAAAATAATACTCTCCGCCATTTTTCATGCCCAGTCTAACAATCTTACAATCAGATTTAATGGTTTCTTGTTTTATTGAATGCGAGGGAAAGAAATTAGTAGGCCTACTTTTAGTTGCCGGATTCAGATTGATCTAAATCTGTTTCTCACATTGAGATCATCATGTAAATGCAGACTCAGTGGAGAATTATTTTTTTATAAGATTCTTTGAAAATGGAGGAATGGATCAGATTAAGAACAAATTCAATTCCATCCTGGTGCATGCCCACTTGCACAGCCATTCGTCATGTGATCTTATCAGCTCATCAACCAGTTTAATATTACATTAAAAAAAAACACACACACACACACTACTACTATTATCTCACTCTTTTAAGCCATGAGCCTTTGTTTTTGGTGACCACAAATTATTAATGTAATTCATACTTTTTAATCACAGAATAAATATGGTGAAAACAGGGAAGCCACAGAAATAGGTATACATAACCAGTTAACCCGTACAAAAGTCTCAATAGACTCCCAAAAATTTCCATAAAAACAAGGAATGTACTGAGTTGGGATTGGAACAAAATTATTATTTTTTTAAATTTAATCAACAACAAACATATATAATAAGTCTAATTAACAAAACAAATCTGTTTGTTTACACATAAAATATCAATGAGTTACTTAGTAATTAAACATAGTAATTGGTGTAAGGATATTGCTGATGACAAAGTACTAGTAAAAAAATGAACTGCCTATAACATGTGCACAATGCTCTTGTTATTAATAGTAGGCTAACCTTCCAAAGTTTAATATAACATTAGTTCTGAAACTGAAATGACCATGATCTCAGACAGGTTTGAACCGAGAATTTTCTATTAATTCCCCCATTGCTCAATTATATATTGCCCTGATTCGTATGCCATATTCAATATGTTCTGATAAATATCTCTGATTATTCCATTTTATTCTTACTATTTTTGTTTCTTTTACCAAAGTTGATCCACATTGCATTAAAAGAGGGATAATGAACTAGTTACATGCACAAAAATCTGGATCAGAGCATTTCTTAGTGCTAATGAATCAGTGTCCCATGGTTCCAATTTTCATAGGATGAAACCTTCTCTAGGGTACGGTGTGAATAATTTTAGTCAATAGAACTAAATTCTTAGTATCAAACTTATATTTGTATATTATATTATAGTAGGCCTAAACTTAAATCTTTAAGAATTTTCAAAATGATTACAGTAAATGAACTCTATTTTAATACTGTAACTGATACCTACCATAGTTCACATGATCGGAATTAGGTACTGAGATAGATAAATTTACACTATTTAGTAAGCAACTTCACAACCATTAATTTTTCAAAGAATCCAACTCATTTTAATTATTGCTAACTTCAGAAATCAAGTTCAAAAATAAATGGTGCAAAAATATGTTGCACAAACTTTCTCGCATATAGCCTACATGTTAAGGGCTAGCACAGAAAAAAGTAAATTATAGGGAAAATTAAATTTTATTTGTTACATTTTCATAAAACTAAGAAGTATCTAGAACGGAAACCATCAGAGTCATGTTCAATGCCTTTACCGTGAAATAATAATAATAATAATAATAATAATAATAATAATAATGAATGACAGTAAAACTGCATATTATTAGTACTACTAGTACTATTACGGGAAAATTCAAATATAAGTCGCACCTTGGGATGAATCGGCACCACCCAACCCACCCACCGATGCAGTTTCTTTTATACCACGATCTAGCGAATTCTTCTCTCCTCGTATTATGAAGAAACTCGTAATTGGACGTTGGAGTTTGACGTCATACCACTAGAAGAGAGGTGACAGGCTGACAAACTTCGCGGGAGATATAATATGCCACATTTTCGAAACCTACAAACAGTGTATCGTACATTATTCGAAAATGCAAGGGCGCTTCGCTACGGCTGCCGCCTCCACTTCGCGCACTTAACTATGTGGTTAGTGTTGTGCATTATTTAGCTATATGTAGAGGTGGATACAAGGCACTTGCGACAATATATAAGGATAGTGGGTGGAAGGTACTTGCGACAATAAATAAGGACAGTTGGTCACTCTGCTTCGCTCAGAAACAAAATACATCACACAGTCCGTGCAAATGTGAATATCGAATGGGCGGAACTTAAGGGGCGACTTATAATTGAATTTTGCCACAACTACTACTACTACTTAGGTTATATTGCACGCAACTGCATGCGTGAACCATTAGTCTATAGTAGCAACTCATTCGTGTCATATGATTCTATTGTTTAGTGATGTCTTCTTTTGTGATATTCAGTTTAATCGATTACAATATGCAGTGACATAGCGGCGATGAGTTATGGAAAGTAAACATGTCCTACAAACCCGGCGTTTGCCTTTGCGAATGAGGAAACCATGAAAAACCCAAGTCAATTTGGGCGGCCACAAGGTTTGATTTGAACTCAGGACCTCTTCCCTGTTAACCCATATCACCTCGCTGTAATTGGTTTTGGTGTGTTCATTGCGACTGAGCTAAACTGATTGCATTTCACAACAATAAGTGTTTCTTGTTACTAGGGGCAACAAAATGTCATTCATATTTTAATTGACATGTTTGTTCTGAAATTCGCATTTAAGCCCTACTTATTTCGTTTTTATCTTGATATCTATTAAACGTATAAAGAAATGTGTTAAACAAAAAAATGTTCATTTTAATTTTCTCTACAACTTTACTGTGGTAGGTTTTCGTGTATCGCCTACTGTAATGGATATAATCTAGAAAAATTGAAAATGGGTACGAGTAAAGTACCCCTTAAGTCATTTTTGCAGAAATACAGATATAGCCATTTTATTAGTCATAGATAAGAGTTTCCAATTTTAAATTTTTTTTAAATCGTTAGAGCCATTTTTTCAAACATCAAAATTTTTAAAAAAGTTTTCATGAAAAGTCCCCTTAATATTTCAGTTGTAAAACTAAATTTCTGGGCGGCTCGACAAAATTTTGAAAAAGTCCTTAATTCAAAAAATGAAGTAAATACAATGAACCGTTTACCCGCTCTGCTTGTCCACAGACAGACGGACAGACAGACAGACAGACAGACAGACAGACGGACAGACGTCAAACCAAAAACACGTTTTTCGGTTTCTAGGCATCGTGAAACATGCTTTCCCGGTGTTAACTCGATTTCGATTTTTTGTCACGATCACAATACTTTCTCTATACTACGTATAGCCTATGCGAGAAAGTAACAGTAGGCCTAAATAATGGATTGCTTAGTTTTGAAATCCTGGAAGTCACCTAGATCTGTAATTTTCGTTTTATGAGAAAATCATATTGAAAGACTGTAAATCTGGATAAACAAAACCGTTGGTAGGATATTTCATAAATTTAATTCTTTTTGGGTTCTAAATTCGGTAAATCTCTGATGAGCATGGTTTTCTTAACTTGGTGAACGTAAGGATGGGGGCAATCAGTGGCTACAGCTTCATTGCAAATGAGGCACACAGGTTTATCCTTAATAGGCTTGAAAAAGTATTTCCCAGTCTACTCATATTTAAAAACAAAAACATTCTGAATCAACTTTACCTTTTTTACTTGCCATTGTAACAATCAAAAATGTCAGAAAACACTACCAACAAATCAAAACTATAGAAACACAAGCCAGACACACAGCTGCAGAGGTGACTTGACACTAACTACGTGACTGTCTGAACTACACTCACACTGACCTTCAGAACAGACGAAAAGAAAATGGTAGCGCCCGATTCGTTTCAAACTTAGCCAAGCAACAAGGCACTACGCCTATGCGAGATTGCGTGCAAACACAGTTAATATTTGATGCAATAATACCGCACTTAAGACGCAATGAGAACTGTTATTCTATTCTAGCAGAAAATACATTTTGTCCTATGTGTAATTGTAGGGGTTATTCAAAACCATGTCATGGGCTGGATTGACTGGCTCGAAGGGCCGCATTTGGCCTGGGGGCCATACTTTGCCCATGACTGGTCTAAAAAGTTTCCACACCTACTTGTTATAATTTAATCCAATTTGTGTCAAGGCTCTCACATAAGTGTGTTGTTTAGTTGTGTAGCTGATTGTATAAACCACTTGATCTCAGATCAGAGGCAAAACTGATCTTAATTCATGCTGAACTTGGACATTTTTTTGGTATAATTTTGTTGATAATTTTTTATCTATATTCTCCTACAGATATTTCCTATACGATACCTTCTAAAAGAGTAATCCTAATGCAATTTTCTTAATGTTATATTCCATTATTTTATGTAGTATGGTTTCTAAAAGCCATGCTAACAGCTTATATACAACCTCCTAATCACTTGTACTGTTAACTTTATATTGCTAGTAATAATGTTATAGTGTTGCTAGGAAAATAAAGTCATAACTTTAATTTCTGCTGCACAAAAATTTAAAGTTTACATCTCTTTATAAATTGAATTTTCAAATTTAACCATAAAATGGAAGATATGAGACCATGTAGGCCTACTGAAATCTTTTCAGTAGATTTGTGAAATTATTTGAGGACATATTGTGAAGTGAGGTGAATTTGATCACTGAGGCTGATTTTAATCAGTAGCACGTACTTACAAAGGTAATAATGTGCAGGTGTTCTTTTAAAAAAATAATTGTTTCATTTGAAATCAGCTTCTGCTGCTAACACATTTTCCTACAATGACTGGTGAAAATTGTATAATGGAATTAGCTGATTGCCTACACAAGGTTGTTCTCATGGGTTTAAGAAAGAGAAGAAAAAATGTCAGGAGAGTCAAAACCATTTGGTATTGAGAGTGAGTAAAATTTATTTTATATCTTATGGTTTATTTAATAATGAGGGAACAAGGTGAAATTAAAAATTAATAAATAAATAATACCTCTAATGTTCTAATTTTGAATGTTCATAAATGCAGGATGAAATCTATAATGGAAACTTACCAAGAAATAAGCCCACCATGGACTAAGTACTACCATGAAAGTGCAATTATAATCCAGTTTTTATGGAAAGTGCCATTAAAGCTGTGAAACAAGAAAATTAAGCTTCTGCCAGGCATCAAAGTATAATGGTGTGCAATACGGTATGCTCAAGGACAAAGTAAGTAATAAATATAAATATAGGATGGGTAGTCAAACAGCATTAACCAAATGCAAGGAAACTTAATTAGACAATGTTTTACTTACATGTATCAAATGGGAATTCCCAATGAAAAAACAAAGATATCCAAGTGGTGGTGAGTAACAATTTAAGGGGGCAAATATACCATATTAATGATATTACCTTAAAAAGAACTGATTTTGCAGAATAATTTTTAAAATATGCAGTAATTTTGGCAAAAACTAACCCCGATTTATTTAAATATCTGCACTATTTTTAAAGAAAACTGAATGTAATGCAAGGTGCTGCACTTCTCTGTAAGTACTATCAACTAAGCACTGTGCTATTAACATTATGTGTTTAATCCATTGCACTTTTCCTGCAAACTACATTTTTTAGAACCGTACCCCTAATATTTCAAAACTACTCAACTAAACTTTATGAAATTTTTGTAAGGTACAACATAATTAATTTACAAAAATGACCAGAAAAATGCTGCTCTTTTAGATATTTTGCTTACAAGAAAATAATTTGGGGATTAAAATACCTTGAAAATCTTATACATCAATTTGAAAATAAATAGAAATACTATTGAGTTTTGTCCATTCTGTAGCGATAATCTTAATGATTTATGTTTAGCGTAGAGCTTTATCACTGGTACTCACTACTAAATTGCGGTATTTTGTTTACCTGTTGGAGCGCTTTCAACCGCATGGAGCGGCCATCTTCAGCAACTGACTTCCGTGGTGTTGTTGTTGTTGTTGGGAAGACATTTCTGGATAACTGTATCGTACAGCGCGTGCGATTTGAATTGTAACTGTTCGTTTAGGATGTTGGTGTTGTCTTGTGTGGTGTGTCTGTATATTTCATATTGTTCGAGTGTGTTGAGTGTGTGACCTTTGTGGTTAATGTGTAGGATTTCCATGTCTGTATTGATGTCTGTAGTGAGTACCAGTGATAAAGCTCTACGCTAAACATAAATCATCAAGAAATACTATCTACAGAATTTGGGGTGGTTAATTTTGTACATCTTTAAACTTTAAAATTAAAAAGAAAAGAAAAGTGAAACAACAATGTTAAAAATTGGTTGAATTAAGAAGAAAATGTTAAATTATAACATGACATTTTGAATAATTAAATTATAAATTTGATTCCATGTTAAACATTTTAAAACATACTTAATATATTTATAAAACACGGATTTCCAGCGTAACAATTTGTATTCTATATAGAGTGGGGAAAGGTTATAAATTGCCTATATTTCAGTGCCCTTAAACTGCCAAGGAAATGTGGAAATGAGGTTTAAAGGAAATCACTCTAGAAACTTTTGGCCTGTGGACTTTTCTTCTAGCAACGAGTTTTATCGAACAGGCTAGCAGAAAATGTGAACAGAATGAGAGCAGCTATGACAGAGGAAAAATGATAAAACAATATTTAAAAATCTTGAGAAAACTCTAATGTCACCACTTTCTAATAGAATAAACTGCAACAAAACCAATCTTTGCAATGTTCTGGGCCAAGATGTAAAGGTTATCATAAAAAAAGGTACCAAGATATCGAAAGAGTAATTGATTCATCAAAAACTAGCATAAACGTTGGGGTACCATATTAGAGAAAGAAGTGAATTGAACGGTTCACAAAACGCAAATAAGAGCAAATATAATTATGATCATTGGAAAGAAGATGGGGAAGATGGTGCCATGGAACCAAATTCTAGGGCTGGTTTGACCTCAATGTTCGAAACAGTTTTATGAGATGTTGCTGTTGACATGTTTCACATTTCTGATCCTAGAATAGGTAGCACAAATTGACCATTGCTCAGAAAAATAATTTATTGTCATTGTTCAGTTTCCAACAAGACCATAAAATTATTACATTGGAAAAGTAGAGAAAATTACAGAAATCATTGTGAAGCAATATGCCTAAAAAAAGTATTAGACAAAATTTTTTTATTCCCTGATGTGGAAGAAGCTGCAGAAATAGGAATGAGTCAAATAATTTGTGAAGTAAATGCAGCATTGTGTAAGAGAGGAAGATGCAGCTTTCGTGATATCGAAGTACAAAATTTGAAAAAGAAGATATAACAATAATTAAGAAATTACGTTAATTATTTCAATGTTGTACGAGGGGGGACCCAAAAATAACCGGGATCGAACTGTTGCATGCGAATGCTTTCTAGTTACGAGTTGTGCTGTTAGGTGGTGTTATTTGGGGGTCTCCCACGACCGTTAGTGAGCTGGCGTCAGTCTGAGTTAAGTGGCTTGGTTGTGGTGCGCTGTTGTTTGGGTTCGTGTTTCAACCCGTCGGCGATTGTTGAGATGGCCGACCACAAGGAACAAAGAGTGTGTGTGAATTTTTTTCTGTTAGGGAAAACTGCAGCCGAGATTGTCGAAAGAACATTGACCAAATTCCTGAGGAAACGAATGTGCCATGGAGCACGGTCCAGCCTATTTTAACCGAAGGTTTGAACATGAGACGGGTGTCTGGAAAATTTGTTCCTCGCTTGCTCAGAGATGACCAAAGAGAAAACCGCGTGAATGTTTGACGTGACTTGAAGAGTGAAATGCAGAACGATCCAAATTTTCTTAAAAGATCTTCATCAATTGCACATTTGATTTTGGCAATGTTTTCGTCATTTCTTCCTGTCAAAGGACGCCCGGGGCGTGGCATGTCTTCAGTTGACATGTTGCCAGATTTGAAATGGGAAATCCACTCTTAGACCTGTGATTTCCCCAAAGCATCATCATGATAGGATTAACTAAGCATCCCAACGGTCTTGGCTGCAGTTTTCCCTAACAGAAAACTAAATTTCACACACATTCTTTGTTCCTTGTGGTCAGCCATCTCAACAATCGCCAACGGGTTGAAACACGAACCCAAACAACAGCGTACCACAACCAAGCCACTTAACTCAGACCTTCGCCAGCTCACTAACGGTCGCGGTAGACCCCCAAATAACACCACCTAACAGCACAACTCTTAACTAGAAACATTCGTGCGCAACAGTTCGATTCCGGTTATTTTTGGGTCCCCCCCTCGTATATATATTTTCTGATTTATGTATAGCGTAGAGCTTTATCACTGGTACTCACTACTAAATTGTGGTATTTTGTTACCTGTTGGAGCGCTTTCAACCGCATGGAGCGGCCATCTTCAGCAACTGACTTCCGTGGTGTTATTGTTGTTGTTGTTGGGAAGACATTTCTGGATAACTGTATCGTACAGCGCGTGCGATTTGAATTGTAACTGTTCGTTTAGGATGTTGGTGTTGTCTTGTGTGGTGTGTCTGTATATTTCATATTGTTCGAGTGTGTTGAGTGTGTGACCTTTAAATACCGCAATTTAGTAGTGAGTACCAGTGATAAAGCTCTACATACACATAAACCACAAAGGTCACACACTCAACACACTCGAACAATATGAAATATACAGACACACCACACAAGACAACACCAACATCCTAAACGAACAGTTACAATTCAAATCGCACGTGCTGTACGATACAGTTATCCAGAAATGTCTTCCCAACAACAACAACAACAACACCACGGAAGTCAGTTGCTGAAGATGGCCGCTCCATGCGGTTGAAAGCGCTCCAACAGGTAACAAAATACCGCAATTTAGTAGTGAGTACCAGTGATAAAGCTCTACGCTATACATAAATCATTAAGATTATCGCTACAGAATGGACAAAACTCAAGAATATATTTTCTGTTAATTGCAAATGCTGAAGATGTTTCAACCTGAAAATGTTTATTAAAACTTAAAACTGTGATTGGTTTCAACTTATAGATGTTCTAAAACTGATTTAAAGGTATTTTCATTCAAGATCAATTCACACCTATGTATGGAGTGAGACCGATGGACAATAAAATACCATAAAGTAATAATATTAGTAGTAGTAATAATAGTAGTAATAACAACAACAACAATAATAATAATAATAATAGGCCCTAATAATAATAGGCCCTAATAATAATAATAATAATAATAATAATAATAATAATAATAATAATAATAATAAGAAGAAGAAGAAGAAGAAGAAGAAGAAGAAGAAGAAAGCACACAAATCTATAATAGCATTTGTGTAGGCCTAATCAAGTACAGGATTTCCCTTTTGTGCATATAATGAAATGATAGCGTTCAGAGTGCTTATTGCACGAGACACACATACAGTGTTCTGAAGGATCATGATAATTTAATCATGAGCACAACAAAATATAGTGTTAACCATGAATCACTAGTCTATTTGGTCGGTACAACGCCAAAGTGAACTAAGTGCCAATTGTCAAAATATAGACTATTGGTAGTCCATGGTGCAGATTTTGATATCCTACGGTCTGCAATAACGAACTAAGCGATACTACGATAGTAAAATCAGTTGAGAAAAAAGGAAATTTCGTTTTGATCAAGATTTTTTTACAACACTCAAACTTCAACTTCAGTTTTCTCAAAATATGGAGTTTGGCGCTTAGTTCACTTTGGCGTTGTACCGACCATTTAGAGTGCTTCTCAGCTCATTGTTTGGACCCATCCAATTTCGGTAAGTCATGCCATCAGTTGAGTAAAAGTCGAGATTCGTTTCTGCTTGTTTTCTTCACCTGAGTTTTAGAAATTCTGCTTTCCGCTTGGTATATGGGAGCAGTGGTTTGCATCTAAGATCCTCTAGCTCATTAGCTAATTCATATACTAGTCTTGAAGGTGCCCATTTTGAGATTCCTAATTGCCCTTTTCAGGAGTCGTTCTTTGATGCTTTCAATACAATTCAGGTCAGCTATTGTGGGGTTCTCCCATATTATTTCCAACCTATACATTTTCACACCGGGATAATCTTAGCATGGAACAGTTTCATGGCCGTGGATAGAGTGATTCTTGTTTTAGGTTCACTAATTTTGTACATACTCTTGTTGGCTGCCGATAGGCCAATAATGTAGTATCATAATACATGTTAGTTAGATCTAAGACTTTTAGCAATATTACTACCAGTGTAATTTCATGTTAATGTAGAAAGAGATTCATTTTTAAAGTTAAATTTTTTATCAGATTCCCCTCACTTTACTGTACAATGGTAATATATATTACAACAGTTAAAAGTTCAAGTCATATCAGTCAAGCAGTGGCGGCTCGTGAGGTTCCATAGGGGTGGGTCACATACAAATATAAGCCATAGATGTTAGAGGAAAACAGAACTCGCACTTAAGCTAAAACTTACCTTTCTTTTTCATTTTTTGTATAACAATACTATTCTTAAGGACATTGTCAAGTGTCGCGGTGTAGTTAATGAGACCTTTGAAAACACTTGGGTTATCAGAACTCTCTATCTCATTATGCCCACGCAAGGCCAATTCAAATTCCCCGCAAAATTTAATGGCATCAAGAATGCGTGACAAAATATATATGTTTTTGTCAACAACATCATTATGCTTATGGACACATGTTCTATACCCATCATCAAGTTGCACCCTGATATCAGCCTTCCCTAAGACAGCGAAACTCATTTCATTGTCTAAATGGCGTTTTGACAATCTGTGCTTACATCTATCGGGTAAATATTTACCAGTTTTAGTCCATGCATCTTCTCCACCGAATAGAATACACGGAAAACAAAATAGTGCATTAGTTGTCAGACACCCGCACATCCACTCGCACTTTTCATATACATTTTATTGAAATTACTCTTGTACACTCTGTTTTTGTCTTTATTAGCTCTGGTCTAGGCCGGCCTAATTATTTGGCTAATAACCGGTCCTCGAAATTTAGAATTTTATTTTGTATCTTATCTCATTCATTTAACTATCACTATGTAAAAAATACTTTACTAACTAAGGAAAAATCAGAAGCACGCACTAACACTCATCAAGAAAAAAACTTCCGGCTCTAGCTTAATTGAGTTGCGGAAGAGGGTAGGAAAACACCATTTTTGCACTCGCCCTTTAACAACTGGACAGGTTTTACGGGTAAGATGTTATTGTATTCTGATACCCTGGGGGAGTAAGAGAGTTGGCTATACAGTATTCTGTCTCTCTCGACACGTAAATATGTTCTCAACTACAGAGTAATAATAATGCATACCACTCCATCTGGCGGAGGACTTCAAGAGTGCAGACAGCGCTGATTTGTGTGAAGTCGCAAAATTACTGTGACCCTGTACAACTTAAACTAGCCACAACCCCTCCCTGCATTCCGTCAGCTTTAGAAAGGGGAAATGTTAAAGGGATGAGAAATGGCCGGGCACGACGGAAATTTGACCCATGCTATGTTGCCGAGCTTTACCAGGAAAGCAAACGCGCGAAGTTTGAAATAGATGGATGTTAAGTTATTATATTCGTTGCTATAAATGCAGTACAGTTTATATTCAAAATAGATGGGGATGGGGGGGGCACGTGACCCTGTGACCTATAGGAAGAACCGCGCCTGCAGTCAAGTATATTTATCCAGAAAACATCCTTTTTTTTAACAAACTGTATGCAGAGGTTCTTTGCAACTTGTTGCAATATTAAGACTTGGTTTCAGGACTTAGGTCTACTGATCTTAGGACTAAGAGAAGGAAGCTGTAACAAAAGGAAGCCTACTAAAAAAGAGGTCTATAAAAACGAAATGTTTGCAGGGGAAAGTAAAGAAATACAGTAGATATAAGGTCTATCAAATGGCAATGTATACAACAAAAAAGTTCTACAACTAAATAATGTCTACTGTTCAAAAACGTTTCCTTGGTAATAATATGATCCATTTATCATTATAAACTTAAAGATTGAAATGACTTGGAAACTCGTTAGCAGTATGACTATGTACACTTTAGATTTAGCAAAAACGGAAGCAAAATCTGGTGCAATAACAGAAATGTTTAAGTTGGGATGTCTACAAGATGTACTGGAGGTGTGCAATACTACATGTGTTACGGCCAGGTAAGATCTTGAAAAGCAAAAAAGCATTACACTTAGGATTTTTTAAATTGCACAATAAATGAACAAAAAATATATTCTACATGCTTAATATTCTCATAATATTTTGAGGTATCATTTATTGCACCATTATTTAACCAATATGCATATTTTTGACAAAAAGAATTAACATTTAACTGGAAATGAACAGAAATAAACAGAAGTTGTACAGTCAAACCATCCAAATTTGACCAGATGTTTTAGAATTGACTAGTTTGTTGATTTTATCATTGAATATTTTGATTGTTCTCCAAATGTCAATCAGCCAGGTTGCCTATACAACCTCATAAAGAAGTAGGTAACATGTCTGTGTTCTTGACTTTGCAGTAGTTCATATAAATAAAATAAATAAATAATAAAATTAGCCTAGACATCCCAAAGGGCAATGGCCTCCTGCGGATTGCAGGGCAAGCTCATATACTTCTCGTTAGGTGAGCTAATCCTAGCGAGAGTTTTTGTGCATGGTTGGATTGCTTCTGTATTTCCACTAGTCACTTGGGGTGGAGGTTTCTCCCATTTTCTTCCACTCTTTTCTATTCCTCGCTACTCGAGACCATAGTCTTCCTGATGATTTGATGAAGTCGTCCTCCCATCTGGTCTTTTGCCTCCCCACACTTCTCCAGCCTGTTCTGGGGTCCCAAATTGTAGCTTTTTGTGCCCATTTTCGTTGGTTCATTCGCATCACATGGCCTCCCCACCTCCATTTCAACTGTTCCGCTGTATTTGCCACATCCTTCATACCTGTTCTTTTCCTGATTTCTGTGTTGCGGATTTTGTCCTTTAATGAGATGTGGAGGATAAATCGCTCCATTTTGCGCTGGCATACCTGTAATGCTTGCCGCTGTTTTGCAGTAAGCACCCATGTTTGGCACCCATAGAGCAGTACTGGAACCACACATTTCTCTAGGACCGCAGACTTCATTGCTGTCTTCAGTCTTTTGTCAGCCAGTAAGAACTTCAATGACCAAAACTTCTTCCACGCCCAGCCGATCCGTCTTTTGATTTCTTTTTCCATACAGTTACCAAACGAGATCATTTGTCCTAGATATATGTACTCTTAGCCATCAGTAAAATTATAAAATGAAAATTCAGTGTCTAACTTTAACAATTTAGCAATAGACTTGCCTAAAATACAAGAAACATTTCTATTATCAGAATTTTATGCTTAACAGTTGTTTTGTGATTAATAAACTAGAACCGATTGAATAAATATATCCTCATCCTATGCATATATATAAAATAATTTAATCAATGTTTCAACTTATGGTATGAATTTTCCCACTTCCAATGCCCTACTCCAATGAAAAACAAACAGACAAACAAACAAACAAACAAATAAAAACAATCCATTAACATGGTGAGTAAAACTTCATTTCTGTGCACTTTATAGTCCAGTCGATATAACTTTTTACCTGGAAAATATTCCGAAGTTAATGAAATTTTTATAGGTTATCTGGGGGTACTCTAGGATGTCTATCCTAAGTTTTCGACCTCGAGGACCTTGTGCTAACTTGGGGGTGGGGCAAAAACCTCAAAATTTTTTGACTATTTTCAGTTTTTCGCTTCTATCTCGTAAACTAAGCATATTTTGTGCACCATAGTGCAATACAAAGTTGTAGAGCATTAAATTTTCTAAATTTTGGTTGATAAAACGAATTTGTAGACCCAATATTAACCGAGATACGGCTGATCAAAGTTAGACAAATTTTCTCGAAATGTAAAAAAAATATCCGAAAATCGAAAGTTTTGGCCCCAAAACTATTTATTACCATCATTTACATGTTAATTATGTTAATCACTCATTAATATCAACATCTTGGAATATCTATGACCCCTTCCTCCACCCCTCCCCCTCCCCCAAACGTGAAGATGCCTCATTTTAATGTAAGAAATGCATTTTAAAAAACCGTCTCACACCAAAAACCCTTTCGTTGTACACACAATGTGATGTCACCGGAGGGGGGTCCGCTGACCAAGAACATATTGTTGTGATTTGCAGTTATTTACATATTTTCGTGCCTGGTCATCACCCTACTGTGAATTCCTGTTAACCCATAATCTTGAATCTCAATAAATGTAGATCAGGTAGTGTAAAATCAATAATTAGTAATAAAGAATTAAAGAAATAGAAGTGTAGAATTTATTTACAAAATATCATAATTTAGAGCAAAATTCTTATAATTAAGATAATTGCAGGTGTTATGGCGCACGTAGAATTAATTTTTAGTAATAATTAATACATAGTATATCAGGCTACGAAAACCTGGAGCGCTTGGGGCTGCCGGACCTTCCTCCTCCTCCTCTTCCTCCTCCTCCTCCTTCTCCTCGTCGTCGTCGTCGCCGTCATCGTTGTCGGGGTCCATGGACACGTCTTCCTCATGCACCTTCTTCTTTCCAGTTCCAAAGGGTGCTGAGGTGGTGTCTCACCCACTTATCGCATGCAGGAAAAGAATATCCTGTGGTTCGTACTTGAACGAGTGGGATGAATACAGTACAGTTGGGCTGTTACCCTTTCCAATCTTCTGGAAATAGACGTTCTTTTTTAAAGAACCCAAAGCAGTGAGTAGCACCAGAAGATCTATGTCTTCCCCTGTTATGATGACACTATCATATTTGTCAGCAGCTAAGACAGCAGTATCCACAATCATTACATCGGTGTCTTCTACTGCCTGCTTCACTTGGATCCCCTTGGCTTCCATTTCACTCTTCAACATGGTCATGAAGTTCATCTTGTTGGTATCATTGGAAAGAAATTTCGCCTGAGAAATCGTTCTAATCAAAGTTGTCTTCGAAAAGGCAAACTTTGTTGAAGAGTGCAGCAAAGAACGCCGATAACGTTCAGCTGCTTTGGTGCTTTGGTAGTTTATCCCAGAAGAATAACCATCAAAACCACTATGACATTGCTACCGTCCCTTTGGACGTAATCCACGTAGTTTTGGCAGACTGAAATGTGGCTTCACTTGACTTGGTCCAAACAACCCTATGTAACAGAAACCCACCATCAATGACGTATTTTTTTGGCGCCAAAGTCTACGTCTTCACCCACGATAGGAAGGAATGAATCATACAGCATTGATTTTCGGCCTTTATGCATTCCTTCTTCTGCGAAGAGAGACATGGGGAAGGGGCGAGTTCATACTTGAACAAGTTCCTGAGGTCAGCCTCTGATTGTTTGGTTATGCACACTCGTTGGAATAGAGTGAGTGGGTCTACTGTGAACTTTTTGTCCTTGATTTTCAGAGAACAGGAAACAAATGCTAGAGTAACCACCTTATCCTTACTCTTGAACTTCGAGTCTTCCAAATTTCCTTTCTCCACATAGGGCTTACATTAAATTGTGTAATATTAAAGACCTCGGATAAGGGCACAAATGTTGTTTTTGTTAAAATGAAATGTAGACAGTGATTTTCCTCGTGTATTGAAGGCTGAGAATTCAAAATTTAATCGAGATTCGAATAAAACTGCAGAAGTCTCTCTCTCTCTCTCTCTCTCTCTCTCTCTCTCTCTCTCTCTCTATATATATATATATATATATATATATAATAAAATATGTATGTATATATATGTAGTCTATATGCCTATATATATATATATATATATATAATATGTGTATTGAAGGCTGAGTATTCAGAATTTCATCGAGATTCGAATAAAACTGCAGAAGTCTCTCTCTCTCTCTCTCTCTCTCTATATATATATATATATATTTATATATATATATATATATATAAAATATGTATGTATATATATGTAGCCTATATGCCTATATATAATATGTATGTATATATATGTATACGGTATATGTATATATATAGAATTTGTAATCCTGATTCCTATAATACTGAGGGAGGGGAGGGGTGGGAAGAGGGGGTGGAGGAAGGGGTCATAGATATTCCAAGATGTTGATATTAATGAGTGATTAACATAATTAACATGTAAATGATGTTAATAAATAGTTATAGGGCCAAAACCTTCGTTTTTCGGATATTTTTTTACATTTCGAAGAAAATTTGTCTAACTTTGATCGGCCGTATCTCGGTTAATATTGGGTCTACAAATTCGTTTTATCAACCAAAGTTTAGAAAATTTAATGCTCTACAACTTTGTATTGCACTATGGTGCCCAAAATATACTTAGTTTACGAGATATAAGCAAAAACCTGAAAAAAGTCCAAACATTTTGAGGTTTTTGCCCCACCCCCAAGTTAGCACAGGGTCCTCGAGGTCGAAAACTTAGGATAGACATCCTAGAGTATCCCCAAATAACCTGTAAAAATTTCATTAACTTCGGAATATTTTCCAGCTACCCCCCTATTTTTCATTATATCGACTGGACTATTAATAAGGTGGTTGACTTAACACCAGTTTCCAGCACATATATTTCTTTCAGAGCTACCATTAAAGTTCTGAAAATGAAAATAACATAAAAATTTCCTGAATTATGACCTATCATAGAATTTTCATTCTCGATGTTATCATTTTCTCTGTAAAGTAGTGTCATAAGTATTGAAAAAAGTGGTCAGCTCTAGACTGTTGTATGGCACATCATGCTCATCTTGAGCCACAACATTACACTTGGTATGAAACCACTTTTACGCACCCCAAGCAACCTCAACCATTAAATAAACACAAAACTGCTTGAAAACAACTGGTTACTCAGTAGGCCTACTGGAGTTATCACCCCTAGAACCAATTAGGATGCAGATGTAATTTTCTGGAATTGTGCCTCAATCTTCAAAAATCGCAGCCCATATTTCAGCAAGGGTGTAAAAACTCATGAATAGACTCAACGTCCAAGAATGTCTCACAAATGCTTGATTGAGTTGAGGTCAACGCTTCTTGCTGGCCAGTTAAAAAAAATTAATTTCCATCTCTTTTAGGAACTGTGATGCACATTCAGCAGTATGAGTGTTTTCATTTAAGAAGAGGAACTATTAAATAACAGGGGGCCGAAGAGAAGACATGTTGAAGAAGAACCTCCTCAATGTATCAATGTGCATTCAATGCTCCATTTTTAATGAAAGCCGGCTAGTGCAAGCATCAGAGTTATTCCACCCTACACCATAATAGAACCTCCTCCAAGAGGGTATAGACAGCACAATGCTTTCTTGGTCTTCTCTACACCCTTTGTATTCCATCTGGAGATCAAAGTCTGAACCTTGATCCGTCAGTGAAAAGAATATTGCTCCACTCTTCTGTGTCCAGTTCTAGTGTTCTCAAGCAATTTGCAAACTCTGATGATAGCATGTCAACTGGGATCTAGTTAGAGATCTTCCTTGAAGTCAGGTTTGGCTTTATGAAGTCTTATCATGCATGTCCACTTGCTAACGTTGGTTGGTTTTATGGTTATTTAACAATGGGGATGTACTACAACTTAGGTCTATGACCATCACAATATTGATAAAACAGAACCATATTGACTTGTCCATGAATCTAAAATGTGGTAACTCTGCCTTATATTGACAAGGAGGAGTTAACCACATTTTAGTCCTTAAAAAATACTTTTATATTGACAAGGCGGATTTACAGCATTTTAGATTTCTGTGACCATCAACCTTGTGCCGGAATTTTATCACACAGGAGTTCATTAAGATGTCTGTAAATTTACAGATATGGGCCTATCACATTTATGCACACATAAATGTCATCAACTTGGGTCAGGAAAACACGCACAACCTTGGACACAGAAAGCAAGTGCAATATTGACTGCGCCACCCAGGTCAACTTGCAGATGTTAACATTATGGCCTGTTCCAGATTTCTTGCCTCTACTGCTATAACATTGTGATTTCTTAATGCTTCCAGAGTTAAAAAGCAGTCATCTCCGGCAGAAGCAGACCTAAGATGATTTGACCTAGGTCACTTATGCTAGATATTGTGGTCCTGATAGTGTCTTACAGCTTGGAGAATAGGCCTGCTTGTGAGTAGCAATTAGAGCATTAGAGCAATTAGCTCATGTGGAGTCTTTAGATTTAAAAGAATTTTAATTATACTTTCATTCACAGGAGTTCATAATATACCGGTACTTAATGATAGGTTTGGAGAATGTATCCAAATAGGGCCAAATGCAGCAAGCTCAATAAATGAGAAATAAAAAATGTGTGAACTCAATGACTGAGACATCGAAAAGCCTGCCAAAGAAAGAGAACAGTAGGCCTACACTATAAAACTGTAATAAAGTACCGGTAAGGTTTTTGTTCCTTCCCACTTTAACGTTAATTATTTTTGTTAAAATTATGCAATTATCTAAATAAAGATGTACCGGTAGTAACTTATTATTTAAAATATTATAAGGGTATATCGCAAGTAGGCCATGCATTAAGTTATGTTTACTAATGGAAATCACATATGCACCAAAGTAAACAGGAAGTTTTCCAAACTTTGAAAATGGAGAACATGTTTACATGCATTTTTTGCATGTTTAACTCTAAACCCTTTGGAAATTGCTTCAGACCAAATAACAGAGGTTCCTAAAATTATTAATCTAAAAGAAACTTTCAAAATTCTTGGAACAGTTTGAAAATGCAATAGCTACTCAGCAGTGAGGTAAATAAATAAATATAGCCTATAGACATCCCATAAGGGCAAAGGCCTCCTGTTTACACAGGGACGTGCTCATAATTTGGCTCCTGAGGTGAGCAAATTCTTGGGAGCTTTTGTCCTGTTGCTGATGTCACACACTCGCGCTGCCACAAATCTCTTGGCTGTTCCGAGCCATGAAAAACAAAAGAGCTAATTTGAGCAGATAATTTTTTTGGATGTGTCTAACTGTATTGAAGACCTATTGATGTGCTAAGTTTGAAGATAACCGATACAGTTCCCTTGTTAGTATCATTAATACTAAATTGATTAAAACTGTTATTAAAACTTTAGTACAGTGGATAAAATTTACCTTTGAACAGTCACTACGTATCAGCCTGACCTCCAGGCCTTCCTCAGGTGAAATGAGGCCTTCCTCAGGAGGCCTGAGGAAGGCCTGGAGGTCAGGCTGAAACGTAGTGACTGTTCAAAGGTAAAATTTTATCCACTGTACTAAAGTTTTAATAACAGTTTTAATTAATTTATATTTATAACCGGTGGAAAGAGTTGGACCTGGGTTGTGAATTACGTGCTATGTTGAATCATTAATACTACAGTATTGGAATCTCTCAAGTACATTATGCCTGGCAGAGTCCAAATTTTAAATTACCTTTTGATACAGTAGGCCTACTTCAATGTTGTTAATGGAAAGAAATTAGTGGTTTCCACTCCAAAATCAGTTCCTATTTTTGTTACTGCAAATCATTTCATTTTGGTATTTTAATGCAGTATCCATTATGTCAACCATGAAGTTCAAACAATTTTAACAATGATAGCAGTGGCGGCTATTCAGGGGAAGTAGGTGAAGTAGCACTTCACCAGTATTTTTCCTTTACAATACGTATTTTTAAAGTTTATTTTCAATATCACGAATGTTCGTTTTTACTATAAATGTATCTGTAGTTTTGAATTGCCCGCCATGCCACCACCTGGTGTCAAAGCTAGGAGACACTGAGATCCTGCAAGCGACAGCGTGTTTCAAGTCGGCCGTGGTGAAGGTGAACTGGAAACCACTCCCTCCGTTGCATGGGTAGTCTGTTGCACTAAAAATGAGGATTGGAAAGCAGCAGTTTTCTCGCTTAAACCACAGCCTCGTGGTGACGGGAACAGACTACCCATGAAGCAGTCCCTCTTGTTCAGGCATTTTCTTCGCCAGTACAAGAATCTCCAGACAGTTGTGCTCTTCCTTTGCGCACTTCTACTGCACAATTGTCTGAGATTTGATCATACGAATGTTTCCGATCAGGGGACTCCTTGTTTCCGATGGCCTCCCGAATCTTTCCTCTCTTTTAGCTAATTTGATGCAGTTTTGGCGCTAAAGTGCAGGTGCAGTTGTCATGTTTGTCTTATTTCTTGATTTGTGTGATTTTAATTTCACTTATTGTTAGTAGTTCGGGAGCTAAATGTAGTTACAAGTGTTTGTCTTCATTATTGATATTTCTGACTTCCACCTGTGAGTAATTTTCCGTAATATTAAGTAAGCTATGTATAAATTTAAAATTATACTTATTTAGGTTATACGCCCTCATTCATTAGTAATTTCTAAGTATAGATTTTATGCCACAATATCACCTTCGTTTATTTGTGACTTGTGTGATTTATAAGACATTTAAAAGAAGATTCAATTTAAATATACATATTTCTAGTGTTCATCCAGGAAGAAACATTAGTGTGTCATCTAGAAAAAAATTGCGTCTTTCCGACCCTCGCAAGCATAATAACTTATAATATAAACAACAGTAATTGGTCGATTGCTAAAGATTATTAGTCAATACCAAGTCTGCATTGCATGAATGGAATATTCTGAATAATCTGATTAGGAGAATAATAATTATGAAAAACATAGAAAGATTTGCGGCGGAGAAGCAGGATCGAATTTATCTCATGAAATTCTTAATCCCGAGTGGGATTTATTAAGAGTATTCCATGAATAAAATGTATCAGAATTTTTATAAATAATAACTACATTCTTACCTGCATTGTTCAAAATCAAATCATCATTGTGCCAGCTGTCAGATCATGACGTAGGCCTGCTAAATGAAGAATAAAAAATGTTGCCAGATACTAATCTGACAAGTATCTTGTTTAGCGAATAGTTCAATTCAGAAAGAACTTCTACTGCAGCTAGAAGAAAAACAGCCATTCTATAATGATACCACCGACAAGTTTGCAGCCTTAAAGGGCTACCGAAGGATTGTTTTGGTATACAAGACATAGGTGAATTCCGTTATTAACATAAGCATGTGGCATTTTTTTCTCTTCACCTAATTTTCCGCCCACGAGCCACCACTGAATGATAGTGGTTAACTAGCAACATAAAAAATCAACACAGAGGAACTAACTTGTTAATCTAACTCTTGAAGAGGGTGTGCTGCATATACCATTTCATAAGCCTACACTTAAAGTAAAGAAAATATTTTTAAGCCCACTTTCATAACGAAGAGAGTATAGCCTAGGTATTATTTATGTAACCTATTAAAAATAAAATCAGGTAAACTGATATAACAAAGTGCCAGTATGTTTTTGTTGAATCAATTATAATTGAAATTTTGATATGCAGAAAATAAGTTTTTCTAATCAGATTAAAATCGACCAGCATTAGCAGAACTACAGATTTGTGATACCTTGACAATCGCGCACTCACATAAAAAAAAATTTTAAAAAAATAAAAAAAAAAAAAGAATATGTCAAATCTGGCGGTTCCAGGATTTGATCCGGGGACCTCCAGAATACAAGCCCAAGACGTTACCATTTGGCCAACTCAGTCAGTTTGACTGTGATGTTTGATAAGCAAGTTATGTGAAGGAATATACCGGTAGACAAAAATTAAAAGACATGTGACCTTTAATTAGTTGTTACTCTGGTACCGGTCAACCGATTAGGTCCAAAATTAATAGGCTTCTTGCCATGGACGTTATAAATGTTTATACCAAGTTTCATGAAAATCTGATAAAGCATATTTGAGTTATGGGGCCTTTTGTTATATAATACCATAAAAATGCACTAAATTGGGCATTATTCCGGTACCGGCCAACCGATTTGGTCCAATATCAACAGACGTCTTTCCATGGACATTATAAATGTGTATACCAAGTTTCATGAAAATCCGATAAAGCGTATTTGAGTTATGGCGCTTTTAAGTAAAAACACTAAATTAGGTTTGACGCCGGCACCGCTGGACCGATTTGGTTCAATATCAATAGGGTTCTTCCCATAGACATTATAAATGCGTATACCAAGTTTCATGAAAATCCGATAAAGCGTATTTGAGTTATGGCGCGTACAGGCACACGGATAGACAGACAGACAAACGGACAGACATTTTTCCGTCCCCTACACACAATCTCATAAAGTTCCATTCCAATAATGTTGAGCTTCCAAGTCTAACACAACTTAATACTGGTAAGCCTACATCATTTTGTCACTTTCTTTCTTGCTTACTTGTAATAAAAGTATAGTTCTACATCTTTTCCCAAAGCCAAGATAACTTATGTTAAGATAAGTTCTGTTGAACATAATTTATGGACTTATGGCAGGCCTATATTCCCAACCATGATTTTCATTCAAGGTACCAGTATGTTTTCATTAGATTTGTGTCTACAAATTCGTATTAAATTCTTGAATTTTGCAGATTCAAATGTAGGCCTATTTAGTTATGCATAAATGCAATAGTGCAATGTTTGTAAATTTACAGCATATAACATAACTTCTGTGAAGGTTTAGAAGCACAGTATCAGTAGCCTATACAACCTCATTAAATAAGAAGAAAGTCGAGTAAACTATCCAGAAGAGGGGGCTGGAGAACTATCTTATATATACTAGGTCAGCATGTGGCTGACCAAAACACAATTGCATTTACATTCCTACAGATGTCATGATAATTTTTTCTTTATTAAGATTTCAGATAACTAACCAGTACAGAATTTGCGCAGCATGCAGGCGAGACATCAATTATTATTAAGTGAAGAGAAATGAAGCCTTGGTAGCTAATGCTAGAAATCTCGACAACCCTTTCTACTGTTAAATTGACATACCAGTAGGCCTACATAAAAACGATGGCATGATGTCACATTAGTTAAGTCAATACTGTGCAGGATCCAATCACTCTTTTCTGAATCTAGTTAAGGAAATTGATAGCTAGCTTGTTAATCGATAGTATTCATATTACCAATATTACCAATGAGATCTTGCCCGGATGCATCTAGTTCAAAATCTACGTAGAATTAAATAGATTATTGATTTTGAAAATAACATTATGATGAACAGAAAACAAACAGCACTGCAGCACATTAAGAGAAACTGCCCCGGTTAAGAGCTACAATCCTATTCAATCTAATAAGCATTGAGTTTCAATTTTTTTATTTTATTATTATTATTATTATTATTATTATTATTATTATTATTATTATTATTATTATTATTATTATTATTATTCAAAAGGTTTTCTTAGTAAGTAGCTTCAAATTTGGAATGCCAATACATACTATAAATTTGATATATTTCTTTCAAAATCAAAATAGCAAAGGAAGGAATGTAAGGTATCATTAATGTGTAGTGAATCAATTTACAGACTTCTTAAAGAAAATGGTAATTGCAAAGTTTTGGGATTATGAAGCAGGAATGAAGAAGGGATCAACTCATGAGGAGACAAAAACAGGAACTAAAACCTGTGAATGATACCAGTACAATTCTTTCACAGGAATGAATGATAATGAAATGACATGAGGAATGATGACAAAAAAAGAAGCAGAAGGGTGAAAACCATGGAAATGGAAATTCAACAGAAATTCCTCTCAGTTATCAAGAAAAAGACACCGAAAATTTTTGGTCAGGTTGGCTGGCTACAGGAATTGAACCTAAAACCTCCCAAAGGTGAGTCTACTATCTTATGTACCGTGATAAATGTACACAAAGCAGATTTAAAATCTGCATGCTCTCAGGTATACTGCAAGTTTCTGATCTTGTAATGAGGCCAATGAATGAAGGAAAGGTTTTCCAAGTTTATTGGTTGAGTTTTAATCCTCTCCCTCTTACTGTGAGGTTTATCTGGCCAATCAGGGTTTTGAGTAGTAGAGCCAGATGTAAGAGCAGCAATAACAGGTAAATCATATAGAACAAAGGTGAAGTCTTTATAGTCTTTCAAATTAATGTATTGATAGTCGCTGTTACCATTGTTGTAGTGCAGTACGACTCAAGCTTATAGAATGGTGGAAGGGGTGATTTCATACTAGAACTCCGATTGCAGTAGGGTGGATTGATAGAGCTAAGAAATCCTCATAAAATAGACTAATCATATTAGAGGTGCATATTACTAAGCCCGCTTTGTGTAACATCCTCTTAATGAAACAAGTTTAGAAGAGCTTACTTGAAATTGGTAATCTGGAAGCGGTTTTCAACACTATGACAGAAGAACGTATGAAGGAGATATATTGCCTAGCTAGAGACTGAAGTGAATGTAAACAATGCAAAATGTATTAATCCACCGACCATGTGGATTTAATGCAGAATATGCACAGGAAATAACAGACACTTGAAATGTGTTTTGATGTCAGGTTAAAAGACATTAAAATAAAATTATTTAATAAAGTGACATAAATAAATACCATACATAATTAAATTGTATAATTATATTTAAACATACTGACATTAATAAGCTGTCATCACTTCCTATGCATGCAAAACGTTCAGCCTTTTTCCCTTTCTTGTGCTTAACCCTGAAAGAAAAGTTTGATTCTTTGATTTTATAGTATTGTAGCTTCATACTCTTAATGTTGTGTGGCTCGCATTAACCCAAGATATTTCTCTCATCTAAATTCTTTTTCAGATGTAAATAATGCCTCTGCCACAAAATGATATCATTCCAGTCCACTGTCTCATTATTATAATTTTCAGTCAACTAATTCAAAACTGATTTGTCAGTAGTTAGTGGAGATAATTGAAAATATCAGCATCACTATTTACTGTTGCATTCTTAGGAGTTTACAGACTTCTTAATGCAAATGGTAACTTCCACAATTTTGGGAATATGAAGCAGGAAAAAAACATGCAAAATTTTGTAAACTGCTGATTTCATAAACTCATCACATTGTACATTTAACACTTTTCTGGTACCGGAGTCATTGCCTTAATGACTTCTGACATCTCTTTATGAATACCATGGGCAATAGTTTCTAACATATAGGTAAACTCTGATCTCAAATTCATGGTTTGGTAGTTGAACCAATTTTTCACAAAATATATTAAATATAAGGGTGGATCAGAGAGTAACATAAACTATTTTTTTATGTATTGGTATATTGTTTGAGATGTTGAAATTTCGTCAAGATAGGTTATACTGTAATTTGAAGTTTGTCCTACCAACACAATTTTTGTTTCAGCTGCTGCTCTTGTGAGAGAAGTGTGAACTAAGGTACATAGCAAAATGGCATGCATGTTATTACCATCCACTTGTGAAGAGCTGCGAGGTGTAGTGCAATTTTTGTGGGTATAACCCAAGTGAAATTCACAGGAACATGTGTGGCATGTTCAGGCAAGACTGTACGAACCATAGCAATGTCTCCAGGTTGTGACATTCATCAATAATGGCCGAAAGAACCTGTGTTTCATTAGTAACAGAAAGATGTCCTTTGTGGTTATCTGTCAGGTTTTTAGGCACCCTGTGGGAACTTTATGAAATTTCAGTGTGTCACATAGAATATTGTACACTGCACTCTATGAAATGTTGAACTGTTAAGATAAGATAAGGTTTGCAGATGGATCCACCAGTCATTCAGAAATTGCCTCATTGGCTGTGACAATCTGTGGTGTTGCAACCACCATTGCAGAATGTTTACCACTTGGAGACATTACTATAGTCCAGCATTTCTCAACCTATGGTCCACAAACATAATTTTAAAAATATCATAAAGCAAGTGGAAAGTAAAGAAGTAAAAAATTTTCCACATAAAACGGACACTAGATGTAAAAGTTTTGAAAATCTTCGAAAATACAGGTCCTATTGCAAGTTTCCTTATTTTTGCAATTACGACCCATAGTTTGAAACTTCTGATGCACTGATGTCTATGGTTCTTTCTTTCATTCAATGTAAAACAAACAAATTTCAGTGAGAAGTGAATTTCCGGAATTATCTGAAGAAGCATTAAAAATTGTCATGCAGTTTTCAACAACCTATGTTTGTGAGAAGGGCCTTTCATTCAACTAAAAACAAAATACAGAAACCGACTTAATGTATCTGCTGATCTTCGACTAAATTTGACTAATATTGAGCCAGATATCCAGGAACTGTGCAAGAGGCAAAGTGAGTAATAACATAATTCCTAATTATATTATCAAATTGTTAATAAATATTAAAGTCTGTTCACAATATAATTTTACTGTCAATAGTTTACTTCCAATTCAATAACTGTGTTTCCGTCGAATTAAAAAAAATGTATTTCGATTAATTTCGTTATAATCACCTATAATTAATACCCAAAATATTAAGAATATAGGCCTACATATAGCCCACTTTTAAAAATGGGATATAAAATTAGGGGTCCATAAATTTGTTAAACATTTTACAGGTCCTCGGTTTCAAAAAGGTTGAGAAACATTGCTATAGTCCATTCAGTCTCTCCCATACAATCCACACATATTACTGTGGGTTATAAATGTCCTTTAGCCCACAAAAATCACATCACATCTCACTACTCTTCACGAGTTGCTGACAGTAACAGGAATGCCACCCTTGCTACGTTGTTCATGCTTCTCTCGCTAGAGTTGCACTTAAACAAAAATTGTGTCTGTAGCACAAACTCCAAACTATAACTTCATGAAATTTCAATTTCCCAATCACAATAGCAAGGCAGAAAAAAATTATTGTGCATTGCTTTCCAATCCACCCTCATACGTGTAATATTAAGATTATAGTTTTTTCTCTAATTTTAAATGGCTTACCTGTCTTACGTTTTACAACACTGAAATGGTGAAGCAAGTTCTGCAATGAGACTTCTTTACGTTTAAAACAAGTCTTCCTAGAGAAAGGTGGCTACTTAGATAACTGAATAGCATTAAATTATAATACTATATTGCATTAAAAGCATTATTATGAATGTTAATATGAACAGTTCCTTAACATACAATTAAAATGTTTTCTGTATTTAACAGATGATTAGTTTAGCATGCGGAGAATGCAATGGAGAAGGCAAAAGTTGTGAAACATTCAAAACCATCTCATAAAATGGGAATTAAGAAAAAAGATCCTGTACAGTAATCATGTGGTTTTGTTTACATCCTCTTCATTACCTTACAACTGTCATTAAAGACTAAAGGTAATACGAATTGCAATTTATGGATTGGAAATAATTTGGCAACACTTCACGACAATACAATAGAGTTGAGAGTTTGAAGGCAATATATCTAAAACTGTTCTCTAAGTGTTCAAAATAATACACACCTTCTATCCTACTAGTATATGTGCTTGCAAGACAGTCTCAGAACTAGACTGTTACTTCCATCTACACCCATCTATGAAAAATGACACAATGAGCTGTAAGACATGAGGGGAAAATTTTACATGACAGTCGCAATGACTAACAGGGAATAGACATATGGCTACTAGATTTGCTCTTCTGTGATTCTACCAAAAAGTGTGCAAAACTATAGGTTTTCATGAGTCAGGCTAAAACAGTGTATGTTAATATTGTGAGCAACAATGCTAGAGATATGCCATAAATTGTGTCCTCCAAAGAGAAACATTAGCACAAATGTGCCAGTAACATTGAGCGCATTTTATTTCTTTACTCATTCTTGGATGGTGTACAGATCTGTGATGTATGAATGTGGGCCATGATCAGGTGAGAACATGAGACAAAAGTGAATGAGTCCTAAGTGCAATTGGTTAGTGTAATTGTAATCTCCATTGGAGGAGGTATTTCTGTTATGTGTCCTAAATTTTCATGACACTGTCTTTGGAAAGGCTTACTTCCTTAAGCCAGTGATGGGTGATTCCTTGGCCAGATAACATCACTAACTGCTCTCCTTGATAAGATAACATCACTAACTGCTCTTCTTGACCAGATAATATCACTAACTGCTCTCCTTGACCAGATAACATCACTAACTGATCTCTTTGACCAGATAACATCACTAACTGCTTTCCTTGACCAGATAACATCACTAACTGCTCTCCTTGACCATATAACATCAGACATCACTAACTGCTCTCCTTGACCAGATAACATCACAACTGCTCTCCTTGACCAGATAACATTATTAACTGCTCTCCTTGACAGATAACATCACTAACTGTTCTCCTTGACCAGATAACATCACTAACTGCTCTCCTTGACAGATAACATCACTAACTGCTCTCCTTGACCAAATAACATCACTAACTGCTCTTTTGGCCAGAAGCAAGCTTGGACTGGCCTAATGTGATACTGGAAATTTTCTTGGTGTGCCCTCTGTGCAGAGGTTTACCCCTCAAGATAAAAAAGACGAAGAATAAAAAAAAAAGAATTTCAGTAATTGAGCTTTAACGTTCAATAACCTGACTTTCTTTTCCCATTCTTTTATGGAACCGTTTAATCAAATATGTAACCTATCGTGTAGCTATGGTGTCTTTTACATACAACACATTTCTGTATTACATATAAATTCGAGGGTGCCATCTGTGAAAACTGCTGGATGGTCTCCAGGTCCCTTCACTGCCCTCATCACAATGGCGGAAGAAAATTTAGTCTTTCTTTCTTTCTCATGGACTGCATCTATTAACAGTGACATTATTATTGGCAAATTATGTGAAAGGAGCACAGAAAATACTTTTAGAAATTATTTAATTTATGGTGCATTTGCAACATATCCTATTAATAAATTTAGGGCCAATTGTATAAACAGTTTGATGCAAGGTCAGAGGCAAAACTGATCTTAGTTCGCGCTGAATTCAGAAATTTCTGGACTATAAACATCAACCTGAGATCAATTCGCACTGAACTAGGATCAATTTTGACTAGAGAAATTTCTCTGATCAAACTCTTTGATCTCAGCTCAAGGAATTGTTTTCTTATCTGAGACACAAGATGAGCTCATTATAAACATAATATTACCTGTGTGGTTACAATAAATGGGAAGAAAATATACAAAAGATAACTTCATACATTTCTAGCTTTAGCCTACTGTAGTTGTGCATAAATAGGCTATGTTAGGCTCCTTATATTGCAGTGTAACATAACTCTACAATATAACCTCTATAAATTGCTTATTATTATTATCGTGTCTGATTACTCTGATAGACCCTATATCTTCTAAATTGATGAAAATAATTTTGTAGGGCTCCACATATGTTTTATCAAAGTAGAGCACATGCTTTCTTTGTACTTTCTTTATGTGACCGATTAACCCTTTCAGAGGTGGTAATTTACAATGATAGTAAGGCAAGTAAAAACATTAGTGGGATCTTAATTTTAAAATCAATCAAAAAAAATTCACTGGAATACCTGGTTTCCATGACTGACAAACATAACAAAAGAACAAAAATCCTAACTTTTACATATAATTTCACATGTCTGCTTTTATACAATTCTTGAGACGAAGCATTTATACATCAGTAGCATTAAAAATGTTGAGCTGATTTATATTGCCAGAACTGAAATCTGAGGAAATCTGAAATCGCATCCATCTTTTTGGATTTTATATGTCTTTATATTACCAAAACAATTTCAATCAGGATATCTTTGTCCTCCTTGGAAAAATTAGAAATTCTGCATATTCATGCGCTGGAGGCATGCAGCAACGAAACAAGGCCACGTGGTCACGAGGTCGTGCGGGCTTGCCAATGTGACCCAGACAGCCTCCCAGTCCACACCGCTAGGGATTGGTGCCTTTGTAATATAAAAACGAGGTATAGCTCAACCAAAATATAGTATGCCACAACTACAAGGTGACACAAAAAAACGATAACTTTTGAACATCCAACAATAAAAACAAGCGTGATGGAAGAAAACATTTTATTCATCCTAATTGAAACCTTAAAACTTTCCATTTAATTTAGGAATCGCGCACAATGTGCATTATCTTAACCTAAGACTAAACCTAACACCCAGTCCTATTTAAGAAGCATTAATGGAATTTATAATTTTTTTAAAATTACGTCCTTTAGATGACGTCCTCCTGTACGAATGCATTCTTGAAACCTGCTGTTGAGATTCCTCATTGATTGCTGCAACATCGCAGCAGGGATACTGTGAATTTCATCACGAATTTTGTTTTATGTTTTAACTCATCCAGAGTTCTTGGTCGAGTCGTGAACAGGGGGTCACAGTAACTGTCAATGTGGATCGTTACGTGGAGATGTTAAAATCTTTTGTTACATCTGAATTGAACAATTTTCCACACATTCAAGAACCCTGGTTTCAACAGGATGGAGCGACATCACACACTGCACAGCAATCAATGGAAGCTGTGGGAGAATTGTTTGGTAACCGTGTGATCTCAAGATCCGGTAACGTTCCCTGGCCCCCTAGATCGCCAGATTTTCCTGTTTGTGATTTTTCTTGTGGAGCTATCTCAAGAGTCAAGTGTACACTATTAAACCAAGAACTCTGGATGAGTTAAAACAGAGAATTTGTGATGAAATTCACAGTATCCCAGCTGAGATGTTGCAGCGGTCAATGAGGAATCTCAACAGCAGGTTCCAAGAAAGCATTCATACAGGAGGATGCCATCTAAAGGACGTAATTTTAATAAGTGATTAATTCCATTAATGTTTCTTAAATGGCAAGATTTAAGATTTCAATTACTAAGAATAAAATGTTTTCTTCCATCACTCTTGGTTTTATTATTGGGTGTTAAAAGTTCCCGTTTTTTTGTCTCACATTGTATCTTGGTCCAGGCAGTGATTTAAGAGATCCTAATGTACTACCTGTGGACGAAGACGATCAGATCACCAGAGTACATGATTTTCTCTACCAGTATGCACGAGACGATGCAGAAGTAAAGAATGCCGACTTTATGGCCATCAGACGGTTCAAAGATCTATGATTTTACAGTAATCCACACGCAGCAGCATGTGCTTTGGGTCTTAGTTTGAAGTACAGCGCAGAAAGCATTTTTGGTGTACAGTATCCCAATGATATGTCAAAACATCCCGGCCTTTAAAAGAACTGGAGGGGGGGCAATAAAGAAGATTAACAAAGCCAAAGCAGCGAGGAAAGCGGAAAGTGAGAGTGCAGGGGAAAATGAACCGAAGAAGAAATCCAGAGGCGACACCATGCTAGAAGAGCTAACATGATTTTGACGAATCATACTTCGACGAATTTCTGGCAAATATTCCCGAGGTCGATCAACGTGATGCAGGACCGTCTACAGCTGCCAGAGGACCTCAGGTGGAAAGCCCACTGACCACTTCTGCTGCCCAAGGAAGATCTGGCTCAGGAAGCACTTCAACAGGATCGTCTGCGAAAACTTCAAAACCATCAAGAAGTAACAGTGAAGTCAGTATGGATATTGTTAGTAATCACGTGCCTGATTTTCCTGGGTCTCCTGTTGGAAATGGTGTTGGTGGTGCTGGGGCAGTGGATGGTGGCGGTAGATCAATGCTCTTTCATAAATATGGAATCTTTGTGTTTTTTTCATCCGCCAACAACGAATCCACAACTTTGAATTTTAGCTGACATATGAGATTAAGCACATACAGCCACCCCTACAAAAGTTTGATTACAAGGTTGATAACGTGATCGTGGCTACAGAAATATTAACGCCACTGACTTATATTTTGTTGGACTCCTCCCTTGGTTCATTAGTCCCGGGGAATTTAATTCCTTGGAGAATTTTTCCAAAGTTGGGGTAGTCGCCACGCAGGTGGAAGACGTCATTCCAGTCTGGCAATACTCTTAGTGGCATAGCGTCCACACATCATTACGTGGAAGGCATAGCCAATAAAGATTTATTTTTCTCTTTCTTGACAGTGGGTAGAAAATTAATCTACAATACCACAGGAAACTCTTTCAAAGTCAACAGCACCACTGAAGGAGAACTGGATCACATCAATGAACTGATGTATTCAAATCTAAACGGTAATAACGTTGTTGGGCATAAGAGCAACGTGCATTACTCCAGTGTGTTGTGGACGAAGAAAAGGGATAAACCAGATGCGGGTCAATACATAGATTGCCCTGACACAGGCCGTCCCAACATCAATGCCGGAACGGATAACTTTTCTATGGAGGCAGCAATTGCTAAAGGACACCTGTTCAAGAAATCACATGATTTCATACACGGTGTAATTAGAGATGGTGTAGCCATTGGGCCTTTGGCTTTGAAGGGAGGTTTCATTAATCAGAGCATGGTAGGTTCCGATCCCACATTCTTGCAGACATCTCAGGAAACCATGGGAACGGGACCAACAACGAAGGAAACGGGAGAATTGGTTATTACAGGGAAAAATGATCTCGTGGGAATGAACCATGGTAATGTTAACGAGGAACTCACCAGCAATGTACAGTCGGTCAAATAAAAACGTCGGGCGGTATTTGATTAAGTACCAAGAACGAGCATATGCACATGTACAGGAAGACTTAAGGTTAGGTTCACACCTGCCTCTTGTCTCTCCATGTATTTTCTTGATTATTTAGTCAGTTTTGTTCCAAAACGAACATGTATAGAAGGCTGTGGCTATATGCCTCAAATCCGCCATATTCTTGGTTGCAAATTTCTATAATATTAATAATTAATAGATTCGCGAGGAATATGTTTATTCAAGGAGCATTTTTTAAAGATTTTATTTTATAATACCGGTATTTGTAGTGCAAAATCAATAACTTACGTTCAACTTCTGCAGCCAATCTAGCATCGAAATACGCGGCTTGCCAGATCCACGTTTCCTATGAAAACTTCCGGTCGCATTATAGTGGAGTTCCCACCTCTGAGCTGCTCTTTCATAAATATGGAATCTTCTCGCTGCTTCAGAGGCCGAAAAATGCAGGCCAATTACAGCCCTAACTACACTTTCTCTCAAGCTAGCATTTGTATGTGATGCGATGACACAAAGCAAAATGAATTATGACAATACATTAAGTTGAATATCGTGTATTGCGCTTTCTGCGTTTTTCATTTTTCCCTCGTTGTTAATTTTTTCCCTCCTGTCACATGGCCTCATATGTTCCTAAAATGACCTGTATTTTATGTTTTTTATAGGAAACTTGTGAACTAATGCGTTAAAACTTTAATTTTAACTTCATACAAGTCCCGACGTTTTTTATTTGACCGACTGTACAACTCATAGAAAAATGCCAATCCAATTTAAAACCTATCAAAACCAAAATTAATTACAGACCCGTTCCGGTGTTGGCTTGGCTTTTGGCCAGCAACCCGTTAATGCATCATCTCCTTCCCGGATTAACAATTATGTATTTTCCTAAATGGATTGGCATGTTAAGTTTCACATTAAATCGGTGTGTTTCGTTAATTCATATTTCCTTTGTTGCAAGTCATTCCTTTAAATCATGCTACTGTTGGTTCAGCATGTTTACAATTGAATGATGATCTAGTCAAAACTGTATGGCCTGCACAAATTTTAGACATGACTTATTTTTTAATTAGCACAATCCTTCTGATGACACTATGGCCCTGAGTCAACTCAGCCTATAATAGAAACAAGTACCAGGAATAATCCTGTGGGTAAAAGTACAGCTGACAACCTTACACCCTTCATGTGCCATATGTTTCAAAATCTGAAATCTTTAACCCCCTGGAACCATTAGGGCTTCCTTGGCCCTATGAGGATCACCTCTTCTATTTAAAGTTTTATTCCGATCTTGATGAAATTTTGCAAACTTAGCCTATACTTACCCTCTCCTTCTTTGTACCCTTTCACGAAGCTTCTTCCCCCCCCAGAATTATTGAAATTATTTTCCGCAGAAAACTCATATAAACTCTGTACCAAAAGATGGAAGCTTAGAGTTTGAAAATCGGAAGTACTCCATAAGTTTATTTCGAAGTACAAGCACAATACAAAACCCGGGCAATGCCGGGTCTTTCAGTCTAGTATTACAATATACTTTACTACACTATATAATATATATTATATATATGTATGATTACGTTCTTGTATTTTCCTATACTCCCTAATAACTTACTGGTAACTTTCATATGAGTGAATAAACTCTACTGATTTCTCCGAGTATTGTACTTTATTTCAGTTTAATTTCCAATAAAACACATTACCACAATATCATAATAGTACTTTCAACATAGACTTGCCAACTTTTTTTATGAACATTATGATTTAACATTTTGATGGGATTTCCATAAGTTTGTGTGGTAGCTTTGGTGGAATTACAGTCTGTTCATAATGGCTTCTAGGGCACCCAACAGGCTGGGTAAGAGGATTGATTTCGAGTTTTTGGTAGCTTGCTCCACTCCAATCTTCTGGAAGAAGCTCATGGAAAAATATCTTGTGTTATATAAAAGAGACAAGCAATACTATAATTAACTAAGTTGTTGACTATTAAACACTTTAGGCTTCACTTTTCCTTACATTTTTGCAGGACGTACATTTCATGGGCTTTGCCCACTGAGCCAATATTAAAAATAATATTTATTTTACAAGGCATGCTATTGGCTCAAAGGGGTTAAAACAGATTTAAAGTATAATGAAGTTTTAATTAGTAGTATGGGAGTGAAGAATCTGTTTTACACAAGAATGTATCAGTCATGTATCATGTGATCATTGTTGCGTATGATGTCTGGCAGACTTGGATGGTATTTAGCTTCGTAGTGTATCGGAAGCGCTCGCTCTAAAGGGAGATCGCTTCGCGTAGAGAGGGGGAGTGGGAACTCATTTCCACCGCATTGCGGATTCTTGACGTCAGCCCTGCTCGAGGCGCAGGTCAGAGAAGATCTCCGTAGCGCTCTGTGTCGTGCAATGTAATACGTGAAGTTTCTTTTTATCAGTCTTTTGTTCTTTTTGCTATATAATTAATCATCTGATTGGTCATAATGTTAATTAGTACCAGAGAAGAGAGGGGAGCTACATTATATAAAGGAAGGTAACATATACCTCCTTCTCACTCACTTCTTTCTTGTGTACGGGACTGCAATCGTGGTGTCACCATGGGGCTCGGGAAACAACACACAATGGTGACTGAATGGTCGACCATGCTAGGATTTGAAAGGTACGTGTATCACCTTTTATTTAGGTAATCCATAGTTGTACCTAGAATTTGATTCGTGATTATGAAGGACAGGTCCTTGTATTTTAATTTGGTGAATGTAGTGAGTGTTAGTTTCAGTAAACATGCGGTATAATTGAGATTTATCTAGGGCTTCACCCTTGTGTTTTTTTTAAATTATTTCTTGTTTTTGCTAACTTTAAAATGGGAGACAGTGCCTTGTTAGTTACTTATTTCACTTAAATTGTGGTGCTCCTAGAATCTGGTGTTCCTTTTTCTTTCGGTTTGTGTTATTTTTATTTATGAAGGATGCTGATACACGTAATAAATGTAGAATATAGGTGACACCAGATTGGAACCCGGGACCAATATTTTCCTGTCCAAGGATGCCTGGCGGGAATTTTATCAAGTGAGTAAACAACAAATGTAACTTTGTGTTAAAACATTATTGCCCATTTATTTTAATTGTTCATAATGTAAAGATGAAATACTAAGTTGGAAGCTGGATGAAAGGTAATTATTTCATGAATTTGTAACTAACCGGCCATTTGTATATTTTGTTTCAATGAACCAATTATAAATCAATTGTCTTGGCCGAGATAATTTTAGGAGTGTAAATTAAAAGATGTTTTAACAATATTCTGTTAGTTTTAAAATAGAACAGTTTATTTTACCCCGTTGCGGTGGGGACTTGTCAAATATCAAATTAAGATGAAATTAGAAATAAAATAATTAATGTTTTAATATTAATTTCTTCTGTCATATTGGTCATCTGACCTAATATCTGTAAATAGTGAATTATTTTAAAGAATGAAACCTTATGTTTAATATAGATATATAAACTTTCATGAATCACAGATTTTTGTCTCTGTTGGACATTACATGAGAATATTATAGGAGAAAAATTCCTCCGACACTGGGACTTGAACCCAGGACCTTTGGCTATTCGCGCCAATGCTCTACCAACTGAGCTAAGCCGGAGTTCAATTCACAGCGCCGAATGGAACCTCTCTCCTATGACTGACTGCCCTATATTCTCATGTAATGTCCAACAGAGACAATAATCTGTGATTCATGAAAGTTTATATATCTATCTTGAATGTCAACTGTACAATAACAGTGGGAGCCCGGTCACAAAAAATCACTAATTAGTGTGCCTCACAGTACTGCATATGACATAACTTGTCTGACTGTGAGGTAGACCATTAGGGCAGTCAGTCATAGGAGAGAGGTTCCATTCGGCGCTGTGAATTGAACTCCGGCTTAGCTCAGTTGGTAGAGCATTGGCGCGAATAGCCAAAGGTCCTGGGTTCAAGTCCCAGTGTCGGAGGAATTTTTCTCCTATAATATTCTCTTATGTTTAATGTTTTGCTCATCAGGCTTTTATGATATTTTATTATTTAGAATAAACCAACTTAAACTCAGTTCTTCACATGGTTTTTATAAATCTCAGCTGCGAAGGGCATTTAAAACTATTTTACATGCTCTTCGTTACGTGATGCCACCTCCACCTGTCCGTTACCCTCTAAGTTATATTATATAGGGTCGGCCAAGCTGAGATCAGCACGCTTCACATCTGATCGAGAAGGCAGAAGAAGAGGAAAAGGGTTTTGGGTGAAGGGGGCGTTGCAATTGGTAGGCAGAGCTGTGGTTCAATTCCGCAGCTGCTGCTCCTTTGTATCTTCAGCAGTTTTTTTTAATCTTGACATTTTCTGAATTTTAAATTTATATATTTCCATGTGAAAGCTAAGATATTTTATTTGTGCATTATTTCTATGTGTATCTTGTTTTATTCTGAGTGCGTGTACTAATATATGTGGAAATCTGTGTTTCATGTAATATGGCATCTCCTGTGACTCGATATACCCTTGTCCCGGACCAATTACTGAAATCTGACATTATCTATGAGCTGCAAGTCAGAGGTCTGTCTCCTGATGAAAAGAATCTTGTGGCTGACCTTAGGAAGCAATTAATAGATAACCTGGACAAGGATGTTGACGTAAAAAATTGTGGCGAGTCTCAAATCCCTATTTTGCTTGCTGTTGCTAGAGACAGGTTAGAATCAGTGAGTGAAAAGCTTTCTAAAAGCGTTCCGGTGTCAGAAAAAGTCAGGAATCGAGCACTTCATGCTTGCCAAAGAGTAGCAGATCTTGAGAAGTTAGTCGCAGGAACCGACTTCCTAGCACAGTATCAAGATCTTCAAAAACAAGTCAGTGTAATCTTAATCCGTGTCGAATCAACTGGAATGGAGAATGCATATGCTCCAGTGAGCGAGGAGCTTGATGATGAAAAGAAACCGCATAACAAGGAAGTTATGGATTCTTTTGTTGACCCGAATAGACAATCTAGATTTGAAATGAGCGCGGCAGGTCAAACTTACTTCTCACATTTTGATAGTGATCCTAGTAGGGAAAATGTTAGGACATTTCCTGAAACACATACTTTTCCTCTCGCGTTTGCTAATCTTCCCCATCCGCTCGCCTCCACATTAGAAAACTGTTCGCTTTTCTCAGATGAAAGTGTAGAGAAAGTTTTAGATTTTCTGGACTTTATCTGTGATTTGAAAAGTCAAGCCGCAGTGTTTCACCTTGATGAACGCAATCTGCTGGCTTACTTGTTTTCCAAACTTTGTGGTTCCTTGCGTGACGTTGCCTTAGAAGCCGTCAACAGTGGTTTAGGGCTAGAAGATTTTCACATTAGGTTGTTGGACACCTATGTGCCAGTGCGAGCTAGGTCGGCTTTGATTACTAAGCATTTCTACCGCACGCAAGCATTCAATGAGACACTTGCAGAATACTCTCGTAGCATAAAGAAGTGTGCTCAGGTGTTTCGACTAGCCATGTCAGAGAGAGAAATAGTGGATGCTGTCATTGAGGGTATGTCGCCTGACACGCGTTCTAAAGTAGTCTTTGAGAGCAGACCGTGTTCCTTCAGGCAACTAGAGTCGTTATGTGCTAGAGTAAATGCTATAAGTTTTTCCGACTCCTTAAGAGTGGATAACCAATTCCAGTTAAGTAGTAGTCATGTTAAGCCAAGTGGTAGTCATGATAGAGCAAAACCAGTTGCAGGTGGCAACGACAGAAAGCCTATCAAGTGCTACAATTGTGGGAAATTAGGGCATATTGCGAAATACTGTCGTAGTGGGAAAAATCAAAACGTGCAGAATAGTTATGTTCAGAAACGCTCTTCTGACTGAGGTTGGTTACACCCAAGGGCCCTGGGTGGATCGAAGATGTCTTGTAGCGCTAAATGTGATAGAAAGATGACCGAAGAAGTGGTGATGACAAACGCAACTGACTTTAAAGACGTTGACACGCCGGCTAGGGATCTGATCAGCTCTAGGTTGGTGACTGCGACTACTATTGTTGACAAGACTCACGGTACTGACAGAAAAAGCAAGACGGACCGTTTTTATGCCACGAGGACTTTTGTTAATAGTATATTTCATAAAAAGCGTGCTAGCAAAGACATTATACCTAGGATAAAAGACAAAAGTAAAAGTAGTGAAGCGTTTCTAGATAAAAATGTGCTTAGCAAGAAGATTTTGCCTGTAAATATGGACGATCCGGATCGTACAATGAAAACGTCATGTTAAAGAAAGAAGAGAAGTAATCGTAGAAGAAAGAATTTGACTCTTGATTGTGACATTAATGGATTTGACAAGAATAAAGTTTTCCCACGTCAGTTAGAAGCAATTGTAGATGCCAAGTTGCCTATGATAGAAGTAGAAATTTGCAAATATAGAATGTCGGCATTGCTAGACAGCGGTGCGGCTGTATCTCTGCTCTCAAAAGACGAATATTGTAGGATGTGTTTGGTAAACAAACACGTACCGAAAATGGTTAGTAGTGAGCTTAAGTTACGTACAGCTGGTGACCAGAATCTTGCCATAGTAGGTCAAGTAAGCCTGAAATTGAGAATTGCTAACTTCACATGGGTCTGTCCCTTTGTTGTAGCTGAGAATTTACTTATGCCTGTGATTTTAGGCTATCCTTTTATGAAGAAAGTAGGATTGTTCCTAGATTTTGATAGTAAACAGTGTAAGTTTAAATTCATTGAATCTTGTAAGATAGATTTCTTCTATGGCCCCCCTTTTTCTAAATTAATTTCTTCTAAGGGCAATTCAGAGACAAATATGTTACCGCCTTTTGATTTTCTGCCTGATACTGTAAATAATGTATGTGTGGACTTGTCGCACTTGCCTTCCCTTGAGAAAAGTCAAGTTAGTAAGATTTTACAAGATTTTCGTGATGTTTTGACTCCGGAACTGGGTCTTACTAATGTATTAGAGTATGACATTGAGCTACTTGATGATCAACCGGTCCGTAGAGCACCATATCGCCTAAACCCACCAAAATTGAAGATCTTGAAAGAACATATTGACGCGATGGTTGAACAAGGAGTCCTCCAGGTCTCCAAGTCCAACTATTCCAGTCCTATCTTTTTGGTGCCAAAGGGTGATGGTCGCTTTAGGCCAGTGGTTGATTTCAGGCATCTCAATGCCAAGATAAAGATAGATTCTGTGCCTATACCAGATATTAACACTGCTTTCAGTTTCTTTTCCGGGGCTAAAGTTTTCTCATCTCTTGACCTCAATCAGGCTTACTATCAGATTCCCCTAACAGTACGTTCTAGGCGTTTGACTGCTATTTCGACACCGTATAATAATTTTGAATTTCTGCGCGTGCCATTTGGTCTCGCAACAGGAGCCCAGGTCCTTACACGACTGCTAGATCAGATTTTTTCAGATGTCAAGTTTAAATTTGTTCACCATTATTTAGACGACTTGGATCTTTATTCGAATTCGTTTGAAGAGCATTTGCAGCATCTTCAAGAAGTGTTCTCGCGCCTACGAGCCGCAGGACTCACAGTCAACCCCGATAAGGTTACTATAGCCGCTCGAATACTGTCATTTCTGGGTCATCTGGTTTCAGCTGACGGCGTTGCCATCGACCCAGAACGCACCGATGCAATTAGAAAATTTCCCCCTCCCAAGAATGCCAAGGGCGTAGCCAGGTTTATAGGTATGGTCAACTTCTTCAGGAAGTTTGTACCAAATATGGCTGAACTTTCCTCCCCTTTGAATGATCTGAGAAAGAAAAGTACTAAATTTGTCTGGTCTCCTGCTTGCCAGGAAAGTTTTGAAAAATTGAAGTCCGCCATTATGAATCCTCCTGTGCTTCCCATGCCAGACTTCTCTAGGAAATTTGTAATTCAGTGCGACGCCTCACCGGTGGCCATAGGTTCTGTTCTCTTGCAAGAATTCGAGGAGGGAAGAAGGCCTGTAGCTTACGCTTCCAGGACTTTGACCGCTCCTGAACGCATGTACTCAATGTATGAGCTTGAGGCTCTCGCTGTCTTGTTTGCAGTAGAGAAATTCAAGGTCTATGTTGAACATGTTGAATTTGATCTTGAGACAGACTGTCAGGCCTTAAGCTGGGTCTTAGCGAAGCCACGGACAACCGGCAGGATCGCTAGATGGGCAGTGCGTCTCTCTGCATTCAAATTTAAGGCTAGGCACATCCGAGCTACTGAGAATCAGGTGTCCGATGCTCTAACACGGATGTTCAGTCCGGAGGAGATCTTGGGCAGTCCTGATTGCAGTATCGAGGAGCCTAAAGAGTTGTCGGGGATGGCGGGTAACATTCTGGGTGATTTCCCCTTAGCTTTCACGGCATTAAAGGATCACCAAGCCAGTGATGACGAACTTGCTCCTCTAATCGCCCGCTTGCAAAGTGGAGAAGGTGTACCGCAGTACATCTTCAGAAATAGTGTATTATATAGTGCTCCTGCGCGTAGATCTCAGTCTAGAATTGTGCTGCCCTCTGCCTTAAGAGACATGGTATTTAAGTATTACCATGAATCTCCGGTTGGTGGCCATCTAGGATTTTATAAGACGCGAGCCAAAATACGAGAAACTTTCACTTGGAAGGGTATGGATGGGTTTATTAGAGCTCAGGTTAGAGCATGCCAGAAGTGCGGCTCGGCAAAACCTGCTCAGTGCACTAAACTCGGATTCTTGTCATCCGAAGTGCCCAAGGCTCCTTTGGACAGGCTCTTTATAGATTTCGTTGGGAAATTCCCCAGATCTAGATCCGGTAATTCTTACATTTTGGTAGCAGTAGATTCCTTTTCTAAATTTGTCTGGATGTTTCCTGTTAGAGTAGCCACTTCTAATTCCACTATAGAGTGCCTTAAAAGAATCTTTTCTATAGTTGGTTTTCCGCGTAGTATAGCATCAGATAATGCTTCGTATTTCATTTCGAGAAAGTTCAAGCATTCCCTGGGAATACAACACGTAAAGACTGCTCCTTTTCACCCGTCGCCCAATCACAGTGAACGTTTTAATAGGAACCTGAGGGCCGCTCTAATAGCGTACCACTCAGAGGATCATGCTGCATGGGACAGAGAGCTGTTCTGGCTGCAATTCGCCTTCAATTCAGCCCTGCATGAATCGCATAAACAGACTCCGTTTCAGTTGATGTTTTCATTTAAACCTAACAGTCCTCTTTCTAATGCCTGGTCCATCAGTGATCTCTTACCAGAAGTCAAGGATGCTGCTACTGTCAGACAGATCTGGAAAAAGGCTGCTGACAATCTCAAATTAGCGCATCAGAAAACAGAGAAGAGATATAATGCTGATCGAATACCAGTGAATTTTAATGTTGGAGACAGGGTTTATGTTAAAAACTTCCCTAAAAGTAAAGCCATAGATAGATTTGCCGCTAAACTCGCTGTCAAGTTCCGTGGTCCTTTCTATGTGGTTAAGTTTCTTACTCCCGTGACTGTTTTGCTTGAAGACACGGATACAAACAAGACTATAAAAGCACATGTCAGTCATTGTAAAAAGGCATAGTAATTCCCTGACTGCTTAGCTGACTTTCCCTCTTTTAGACATAAATTTCAGTTTGAATTATAAGAAGAGTTGGTCTTCGGCTTCTCCTGTCGTCCGACATCATGTCTAGGCGAGTCGATGATGAATACTGGGGAGTACGACAGAAGAACCTCGATGTCTGAAGTTCCGGGGAGTCCCTCCTTGCAGATGACGGGATGGGGAGATATGGTCTGGACTCAACAAGGAGATCCACACCATAGGAGAAGAGAAATTTCATCTCGTCTTGTTGAAGTATCTTTTCTACTAATTATGTCTTATATTATCAAGAGTTGGAATTGCTGACTCAATTATGTCATCTATATTATAATCTTTTATTTGAATCATAGAAGATTAGTCTTACCCGAAGTAGACCTAATTGTATATAACTTGTTATTATACTCATGTAAAATTTTAATCACCTTATTCAATTTGTAGGTTAGGTCTGACCCAATCAGTTTGTCTATATTTCTGTTTTGTGATGAATTCAATCTAACTAATATGTTTAATCTATGTAATTAAATAATTTTGTTGTAACAATAAGTGTAGTCTCCTTCTCTTCTTAGGACATTTTATTTTCTCTTGAGTAAAGTTTTGTGTTTCATAATCTCTAAATTAATTTTTCATTTAAACAGTAATCTAAATTTTTCATCTTAAATGTAACTTCAAGATCAATAGGCGTAGGAGGTTCTGATTCATGTAATTTGTCTTGTCTTGCCTTAGTCTGCCGCTTGCCTTGTTCTTTCAGAAGCAGTAATCAGAGGTGGAGAAGTATCACTAGATGTCATACAGTTGGGCGTCTTCCTCAACGAGCTACCAGACCAGCTGCTCAGTCGCTGTGAGGGTTTGTGGACGCAGACTCGCAATTTCGTCTACTCTCACCTCGGAAGGCAATAGTGTACTGGCAGTGAGCACCAATCAAGGACGCATACCAAAGTATGGACTATAAAGCCATGTGAGAGTGTGAATTCTCCGAATGAAGGTATGATCTGTCCATTTTGTATTCGGTGCATGTGTGTGTCAGGGGCCGTTGTGGAAAGGCCATTACTGTATGAACATTATGTGTGATAGCTTTCTTACTAATTTTGGAATATATTAAGTAAGATATTCCAAGTCAGGGACTGGGAGAATTGAGCCAATATTAAAAATAATATTTATTTTACAAGGCATGCTATTGGCTCAAAGGGGTTAAAACAGATTTAAAGTATAATGAAGTTTTAATTAGTAGTATGGGAGTGAAGAATCTGTTTTACACAAGAATGTATCAGTCATGTATCATGTGATCATTGTTGCGTATGATGTCTGGCAGACTTGGATGGTATTTAGCTTCGTAGTGTATCGGAAGCGCTCGCTCTAAAGGGAGATCGCTTCGCGTAGAGAGGGGGAGTGGGAACTCATTTCCACCGCATTGCGGATTCTTGACGTCAGCCCTGCTCGAGGCGCAGGTCAGAGAAGATCTCCGTAGCGCTCTGTGTCGTGCAATGTAATACGTGAAGTTTCTTTTTATCAGTCTTTTGTTCGTTTTGCTATATAATTAATCATCTGATTGGTCATAATGTTAATTAGTACCAGAGAAGAGAGGGGAGCTACATTATATAAAGGAAGGTAACATATACCTCCTTCTCACTCACTTCTTTCTTGTGTACGGGACTGCAATCGTGGTGTCACCATGGGGCTCGGGAAACAACACACAATGGCGACTGAATGGTCGACCATGCTAGGATTTGAAAGGTACGTGTATCACCTTTTATTTAGGTAATCCATAGTTGTACCTAGAATTTGATTCGTGATTATGAAGGACGGGTCCTTGTATTTTAATTTGGTGAATGTAGTGAGTGTTAGTTTCAGTAAACATGCGGTATAATTGAGATTTATCTAGGGCTTCACCCTTGTGTTTTTTTTAATTATTTCTTGTTTTTGCTAACTTTAAAATGGGAGACAGTGCCTTGTTAGTTACTTATTTCACTTAAATTGTGGTGCTCCTAGAATCTGGTGTTCCTTTTTCTTTCGGTTTGTGTTATTTTTATTTATGAAGGATGCTGATACACGTAATAAATGTAGAATATAGGTGACACCAGATTGGAACCCGGGACCAATATTTTCCTGTCCAAGGATGTCTGGCGGGAATTTTATCAAGTGAGTAAACAACAAATGTAACTTTGTGTTAAAAACATTATTGCCCATTTATTTTAATTGTTCATAATGTAAAGATGAAATACTAAGTTGGAAGCTGGATGAAAGGTAATTATTTCATGAATTTGTAACTAACCGGCCATTTGTATATTTTGTTTCAATGAACCAATTATAAATCAATTGTCTTGGCCGAGATAATTTTAGGAGTGTAAATTAAAAGATGTTTTAACAATATTCTGTTAGTTTTAAAGTAGAACAGTTTATTTTACCCCGTTGCGGTGGGGACTTGTCAAATATCAAATTAAGATGAAATTATAAATAAAATAATTAATGTTTTAATATTAATTTCTTCTGTCATATTGGTCTTCTGACCTAATATCTGTAAATAGTGAATTATTTTAAAGAATGAAACCTTATGTTTAATGTTTTGCCCATCAGGCTTTTATGATATTTTATTATTTAGAATAAACCAACTTAAACTCAGTTCTTCACATGGTTTTTATAAATCTCAGCTGCGAAGGGCATTTAAAACTATTTTACATGCTCTTCGTTACGTGATGCCACCTCCACCTGTCCGTTACCCTCTAAGTTATTTTATATAGGGTCGGCCAAGCTGAGATCAGCGCGCTTCACATCTGATCGAGAAGGCAGAAGAAGAGGAAAAGGGTTTTGGGTGAAGGGGGGCGTTGCACCACATTTTCAACTGCTTGTCAAGTTCCATTATCTCTTGATTCTTCATAAGAAATACTAGTTAAGATGGGGGCCCCCAAGATCAGCTCACCCCCATACTTAGAGTGTTCCATAAGATGGCATTGGAGCAAGCTATCGAAAGCTCAGAATCAATCCTCCTATTCACCCAATTGGAAGCCTGAGAAACTGTTACATATTCTCAACACCAGGAAAGTCTCTAAATTACACATGTTAATTACCTACCTATAAGAAAACCAAAGAAGGGGAACATTAATAAAAGGATGGCATGCTGAAGTTTTTTCTCCCCCCCATTTAGCTACATTTGAATGCAAAATCTATTAAAGGACTAGTACTTGGATCAAACAACACTTTTAAATTTACATTTTATTTGAATCAAGAAAAGTAGGCAAAAATAAAAATGAAAGGTTTATGATGAAACTTGTGCATCCCTGCAGAGTTTCATTAACATGTCACAGCCATTTTCTAAAGCAAATTTCTTGAATTTGGAGTAACTATGTTCATTTGCCTAAATATAATCTAATTTAAATGATGTATTCTCTTACGATTCTGAAGCCCTAAAAGAAATAGTTTTCCGCTTTAGCAAGTGATGTTTCATTTAAGAGAAATTCATCTTTTAAGGATAATATAAGTACTGCATTCAACTCAGTTTCAAGCTTGATAGCATTTAAATTATGGGTATCCAAAACATTCTCTTGAAAGTATGTTCCCTCAAGTGGTTTCTGAAAGTAGCAATCAAAATATAATTTAAATTATAGCAGGAACTTTCTTTAATAGTCTTAATTTGAGAATACCTTAGTGTCATTCATAGATTCATGATAAGCAATTTTGGCTAACGACTAAAAAAAGTTATAGAAATGAGTAAATATATAAATTAATTAATTAATAACTATGAAACACAAAGTTAAAATACATATTTGTCTACAATATATAAAATAATGACAAACAATGACTTTGGAAACTATACATTGAGATTCAAAACTATTGACATTGGTATGAATTATTTAACTATAGGCTATAGAATTTCAAAGTGCCATCAATATTGTTTTCATCCACCACACAAGTAGGCCTACAGTGGTTTAGAAATAAGTAAACCTACATTGAAGGATTTATTACAAGTTGTTAAAATGTTATTATTTTTACCAGTCCAAGCTTGATCAATTGTTATAATTATTAGTCTGGCATCCTTAGTGCACAAATGAAGCTCACACTTTTCTTATTATCAGAAAATATTTGAAATTCTGAATACCACGGTTGATAGCTTGGGCAGCATCAGAGTTCATATGCCTTCTTTCTGGCTGAGATTCTTATCTTCTTTTGTTCATAATTCTCATTCAATAAAGGCACTTTCAATTGGGATGACATTAACACGTAAAATGATAGAACAGTCTTCTTATCAAACCATTATTTAAGATAAGCAACTACAAATAGTCATGATTTAGATCCCCATTCCATCTAGGAAAGTTGGCAAACCTATTTGTCTACCAGTTTAACAAAAATTATTTGTTTATAAAAAAAATTATAAAAGAAAATGATGTTGCAAAACTCTACTTTACGTTTGATTGCAACTTACTTTTGATTGGAATGATTAGTTGAGGGATTACTGGCAGTATCTTGGGCCCTCCATGGTCTAGCATGTCTTGTATTCCCTGTTGCGCAAAGAATTTATATGGATGTACTGTTTCACATAGCCCATCAAAAAACATAGGCAGATAATGATGATAGTCTAGTTTTTCAATTTCAACCTGTCAACAAAATTTGAATTTATTTAAAAATCATAACCCTTCAAGCCAGTGTTATATATCACTAATTCAATACCGGTAATCAAATTAAATTATGAAAAACAAAAAAAAAACAAATTTAACAATTGAAGTTTTTGTTAAGAGAAAATTATCTTGTTTCATAAAATTATCATCTCTAGACCACCTGAACTAATATTTTGTTGCAACATGTGAGTAGGAAGAATAAGGACTCAAGGTTGTGCATAGAGTTCAAATTAACAGGGTGATGGGGGATTTCCCCCTCTCATCAAAAAATTTCCCTGGCTCATCAAATAAAAATTCCTTCCTTGACCAGGGATATATTTTTCTACATTTCATAAACTTCAGTTTAAAATTCCAATGCAATTACTAGAAACATGCACTTATGTTGCTTCATTATGCTGTTTTTGAACGTAACAGTATCACCAGCACAATGCATAACAATTTTTTTTTCTTAACAAACATTTATGATGCACTGCATAATAGAGCAAAGACAATGAGCATAAAGTTTATATTACTTTTTTGTGTAAGTTTCTTTTTGCTGGCAACAATATGGTTAAAGAATGTTTGTTATGACAATGAGTGCAGTAGTGATTGGTGTTTGGACGTAGTCTGTCGAGTATGTGTTTTTTTACAGAGAGTGGATGTTCTTAAAGTTGGTTAACAACTTCGATTGGATAATTTTTTAATAGAAAATCTTAAAGTAATAGAGTCTGAAACATAATATCAGTGTCTTCCACAGAATGTGAAAGAGGTTTTAGTATCATGCATAACTCTCTTACTAAACTGTGGAATGGGTTAAAAAAAACACTAGTGTCTGTAAATGTTAATGGACGATATCTGAAAGATTTTCCAGTCAAAATATTTCAAGCAAAACATACTTCTCACACTAAAGAGTCTTCCAGCACGTCACATCAAAGCAAACTGTTCCAGTAAATTCAGCGAGTGCATTCTATTATTAAAGACAATTGAGGCTATTAAATGCAAAACTCGTCTTGTCCAAGTTAAATGATTTCTTCTTAAACTCTAAGTTCTTCATCCTCTTCCTCTAAGACGTGATGTTTGCATTAGTCTATACTATGTTCTGTATTAAAGAAAAGGGTAACTTGCCAACAGCTGTTCTAAGAGATCAATAATTGTAGCAAACAACATCCAGATAGGGCGTAACTCTTTTTTTTTTAAATTTTGGACAAGGCGAGTTTTGCATTTAATAGACTCAATTATTTCATATCCATTCAAAAGGTTATCTTTTCAGCTGTCTGGTATTATGGTACTACATTATTTTATTTTTATATGAGGTTAGATATATTTATGTTAGTATTGGACCCACATTTAATTACACCCCTCGTTAGAATTGAATCCTGGTTATGCAAAGAACTTGACTCAAGATATGAAAGGACAGCAAAGAAATGACCCATTTTCTAGGAAATTACACATTATAATAGCAATTTCACCTTTTCTGTTTCCTTCTACCACATTGGGCAACATCTTTATACAGAATTTTGTCTCATACCATAGTATTTGTAGTAATAAATAATTAATAGGACACCCAAGTTTGCTTGTTAGAGGATGTGGTGGTGAAATACTAAAGAATTATCTTACCTTATAAAACAACATAGATACAAAGAATTTTGTTTAAGTTTATGCTCCTTAAACACATCTCATAGCAGAGTTCCTGAAGTATGGATTGCTGGTTTTCAGACAATTGGAACTTCAAAACGTCAGCTGTACCTATATCACTGGCTGTATTCACAGAGGAAATACCTATCTTAAATTAAGAGTTTCAATGGTTAGCTACACAATTTAATTTGAAAAAAAATTGGTATCCATGGAAATATATGAAAGGGCTGTTGCTTAGTTATATCTATGCACCACAGCTGTTTTCAGATGAAATATTTGTCATACCTTAGAAATACATTTAAATAGGGGTATTTCATTCTTTCCATCGTTAGAAAAAATTGAATGATAAGTTAATATTTTTAATAACTCTCTTATATCTTGCAAGAGAAAGCTTTAAATCTACCTATTGTAATGAGAGTAATCTAACCTCCTGAAAACATTATTATTATTATTGTTATGATTATTGTTAATATCATAATTATTGTTGGGTTGAAAAAGGGTAGTGAAGTTCAATCCATCTATAACGTCTCCTACCTACATCCCAACCTCACCTTCACGTGGTGCAACCTGTTTACAACAAACGAGGCTCTGGGGACATCAAGCCTGTCCAGAGGCTTAAGGTGGCACTCCCACCACTGGACTGACTACTTTTCGGCTAGCAACCAACTGGTAGGAAAATTATCTTGCTTTCAAGTCTCCAAGGAATCAAACCAGGACGGATATACACGTTGACATCACGGTGATAAAAAAGGACACGAGATGGAAAAAGGAAAACTTATTTAAACTTGCTACCTGGAATGTTCGAGGAATTGGGAAGAAAGATTTAGAATTAGACCAAATTCTTACTCAAATGTCAATACAAATAACTGCCACAACAGAAACTAAGAAAAAACTAAGAGGAACTAAGATGATATATAATTATTTACTAATACAGCAAAAAGTGGAATAGCTTTAATGGTACATAAATCTTTAATTCATAAGATAGATAATTATACTTTTTGGAACGAAAGGATTATCCAAGTTAGACTAAAAATAGACCGAGGATTCTTGACTGTGATCGGAGTATATGCACCAGTTGATGGAAAAGAACTGGAGAGTGATAATTTCTATTCAATGCTACAAGATATACTAGAAAAAGTTAACCAAAACAATTTTTTTCATTTTGATGGGGATCTCAATGCCAGAGTAGACGCAAGAAAAGTACAATCCATAGTTGGTACTTGTGGTGAACAAATCATTAATCGCAGTGGTAAAAGATTAGTTGATTTTGCTGTTTATAATAACCTCCAGATTACAAACACATTTTTCCCGCATAAAGATTGTCATAAATACACATGGTCTGCTCGAAATTCTCAATCAATTATAGACTATGTGTTGGTTAACTATAAACTCTCCAGTTACGTTCTTGATACCAGAGTATTTAGAAGTTCTGAATTAGAAACAGACCACTTCCTGCTAATTTCGACCTGTCACTTTCCCCCACAGTATATCAGGAAACCAAAACCAAAAAAACAATATAATGAAGAACGCACATTTAAAGTTAGCCTTTTACAGCAAGAGAGTATTGGATGGTTATACCAACAAAGGACCAAATCATACACAATCATTTCTGAGACCTCCAATTTAGTAGACCAAGAATGGAACAATATCTGCTCTATTTTACAAAAAGCAGCCATAGAAAGTTTAGGGATGAAGCCCAAGTGGCTTAGACAAAGAGGTCTCCGAAAATGGGATGATGACATAGCCAAACTCATTGATGAAAAAAGACAAGCATTTTAAAAAGTATATAGCGACTAAGGCATGATAAAATTAAATATTGTAAAAAGAGAAACTAGGAAACAATGCAGAGAAAACTGGGATATTTTTGTTGCTAATCTGGAGAGGGATCTCACCAAAATTAATCCTAAAACTTACAAAGTTCTACGTAACCTTGGTCAAGAAAATAAAGAAAATGTGAAATTGAACTTGATCGACAAGCAAACCTGGGTAACATATTTTCAAACTCTCTGGTCAACATCGATAAATACTATTGAGATACATACTTCACAGAATAATGACTTCTCATACATTACTGAAGTAGAATTCGATAATGCTTTAAAATGTTGTAAAAACAATAAAACATTTGGTGAGGATGGATTATACAAATATGCAGACAACACTCTAAAACAAAAGTTTCTTCAATTATTAGTAAATAAAATATTTTCAGGAGAAGACCCACCGTCATTTTGGCAGAAGGCCATTGTTATAACACTTTTCAAAAAAGGAAACCTCAAAGATTGTAATTCTACAAGAATTCTAGCCTGTATATTACAGGCCCACTATGAAAACCTATTAGGGAAAGAACAAAATGTCTTCCGCAAGGGAAGATCTTGTGCAGATGGTTATTTCACCTTAAAGCTTACTATTGAAAAACATAAAGAATTTAATAAAGAAACACACTTAGCACTTATAGATTTTATTAAAGCCTTTGATCGAATTGATAGACAAAATCTTATTGAAATTTTAGCTGATGATGGAATACCAAATAAATTGATCCAAATAATTTCTAAACTATATCAACACAATACAATTTCAGTAAGAATTGGCAGAGAATTATCTGACTGGAAATCAATAAATTGTGGAGTCTGACAAGGATGCCCTTTATCACCGCTTTTGTTTAATGTTTATATTAATGCTATCATCAGACACTGGCGATTAACAGTTCATGGTAATATCCGCATTTCAAACAATAGGCCTACTATATTAGACACCCTCTTATATGCAGATAATCAAGTTCTTTTTGGTAATACAGAAGATGAATCACAATACTCTATACATCATCTCAATACAATAGCCCAGCAATTTAATATGTATATCTCACTCACGAAAACTAAAGTTATGGCCTCCAAAGGAAAATTGCCAGTAAGAAGCAAAATCTGTATTCAAAACTCAATATTAGAACAAATCAATTCATTTACTTATTTAGGGTATCTTTTAACTTATAATGAAGACTGTGATATATCTTTTAAAATTCATAAATATAATCAAGCTTTAAGAATTATCAAGCAAGTTTTCAAACCTTCCAAGGTACAGAGACGCACAAGAACAAAAGTATATACAATTCTCGCCAGACCCACTCTCTCTTATGGCAGTGAAGCATGGACCATTCGAACACAGGATGAACGTCGTATCACAGCTGCTGAGATTAAATTTTTACGTAGAACAGCTGGTTATAGTCTTCTAGACCACCAAAGAAATGAAACAATAGCTAAAGAACTCAATATTACACCTATTTCTCAACGCCTGAGTGAATACAGGCGTAACTGGCTACACCATATTCACCGCCTGAACCATTCCAGAATACCCAAACAAATGCTTCAATATATTCCATGTGGGAAACGATCTATGGGCAGACCATTCCGGCGATGGAAGGAGACCGTAACAGGCCATTAGGTCTAATACTTTAAAGATTGACGATGATAATTATTGTTAATAGCATCATTATTATTGCTATTAGTTTTTGGTTATTTATTATTATTATTATTATTATTATTATTATCATCATCATCATCATCATCATCATCATCATCATCATCATCATCATCATCATTTGAAAAATAATCTGTAGTGTATTTTTTCAAATAATTTCCTATATAACACTATTCCAATGCTGACCATATTTTTGTTATTCCTGTATAGAACACAAAAGTCCAGTGTTTATTTTGCTCACATCAGGACTATTTTTACACTTCCCATTATATATGACCAGTGTTTTATTTACAATTTGCCATCTTATTTAATCCATAGATTACTTTACCGTCTGCTGCGTAAAGTATGCAGATAGCCTAGTTGTTCAGATACTGGCAACTTTGTATACTTTGTAGTAGTCAAAAAGACACGGCTGATATAATATCTTTGGTATTATACAGTTTAGCAATAATAGTAAAAACAAATGTTGTTAATAATAATAATAATAATAATAATAATAATAATAAATACTGGTAATAATTTAGGTGGGGTGTTCGTCCTTTTCTGGTGGAATGTTGTGAGTTTTCTGTGATCCTTATCAAGGTGGATGTTTGTGGGTTTTCCATGAATCTTGTTGAAGTGGATGCTTGTGAGTTTTCTGTAAATCAGAAACTCCTACATTGTACTCCTACAACTGTACTCCTCTGAGATAGCCTACTCCTCCCATTATGGGTAGTATCTCTGGTATCGGTAAGTCAAGAGGGGCTACATGGTTTATTTAACCTGTTAGTGAAAATTGAAAACTATCATGGGTGCCATCCAATGTTCCCAATGCCAGAGATTGGGCATAAAACACAAGGGAAGTCACTTTACGAAGGAATGCACTAAAGATCCTGTAATCCCAGCTACGTGCACAAACTATACGGAATGAATCTCAAGCAAACTTTAGGCAATGTCTGTGGTTTATTGGATACTCAAAATTCTCCACAACTAAGCATGATCCCACTCTCTTCAGAAAAGGAATTTCCTAGAATCCACCTGTGTAACAAGTTAATGCCAGGATTTAAACTGGAAGAATCACAGGCCAAAGAACTACAGGCCACAGGCCAAAGAACTACAGTACCTTGATAAATTTAAACAAGTTTTTCAAGATGTCTGATGGTGTTAAATCCATATAGTGAAATGCATGACAAGTTATGGAACTACTTTTATACCTATGCTGATGAAATAGCTATGCAAGAAGAAATTACTTCCAGATAGTTACAACCTTAAGATTTTAAACATTTCACACATCATAACTCATAATTATTAAGGTTCGGATGTTTATGAAATGTCATATTTTTATCCTGACCTCCATTCTCGCCGAAAATACATATTAAACATGAATTGCACATTTGCTACCATTATTTTATTTTGTATATAAAAGTCATATTTTGGTCATTTTCATGGTCTTGGTCATATTTCGGTCATATTCGTAATTTTTACGTTATATTTCAACTATAAATTCAGTAAAAAAGCAAATTGATTCAGTATGTGCACTAAATTGTTGACTTAATTTTTTATACGAAACAGAGTCACGAATATTTTTGTTTTACTTTAATTGAAATGTGAAGGGACAGTAACAAGTAACAGCACAATTACCTTTTCCTCCTTGTTGTTAACTTCCAATAGACATGTTTCTAAAAGATTTTCAGTTCACAGTTATAGAGCTAACTGAAAACATTATCAGATTAGAATTTCTTTACAAATATACTTGTAAATCACCTGTAAAATTGTTAAAACGTGATTATCTGATGGAATTAATGTGATATAATAATTTAGTGTCTTAAAAGTTTTAAATTGGTACATTTATTTTTAGATAATACGAGTAGGCCTACATTCTTTTATAAAGGGTTAATTAGGATTTTTTGGTCATATTTTGTCTTCTAAAGGTCATATTTAGTCATTTTTAAGGTCATATTTACAGCCATATTTTCCACTTTTTTAGGTCATAAACATCTGAAACCTACTCATAATCATATTATTATATGGAAGTTATTGTGAACACTCATTTTGTTGAAATGAACTGCAATGTGTTAAATATCACTCAGCATACAGTCAATATTGTAAGAATTCAGAAGATTCTTCTACGATGGCGCTAATTGCAGCAGTGTAACATTTGGATCTGATAGCTCAACAGATTATTACAGCTACACGATATTAGGACATGGTAAATTTGGTATCTATTTATGAAGATTTGTGGAGAATCTGAACAGTCAGTGAAACATCTTTTCCTGGATTGTCCCGGATTTGCAAACTAATTTGTTGTGACATTATACTTTCAGCACACTGACAGTTTTGTAGAAGGGAGTGATGCAAGTAAGATTTTATACATTTCATAAATTATGTTCATTCCTGTTTGTAATTGTTACTTGTAAGATAGTTTGTTAACATTAATTTTGTTAATATGTTCTATTTAGCACCCTTACATGCCTTCAAGGTAAAATAGGGTCACATGTATTGGAGTATAAAAAAAAAAAATTATGACAATACTTATATTTAATACTTTGACATAGTGTCTTAAGTAATAACATTTCCTCAACTTTAACACCACTTTAAATGTCTCCAAGAATTACCTCAATTTAAGAGATACGAATAGATATAATTAACAGTAGAATGGTAAATACATTATACAATTTATGTACAATATGTACATACATCATCAACAGAATTTTAGCAGCAGCATGAAGCTGTGATTACTGCAGCAAGATTTGTTGGCATAAAAGATCTCTCTATTGCAGTAGTGCATATTCAATTATCTCAGCCTCATTCGTGAGGCAAATCTGTGTATGGAATAAGTACGGTAGCTTATAACTGAGGCCCGGATTTTTAAGTTTTTAAAAGAGGTATTTTAGCAGTTTATTTTCGTGGAATAGCCCTTTTTAGGTTTTAAACAAATGATTTTAGCCATCTTAATAAAACACTAATATTAACACCGAAAATTGTATTATAATTTTGACACACTTATTCTATTTATTTTTTTTTAAAGAAAATAAACAAGTAAATATTCCTTATATCGGCATTCGAAAAATAGCTTAAAAGTCCTATTTTTAAGATTTCTCTTTAGGCATATCAAACTATCTTAAGCACAATAACTATCTTAAGCGTGGTCAATACATCACGCAACTTTACTTCCGGCCTACAAAAATAGGTAGACTGGATTGTCACGAATTTGTTCCTTTAATACACTTCACAATGTCGTTGGTCGGCAACTTGTTATTTGAAAGCTGAAACGACAATGGATTAGTTGCAGATTATAAAGTATTGCAGACTGCTCAAGTTTAATTTCCTGCGACGGCGAGCGGCACATTTTCGAGTTACAAAGTCAAAGGACGAAGCAACATATTATACAATGTTAATTTTAGTGCGTTACATAATGTTATTTTATTATATCTTTTCTTAAAATTCATAAATTCACATATTTATTATCCTTTGCATTAATGGGAAAATCTATTTAAAAATAGTGTTTTTTCTGCAAAAGTCATTTATAGCCCCTGGTTTTTTCAGTAAAAATCCTCTTTAGCCCCTAGTTTTCAGTAAAAATCCTCTTTAGCCCCTGGTTTTTCAGCAAAAGTCCTCCTTATCAGTCAGATTTAACCCTTTTTAGGTCCTATAAGATTCATATATTCGAAAGAAAGGGGCATGGAACGAAAAATACGTTAAAATGTTCTAATTAGGAAGCTGAGGGGAATAATAGGTTAAAAACTTCAAATCCGGGCCCTACTTAAAACTATCTTCAGAGAATTTATTGGCAAACATTTTCAAATTAAAGTTTTAGCTGTTAGTATAATATAATTATTATAATAACATAGTATACTGTATATTAAAATATATTATGTATATTATACAATTCATGCAGAAAATTTAAACAAAATTGTTAAAGCCGTTTTCAAGAAAATCACAAAAACGAAATTCTATGCGTCACAATTCTATTCATGTAAAAGTAAAAAAATACAGAGACAGTCGTTACGACGCTTTGTGTAGCATCCCCAAAGAATGCACAATTCAAATAAAATCAGATGAAGGGGAAGGTTGGGTGGTATCGGACACAATAGGTTTTCATGACATACTTTTTTTAACTAAAAAATTGGAATCATTTATAAATATCTTTACTTTTATACCAAAATGTTTATTTGAATACATTAAACTGAAACTACAAATTGTAAGCAGCATAAGAAAACTAAAAAGTGGTCAAATTTTTGTACATTTGAAAAATGGAGGGTGGTATTAGACAGTCAGTCTTACCAAAACATAACTCCATGTTAAAAGTATGTCTTGCTGTCTTACATTTTTACGCAAATATTACATTCTGAAATAAAGCCTTTCTCTCCAGATTTGTATATTTTTTCATGTGCCCAGCCTTTGCATACACTACTCTGAAGGAAAGGACATCAGCAGGTAGGATATAAGCTCTCGAATAGTAATTTCGTTGTCCCTGTCATTATTTGCGGATAGCATCATATTGTTCCCAGTTTCCTGTTACCTACCCCATATTTAACTTAAAACAAAGGACAGAGCCATCAATAGCCTCGTAAGATGAGCAATTATGAAGTATGATACCACCCGATTCACTGTACTCAGAAAAAAAAAAAAAAAAAAAATCTGAACCAAGAACCTTCAAACAGAATAAAATTCTAAACTCACAGCTTATAGTCTGAAGTACCGTGATTTCGTTAACACAACTGACCCTTCTTCTTGTTACTGATTTGTTAAGTTATCTTCGTACAGCAGATACACACACAAAAGAACAAAAATCACTACCAGTCACAAACAACACTGTCTCTCAATTCAATAAATTATTCACCCTCTTCAAACATAGGTTCCAGCCCTACCTCTTTTGCATTATAGTTTTAATTTTTACTGAACGAAACAACGTTAAAAATGTATCCCTAGGTGCAAGAATTATAATTAGGCCCGAAATTTTACATACATAAGAATACATTTTGCAATTCTCTTACCTTAACGTAATTCATGATAATAACATATAACTGACGGCAATCTTACTGGGTAAACACATTGTTCAACACGACAAACATCACGGGAGATAACTTATAATATGGCACATTTTCGAAATGCGTGAATTCGGTATGCCCTACAAAACTAATATCACTGTTCATAACCTAACCTAACCAAACCAACCCAACCTAACCTAACCTAACCATAAATAATTTTTCGACAAAATGTTACAATAAAAGCTTTAGTGCTTGATATGTACGAAATTTAAACAAAATCATTAGAACCATTTTCAAGAAAATCACGAGAATCTAAATTTTGTTCACGTAAAGTGACACTAAAAATAAGAGAAAGTCGTCATTAATTTTCGTGTCACATCCTCAGAAGGTTACCTATCCCAAACATAACAGTTTGTTTCTATACGATTCTTCATTCTCGAGCTGAGCTGTTTACAGACACACACAGACATCGTTTCTGAAAACAGCCTTTTTTTATTAAAAAAACTCGAAACATGTATGTTTAAAAACTCTACTTTGAATTTGGGGGTCGAATACAATTCTTCCTCTATAGATCGTCCCAGCCTTAAAAGACAGTATTGAGTTAAATGTAGTATTTGCATCTCACTTGCACTCGTACGTTCTGCAATTAGCTTCGTCCTTTTCTATCCCGACAATGTTGCCATTTTCCAAAGTGATAAATGTAATAATGTGATTGCAAGGTCTTATAGGGAATTTTCCGCTCTTTCTAATGATGTCAATTGTAAAGCCATAAATAATTAATATGAGGCCTATTTTTCATAATCACGTTATTTTGGCGGAAGCCAATATTTTTGCACATTAATAACTTATCACGCGATAGACAGAAAACTAATAATAAAAACAAGTAAAGATTTTTTTCTTGGACTGCCTGATGGTGAAAGAAAGTACTGCCTTTCCATCGGCAATAAATTTTACATAAGAAGAAAGCTATATATATTTTCATTAAGTGCTACTTGAAAATTCTCGGACGGCAACACAGAAAAGTTAGGTAGTGAGTAACATACTTTGGTATTGACTTTACGTTGGTGACTAAGCGAGAAGAAATGTTTATAGATGTCTGAAAAAGTTTTTAAAACAAACCAGAGCTCTCTATCGTGTAGCATTAATAAATTATCACAGTTTTCCCGAGCTCAGCATTCTCGCGCTCATGACTTGGTTGTTTTGAGATTTTGTGTACTCAGATGCTTCTAAGACTATCGTGTCTTCTTCAGAGCTCATTGTTATATAGTAGCTGTGTAGTGAAGTTTAACTTTGTTGTGAAATGGTTCTTGTGTTTTTTTCAAATTAAATTTTATATTTATTAATATTTTATATTAATTATGAATAGAGGAACTAGAAATCTTAGTGTCGACAAATTGCGCAGTAAAGAGCGAATTATAGTATTAAATATACTTAATTATTTCTTGAAGAAAATGGACGTTACCCAGGCAATTAAAGAGACAGCAGAAGCTACTGGGTGTTCAGAAAGTTTACTGTATAGAATAAGAAAAGAAAAAACGAAAGGCCCTCTGAGAAGGAATAATACCACTCTCTGAGGATAGTGAACAGGCCTAAAGGTATGTAATGTATTTTAACTATTACTTCCCTTTATAATTATATTCTTGAAAATTATAACACAATAATAGTTATAATAATAGCAATAATAATAATAATGATAATAATAATAATAATGATGATGAAAAATAATATTATCGAAATGAAATTTAATATTAAATTTAACATTTATAAATTATTAGCTTAAAGGACCCGGCGTCACCTGGTTTTGTATTTTACTTGTCTTCAAAGTCAATTTTGGAGGAAGCCCTTTTAATTTTCAAAATTTAGGCCCTAGAGAAAGCACAACTTGTCACACTCAAGGACCCTATTACTTCTAAAGACCATGGATGGTGGGGTTGAGGTAAGAAGAGACAGAAATTCCTAATTAGTCTTTCTTTTCTGTGTGTCAAGTCGTAAAATGAGCCAAAAGAATGTAGATTTAAACGTCATTTAATAGGGATTAAAACATTTAAGGGACTTTTTTTTCCCAAATTTAGTTTTACCCAAGTTTTTCTCCTGGTTCTGTTAGCTCTGTGTAAAGTCTGGTAAAAATTGATCAGAGAATTTAGATTTAAATAACATTTATATAATAGGGGTTGCAACATTTAAGGAGTGGTTTCATCCAAATAAACTTTGGTTAAAAATTTCTCTTGATTCAATAGGTTCTTGGTATAAAGTCTGATAAAATTGGTCAAAGGATGTAGATAAATATATATCACAAAATAGGGGTGAAAGATCTAAAATGGGGTTTTTTCCAAAATTAGTTTTCCTACCATTTTCTCCTGATTCTATACGTTCTGTGTACAAAGTCTGTTAAAAACACGTCAAGAATGTAGATATAAATTTTGGTGGTGTAATAGGGGTAGAAACATTTAAGGGGTGGCTTCTTCCAAAATTAACTTCGCCTAATTTTTCTCATGTTTTTATAGGGTCTGTGTGTAAAGTTTGGTAAAAATCGTTCAAAGAATGCAGAGAAGTAAAAAGATCACAAAGTAGGGATTTAAAATTTCGCAAGGGGTGTTTTTTTTCGAGAATGATTGTCTCATAGAATTTTTACTTGATTCCACAGGGTACATGTGTAACATTTTGTAGACATTGGTCAGAAAATGTAGATTTGTGGGCCTATAGAGAAAATATTACTCATGGGGGTTGAAAATAAGGGAAGGAGGGTGTGCCGTCGTTTTATCTGGAGGGCATGATTTACATTAATTATTATGTACAAGAAACAAATTTCGAGGTTTTCACGAGGTTTAAGAGCTTTTTCACATCATGTGCCGGGCCTTGTAATGTGAGTAGATCTGGCATCAGTGCGCTGCATAAGACCAATGCTGTTTTTTAAGGTTGGGACGGTCTATAGGTGCACTGCCTAATGTACGGGTAGGGGAAGAAAAAATTAAAAGAAGCCATAGGTAGGCTATTTAAGAAATATTCTACTATGAATAGTATACAAAATACGAGTATAAGATAATACAAAATTTTCAAGTATTGGTACATTGTTTCCTGCAGTTATCTCTGTTAGATTAGATTAGATTAGATTTATTTGACACAGACATTGTACAATGTATTAGCAATAACAATAAACACAAATGAGATAGAATATACAAGTACACATTTCACCAGATAATGTCATTGAAGTCCTTAACACTGTACAGGGTGTTTGACATCAGGTTAGATTTAATTGTCCTTTTAAAAGGAAGGAACATATGATAACTCCATAATTTTGTTCGGCAATGAATTAAATAGTCTGAGGGCAACATATTCAAAACTTTTCTGGGTGGTGCTGAATTTACATTTATTTATATAAGTTTTCTTTGTTTCTGGTAGAGTGGCTATGGATAGTAGAGCATTTATTATACAAGTGTGCATTCTTTTTTATATAGAGAAGACAGCTCAAAACAAACACTTATGGTAATGTAAGTATATTAAGTTCTGTAAAGAGTGGTTTGCAGGATGTTGTAGGCGATGCTCTAGAGATAATTTTTATTGCTCTTTTTTGCAAGATGAATATTTTGTTGGCATAAGGATGTCCTCCCCACAATAGGACTCCATAACTGAGATGGCTGTGTATATGGACATGATACACTAGCAAGAGTGACTTAGCATCTATGTTATGAGTTAGTACTCTCAACATAAATAGACCTCTACTTATTTTCATGGCAACATAGTCAATGTGAGAATACCACTCCAAATTAGTTTGGATATATAATCCTAAAAATCTTACAGGATTCCTTAGTAAGCTATTGGAGCGTTGAACATTAATTGTCAATTCAACAGTCTTACTAGCATTAAGACTCAGGTTATTAGCATCACACCATTTAGTAATGTCAGAAGAAGCATTGTCAATACAGATAGAGTCATTTCTGTCACATGATACAAGTGCTATATCATCAGCAAAAAGATAGGTAGTGAGACAGTTCTCCCGTACTGTAGAGGGAAGATCGTTAATATATATTATAAAAAGGACAGGACCCATGACAGAGCCTTGAGGTACACCATACTCTACCATCTTATAATCTGATACATTATCATTAAAGAGAACAGATTGATACCTATTACTCAAATATGAACTCATAAGTTCTAAGCTAGATTCACTGAAACCATAATAAACAAGTTTATGAATTAATATGTCATGGGAAACTGTATCAAAAGCCTTGGATAGATAAAAAAAAATGGCTTACAACATGATCACCCTTCTCGATGCCTTCAAAACATTTTTTTAATAAATGCAAGGACAGCTTCAATAGTACTATGTCCCATTCTAAATCCATATTGTGAGGGTGTAAATATAGAGTTGTTAGCCTAATATAGTTGAAAGCATAAATTGATAATCGTTTAAAAACATTTTATCATTTTGTGACGAATCAAAAGAAGCAGGGTAGAATAGTATTAGAATGGAATGGAGAGGGCTTATTGGTGGGGGAGGGAGTGGAGAAGCCGAAGTTCTCTGGATACCAGAACCTAATTTTATTGTCTTATTAGACAGATCTTTGTTAATGCAGACGTAAATCAATCCCAGGACAACATTTTTTATGTTAAAGGATCTCAGAACATAAAACACACTTTCCTCTGCCTAGTAAGCAGAAAGACCAATAAAGCCAAAATGCTTTGAGATTTTAAAAATTGTACAGAATTTCAGAAGTTTGATATTCCTCAAGGCCTAATTTATCTTACCACTCGCTCCTTAAAAAATACAACATTCATTTGCAGATCGGTAACTAAATCATTGTTAATTAGTACCATTATCATCATCATTATTAGAACTATAGGTTCCTCAACTTGGATTTTGGTCATTCGATCTTTCTAAATAAATTCAAATTTATCACTAACCTCTCCAAGTGCAAGTGCAGGCAACGTGATCTGAATTCACGACCTTCAGATTGCGAGTAATTGTCGTTACTGCTTTGGTACTAACTGAACTCCAGAGGACGTATGCATGACATACAGTATCGCACATATAATATACGAAACTGTAATCTATATTAAAGGGGAACTGAATTAAAAAATTACATATATATTTTATTTACAAATGAGTAAGAGATCTGATTGTGTATTACTATGGTGAAAATAAAAACTCGATCCAACTTACCGTTTCCGAGTTGTAGCGCTCTATAGCAGTGCTCGTGACGTCACCTGGCTAGCTCGGGTCGGACAGGGAGCATTACACACAGAACAGCCCCAACACAACATAATATTAGTTTTATTGTGCACTCTTTATTGTTGAGTATCCATTGTTAGAAATGTGTGTTCATTAACATCATTGACAGTTTTCTTTACAAGATTTTGCCTTTACTCAAATGTTATCTTGTCGTACTTTCAATTAAAAACCCAATCTCCACATGATTTAGAAAATTCCACTGAACCGCCCACGACTCTTTTTCCTTGATGGAAGTTGTGGTCAAGAACTGTTATCATTAACCGTAAATACATGCCTTCAAATGACAAATGGGTTCTTTTTGGTACTTATTTAAGACTTCGCAATGATAGGATTCAAGACTTCCTGTGTGACAAAAATGATTGAGATGCATAATATCATTTAAAAATCTGGTATTCATAATGATGCTATATAGGTCATGGTAGTCTTTCGAATGCTTACTGAGCCATTTAGTATTTTTAATTTTATCAGAACTTAGCACGTCGTGAGCACATGAATGGTATTTCTCATTACCCTCCCAACTATGAACGTTAACAATGTGATTGAGAATTGAGGTAAATTTCTCCTTTAGCAGTATACTGTCATTCTCACACGTAGACGATGCCCACCATAAATTATTATAAATTGATTGTTTCCATTCATGAATGACGGAGGATTTCGGAAAATTTTAAATCTTTTTCAATAGAGATTTAGCAAGGTGCCAAACATCAAATTCATGGTGTAACTTATGTGTTAAAATTTGTTTTTCATTTCTGCGTGTATGTCCGTTAGGAACAATTTAATAGAGAGTTTTTCATTCATTGTGCTTATTATTTTTTCACGAGCAGCTCTTTCAATGTCACCAGCTACAGTTCCTCTTTGTACAATTACAAAATCTAATATTTTATTTGTTGCTAAATTCATAATGGAATACATCACATACTTGGCAGAGAAACCAGGCGAGTCATATTGTCCATCTCCACATAAACGTAAATTTAAATCACTCATAGCATCTACATAGTTAGCTTCTTTTTCTTTTGACCACTTTTGTATACGGAAGGAAATACAAATTTCTTTACAAGCCTACAGAGGTATGATTCAGAAAAAATAATAGCTTAACAGAATTTGAGAAAGCTGATACATAATTAAATGTTAATCCGCATAGGTACATTCCTGAGGCTATGAACACATTACTTTTTAAACTTCCACCTATGCTTCCAGAAGACCACTCGTATGTATGCCCAATCACACAATGAGTTTTTATTCATAACATTACTCCTCTTGTTTCAACTTTACGTTCATTAACTGTAGCGCCACGTGTAGGCCTATGGCATATACTGAACAGTGTAAGAAGGGCACTTACACAGACAAACACAAAAGAATATTTTTCCGAGAAGTTTATATTTTCTATGCCATCTTCTCCTTCACTAGTGATTTCATCGGGGACGTGATCTTCATCCCTTTCATCCGAGGTGGCATGTTCATCAATGTAGTTCATATAGACAGAATTTGCAGCTCTATAAATTTCTGTGCCTATCTCACACTGTATTTCTGCGCCAGTCTTCAACTCTACTTGCTGACAGTCATAAACTTGTGTAGCTTCTCTTTCTTGTTTAGAATCAGTTATTGAATTATCAATTAATTCCAACACTTCCCTCTTTTTAAAGTAATTATACTTCCTTTTCTTGGGAGAAGGAATTTCTTTACTTCCTATTAAAAACTTTGAAGGGACCGCATTGTCTTTTAGTCTAGGGCAACTGAATTTTTCATCCTTCAATATTCTGATTTTTAAAATATTTGATTCATTAAAATCATCTTCTTTAAAATGCTTTCCACATACTCCAGAATTTTTTTGTTGGAACAAAATTTTTACCCTTCATGCAAGAAACCAATTTGTTGTACAAACGTCTATTCTTGATTTTATCAGATTTCTATGGAATTCTATGAACCAACATTTCTATGGACACCAGAATTATTTGAGTAACCGTAAGCACTGCATGCAGGCATCTTCACTTACACTACACAATAAATAATACTAGGGAATACAAGATCGGCACCTTACCGGAGCAAGCCAAAGTGAAACTGCTGACGGCGCGGCACGTTAGCCACGTGACGTCACAGCCTTATAACAGTATAATTTAAATTGCTTACAGAATGAGGGGGTATGCCGTAGCGTAGTGGTTGAGGTGCTGCGCTACAAACCGGAAGGTTGCGGGTTCAATTCCCGATGAGGTCGTTGAGATTTTTCAATTGGCCTAATCCTTCTGGTGGCACTATGGCCCTGGGGTAGACTCGGCCTCTAACAGAAATGAGTACCAGGAACATTCCTGGGGTAAAGGCGGCCGGTGCGTAAGGCTGACAACCTAACCACCTTCATGTGCCGAATGTCCAAACTCTGGGTGCCTCAACCTTCTGGAACCCTGTGGGCCTTCATGGCCTGTATAGGGATCACTTTACTTTACTTTTACAGAATGAGAATGAGCGAACATAAGAAGAAATGGTTTTCGACTCTGCAGTTAGCGAGAATCATATTTTATTTCAAGATAAAGTAAAAATTTTCGTTCAGTACCCCTTTAATAAAAATGAATTTCCAAAATGTATGACGGAGCATTACTTGAGAACGGCTCGACTGATTTGACTGATTTTTCTTTTGTTGTGTTCGTAATTGTCAGGACAAGCTTTGTGTGAAAGAAATTTTTTGGAAATTCCACGGGAAAAGTCGGAAATAATGTGAAATGAGGCACAGTTAGATAGTTCTGCTGTCAATTGTTTACATAACGAAAGTACTGTCTATAATTGTTTACGGTGTTCACATAGGGCTTTGGAAACTATAGGCTATTATAATACTGGGCTTTAAAAAATTCCGATACTATCGATGTAATTAATACATTTGTGAAAATAATTCTTGAAGAATAAAATCCACGAAAATAAAGCAGTCACATAACTATCTGTACCCTCGACACGGAAAATATTATTTTCTCACTTCACAATTTGATGTAGAATAAGCGGTCGTATCGCAGGGACAACTTAAGTGTGTGCCAGTGAGTAGGGCTTATGCTATATCGGAAGTCGGTAACAAATCCTATCCACTCATAGCTGTAGGCTTTGTATTAGTTGAGAAATAGATCTAGGGATGTTTATCAGAGGCCCTAAGCATCTAAAAGATGACAAAACGGGATGGAACATTTTCAGTCCTACGCGCGCAGTAGGACTGGTTTTTGGGAAGGAAAGTATGAAAGTGATATTGAATTTCTTTTTTACTTCAGCCACGAAACGGCTGTATGGTGATATGAGAGTGAGAAATACAATTTTCTGTCAAGACAATACAATCTTATGTAACCGGAATTTCTTTTTCTACTTATTTGCACTCCTCCCAGGCATGATGTGTAGAAGCAATGGAATGCAACATTTGACATCCTCTATGAGCCATAAAAAGCTATATCTAGCGTTTTCTGAGGGAATAGCCTGAGTGTAACGCATTGTTTGGAGCGTAAGGGGGCGACTTAATCTTCTCTTATGCCGAGTGTAATATGCCGTTCTTCCTCATTTCGAATTCTACATACATATTTAATAAAGACCTAGAGTTTCAACATCGAAAGTCCTCCATAAGTTAATTTCATATTACAAAATACAAAACCCGGGCGAGACCGGGCCTTTTAAGCTAGTTATTTAATAAAATTGAACGAATACAAATTCCTGGTCTATCACGTTTAAGGTTAAGACAAGACGGTCACATCAATATCGTAACCTATGTTGATGTATGTAGGCCTACTGTATGTAACTAGCTTTCGTGTTTCCTCAGAACGATACAGTAATACTGAGAGAGTTCTTCATGAAAATATTTCACTTAACTGAGACATAAACCAACACTCCTCGGTCTATAATTAATTATATTTCTTTAAAAAAATAGTTATTTGCAAACATACCTTCCATGCTATCTTGTTGCCATAAGCATCAAACTCCGTTGATATAGGAAAGTCTCCTCTTATATAAAAACGACGAAATTGGGTTGGAAGCTTCGGAGGTCTTTCTAAATAAGCCCCAGCTTTTGGAGGAGGCTGTACTACAGTGTCTTTCTGAAGAGCTTGTATCGTAAATGCCGGAACTATCCTCGGTGAAGTTCCTTTAGGGGCAGAGGGCATTGGCTTTCTCAAACTTTCCCGGAAATCTTTCCCCACAACCATGGCTGCTCTTGTAAGTTAATTCTCCAGAGTGATCCGAAGTTGATAATAAAAAGGCGGTATACTACTGAAGCCAGTGAAATGAGGACCACAAGAAATATTCTTGAACATGAAGGTTGTTAAAGCACATCCCATATTTTTCACTAGTCGAAATGTACAATCGCTGTTGCCTAGTAACGGTAAACAATATCGATTAACCTCGTCCAACTAGAGATTGAAGTAAGTTACATGTAAACAAAGCAAAATGTATTACTCCGCCGACCACGTGGGATTTAACGCGGAAAATGAACTAAAACTAAACTCCGTGGCGCGACATCCCCGAAGGGACAAGGCCTACCACCCGACCGCTGCGTTATCAACTTATAGGCAGATGGCAGGATTGGGGGGCATGTGGTCAGCATGCCGACACCCACGGCCGTTAATGGTGGTTTCCATGACCGGAGCCGCTACTTCTCTATCAAGTAGCTCCTCAATTTGAATCACGAGGCTGAATGCACCCCTACCAGATCTCCCTACCTCAGAAAAATCCGAGGTGGTACCGGGGATCGAACCCGGGCCGACGGATCTGTAGTTAGCGACACTAACCACAAGACCACGCCGGCGGTCTAACGCGGAAAATGAGGACGATTGAAATTTGTGTAGCTATCAGATTGAACGCAGATATATTTGTATAATAACGTGAAATAAGTAAATACATACATACATACATACATACATACATACATACATACATACATACATACATACATACATACATACATACATACATACATACATACATACATACATACATACATACATACATACATACATACATACATACATACATACATACATACATACATACATACATACATACATACATACATACATACATACATACATACATACATACATACATACATACATACATACATACATACATACATACATACATACATACATACATACATACATACATACATACATACATACATACATACATACATACATACATACATACATACATACATACATACATACATACATACATACATACATACATACGGGAGTAAAACCGAGAAAGGAGTTGGATCCGGAGTCGCTATAATGGAAAGTGATAAACCAATATCAAACCTGCAATACAGGCTGAGCGATAAATGTTCCAACAATCAAGCGGAACAATTTGCCATCCTGAAAGCCCTCATGCGACTGACAGACATAGACCATCTACCAAACGATAAGAAACTCGCTGCCATGCATACAGACAGTCGGATCACATTAGATGCACTGGCTAATCCGAACAACCACCAGCATTTAATAGAAACAATCAGACGTACAGTCAGAAACTTGGAGAGCAACAACTGGACCATCCATTTCACCTGGGTAAAAGCTCACATCGGGATATTCGGGAATAAGGAAGCAGATCGTCTGGCGAAAGAAGCAGCCAACAACCAAGAACTACAAGAATCCTACAACCTATTTCCGAGAAGTGCTGTGCTTGGTGAAGTGTTTGAAGACAGTGTCCGGGAGTGGCAAAGACGGTGGGATACAACCGAAAAAGGGTGCGGTGACTAAGTCATTTTTCCCTAACGTCAAGCAAAGATTATCTGTCAAATTAAACTTATCAGGTAAATTAACAACTTTTCTAACAGGGCACGGAAAGCTCAGAGAATATTTTCACAGATTCAAAATTACAGATAACCCAAATTGTGTATGTAATAAGGAAGTTCAAACTGTGAACCACCTTCTGTGGAGATGTGAAAAATTGAAGACTCAAAGACAGATTTTGGAAAGAGACATAACGAAAGTGGGAGGGAAGTGGCCTATCAGCAACAATGAACTTATTGTGAAACATAAGACACTCTTTGTTAAATTCATAAACAGTATCGATCTTGATTCATTTTAAACACTTGGCAGGCATCAGTATGTTAATAACAACACTGCCATTAATATTATAATTTGTAACATGTATGTAAAGTAACTTATGCATGTAATATTACAAGAAGTAATGGAGCATGCAGCAAATAAAGGACAACAAAAAATACATACATACATAACTGTCCCTCCTATATAGTATGAAAAGCAAAGCAAATGCACATTAATAAGCCGTCATTACTTCCTATATGCAAAATTATCAGTCTTTTTCTTATCCCTGTAGGTGTGCTTTAGGAAAATCCGCTTCTTTGATTTTACGTACTGTATTGTCAGTCCATACTTTTATTGCTGTGTGGCCCGCGTTAATCTAGTTTCATCTACTGGTAGATAGGATGGTATATTATTTTCCTTCCCTCTCGCCCACATCATCTTAGATGACGTAAATAACGCTTGAGCCACAAAATATCTCGGTTCACTACAGCAATACTATCGCTTTCGGTTAACTTCAAAACTGATGTCATTCATTTGTTCGTGGAGGGATGATTTTTTTTTCAAAATAAAATAGAATTTATTTCATCCTCTGAACATGTATTTCAATTGAGAAGATAATGATCACTATTTACTGTTGACAAGACCTTCCTCGTAGACTAAACCATAGCATTTGATAACCTTTAGACAACTGAAGGCGATGTTTGAAGCATAAATGTCGAAAGCTCTAATATGAAGTATGTAGCACCTAGTGAAGTAGAAGAAAAGCCTTTACAGTCCTAACATTCACCTGGTTAAATAAAATTATTATTATTATTTATTAAGTAAGCACATAGTTAACGACTTCAGTCTGCGGACAAGTCATTTCAGAATATGGTATTAATACAGACCATAGATTTGAATTAGAATATATCCTAGTTTTCACTGGAATTGTGGCAACCCTATTATTGCACCATGGTCCATCATGTTGTTTATTTCATTCATTTCAAGGACTTATTACAATTTGAAGACAGGAGTGTTAATTTTATGTTTCGGTCCAACTTCTGCAGGGGAACTATTTCATCATTTGTTACAAGGGGCCTCGGAAAACTGGAAAAGAAAAAAAAACTCGGCAGAATAGCTTGACTAATAAAATGAAGTGGTAATACCATTATCACTGTTATCACTAAACCAATCTCTGGAAAACATGCTTGTTTTCACGAGGTTTGTTCGACAACGACTTTATGGTTTCCTGCTCCTATTTTCCCTTTCCGATGGCGTTGTGTGCTGGCTCATAATACGGGCTACTGCAAGAACGAAGATTTGTGGTGCTAGTGCTTACTACACTATAACCTATCATTAGTAATTGTCGTACTGGGTTTTGTCAGTTTTGAAATCCTGTTCCTCCACAGTTTCCTTTCTTGGATATGTGAGCCTATTGCTCCACTGTCTTTAGGCTTATTGTGTCATCTTATTATAGTAATAGGTCGTGCGGTCGTGTGAACGTCCCATCTCTTTTCCAGAGTTTCTATAGGAATAAGATGTTCATTTCGTCCGTTAAAAAAACACTCGAAATTTTAAGCCTCCCGGCTGCGAGTCGACGATCAGACAGAACGCGCGGACTAGAAAAGCAGGCTCCAAGCCTAAGCCAACCCTTTTAAGGGGGACATATACAGTGAGTCCCACGCAAGAGTTGGCCAATGACGCGAGTTTCTGCGTCGCGGCTGGCACAGCTCCAACTCCCGAGCGATCGGGTGAAATATCTACGCAAATAATGCCGCGGTTGGTGTAATGATTCAGGTTCTCACATTTACAGTTAAAATTACAATGAAAATAAACACGTACCTCATCACAAGAGTTGTTGGAAATGTTCTCCTCTTGCATCCACACAATACTGGCACAATTTTAGGAAATTTTCTTTCACGCGCATAAATTCAGCTTCCGAGATAGAGTTTATTTCTTTTGTGATATTGTCTTTAAGTTCTTCTTATGTATGGCAAATTGACCTATACACTTTAATTTTCAAGTTTCCCCATAAGTAATATTTACATACTGTTAGAAGAACTTAAAGACAATATCACACAGGCTTATCACAAGAGAAAGTAACTCTGTCTCGGAAGCTGAACTTATGTGCGTGAAAGAAAATTTCCTAAAAAGGTGTCAGTATTTTGTGGATGCAAGAGGAGAACATTTCCAATATCTCTTGTGATGAGGTACGTGGTTATTTTCATTGTAATTTTAACTGTAAATGTGAGAACATGAATCATTTACACCGACCGCGGCATTATTAGCGTAGATATTTTACCCGATCGCTCGGGAGTTGGAGCTGTGACAGCCGCGACGCAGAAACCAGCGTCATTGGCCAACTCTTGCGTGGAACTCACTGTAGGTTTGGGTGAAATGCATTTTTTTTCCTCAGCAATGATTTGTACTGTACCCTTGTAATCTGGCAGGGTCTTTATTGATTACATAATGTTTTCAGAGCTAGTTACATTTTTGCAGTTACGGGGAATTAATTTCATCGTTACAAAATTATAGCCACGTTTCGTGCACTAATATGCCGTTTCCATGATAATTTCCACAAATGTCAATATTTTTTAGTGGTTCTTTTTTCTATTTGTAAACATCATATGAACATCAACTACAATCTTCGGAATATCTAGGCTACAGTATAAGTATTTTTTAAAAGCTATGAAGAATATTTTTTAAATTTTCTTTTACATTATAGTCTGTTTAAAAGTAAACCATTAGTGTTAAATCAATGATTGTAGATAGTGCTGTACATAGAAAAAAATCACTCAGAAATATTACTTGTGAAAGTTACCACGGAAACGGCATTTCAGTGCACGAAACGTGGCTACCATTTTTAACGACTATTCCACTCATATGCCGCGCGTTTGATATTGACCAATATCGTTTGGCAATTTCTCGGATATAGACCAATCACGATCGTTTATCATAAAAGGCTTGCTATTAATATGAAGAAGGGATTTTATCTGATAAAATGGTCTAATCGTCACTAGACACGTAAGATCAATGTGCCGTGATTAATACGCCACATTCTTCCATTAAGCAGCACGAAAACAGATTATTTTATACAACATAACTTGTTTGGAAATTGAAATATTAAAAATGTGCATTGATTAAAAACACAATTTCCATTCGGTGCAAGCTAGTTCGTGTGATTTTATTCTGTTCTACTGCTAACTTACCTGAATGAAGTTAACTATTCTTATATGCACCATTGGTAGCCCTGCTCACAATCTGGTAACTCGAATCCACTGCCTTCTAAACTGTATTACTGCACGAAAGTAATTATTATTTGGTTAATCCGTTACATTTTTATTCATGGAATAGTCTTAATAAATCCAACTCGAGTTGACGAGTTTCATCAGATACATTCGCTCCTGCTGCGCATACGCGGATCTATCGATAAACTCGTCAGCTCTCGTGGGATTACCTATGATAATTACCCGTAATTGTAATTGTTTCATTAATTTTGAAAATATTATGCAATAGTGTAGAAGTGTCAATAAAGAGAATGTCAGCAGTTCATTGCTGAGAGAAAATAATGAATTTCACCTATTTCTCACCTATGAATGTCACCCAAATCTTAGCACTCAAAACCCCTTATTGTCTTTGGGCATACACAATTTTGCAATAGATGTCAAATTTACAAATGGTGAAAAATGACCTATTTCAAGTTAAGATATTTATTTATAACTTATTGTAAAACGGATTTTGGCATAGCCATTTTACAATATTTCCTTAGACATTTTAAAGTGTAAAAAGTTTACAGTGATTATGTAATTCATTAATAGTTTCAGATTAATGATGGAGAAAATGTTTTGGCATTTGGCTAGCCCACGGAACATCTAATAAACTCGTTCCTAGTATCATAATAATGGATGTCTGATCTATGAACTGACAAACCAACATTAGAGTTCTTGTGCACGTATAGCAAACATAAGGAAACAAATTTATTACAGTCAATATAACATTATGAATATGTCCTCCCTTAAATGGTATTTGTCAGGACCATCAGATTGGAGGAAATGAAGAAAGATAAGTGATAGCGAAACCCTAGCTTACTTAACTGTCATTGAAACATTAGGCACAGTTTCTGAGATTCGAACTGGAAGTAGTGCATCCCGGCCTGTGAAGAAAGAAGGAAAGATGTGGAATTCACTCATTGTTTGTGAACAGTACCTCAGTGAACTAACTGATCTTTAGCTGATGCTGACTGCTACTGTGACTACGTAACATAGTGACTATGCGGATCGAAAGGAATAGCGTCTTTTACAAATCAGTTGCCCCTCTGATTCCACTGCAATTAATGCACATGTGTGAAAAACTTGTCAATCACCAAGTAGGTAGTATAAGATAATTTCATCTTTTGTACAATATTTTTTTAACGAACACCAACACTGCTCAGTTTGAGTTTGTTATGTTTACGATATGCCCCCCTGGCTTGGTGGAAGTGTAGCCCCGTGTCTCTAGCTGGGACTCCTATTGGGACTACATTATCCCAACGGTATGATATGAGAAAATAATAGGCCTATTTGTATAATCATGTAATAATAAATTCTTTCGTACGAACAAAATCACGTTCATAGTGGAATTTATTAACCATCTATGAAACACAATATTTCCACGAACCAGGAAACTAACCCAGGATCTCGTGATTAGAGCTAGAAGCTCTGACTAATAAAGTATACCTCTGACCAATGTATAGCTTTTGCCAAAGCTAACCCCCACAACCTTTATTTTCCTGCATCTGCCGAGGATTCAAATCTTACAGCGTTATCAGCTTATCACCTATTACATTTTGCATTGTGTTGCTTTGTCTTGTATTAAAAAAATCGTTGCTTTGTCTTGTATTCAAAACCTAAAGACCTGTAAAATGTGAAATTATTATACTGATTATTATTATTATTATTATTATTATTATTATTATTATTATTATTATTATTATTATTATTATTATTATTATTATTATTATTATTATCATTATCATTATTATTATTAGGTAGCCTACTATTATAAGTGTAGGCCTATATAACATGATCAAGTGAGATGGCGAGACGGTAATGGCGCAGACTTGGTGTTCGTGCAAGCAACATGTCTCTTTAGTTATTCTATTCAAATGGCCGCTAGTTATTTACGCGCACCTGACTCAACATTTGTAAGGTGGGCAATAGCAGCAGGTGCAGATTTAGCGGCCCTCGTGCCTGGACCTCGGCGTCGCTTGACCTCGCTTCAGTTTAGAGATGGGAACCTGTTACTTTTTTTGGAACAGTTACGTTACTGTTACAGTTACACGAAAGTAACTGTTATTTATAACCGTTACCTGTTACTTTTTTTATATTACGTAGTTAATCGCCAGATCACTTCCCACTTGTAGGGGAATGCCCTTTTATCTCCCCCCCCCCCCCGGTTAGGGCCGTAGCCAAGGCTGGGGCTCTAGGTAGGGACCCTCGAAATAAAATAACAGTTGTAAAATTAAGCTTTCAATTTGGGATGAGCATCGATAGTTAAAATATCGAGGTTAAAATCGGAGATAACCATCGATATGATGATAATATCGACCTGAAAACATCGATATGACGATAATATCGACCTGAAATCATCGATGTATTTAGACAAAAAAAAATGTGTAATTTTGGTCCACCTCTCTACTTTAAGTGATATTTTCATTTTAAAAGCACGGAAAACGACCAAATTCGATGTTATATTATCCTTTAAAACCTATAGATTCCATTTATAAGCACCATATATTTGTTCAAAGGTCCTAAATATACCTAAAATGGCGCTGGGAACTGCTGTCAAAACACGAATCTCCATGCGCTGGCCGATGTTCTGTTTTCATGCAATCGGTCACGTGCTGATAATCCAATACTGGAAACCTAACGGTAAAAACCCGGTCTCAATGGCTCAGTCGGTATCGAGGCCGAGGTACCTATGGTATACGTAACTTCATATCTACCCCAGATTTCCCTGTATTGGGGGCTACCCCTTGGACCCCCTTCCTGCTTTCCACCAGACCCCTTCAACCGAGGACGGTAACTTTGCATTAGCCCCGGATCCCTTTCTTGTTTTGCCCCCAAGCCCCACCAGGGGGACCCCCTTCCAAGCTTCCATCAGACCCCCTTCACACCGGGAGCTTGGAGTGCGGTATAATCAAAGACGTTTTATATTATTTACCTAGACTGACGATATGCGGCGCGGCGGTGGCTAAAATTGAACAACTCGCGCATCCGCCATCTTTACGGCATGTGTTATGCATGAGAATGTAAACAGTGAGGTTTTTAAAATATTAAAAACGAAATGTAAGCTTAGAATTACAGTGTTTGTGTTCATTTTATTATTGTGTGCTATTTAGTAATTGCATGAAGTGTAGTGAGTTGTAATATGGTCATTATTATTGCGGATACATTTCAATATTGAGGCCACGTGTGTTGGTTAGAATTTATATTTTCGACCCGTGTTTTTTTATAGTGTTCATGGTATTACTAAAAATATGGTGCAGTCTTGTGCAGCATACAACTGCACAAATCGTCAGAAGAAGGATTCGGGGATTTCTTTCCACAAGTAAGTAATATAGCCTAGTTATATTATAGGTTAGGAGCGGTGTTGTATTTTGGAATGGAATGCACAACTGTAATTTTTCATAGTAATTTACTATTTTAGGACTACATAGGGCTAGACCCCTATATTGTATAGGTTGAGAACAGTAATTTTAAATTTCATATCTTAATGACTAATGACGTTCCATAAAATGACAGGCTATTGTATTATATTGAAACAGTTTATAATTTTTCTTATTACATTGTGGTTAGGGGATCTTTGGCTTTCCATATGTCCTTTGGACTAAAGAAATGGTTATCGGCTGTAAGGCGTGAAAAATTTAATCCAACAATCCACCACAAACTCTGCTCAGCTCGTTTCGCAGAATCTTGTTTCTGGAAGTCTAATGGCAACAGGCTTCTTAAACCAGATGCAGTTCCTTCTGTGTTTAATTTTCCGGCTCATCTTACAACACAGGCCTATGATTTTGTGTTATTGCATCTTTTTATGAACCAATAGGTAAGCATTAGATTGTATGGTTTCTATTTCGTTTAATTTATTGTAGGCCTAATTGTATTCATTCATTTAATCACATATTTCAGGACCCGAAGGGCTATGTTCAAAGAACACAACTTACATTATTCACTAAAATGACTGAGAAAAATGACATACTGGGAATGTCAACACAGGCCTATGATTTTGTGTTATTGCATCTTTTTATGAACCAATAGGTAAGCATTAAATTGTATGGTTTCTATTTCGTTTAATTTATTGTAGGCCTAATTGTATTCATTCATTTAATCACATATTTCAGGACCCGAAGGGCTATGTTCAAAGAACACAACTTACATTATTCCCTAAAATGACTGAGAAAAATGACATACTGGGAATGTCAACACAGGCCTATGATTTTGTGTTATTGCATCTTTTTATGAACCAATAGGTGAACATTAGATTGTATGGTTTCTATTTCGTTTAATTTATTTACATTTTATTTTATTGTAGGCCTAATTGTATTCATTCATTTAACCACATATTTCTGGACCCGAAGGGCTATGTTCAAAGATTACAACTTACATTATTCACTAAAATGACTGAGAAAAATGACTTACTGGGAATGTCAACACAGGCCTATGATGTTGTGTTATTGCGTCCACATGCGATAAATGCAGGTAATTATGTTTAGTTCTTACATTTATTTATAGCGATATTACTCTCAACTCGTGTTTAATTAATTTTTTTCATTATTTATGAGATTAAATACCGGTAGGTTTATTTTTCCTTTTACGTTTAACAGCTGTATGTCGTCTGCTAAATGATTCTTGCCGTAAAGATGGCGGCGAGCGACCACTTCTATTTGGAGCCATTTCACGCCGTCTGCGCAGCTGGTGGTGTGGGGACTTGGGTATAATACTTATCATAAACTAACGGGGGAACCTAACCATATAACTCAAATGGAAAGCATGAGAATATAGAACTATTGGTAGCACTGGAGAAGCCTTTGGGAAAATGGCCGCCGGCCAATGGGAGTGTTGGTTCCAGTGATCTCAATATATAAACAGGATACACAACAGCTGTGCTTTGGAACTGCATAAATCGTGACGTTCACATTTTGTTAAGTTGGCTACTCCGTACGTATTGGTGAAGTGTGCTTCCTATGGTAAACGTATATTTATGAATGCGTTTTTGTTATTTTTCATGACAAAATTGTCAAATATTGCGTGGCATATGGTTCCACAGAGCTCCAAAGAAAAGGAAGTAGACTTAGGCCCCTTCCCCCAGCAAAAGCTACGAACACGACTATTTTTAACTTCTTTTTCTATGGCTAGCCTTTTTGTCTTTCAGATCGTCTCCATAGGCTAAGCTATACGAAAAAATAAAAGCCAGAATAAGGGAGCGAACTCATGTAGTATTTAATGTATTTATTTATTAAATACAAACATATATAAGTCCAAAAATATTAAGTTAACTAATTAGCAAAATACAAATATGTGCAAAATTAAAAAGTTATGAAATGGGAAAATGGTCATGTTTAAATATGACAAAAATTAGGACATGTTCTATTTTTCATCAGTTGAATGATGCATTTCAGCGCAGTATCCAACTACGCATCTCCTAATAACCTCTCACAGCAGGCGACCAAAACATTGATAATAGGAGTCAATTTTTTGTAATTGGTAACACGTCAAATATGCAATATTTGTATTTAATACAAAAATTCCGATGAGCAAAAAAAGAGGTGGAACATTAATTTTTATATTAGGGTGGGGCATCACTAGGGGCCCCCATAGTTAATGGGGCCCGGTGCGGACCGCCCCCACCGCCCCGCCCTAGGAACGCCACTAGTCACCCACAGCGAAAAGTACATTAAGCAGCAGACACCTGATTGCTATAATGTCAAGGTCTGGTGCACTCGTAAAATTACTAAAAGATGCTGTACCATCAGTCATCAATTTTCCAGGACATCTTCAAAACATTATTGTTCCAAAAAGACAAGTGGTTCGTAATGTGGTTAGTAGTAGGCCTACTTTAGGTACCATGTAGGAATATAAATTATGCAGTATGTCAGTCATGTAAATATAACTTAGTATTCTTATGCATTTAGGCCTAAATTTTTCATGCTAGTTTTTAATCGCAGAAATAAGAGGAAGCAGAAGTTTTTGTATAAGTCCTCGCTGAAAATTATACGAAAATAGATAAAAAGACACAAACAGATGACCTCCCACCATCTCCTATCAAAACAGAATTGAGAAAAAACAAAAGGCTACAGACGATTGTCTGTTGCAAGAACAAGAAGATAAATAGCATGGCTAATTAATTTCAGATTTGAAGAAAAAGGAACTTCTAAGTAGTATTAAGACTTTAAGTATTTTGAAATTTCATTTCAGTGGCTTCCCTTTGCGCTAGTCTGCAGGAAGTATTTAAAAAAATAATAAATAATGTGAATTGTATTCAGTGCAGTAACGGTACAGTTGAAGGTCACGGTTTATGCATTTCCAAAGCACTTAGCACAGATTTTGCCTATTCTCTTTATATATAGAAATGAAGCATAATATCGCAAAATGTAGGCCTAATGTGAAGTTACTTTAAATTTTTAAATGCGAGTGTTTACAACTGTTTACCAATGCACATTCACGCCTGATTTAGATTAAAGAAATATTTTTACCAAACCATTACAATATGAAATTAGCTTTGTTATGTACTTAAAAAGCATCAAGTAGTTTATATTGAAACGCTTCATTCATAAAAGTTTTTAAACACGCCAATACATCTTCATAATTCCATTAATACACATGAGTTTGTTAGAAGGAGATATGAGATAGGAGCTAAAGTATACGTTCACTTTCATGGCGGACCGCGAACCCTGCCGTCACGATTTTTCATCATGCAGTGCTACCTCCAGTATGTAATAGAGCTCAATGGTTGGTTCCCAACCGAGGGCCCGCATAGCGATTGCAGCACGGCGCGTGGAATTCTAGTAGAGTCGTGGACCATACCCTTTAAAAATTCCATGGTACCGGTATCAGAAAATTGGGCAAAATTCACAAACCAACAGAAATATTTCCATGAAAACTATCGTTGTAAAAAATCATTCTTTTGGGAAATTAAGCTCCTGTAATTTAAATTATATCGTAGAACCAAGGTAACCCATTAATGTTTTTGTTACAAAAACATCGATGTCGGGAACAAACATCGATGTAGCAAAAACATAGGTTATTTTCCATGGATGTAAAAAAACATCGATTATCGACATGAAAATAAACTGTTTGGAATTTTCCTGTGGTTTACAGCCTAATGATATAAGTGTACCAAATTTCAAGTTTCTAGCTCATCTGGAAGTGGGCAAACATTAATGTCAGTGAGCGTGCCCTTTTTCGGGGGTTATAGGGCTAAAACTTAAAAAAATACTTTTTTTGGAACTTTTCTATGGTTTACAGCCTAAAAGCTATATGTGTAGGGCTACCAAATTTCAAGTTTCTAGCTCTTCTGGAAGTGAGCAAACATTAATGTCAGTGAGCGAGCTCTTTTTCGGGAGTTTTTAGAGCTAAAAATTAAAAAAAAAAAAATACATTTTGGAATTTTCCTGTGGTTTTATAGCCTAATAGATTTATGTGCACCAAAATTCAAGTTTCTAGCTCATCTCGAAGTGAGCAAATATTAATGTCTTATTCGAAGGGTTTCAGGGCTAAAAATTAAAAAAAAATACTTTCTGGAATTCTCCTGTGGTTTAGAGCCTAAAAGCTATATGTGTGCCAAATTTAAAGTTTCTAGCTCGTCCGGAAGTGGGCAAACATTAATGTCAGTGAGCGAGCCCTTTTTCGGGAGTTTTTAGAGCTGAAGACTTAAAAAAATACATTTTGGAATTTTCCTGTGGTTTTATAGCCTAATAAATATATGTGTACCAAAATTCAAGTTTCTAGCTCATCTCGAAGTGAGCAAACATTAATGTCAGTGAGCGAACTCTTTTTCGGGGGGTTTTAGAGCTAAAAAATTTAAAAATACTTTTTGGAACTCTCCTGTGGTTTACAGCCTAAAAGCTATATGTGTGCCAAATTTAAAGTTTCTAGCTCATCCGGAAGTGGGCAAACATTAATGTCAGTGAGCGAGCACCTTTTCGAGGGTTATAGGGCTAAAATTAAAAAAAATACTTTTTTGAAATTTTCCTGTGGTTTACAGCCTAAAAGCTATATGTGTACCAAATTTCAAGTTTCTAGCTCATCTGGAAGTGAGCAAACATCAATGTCAATGACTGAGTGAGTCAGCCGTGTGGCTTTATATTATAGGGATTTTATTAGTAGTAGTAAAATTATCAATATTATTATTTCGAATCCATATATATCCATATTTTAAGTTTAAATTATCCAATAAAGGCAATATCGTATTTTAATACATTTTTAAGTGGCATGAAAAGCTTATAATTACGATAATTACATGTTTTTTTTTTAAATTAATTTTTTTTTATTATTTTTTATTATGTTTTTATTTTATTTTTTCAAATATTGTAAATAACAGATGTAACAGAACAAGGCCAAAGTCACGGATAAAACACTTGTAACAGAAATATTAGAAGTAACTGTAACGGGTCAAAGTAACTGTAACTGGTCAGAGTAACTGTAACGGGTGAGAGTATCTGTCACTGCCGCTGTCACTGTAACTGCCCCTGTCACTGTAACTGCTCCTGTCACTGTCACTGCCGCTGTCACTGTAACCGCCGCTGTCACTGTCACTGCCGCTGTCACTGTAACTGGCGAGAATAACTGTCACTGTCAGAGTAGCTGTAACGGGTGAGAGTAATTGTAACGGGTCAGAGTTACTGTAACGGGTGAGAATAATGGTAACGGGTGTAACTCTCGTCACGTTACGACCAGTTACATTCGCTCGACACTGACATATATCATCTCAACACAACTAAAAATAATAATAATAATAATAATAATAATAATAATAATAATAATAATAATAATAATAATAATAAATAAGTAAATAAATAAATAAAATAAAAACAAAAAATAAATGTATTTAAATAAATCCTGAGAAAAAGGAGAGTTGCTGAGAAATTTGGAAAAACCATACAGAATTCCTGGGATCGATACCATGTCATGACTTTCGAAAAAATTATTTTATATCTTTGCGTTTCATGCCTCCCTAAGTACGAAACCACCGCCCGTTAATTTTTTTTTGTATATATATATATATATATATATCTTTACATGCTAACGGCCGTAATTTTGAAGATATTTGAACCAAATTGTATTATGTTATTTCTAGGCCCAATAGTTCGGACAAGTTCGTTAATGAGCAAAATTGGCCCAAGGGGAGGGGGGTTGAAATTTTGAAATATTTATATCTCGGCCCCTATGAAGTAGAGAGAAACTTTGTTTGAATAAATTAGAGTACTTCCTATGGAGTTCACAGTGACACCAACGATTCGGGGGTTTTGGGGGTAAGAGTGGGGGTGGGGGATGAAAATTTGAAATTTTTGAAACCACGTCTTATGGGGTATCCTTGAAAAGCTCTTGATGAGTACTCTGTAAATCAATAACTAGTTTCTCGATAGCTCATATAAAGCGAGATTTGAATGTTTGAAAATGTGCTCTTTCCTTTTTTTTGCAGTTATTATTGTGGGTTTGTCGTTTCCCCCCCCTTTTTTTTAACAAAAATCCCGGGGGAGGACCCCGGACCCCCATTTTTGGGATATTCCATACCCCCACACCCCCAATAACAGCAAAATTTCGTCTGTGTCGGCCCCTCCTTTCAGTATTTTCTGATTCCGCCTTTGGTTGAGACAAAAATAAGATATCGTAGGAGGAGCTTTGGTAACCGTTACTTTTGATTTTTTGTAACAGGTCGTTACCATTACATACATGTAACAGTTACAAAGTAACAAGGCAATTAGTAAAAGAACGGGGAATTTTACCTGTATTACAAAAGAAAAGTGCATCTAATTTGATAGATGAAAACACAATCAAAAAAGTTATTAGGTTTTATGAATATGACAATAACAGCTGTTTGATGCCTGGCAGAAAAGACTATGTTTCTGTGAAAGAAAATGGTTCTAAGGTTCAAAGACAAAAAAGGTTAATATTGTGTAATTTAAATGAACTATTCACTGAATTTAAAAAAGAAAATCATGACATTTAAATTGGAAGATCAAAGTTTTGCGAATTGAGACCGAGATGGTGTATTGTTGCAGGGGCATCTGGCACCCATAACGTTTGTGTTTGTTTGTATCATCAGAATGTAAAGTTGATGATAGAAGGTGCCAATCTTAGAGTTGACTATAAAGACCTTTTGGAAGTTATGGTATGCAATATTGACAGTTACAATTGTATGATCATGGGAAAATGTGAAGATTGTCCAGGCAAACAAGCCTTACTTGACATGTTTGAAGAATCCGAAGAAGACGATTTGATGCCTGACAATATAGAATACAAACAATGGGTGACACAAGACAGAACTGAAATGGTGACAGTCATAAAACCACGAGAAGAGTTTTTTGAAGTGTTGGTGGATAAACTTGAAAATTTGAAAATGCATCATTTTATTGCAAAAGCTCAAAGTAAATTTATGAAAGACAAAAAGCAAACCTTGGCTGCTGATGAATGCTTAATTCTTGCTGACTTTTCGGAAAATTTATTTATTTATTTATTTATTTATTTATTGTAAAAAAAACCCAACGAGCAAGATGAAGTACAAGGGCACCACTGGGTAAACAAACAGGCCACAATGCATCCATTTGTATTCTATTATAAAGATGAAGATAAACTAAAGAGCCACAGTTTTTGTGTCATAAGTGACTACCTTGAACACAACACTACAGCAGTGCACACTTTTCAACTAAAATTAACAAACTACATAAAACAGTACCACCCTTCCATAAAAAAACTGATCTACTTCTCTGATGGTGCAGCAAGCCAATATAAAAACAAAACAAAATTTATAAACATCTCCTTTCATAAAGAAGATTTTGGATTTGATGTAGAATGGCACTTTTTTGCTTCATGCCATGGGAAGAATGCTTGTGATGGTGTCGGGGGTACAACAAAGCGAGCTGTCACAAAAGCAAGTTTGCAGAGGACCAATGACAATCATATCATAACACCTCAAGAAATGTTTAAATTCTGTAAAGAACATATAAAAGGAATTACCTATGTTTTTGTAAAATGTGACGAAATACACGAAGTCTATGCCAATGTCTTAAAGGAAAGGTTCAACACTTGTCAGAAGATTAAAGGCACTCAATCTTTTCATTGTTTTGTACCCCATTCAGTGGCGCCAACTTTTGAAAAACATTGGGTGGGCTCAAAAACTTTCCTTTTGAATTTTGGGTATTAGGTAACTACTAAAACAATTTTTAAAAAAATAAATAAAACCACACATTAACTCACCATTATGTAGCACGGCGACTGCAAATTCGAAACTTAAAAATATATTTCTGCGGTGGCTGTGGAAACTGGATGAACAGAGAAAGACGTAAAAATTTGTAAGAACTGAACAATTTCAAAAGGTCATAAGTGAATTGGATAAAGAGGAAATCGTTCTGACTATGTATGTCAACAATAGCTGATTTTAGCTTTACAGCCATTCAACAACAAACATTTTTTTAGTAATAGCTGTTAATAATTTTGATAATAAAATAAGGCAATTTATTGGGTGGGCTTGAGCCCCACGGGCCCATATAAGTTGGCGCCACTGACCCCATTCACACGACTTGCTGAAGTGTAAGATCACATCAACATTGCCTGATAGTGAACTTCATCAGTGTGGAAAACTTGTATAACTGGCTCTTCAAAATAAAGACATAGTGGCTTGTGTTTACGATGAACAGTGGTGGATTGCCGAAGTTGATAATATTGATTGTCAAAACCAAGATGTGCATGTTTTTTTTTACCACCCTCCAGGACCAAGGACATCTTTTTAAAAAGTTGAGAAGGATCAAGTTTGGATGCCACTTACAAATGTACTGAGGAAGCTGTCTCCCATGGAATTATAACTGTGATTGGGCGAACTTTTAATCTCATACCCAAACTGAGTGAAGAAATTTCTCAAATGTTCAATGACCGATGTACTAAAAACCAATAACATGATAACAATATAATGTAAGTAGTTGGCTCATTTTCATTAAAAAATAAGTAATCATAGATATGATTAAATTATATACTGTAATTGATATATTTTATTCCATTAGCCTAGATATCGTAGATGTTAAAAAACATATTTTTGACTCATGTTTGTAATTTTTTTTGCATACTTCCAATTGAATCTCAAAGTTGGCATTTATACTGAAGTTTGATATCATAAAGATCTATTAACTGTGTAATTTTCAGATTTTTATCTGGTCCCCCAACAAAGATATTGCAGGCCAGAAAATGGAAAAATTCGAAAAATCCATTTTTTAAAATAGTGTAATTTTTTAAGTTTAAGCTGCTCACCATTGATACTCTATAAAAAGTAACTATACTATACAGAGAAATAGCACAAAAAATATTAAAGCTGAGAAGTTACTCTTTGTTTGGAAAAATACTGTTCAAAAATTGAGTTTTTTTAATTTGTAGCTGATAACTTTGAACTATTAAAAATATATTAAAGAATACATTCAGCTAAGTGATAATGATGTTAATCTGTAGGCCAGAGTGTGTTGAACTAAATGCATTTTATCTGAAAGGCTTAGGACAATCCACTACTGAATAATTTTAAAAAATGCAGATGCTTGCAAATGCCAAAAAACACATGCGGCCTGAAACAAAAATGGCTGCCGTTTCAAAATAATAAACAATAAATATTTTTTTAAAATATTTTTGTGATCACTAAACATTGGGGAACTAACCCAGCAAAGATTAAATTTTTCTGAGATGGTCAAGCAACCAGAGCTGGACCACTTGGTATGGATTGACCCTATAGGCTAACATCGTCATTACTGTTTTCACAACTAATATCCAGGTTAGAGGTAATATTAACAAAAGTTACTCAATGTGTATGGAAATATTGGTATTGATGTGTTTTGTTTGTTTGTTTGTTTGTTTTTTTTTTTTTTTTTTTTTTTTATTGAATGAATACAGCATGTTCCATTGCTTAAGTGCTGCAATACTACATGCTATGTCTCATTAGAAAAAAAATTAAGTATATACAAGTATTTGCAATGATACATTAAATAATTAAGTTAATAGTTTCTGAGCTAATTCTAATAAATTACAACTTTTTTATAAAATTCTATCATTGAACAGCTGTGTTATATAAACCTGTATTATTATTAACTATAATGAACTGAAGTCTATTGCGTGTATAAAACGTTTAAAAGATGTATAGTGTTTCACAATGAGTTGATCTGGAGGAACCGGCCATTGCCCGTGTTTGATTGCAATATGCTTTTTTAAAATGTCTCTCTGTTGTTGGAGTTTACTGCATCTATATAAAAGGTGGTCTACAGTTTGGGCCTCTTGAAGACAGGAACACGTGTCATCATTCGTAATGTGGAATCTCTTCAGGTAGGATTTGGTTATTCCATGTCCAGTAACTATTGCTGCGATTGGTGCTGTCATTATGATCCTTTGTCTTATTCTCTGACGAACTGATGGGAAGAAGGCCCTACAGGTAGCTCCCTTAGTCGTGTTGGTCCAATCCGCCTGCCATTTTGTTAGACCTTCTTCTTTAATTTCTCGAACTATTGCAGTTTTGGGAATTTTCGAGTATACCGGTTCTCTATCTTCATCTCCTGCTGCTTCCTTAGCTAGCTTATCTGCCATCTCGTTACCAGCAAATCCCACATGGGCCTTTATCCATCCAAAATGTATTTTGTGATCCTTGAGTTTTCTTACCAAGTTCCTGATCTGCTCGATAAGGTAGCTGTGATTACGGTTGTTCTGAAGTAAATCCAGGGTAATTTTACTGTCAGTATAGATAGCTACCTTGTTCTCTTCGAGTGGAATAGGTAGTTCATTGATTGCTTCAATAGCTTTTAAGATCGCAATCTGTTCCGCCTGATTGTTGTTTGTTCTTTAATAATTTTAGAGTTTGTAACGTCCCAAGCCCAAAAAAGAAGGAATTTTTAGGTACTACCATTTTGTAAAGTAATTGTAATTGTAATTTTACTGATTATTTTTTGTGCCTCCCCCCAAAAGAAGGAATGTTTAGGTACTGCCATTTTGTAAAGTAATTGTAATTGTAATTACTTTTTTCAAAAAGTAATTTGTAATTGTAATTAAGTAAAATCCTTCTCAAGTAATTGTAATTCAGCCCAATTACTATTTTTTTGTAATTTTCCCATCACTGAATGCAAATCTTGGGGAGATTCTCATCATGATCATTGGCTGCCTAATCTTTCATTCCATTGTTTCAATCCTGGTATCAATGTTGACATTACAGTAAGTTAACTATTTCTGCCCCTGTTTAGATCTAGTTATTTTTCACAACACTGGTACAGGTTGATTAAAGATAAGTAATGGGTTACACTAACTTATTTACTACTAAGTTTATTACTATTATTATTATTATTATTATTATTGTTACATACCATTACTTTGTTATTATTAGACAATCTTGCTATTTTGCAAATTTGTAAGTAAGGAAAACAGAAAAAGTGTTGCTGACCATTATGTAGCCTAGAGGTAGTAGTAGTCCTTGGGTCGTGGACGACTCCTGGAGAACCTGATGGATTTACATAGCAAGAAGAGTGTCTTGCCAGTTATGCATTGAGTCTCGTTCGATTTTCCACTGCGCTCCTGGTTACAGCTCTCCAATGATTCATGTTTTGTGTTGCCTTAATCAGAACTTGGATTCACACGCTCTATGCGAATCACGTAATAAATTAATAACTTCAATGAAGAGATGAACTGCTTCTCTGCAATATAACTGGGCCGGGAATCCTTTAATTCCCAGCACGAGAAATAAGACTGGATTCAGTATCCTAAACTAAATCAACCAGCATGGCGAATTGCTTCGAAGAGAATGATAAAGGGTTAAGAACAAGAATGATAAACGTCACGACATGTGACATGAAAGCAAGAATCTCAGTGGCCAAGAATACATGTTAAAAAAACATAAAATAAAGCAATCTTGGAAATAAACCAAATAAGTAACGTTAAAAACTAGAAAATAAATAAAAGAATTAATTAGAATTACTTTAATACTGAACTGTTTCATTAAAAGCACAAAATTATGACTAAAATATACTAAAATAAGCAGACTGAAATGTTGGGTTGGAGGTATATGGACCATGACTATCCAAATATTAAAGAAGCGACAGTCAGTTTCTGCCGACAATTGAATGAGAAGATAGAACAAAACAGATAATAAACATATTTAAATTAGCCTACATTGAAACACAAGAATGAAAGAAGCGAAGTCAACACGCTTGTTGCCATAGCAACTCGGCGAATGACCTCGCGAGAAAACAGCTGACACCTCAAATCCAGCAAATACGAAATGCTAGACGGAACATAACCCCTTATTATATTACTTTAATATTATTGTTTGTACTTACCTACGTACGGTGCAATGTAGGCCTAATCATGGCCATCCGGAAGGGGGGGCAGAGTAGGGCCGCTGCCCCTCCCTGGAAATTGTTTACACATAAACCTCTAAATTAAATGACTATAAGCAACTAATGTGAAGTGAGTTTTAAGTCTCCAAATACTGTTGTATGTTTGTGCGTTGTTTGGATGAAAACGAGCTGTAACAGCTGACTAGATATTAGCTTGTAGGAATAATTATTTCCCCTAAACTTAAAACCATTTATACCCAAATATTTTATTATAATGAAGATAAGGCAAGAAAATGTAGCATTTTATATTTGATATGAATAGAACCTGTGAAATTGTAAGGTGTATGAAAAGTTATGTGATTGTATACATCAGATGTTTTCTTTGTTTCCATGGCCATAGTCCAGCTACAGTAAACGAAGGATATTGATTTTGATTATAATAATAACAATAATAAATAATAATGTGAATAGTAATAATAATAGCAATAATAATAATAATAATAATAATAATAAAGTGGATGTAGTAGCATAGTGATGGTGCTGGTGGTGGCAGTAATTTGTTCATTGGCCCCCCTTGACAAAATTTCTGCGGACGCCCATGGGCCTAATGTCTCTTCCGAACTCTGTTCTGTTCAACCCAGACACACTTCATTCACATCACATCACACGCGGGAATACTTCTCTTCTAATTCATCTATTCCTCAGAGTAATGATGACGTCACAAGGTCAAGCTTTGTACGTCGATGCATTGCTATTTACCTGTCATGAAATGAGTAGGCTACGTACGGTATTCGTTAAATATCACCAAACCAGCAGTACACTTTTGGAAATCTAAACAATTATGATGAAGATTATAAACTGCATTATTCGGGATTCATCTCTGAATTTCTGGCAAACAGTACTTCACTTTACTTTAAAGCCGGCAGCAATGGTAGACAAAACTTCATGTGCTCCATCTGTATAAAAGGGACTATTTTTCCTTTGTATAAGTATTTTTGCACTTACAATACTGAACTTACAGTTACAGTGCCGTAAATTAAGTGTTGTACCTCGTATTCCTTTATTTGTTTATATGTATAGCCGAATGGCATCTCTCTTCGATAACTTAACCGCAAAACTGCAGTATCGCGGGTTCCCATTCGAAGTTCATTTGTTCCTGCGACCTGCCACATAGCGGATTCCCGTTGATTCAATTGACCGATGGGGGAAATTAGTGTAATCTGCTACTTAGTCCATGTGCCAGACTCCCAAAATTGACCAAGTCATTATAATTTGGGGGGGACTGAATGAAACTTATACCATATGTTCCTGGGGTCATGTGAAGCAAAAAAGTCCGGGGGGGCCATCATGAGGAGGTAACTTTCAAACATGGCGGCCATTCAAAATGGCGGATGACTGTGAATCTTTAAATTCAAATATCTCGAAACTGGGTTCATCAATCTTGAATTTTGTTTTTTTCAAAATGTAGGTTATTCTTCTGGCTAAATTTTTGTTTTACATGTGTATGGCCAAATAACCAGTATTTATTGGTCAAATCTCTAAAAATCGGAAAAATAGGTTTTTTGACATTTACGTTTTGCGGTTTATTATTCTAACCGTTAGGTATAGCGAAAAAGTGCTTGAAATAAACGTTATAGATACACATTTCACCCTTAAAACACAAAAATGAAATCGAAGATAGGATCAATAGAATCTGAGATATTCAGATTCAAAGCGGGCAGGGCAAGGTTGAGCATGTTGACCGAGCGCTCAGTCCAGCCTAGCGAGAGGCGAGATTTGGTATAAAACTCTGCGCTATATTTATTTTCAGTCTCACTAATTGATTTATTACTAGATAAATTTACATTACCTACTAATGTGCATTATTTTTAACATGATTATTAAACACTTACTCGTAAATACAATTTACAATTATATCATTTATCTGGGAAATGGACATCAATAATTACTAACTCATAAAATATATGAGTGTGTATACATATATACTCATATATATTGATTTTTAAGATGAAATCGTTAATGGAACTTCAAATAGGTGAAATAATTAAAAAAGGAAGAAAGTAATACAATTTAGATACGTATCGGAGACTTTTAACAATACTTTCAGAAATGACCACAGGATGTAAGCAACTAAGAAACATAAATGCCTATAAAATGCCTTATATAATATTATGAACAATCTTGAATTAATTCTCTTCACTAGAATCACTGTAATCAGTTATTATTATTGCACTCTTCCTCATCTGCTGTTGCTTCGGTACACCCCTTGTACCCACAGCTCTCGGATTTGAGAAATAAATACAATTAACAATTATACAATTTACCTGGGAAATGAACATCAATAATTACGAACTATACATCCCATAACTCTGTACTTCAAGATGAACATGTTCAAGCCACTCTACTTGATACATCTTCTTACAAGTAATGGATTCTAGTGTAAAGGGGAGGAATACCGGTACCAGAGAACTTACCAATCATTAAAGAGGCTGTCTCCCTCAGTGTCCCTCTTGAGTTGATAGTAGCACAATAAAGATGTTAAATACATAGAAAGTTGATAATTTTCGGGTAAACTTTACCCTTTGTCAATCACTAGGAGAAGATTGAGAACACAGTGAAGGGCTGTCAACTGAAGTCATTCCATATTCACTAAATTCACAAAATAATGTCATTCCTTATATACAAAATGTCATATTCTCTGGCTGGATGGGAGGAAGAGAGGTTATTATCTAATGTTAAGGTTGGGGGGTCTCTAGATTTAGTTATCCACTGATGGGCTAGTTCCCATCTTCTGACCTGGGAGGGGTTGAGGTCTGGGAGGCTTCTGACTACTTTAATTGTGAAACAGTCTTCGAAAGATGTATCATGTTCTATGGTGTTCAGAAATTGGTTTATCTGGGTTTCTGGATTTGCAATCAAATCGGTGGCCACTCATTCTTTTGCGAAGAGTTTCTGTTGTCAATCCAATACATTGAACTCGGCATAGGTTGCATTGAAGTTGGTATACTATGTTGGAAGAAGCACATGTATGGTGACCAAGTATCTTGTATTCTCTTTGTGTGGCGGAACTTTTGAAGCAATTGGCTGAATGATGAATGGGGCAAGTTTTACAGGAGGGCCTATTACATGGGAAAGTGCCATGAGGTTCGGAATTGAGATTGGGTGGTTTTCCCAAGTTTTTAGGTTTCACCAGTTTTTTCTTTAGGTTTGGGAGTTGTCTGAATAACACAGATGGAGGTTTAGGTAGCAGGTCTTTAGTATGAGGGCTTGCTTGTAGGATATTATAGCCATCCTGAAGGATCTTATTCAGATTTTGCAGACCATGGTGGTACATGGTGATAAGATTAGTGTCATCTGTTGTGTTTCTCCGGAAGGTGTGAAGAGCAGAAGTATATATCGCCCTAGTGGAGCTACTTTCCGTTTTTCTTCAGGCTAATCGAGAAGGAAATTGGTTTCTGTTTTTAGCTGCTGTTGAAAAAATTGTGCCTTGAATTTTTGCGCTGGATAGAGTGAACTACTCACATTATCTCTTATCTTGAATTAACTAAACTAGAAAAAGAAAGCCGATATGTTCACCAATATTATTGTAGAAGGAGGTTTCCAGTACAAATAAGAAGCAACACCCCATTTTCTAGAATTCCAGTGGACCAAGCCATCGAAGATACTGTAAACAAAGACACCCAAACTTCTGAAGGTACTAAGGGTTTCAGTCTGAAAAAGTAGGCTGTAGTACAGTAATATGTTAATGCTGAGTACAGAGCTAAAAAACGTCCTCAGCATTCTATCATCCAGCAAAACAAATCAGTGCCACCCTGACCTCCTAAGCCCAAGGACACTTAGAGATGAGAAAGACGTGAAAACTCTCACTGAACTTCTAGCTGAGGGGACGAATCCCTTCGATCCCAGCCTTTAAGATATTGTACATTTGCCTACTGGAATACATGTTGATGAATCAACAGCTTCTGATCACATTGATTCGGAAAACAAGGGAAAAATTCTTATTAAGAGTTCATGTTTCGGCTAGCTAAAGGAGAAGGGTTTCATAAACGTATTAAGAAAGTAGGTCTTAAGATTAGTAGACTAAAGAAGAGCAAACAAACCAAGGTTGGAAACAGAGAAGTAATCCTCCAGTGCAATCGAAATCTATTCAGCAAAATGACCTATACTGCAGAAAACCAACCACTTGACATGATGGAAGTGTTCAGATATCCTCTGGCACCGTTTCCATGGACTCTGGCGAATGTTAATGGGCCTTTGAAGAAAACCTACAAATCAGTGTTTGCCCATTTTTTGGAAATATACACCACCCCTGCCAGTCTGCCAGAAAAAGATTCGGCCTTCATCATTGATTCAATGGCTGTGCTTCAGTCCATCAAAGGAGAACAAAAAACGTTTTACGAATTGTCAACGAATTTTCTCAAGCAGGTTTTGAATATAGGTCGGAGGGTTGACATATATTATCCAGAGGTTTTGATCAAATCTTTGGAGCGGGAAAAAAGCGGAACAGCTGAAGGTATCAAATTTAGTGAAATGAAGGGTGGCCACAGAGTGGTTTGTTAGAGGACGCTTCTAAGGAACAGTTATGGCAAAAATATGATAAAATTCTTTTTTTACAGTTGATAATAGGAGAAATTTGAAAACATAATTGGAAACCTAGAAATCTTCATAGCAGTTGGTGAAATCTGCTTCAGGATCATTTATATTATGAGCAAAAGTGTTCCTCAGCTGTTCTGCACTCAAGAAGAAGCTGATTCCAGAATGATGCTGCATGCAAGGAACGCCGCTACATAATCTGAATCACTTCTTTGTTTTTCAATCGATACAGATGTATTAGTTTTGCCTGTAAGTTTTTGCAAAACCATAAAAAGCAAATACTTCTGAATTGGGAAAGAAACAAAACAGTTTTAACAGATATGCAAGTTCCCAGATAGTATCTCCCTTAGGCAAACAGCTGTTCACAACTCTTATTGGGTATTATTGCTGGTCTGGCTGCGACACAATCAGTGCTTTAACTGGCCAGGGAAAAGTTAAAGGATTTAAGCTTTTGTGCAAAAAGGAACAAAGATTTATTGAAGTGTTCAGCAAGTTAGGCTGAGATTGGATGGTGTATAATGATGTTGATGACACCAAAGAAGAATTCATCTTCCAGTCGCATGCCCCCAATTGCAAGGTGAAATCTGTTTATGAGCTGCGCTATCAGATGTTCAGAGGGCCAGATTGAGAGCTTCCAAATGTCTCTTTGTAAAGACACCTTGACATCTTGACACCTTTGACACCTTTGTAAAGACACACAGTAAACGTGCCAACTATCAGGCTGGAATTTTGAACAGAAGCCTGGAAACCAAACCACTAATTCTGGACCCTTTTGCTCATGGATGAGAAAAGGACACATCAAGTAACAGATCAGTCAAGTGGATGGAAGGTCTGCCAGTACTGGCGTGCGTACTTTCCTTTTTCCAGTGCCACTACAAGAGCAACTATGCACCAGAAAGTTAGTCATACTTAGCAACTCAAATCTGAATCATCGAGAGCTGTGGGTGCAACAATTCAACATTGTTAATAATATTGTATAAGGTATTTTATAGGCATTTTTATTTCTTAGTTCTTTACATCCTGTGTTCATTTCTGAAAGTATTGTTAAAAGTCTCCGATACATACCTAAATTGTAGGCCTATTACTTTTTCCTTTTTTAATTATTCCGACTATTTGAAGTACCTTTAAGGATTTCATCTTACAAATCGAAGATAAATGCCTTGACAGTATACTATATGAGTTGGTAATTATTTATGTCCATTTCCCAGATAAATGATATAATTGTTCATTCTACAGAGTGGGCCAAAAGTCGCGATCGGTTATTTTGTATGTTAGTTTATGCAATAATAAAATGCCACAATTGACGTAAAATCTTTATTTATTGAAGTAGCAGGTATTAAGGGATGGAAATATGGTAAAATAAAGTTCCCTGGGCCTGTCAGCGTCATTGTTAAACGCCAAAAGTTTCGGTATGTGCACCATCGTTTTCCGCGCACAGTTCAATGCGCCGCCATGTCCTTCTGCTTGCTCGCCTCAGCATTTCGGGAGTGATCGTTCTGAAGATACGGATGATCTCTCTCTTCAGTTGTTCAACAGAATCCATCCGAATCATTCCAAGATTTTCTTTTAAGTAGGACCACAGCCAGTTGTCGCACGTTGTGAGGTCGGGGCTTCTTGGAGGCCAAATGAGAGGTCCACCTCGTCCAATCCACATAGGAAAGCTGGTACTTAACCATTCCCGAACTGGAGTCCAGAAATGCCCTGGGGCTCCATCTTGTTGAAGAACAACGGTGTTAAGAATACCAACTCTGTCAAGTTCCGGAACCAGCCATTGAGACAGCATTTCGATGTACGATTCGCCAGACACAGATGTGTCAAAAAAATATGGCCCGATGATAATTTCACTGGTAACTCCGGCCCACATCATGACATGAGGGGGATGTTGTTGAATTTCTTCAAAGAAATGTGGGTTATGTTTGGCCCACAAATAAACATTACGCGAACGAGAGCTGAGATACACGGCGCATTCGTCAGTCATCAAGACATTACGACGAACCGCTAAGGTGGGAAAAGCAGAAAGTAAATCTTCACATGCGACACGTCGCGTTTCCATATCCCGGTCACTTAATTCATTTATGGTGGTGGGCTTGTATGCATGATAACCTTCGTTTTTCATCCAGCGGCGCAACGAAGTTCTTGGGATCTGCATTTCTGCCGATCGCTTCCTTGTTGATTTCATCGGTGAACGCTCCAATGATTCACTCAGACGATTACCGACATCTACGCCCCAATATTTTTTAGGTCTTCCGCTGCGTTTTGCATCCAATACAGATCCTGTTGAGAAAGTCTTGTTTTCCAGTTTCCGAAGATTGGCTTCAGTGGGAGCTGCTTTACTGAAACGACGAAAGAAGTTCTCTCTGATTTCTTCGTACGTTTCGCCAGTTTGTTCTTTTTCATGAACCCACACACTAACAATGAGACGTTCCTCAATCGTATATTTGCTTGTATCCGCCATTGCTTACAACACAAACATAACACAGCGTTTCACATCGACAACAATCGCCTAATAAACTCGCGCGCAAGAAAAATCTGGCTTGTCACTAGAACACAACAATGTCCTTGCTCTATCGGAAAATTGACAAACTAATGCTACAAAACGTATATGAAGGGGGTAAATATTCCTCTCAGCCTATGACTAGTTTTTAATTAGTTTTCGGTTTCGGAAAATGAGTTATTTCAATATAAACATTATCCGATCGCGACTTTTGGCCCACTCTGTATTTATGAGTAGGCTAAGTGATTAATAATCATGTTAAAAATAGTGCACATTGGTAGGTAATGTAAATGTATCTAATATTAAGTCAATTACTGAGGCTGAAAATAAATAAAGCACAGGATTTTACGCCAAGTCTCGCCTCTCGCTAGGCGGCACCGAGCGCTCGGTCAACACGCTCAACCTCGCCCCGCCCGCTTTGAGTCTGGATATCTCAGATTCTATTGATCCGATCTTCGATTTCATTTTTGCGTTTTAAAGGTGAAATGTGTCTCTACAACTTTCATTTCAAACACTTTTTCGATATACCCAACGGTTAGAGTAATAAACCGCAAAACGTAAATGTCAAAAAACCTATTTTTCCGATTTTTAGAGTTTTGACCAATAAATTCTGGTTTTTTGCCCATACACATGCAAAACAAAAATTTAGCCAGAAGAGTAACCTGACTTTTTAAAAAACAAAATTCAAGATTGATGAACCCAGTTTCGAGATATTTGAATTTAAAGATTCACAGTCCGCCATTTTGAATGGCCGTCATGTTTGAAAGCTACCTCCTCATGATGGCACCCCCCCGGACTTTTTTGCTCCACATGACCCCAGGAAAGTATGGTATAAGTTTCATTCAGTCCCCCCAAATTATAATGACTGATGGGTCTGGCACATGGACTAACTGGGATACCGCGGTCATAGACATAGCCACGGAATGTGCCGGGTGTGCTCAGGCTATTGAGATGGGCTCTGCCTATGCTGGCGGAATTCAAAATCCCCTCAGAATTGGGAACTAGCATTGTCCCTGTTGGATTACATAACATTACATTAGATGGTATTGTTATTATTATTACTATTATTACTAGTACTAATAGGCCTACTATTACTATGTGTAAGATATTTACTTGCTGTGATAATATGTGTGATATCAATAATAGGCTACACATTTAACGCCGGTTAATGTAATCGCAGATATTATTATCATCGGCTAATGTTATCACTTTTATGAAGTCCCATCCGGATTAATACTGATACCATAATGAGTAGAAGGAAAAGGGTGATCACTTCGCTCCTTTACAATTAGTCGGGTTGGAGGTTTATGGTTCTGCCAGCAGGGAGTAGCACCATCGTTAGTTCAGCACTGTTGAGAGATATTAGGGAGAAGAAATAAAATCAGAAGGATTTGAAGACAGCTACCCTACCGAGACATCTTGTAAATAATTTAACAGACATATTAAATTCTTGTACTCCAGCAGCGGCACTTTATAAAGAACTGATTGGTTACCAAACCCTCTATAAATGAAGGGAAAATCTTAACGAAAGTCAGAATGCCTTTGCTTCTGACAGAACTCTTGGATCCCTACCTATACAGGTCTATACCTATATACCATTTATGGAGAAAGGGGTTTACCTATGTCCTCACAAAGAAATTTATTCAAGACCCTCTAGAACGTAATTTTGGTATAATACACTCTCACAGCTGTGAAGACCATCCATCAACTGTAGATTTTCTTAATCTTTATATGCTACAGTCAGGTTTATCTTCAGGTATTAATTGTGAATATAAGGCGGAATGCCATTACCATCATTCGTAAATCAAATGAGGACCCTTGCAAAACAAACAGAACAGAAGAATAAGGAAATAGTAAGGCAGGCAGAGGGTAAAATAAAACAAGCATTGGATATGAGGGTTCCTGAAAACACGTCTGACTGCATAACAGATTGGGAAAATAATTTGCTTCTTATTGAAAGTCTAGATCTTGCAAAAGAATGCTTGGTTTTCTACGTAGGGGGTTATATTGTACGCCAGGCATCGAAAGTGACAAAATGTCATAAATGTGTCGACCTGCTTCATCGAAAGTGCCCAGAACAAGTTCGTGCCGCAGCTCTAACCTTAATTAAAGATTACAGTGACAATTCCGACATCGACAGTTCATTCTTAACACACCCATCGGCAGATGTATTTAATTTGTTTATACAGGTTGAAAATATTATTTCAGAAAAACTTTCATTGTAAACACAGTCTATGGGGGGGGGGGGATATATTTTACGAGTGTTTAGATAACTTGGACCACACTGTTATTCCATCCTCCAAAGTGGGCTGTAGTGAAGATCATGTTATGGAAATTATTCCTAAACTTGTATTACACTATATGAAGTGCCGATTCTTTTTTGTAACCAAACAAATGAGGAAAGAACTAAATTCTTCTGAAACTGCTAAGTCTACCCGGAAGCTGTCTAAAGTATCTGACAACTGATCTTTGACAATATAATTTATCACTGGTATGCATGCAAATAAAGAGTTTCTCTCAGCTTGCTCTCTTGAATTTCTGCCGCCTCTAGCAGACATGGATCCATCTTGCGGAAGGAACAGTGAACTTCTTCAGTTATCACACTTTTCCTTCTACTCATTATGCTGATACATTGAAAAAGTGCTGTTTATTGTGATCAAAGAATTGGTTTATGTTATCACATTTTCTCTTTGCGGCTTTATTTCCAAGTATTGTACATCATTCAAAATGTCGTTTTTAAGAGTTTTGTTTCTAATTCAACTGTATTGTGTTCTACTGGAGGTAGCAATTCTGTTCCCAGCTCACGGATGACCAGAGGGGATGGCATTACATAACTTTCTCTTTTAAGCAATAAAATATGTTTCACCCCACAGTTAAGCTGCAGCTTTTGATTTAAGAAGATAACAGTGTTGACATGCAGTGATGTTAGTGTAAAATGAAAATACTTGAACAGACAGGTGTTAGATGTTTCACTACGCAGTGTTCACCACAGATCAGTATAAACTTCCAAAAATACTCGTAACTGAGTATGGAGTATTGGTTAATGAACTCCTAAAGGAAAGTAAAAAAATAAATAAAAGCCTTGTTACTGGTTGAAAAATAGTTGCTTGCAGTCTATTACTGTATTGGGCTATGTGTGGTTCAATGATTCACAGTTACGTATTATTTTATGGATAAATATTTTAAATTCTTTTTGTAGAATAAATGAATAAATAACCTTCATTTAATTCCTCCAGCTACTGTTATCAATCGGTTAATATTATCAGATTAGCTGTGACCCAAAGTGATCACAATAAGTGGCGTGCACTGTATACAAAATATATACACACAGTATAATAAGTAGGCTACATACACTAACATGTGTGCACTTTAATGCAACGGGAATGAAACACAAGGAAGTAATTCTACTAGTTATCCTAGCTAATACTTTTTTGAATATCTTCAAATCACTTGAGCTGTTCCTTGAGAGGAATGAATGAACGTCGGCAGAAATTTTGTCAAGGGGGGGGAGCAAATGAACAAATTAACGCCGCCAACACCATCAATAAGCAACTACTTAAGTATATTATTGTTATTATTAATACTATTATTATTATTACTACTATCATTATTATTATTATTATTATTATTATTACTATTATTATTACTATTATTACAATCCAACTAATTGATTTACTATAGCTGTATTTATGACTATGGATACAAAGAAAAATCTGATGTAGTACACTCACATGAAATTTTCTATCCCTCACAATTTCACAGATACTAAAAATGCGATACTTCCATTGTCTTACCGTCATTATATAAAAAAAAATGTTTGGCTAGAAATTATTTCAAGTTTAGTGGAAGTGATTATTCCTACATGCTCAAATCTAAGTTACTGAATAGTTACAACTCATTTCTGTCCAAACAAATCCAACTACAGTATGTGAAAACTTAAGCCTCTCTTCACATTAGTTACTTATAGTCATTTAGAGATTTATGTGTAAACAACATTTCCAGGTCCTACCCTGCCCCCCTTCCGGATGGTCATGGAGGAATGCTACAGTCACCCCTACTACATTCCCCTTCTAAACTTTTCCAGTTTCTGAAGTCACAAAAGTCTGTCACATGCAATATTTGCACATTTTTAAACCAAATATTGAAAAAGTCTAAGATATTGATCTAATTCCGGCCAATGTTCGTATATTAGCTCCATTAAAAAAAAATTATTTTTATCACTAATAATAAATTATGTAAAATAAAAAGATAATAACTCACATATTAAACATAATAAATGAATATATATTTTCGGAGGAACAAAATGGATTCCGGAAAGGACGTTCTTGTTCAGACTGCATATTTATAATAGAACAGATCATCCAGAAAAGAAGAGAATTTAATCTCCCAACTTATATATTATTTATTGATTACGAGAAAGCCTTCGACAGGTTAATACAAAGAAAACTCTGGGAGATAATGCATAAAAGAGGCTATCCGGAACATCTAATAAGAGCTATTCAAAGCTTATATTTTGAAACATATATATCAATTAACAATAGTGACAAGCTAATTAAAACAAACCAAGGTGTTAAACATGGCTGCCCAATGTCTCCAGTATTATTTAGCATATATATTGACGATGTTATTAAACAATGGCAAGAAAAATTAAATGTAAGTTTTAAAATAAATGACAAGGCCTTAAACACCATATTGTTTGCAGATGATCAAGTAATATTTAGTAAAACAGAAGATGAACTACAAATGGCAGTACACAAATTAAATGAAATAGCTAGTAATTACAATATGAGAATTTCTGAGAAGAAAACAAAAGTGATGGCGTTCCAAGGGACAAACCACTTAAGATGTAAAACAGTAATAAATAATAAAATAAAGAACAAGTAAATAATTTTAATTATCTGGGATTTAATGTGTCCTACTGCCAAAGGAACAACATCAATATAAAATTAAACAGTCTATAGCATGTGCGGAACAATAAGAAGAACACTGAAAAATAAAACATTAAGAACAACTGAAATAAAATTGTATAAAACAATGGCAGTTAGAATTGGACACTTGCTAGATCAGATAGAAGAAAGATAGAGTCAGCTGAAATGAAATTCTTACGTTCAGTAGCGGGCTACACACTTTTAGACAAAAAATATAATGAAACAATCAGAACAGAGTTAAAAATATACAATGTAAAAGACAGAATAAATCATATAAGAAATAACTGGCTAGAACATATAGAAAGAATGACACCAGATAGATTTCCACGGATTTTACTCCATTATCAACCCAAAGGCAAAAGAAGAGTGGGACGCCCAATTACTAGATGGAGAGACTCGATCTCTTGATGTGGAAACAGGCCTAAGGCCTAAATCCATGAAGTAGAAGAAGAAGAAAAGCATATAAAATTATTGCAAATTCTTGATACTCTGTTAACTCATCAAACAATATTTAAAAAAATAGAATATTATGTATTAAATTTTTTTTAAATAACAAATTTTGTTATAACAGATGTTTAAATTCATTCTTGTTAACTACACTCTCGGCCACATGCAGTACATTATTTGTGAGTGTCTCATGTAAAATTGTAAATATGAGTGTAAAATAAAATTTATATAATTATACTGTATATCATCACTAAGCAATAAAGCACATGGCTAACTAACTCACTCATCCACTGACAATAACATTTACCTCCATCCAGAGCTAGAAACTTATTAGGCAAACTAATGCAGCAGACTCTTAGTAATTCAAACTTCAAGGGCAATTAGAAAAAATTGAATTATCCAAAATTTTACTAAACCTATCTATGATTTTTTAAACAAAACTCTGCAGAGCAAGTATACTCGTTGAAATAAATAATAATTAGTTTACAGTGGATCTTAACAGCTGTGATTATGATGTTAAATGAAAACATTTACTTCACACTAAAATTTGAACATTAGTTTTAATAAAATATCAAAATCTATTTACACTTCAGACAAAAATTGCAGCACATCGATCTTATTGTTCACTTAAAAAGTGAGCTTTTTATCCCTCTCTTCACCTCTCTTAACATTTCAACATGTTTCAAAAGCACTAAATTAGTGTACTAAGCCATGCTTTAACATTTTCAATCACATAAACACTTTGAGGTTCAAATGGTCACTAAAATAAAATTTTCTCAAAAGTGCTGGACCACTCCAAGGTTACTGCTTATTGAATGCAGAGGACAAATATTGCATTCCAGTGGTAGTTGGTCCCCTATTCATTACTCAGTCAACAGATAATGGCAAAAAATACTGTATAGTCCCACGCAGCACGATATGTATATTATACGTATGTTTTAGAGCTACATATATATCATACGTTTGGTCAAATTCAAAACGTAAATTATACGTATATTTTATATCCAATATATACATGTATAAAAACTGTTGTAATTTAATCCTGCTTTATGTTCATAATATATCAAAATTAAGTTACTGTTACATAAGCAATTTATTATCTAAAAAAATCTAATTTATTGTTCATTTGCTATTATCAAAATAACGTACAAAAAAATTGGCAACTATACATAAATTTTACGTCTAGAATTTGACATTGTAAACGCACCTGTTTATTGTGTTTTACTCTAGTAAATCGATTTGGTTAAATTAAGGGAACGAAATACAATTTACTCACGCTAATAAGAAATTAATAAAAAAATGGTTTAACATGATTACATCCGTAAACTCAGTAGGACTATTTTTCTGAGCACAGAACACAAACATAAGCTTGCGCGGTTGCGCCACCTTGTGCTGAGTCGGAACTCTGAAGAACACCAACGGTCACGCAGGGTTATAACTTATAAGTTTCGTTTGTTCTTTGAGTTTGTTATTTTGACTCACTGTGCAGAAGAATAATTATACGTTTTGTTTGTTCTTTGTTGTTTGATAATTTGGAAAGGAGGTAAGTGCTTTTTAATATTTGTAATATAACTTTTGTAGATATAATAACACGTTTTGGCAACCGAATAGGGCCTAGTTGTTTTTTCACTTTTAAACAGTGTTTGTGTTTTCTTTAAGATAATATTTTATTTATATCAAGCAAGTATCATAAGAAAGAAGGCATGCACTAGGAAAGCCAATATTAATTTATTGTTCTATAAATTTTGGTTCTTAACCTAAAACTTTAACCTATAATTTCATAAGTGGCAAAACCCATTTTAGCGATAGTTTTCATCGCAAAAACCGACGGTTGACCAGTTTTTTTAAGGCTACAAAAAGATAGGGTTTTGTTACCTGTGTGTTTGTGTGTTTTTTTTTACTACTGCGGAAAACCACTTAAATTACTAGCCCTAACTTAACCTGTAAATATCGAAATTGCTCATTTATATAAGTTAATATACCAAATGGCAGTTCTCGGTATGATTGGGATGGGAAAAAATAAATGTAAGTCGCACCTTGGATGAATGTTCCAGCCCTCCACTCCCTCGCGATGCACTTTCTTTTATACCACGATCTAGCGAATTATTCTGTCCTCATATTACGTACAAACTCGTGATTGGACGTTGGTAGTGTGACGTCATACCGCTAAACAAAAGGTGATAGGCTTACTAACCTCTGGAAGATATAATATGCCACATTTTCGAAACCTACAGTGTACCATACATTATTCGAAAATGCAAGGGCGCTTCGCTTCAGCTACTGCCTCTGCTTCGCGCACTTAACTATGTGGATAGTGTTATGCATTATTTAGACTATTTGCCGAGGTGATTGTGGTCTGATCGAGAGTGCCGAGTGAGCTAGCGGGTAGTCATTTCTATGCAACCTGCTGGTATTTGGTACGATCGGGAGTATGGAGAGAAGGAATGGTCGGGAGTGCCGAGATAACAAGCGTGTGGTCACCATAGCAACGCATTGTTCGGCAACTTACTCTTATCTTTCACCATTGGGGGAATCAAATCCACAAAGTTAGATACTACAGTACCGTAACATATTCATGGTTTTGCACTGCTTATGATAGTGCAGCCGAAAGGTTAATATAATAACTTTCGGGAGCCTAACTTTAATTCCGCATCACTTCCTCATGGTTTGTGCTAGTATAATATGCTTAACAGGTGCAAAACCATGAATATACATTATGGTACTGTAGTGTATAGTATCTGACTTTGTAGATTTGATTATCCAATTCATAGGCTACCGATAACTGCCATTTGGTATACCGTATTAACTTAGATAAATGAGCAATTTTGATATTTACAGTGAGGTTAAGTTAGAGCTAATCATAGGTTACCAAGAACTGCCATTTGGTATATTAACTTAGATAAATGAGCAATTTTGATATTTACAGTGAGGTTAAGTTAGAGCTAATCATAGGTTACCGAGAACTGACATTTGGTATATTCACTTAGATAAATGAGCAATTTTGATATTTACAGCGAGGTTAAGTTAGGGCTAAGTTAGTTTACGTGATTTTCTGCAGTAGGCTATAGTAAAAAAAATAACAGACACACACAGTTAACAAAACCCGGTAGTCTTTGAATATAATACTGTGTCTCACACTGCTGCATCCCACTACAGTTTGCTTGAGTGCACCACCAGTCAAAACAGGAATGATTTTAATGTATAAAATTATTCACTGTTGAATTCGAATGTATTAAATTCACAAACACTGCTTTCACAACCCCAAGCTTGTGTTAAGCTTGTCTGCCTTGATCATTAAATTTACTATTTTCTCGCATATCTGATTCCGGCTCTTGGAACACTCCCTCGATCATTAAAATTACAATTTTCTCGTGTCTTATTTTGAATCCCCCCTCCATGCTCATAAACCGACAGTGTCAACGAGACGATAAATGATACCCTAGGCAGGAGCTTCGGTATAGCTTGTTTTTTTATTATTTGTAACAGGTTGTTTTTGTAAGTTACAAAGCAAGTTATAAGAAATATCTCTAGACTGCAGTGGGATGCAGCAATGTGAGAAACACAGTATTATATTCAAAGACTACCAACTTTTAGAACCTAGTCTTGTGTAACTTTTATGTTGTGGCAGATTAAAGACCATCACTTGCATAATATTAATTTATGCTCTAATGGTGATAAATTATTTCCAGGTATTTATTGATATTTTCTTAATGTTTCAGGTGTTCTGAGTAATGGTCCTCGTAAGGATACCTTCACGTAGGCTACAAGGTCTTCGAATTCCATTTAAGGGAATGGTTTCGCCAGGCAAAGACCAGAATAAGTGGTAAAAAAGAGAAACAAGATCATTAACATTGTAGCAAGATTGAGCTCGGAATTATGTTAATTAATTATTAAATTTTATTTCGCCGTAAATCTCTATACAGAAATATTGGTGCTAAATTACTTAAGACTAAATATATCTTATACACAAGTAGTGGTGAGATTAAAACGATTACATTGTAAGTGTGATGTCATGCAATATATTAACTATGATAGTAGTAAGTTACTATTGATAATTATGCTACAGTCCTGATTGAGCGTTCAGTTGAGTATATTTAAATTACTTGTTCAAATACTCAAGGCATTCATTAATACTGTAGAAGCAGTGTTGGAGTAGGAAATGTTTGACACAGTTTCTGTATTTCATATACTCCATGTGTTGAAATACTTTATTAAGAGAGTTATATTATTATTCCTTTATGGGATAGGGAAGATTTTTTTTTGTTTGTTTTGTTTGTTTGTTTGTTCTAATACTGTTAATATGAATTTTATTGTGGCTTTTTGTACAATAGTTGTGAATTGCCTCATTTTTGATGAAATTATGTTTGTTTTTATGAATGAAACTTACTGCTTCTACAGTGAGTCCCATGCAAGAGTTGGCCAATGACGCGGGTTTCTGCGTCGCGGTTGGCACAGCTCCAACTCCCGAGCAATTGGGTGAAATATCTACGCTAATAATGCCGCGGTCGGTGTAATGATTAAGGTTCCCACATTTACAGTTAAAATTACAATGAAAATAACCACGTACCTCACAACAAGAGATGTTGGAAATGTTCTCCTCTTGCATCCACACAATACTGGCACCTTTTTAGGAAATTTTCTTTCACGCACTTAAGTTCAGCTTCCGAGACAGAGTTACTTTCTCTTGTGATAGGTCTATGTGATATTGTCTTTAAGTTCTTCTAACAGTATGTGAATATTATTTATGGGGAAACTTGAAAAATAAAGTGTAGGGATAGGTCAATTTCCCATACATAAGAAGAACTTAAAGACAATATCACAAAAGAAATTAACTCTATCGCGGAAGCTGAACTTATGCGCGTGAAAGAAAATTTCCTATAAAGGAGCCAGTAATGCGTGGATGCAAGAGGAGAACTTTTCCTACATCTCTTGTGATGAGGTACATGGTTATTTTCATTGTAATTTTAACTGTAAATGTGAGAACCTGAATCAATACACCGACCGCGGCATTGTTTGCGTAGATATTTCACCCGATTGCTCGGGAGTTGGAACTGTGCCAGCCGCGATGCTGAAACCCGCGTCATTGGCCAACTCTTGCATGGGACTCACTGTAGTATGTAAAGACAGGGTACTGGTAGGATTTTTAGATTTTTGAACGAGTCCCTAGGGCCTACACACTTCACTATTATCATGTATGATCATTTCAATAGGTCTTCCCATCATCATCAGCTGATGTGTTTGTTTTAAATTCAATTCAGTTCTTTTATTCACCATTTAAAAAATTTGCCAATAAGTTAGGTAAATACTGCTTCTGCAAAAGTTTTACACTTTTGGAAACCGAACTGTTCTTTGGAAAGGATATTGTTTTTTACTATGAATGATAAGAGCCTTTTATACGTTGCTTTTTCTAAGTTTTTGAGAAAACTGGTAATAGTGAGATAGGTCTGCAATTTTCGGTGTTACTAAAGTCACCTTTTTTAAATACAGGGCAAACTTTTGCTGTTTTGAATATTTATTTGTATTTTCTTTAAGCTTTTTGTAATGTGTTAAGAATAAAATATTTTAATACATATTGTTATGGTGCTATTATTTAATTTTCTTACCTACAATCTGTATTAAATGCAATGTTGGGGTCTTTTTTGTCAATTATTCACAGCTAGCTTGTTTATAGTTATTCTAAAAAAGCTACTGCTTCAAAATGCAAAAACAATATGGGAGATGCAATTTTAGAAACATTGTTTACAAAAATTATACAGGGACATTCTTTCTCAGCATGTCGCGTAACTGGCTGCCGCATGCACTGCACCTCATGCTGCAATGGCCAATGCATGGATCCTTCATGCCCCCCTGCATTAACCCGAGTCTCAGAATTTGTACTTGCTATGCTCATATAGAAGATGCTGTAATTGTTCCAAATTTTCTGCCACATACAGTACTATAGCAGTGTTTATGCGGCTGGCTGAGCGGAGTGTGTTTGTTACTGTTATGTTATGATTAAGAGGCTCTCAGTGCAGGGTTTCTTTGTGTACTGTGAAGCCCAGTCCGTAACTCTGTGATATTTCAGTGTAATATTTAATTGTATACTGTGTTGTGTAATAATCCTTTGCGGATTATACACATCACGTACATGAGGACAAATAAGTCATGTGCTAGAACAAAAAAATTTCATTAGAAGTTTCCAGACAGGCCTATTCCGACCTCAGTACCATAATATGTCTTGCAAACACATTTAAGGATACAGGTTCTATGAAGGATCCATGTATCTGCCATTGTAGCATGAGGTGTTGTGCATGCGGCTGCACATTACGCGAGGCGCTGAGAAAGATGTCCCTGTATATCAAATATACATTTGGTGGATCTCTCATGTATGGATAGTATACATAAAATATATGTAAGCAGTGTACATTTATGAACCAAAGGTCCTATATATATATAAATTATATATAAAATATACGTTTGATATATCATCTTTACATATTTTTTACGTATAGATATTGTACATCAATAGTATGTATGCGATTGTAAGTATAATTGATATATATTAAATGTCAGGATTGACATGAATAGACGTAAAATATACATAAAAAAGTGGGACATTTGAGCGTATATTATACGTAGATTTTATTTAACCAATATGTGTGATGTACATTACCTAGATCTAGGGATAACGTAAATTTTACATATATTTTACGTATGTGTGCTGAGTGGGGTAGGCCTATGTGTCAATTGACAAGGGTTCTACAGAAAAATAGAGAATTCTTGAGAATTATTGATGCCTTGATTCTTGGAATCATTAGAATGTAAATGTGAAATAATATTCTTGTTTTGATTTATTCACATTTAAACTTTAAAAAATTGAATTAATTTCTATCTTTTAAACATATATGAGAATTTCAAGAGAATTAATATTTATTTGAATCATAGAATATTTTGAATTATCCACCACCATATTAACCACATTCTACTGTACATCAGAATATTAAAGTGTGATTTTTTGGCCAATGACAAAATGCCAATGTGGCTCATTGTAAAAGAAGCATAACCTCAAACGTGAAGAATTGCTACATTCTCAATTTCTTTATTATAAGTTACATCATTAAGCAGAACTACCTTAAACTGTTCCTCCAAACCACTAGTTGTGTATATAATTTATTTGGCATAACCCAGTCTAGAGGACCCATTCACACAATATGCACACTTGCACGGATGATGTAATGCTTTTTGTTTCTGAGAGAGGCTGGATGACCAACTGTCCTTGTATATTACTTATCAGTAACAGAGAGTCTTAATAATGTGTAGTGCTATCCAAATAGTTAAGCGAAGCGCAAATGCATTTGTAGAATAAAACATCATAAATTGAATCAACAGGTTTAAAAAATGTGTCATATTATCTCCTGCGAGGTGTGGCAACAATTATAGCTGCTCTAGTGATATGATATTACACCTCTAACGTGCAATCACGAGTTTCTTCATAATTCGAGGACAGAAAAATGATGGAAAACAAGCAACTTTTCACTAGATCGTGATATAAAAGAAAGTGTATCATTTAGGGTGGGTGGGTTGAACCGAATCATTCACCAAGACAACATCTTCTCTCCACACAACTATCTATAACAAAATTCGTCTGATATTAGGTCTTTTACGAAGAGGATCTCAGTTTTAAAATACGGGTCCTCTACAGTTGGATTTTACTATTTATTTTTCCATTGTTCAAACCATTGAGCACAAAATTCAGTGAACACTGAGTAGTGTTATGTTGATCTCAGTGGTGCATGGTTGGATGCTCACCTCTGGATCCAAGGTTCTCATGTTCAAACCCAGCCAAAATAGATGGATTTTGGAGTATGTAAACATTCTGTGCATGAATCCTCCAAAAGAGACTACATACTAAGGGCCCTGTGTTGTAGATTTACAATTAAATAAAAGGAAAACTGTAAAATAAGATAGTATATTATTTATCAATTAGTCATTTACAAACTCATTTTTAAATATATGAACATATATTTATCTTCAACAGTCATTTACAAATTGTTACTACAGTAATTAAATATTAAGTATAACTGGGACCAATAACAACATACAATTCATCACAACCAAATATATTCTAACTCATATCAGCCACAAAGATATACAAAAAATGTAAGCTAATTTATTGTTTGTTAAAGTTTATGATAAAAAACATAATTATAATAAAGTTTCCAAACACATGTCAATTTTGCTTTAAAAACTGTTGTACAGTAGATTTCCCATTCGTTACAGTAAGTGCAATATTTTATTTTTATTAGTAAATGCTGAATAAAAATGGACATCACTTGTAGAGTAAATAAAAAAATACTTTTTCACAATATGGCATTAAATATGTAGTGAAATACAGCTAGACCCTGTGACTTGTCATATGATACAAAGAAGAAACCCATAGAAAAGAGTCTTGTCATTCTGATTGTCAAAATATGTGAGTAAAACAACTAAAGACTAGGAAAATACCACTGTGTCACAATAGGACTTAACATCTCCAAGATATAGAAGAGCAATTCTGCATGTTTGGAGAAATAACATTTCTTGCATAGTCTATGATAATAGGAAAGAATAGTTAAACACCACATCTAAATAACAGCCGAACAGCAATTGACAATGAATTTAAAATTGCCATGTGCCCGGAAAATTAACTCACATGCAAAATTCCTTTTCCTTTTCTTGTAAAGGATAATTTTTACATATTTTCCTCTTTTTTTGTACTATAGTAGTCATGGCATGAAACATACAGGGAATTTTAAACATGGTTTATATAACAATTCTACTAGATAATTTAAATTTTTTTAAACAAAAGATGAGCTTTTTGATATAAAATTTAAAGTGTTCATGAAAAAAGTGCAAATTTTAAAGATTTTTTAAAAATTTGTAGAATTTAAATATCAAACTTTCATTTTGCACCTGCATCTAGTTTCCCATTCTTCTCTTAATGTGGGAGAGTAAAGTAGGTACTGACACTGGAATAAACTTGATTTGTATGCATTTTGAACACAATGTTGGATTAAGATCTCCCCTATTCATGAGTAAAAAAGTTAGAAAATAGGATTTTAATGGATCCTCCTTCAAGTTACAATAGAGAATGTAGAGTAACCACATGTTTGTTTTACATTGTCTTGTATGAAATTGTTGACCGGATATGTTTAATTGTATCTATCTTACCCTCCTGACAGGCTTTACCAAGAATTTCTGCTCAGTGTCAAGAATATGAGTAGAGTTGCCACAAATCAGGAGTAAAAAACCAGGACATAATTCACCAAATCATTAGTCAATATTAATATCACGATATTCTAAAAATAACATTATATCTTCTGGGACTTTTTGTTGTCACATTCATTAGATTTAACAGTTTTGCATGAATTCCTACTTTTGCATCAAAATACTGGAAAAGATCACTGCTGCACCAAATACAAATATATGGACAAGTAAAGAGTACATTTTCATTCATGGTAAATATATTGTTACCTGGCAGTAATTTACATAGGCCAATATTTTCAAAATTTATAATATCAAAATGGAATTGCGGACTCGATTATTTTCAGCTTACATATGTTCTTACACTACAAATTCATAGATATCTGTGAAATCTGTGACATGTGGCAACCCTTAATATGAGACAGGTTGATTTAAGCTCCACTATAGAAAGTCATAAAAGCACTGCTTAAACACAAAATTATGTATTTTATTAGTATCATTAAACTTATTATTCTTAGTGAAGTTAATGTTTGTGGTTTTACTGTGAATCTTCCTGCTGATTTCCGATACAAAATGCAACTCTGTTTTAGAACAGAGATTTTTGTTAACCATTTCAACAATTTTAGTTTTCCAATACAGCCACAAAAATTGATAAAGAAAAAGGACAGAAAAAGTTTCTTCAGGCTTTAAGCGAAAATACAAGATTCAATGATACAGGAGTGATACAAGTTATTAATATATCACATTCTTGGTAGTATTAGCATATATATAAATACTGCAGAGACCCGCTATTCCGAACAAATTGGGACAGAACACTGTTCAGTTTAGCGGGAATTCGGAATAGGCGGATTTCATGAATAATATCAATGTATTGACTTGTTAAGGTGTAAATTAAGTGCCAGCTTTCATTCCAATTTAGTTTCAGGCATTTTCATCAAACTTAGGCTCTATCTATGTTTCTATTTGAAGGGTTCAGCTGTAAAAGATGGTAACCCACAAATTTTTTAAAAATTGAGATAATCACATAGGAAGCTAAGGCTATAAGTTGTAAAACTACTGAACTGTCCAGTTAGTTGAATATGTTCATCGTGGATGGAGAATGCAGTAAAATATATTACTGTAACCCACATCCATTTCATGGAAAACATGTTAACCTTCAGAAGATGGCTGCTCAGTGAGTAAGGAGGGAACTTTTCTCTATGGAAAATAATAGTTTTTCCAGTGGATGTGAAGAAGAGGAAAGCAATGACAGTGGCACTGAATACCAAGTTTCCCACTCTACATCTTGTACTGAAGATATAGAGGATCCAGATGAAATTAAGTAAAAAAAGATGAGTAAAATGTACAGTGAGGGTTACCATATTTTACATGAAATGATGATAATAGCTCCTGATGGCTTTTAAAGTTGTTTTTACAGGGTATTACAATACGTGGTGGGGAAAAGCAGAGTATTTTTTGCATAATGCAGCTGGTAAAACACAAGCAAGTGAAAATATTCCTATTGAAGGGTCAAACAAGAAGAGAAAGAGGAGAATGTCCAGGCAACCAGTAGTGAAGAAGGAACAAAGACTCTGCTCTGGTGTTTTGTATAAAAAATATAGGGGTAAAGGAGATGAGGTTCCAGGTAGGAACTTGGACCAGACTGCAATTGTCCAATTGTCCATTAAAATGTTTTGATAAAGGGCAAAGTTTGTAAGAAAGCATTTTTGTCAATTTGCGGGCTGCAAAACAGTAGAGGAAGACCAATGGAGAAAAAAAGTTGGATGACGTCATTGCTTGTTTGTAGTGGATTCCTTCTTACTATGCATCATTTTACACAAATTTAGTGGTTCAGGACAATGAAGAACAAAGTAATGGAGAATCTGAATAGAGCATTAGTGATTGGTTAAGTACATTGCAGTAATATAACATGTTGACACATTTAGTTACTTCAAGTAAAACATGTTAAACCATATAAATTAGATTACACACGTTTACTTTTAATTTTTTTAAGTTCTCTCTTTTTTTAAGTTCACTTCAATATGCCATTACATTCAGAAAGCATTGTACTGTATTTTTATGATGTGTGTTCCTATTTGGAGGAAAACTTACTAATAAATTAGAATTTTGATTTAAAAACCTATGATATCATTATCTCAGAAGTTGTTCTGTGTGGGTTACTATCTTTTACAGCCGAACCCTTCATTTAACTTCTTTGTATAACAATAAATGTACGTTTTTTCACTAACGTCTTTTTATTTCTCCTGTTTTTAAATTGAAAAAATCGGATTTTTTCTGAGCTGTGTTCGGAATAGGCGGATTTTCGGAATAGCGAGGTTCGGAATATTGGGACTGTAAAATCTAGTGTTGGATAAATGCATCAAGTGGCTTTCTGCACACCTAAGCACTTAAGGCTCTTGTTACTGAGGTGTGGCACATTGCATTGCACTAAAAACAATATTTTAAAACGGGAAGATGAAGACTGCTGCATAATGATGTGGTGTGTTGCGGTGCATTATGGTGGGAAATTGATTAGGAAGAATAAATTTTGACTGCCACACTGGAATTGGGGATGTTCATTTTTTCTCGGATCTTTTCAAAGGAAGTGACAATATGTGTGTGTGTGTGTGTGTTTGTCGAATCCCAACCCTGGTACTCTGACAGATTTGGGGTCTGCCCTGAGGTGGATAGAGGATGATAGTGTAGCCCATTTTTTAGTTATGCACCACTTGGGTGGGCCACATTACATTATTACATGGTGATGTGTAACTGGCAGAAGTGTAAGGCGTGAAGAGATGTTGAAAATGAAATAGTCGATTGATGTTCTATAACTATGTACTGTGTACTGTTTTCATGTGATAGGAAACAAATTGTGATTTAACTAATTCATTTAGTTGAAAAATGCTCATTTATCTAGGACATAGTTCACAATATTATTGTACAGGGTGCAGCAAAACATCCTCCCTATTTTAAATTTCAAATAAAAAACAGATGGATCAAAATAAGAAACTGTAACTTATTAATGATATCTACACAGAGGGAATTTGAGGTTTTCAGTATATTACATTAGTTCACCTCACTGCTTAGTTTAAATAGACCTTAATCATGTCTCCGTGCTCTTACAGCAAGCTTCACCATATCATTAGGCACTATATCCCCGCCGCGACATTCGGATGAGATGGGAGTAGCAGTCAACTTGTTTTGTCATAACGACAGAAAAAAACAAGTGATAAACAGTAAACAAACATTGAATAGGATATTGAAATCACGGAATTGACATTCAGTACAGTATCCAACAATGCCGTGGATGGGAGAAGAACGTGATTACGCTGTGGAATCATTTCTGGTAAACGGGTATTCCGTTGTCACTGTCCAGCGTGCTTTCCACATTCACTTCCAAATTCCCCCTCGTGGTACAGTTCCAGATTGGAAAAGCATTAGCTTATGGGTGTCAAACTTTAGAGCAAGTGGTAACATGATTAAAAAGGGAGGTGGAAGGCCATGCACGATCACCAGACCTTACACCCTGCGATTACTTTCTGTGGGGATATCTTAAGGCTTAGGTGTTTAAACATCAGCCGAGGACTTTGCCAGCCCTAAGAAATGCAATACATAAAGAGATTGGTCTTATTCCTCAAGAAATGTTGGTTAGAACAATGGAAAATTTCCCAAGTCGCATTTAACAATGCATTGATAGTGAAGGACTTCCACTGTGTAGAATCATTCATGTTAATACAGCTTCTTTATTTTGATTCATCTGTTTTTTATTTGAACTTTAAAATAGGGAGGATGTTTTACCGCACCCTGTATAACATAATGCATGGAAATAAGTGAAAAAATGGTAAATACAACAGATGGAAAATCATTTTAACTTTACTTTACATTATGATCTTTTTTCAGGCACAACATCACATTTTCAAGCACCATGCCACACCTCAATAATGTTAGCCATCGAGACAAATTTTTACAGCAACGCTATGTGCTGCACTGTGTAAATGTGATTCTGCCATTACAGGCTTCACTCTTTGTAGAATTCAAATATTTTCTTGATGAGTTTTATTGCAAAGCAACAGCAGTAGGATTTTATGTAACTTAAGCATAACATAATTAATATTATGCATATTTAAAGATGTTTCACAAGTTTGTATGCTAGTAGTTACATGATCACACATGGCATGGCACAGCACAGAGGAAGGCAAACTGGGACCACAGCTGCTCCACCAGAACTGCTGCTTTTGCTCTTACTCTCCTTTGCATATTCATATTCATATCTTCCCCTTTCCATCTTCCCACTTCCCTGTAAAGGAAATTATCACATCATTATATTATAATCAAAGGTATACATATACATAAATAATTTACATTATTTTATTTCTCCTTTTGCTCATAAGCAGCTTATAAGAGGGTGTATCAATAAATAACCGAACTAATTTAATTGTATTTAAATAAACTGCCCTGCAGCAAAACGGCTGCTAGCCACGGAAAGGTGAATCCTTCATCTAGCAGTGCTGTGAATCCCAGTAATGCAGAATGATTCAGTTAGGAGTTACACCCGGATATCGCAGGTGGTGTTTACTGTACCCAACATGGAACTGAAATTGCAGCAATGCGCATCGATAAAGTTTTGTGTTTTTCTAGACAAAACTCCTACAGAAACCTTGGAAAGGGTGCAGCAAACATATAAAGACCAGCTTTAGGCAGAACACAAGTATTTGAGTGGCACAAATGTTTGAAAGATGGTTATGAAGACCTTCAAAATTCAAAACGACCCGTAACAGCAAATACGGAAGTTAACATCAACCCAATTGACGCAACTGTGCAAGAAGATTTTGCATAACAATTGCGAAGGTTGCAGATCTTGCCAGGACAGGATGGATCTTGCACCAAGACAATGAGTTGGCTCATCGAGCGCGTGCAACTCAAGATGTCATCAAAGAATTGGGCATTGAGATCATTAATTAGTTTCATTTTTCCTGTTTTATAGTTGAATATATGGTAGTTTTGTAAAATCCGCCTATATACCACTAAATATAACAATAAGCTGAAGTTTATATGAGAGAGAGGAAAAATAATTGAATAAACTATGAAATAATGTGGGTTTATTAAGTTATTTTAAAAGGTAAGTATTGAATATTTAGTACATCAATTAAATCTAAAATATTAAAATATCATTGAGCTCAATGAATAGTCAAATTGGATAAAAATTGTTATTCTCTTAGTGAATAATATTATACTTATGAAGTTAATCTAGTCACTTATTGGATTAAAATATAACTGAATTAAAATATATGCATATTTGAATTAAAACATTCAAATATTGTCACAAATCAGAAGATGACTTACTGATATATAAGTTTTGTCACAGATGTATGCCTTTTATACAGTTTGCCTTTTGCTCCCTTCCTCTTGTGTATGGCGTAACTATCACTATTATAAAAATCAATTCTGATAATGTCAATCAAAATAATTGTAATATATATAGTTCTTCTTCCTAGTTAGGTTAGTAGAAGTTTTAGAAGAGGTACACTTGCTTCTTTCTTCTTAGATAATATGGTTATTGTTACTATAGGATTCAATATTAATTTAGTCAGTAAAAAAGATTAATTATAATCTGCTTAAAAGTTCCTCTTCTTAAAACAAAAGGTAGAACTTGACGTATTATAATGTAGTGAATTTTCTCAATAATCTTCAGCTTTATTTGTTTATGTTGTAATGAGATGCATTTCGACGAAACAAGGCGTCATCAAGGCCTGATGATGACGCCTTGTTTCGTCAAAATGTATCTCATTACAACATAAACAAATAAAGCTGAAGATTATTGAGAAAATTCACTACATTATAATACATCAAGTTCTACCTTTGTTTTAAGAAGAGGAACTTTTAAGCAGATTATAATTAATCTTTTTTACTGACCAAATTAATATTGAATCCTATAGTAACAATAACCGTATTTATCTAAGAAGAAAGAAGCAAGTGTACCTCTTCTAAAACTTCTACTAACCTAACTAGGAAGAAGAACTACATATATTAAAATTATTTTGATTGACATTATCAGAATTGATTTTTATAATAGTGATAGTTACGCCATACACAAGAGGAAGGGAGCGAAAGGCAAACTGCAAAAAAGGCATACATCTGTGACAAAACTTATATACCAATAAGTCATCTTCTGATTTGTGACAATATTTGAATGTTTTAATTCAAATATGCTTATATTTTAATCCAGTTATATTTTAATCTAATAAGTGACTAGATTAACTTCATAAGTATAATATTATTCACTAATGGCCGGTTTCTATAAACTCGCGAATTACCTATGGGTAAATTATCCAATGGACAGAATTTACACAAAAATAACACCACACAAACACAAATAATTTAAAGATAGCAATCACATACACTTGTGGCGAGTTTCTAGATAAATGTCCTCTGGATAAATATGAAAATTACAGAAAAAATGTTCCTACAAACTCAGGCTAGATCTTTCCAAGGGTAAATCTTTGGGTTAATTTATCCTTTCATGGATGGCTGGATAAAATTTAACCTTTCATACGATCAATAGTAATATTTAAACAATGAGAATCAAAGCCTTCTGAATTAAATTAACTGTACAACTCCAAGGCCTTGCTCATTATATCATTGTAGGTTAAATGGAACTAATTTGTCCATGGATAATTTACCCATAGGTAATTCACTAGTTTGTAGAAACCGGGCATAAGAGAATAACAATTTTTATCCAATTTGACTATTCATTGAGCTCAATGATATTTTAATATTTTAGATTTAATTGATGTACTAAATATACAATACTTACCTTTTAAAATAACTTAATAAACCCACATTATTTCATAGTTTATTCAATTATTTTTCCTCTCTCTCATATAAACTTTAGCTTATTATTATATTTAGTGGTATATAGGCGGATTTTACAAAACTACCATATATTGAGATCATGCCTCATCCACTGTATTCTCCAGATCTTGCACCTTGTGATTTTCACCTGCTCCCTAAAGTGAAAAAGGAGCTAAGTGGTCGCCATTTTCAAAGTGATAAGGAGTTGAACAACGTTGTCATGGGTATACTGAACAGACTGTAAAAAAAGGGGTTCAGTAAGGGATTCGAACAATGGGTAAATCGTTGGAATAGTTATATTTCAACAGACGGAGAATATTTCGAAAGTTTGGAAGTAAATTTGAATGAAATAAAGCCATTATGTGTTAATTACAAAATTAGTCCAGTTATTTATTGATACACCCTCGTATCTATGCAGTTGGGTTCAATGATTAATTATTACTTCCTCTGCCCGTACCATAGGTACTATAGGTAGAGGAAGTATTGTTTTCGACCCTAAAATTCGAAGTTGAGTTTTTAGCATATGTACACGTTTCAAGGCCCCCTGAATCCAAAAATACTATTTTTGGAAACATGTCTGTGTGTGTGTCTGTGTGTCTGTCTGTCTGTGTGGAAGTTTGTGAACAGGCTAGCTCCGAAACGGTGAATCGTATGAAAACAAAATTTCGTATTTGGGTCAGGTACCTTCTGAAGATGTGATTCGAAGATTGGCGACAAATTTCTCTTATTTTTAAGGGGACTTTACATGAAGAAATTTTCGTTTTTCGCGATTTTCTCGAAAACGGCTCTAACGATTTTCTTTAAAATTTGCACATGTGTTCCTTTTACTGAAAGCTAAAACTTTTATTTGAAACTTTTTTCCGAAAAAATTTTCTGAGGGTAGTTACAGGCCACCCACTGTTCACCCACTGTTTGTAGAAAGTTTATCTTGCGTGATGAACAACTGAATTACGCTCTTCCACGGCCTCTTATAAGAATGTGAAGTGACAAAGATGTATTGTTGGCCCGGTATAGAGTAAAGAAGTATCTGAGGGAAATATTCGATAATTTCGGAAATTATTCTTTACGGCGGAAAGTTCAATAAACGTCTGCAGTCACTTGTTCTTTTTTAAAGTTTGTTATATAGGCTAGCCTGCGCTTTTAGTCGCATCATTGAAAGAAGAGGTATTTATAGGATAATAATAGGGTAAAATTGTGTCTTGATATGTGACTACTGCTAACTTTTTTTTGGGCAGAGGAAGTTATGTGACTTTCACATCAGATTTTTTTTTATCAAAGAAGCTACAGGTTTGAAGATGTTTCAGTGTTCAGTCCTTCTGAATTTACATCAAAACAAGTGAAGGTAGGTGCAATAAAATGAAAGTGATAAAAACAAAAATATTAAAATAGGAAGATAGACACTTGCAATTGGTTGAATTTCCACACATTCTTACACTGGGGTGGTCACTGATTCACAGGCTAAATAGTTAAGGGACGTACACTAGACTTTAATTTTATTTTCATGGAGTATTAAAAATCATGAAGAAAAAAATACTAGCTGTCGAACATTTTGCCTGATAGTCTATTCTATTCTATTCTATTCTACCATGGGGGGAGTTGCTAGTGTAGCTGTCATCCATCCTGGTAGCCCGGGATGGATTCCAGGATGGGTCAGGGAGTTTTCAGCAGTGGAAAATATATTTCTTGGGTTCTGGACTGGGTGGTTCATCCTCATCCTGTGAGAGGCAAAGGCAAAATTCTGCAGTATCACCTTTGCCTGAAAGAGCCTTGGATGAGTCACATTCATCAACCTATGGCTTCATTTTGGGTTTGGACCTTCTTTTGGCAGAACACCCATCATCATCATCAACATCATAATAACATAAATAATAAAAATTTACAAACCTGCATCATTGATTCTTCTTTCTTAGCAAATAATTCTACTCCAGGAGGATAATAGACAGGTGGTCCAGCTACATTCTTTGTTTTTTGCCTGTCTTTAACTGAAGCGTTTGTTGTTGTCACTGCAGTTGCAGAAGCTGCAGCAGATGCATTGGCTTTGGCATTTGGTGCTGGTGGATGAATTCCATTGCTCCCTTCTGGAGGGTACACAGGCTTTGGATGAGGGGCGTGTTTCTCTGGAGAATACTGGTTGTGAGTCACCTGAGAGAAAGAAAGCTCAATGCAAATTTTCCCATCTGAGTTATTTTCTTTTTTTATTCTTTACCACCCTCTTTTATTCTCTTTTCCCCAGAAGATTTTGTATGACTTTCCTTATAGTAATGAGGCCCATGCTGTATAACAGTAACAGAAGATGGATTAAAATGATTGGATTCTGAGAAGCTAGATTTGAAGTACGCCCCCTAACAATGCTGTACGCAACATTTTCCACTTTTTACAGGAGAGGCAAAAAAATAATCTTATGTGCTATACAGCAGTGTTCCACAGAAATGGTTCAAATATCTGACTACTACTGTTCCCTGGGGATGGCTTTTCGACCTTTTAGTGTTTTTTCCATGTGCAGGATGTGCCACACTTCGATGTTCTATTAAAACTAAATTTCACCCAAAAAACTCTATACAACTCACTTGTTGACTGAGACTATAAAGAAATCTAATGTTTTTACCACATGGTACTTATTGCAATTTCTTATAGAGTATTTTTTCATTCCAATCTATTTATTGTATTTGTTCTGAATTGTTCTAAATTGCCACCTGATTCATTCTATTTTTTACTGTTTGATTAAACATGGATTTCACCTTCTCCAGCCTGGTATTGGTAAATGGTTAAATAAAATTGATTTGAATTGGTCTAATTTGAGAAAGGCTTTTATTTATGAAGACGTTATTTATAACATATCTATATAGTATGGGGATCAAATAAATAAAAAAAAAACATCTAATTGAAACTTTTATAACTTTTTATATTTACATTCAACAAACAATAAACTACATCATAGATAAGTTTTTTCGCCTAAATGATATGGACAAGCCGGTCCTGCTTAACAGTAACCCTCCATTAGAGAAAATCAGTTAAAATTAAATTTGTTGTTTTGTTAATGTAAACAAAGAATATCTTACAAGCCTGAATTAAATAATAATTTTTAAGTACTTACCATCTCAGTATCTGAAAAAGATGCCATTAAGTCATCAAGTCTCTTTGGAGGCTCGCTTGTGCCACTCGGTGTAGGAGTTGGTGACGGTGTTGGAAATGGTCTAGGCAGCAAGTGTTGCTTTTCTTCATGATCTGTTGGGAACTTTGAACTAGTACTATGTGAAGCATGGCTCGAATATTTATAAGTAATTACAGTAGGAGGAGGGGGTGGTTCTATAAATGGTTCTTTCTCTCGTGGTGAAACTTGATATGTATGGGTTCGTTCACTGGTATGTTCTACTGGTGGATAAGATTCAATAGGCTGGCCATTATGATCATACGTGTATGTTCTTACAGTAGTGGTAACCTTGGTGCCTGGTGGTGGTTGAGGAGCAGAGCTATATGCAACAGCTGGTAATGGTGATGGAGGATGATCAGGGTATGGTGATCTGGTAACTGGCGATGGTGATGCCGCTCCAGAACGTGGAGGCACTGGAGATGGAGCAGGAGCTCCGCTTGTGCTATAATTGTATGTGCGCACTGTTGTGACTCTGCTAGTGCCACCTGGGTGTCCAGGATATGGTTCTGATCTCATAGGTGAAACTCCTCTTCTATGTGTAGGGGGAGAGGGATCCCTATAGCGATCATTTTGTGGAGAAGGAGGGATAGGTGTCGATGATTTAGATGATTCATAATACATTTCTTTCTGAAGACGTCTGTTGGAGGGTGACTTGTCTCGATACCTCTCAGGCCTTGGGGTACTGCTACTGCTACCTTTTGTCTCATAGTAAGATTCTTTCTGTACAACACTTCGATGAGGTACCCTAGGAGAGGGATCAGGATGTCTCATGGGGGAGGGAGACCTGGTTCGATGTTGAGTGTCAACTGTTCCATATGTAAGTTCTCGTTGTGCAGAGGAGCGTTTGGGTTGGAGTCGTGGACTGAATTGTGGTTCAGTCTGGTAACGAGCAGGGGAGGGACTACTTCTTCCATCTGCATATGTTTGATGTTGCTCCACAACCCGAGTGACCTGTTGCAGCTGATGCTGTGTTGGGGTGCTATGCTCCACCGGCTCTCTGGAAGAAAAGAAGCCTTGATTTTCAAATAAAAATAACATTATTGCAAACTAAAGAATATTTGTAACAGGGCGAGATATACACAATCTGCTGTCCTAGGCCATACATGAAAAACTGCTCAGCCCCATTCAAAATGCACATTACTGCACACACATGATAGCTCAATACTGGTTAGATGGAAGTGTACCCCCATTTCTGCAGCTGGAACACCCATTAGGCAGGGCTACATTATCTCATTGAGATAAGATGATGGAGTGATTTTTAAAACAAGTATATTAATATAGTTCAAGTATAATAATGATGATAATGATGATGATGATGATAATAATAATAATAATAATAATAATAATAATAATAATAATAATAATAATGATAATAATAATAATAATAACAATAATAATAATGATTATTGATGATGGTGGTGGTGACGGTGATGGTGACGGTAGCGGTGGCGGTGGTGGTGGTGGTGATGATGATGATTATGATGATGATGATGACGACAATGATGATGATGACAAAGACGACGACGATGATAACAGTAATAATAGTAATAATAATATCATTATTGATAACAATAGGCCTATTATTATTAGCCTACCAACATTATGATCAGCTGGGCCCTCAGTGGGCCCTGGTTTAACTATTACAGTTTAACTGCCCTGGCTTGGCTAGAAGCAAGCACCAAGTGCAAGCATGGAGTGAGTGTTCAGGTTGCAGCTTTGATGCTGTGTGTAGTGGCCTATATCTATGCTTAGCTTTGCTTTTCTGATATACGGGGCTATCTAATGAATATAATTTTCTTCTACTTTTAGAAATTAAAAATTCCAGCTTTCATGACATCAGTGACATTACTATAAATACATAATAGTGATCTTGAGGAACTTCATGAAGTGGGGGGCACCTAATTGTGACAGGTCTAGACTACCTTAGTATATAAATCTGGTCTTGAGTATTAGTCCTATTTTCTGCAGAAAATGTGAATACCAAATAAGAAGGAATATAAATTTTTAAATTTTCTTTATATTCTTTTTACAATAAACTACTATATTACTTACAGCAAAGATGAGCTGATTGTTCTGGTATTGACAACACCTGCTGGAACATTTCCTGCAAGCAAAAGATAATTGGTGAGTGCTTTCAAGATATAATTAATTAATTACATATTAAGAGTAATTTTTTTTTTATCTGAAAGAAAAATTTCTTTACATTTCTCAAAGCAAGGACTGCCTAAATAGACAATATGCCTAGGATTTTTAAAATTTATAGTATAAATTAACGATAGTGTTGCAACAACAAAAAAACTATACATAAATAACATTATTAATCCACAGCACATTATTAAACAATTTCTTGAAATTGAAATATGGTCTATAACTATACATGAGGATAAGTCAGTAAGTATCAGCAAACAATTGTTATAAATTATTTAAATGGCCTTACAATAAACTGTATTATTTTTTAACATGGTCCTCATGCTTTTCAATATACTTGTTAATTGTTTCAGTATTGCACTAACTTGCAGAAAAAAACATTTTTTTATTATACAATCTTTAAAACAGTTGCTTCTCGGACTGTTAATATTCCAAAAAGTAGCAGTTTATTGGGCTAGGCCACTAAAGTAATTTTAGCAGACTCTTCTCTCAACTAGTTCCTACTATCACACCTAGATGTTTCTACAGTATCTTCCAGTACATTTTTGTTTATATTTTTAATGTGTAGCCTATAGGTTAGTATTATTAAGAAGGATCATATATCTTGTCGACCGCTGGCGTGGTCTTGTGGTTAGCGTCGCTGACTACAGATCTGTCAGCCCGGGTTCGATCCCCGGTACCTCCTCAGATTTTTCTGGGGTAGGGTGGTCTGGTAGGGGTGCACTCAGCCTTGTGATTCAAATTGAGGAGCTACTTGATAGAGAAGTAGTGGCTCCGGTCATGGAAAACCACCATTAACGGCCGTGGGTGTCGGCATGCTGACCACATGCCCCCCAATCCTGCCATCTGCCTATAGGTAGATGACGCAGCGGTCAGGTGGTAGGCATTGTTCCTTCGGGGATGTCACGCCACGGAGGAGGAGTCATATATCTTGTCATTCTGGTATCGTGTATCGTGTATAATAATAATATTAAAGGTTGAACCTGATTGAAGGGATATTCGAATGCTGAATTAATTCTGACATAAGAGGATGTACTGTACCTTTGTCAGTGTTAAATCCAGCTTTTTGAGCATGATGGAGGTCCACAAGAAGGCTATCCAGCTCATTTAGATTTTGTTGTAAACGAGCATCAGATTTTCTGTTAGATGCTGCATTTACACTGCTGCCATCTACTAATAGACCAGATACTGAAATAGAAGGAAATATTATAAATCACATGTTTATGCTGGTAACTATCAATATTCTAATAAACACATCAATGAATATAAGTACTGAGTTAACTTTTTCACATAAAATATTTTAATATTGCCTTGTAATTCACCGTCAGTGATGTCCTTGGAAAGCTGATTGCATCCTGTATCAGCCTTATCTACATAACGTGATAACTTATGATGCACTAATCCTTGAGAAACTGGGCCTACTATCTGACCACTAGGCCTACATCGTCTTTCACACTGTTGAATTGAGGACAATAAGTGGTCAGCAATCTGAATCCCATGGTATTTAATGTAAACACACTAATCATTCTCATGCCAAATAAATTAACGCTATTTTAGAAACTTCTGCTGCAAAAATGGACTCTTACGTTAAGAATACTTATTTTTGGACTTACTATTTCTTTAGCAACATCACTAGCTCTGAGTCAGTATAAGATATGAAATTCTATTTTTAATCACAAGTTCATTTTCCTGAAGATATTGAATTTTTTGTGAGAGTAAGATTTTTTCTTTCTTGTATATATAGTTACTGATAGACCTACACAAGGGCGGTTCCTCAGTATGCTGCAGCACGCCAAACTTATTTTGTAATTCATTTTTACTATCTTAATATTGTAATTTATTTACCATTCTTGACTTTGAGGTAATAAAAAAAACTTTTTTTTTATGGGACATATTTACACAGTCAGTACCAGACGATCTAAGTGGCACTGGTAAGTCTCCCTTTCCATCTCCATTCCCCTCCTCAACTTGCAGCATTTTCTGCAGATCGGTTGCTTGGTGAGAATAAGGAGGGATATAGTAACTTCTCTCCTGTCCTTTCTCTCTGGACCTCCAGCACTAGCTATATTCCACGTGCTTCAAGGCAAGCCGCTTGTTTAAGCCGGAAGCTGGTGCGTACTTGTTGCGTTGACTTAATGTAAGTGAATTCGTGTGTTTTAGTAGTTGTGAATTGTAATTTAATGCAACATCAGGAGATATTTTCAAAATGAATTCTGTTAATTCAAGTAGCCAATTTCTTCATTTTCTTTCAAAGAGAAACCTCAAATTAAAAGTTTAGGAAGAACAACACCTGAACTAAAGTGAAATTATTTCTTCCTGCCCTGCTCAGAGAAATGTGCAGTAGCATGGATTAGTCTATATTGCAATATTGTCATTTCAAGGGGTGATGGTTTAATTATACGCCAGTCTTCAGGACAGTCACTTCTTGCTGACTAAGATATCTGGCTACAGCCATCATGACTGGCGGGAGGGGAAAATGGCTTTCCTCTCTTAATTCAACTCCCACCTCTGAATCTTCTTCCCCTGAATCACATTTCTCCAGTGCCAGGAAGAAAAAAAATTACTGTAATGAGTGTTCAAGCAGCCAAGGAAGAAAAGAAGGTAACGCCTATTCAGGGCATTTTCACAATGATGTTTATAAAAAAGTATTCATGGATGTGTGGGTGTGAAATTTGAATTTCTCTCTTTTGTTTCCCTTGTCTTTGGCTTGGTGGCAGTGATTTTAGTCAAGAGATGGCGTAAAAAACCTAGGCCATTTAAATTAATATGCAAAAAAAGAATCAACCTACTTTTTATATGGCAGCACATTAGTCCAAAATTTCACGAGCCGCCACTGGGACTACTGGTATGTAATGAGATCAAGTTATACAAACATTTCATGAGTCTCTGAGTTGTGGCTGTAATAATGTCTGTCTGACTATGTATATGTGTATGTATTATACATGCATGTATATATTCATCTATGTGGATCTGTATAATATCTCTATGGTACGGTATCAAAACTATTGCTTCACTCAAGCTGCAATGTTTTACCGAAGACTTTTAACAGCTTCCTCCAAGTCATTTTGGAATTACAAAGTACCATGCTTTATATTAAATTTGTGTTTTCTCCAAAAGTGAATTCTGTTGATTTTGTTAGGAATAAAGATTTTGAAATGTCTAATGGTGAATAATAAAACTCCTCCCGTAGGTATCCTCGCCTTATCGTGGCGGTGGGGTTTGTGTGTTCTGATGATCTTGGGAGCTATGCCGGCGGTAGCGTAGCTACTGGTAGGGTCACCCTTGCCGGACAGGTCTTGAGTGAAGAACCAGACAAAGAGGGATACCCTGGTCCTCCAGGTTGGGGGTTGGGCTTGAGGCTGACGACCTCATCTTTGTAAAAAATGAATTCAGTTGAGAAGCCTAACAAAGATGGATGCCGGATGGATACACGGAAACGACCAAGCAAACGAAATATGGACATGAATTTGGCTACGTGGAATGTTTTTTTTAGTCTTAATAGAGCTGGAGCACTTAGAAGAGTTAAAGATGAACTACGCAGATATAAAATTGCAGTGGCAGCTGTTCAGCAAGTTAGATGGTGTGGACGTGAAATATTTGATTCTGGGGATTTTACCATTTGTTTTAGCGGGAGCAAAGATCGGTCCGCTTTTGGAAAAGGATTTTTAATATATAAAGATTTTAAACACTGTATTATGAATTTTCACCCAGAAAATGAGAGACTTTGTGCTTTAAGAATTAGAGGAACCTTTTTCAATACCACCTTTATCTGTGGACATGCCCCAACTGAGGATAAAAGTGAAGAACAGAAGGATTTATTTTATGATCAGTTGGATAGACTGTATGAGAAAGCCCCTAAAAATGATATTAAAATAATTATGGGTGATTTTAATGCCAAAGTGGGAAAAGAGAGAGGTCTACCACCAAATGTGGGAAAATTCAGCTTACATGAAGAGACTAATGAGAATGGATGGAGAATGATTGATTTCGCAATAAGTAAAAGAATGGTTGTGAGTAGTTCTGTCTTCCAACACAAGAATATCCATAAACAGACATGGAGGTCACCTGATGGTGTCACAGTAAATCAAATAGACCATATAATGATCGACTCTCGTCATGCTACGGATATATTGGATGTTAAGTTAAATCCTGCAGGGGAGCTGACTGTGATAGTGACCATTATATGGTGAAAGTTAAATATAAGCAGAAAATAGCTTCTGTTGGGAAAATTAGAAGTGAAGTAAATCACAGATATAACACTGAAAAACTTAAAAATATTACTACAGTGTGGGAATATAAGAAAGAGGTAGAAGATGGATTGGAAAATATCTGTAATGTTGAGAATCTATCTGTTGAGGATACATGGGTACAACTTAGGCAATGCATACGTATGGCTGCAGAGAAGGTTTTAGGTGTTTGTGGGAAGAAGCCTAGAAATGAGTGGTTTGACAATGAATGTCAGGAGGCCTTAGAGGTACGAAATTCTGCTCGTATGGCTTTGTTACAAAGGGAAACTAGAACAAATGTGGAAACATATAAAAGTTCAAGGAAGAATGCAAAGGCAGTTTTGAAAAGAAAGAAAAAGCAATTTGAGGAACAAAGAATAGAAGAATTGCAAGACAGATATAAGAGGAATGATATACGAAAATTCTACGAAGGAGTACGAACTATTAGGAAAGGATTTCAACCAAGAACTACTCTCTGCAGAAATGGTGAAGGGTTACTTATATCGGATGAAAGAAATGTATTACAGTTATGGGCAGATTATTTTAGAAATCTCCTTAATTCTACAGGTAGTAAAGCTACAGTGGATAATAAGACATATTTTGGACCAGAACTGAATATTAAGACTCCATCTTTACAAGAGGTTACTGCTGCAATAAGAAATATGAAAAACAATAGAGCACATGATAACAGCAGAGCTAATTAAAGGTGGTGGAAGACTTCTATGGAATAAGTTACATAAATTAGTAGAAAAAATATGGTGTGAAGAACAAATGCCAGAGGACTGGCACAATGCCATTATATGCCCTATTCACAAGAAAGGAAGTAAACTTGAATGTGACAATTATCGTGGAATATCATTACTGAATTTGACATACAACATTTTTACATATGTATTAGCAAAAAATCTAGAACCTTTTGTAGAAAATATGTTAGGGGAATATCAATGTGGATTCAGGAAAGGTCGATCAACAACTGACCAGATTTTTAGCTTAAGAATGATCCTAGAGAAGTTCTATGAATACAATGTGGATATTCATCAATTATATATAGACTACAAACAGGCTTATGATAGCATCAATAGAGACCAGTTAATAGAAATTATGAAAGAATTTGGGATTCCTGCTAAATTAATAAGATTAACTAAAATGACACTACAGAATACAAAGAACAAAGTTAAAGTTAATGGGAAAATGTCGCCTAGTTTTGAGACAGTCTCAGGATTGAGACAATGCGATGCATTGTCTCCATTATTATTTAATTTGTGTATGGAAAAGATTATAAGAAATATACGTTCTAATACAAATGGAACAATATTTAATAGAACTAGCCAATGTCTGGCATTCGCTGATGATGTTGTTATTTTGGGGAGATCTGTGAAGTATATCAATGATACAGTTAAGGATATGAGTGAAGTAGCAGAACAGATTGGTTTGAGTATAAATAGCATGAAAACCAAATATATGAGAAATAAACAAGAAAGTACAGAAAACTTGGATGAAATTAAAATTAAAATAAACGATCAAAATTATGAAAGGGTGGATTCCTTTAAGTATCTAGGCACCGAAATTACATCAGCAAATGACATAGAGACAGAAATAAAAGCAAGATTAAGTGCAGCAAATAAGGCTTACTATGCCTTCCAAATTTTGTTCAAGAAAAGATACATATCACGATCCCTTAAAGTACAGATCTATAAGACAGTTATTAGACCCATTGCAATCTATGGAGCTGAATCCTGGACACTGATCAAAAAATCTGAGGAACTTCTCAGGATCTGGGAAAGGAAAATACTAAGGAAAATTTATGGTCCAACTTGTGAAAATGGTCATTGGCGAATGAAAATGAACCATGAATTGTATGATAAATTTATGTCACCAGACATTGTAGCTCTTATTAAAGTGCGTAGATTGGAATGGCTGGGCCATGTAATGAGAATGCAAAATCAAAGAACTACTAAGAAGATCTTGGAGGGAAAACCAGAAGGGAGAAGGAGGATAGGTAGACCGAGACTATGATGGCTGGATGATGTGGAAGCTGATCTGAGAGTAATGGAAGTGAAAAGATGGAGGAAGAAGGCTGTGGATCGACAAGAGTGGGCATCCATTTTGAAGGAAGCTAAGGCCAAACTAAAAGGGCTGTAATGCTAATGATGATGATGATGAATAATAAAACTGGCACAATGGGTTTTCTATAAAAAATAATTTAAAATAAGTTTTTCTTCTGTTTATTTTGATTTTACTTTGTAATCAAGTAGAATATAATGTAAGTAATACGGGAAAAATAAAGAATAAATATTTATAAAATCAACAGTTACTGGAAGAAAAAATATAGGTTATATAGTAGGCCTATTTGTACCTGAGAACCTAGTCCAAAGAGTTGAAATTTGCAATTTTTACAGTTTGGTGAATATAAACCTAATTTTTTTTTTAAACAAACTATGATAACTGCAAGAAATAGAGAAAGGTAGGGTTGTATAATCGTAAGTACCGTAGCAGTTTAATGCAAAACTATCTTAAAAGGATGTAAGATACTTTTTTTATTTTTTTATTTATTTTTTATTACTGACCTTAGTAATACAACATGTTCCATTACACTAGTACAATACTACATGTCTTATGTTCTGCTGTGTACATATCATGGTTTCTTTTACTTTCTTTTTTTTTTATTACATAATATTCTATAAATCTGTGCTTTCATAATTCCGGGGTGCGCGGGCAAAGGGAGTTAAGTCCACCATCCTAAAAAAATTGAGATATGTCCATAGAGTTATAGATAAAAATGTTCTCTACATTTGTGTTAAGTCCAGTAAGTCATAATCAAAATTGTACGGTAGTTATGGATGTGTGCCTCATGGGTTTATCCATCTCTAAAGCTATGTTGGGCTGGTATAGTGTGTTAAGTCACTCTAATTCTCAGTAACAAGAAACTGGACTTAACTCTCTTTCCCCGCGCACCCCGGAATTTATATCTATAAATTCTTGTGCTCACCTACTTTATATTGACCTTTATAAATTATCAAAATTAATTTTATTTACAAAGTTTATAAATTGACTTTTATATTTACTTAATAAATCTGTTTTTTCAGGTGGCCAAACACACTTTGTGCTAACACTGCGTTCTTAATTTTCTGTCTTTCGTTATTTAGTAGGTGACATTCAAAAATTAAATGTTCCACCGTTTGTTCTGCTTGGTTGCACTTACTATTAGGATTTTCACGATGATAATATTTTCTTATTTTCCTATGACCTGTTAGAATTGTTGTCAGATTCAGTGTTAACTTCAATTTTATTCGCATTCTGTCCTTCAGTGTAGGGAAGAATGGTTTTGCTGTCTGTGCCTTTGTTGTTTGCGATTCTTGTTCCCATTTTTCATAGCTTAACTTCTTGAGATAGCTTTTTATTTCCCTCTTAGGAATTTCAAGGTGTTTATTCACTAGAAGTCGCTGCCTCTTTCGCCAGTTGATCTGATTTTTCATTACCATAATATCCTACGTGAGCTTTTATCCATTGAAAGTAGATCCTCCAATCGCGATCCTCTAGTGTTTTTACTAGTAGTCATATCTTGTGGATGAGTGGTTTGTGGTTCACCGGGTTTTTAATCGAGTCCAGAGATATTTGACTGTCTGTATATGTAGTTGCAGTTTGGTGTTCAATTCTTACATTATCCATATTGTTAAGTCGTTCTAAAGCTTTAATTATTGCTAATTGTTCTGCTTGGTTATTTGTACGTTTATTATTGAGCTTAAATACAGTGTGTCCGACTTAAACGTATAACATTTCATTATTTTATTACTTGAGAAGTATTGTTGATATTTACACCCGGTTTGCTTCTATGGGTTAGGTAACTCAAAATGTTTCTTGTGTTTGCATGGCAGGAGCGTACATCAAATGCGCGCATGCGCAGAACGTGGAATTAGTGTCAGTAGCCATGTGGAATCCACAGCAAAAGGCATTCCGTGTGCTTGTTCTCGCGGAGTTGAAATCTGTTACGCAGGTAGGCCTACAACGTCGATTTCGGCGTGAATATCAACTGCGATCAACTGATGATGTTCCAACGTACGTAACAATCATGAAATGGGACAGACGCCTTCATGAAACTGGGAGTTTGCTTTCAAAGTCGGGTCACCACACCAAGCGCGCTGGTGTCGAATTAATCCGTACGTCTTTCCAGAAGAGCCCCCGTAAATCCATCCGACGAGCAAGTAGGGAGCTAATTTTACCTCGTTCGACAGTACACGAATTCGTCCATAAAGGTTGCGCCTACGGACGTACAAACTTCAACTTCGTCACCAAATCAATCCTGAAGACAAGCAGCGACGGAGGGCATTTGCTGAGACAATTCTGGCAGAAATTGATGAAAATGAGGCATTCCTCGATATGGTTTGTTTCTCGGACGAGGCTACATTCTACACTTCCGGGAAGGTTAACAAACACAATTGCCGCATATGGGGTCGGAACATCCCCACACAGTGGTAGAGTATGAAAGAAACTCCCCGAAACTTAATGTGTGGTGTGCACTGATGGACAGAATCATAGGCCCATTCTTTTTCGCGGAGCCTACTGTTAATGCAAGAACATGCCTAGACATGTTGCAGTTGTACGCTGTGCCACAACGTCCTCCGAACGTGATCTTCCATGCCATTATGCGGATATTGTGAGAGAGTTCTTGGATAATGAGTTCCCTCAACGCCGGATTGGGCCCTTCGTTTACTTGGCCCCCTAGAAGCCCAAACATTAAGCCAATCGAATTTTTTCTGCGGGGGTTCGTCAAGAATCAAGTTTACCAGACACCAGTTCGTGATCTACCAGATCTGTGCTATCGCATTGTTGCAGCTGTCGCAAATGTTAAACCTGCAATGCTGCAAAACACATGGAGAGAGGTGGAATACAGATTGGACGTCTGCCGCGTCACTAATGGTGCTCATATCGAGGTTTATTAGGTTATTAAAAAAACATTTTGAGTTACTCTACTTATAGAAGCAAACAGATTGTAAATATCATCAATACTTGTCAAGTAATAAAATAATGAAATGTTATACGTTTAAGCCGGACACACTGTATCTTCTTCTTGAGTAGCTCTTTTCCAGTAAATATTGCTATTCCTGATCCTACTCCTTTCTCACTTTTACTTCCATCTGTAAATATATCAAAAGTGGAGTCATGTCTATTTTCACAGATTCTTAATACATCTGCCTGGTGTGACCAATGTTTTGGTTCAACTTCCAAGTAAATATCATATTCCATGTCGATCTTTTTAATAATATTGTACATCTCAGCTTCTTCTTCTGCCTTAAGGATTTCTTGTGTCATCCCTGCTAGAACGCAGATACTCTTTGGTTCTAACATTATGACTTCAGTTGATATCACAAGTCAACATAAGATAGTTTGGTTCATTATATTTAATATCAGTATGTTTAGAAGGCAATATATTTATATTCCAATCCAAACAAAAAATAAAATCATAAAATGTACTGGTACTCAATTATGTTACCTACTGTATATTATCATACAGCAATACCCATTTTGAAGCATGATTCAGATTCTTTGGTTTACGCTGATAACAAAAGTGACAATTGTCTAGCAGCTGATTCTTTCAGGGAAGATGATGAGAAGCAATTTATACTTCTTCAGCTGGTAATTTTTTAGTTATGAGTCTTGTTATTTTCAGCGAGATTTTGGAGTGAAAAGAAAATATAATTCATTGTTTTTACTTTAAATCATATATAATATTGCATTCCAGTCTTCATTACAAAAATTAAGCCCATAACACTAATTATACAAAGCAGAGTAACTGATAGTGCTACATTAAATTTTTATTGAACAGTAGAACCTCCAGAACCACCTTGCTGATATCTACATTAAAGGGGAACTGAACTAAAAAATTACATATACATTTTATTTACAAATGAGTAAGAACTCTGATTGTATATTACTATGGAGAAAATAAAAACTCGATCCAACTTACCGTTTCCAAGTTGTAGCGCTCTATAGCAGTGCTCGTGATGTCACCTGGCTAGCTCGGGTCGGACAGGGAGCATTACACACGGACATGGGCGTACGGTGAAATTTTGTTCGGGAGGGGTTCAAAGGGTAAAGTAGCCGGCGCTGTGGTTCATGCTTAGCGCATGGACCTGGCATGCAAGTGATCCCGGGTTCAAGTCCCGAGGTAGGCAGGTGTGTCGTTCGTGGTGGACAAAGCCGGGCATAGGAAGTTTTTCTCGAGGAGTCCTCCAGTTTCCCCCATTCATTCCACCAACACTCTCCACTTCGTCTTTAACTTTCCTTTTCCAGTTTCCGGTATGCCCTTGCGGCAGCATCTTCTGTGGTCATAAAGTTGCTGGATGGTGTGCCGCCAAACTGGGGGTCTATTTCCCAAGAGGTACCGAGGCAGCAGCACACGTGGCATAGAAAAGGTATCTGATGGATTAGGGAAGTTCTGTGGGGCTCGCGATGAATTCTGTTGATGAGTGGCCATTGGGCGTGCATATTATTCCATTACCGGAGGATAGCACGGTGGTCCGAATGGCAAAAGTGTTTAGGGTCGTTCTCAACCCACCTCCCTCCTTCAGGGGACTGATCCTATCCTATCCTATTCTAAAGGGTAAAGTCATCGCAGTTTCACATCCTTGCGCACATTGTTACTTAATACTTTTTAAAAATAAAACATTTGTATAGTGATCATTAGTACACTATAATTTACATGTAGCACAGTCTTTGGAACTTTTTCTTGAGGTTTCTGTCAATTTCTCGTTTAAGCTAGAGTCTAAATAAATACTTTCTTTTGACAAAAATTAAGATAATAATGCATGATAGCATGATGTATAGGGCACGTTTTTAAAGCCACCGTCTGTAAATCCACTGGTGAGTATTCAGAGTTGTATATTAATAATAATTATTGTATCATGGATTTGCAAGAAGAGGAAATAATATCTGATGGGCAGGAACTAATAACTGAGTGCTACCATTCTTATAAATCATGTTATAAGCATAATAAATCAATTTTGTGTATTTAAATAAGGTACCTAACCTCACCTGTGTTGTCATTTTCGAGATTCTTTGGAACTAACATTAATTGATTTTTATGTGGATTATTTTCTTTTCTAGTCTTGAAACAAAATCAACTCATCACTTTCATGTTTATAGGACTCATACTCTGAGCAGTTCATAGTTTTTGCACGAAAATAAACTCTATTTATGAATGAAAAAAGAAACTCGCACAAATGGGCATGTTTTTGTGCTAGTGGCACTTGTCATCTGCTTCTCTGCTCTGCCATGTCTGTCATCTAAGAAGCATCGTTCATAAAGTTTGATGAGTCTGATGACAATCAATGAGTTTCATCACACAAACACCGGTGAGTTTAAAAACAGCCTGATGTTTCACCGGTGAATTGTCCTATGATTTTATAAACAGGCTGACGGAAGTACGATGACATCGATAGAATTAATCTATGACTTTAAAAACGTATCCTTTACACACTATAGACTAGAATCCACACAAACTCTTTATGCCGATCACTGAAATCAGGTAATATTGAGACCCAAGGTGTGATCCTGAGTAATAGATGACACTAACTGATTTATAACTTCTAACCAGATTTTTCGTGTGGTCTATGAATCAGTGTATCTGTATCGACAAGATGATTGAACCGAGCGAGGTGGCCGAGATGGTAGCGTCTTGGACTCGCATTCGGGAGTCTCAGGTTGAAATCCCTTGGTTGGCCAATTTGACATGAGTTTTTCCATGGTTTTTACAGTCGTAAAGGTACATGCCAAATTGGATAATTACATACCATGAATCATCCTCACCATTTCACCCTGTAGGCCTATCATATTCATTTAAATTAATATCAGTTGAAATTTACTCCATTAAATACACCGACAATAGTTCAATGGAGTATTTCAGTGGAGTTGTTCAATGGCCTACCCTACTGTACAGACACAGATCCCGAACTCCTGATCCCTAGTAGCACAGATCGTTGGGCCAATGTTGGGGAATGATCGCCATGTTTCGTTGGTCAACGGTTATGAATGTCCGTCGGGGTTCCGTTGCCAAGGAGCGTTTTATCCAACCAACTGCCAACTGTAGCCAACCAATATACAACAAAATCCCAACAGTTGAGAGACATCTATTAGGTAATGGTGGAACTACTACGCAGCGCAGAGACATCTGGCGGAAATACTAAAAGCACACAAAATTTAATTTTTTATTTTCCCTTTCATCCCTTTTCTCCTCTTTTCCCTATTAACTCCCTTCTCTCCTTCACCCTACCTACCTATTCCTATCGTATAAAATTCGCACCTATGGGGATTCGATCTCGGAACCGCTAGCGTTATAGTCTATCACTTTAACCACTACGCTATTAGTGATCATTGAAATAAAAATCGAGAATTCTTCTAGCCTATTTACTACAGAGATGTGTAATACATGATAAATAGTAAGAAGGATATACATCTCGTATTTTGAATATTTGATGTGAATATATGATAACGTTATTTTCAGAGAACAAATAAAGAGCCCTAATATTAATAGAAGTAAAAACACCATTCGGATTCTTCAACATATCAAGATGGCGAATAACTGTTGTATCTTCATGTCTTCGTGATGACCCGAACTACGCCGGAAATTGCCGAAGACTAGCAGGAAGAGGTGGAGCGAAGTAAATTTTTATCATGTAACGTGCACAAAGAGCTCGAATAATTAATGAATTAAAACTGTTTTATTTTATAGGAAATGAAAATTTAACGCTTATAATGTTATTTCAACACTTTTTAATTTTAACATAAATGCGATCACAATACGAGATTTATTGTTGGGCCAGCAATCATAACCCCAACGGTAGGGAGAGCCCTCGTTGGGCCAACGTCATAACCCAAACGGTAGGACTTAGCGCATGACGCAATGGAAACGTACATTGGGCTAACCGAGGAAATTACAACGAACGTTTTCCCAACATATCCCAACCATGCCAACCAAATCCCTCCGTTAGGTCAACGAAGTGTGCTACTAGGGATATAGCTTTGAAGGTAAAAGGAGTATAAACACAGCTAAATAGAAAAAAGTTGATTGCTGACACACTAATTTCGTAAATCTGTTCCAGACTATTGCAGGCTATTAAGCTGAAATCTAATGAATCCGAAGGGAGTTTTTTTCACTAGTAACACATCACTATTATTAAGCTGAAGAATTACAAACACCACACCGTTTTGAAATTTGAATCTAAAATAAATTACAATAAATCTTAAATAACACATTAATATGTACGAAATTTTAAAATTTGTAACAACCGAAGAAACGTTTTTTTAATTTCATTCCATAATGTTATAATTTTAAAAATATAGCAGACATTTCGGGGGGGGTTTCAACCCCCTGAACCCCCCCTACGGTACGCCCATGCACATGGAACAGCCCCAACACAACATAATATTAGTTTTATTTTTGCACTCTTTATTGTTGAGTATCCATTGTTGTAATTACACTTCTCTCCTACCATAACTCGCCTCACCTCATGATATTAATTTCTTTGTTTGCATTCTTCATTCACAAAGTTAATCCAATCCGAGAAAAGTATCTCTCATTTCCGCTTTTGTAGGTTTGGTTTTGTGGAGTGAACCCATATTGCATGGTATGTCATTCCGATCAGTAACATTTGATATTACATATGGACACTTCAGAGATGTGTGTTCATTAACATCACTGACAGTTTTCTTAACAAGATTTTGCCTCCACTCAAATGTCTTCTTGTCGTACTTCCTCTTATAGCTAAACCCAATCTCCACATGATCATGAAAAATGATTATAAATTGATTGTTTCCATTCAAGAATGACGGAGGATTTCGGAAAATTGGTAATATTTTTCATTAGAGATTTAGCAAGGTGCCAAACATCAAATCCATGGTGTATGTGTGAAAATTTGTTTTTCATTAAAGCTCTAATGCCTGTGTGTCTGTCCATTAGGAACAATTTAATACGGAGTTTCTCATTCATTGTGCTTATTATTTTTTCACAAGCAGCTCTTTCCCTGTCACCAGCTACAGTTCCTCTTTCTACAATTACAAAAACTAATATTTTATTTGTTGCTAAATTCATAATGGAATACGTCAGATACTTGGCAGAGAAACCAGGCGAGTCATATTGTTCATCTCCACATATAGCCTACGTAAATTTAAATCACTCATATCATCTACATAGTTAGCTTCTTTTTCATTTAACCACATTTTGTGTAGGCCTACGGAAGGAAATATAAATTTCTTTACAAGCCTATAGAAGTACGATTAAGAAAAAAAATAATAGCTTAATAGAATTTGAAAATAAGCTAATAAATAATAAAATATTAATCCACATTCCTGAGGCTATGAACACATTACTTTTTAAACTTCCACCTATGCTTCCAGAAGACCACTCGTATGTATGCCCATTCACACAATGAGTTTTTATTCGTAACATTACTCCTCTCGTTTCAACTTTACGTTCATTAACTGGAGCGCCACATGTATGGCATATACTGAACAGTGTAAGAAGGGCACTTACACAGACAAACACAAAAGAATATTTTTCTGACAAGTTGATATTTTCTATGCCATCTTCTTCTCCTTCACTAGTGATTTCATCGGGGATGTAATCTTCATCCTTTTCATATGAGGTGTCAAGTTCATCAATGTAGTTCATATAGACAGAATTTGCAGCTCTATAAATTTCTGTGTCTATCTCACATTGTATTTCTGCATCAGTCTTCAACTCTACATGCATACATTCATAAACTTGTGTAGCTTCTCTTTCTTGTTTAGAATCAGTTATTGAATTAACTTATCAATTAATTCCAACATTTCCCTCTTATTAAAGTAATTAGACTTCCTTTTCTTAGGAGAAGGAATTTCTTTACTTCCTACTAAAAACTTTGAAGGTACCGCATTGTCTTTTAGTCTAGGGCACCTGAATTTTTCATCATTCAATATTCTGATTTTTAGAAATATCCGATTCATTAAAATCATCTTCTTTAAAATGCTTTCCACATACTGTAGATTTTTTGTTGGAACAAATTTGTTACGCTTCATGCAAGAAACCCATTTGTTGTACAAACGTCTGTTCTTGTTTTTATCAGGGAATGCATAGTAACCAACATTTCTATTGACACCAGAATTATTTGAACAACCGTAAGCACTGCACGCAGGCATCTTCCCTTACACTACACAATAAACAATAATAGGGAATACAACCCAGGCACCTTTCACACAGTACCGGAGCAAGCCAAACTGAAACTGCTGACGGTGCGGCACGGTAGCCGCGTGACGTCACAGCCTTGCAACAGTATAATTTAAATTGCTCACAGAATGAGAATGAGTGGACATAAAAAGAAACGGTTTTCGACTCTGCACTTAGCGAGAATCATATTTTATTTCAAGATAAAGTAAAAATTTTCGTTCAGTACCCCTTTAACCTACTTTGATAATTTTATTAATTAATATATCTATCTTCAAAACAGGTAAATAAAAATAAAAAAATGTTTATATGGCATGTTACATCAAAGTTTAACTATTTTATTATGCAGACACTTACTACTTGACTTATGGTATACGAAATTACATTACCAAACTACTACACTACATCACCGGACAACATTCAAGAATTAGAATAGGTAGAGAAGGAAGAAAAGACCTGGTGACAAGGCTAAATACACTTATTATCTTGTTAATCATTATTATTTTTATTATTATCATTATTATTATCATCACTGAAACTGATTAAGATAATCACAGCTTTATACAGGAAAATATTAGAAGGGGGGTCAATACCAGAAGAGATGAACCTTGGATTTATAAGTTCTATATATAAGAAAGGGGATAAGAGGGAATGCACTAATTATAGAGAAATATGTTTAACAAATCCATTTATGAAAACATTTACAAGAATTATTAAACATCAGCTGGAGAAAGAATACAGAGGAAAAGAAGAACAGAGTGGTTTCACTCCAGGACGATCATGTGTAGACAATATATTTATTCTCAGACTCATGATGGTAAAATATCATGAGAAGTCAAAACCCTTGGGAACGATATTCATTGATTTGCTAAAAGCTTATGATAGTGTTCCAAGGATATTATTATGGGATGTTCTGAAAAAAACAGATATACAGGTAAGTGACAAAATTATCAGCACTACAAAATCAATATACTCACAAAACAAATGCCGAATAAAGATGGGTTTCCAAATATCAGAAGAATTTTATACATCAAAAGGACTTTTATAAAGATGTTGCTTATCTCCGACATTGTTCAAAATATATATTGATATGGCTCTTCAAAACTGAACTAGGAAATGTCGATATATAGGAATTCAAATTCATCCAGATTACTACCTGCATAATCTACTTTTCGCAGATGATCAAGTAATAATTACTGAAGATACAGATGATGCGTCATATATGATCAGAAAGTTGGTAGAAGAGTACAGGATATGGGAATTAGAAATAAATTTCAATAAAACCGAATATTTGACAATGGATTTGGAAGGAAAGTTAATATGTAATACTGAAGAAATTGCATGTGTTGAATATTTTAAATATCTAGGGTCTATTATACAAAAGGTTGCAACAACAAATTTAGAGATTCAAAGAAGAATAACGGACGGGGAGAGAATTAAAGGAAAGCTAAATTCAAACTTATGGAGTAAAAATATTTTACATAGAACTAAAAATTTAATATACAGGCATTATTCCAAAGTACAACATTATATGGCGCTGAAACTTGGACCATAAGTAGACAACAAGCAAACAAATTAATGGTATTAGAAATGAATTTTTGGAGGCGTTCAGCAAGAAAATCCAGGAAAGAAAAAATTCAGAATAATAGAATAAGGGAAATAATGCAAGTTGAAAAGAATATTTTGGAAACTATAGAAGAAAGACACTTGAAATGGTATGGACATGTACTCAGAATGACAGAGGATAGAATGCCCAAGAAAATTTTGGATTGGAAAGTAGAAGGAAAAAGAAGAAGAGGGAAGCCCAAAGAGTGCTGGATGGATGGGGTGAAAAGGATTAAGTGAAGAAGATGCTATGGACAGGGACTTATGGAGGCAAAAGATTGTTGTGGGATGAAGGTATTGTATTGAGGAATATTCCTTAAAAAAATTACTATCACATTATTATTGTTGTTTTTTTAATATTATTATTATTATTATTATTATTATTATTATTATTATTCTTTCGTTTCACCCTCTTTGTTGTACGTTGAACCAGTCATTTCTTTGTGTGTTGTTCCTTCCTAAGTGCCCAGTATTTCTTCATTCTTTCTGATCTTCTTTTGCTCTCTTCTTCAGAGATAATAGGTTTGGACTTCAGTGTCGACCTGTCTTGGAACCTTGTATCAAATACTCTCAATAAGTAATACCGTCCACTCCCTGTCTTTTTCCAGGACACGCTACTACTAGCACCGCCAGTGAGCAGGAATGGGCAGTTACTCGTCAGCTGATATAGTTAACGTTTGTCTGTTGTGTTTTGTGCACGAAAATATAATATAAATTCTAGTAAAACAGGGTGCCCACGGGGGGGGGGGGTTAAGACGCAGACTGCGTCATTGAAATTTCTGGGGGGGGGGATATTATCGTGTTATGAATTTTCTGGCCGGGGGTTGAAAATTGTTGCAAAATTAGAGTTTTATATGTTAAAAATAAAAACAGTCAAGTTCTATAACTTCAAAAGGTCTCTTTTAATTCTTTATAAAGATAAAGATGAAGAATTTCGACAGCCATGGGCACCCATACCCGGGGGGGGGGCGCAAGGAAAAATGTATATTATTAATTATTATAGTCAGGTGTTTTTCTTTTAAGACAATTATTTGAATTGCAGAAGTTTTACCAAATCGACAACATGGAAGCAGAATCAACAGTGGATTAGGAAAGGGGGGTTCAGACCCCCAAGAGTCAAAACCTAAAATTCTATATTTGTATTTAAAAAATATATTTATTTAATTAAACAAGATTTGTTGGTGTGTCAAATATGATATAGCAGTTATTTTAATTTCATAACATAATGAGTAGGCCTATTATGTCCACTGTTCCATGTGCTATTTAACTTTTCTTATAAATAGTAATAAGTATTATAATTTATGTAACAATTTCATGTTTAAGTTGCCATGTCTTAGAGTATAGTAAACAAATTTGCTAACTAGTTTTTCAGTGCTAAAATAGCGTAAAATATGATTTTCATTAGTTCAACATTTAAAAATTTCCCGGGGGTGGACACCCGACTTAGGTAACATTTTCTTGTTTACATTGGCATGTCTTAGAGTATGGTAAACAAATTTCCTAACTGCTAGTTTTTTAGCGCTAAAATAGCGTAAAATGTGATTTTCATTAATTCAATATTTAAAAAATTTCCGGGGCTGGACCCCCCACCTAGGTAATGATTTCTTATGAACATTGAAATGTCTTAGAGTATGGTAAACAAATTTCATAACTAGTTTTCAGTGCTAAAATAGCGTAAAATGTGACTTTCATTAGTTCAATATTTAAAAATTTCCCGGGGTGGACATCCGACTTAGGTAACATTTTCTTGTTTACATTGGCATGTCTTAGAGTATGGTAAATAAATTTCTCAACTAGTTTTTGAGTGCTAAAATAGCGTAAAATGTGATTTACATTAGTTCAATATTTAAAAATTTTCTGGGATGGACCCCCGACCCCTTTTTTGGGGGGTATTCCAAACCCCCCGGCACTTCCGACCCTCCCCGCAATTATTTTCTGCCTACTTATTATATTATTAATATAAAATACAAAGTGGCCCAAGAAGTTAAAGCGACCAAAAATAAATTAATTAAAAAAATTGCCCCCCCCCTAGAAAATATCATACGGGCGCCCTTGTCGACAGGCAATTGGGTTGGGGTGAGCAATGAAGTTTGGGGGGTGAGCAATGAAGTTTTGGGGGGTGGGCACCCCTGAGTAAAATAATAAATACAACATAGGCCTAAAGAAAATGTCCGGCTATGTAGGTGGCATGATATGTGCCGTCTATGGTTGTAATAGTTATTTTGAGAGTGAAATAAGTAAAATCGTTAATTAGAGTGTGTACAAGACTGATTCATTCAGATGTTCATTGGCCTACCATCCGAATTGTTTTACATGTAAAAATTTCAAATTAAAAAAAAGGTATAGATTGTACAAAGTATCTTGCAAATCGTATGAATTAAAATTTAAAGCTCATTTTCACGAAAATGTATTAAAGTGAAACAATTAGTTTTGATACTTATTAAAAAAAGTGTGTGTGGAACGCCATGCGGCAGAAGTGAAACTTTTTTTTATTTTTTCAATTTTGGATTATTGGATTTTTCAAATTTTGGATTGTTGGACTTTTTAATATTGGGTTTTTGGATTTTTTAGATTTTGGATTTTTTAAATTTCTGATCTTTTAAATCTTTAATTTAAGATTTTTAAATTTTTTTACATTTTAGATCATTGAATTTTTTTAGTTTTGTATTTTTTAATTTTTTATTTTTATATTTTAGAATTTTATCTTTTTGGATATTTATGTTTTAAATTTTGGATAAGCCTCATCATTGAGTTGATTGTTTTCTATGCAGTCCGTTCCGTCACACCTCACTAATTTCGTGACGATTTTGAGCGTTACACAAGCTCTCGATTTACCCCTACCGCGGCTAAAGAAGTTTTACTTAAAAAATTAGCGTTATCGTCATTTAATTAAGTTAGTTTAGCGGTAGTGCAAATTATGTTATTTCCCGACCTAATTCCTGCATTATCGAGCTCAAAAATAAGTTACTGTGTCATCAGGACTTAGAAAAACAAATTTATTTCTGCAGCTATATAGGTTCATTAAGTAGCTTCTGAGACTGCTGCCCATTCCTACTCAACAGATGGCACCTCTGTGCTAGTGGACATTTTGAACAAAGGGAATAGAGTAGAGTGGGCGGTATTCTTATTGAGAGTATTTGCTTGTATTTTCGTCTTTAGTTATTATTATTATTATTATTATTATTATTATTATTATTATTATTATTATTATTATTATTATTATTATTATTATTATTGTTATTGTATTATTTTAAATGACTAACTCAAGACTATAACAACAATAAAATCGAATTTGAGTAAATTTGAGCATACACAAGAAGTTTATAAACATACTTTGCACCATTTATTTAATTTGCAATGAATAACAATTTCTTTCTTCCCTATTGCTCAGTTTTAGAACTAGGGTGTGTTTAGCGTATTCCACAGGAAAGAATGTTTGAAGTTCCAAATTCCTCAGAAAACTGCTAGTGTGTAGGCCTAAATGTACTGAGTTTGACTTCATGGTAGTTGTTATGGAAAAGGTTACTCACTTGGTTGTGTAGATGAACTGCTGCTTGCACTTGTGTTGTATTGATACGAAACGGTCTTGTAGGATGAAACACTGCCCGCATTGTGTTGTTGCTGTAACATTAATCCACATGTCAAATTCTGTCATCTCTAGACTTCTAACAAATGTCAACATTAACCTCCTTTGCTTCTAAAAATACTACAAAATTATATTCACATAAATGAATAAAATACACCATCATAAAAAGGCAAGTTACTTCCAGCTGTTATATTTATTGATTCACTAATGAAAAAGTGTCCTATGATAAGGCTGTAGTTTATGAATTAATTTAATAGTGAATGCTGTAACATTTATTTCTATAGGATCTTGTAGATGTTACTGACAAATTTCTGCAACTGAGTGGAGCAACTCTTTTTTAAATTATAAATGTTTGTAATTCAAGTAAATCAAAACTTAATTTACAAAACTCAAGATAAGTGATATTTCGTATCTCTGGCATCCGATCATTGGACACTCAAATAATAGGTAATAATAGTAATCTATTTGGTTTTGGTACAAAAGCTGTTTTCTTGCTTTACATTTTCATATTGATTAAGAGGGAGTGCATATTCAGTTGTCTCAGTATCACACAAGCCCGAGTTTGGGCAAAAGATGCTGTATCAGAAGTCTCTAAAAAGATCCTATCCATTGACACTTTATGCATTGCTGCAGCTCTGTATTTGTTGAGAAGCTGTATAGAAACTATCTATAACTGAAGGTATAACTTACATTTAAAAATTTTTAAACAAACAATGTATTTTAACTAAACTGAGCATGCTATTTGCTGATTCTTATTTATCACAGTACAAGTTATGAAAATAATATATACCGTATATATATATATATATATATTTTTTTTTTCTTTTGGGCGGGGGAGGAAAGATTGATTATGCAAAATTTTCACATGAGTTTACTAGTTAGTTAACAATTTATACAACGTATAAAAAAGTTTGTACATTTAGTTAAATTGAATTCATTCTCTTCAGACATGAAAATACAAATTTTAAAACTACTACCAGTATGCTATAAATAATACCTTTCTAGACAAAAGAATAGAGTAAATAAAACAAATTTTAAAAATTCAAATTTGATTCTTTTAATGGAAATTGCAACCCAAAAAAAAATATAAAGATGATCCAACTCTAATTCTTAATAATCACCCTGATGCACAATATTGAAATTCCTGAATTGAATTAAAAACTATTCTATGTACTTACATTAAATACTCCTGGAACCATAGTCAAAGGTGTGCTTTAATTTGATATACTATTCCAGAACTGATTCTGTAGTGTTCTCTCTTAAAAGGCAACTTGCAGAGAGCATGAGTGTTTAACACCTACCAGCATGCCCACACCAGGACTGGAAGCTCTCTCAGCCACAACTGTTGTGGGATTGGCTGCTGACAAATACTGCACTTGGTATCCTGGAGATTTCTCATTCTGGATGGTCCGTGTGGAAACTTCTTGGTATGACCGGCTTCCACTTGTTGATCCAATCCCATTCACTGCCAAAGCAGATGAAGGTCTTGACACACTTGTTTGTAAGTCTTCCAGCAGAGCATCTGAAATAGCAGAGAGTAAACATATTATTGTAACATTTTCCTCCTCGTTCTTAACCAAAAACTCAGTTTTACAATCTAAATATCTCTCTCTCTCTCTCTCTCTCTCTCTCTCTCTCTATATATATATATATATATATATATATATATATAATGACTGACTGACTGTCTGTCTGATTGACTGACTGACAGAGAACTACGTAGAGCATAAACCATAATAGGTAGAATAATAGGTGGAATTCTGACAGTACCTTTGTTTCATAATGTAAGTGCACACTAAGAAAGGATTTTGAAAAAATTTGATATTAAATGACAAAAATCAAATGTTTTCAAGGAGACGAAATACCTTATTACAAAGAATTCATCAAACACAAATCACATTGCATATAGGCCTACAGTTCTGATAACAACAGTATATTGTTTGCAGTGTTTACAGGTAGCTTCGGAAGTAGGCCTACATGATATGAGACTTTGACAAATTAGAGAAAATACTGATATACGGTAATTCATTGGTATAGGCTAAATAAAAATGAAGAATGAAATTCACGAAAATAATACCATTTTCTCACTTCACATCACACATTTTGATGTACCTAGGTAGAATAAGAGTTCATATTGCACGGACAGCACTTTGAGTTGTCTCAGCCTCAGGTGCCAACGAGTATGACATATCAGAAGTCAGTAAAAAATTCTATCCACTGATACGTTATTCCTAGCTTTGTATTTTTAGTTGAGAAATATGGATGTTTATCATAGGCTCTAAGTAGACAAAATAGGATGGAACATTTTTAGTCCTATGCAGGCAGTATATTATTATGTCCCAGGTTTTCGAGGAGGAAAGTATGAAAGTGATATTGAATTTCTTTTTGATTTCAGCCTTAAAATGGTTGTATAGTAACAAGAAGGTGAGAAATAAAATATCCCATAAATACAATACAATTTTATGTTATTGGAATTTCTGTTTCTTATTTCAACCCCTACCAGGCTTGGTGTGTAGAAGCAATGGGGTGCAAAATTCTACATCTTCTATGAGCCATACAAAGCTATATTAAGCATTTTCTGAGGGAATACTTTGAGTGTCATAAGTCTAAAGAAATTAAAGAAACTTTGAACATATAAATATTAAAAAAGGAATTAAATCCTTGAAATCATGGAGTAAATTATTTGACCTATAATACATTATATATTTAGGCCTAATGCTTGTTGTAATGTAAATGTTCTTTTTTATAGATCCTGCAATGAGCTAAGCTTGAGGATGTAGATCATGTCAGATAAATAAGATAAATAAATGGACATAATGTCCATAAACATAATATATAAGTAGACAAACACATCAATACAGAAGGTAAGTTAACCCTTTGAGATCTGAATTTATACACTGGTAATAAGGTAGACATCAAGTGAAAGCATCTGTGGGTTCTAAGTTTGAACTTGATGAGGAATATTTCAGTGGAATCATGAATGATAAACATAATAACTGTGTAAAATCCTCACATTTTTACATAAAGTATTACTCCATTAATCTTGTATCTCTGCTTTTATATAAGTTTTGAGGCAACGCAGTGTCATTAGCAGTGAAAAGGTTAAATGAATGATCAACATCTTGAGTAACACTTAAGATGGAAATTTTATTTACACAACTACACTTAAATAAAAACTCTGAACATATCTTAAGTATTATTTAAAATTTAATAAATGTTATAGGAATATAATTTGATTACTGTAATTCTTTTTTTTTTCTTTCTTTTTTTTTGTCTCAATATTTCTGTAACCTATTTTGTAATAGTATGTTTATTGTATGTTCATTGTTCATTTTTGTATTTCTAAACTGTTTATTTAGTTTATTCATATTGTAAGGCTCCTCAGTGAAGGTTGCACCAAGTTATTTTCACCTGTGTTAGTCTAGTATACGGTAATTTAATATCCACATTTAGTTTTAAGATCACTGACATTATCATCAGCCTATTTTTACAATAGCATTTCATTTATTATTTAATAACTTCAATATAGAAACTTCTCATAAAATTCTAGAAGTAAAATATTTTTCCGGACATTAAACATTTCTTCACATATTTTACTTTGTTGCACATTGGTTACAAAAAGATTTATTACAGCTGGAAAGTATAAAATTTAAATAACCAATAAATGAAAACCACACAGCAAAGTAAAAATGAGTTAATAATAATACACTATATCTATATATTATAGTGCGACAAGTTAAATAACAAGCATGTGAATATTCGGGCTGCACATTGACCATGCCTTTAGCTTTAGTTCCTGCGCCACTTGCTTCTGCTTGTGCTCCTGTGCAAATTGTTCTTTAACTTGTCTCACTATAATACACATATTTCACTTGTAAGTTTTAATTACTTCAGGACATGTTTCGAGAGAAATTCATAGGAACTAATAATTATTGTTATGACAAAACATTTTTACTGCTATTGATGTATATCTGTGTCACCTAAAAAGAATGTATTATTGCAGAGATATAAATTTAACAGCATAATGGTTTGGAAATAATTGAAGTTTTATCCTTATGTTAGAATTGCCATTCATAGAACCATCTAATTTACTAAACTTTTCCTAATATTAATTTACTTCAATGTTTTAAATGTAGAAATAGGAGATATAATTAATTTAATTGCACTTTGACAGTACGATCAGTATCCACTACAAGATAATTATGTACCATGTACTCGTTTGGGGGTATGCCATAGCATAGTGGTTGAGGCGCTGTGCTACAAACAGGAAGTTCGCGGGTTCGATTCCCGAGATTTTTCAATTGGCCTAATCCTTCCTGTGGCACTATGGCCCTGGGGTCGACTCAGCCTCTAAGGAAATGAGTACCAGGAGCAATCCTGGGGGTAAAGGCAGCCAGTGCGTAAGGCTGACAACCTTCATGTGCCAAATGTCTAAAATCTAGGAGCCTCAACCTCCTGGAACCCTCTGAGCGTCCATGGCCTGTATAGGGATCACTTCACTTTGTATACTCGTTTACTGCAAGTTTATGATTATGACACTTTGAATTAAGGAGGGTTGTGTTTTATAAAATGTTTTTGCATTTGATAGTGAATCAAGGAAATTGCAGTCAATTACGTAGTTTAATTCAGTTTATGTTCCTAAATAATAATAAAAGAATTAACAAACCCTCTTTTATTGAGTGTTCTCTCACAAACTATTGTTACAATTCTACATTAAAGACAAGTTGTTCTAATTACAATATATTTTTTTCATGATATTGATATGTCTTTTTTTAGGAAAAAATTATGAATGCTGTTGTTCAAAAAGCCAAATCTGTAGTAGCTTACATGTATAACCTACCCGAGTTGTCATTATTATATTTGATTGTATCGAGTATTATCACAATTGTTAATGTCATATTATTATACATACATAACTGAAGTAATTTATTTTTCTTTATCTGAACTGTACTGTTTCACTTATTGTTTGTTTATGTGTATATGTAGGCTATGCAGTTTACCTTGTCGTTGTTGGGTGAACTATAAATCAATAATAAATAAGAATAAAATTCTTTGAAATATTAAATTATGAAATTATTACTATTTTATTGTAGCACTAGGTAGGCCTATAATATTTAATAGTATCCTATTAAAAGTATAAACTAATGTAGTGATGAATTATATTTTTAAAACAACCGTTCTTTACTTCCTGAAAACTTATAGAAGAATGGTCAAAGTACTGATAGATTTTTTCACAAGAATCGCTGAAATTGGATAAAATGTCACATAAGTTGAATGATTGCAATTAACAAAAATAGTTTTGCTCATTCTACTTAAATTCCATACCACAGTTCCTTTCTTTTTCCCCTTAGAAAAAACCCAATTAGCTGTTAGCAGCAGAAATGTTAATGTCAAACATTGACCAGCAGTTGGTTGTGAAAGTAAGTTGATGCAAATATTGTTTTAAAATGCTAGATTTTTATTAATTTCAGATCTTTGGAAACCAATTTATAGGCTTATATTTTCTGAAAAACGAGTATCAGAAATTTCTGGGTTGGGGATATACAAAAAATTAATTCAAGAAGTTATGCCAGTTCTATATACATCTACATTATTAACATACAAATACTTTACAAATTACATTAAAAAACAATATAAGTCACTATATCTGAGTTTGTATGGATTACCAAAATTCTGGTCTAGCTAAAACAAGATATCAGTCTTAAAGAGTAACTACATGAGTAATATTAAGCTGAGGGAAGAATTAAGTCACTTCTATGTAATGGTATTACACAAGTCTATATTTTGTTGGTATGACATCATTATTATAAGGAACTGTCTACATATGTAACAAACAAAGCTTTTTCAAGTGTTTCTAGGAAATTTACAACTGTTTTCTTTGATAATTATTTAGAATAGTGACCTTCATAATATGACTCAAAGGAAGTGGTTTGCTCTGTGAGAGTTCAGCTAAATGAATAATAATTGTTTGTGTTTATAAATAACCAGCAATTTTATTGTATCTAGCCCAAACAATTTATACTAAAGATGCTAAGCACTAAATGCTTGGAAAGCAAGAACCACCTGCATAATCTTGTGGTTAGTGTTGCTGGCTACGGATCCATAGGCCTGGGTTCGATTCCTGGTACCTCCTTGCATCTTTTTTGTATAGAGATGTCTGGAACGGGTGCAATCAGCCTCGTGATACAAACTAAGGAGCTACTTGTTTGAGAAGTAGCGGCTCCTATCACAGAAATCATTATTAATACCTGTGGGTGTCGGCATGCTGACCACATGCCCCCAATCCTGCCATCTGCCTATGGTAGATGACACAGGGATGTAGCACCACGGAGTTTAGTTTAGTTTAGTTTGATAAGGTAAGATTCAATTTTTCTGTTACATCACAGGTAACTTAGATGTTAATCAATCACATAATTCAGCCATTTTTACATTTATGTAAATACTAATTTTACAATTAAAAAGGCAATTAACAAATGAATTTTCGCACTTGTGTGCATCTGATTAGATGTAAGCTGCACAGAAATTAATTTGGTATATTCTATAATGTGAAAGGGTTTTTTTGAAAAAGCAAGAAAGAGTATGAAAAAAATAAATGGAAAAAGAAAGAAATACAGAAGAAATGAAGAAAGAAAATAGAAAATAAAGAGAGGAAGATACAGACAGACTATAATACCTTAAGTTGTGGGAGACAAGAGAAAGTTTGCAGGATTATAAAATATTGTCTACAGTAGTACCATGAGTACTGATAGATTTAGTGGGAATTTAATTGAGCTTAACCAATGATAATTATCTCGAGACTGAAAAAAATTATCTCATGACAAGAAACGAGTTTAAAAGCAAAATTAAATTAGATAAGTAAAACTTGGTACAAGTGGCACAACTATTCAGCTATAGAATTCTACATGAGAGAAAAGTCCTCTAAAGAATGTAATCTAATAAAGCTCTACACATACTGGTAGCATTTTTTCAAATCAGTTCATGTAAACTTCCATCTGGTCACCTTAGTTGTGCATAAATAAGCTTCTAGAATGCAAAAAGGATTTAATATTGAGTTGTGTCTAGCACGTATACTTCACTTTTTGTATACTTTATGTATACGTGCTAGACCCAACTCAATATTATATCCTTTATAATATAGCTTCACTGTGTAAACTTCCAATATATATATGAATTTCTAGAATGTAAATAACAAAATACATGATCATACCCATTGCTGTGCTGACTTGCTGCACACCACTCAAGAGAGCTTGATTATCACCCATGTCTGAAGCTAAGTCACTGTACAATCACACTGTGTTAATAGTTAAAATTGCACTTCTGAGAGGTCCCGACCCCTGTCATTTACACCAACACCAGCTATCACAATCTCTGACCATTATGAATACTTCATTATTATTAATGAAAAAAGTGTTGTTAAGAAGGCTCTTGGAAGATCACTGGTGGAAAAATGATGATATTCACCCTACCTGCATGGGTTGGAAATAACCAACTTTCTGAATGGCTGCCTAATTGCGAAATTATTGGCAATTTTCCAGTACAAGATACAATCCAACAAAACTCTTTTCTTAGCGGCCTTAGCATGTGAAGATGCTTTTGTTGAGGTAACTAGTTCAATGAATCTAGACAAATTTCCATGCCATCCAGAAACTGGAATTACAATAAAACCCTTTTCTAACATTCCCAGTTTTATGAAACTTTCATTTTAAAGGAATAAAATTTGAAGTGCCTTGCTTGAGTAAGTGCCTTCCACAAGATAAATGTATTTAGCTTCCATTTTTAATTTAACAAAACTCCTGCTTTGAAGGAATAAATATTTTAAGAATATAGTGATATTTTTATCCTGCAATAGAGAATTTCTAAACAAATAAAACAAATATAACTTCCTATACACAGGAAGATCACCACCTCACCTTTAAGAAAATCAATTTATCAGCCACAGGTTAATGTTTAGGATCCATCTATGAATATTTACATTTCATGTAGTAAACAAAAATATATTAAAAACTGACACTGTGACACCACTTGCATAAAACCCAGTCTTCATGCATACTTTCTTTAAATCAAGAAGGTTATGGCTCACACACAATGCAAGTTAATGAAAAATACCCACTAACATAAACAAGTTTTAGGTCGCAGGAACACTCAGAAAATATGAAGTGAAATTTAATTATTAAATAGAGTATTTATATAAATTTTCTCAATAATCTGCACAATGCGCTTAAGTGTTCTGTTTTTCATTTCTAAAATATGGTCACCCCATAAATGCATAGCGGCGAGCATAATAAAAAATTAATGATTAATAAGGTGTAACTTAAGCATTGTTATATTAAACATCAGTATACTGTTTATTGATACTATAAGCCACTTAAATGGAAATTGTGCAAGATGTAGATTTCATCATTGGCATATTGAAGCTATAAATAGATACTCAATGAACGGAAATATTTTATTAGGTGTGATATAAAGTTACTAGTAGTTAAGCATTGTAGTAATTTACTAAATATTGAATATAGATGAATTTATAATGAAATTATATATGACAAGAAATGACTCAGCAGGTCATTAGACAGTAGAATCATGGAACTTCATAAATAATGAAGTCACTTAAAATATTTGAGCACTGTATGTCCCATGTTCGTGTAATAAAATTTTGTTATAATGAAAAATTATACCAGATGAGAATATTATAGGAGAAAAATTCCTCCAACACTGGGACTTGAACCCAGGACCTTTGGCTTTTCGCGTCAATGCTCTACCAACTGAGCTAAGCCGGAGTTCAATTCACAGTGCCAGATGGAACCTCTCTCCTATGACTGATTGCCCTAATGGTCTACCTCACAGACAGACAAGTTATGTCATATGTAGTACTGTGAGGCACACTAAGTAGTGATTTTTTGTGACCGGGCTCCCACTGTTATTGTGCAGTTAACATTCTGTCCAACAGAGACAATAATCTGTGGTTCATGAATGCTTATATATCTATTATACCAGATATTTACAGTTGAATGTAACTGTCCTTAAGGGGAAATTCAGTGTCTTCATTCTATACAGGCGAATCAATTTTAGGTCATGGTACAAATAATTATTGATTATTAATGGTTTGATATGTATCAACAATAAGTAGTTGTATAGTAAAATACTCCATTAATACCAATAAAAAATAATAAAGCCCAGCAATGGAACCAGAACCTGGGGGCTTATGCCCCTTGAGCCCCCCTAGAAAATTTGAAAGTGGTCTGAGCCCTGCTTTCTATTGAAGTTCTATTTAAAGTATTTATTTGTACATTTCATATTATTCCAAATACTGGTATATTTATTTCCCATTCAGCGCATCTCTATTATTATCTGTTACTCTCTTGTAATTCTGTTCCTTAATTTCATAGATTGCACTTATGGTTCCTGAAAATCATAAATGTTTGTGGATAATTTATTTTGCATTTGCACTATTGAAGCCCCTCCCCCAATATTTTCTTTTTATTGACATATCTGAACCCAAAAATTGGCAACTTTCTTCCTTTAACTCACAAGTTGTGCATGCCATTCATTTTTTTTTAATGTCTTACTCTAATCAAGCCAACTTCTTTATCATATTATAATATAATATTATTACCAGTATTAGTTTATAGTTTATTATACATATCATCACCTTGGTAATGGCTTGCATTATATCCATCAAGGTAAGAGCTGAGATATCGAAGGAATAAGTTACAAATATTGAGGAAACTCACATTAAACATGACAAAGAACAGTTATTGTTTCAGTATTTAGGGGTGAAACAAATTGGTTTAGCAGTTTATGCATATTATGCATACCTACGCTAAGGGTTAAAAATATACATTACCTCATTTACTGAAAAAAGTTGAGTTAGTACACTCTAATACTCAGGTAATGATATCTGCATCTTATACAGTACCGTACTGTACAATGAATACTAACTAGTTGTGTCTGTTCCCGCTCCCAAGGTAGCTTGCAGGCGAAATAGGGATAGACGGGAAAGCCTCTCCGGTTTGAAGGATGCAACACTAAGTCAGGTTCAATAAATATTTTATTGAGCCCCTTGATGAGAAACAAATGAGCACAATGGACAAAAATAAGAAATAGACCCTTTTTAAACACAAGATGGAATTTTCTGATATCTTGCTTTACATGAATGATTTCCTCTTCCGAGCGGTGCCGGAGAAAATGTTGAAATAGTGATGATATCAAGGGGAAGCGACTTAGCAAGATCCTTCTGAATGATAAGGCATGCTTGCCTTACAAGACAGGTGAATGACTCAGAGGACCATTTATTTATAGTCGAGCTTACTCGAACGACTGAATAAGAATTTCCCTTTGCTTGAAACGAATGCGCACTTTCAGCAATTATTTAAGATCGGGCTTGCTGCAACGACCGAGATTAGAAGACGAACTTTGATATGTTGCTTCGTCACTGCAACTATATTAATTTTAAGCACTCATTTAAAATTAACTTTACAACAGTACTCACAGTAAATCCTTGTTACTTAATGAGATGCACATTCAAGCCCATTCGGTTTGAATTGGGTGGTAAAAAACTTGGATTCACACGCTTGTAAGCGAATCACAAAATAAATGACTTTGATGAAGATATTAATTGCGTCTCTGCAATAACTGGACTGGGAATCCTTCAATTCCCAGCACGGAAATAAAACTGGATTCAGTATTCTGAACTGAATGAACCAGCATGGCGAATGCTTCGAAGAGAGTGAATGAAGGGTTAAGAAAAGAATGACAGACGTCACAACATGTGGCATAAAAGCAAGAATCCCATTGGCCAAGAATACATAAATAAATCAATCTTGGAAATAAATCAATTTAGTTACATTAAAATACTAGAACATAAATAAGAGAATTAATTAGCATTACTTTAAAACTGAACTGTTTCCTTAAAAAGCAGGAAATTATGATTAAAATATACTAAAAATAATCGGACTGAAATGTTGGGTTGGAGGCTATAGACATGACTATCCAAATATGAAAGAAGCGACAGTCAATTGTCTTTCTGACGAGAATTGATGGGAAGATAGAACAAACCAGATAATAAACATATTTAAAATTATATTGAAAACACAAAAAATAAAAGAAGCGAAGTCAACACACTTGTTGCCATAGCAACACGGCGAATGACCTCGCGAGAACAGCTGACGCCTCAAATCCGGCAAAGCACGAAATGCTAGACGGAACAGTGTCTCAAACCGGTAAATGGTATAATTACATAAATGTCTTCCAGTGAGGTTGACCATTAACAGTAATCATAGGAGAAAGATTCTATCTGCCGACATATCTCAAACTCTGGCCAGCTCAGTTGCTAGAACATCGACACAGAAAGCCAAAAGTCCCAGGTGCAGGTTCCTGTCTTGGAGAAATTTGTCTCCTTAAAGTTCTAAAAAATTCTCATTTTTATTTGAAACATTCTGTTGTTAAATTCTCTGAAGAATAGTTAAAACTTCAGTCACAAAAATCGGTAAATAAGAACTGTTCATGACAAACATTGCATTGTTTAAGAGGGAGAGAGAATAATGTATATTCCTGCAAGACAGATACTTACTCTTTGCCAGAAATCAGAATTTCATGCTTGTATTTCATGTCAATATTTATTTATTAAGTGCCAGTATGGTACTTTATGAGATTGTGTGTGTCCGCCTGTCCGTCCGTGTGTCTGTACATGCAATAACTCAAATACGCTTTATCAGATTTTTAAGAAACGTGGTTAGCACATTTATAACGTCCATGGGAAGAAGCCTATTGATATTGGACCAAATCGGTTGACTGGTACCGGAGTAATGCTCAATTTAGTTCCTATTTTGATGGTAATATATTAGAAAGGCGCGATAACTCAAATACGCTTCATCGGATTTCACAAAACTTGGTATACGTATTTATGACGTCCATGGAAAGACGCCTATTAAATTTGGATCAAATCGATTGACCTGTACCGAATTAACCATCACATGTGATTAACTATCACATCTATTATAATATAATCTTTGTTCTCCGACAATCTGAAGCATTTTGATTGGCTCGCAGACAGCCAATCAGCGGCCGAGCTGCCATAACTAATGTAAACAAGACACATTCAGATGTATCAATTTCTGAAAGTAGAAATAATAGGCGAAATTACTTATTAGAGCATGCTTTCATTTCCAATTTAATATAAATATTAATTTTGTCATACAATATTACTGCATGGCCCACAATATATTAAACATAACGTAATAAATTGCCAATCGCTTATTGATATTGTTAGTCTGCCTTGATTGATTCATTTCTTCATAACGATGTCAGTGTAAATAAATGTAAATAAACATTTAAAACACAACTAGCCGTTGAATAATTAAACGCAGGTGCTGTTGATCTATCGATATGTATGACTACCGATATCTACATTACATTTTAATGTGAGTATTTTTCTTATTCACTCCTGTGCATGCAATATGCCTAACGTAATTCCTGACAGATTGATTACAAACATGTCAGCGAATTGTAGGCCATATTTAAATCATTAATATTTTTGCCAGTTCATTTAGTAGAATGTTGACATATTTTAAGAATTTATTATTAATGAATTAAGGTTAAAAATCAAACTTTAGACCTTTGTTCTTCTGCAAGCCCTGCGTAATGAATCGATCTGGAGTTTAACTCGGAGAACACAGAAGCGTATTATTATGTAGAGGAATTTTTGGAGGACAACCATTAAGCAAATTCGCTATGATATCAAGTGTGCGGACAGCAAAATGAACAATATGTGAGTAGTAAATTAAACTGCAAGACGGTTAAATGTATTGGGTGTGAGCAAATGAAGACACCATCTTTTAGTTATGTATCTATATTAAACTTAGGAAGTAAGGGTATGACTTTGTTTCACTTGGATGTCGACAAATGAATAATTGTGTATATGGGAACATGTTGATTTTTTATGTTTTTCTATATACACTTTAGTAGGGACTGACTTAGTCCACTTGTGTATTCTACACTGTATTGGACAGTAATAAAATTATTATTATTATTATTATTATTAACTTTTTTTCTGAATGGGCCTATCATAATTGCAATTATCACTGATTAAAAAAGTATTCTGGCACTCTGTTACATCTGTTTACCTGATTTTATTTTATATTAATCACCGTATAACAAACAAATAATTATATTATGATGAATAGAGCAATGGTGGAATGATATATGGCAGGAGAAACAACGACGCCTTGAGAAAACCTGCCCCAACCCCATTTTATCCACCACAAATCCCACCGCGATTCGATCCCTTCTCCAGCGGTGGAAATCGAAGAGTCTATCCACTCAGCCAAGTGTCAGTTCACATAATCAGTCATTCTTCATCTCAACAAATAGCTATAATTCCATAACACCCATAATACTAATTACATCCAATAGTATTAGGCCTACTATAAGAATAGATATATAAGCTTTCATGAACCACAGATTATAGTCTCTGTTGGACATTACTATAAGAAACTCCTACTCAACACCGACATCCAAATTGCGCACACGATATGTTACTTTGACTCGAACTTGTTTTCAAGCTTTGAGAAAGATTATTGGCCCAGCTCTCGCCGGGCACTACGAAAAATTGGTTATAGACTCATCAATTGTTCCCCTCCACGGAAATCTTTAGTAAAAGGCGAAAGATTTATTCGATTTGAAGGGAAACCAGAGTTACCAATAAATCACAACTTTTCGTTTGTCTATTACTAGGTACAAGCACTCGATTGGGGAAACTACTTGCTTTTACCAAATGTCAAATAAAATTTAACGCTAGGCTGAAATCAGTATAAAGATACTATTTTGGAATAATTTCTTGAATCTTGTCATGTAAAAATAGTTTAAACCATTTAGTTCTAAGCTTCTAAAAAGCAAAACATTTCTGAAAACTAATATAACGTCATCAGCGCCATCTGCTGACTATGATGCGTGCTGCTGCCATCTTATTGTCCAAGTGGTGAACTATATGGGAAACTGACAATGGCGATTGCAAAATAATTCTATCACGATTCAAGGCACTGCTTACTTGAAAATTTATTGGTGGTGCTCTCTCAGAAAAGGGAAATCAAATTCTAGTCTAATATAATTTATGCAGGAAGTCATTTTTAACTACAACAAAGGACAGCTCCATCTATATAAGCGGCATTGTCCTGACCGACTGACAGAGAATCAACGTACAGCCTAAAGTATAATAGGTCCCTACCGGTAGAGACATGGAATTTTGACAGTACCTTCGTTTCATAATGTATAAAAGGATTTTATAAAATTTTGATTTTTAATGCCAAAAATAAAATGTTTTTGAGGAGACGAAATACCTTCCATACTCCTATTAGCAAGACAGTAGGCCTATTCAACTGTGAAATTAATTCATCGGTTGCTATTTTGATTTATTTGTTTATGATTCCCGGAGATCTGATTATTTTTAACATAGGTGGACTGAAGGGGATCATGAAAGCACGCCCAAATGGAAAAAAACATTGAATGATTTGGAAGAAACTTGCTATGCTGTTTTTTTGTTGGGGGGGGGGCTAGGGAAGTCGAATCTGAGGTCTTTTTTTTTCGGGCGGGGCGCTATGTTCGTGAAGTGCACCTCGAAGCCGGGTTTTTAGTTTTTTAAATTATCAATCATTATAATAAAATTATTTGTGCATGATTTGCGTAAGGTTGATGAAGCTATGGTTCTTTTCAATCGTTTCATTTCGAATTAATTTCTGCATATCATAATTGCAATTGTCACCGATTAAACAAAACCATCCTGGCACTTTGTTACATCAATTTACCTAATTTTATTTATTTTTTATTTTTATTTTTTGCTTAGGCCTACTATTCACTCTACTGATAATTTTGAAAAAGTTCCCTTATTTAACACAGTTACAATACTCACCCAAGTTATTATCTAGATTTGGACTCTGTTGTACTGTTGTAGTTGTCACAGTTCGCATAGTCGTTGCCATGTTCTGTAACAATATAGCAATAAACCAATGTAATAACAATAATAATAATCATGATCATAACAAAAATAAGAAAAGAACAACTATCTACCTGCAACTACGGATATGATTAGCAAATATGTAATGAATGGGAATTTAAATCTTTAATAAAAGAATTACTACCATATACTCTCTATATGTATATAGAGCAATTATGTTTGAAATGGATAATTAACTTATCCACAAGCAAAAAATAATCAAATACATGAATATGACACTAGAAGCAATATGAATTATTACAGGTGTAGGCTAATGTTAATAAAAATGTGTCTGCGAAGGATATACAATATTATCAAGGAATAAGGCTACTTAATAAATTACAGTCTGAAATTAAACTAGTTGCAATGACAATGACAAAACCAATTAAAATTTAAAAGATTTTTAACTACAAAATGTCTATGTACAGGGTGGTCCATATGTCTTGTTACCCCCCCCCCCCAAATAAATATCTTGTTATCCCTAATTCAGTGTTTCTGCAGCAGAGATGGCTGACACAAGCTCTTACAGTGTGGGAGAGCGCCTCATTGTCAGTATTAGTCAGGTCTCTATTTCTTTGATGATCGATTCAATCAACATTCCCTTTTTCGCCATGTTTCAGACATTTTTGTTCCAGAGCTCCAGAGAATGAATCTCTTGGAACGTTCCTGGTTCCAACAGGATGGAGCACCGCTCCAGTATGCCATCATTGTCAGGGAATATTTAAATGAAGTGTTTCCCAATAAGTGGATTGGACGCAGATCGGTACATCTTGGATTGGCCTCCCAGAAGCCCTGATCTCTCATCTTGTGACAACGCCCTCTGGAGCATTATTAAGAAGAAAGTATCAAAACAACGATACCAAACAACAGAACAATTGAAGGACGCTTTTAGGACTACCTTTGATACAACAATCAACAGATACGTGCTTAGTAAAATATCACACAGGTCATGGCGGCGCATCATTTTGTGCCACGAAAATAATGGTCATAGAACCTGACCTTCTGGATGCGTAAATATGAACCATCCTGGTTGATATTGAATCCATACTACCTTATACTATATTATATACTATATATTATATTGTATTGTTACAAAGTTATGTAAAAGTATGGGGTAACAAGACATATGGACCACCCTGTAGTTTAGACGAGTTGAAAATAAATTTGTAAATTTGACTATGTATTTAACTATTCTATGCTTTTTAAGGATATATTATAACATAGATTTTTAAAATTCTTAAAATGACATATCCATAATCAATGAACTGATACACTGGATACAATAAATTATTCTTCTTATTATTATTAATTAATTAAGTAATTGATTTCACCTACTAAGTGATTTCATGTAGTAAACTTATTTCACTAAAGAAACTAGAAATACTAATATAATAGTGTTAAGTTGGAGTTGTGCAATGATGCACAAACAAAATATGAAGTTGAGAACTTTATTTGTAGGTGGAACCTGTTTCCATATCATGTGTGGGCACTTTTCCTAACCGAAGGAAAAAATTCTAGCTATTCAGTAGCCTGTGTTTCAAGTATTCCATAAATTCTACCTTAGCTTACCATACCTATTCTTCAGTAATCATTACTTCTTTATCAAAATACAATACCATTATTTTTTCATCATTATCATCATCATCATCACCATTATCATTAAAGTTATTATTATTATTAATGATGGTATTGTTTATCATTATTGTTATTCTACAGCTTATCATTTTTATAATTACAATATTATCATCGTTATAATCATTATTATCATCAATATCATACTGATAATTATCATCTTTATCGTTATATTATTCTTATTCTTATTATTACTGTTATAAGGGAAGTAGGATTTACGAGGGATGGTTTGAGGGAGTTAGCACAGAATAGGGTTGAATGGCGGGCTCATGTACTGTAAGTGCGGCAATGAACCTCCGGGTTCCATAAAATAGATAATATTCCTTTAGCTTACTTAGGAATTCTATTGCCATTGACTTAGTAAGTAAGCATTATTATTATTATTATTATTATTATTATTATTATTATTATTATTATTATTATTATTATTATTATTATTATTATTTATTATTATAAATCGGTATGTCGCATTCGGAAGGTCCCAGGTTCAAATGCCGTGGCCGGCCAATTTGGCATGGATTTTTTCATGGTTTACCCAGTCGTAAAGGCAAATGCCGAATTGAATATTTTCATGATTCATCATCACCATTTCATCCTGTATCATATCCATTTAAATTAATATCAGTTGAAATTTACTCCATTAAAATACACCGACGATAGAAACAATTGACAAGCAGTAGTTCCATGGCCTACCCTATTGTACAGACAAATATCCCGAACTCCTGATATAGCCTCGAAGCTAAACGGAGTATAAACACAGCAGAAATAAAAAATTTTAAAAAATATCCTATAAGTGTACACGTGTTAGCATTTATGCCTATGGTGCACGTAAGTCTTGAGTTCTAATCCTGAATCCAAAAATGCAGTTTTCACTAACATGTACAGACTGTCTGTATGTCTGTGAATATTTAGTGTAGTTCAAAAACAAAAAACCCGTATTAAAACAAAATCTTATATTAGATAGGATCCATTTGAACATATGACATGTAGATCGGTAGGCCTGCATGAAGTAAACGTAATGTTTCATAATTGGCTCTAATTGTGTTAAATTTTGTATACGAGATGGAAAAGTGAAGTCAGACTGAAAAATTCGATGCCTTAGCCGGGATTTTAACCAGGATCTTTGGCTCCCCGCGCCGCTGCTCTTACTAATTCTCCAATGTTGTACCGACATGTTGCCATGATAACTCAGTTGGTAAGAGCAGCGACACGGAGAGCCGAAGATCCTGGTTCAAATCCTTGCTATGGCATTGAATTTTTCAGTCTGACTTCACCCTTCCATCTTAGCTTACACACGACAGTGTGAAAGAATTAATTATCATTTGTATAGCCTACGAGAGCCTAGACTACTAAAGGCTAAACAATTTAATTTAGAAAAATCGTAAACATTCTGTGCATGAAGTTAGAAGCAGGTATTCGTTTCTACAAACCTTGGCTCTAAGACTTGCATGTCGAAGAATACATCTTTCCATCAGGTTGAGACAACTGAATACGCACTCCTTGCAATACGGTCTCTGAATCCATATCAAAATATCATGTAGGAAAACTGTACTGTCTATACTTAGGATAGAGAAAATTATGTGACTGTATCACATAAGATTATTTAATTAATATCTTCATAAACTCTCAAGAGCTCGAATCATGTAACTTAGTTAAAGAGAATACGGCGTTAGTCATTTGTGTCAAGATATGCCGCAAAGTAATGTGGTCATTCCCCTGCAACTTCCTTTGCAGTGTCCAGTTTATACCAGTAATCTTGAATTTTTTGCTATAAGGGCCGTATTACCCCGTAATGGTTATCGTCGTGCAAGATGAATGCAAGTGATGATCAACCATAGTGATCATGTTTGGCGGATATAGTTTCGTTCAGGATATTGACAACTGGTGTACAGATTGCCGCATATTAGCTTGGCTTCGATTGAACAGTGGTGAAGATCACTAAAACAAGTGCACGCAGAAAACCAGCAAATCAATGGACGCCTGCAGAAAGAGAGCACGAAGAAGATGCAATTTATATGTCTTGCCAAATTAAACGCAGAAGTCTTTGAGAACCACCAGCAAAACGATAAAAAATGTACCTATATACAAGGGGATCAGAGATGAAATAACACTGAAGACAAATTTAAGGAAACGGGAGATGTAGCAAAGTTTCTAAGAAGTCTAAGCTATGTACAAAAATTATTATCATTAATCAATAATCACATAACTGAACGAACGAACAAGGAACGAATGGACAATGTACATTTTGTTTTGCTAACAAGTAAGTTTATGATTCATGACGAAAGAGTACCGGTACTGTGATAAGCAAAACATTAATGCGGTCTATAATTATCGATCGTAGATAGTATCAACCCTGTACAAACGCACGGAGATGTTTCGCGAATCTCGGTCTCAACAGATAGGAAAAGAGGTCGCCATTAGCATGTTGTATTTCAACTTGGTCGCTATGTGCATGAAAATGGGTTTGTCGCCAGTTACACGGTCGCCAGATGCACGAATCCGTTTTGTCGAGGTTTTCCCATTCGCAAAGCCGAATGCCGAATTGGAATTCACTTGACACCTATCCTGATATTCTCTGCCATTACTTATCCATAATTTAGAGGACTTATGAGGAAGCCCTGCAACGGGATTCCCTCCGTGTCCTGTCTAAAAATATGTGAGCAACCAAAGGTTTATGCCGGTTGTCGACCAAGAGCTAAGCTAAGTTAGCTTAGTTTAGCTCACATAGCTGTGCGGGATTTCATATGTAGTTGTGCCGACCGCAAACTAAACAAAGCTAAGCTAAGGAAACTCTACGAGCTACGTCAACTGGGTTAGCTGTGTACAAATCGGTTGTCGACCAAAAGCTAAGCTAAGTTAGCTTAGTTTAGCTCACATAGCTGTGCGGGATTTCATATGTAGTTGCGCCGACCGCAAACTACACAAAGCTAAGCTAAGGAAACTACGTTAGCCATGTCAACTGGGTTAGCTGTACACACAGTCCCACGCTGGGTAAGCTAAGCTAGGTTCCCCCTCCACAAGACGTCTTCTACCCCAGTACTGATTTTATTATCGGCGCAGTTGAGACGAATGGACACTATGGAGCAGTTCATTGAAATTATTAAACAATTTCCAATCTTGTGGAACACACAGGTAAAGTTATAAATAACAATTTTAATCGTTCGTTGGTATTATAGTTAAATTTTATTAATAACACCATTCATTTCGAACAATCCATTTTATTTTATTTTACACAGGTGAAGGATTACCGCGACTCTCATAAAAAGGATGCAATATGGAAAAGGATAGTGGAGGAATTAAACGACCCAACTATACCAAACAGTAAGTTTAATTTATATTTATGTTATTAAAATAGTTACAAAATAATTCTCTGACACGGAATGTTTCTCTAGTAGCCCGTATGTTATCGTTCAGGCGTAGTACAGATTGGAGTGTCTGCTGTTCTGCATCAGCAAAGTTGTTTGTTTGTGTCGTTTTTGAAGAGGTTAAACAATTATGCAAAACAAAAGTTGTTTTTACAACCGTATCCACTAATTCTAAATTACATTCAAAAGGCCGGTGAAATACACGCCATCGAGCTGCCAATATACCGAAGGCATTTTCGACGACATTACGTGCTCTGCTAAGGCGGTAATTAAAATTTCTTCTTTCTCTGTTGTTTTGGTATGCAGCTTGTGTGTACGGTCTCATAAAATTTTGCCTTAAAGTAAATGCCTGATCTCCTATAAATACATAGGGTATCGGATCACCACTTGGTATTAAAGGTTCATCATTGGGCAAATGTAATTGGCCATTTATTAACTTTTGACCAAATACACTGTCAGCGAAAGTTCCTCCATCACTGAATCGACCCATTGAACCAACATCAATAATAATAAAATTTTTTGTGCATCGACTATTGCAAGTAAGACGATTGAATAAAATTTTTTATAATTAAAAAATTGTGATCCTGAATGAGGAGGACATTTTATTGCGATGTGCTTGCCGTCCACGGCCCCGACACAGTGTGGAAATTGCCATTTATTATGAAAGTCATCTGCGATTTTTATCCATTCTTCTTCAGTTGGTACTTTCATATAAATTGGTTGCAAGTTGTTCCAAATTGCAGTGAACACGTCTGCTACAATTCTCGAAACTGTATTATTACCCACTCTGTAGTTGTAGCCAATTGTTCTGAACGAATCACCGGTTGCCAAAAACTTGGAACAAAAGTATAATGATTGTTAAATTTAATACCTATAGATTATTTTATTAAAATGTAATATTTTAAACAATATTACCACAGTTGGAAATGTTCAACAAAATGTTATATCAAGTATTATATTTTTGTTACAGTACAAACTGCAAAGAATGAATGAAAGAAACTACGGGATGGCCATAGGGAGTCACTGAAAAGGATGAAGGCCAGCACAAGTGGGCAAGCTGCTCCTCCAGAAAATATCTGGAAATACGCCACAGTGCTAGAATTCCTTCTTCCATACATGAGAAATCGGAAGCGAACTGGTAACCAACCCAGCGAAACCCATGAAGTTTCTTCTAACCATTCTGAAGATATAGCTGAAGATCAAAATATTCCTTCCTTGGAAGATCTCCAACGAAATGACACGCAAACGCAGGCGGAGGTCACCACTAACCCAACCCACAGCAGTAAGAGAAAAAGGAACGATGAATCATTACACGATTTGTTGAAAGAAATTGATGATAAATACATGCGGCGATGTGAGGAGAGGGATAAAAGAAGAGCTGAAGAAGTTGAACTAGCAACAAGAAACCGGCATCCCTTGAATATGTTTTTCGACAGTATGTGCGAGACAACCAAAACATTCCCTGATTGGTTACAAAGGGATGTGAAAAAGAAACTTCTCAATATAGTGAATGAAGCAGAGGAGAACTATGAACATTTTCTATCGGCACAACACCAGCAACAGAGCTACTCGTCGTCTCCATCTGCCTATTCGACACTACAGAACCAAACTGATAACTTTGCTAATGTATAGAAAGTATTTTGATTCAGTTATTGTGAACTATTTGTATTCTTAAGAAAATGTAATAATATAAACATATACTAAATCAAACAATAATAATAAATATAGTTTTATCACTTACCTCAAAGCAATAGCCAATCTTTCTTCTGGAGTTATCGCTTTTCGATAATTAGTATCTTGTTTGGTGATATCCGAAGCAATCAATGATAACAGCTCATAAAATTGAGGTCTACAAACACGATAATGTAACTGGAAATTTTCGTCATCTAATTCGTTAAATAAAGTAACAAACTCCCCACTTTCTTCCCTATGTTAAATATGATTGCTTAACCAATATCTGGGATTCCGTCTTTTCTTGTTTAAGTAATAAGCTATGATTAACGCTCTTTTTCTATGATGAGTATTGTAATCATCATCAGAACTCTCCTTTTCGATCATGTTTGCTGTAACGTGTACCGAACTCAACAAACCACTAACAACTGATCAGCATTCACTTAGTTTTTGGTGGGCATCCAATTTTAGGTTAGCTTAGCTGCAGTTAGCTTAGCTGCAGTTAGCTTAGCTGCAGTCAGGTTAGCTTAGTAAGGCTGGTCGACAACCGGCTTTAGTCCCTCCTTTAAGGCAATGGGCTTGTAAGTATAAAGAAATAGAAATATAAACTTAGGCCTATAGTGTTCTGGGGGAGAAAGATATTTTCTATTTATTAAGTGCCAGTTTGGTACTTTATGAGATTGTGGGGGAAGGGAAAATGTCTGTCTGTCCGTCCGTTCGTTCGTCCGTCCGTCCGTGTGTCTGTACGCGCGATAACTCAAATAGCCTACGCTTTATCGGATTTTAATGAAATTTGGTATATGCGTTTATAATGTCCATGGGAAGAACTCTATTGATATTGGACGAAATCGGTTGACCGGTAGTGGAATAAAACCCAATTTAGTGTCTATTTTAAAGGCGCGATAACTCAAATACGTATTATCGGATTTTCATAAAACTCGGTATACGCATTTATAATGTTCATGGAAGAAGTGTATTGACATTAGACCAAATCGGTTGGCCGGTACCGGAATAATGCCCAATTTAGTGTCTTTTTATGTTAATATAGGCTACAACAAAAGCCGCGATAACTCAAATACGCTTTATCGGATTTTAATGAAACTTGGTATACGCGTTTATAATGTCCATGGAAAGAAACCTATTGATATTTGACCAAATCGGTTTGCCGGTATCTGAGTAATGCCCAATTTATTGTATATTTTATGGTACTATATTAGAAAGAATTTAACAAATGCAAATCGGTCATCCTGACTACATATTGTTTTACACTGATCATATACGGGTTTGGAATTTGCAATACAGTTAGCCATGACATATTCCTATCAAACTAGTCAGATGTTTATTTCGTTGATTCAGTTGAATACTGTTTATATACAGAAGGTATATTACTGTGAAATAATGAAGCCTACGTAAATTAAGTGGAGTTCTTCGCCAGTGTATTTTGTGAAATGTTGACATATTTTAAGAATATCTTATATCAGTGTATACGAGTTTGAATTAAGGTTAAGTATGTTCTTCCACAAGCCCTGCTTAATGAATCGATCTGGAGCGTGACTCAGAGACAGATTACAAAAATAACTTATTTTGTTCATATCATAATTGCAATTAACTTATCACTGAATAAATAAAACCATTCTTGCACTTTGTTATATCAGTTTACCTGATTTTATTAGTTTTCTGTTTATGTTAATTTAATAATTTGTGATGAATCGCTCCAATAACTCATACTTTTGTATGTCTACTTATATTACGTAAGATATGTATAATTTAGGCCTACGATAAATGTTCGAATACTAACCCTTGCATTCGAGATATGAATAAATTATTTAAAACATACAATTCTTATTTCTTTCTCAACAGCAGCGGAAGTCATATGTATAGTGAATTTACTCATCTCCTGAAGCTCGAGGCATTAGTGACGTTATCCTTGTGAATTGCATCATGACTATTGCTATTTCCGTTGTTTGACACCGGGATGAATTGAAGCTGTTAACACTCTTAGTGGAACAAGAAGCAAACAAGGAAAATCAAATTCATCCAGCACGGCCTTCAGACTGACACTCAGACACACGCAATGTGACCGACACAAGAATGTGAGCAGTTGCTAAATTTGGTTTTATATTGCAGTAGCAGACTCCGGAGTACCTGCGGAACATAGCTCAGGAACTAATTTAATATATGCCCATCATTTTGTTTCGCCTTATAGGCCTACCTCAATAATCTTTCATTTACGCACCCTCACGTAAGTCTTTGGGTAATATACAATACTATTTTGCACAAGATTAAAGCACGCTGTATTGGACATTATCATAATTTTGTATATTATACCGATAGCGTCAATAGCATTAATATAACTCAATCGGTTATCTGTCGAACTTAATATATTTCTGTACATCCACGTCGACCCACCATGTTTTGGGTTCCAGTAGCCTTTAAATCATAATACATAATAGGTAATGGGACATTTTCTATCATTTACGGATTCAGCTAGTCACCCCAACATTAGTGAAAATGATTATAGTCCACCATTTAAATTTGACCATAGACCTATGAATAAGATGAATAAAAATATTTAATTCTCCGGCTTTCACAGACAGACACAAAGTTATCTTTAAAGTTACGGGACTTCATAACATACATTCATGCTGAAAATTTGAAATCAAATTTTAGAGTTGAAGGCACTTTCTGCACATATAATGTTAATGGTGCTGGCAGAAGCCATACTTCCGGACTTACCAAAATCTGGTTCCAATAAAAATGTCCCTAACTTCCTGCTATTTAGCCCTTGTTCTGCATCCAGCTGGGATGGTGTGTAGACGACGTCTGTGGGCTGTATTCCTTGTAGTCAAGATTCTTTTGAGAATGGTTTTTGTGTTGCTATTACAAGTGTGGTGCAAGTGTTGTCTGCGTTGTTGTAGTTAATAGCTATGTGTTTTCTGAAGAAGATTCTTCATTATTGGAGAATGAAAATTCACTATATATGAAGCGAAAAATCAACGCCAGGAAAGACGTGTCAGAACCGTAATAAATTCGATTTGGTATTTGATAACTTTCACATTCTTAGTAACATCCATTTTGAACTATGAAGGGACTTTAGTCATTCCTTAAAAAAATCAATGGATAAATGAAATTGCATTGTGCTGTCTTCTGTTCTACATCTCAATACCTAAAAAAATCCACACGAGGTACCAGGGATTGAAAAGGGTCCTGGAAATACGAATGCGATGATGCTATTTCTAACTTGCAATAAAAATACAACGTCTATTAGTTTAGCCTATTCCTTATTTTTCCTATAAAGTCAGATTTGTATCAGTGAATTTAACAATTCACAATTTACTGAAAAAGTCCGTTGCATAACACTCTCATGATTTTGTATACTCTTAGCAAAAATCTTACGATGATCCTGAAGTTGACCTGTTGTTTAGAAAACTGATTATTATAATTTTCTGAAAGCCTTTTGTCCAGAAACTGATGGAATCGAAGTTCAGATAACCGGGGTTCTACTGTATATAGTTTTTTAGGCGACACTAAAGGGTAACCTTCATAAACTATAGGAATGCTTACAAAAGAGGCCTACGGGCGCATCATCAATACTACGTATAAATATGTCTTTAAAAATGCGTGGAAATTCACCAATTACTTCATCTGGGCTGATGGATTACAATACAGGCATAAGCAAAGCCAGAGAATTTAATTAGGAAATTCTGCAAAAGTTCTGTAGATAGCCTGGAGCCAAGAATATGCACCTTAACGTTACGGAGTACTAGTGATATGTAGCACTAAGCTGAATTGTACGTAAATTTCTAAACAAACATCGAACTCGGACAGGAGTGTTATACTCATAGGCTCTGACTTAGGAGGGGAAGATATTTTTTGTCCCCCAGTATTTAGAAATAGGGGCCTCGCCCCCAAATACTTAAAACCTAGATGTCATATGTGGTGACTGACGACTTCATATGCACGAACGAACGAACTTAGGAGGAGCGTCTTTGCAAGCAAAAGGAGACAAATATTTTCATATTATTAGCATGTTTATTTTTAAATGTGTGTAGGCCTATGATTAATTGCTAGTACTCCTACATTATACTTCATGCTCCCCTAAGAATATTTTCAAGAATGCGCCTATGATTGTACTATTACCTGGACGCCTGTTTCCTGTTAAACTTTCAGAAGCACACATTCAAATAATGTGAGTGACCACTTCATCCACAGGAATTAAAAATAACGCTCTAAAGTTTGAATTTGTGAAAAAAATCAAGAAAGTCACAAACAAGTTGAAAACTAATTATAACTTATTATTTTCAGTTTTCATTGAACGAATAAGTTGTAAGTTATATTCAGTTTATTTCAGTAGGCCTATAATATTGTTAAAAGAAGTACTAACTTTCGGTGCCCGTGCCATAAGTAGGTACTTTCTGACCCCCGCCCCCCGAAATTTGATGCCGGATGTTCAGCATTTACACAAGTTTTGAGGTTCCCATAAACCGAAAATAATGTGTGTCAGCTGTGAACAGTGTAACTTGAAAATTCTAGATAACTAAAAAAAACTATAAAAGAAAAATACACATTTAGGTCACCTATCTTTTGATGATTACTTCGTTAAGTTATTTAAAATTGTTTAAAAAAGAGCCTGCGCAAAAGCAGAAAGGTAGAGTTGAACCGAAACAACTGGGGTTGGAATGATTTCAGAAAAGCAAATCTTCGGATAATAAATACAAGTAGTACTTTAACGAGTAAAATATGTATTTTCAATCTTTCTAAACATATTATGTGAATTCTAATACATTATGCTGTACGGTATGCCAACAGTCTATTTTGAAAAAGTAGCCTCTTTTTTCAATTTTTAACGATTATCCGTTTGCTCGATATTGCAATCAAAGGAGAATTTTTAAAAATTACACCATACAAACTGCAGAAACGATAACTCACTCTGAGGTTATTTGTGCTACTGAGGCCTGACTGGCGATGAACAGTGTAAAGAATTTCGTAAACCCAACCTTCTTGTTCTTCGTAAAAGATTAAGGGGTTTATTACCTGTTGAGAAGAACCAACCGGCGATGTTTTTACTGCAAGAAACTATAGTACTGTTATCTATTTGTCCTGTTTTTATTGTTTCTATTTTGGAAGCTGTAAGTACAGATCTCGTCTTCATTCTCTGAGTTTTACCTCCCTTTGTAGGGACGTTTAGACGTTTATGTGGCCCACGCCCTCTTGGCCTTACCGGACCGTGATCTGACGGGGAGGGGTTTCTATAGATCACATAGTACTTTTTTGACCAGCAAAGGAAATGATCAGCCCAAATCTCAGAGACAACATGAACACACAGGACGAGGCACCATTCTCACACACACACTTATTCTGAACAAGGTGAGGAAGGTGATGAAAGTGATAAAGACGGCCATATGGTCTCCGAAGACCATGAGAGCATAAAGTTTCCCGACATTCGTCTTACAAGTTAGGAAAAAAACCCACACAGAAAAACTTTTCATGACCAGGAATCGAACCCTAGGCCGAAGTGTTCATCGAAGTTCAGATAACCGGGGTTCTACTGTATAGGCCTATAGGCTTTTTAGGCGACACTAAAGAGTAACCATCATAGACTGTAGGAATGCTTACAAAAGAGGCCTACGTGTGGAAATTCAGCAATTACTTTATCCGGACTGATGGAATACAATACAGTATTTCCATAGTGACTGTAGTATTGTGTAGGGTAATGTTTGGATTTCTTAAAAAAACCAAGTCATTTTTTTTACATTAATCTGAATATGATTTGAGATAATCATTGGTTCATTAGAGGGTGGCCAAGCACCTGCATAGCTCCACCTATGCTCTAGGGCCTATCTAAATCCAAAAGGAAAAAACTCTTCTTCTGCATTTTGTAGGATATGTGGTTTACATACTATTATTGTAGTCTCCTGCAGGTTAAGGTTCGAGGCCTGCAGTGTGGGCTGTGCAGATGTCGTAAGCACTACACTGAAAGCGCGCCTAATATGGCGAACACAAGGCACAACCAGTTACTCGAGCATTAGTGGCTTATAGATCAAACCTCTTCCTCGCCACTATCAGCAACAATATTCAATACTGTGTAACAAAAAATCAAGTTGGCAAGTTGAAACACAAATAGTCGATAAGTTACTAGACGGTAATATCACAATCTCTGACGATTCCTGTAATTAAATCTAATTAATGGAATACATCTTGCAACCGACTGGATGACCGTGGCGGTAAACGTCATGGACTCACATTCGGGACGTCGTGGGTCCATTTTTTCTTACCAATTTTCTCATTAGCAAAGGCGAGTACCGAATCGGAATTTACTTTACATCTACTCTGAATGTTCCTCTCAGTTGTCTTATCTGTTTGAGTTGCAATAGGAGGAGTCCCAGCGTCGAGTTGGTCACTCACTAAGCAGTCGCTCTATGTCCTGTCTAACGTCTATTTAAGGTTTTGTCCCTTCCCTACAGGCACTGGATTTTTGAAAGGGGAAGTAAAATCATTATGAAAATAAACTAATATAATGGTAAATTGATAAATGTCATGTTTACCTTTGAGGGTCAATTATGATTACTTGATAAATATTCTCCTTATTCCCTCAATCTTTATACTTAGAATGAAAGACCCAACTACTTGGAATTAGTTTGAAAAATATGCATAAGGATTTATTGCGTTGAACAATATAAAATAGGCCTGTGTATGTAGTGATCACATGTAAGCCTAAAAAACCAATGATAAAATTTGTCAATAGGCTTAAACACATAGGCCTATTTTATATTGTTAAACTCTATTACTTGATCCAAGATGAGTACGGAGCAGAAGAAAACAACATACTTGCCATGACTAACTGTGTCCTGTCGTTTCATTGGTTAATAGCACCAGCGCATACTTCATGATAAGCTTGATGACAAGCTCAGTTAGATGTTTACTTCCATTCCGCGCACATCGTACAATTATTTATATATTATATAATTGTGAAAGTGAGTTGTTTGCTTACGTATTTATATCACAGGCTTACATGTTTTACAACATAATATATCTAGCAAACATGATTTCATTGTTTTTATCGTTGCCTTTGCAAATTTTTGAGTCTGAAGAAAAACAAGTGGCATAAGTTATTAAATGCAAGATATATTTTATAACACAATTAATTAATTCGTTGTACTTTTCATTCACATAATGGATGATGAAGTAGGCTACACCACATATTGTAAGTAAAAGTAATAGCCATAGCCTCTAATAATTTGTATTATAGAAGAAAATTGCGAGCAAGGGCCTTCAGAACTTACGTCGCCAATAAAGAAACATGCGAGAAAAAGGTTTGTCTAGCGGTGAGAAGATACAGATTTTAAACACATATAAAACATTAAAAGAAAACCCTGAAGTATCTGTGCAAGATTTACGATTGAAAGTGGCGTCGTCTGTGGGATGGTTTCAAGTACGGTTTTCAAAATCCGAGAAGAATACAGATCTACAGGAGGTGTCAAGTCATCGGTCAAAATTAAACCAAAACCAAAGACAAAAAACACTTGGCAGAATTGGGAATCGAACTCGGGACCCTTGGCGCTTAATATAAAAAAGGAAGTTCAATTGACTTTACTGTACAATGTAGTCGACTAAACAGTCTCAAAAACGATTTTATCGTGGATTTTTCAAAGTTATCCCAAGTAGTTGGGTATTTCAGTCTAAGTATAAAGATTGAGGGAATAAGGAAAATATTTATCAACTAATAATATGATGGTGATAATATCACAATATTAAACTATTATTATTCCAACGATTGATCTTCGAGTATTATGTTCACAAAATTTTAATATAAATAAATAAATAAATAAATAAAAGAAGCAATTTGACACAATGGATAATATGGGCAGCTTACATTTGGGAAGCCTGTTTTCAATCCCCGATGTAGAAGATTTGTGTTTTTCCTCCAATATGGCGGGTGGATGTGAGTTATCAACCCCCGACCTTTTCCATCATATCATCAATCATCATCCTAATGACCTAATTCATAAGGGATTTCTCATCAACATGGTCGTCTGTTCTGAGGTATTTCCCCCTTGCCAGATTCCTATGACCTGAAATCATCTGCGATTTGGAGAATTTCTTGGCAGCGGGTGACAGACTGGTACGGACTTACAACTCGGCTGCCGTTTCGGAGCTGTGACGTAATGTATTCAGCTGGACGGAATGATGATAGTAAATTGCTATACCGGGATGAAGTACTGATTAAAGGTTGGTGTACTTCGTGTTTTTTGGTACGGTGGCTAAGGAGACATATAGCTAAGTAGGCCACCCTTTCCGTATATTAAGTATGCTCCTCGTCCCACATTTGGTACACAATATGCCCACCGTGAAGTATAAGAACTAGGGGTTAGGCTATTCAACGTATCTTGCCATAACCTAAAATATTTAAATATTTAAATATTTAAACATATAAATATTTAAGAAATAGAACCACACAGGCTATAAGGAACGCAAAAATACGACACACTCACGGTCTCATAGACAACAGTCCCAAGACTTCTGAATTGTGGAAAAGCCTAAAAACCCTGGGATTAGGTAAATTAAGAAAAAATGGCGATGCGACCTCAATTCACCCAGTCGAACTTAATGAATATTTTACATCTTTCCAGACTGTGTCGATTGATGACCAGAGCAAACGAGATACGATTTATGAATTGCACAATATTGACGTGCCAATAAGAGAAAAGCTGTTCTTTAAAATGTAACTCCCACCGATGTTAAGAAGGCCCTGAATCGTATCAAATCTAACGCACAAGGAAGTGACAATATTAGCATAACCCTCATTCATAAAATTATCGACGTGATATTACCGACATTAACACATATCTTCAATGCTTTTCTAATGACATCAACTTACCCCAGACTATGGAAACAAGCAATTGTACGACCAATCCCTAAAAATGACACACCCACCCTCCCAAGTGATTACCGACCTACTGTCTCAAAAGCACTGGAACGGATCGTACAGAAACAAATGACTGACTACCTCAATGAATACCAAATTCTTGACCCTTACCAATCCGGATTTAGTAATGGACATAGCACTGCATCTGCACTACTTAACGTCACTGAAGACATACGCGAAGCCATCGACAAAAGTGAAATAACTGTGTTAACTCTCCTAAATTTCAGCAAGGCGTTCGACTCTGTAGACATTGACATACTTATTTTCAAACTCCGTTCAATACAGTTGTCTGAAAGCTGCATCCGCTGGTTTTATTCTTATCTTCGCGATCGCCAACAATGTGTGTTTACTTGCAGATCGTCTTCCTGGCGTCCCGTGAAGAGAGAAGTCCCCCAGGGATCAGTTCTCGGCCCTCTACTATTTTCATTATATGTTAACGACATTTCAACAGTACTCCGACACAGTAGACATCATCTCTATGCAAATGATAGGCAGATTTACATTCATACTAGGCCCGAAGCATTGCATGACGCTCTGACTCGACTAAATGACGATCTCAATGCTGTATCTAATTGGTGTAATAAATTTGGTCTCAAATTAAACCCAGATAAATCCCAGGCCATTAATATAGGCCATCAGAGATTACTCTCAAAATTAGAGAATATGAATCTGCAAGTTATGATTAACAATAAGTCAGTCCCTTACAGCTCTTCCGTAAAGAACTTAGGGCTCCATCTGGATCAAAATCTTAAATGGGTCACTCAGGTAACACAAGTGTGCAAGAAAGTATTTGCCACAATCCATTATTTGCAACGTCTGAAGTTCTGATTACCATTTTCTTTGAGGAAGTCCCTAATTGAAAGACTTGTAATGCCTCATTTTGATTATTGTGATGTCGTTTTATGTGACCTTAGTGAAAGCCTTGTCCTAAAGTTGCAGCGCGCGCATAATGCATGCATTCGCTTTGTGTGTACTTGTAATACCCGACTAGCTGAGCATGTCACACCGTCCCTTCTAAGATTATCATGGCTCCGTGTCTGTGAAAGACGATCTATGCACTCCCTTTCTCTTCTTTTTAAAATCTTCCAAACCTCAACTCCCCATTACCTGACTAATCGTATTCAGTATTTATCTTCAAATCACTCACTAAATACCAGATCACAACATGACTCTCTGCTTTCAATACCTATCCATAGAACATCCATATATTCCCGGTCTTTTACTGTAACTTCTGCACGTTCCTGGAATCTCCTTCCCTCCAGCATCAGGGTCTGCTGTACGCTGTCAACATTTAAAACTATGCTAAGCGAATATCTCTCCAAAAAACGCTAATTTTTTTTAGGTATCAAGCATTTGCGTTTAATTGTTTCTTGTATATTGTAGATCTAAGATAAGTTACTTATTTTCTTTTTCTCTCCAGTATAACACACTTTACTAAATTAGTTTTATTTCATGTAACATAGACTAAATTACCTACTGCAGGGGTGCCCCCCCCAAACGTCATGACTCACCCTCCAAACTTCATTGCTCACCCCCCTTACTTCATTGCTCACCCCCCAAACTTCATTGCTCACCCCCAAACTTCATTGCTCACCCCCAAACTTCATTGCTTACCCCCAAACTTCATTGCTCACCCCAACCCAATTGGCTGTCGAAAAGGGCGCCCATATGATATTGTCTAGAGGGGGCAATTTTTTTAATTCACTTATTTTTTGTCGCTTTAACTTCTTGGGCCACTTTGTAACATGATATTAATAATATAATAAGTGCAACAATGACGTAGCCAGAAAATAATTGCGGGGAGGGTCGGAAGTGCCGGGAGAGTTTGGAATACCCCCCAAAAAGGAGGTCGGGGGTCCATCCCCAGAAAATTTTTAAATATTGAACTAATGAAAATAACATTTTACGCTATTTTAGCACAGAAAAACTAGTTAGGAAATTTGTTTGCCATACTCTAAGACATGCCAATGTAAACAAGAAAATGTTACCTAAGTCGGGTGTCCACCCCCGGGAAATTTTTAAATGTTGGACTAATGAAAATCACATTTTACGCAATTTTAGCACTGAAAAACTAGTTAGCAAATTTGTTTACCATACTCAAAGACATGCCAATGTAAACAAGAAAATGTTACCTAAGTCGGGTGTCCACCCCGGGAAATTTTTAAATATTGAAGTAATGAAAATCACATTTTACGCTATTTTAGCACTGAAAAACTAGTTATGAAAACCATACTCTAAGACATGCCAATGTACATAAGAAATCATTACCTAAGTGGGGGTCCACCCCCGGAAAATTTTTAAATATTGAATTAATGAAAATCACATTTTACGCTATTTTAGCACTAAAAAACTAGTTAGGAAATTTGTTTGCCATACTCGAAGACATGCCAATGTAAACAAGAAAATGGTACCTAAGTCGAGTGTCCACCCCCGGGAAATTTTTAAATGTTGAACTAATGAAAATCACATTTTACGCAATTTTAGCACTGAAAAACTAGTTAGCTAATTTGTTTACTATACTCTAAGACATGGCAACTTAAACAAGAAATTGTTACCTAAGTTATAATACTTATTACTATTTATAAGGAAAGTTGAATAACACATGGAACAGTGGACATAATAGGCCTACGCATTATGTTATGAAAAGAAAATAACTGCTATATCATATTTGACACACCAACAAATCTTGTTTAATTAAATAATTTTTTTTTTAAATACAAATATAGAATTTTAGGTTTTGACTTTTGGGGGTCCTAACCCCCTGAACCCCCCTTTCCTAATCCACTGTGGATTCTGCTTCCATGTTGTCGATTTGGTAAAACTTCTGCAATTCAAGTAATTGTCTTAAAAGAAAAACACCTGACTATAATAATTATTAATATACATATTTTTCCTTGCGCCCCCCCCCCCGCCCCCGGGTATGGGCGCCCATGGCTGTCGAAATTCTTCATCTTTATCTTTATAAAGAATTAGAAGAGACCTTTTGAAGTTATAGAACTTGGCAGTTTTTATTTTTAACATATAAAACTCTAATTTTGCAACAATTTTCAACCCCCCCCCCAGAAAATTCAGAATTGATAATATTTTGCCCCCCCCCCAGAAATTTTAATGACGCAGTCTGCGTCTTAACCCCCTCCCCTGTGGGCACCCCTGCCTACTGTATATGTATGTAGTGTATTATTATTACTTACAGAACTATGTTAGCGTATTTGTTTGTTTCTTCTTTTCTGTCTCTGGTTGTGTGTAAGAGAAGGCCCTAAGGCCTTAACTCTGCCAGATTAAATAAAGATTTGTTATTATTATTATTAAATTAGTGCATTTAGGTTGTCAAATTTCCCCTAATAAAACAATATACCAATATTATTGTAATGTTTTATGTCTATAACGCACTCCTGAAAAAAAAATATTTACCTAACATAAAACCTTACTCAAATATTAAAATATCTTAACGTTGTAAATGTGAAGGTTGAGCTTGTTTTAGTGCTGTCAGTTTCGCGAAATTTGGATCAATGAAAAATACTGTAAATCTGTAATTTTAACCGCCAATCAATATTAGCAACTTTTAACATCACCAACACCAAAAGACATAAGAATGTAACATCAATAGGCCTACATCACAGCTATAGTTTAGTCCAGGGGCGGATTCAAAATTTATTTTTAGAAGAGCACAAGTTATCATGTTAACTACGCAATCAGTTTTCTGACTAAATAAAACAGTTATATCTTCACAAGGACTGATATTGTAATAAAAGAAATTTAGAATAATGAAGTAACTTTCAGTCATATTTTCACATACTACAGGATGTATGAAAGACAGAATAAGTCATACTGTTACACACATTGTAGATTATATCAAGTCAAGTCTCCTCCTAATTTTCGGCAGAAGATTTCTAGAACTTCTGTGGTGAAAGCGATTGCGATAGCCGTCACGGTGGCTCATGCTTAGCTCGTAGGCCTGGCATGCTAGCGGTCCCGAGTTCAAATCTCGGGGCCGGCGGGCGTGTCATTTGTGGTGGACAAAGCCGTGACCTTCGGGGGTTTTTCTCGGGGATCCTCCCGTTTCCCTCTTCATTCATTCCACCAACACTCTCCACTTCAACTTTCTTTCCCCCCTCATTATCATCCCGTTCCCCTTTACTGGTTTTCGGGCCAGCTCCTGCTGCAGACTCTGCTGCGCCAGCTCCTGCTGCAGACTCTGCTGCGGGCCTCCCCCGTCCTGCCCCGTTGCTTGTGGTCAAGAGTTGCTGGTGGTGTCTCGTGCCTTTGGGGCTCTCAGAGGGACCCTGGCACGTCATGGTGTGCCGCGCCTATGGGGCTCTTGTAGGAGGGACCCTGGGTACGGTGCACGTGGAGTGGTACCTGGTCTTAGCTGGATGTAGGGGAGCTCCGGGGGGGCTGGTGGTGGAGTCTGTTGACAGGGGGGCCTTAGGGTGTGCACATCATTCCGTCTCCTAGGGGGTGCAAAAAGGGCCCGCCTATGTGGCCTACTTGCGCGAAGCCGTCAGGGCTCAGCCCCTGAACCATACCATACCTGTTAAAGGTGTCGCGCAGTGGTGGAAATGGAAAGTTTCAATTCTTAATAATATCTCACTAATCTGCCCGTCTTATTACATGGATTCTGGAATTTCAAGAAGAGGTGGAGGATGCCATTAGAATTTGGCTACTTGAATGAATGTTTGTTTCATGAACTGTTAGTAGAGAGTCGGTCATTTTGACCACAGCGCGACTATTAATGAAGACTTGAAACTGGTGAAAGAAAGAAAGGTTTTAAGAGGGGGTGGTTTTGCTCTATGCTTGTACCCAACTTACGGTCGTTGGGCTAAGATAATTTACGAATTTTTTTATAAAATGAGAACTGGTAAGTTAAATCGGCATCCATCATGGACCGCTTTCAATGTTCCCACTCAAGTGTCCGCGGACTGTAGGTTGGGAATCGCTGGCCCACACCTTAAATCGAAAATAATCACAAATCACAATGCTCCACATTTTAATAATAAGCTTACTGAAACTCCACTTGCACATTTTTGTGTTGGTTAAACTTTCATTTTTTTTTTAAACATGGCACCGTATAACAAATTTGAATTATGATTTTTTAACTGTCCCTCCTGCAATCTTGGATGCCGATTCATAAGTAGGCCTACCGTAGGATTTTGGAGTTAAGGCACTAAAAATACATTTAAAAAAGTAAAAATTGGGTATTAAACGGCATTGAACTTATATTGCGCAAGGAAGTCGTATATGAAAAATAGCTCTAACACAATTACAATCGAAAAATTGAATTTTAGGTCTTTTTAATCAGTATCATAATCACAGCAAAATTAAACATTCTTTTACTTTCTTTCTTTTTTATTTAGAATGCTACAATTAAAATAATACAATAAAACCAATACCATGAAGCCAGTTCGATGGAAAAGGGGAACAATTGAAGAATTAATTTTTATGAAAAAGTGTTTAAAATTATAAAATCCAAAGTTATAATTTATCTATAAGATTACACAACATACAAAATACACAAAGAAATTAAATGAACTTGGCAAACAGGAAACAGACAAGGGCTATATCGTAAGCAAAATTAACAGGGAAGAAGAATAATAGATTTTGTCTCGCTTTAAAGAACCATTAACTCTTGTGAATAATTTTAATTTACGATCTGTTTTCTACTGGAATAGTAACTAGCCGGTCATCTAGAGTACCTGAGCAATACAATATACAGTAGAAGAATCCGAGTCACTGTGTGTCTCCCTTGTGCCTCACGTAACAAGGATTATCAAAGCGTACAGCCATTCATGTTTCTTTCTCTCTCTCTGTCTCTCTCTCCCTCTCCTTCCTCTCTCCCTCTCCTTCCTCTCTCCCTCTCCTACTCTCTCATTCCCCTCCCTCCCTCCCCATCCTCCTCTCCATCTCCTCCTCTTTCTCTCTCCCTCTATCTTTCCCTCTCTCTCTCTTTCTCTTCCCCTCTCTCTCTCTCTCTCTCCCTCTGTCTCTCTCTCGAGCCAGGGTAGTTCAATCCAGTGATCGGCCTGAATGTTCTCTAACTACCAATCCATTGAAGACCCTTTGATAATTTCAATATACTTTAATATACTTTATCACAAAATGGGACCTTAGTTTCTTTCGGAGATACCAAAATGTACCGACATTATCTGCTGACAAAATTACCCAAAGGATCGAATCTCGGTGGATCCAAGAGGAATTTGTGGTGTACAAATTGAGTTCGGGGCAAATTTTCTCGGGGTGCTCCTGTTTCCCGTGCCATATCATTCCACCAGAGCCCCATTCATCATACTATGACCATTGGTTGCCTAAAAGAATTATTATTAAAATTACCCGAAGGGGTGAGCACCTTATGAGGTGTTTAGGAAGACCTCTTTGCGAATGTAGCTTATCAGTAGTGCAATAACATGCTTATATGTATCATATTCCTTTCGCTACCTCGCCATAACCATGTAATAAATAATTCAAGTAGGAAAAGAACTGCAATTTGGTGCCACAAAATCACAGTGACAGGACTGATACATATATACACCAATCTTTGGTTTGGATCAATAATGTGCAAGAATTTGTTTAAAATCCCCCAATCATAGTGTTGTATTTCGATCACATATGCCACCCTTCTTATCGATGGGCAATTATTACCTTTTACTGGCCACTACCAGTTACAAGTAGATGTGGATTTCGAGATCTCCGAGACTTTCGAGAAACCTGTTTTCTACTGTTCGCGAATTCCAGCAGCACTGGCAACAGTGGAGAAATAACATGAAAGGGAGGAAAGTTCACAGGTAAAACCTGTGGAGCCATTTCATCGCACTGTGGTTGAAGGCATCAATGGCGTGTGACAAGTCTCGAAACCCGCAAAAAGTTGAGTCATTGAGTCCTTTTTATAAAATGTTTCTAGTATTTCTAATTGGAATACTAGCAGAGGAGCAAAGTAGACTTAGGTCCATATAGTAAGTGCTTTCTGATCGGTTTACGGGCGTTCTAGCATTTTTGAATGGCAGAAGTTGCTAAGAAGTTAGCATAGCAGTACATGCTAATATGATTCTCGCTGCACTGAGAGCATTATGTTTTTGGGGCTAAAGAAAACAAGTCAGATAAAAGAAAGTTATAGGCCTACGTCTCTCGTAAATATCTTTTACGGAGGTCAAGGTCAACAGGTGAATCGAGGGCTTTATGGCAATTTCACTTTCGTCTTGAGAAAGATCTGGTAACAGCATAGCCGTCATAGTACAATTATAGTGCTATACGTCACTAAGCTCATAGGTCTATTCATCTTTTGTTGGAAACTGGATGGGATTAAGATCACACAAACATCCCGATAGCAATAATTTCCCTATTTACCCCACTCTCCGTCGAATCCTCCAAAACATTCATTTTTTTAATACCAGGTTCAGAATCACAACAGGTATAAGCCCATGGATTAACAACATAGTTTACGTTGGTTAGTTAGTTGGTTGATTCATTGATGGCTGTTAAAGTTACTTAACGACTGGGATGTACTGCAACCTAGATCTCTGACCGTAGCCATTGTGCTTTAATTTTATCCCGCAGGAGTTCTCTTGCATTCCTGTAATTTTACAAATGTGAGGCCTGGGCCGGGATCGAACCCATGGCCTTGTCCACAATTGCACAATAGGCTATAAGCAGTAACTGATGTATTTAAAACCCTGAAGCACAGGCGGTTTAGAGAAACAGTCCCTTATTTTATCTTTAATAATGTCACTTCATCAACATTTCAGTGACCAGTCTCCTTGTTGGTTCAGGCGAACAGTTCTTGCTATGATTGGCGAAACAAAGTTAGTTTGCTTCTGAAGTTAGTGTATGATGAGGTGGTAATCCCATTAGTAAATATTCAGTGGCACTCTTGAAGTTAATTTGTGTAATGTAACTGCTACATACAGCACTTTATTTTACAGATATCCATGCACTAACGATCTGAACGTCATTTCTCGTTTCTTTATTTTTAATCTTTCAATTACATAGTTTTCTGCATTTGTCTCAAAAGTACTATATCAAGCTTTTTAAATTTATAAATTCCCTTAAATGTTATTCTGTATACCCTACGAGCTTATTGTAGGTCAGATATCTAAATAAAATAACAAGAAAAATTGATCAGGAATTGATCCAGTCGGTAAAATCAAGTACACCCACGATTTCCGTCTGTTGCTATCCAGCACATATTATGTCCATGACATACTTTACGGATTTTATGAAGCTGATTTCAATTTAAAATGCATAATAATCAACTGAGTCGCCACGAAGCTAATGCTATGATAGTGTGCTCTTACTGTGTGGGTTTGTTTGTGACGAGATTTGGCATCGATCCTCGTTGGATGACGCACTACAATACTGCGTCCTATTTCAAGCAAAGTCGCTCACTTTCCTTCGTAGAATTAAAGGCTAACTGTATCATTGTTAAATGTGGCAACACTTGACTCATCCACTTCGTGATTTAAAGATAAAATCGATAAATTTAGGCCTGTTGTCAGAGGCGTAACGTAGAGTAATTTTTTCGTGGGGAGAGGAAAATTTATAAAATAACTAGCGTGTGCCCGCGGCTTCGCACGCGATAATTATTTCAAAAATTAAAAATTAAGAGCATAATAGTTAAATCATTATATTTATTAACACCAAAATGACGTGGACTACATACCACGATTAGATAGCGTCGCCTGGTAAAAGCGACCTCAGATTCGAGTTCCCTGGCCCAGAAAACCCCTGCATAGTGAGTTTCGTCCAAGTCGAACAATGTTTGACCATATTTAGGCCTATATTGAATATCCCTCTTCCGTGTAGGTTGAAAATTTCATACGTTTGTGGGACTTGATATTCTAAACAAATGAATCGTCAAGGATGGACCTACAAAATCAAGCGATCGCCCGCGATAATTATTTCAGAAATTAAAAATTAAGAGCATAATAGTTAAATCATTATATTTATTAACACCTAAATCACGTGAATTACATACCACGATTAGATAGCGTCGCCTGGTAAAAGCGACCTCAGATTCGAGGTACTTGGCCCAGAAAACCCCTGTATAGTGAGTTTCGTCCAAATCGAACAACGTTGGACCCCATTTAGGCGTCGCGTGGTAAAAGCGACCTCAGATTCGAGGTACTTGGCCCAGAAAACCCCTGTATAGTGAGTTTCGTCCAAATCGGACAACGTTTGACCATATTTAGGCCTATATTGATTATCCCTCTTATAATAATAATAATAATAATAATAATAATAATAATAATAATAATAATAATAATAATAATAATAAAATCAGGTAAACTGATATAACAAAGTGCCAGTATGTTTTGTTTAATCAGTTATGATTGCAGTTATGATATGCAGAATATAAAAAAAAAGTCAAATTGGCCGGTTTCGGGATTTGAGCCATGGAACTCCAGAATGTGACGCCAAGACGTTACCATCTCAGCCACCTGGGTCAGTTATGGGATAAGCGCATTTAAAGCAATAGTGTTGTCATAGCTAACTGTATTTTAATTGCCAAAGCCTTACAAATCACAGTAAAACAAAAGGTTATGTTGTCAAGATAACTGATTTTCATTTTTTCAAATAAATTCTTTCGAATACGTATATTACCATAAAATAGGCACTAAATTGAGCATAACTCCGAAACAGGTCAACCGATTTTATGCAGTATCAATAGACGTCTTCCCATGGGCATTATAAATGTGTATACCAAGTTTCATAAAAATCCGGTAAAGTGTATTTGAGTTACCGCGTCTTTAAAATAGACACTAAATTGGGTTTTACTACGGTATCGGTCTACCGATTTGGTCCAATATCAGTAGACTTCTTCCCATGTACATTATAAATGGGTATACACAGTTTCAAGAAAATCCAATAAAGCATATTTGAGTTATCGCGACTTCTTATATATTAACATAAAATGCACTAAATTGGGCATTATTCTGGTACTGGCCAACCGATTTGGTCGAATATCAATAGACGTCTTTCCATGGATATTATAAATGCGTGTACGAAGTTTCATAAAAATCCGAAAAAGCGTATTCGAATTATTGCGCCTTTAAAATATACACTAAATTGGGTTTTACTCCGGTACCGGTCAACAGATTAGGTTCAAATTCAATAGGGCACTTTTCATGGGCGTCATAAATGGGTATACCAAGTTTCGTGGCAATCGGATACAGCGTATTTGAGCTATGGCGCCTTTCTAATATAATCTATTAAAATAGGCACTAAATTGGGCATTACTCCGGTACCGGTGAACCGATTTGGTTCAATATCAATAGGGTTCTTCCCATGGACATTATAAATGTGTTTTCAAAGTTTCATGAAAATCCAAAAAAGCATATTTGAGTTATGGTGCGTACAGACACACGGACAGACAGACGGACAGACAGACAGACGGACAGACAGACAGACGGACAGACAGACGGACAGACATTTTTTCGTCCACCACACAATCTCATAAAGTACCATACTGGCACTTAATAATAATCCTCTTCGGTATTGGTTGAAAATTTCATATATCTGCGTGCCTTGACATGATAAACAAATGAGTCGACCAGCGTGAGCTACAACATTCAAGCGATCGTAATGGTTTTATGACAAAAATAGCCAAAGCCTACTGTAATTGATTTGACATTGAAATGTGTAACTGAAAATTGATGCTTCGAAAACGCTAAAATACACGTTTTCTGCCCGTTTTTCATTCATAACTCAATAACGAAAGCAAAAACTAAAAATGTAATATGCCGAAAACCTTCCCGGGAATGTACTCAACAACTTCCCAAAGTTTCATGGCGATCGGATGAATGGTGTAGTAATGCATAAAGGACACACACACAGACACACAGACACACATACATTCATTTATATATATATATATAGATTTCATGACCCAGAACTATAATACGAGGGTAAGTCAATAAGTATCCACACTTTTTGTTTAATCTTTTGTAGGTTGGCTGTTGCTCGCGCACGTCGACATATTGTTCATTTCTCTCCGCTTGTGGAATGTTTGACTTTTATGATTCCACTGGGGGTTGCGCCGTTGCATATTAAACATGGCTGCAACGCTCTGTGTTTGCACCAAAGAAGAACAGCGTGCAGTGATTTATTTTTTGTCGTCGTCTGAAGATGTACCAGGAGTCGAAATCCATCGAAGACTTTCCCCACAATATGGGGGATTGTTTTACTACAGCGAAGCGTATGCGAATGGATTGAAAAGTTCAAAAATGACAGGACAAGTGTGAAAGACGGGGAAATAACAGGACGCCCATCCACAACCACTAGTGACGCCAGCAATGAGCAAGTGCGTATCATGATTCAGACAAACCGAAGAGTGATTGTCGATAAAGTGCAAACCATATGCAAGGAACCATATGCAACCATGTGAAAGAAGCGGTACATACGTGGCTTGCTACTCAGACGAAAAACTTTTATTTTCTGAGGACATCAGGAAGCTTGTGCAACGATGGAACAAGTGCATCAGCTTGCTATACAAGTTGTAACAAAAATGTAGGCCAAAACTGGGAAAACATTCCTTGCGTATAGAGGGTTAAATGTTATGTGAACATGACTCCGAAAATGCTTTATTTCTTTGTTAGAGCCTTTTCTCTACACCTGCAACACTCAGCAGAATAGGCTACTCGAAACAGAATATTGTGGAAAACTGAACATCATATAAAATGGTGTTCAAAAAGAGAACTGTGGATAACAGAACATCAAATGAAATGTTCAAAATATCCTCCGTTAACACGGATACATCCGTCAACCCGCCTTGCCGTCGCATAGACTCCCTAATGCGCTGATGTAAACTATGTATCCCTAGAGTATCTCGTATTATCTGGCAGTCTTGCAGAATACAAGCAGGATATTCTCTACATCTTGCACCGGTGTTACATACAAAAGAGATTTGAAATGCTCCCACAAACAAAAATCTAGTGGATTCAGGCCAGGCGAGCGTGGAGGCCAGGGGATTGATCCATTTACGGAACCGTCTATTCAGAAACTGACGGACAGAGATGCCGAAACGAGGAGGAGCTCCATCGGGCATGAAGTACATATCTCGTCGTATTCGTAATGTCACATGTTTCAACAGGACAGGTAGGCCTAATCGGTTTTTCTGAAAGCTCTGACCTTCGTCCACTAAAACGATGTAGCAGTGTGTCAAGGTTTGTCAGTGCATACGTTCCTACCAAACAGTCACTAATAATGTCGGCCCGGAGTTGTAGATAAAGGCATTTTCGGACACATGTTTATATAACATAGGCTAATTTCTCCCTCTATATGCAGGGAATGATTCCACTATGTTTTCGTTTATCTTTTTGTTACACCTTGTACTGTATCTTTGTGACCCTAAATGATTGAATAGTCTGATTAGGCTGATTCTAACATAAATTATTATTGGGTGTATTGATGAATAAAATGAAACGAGAGTGACAACTTTAACTACTACGCATACAATTTTAGTATTTTACTTCACGATATCACTTTAAAGAAAATTTTCCATAAAGAAAAAAAAAATTATAAATTACTCCACAATGGTATATATTGTATATATATATATATATATATATATAAATTTCACTCATCTCCTCCCTGCTTTCTTTTATAAAGAAATTTGGTGAATTTGCCTCAAAAATTGATTTTATTAAATAAAGTATGAACCTTAATTAATAAACTTCTACTCCTTCAAACTCTTTAAGACAATTTATAACATCAGAAGGGGAACGTTCCTAATTAGGTTCCGCTCATTAGGAGTGGGAATAACCTCACACTCACATTGGCTAGGCCTGGGATTTGAACCCCAACCCGTGACATTGCCACTTCTGCCAACTAATTCAGTTTGAAATTACTGTGGATAAATACTGCATACTTAATATTCAGCAAAGATCTTCTTCCTTTTGTATGTAAACAATATGATTTCCAAAATGATACTTCCTGTCACTAAATATGTCACATTAAATAATGGTTTTTCCCTTTCCTTCTATTTTCTTGTTACTGTCCAGTGTCCACCTAAATAAGTACTAGGCCTATGCTACATTAAGAACACCCACACACAAAAATCTGGCTATATAACTTGCCGGCTGTAAAGATAAACATGCAAAAACTTCGTCTTTAGCAATCAGTATAATTTCAACTCAGCAGCTAGCCAAATAAGGTCAGCATATTGAGAAGTAGTGAACCAAACATCTGATTGGCGAACAACATGAAGGTCAATACATTCATGTTCGCGGAATAGAATTACGCTTAAGTAATATATATATATATATATATATATATATATATATATATATAGTAATATATATATATATATATATATATAGATATATATAGATATAGATATAGATATAGATATAGATATATATAGATATATAGATATATAAGCATATATTACTATATATATGTGTGTGTATGTGTGTATTTATACAAATCCAGTTGTTTGCTCAGGGAAACATGTAGGCCTACTTCAATTCGTGTTCTGGGTACAACCTAGAAAGGTTTATTTAAAAAAATTAATTAAAAAAATAAAAGGATGAACTGCCTGAGGCAGAAATAATTCCACCAGCTGCTACGAATCATTCTCAAGGTGTACAGAGTAATTCAAAAGAACGCAAATGAGATCTATTCTTGGCTTCTGATGTATTATGCCGAAAATTATCACATTAACTAACAAGGTAGTCATTTAGTTTCTATTGAAGCGTTTTACCTGTAAGTTCTTTGAAAGTTATGGTAAATAGTTTTCATTTTCTCTAGTTTAAGTAGCTGTTTTCCAATTAAAAACGTTCTGCAGCAAAGGAGATATATAACAGAGACCTCCTACATGTATGAAATAAACATTCTATTCTAGGCCTATATAATATTAGCATAAAATGTCATGGTTACCGGTATTTTAAATAATTGAATAGTAGAGTCCCGCAAACTCGGCACTCGATAACCCGCCAGTTCGGGTTACTCGGCACACTTGAAGGGGGAAATTACAATTTTGGCAAGATCTGAGGTAAACTATTTTGTTATAATTTATTGACCCATAATTTTTGTTTCATTGATAATTCCTATATCCGTGTTAACATGTTTTATAAAGGTTTTAACGGAGATCGTTAAATTTGAGACCAATAAACACTTTTCTAATTTTCGGAATAACGGTTTAAATTTTCAAGCCCTTATTCCCGATAACTCAATATTTTGGAAACTCATCGTCCTCTCGGTCCATATTAGGACGAGTTTGCGGGATTCTACTGACGGCCTAATAATGGTTAGTAAATTCCACGTGACTAAGGTTCCGAAGGTTTGGATACGATCCTCGGTAGCCCCGGATATTTCTGACGTAGAAAGGTCTGAAGCGGGGTGCACTCAGCCTCGTGACCCAACTGAGAAGCTACTTGATAAAGAAGTAGCGACTCCGGTCAATAAAGCCATTAGTAACGGCCGTGGAAGTCGGTATGTTCACCATATGCGCCCAATACTGCCATCATCTACCTTTAGTAGACGACGCAGAGATCGAACGGTAGGCCTAGTCCCACAAAAGATGTAGAGCCACAGAATTCAGTTTTTAGTTTAATTTTTAAATTCCAGGCACTGTAAAAATTAGAGATCTTAATGAGAACTAGTGTTAAGAGATTTTTCAAGCCGTCCAGAATTTCCACTGATTTGAATAACTGGCATTGTTCAAGTTGCAATGCTTCGCCGGATTTTATCTCACTCATCACTTGTCAGGCTTCTCTCAGGAACTCCTGCAAAATTATTAAACATATCCGTGTAATACCACCTAGTTATCACAACGCGTTCGTTTTAATGAATTCTTGACGACATAAAATCGAAAGATTTAGTTTATTAATATGTATAGACTGATTATAAAAAGTACTATTCAAATACGAACAGCAGTGCATAATAAAGAGTTGGATACGTAAGTCCTTGTTGCAATGCAATGATTTGGTGACGTCACAACTGGGTTACCTTGTACTAGAGTGACGTAGAAAACGTGTGGGTGCCTGTAGAAAGGTGTGGTCTTCAGACCTCATCACGAGGAGACCTAAGTACACTGACCACTTCCATTACTGCAAAACGTTGAAGGCATTCAATAAGAACATTCTCTATGCCAGAAGTGAAGTTAAACCACGTGACTATCGCTTCAAATAGATGAAAAATTATTTTGAAGAAGATAGAAAATAATTCTAAGAGATATGTACTTTTCACGACAGCACAAATTGTTTCACCTACCGCAGAGATCAAAATTATACTTCACATTTCGCCTCTACGGAGTGCTTCAGAAAAATGTATACACTCTTTGAAGTGTCATAGAAAATCTATTTTCCGTTCTACAAGGTTAAATTTCTGGAAATGGAAAGCTTAAAGTCCAATTTGAAAAATACATTACTTTCTGATGAAAATGTGATTATTCAAATGTTCAAAATGGTGGCCTTCAGCATCAATACATTTCTGAGTTACGAGTCACCACTGATTCCGTACATCGTACCAAAGTGCCCAATGAGATTTCTGCGCACACCGCTTGAATCTCATTCCAAAGTGTGTCTAAGTTACGTTGTTTACGTTTGTACACACCTTTTACTGTGCCCCTTAAGAAGAAATCCAGCGGCGTTAGGTCTGGAGAGCATACAGGAAACTCGATTGGCTCCCTGCGTCCTATCACTGCCTTGGTAAATTTCGGTTCAGGTATGCTCGTACGTCCATTGACAGTGTGGCGGAGCACCATCTTGTTGGTAATAAAACCGGATAATGCACGAATGGCAGGGAATATGAAATGAGCAAGCATTGTTTGGTACTTTTCATTGTTGGATGATAATGGCACGTTTGTTGGACGATTGTTGAATCTATTCTGCTGCAATCTGTTGAAGAAATATAACATTACTTTCTCCCAGAATTTGAACCTTGTAGAACGGGAAATAAATTTTCTATAACAGTTCAAACTGTGTATAGATTTTTCTGAAACACTCTGTATTTATGGTCCTTGTCTTTGATTTCAGTTTCAGTTGCTCTTGCATCCTTTCCCCCGGATTTTACGTTTAACTTGTAGCTTTCTTGTGAAAAAGGTTTGAGCTGCCAGTGTAACATTTTTTCGAATTATCTTTTTGTTGTGATTTTAAACCTGTGCAGCAGATTAAAGTTTTTCGTAGAAGTTGCTTCTCTGTAATTCAGTTATTCGTCCATACTCATGTTATGCCAATGCAAAAACTTGGCCTGATAAGATTTGTACTAACTTATTTAATTTCATAAAGGAGAAATTACATAGTCATTGGAAAATGTATCGGGGAATGAGTAACCCACATTTTTTTTTGGGGGGGGGGGTCACCTTGTATATCTACAAACAGATATTCCACTTCCATGTTAGCTGTAGTTATATTGACACAAATATAAAAAAATCTGTGTCCATAATATTTTGCTGGTAAAGAGTATAATAATAATAATAATACTAGACATATTAGACATATTAATAATAATATTAGACAGAAAACATCAGAATGCTTTACATTACAAAGTAGTTATAGAAAGTCTGCAAGGGATGGTTTGTTGGAGTTAGCTCAGAATAGGGTTGAATGGCGGGCTAAGCACGGCAAAGAATCTCCAGGTTCCATAAAATAGAGAATATTCCATTAGCTTGCTTAGGAGTTGTCTATTGCCAATGGGTGAGTAAGTAAGATGAACTTAATTTATGACTGAACTGGTCAGGAAATATTTATATTACACATACGAATTGGAGATTTGTGTGGTGGAATTTCATAGCACAGAATTATATAAAGGTAGGCTAAGTACAAATATTTTTTATACCTTTGTATTGCGTTTCATCCGCTTTATAGGTTGTTCCTAATGTGGTCTGTTTTCCACCAAGTTAGTGATGTGTCCAATACTAGATATGGCTGTCATAAATAGTGGTATCTGTTGTTACTTATTAAAACTACCTGTAATATCTGTAAAAGTTCAAGCAATGTTTGATCAGAGTTTCTGGACGGATATAAAAAGCAAAATGAATAATTCTAAATATATTCGCATGACTGATGTAAGCGTTACGTAATATCCTTCCTCGAGGCAAAATCCTGGAATCCATTTAATGGGTTGGTTTGGTTTCCGACATTGCTCTACTAGTTTCACATAAGATCGTTTTAAATATTTTAAAAAATAAATACTTTAAATTGAATACCAAACATTTACGTTTATGTTCTGAGACAGTCCTATATATAATAAATTCATCTTTCGTCATCAAAGACACATTTAAAATTCCAGCGGCGTAGTAGATAATAGTGCTGGTCTAAATTACAATAACTTATGTTTGCACATCTCATGCTTCATGCATACTATAAAAATAAAAATTTGCATCCCTAGAAAAGAATTAAGAAACTCGGATGACTTAATTAGCTCTACTTCCATGTTCACTCCTGACTGTTTGTAAACACACTGCCCAGCTTCCGCATTCCGCAGCCGGTAGTTTGCTATCGGTGGAACACATTGGGGCAAGTTTGGGACTACTGTCAGCTCAGATGGGTAACTTTTCTTGTAAAGGGTGACCGACGGGAACCGGACGTTTTTTAAATGAACAGTACTCGCTTGTTTTTGTACCAAGAAGCTATTTTATTACACAATAATATTTGGAATTACATCCCATTTCAAATGCATCTTATGAATGGAAGATAATGCAGGAATCAATCCTTTGCAGAAAAACCGTGTTTAAGCGGTCCAGCATCTCGCGATCATTTGCTGCCACTTCCTGCCTGATTGCCTCCTTCAGATCGGCCAAAGTGCGTGGTCTATGAGAATAGACACGTGATTTCAGAAATCCCCACACAAAAAAAAGTCGCAAGTGCTTAAATCAGGGGACCTCGGAGGCCACGGGATATCGCCGAAACATGAAATAACCCTTCCAGGAAACATGCGACGAACCAAGTCCATTGAAGCACGTGCAGTTTGAGGGGTGGCACCATCTTGCTGAAAAAACAAATTTTCATTGTAGTGTAGACGTCGTCTTGACTTGAATCCTGCATTCAAGCAAGTGGACACCACCTGTCTGACATTATCTTCCATTCATAAGATGCATTTCAAATGGCTTGTAATTCCGAATATTATTGTGTAATAAAATAGCTTCTTGGTACAAAAACAAGCGAGTACTGTTCATTTAAAAAACGTCCGGTTCCCGTCGGTCACCCTTTACATTATAACTACTTTTTAAAAAGGATTATGTTAATATGTCTAACAGTATATTCTTTAATAATAGTTATAATTAAATATATATTTTTTTATATTCTGAACACAGGTGGTCAGCCGCGGATGGCGGCCAGACGTCCATTTATCATGGATACAAAAAATAATTATGATAATGCATTATAGTCCAGTCACCAGGTACTGAAAATTGGGGTTGCCTGGAAAAAGGTCCGAAGTTAATAATTTTTTAATATGTTATATATGGGTATTCTGTGGTGTAGAATCAAAGTTTTCCAATTCGAGAACCCTGTGCGAACTTCAGGGCGGCCGAAAAACCCTAAAATTTTGTGGCTTTTTTCAGTGTTTTCCTTATGACTCCTAAACAACACGTTTCAGTCCAAAACATTCCATTACAAAAGTTAAAGAGCATAACATTTCCTATTATTTTCACTGTTTACACGTTTTCTAGAACCAAATATGTACCGAGATATGGCGCTTCAAAGTTTTGAAAAAATTTCAAAATATCGAAAAACTGCGAAAAATGCAGCATTTTCCCTAGTAACTTTCATCTTTAAACATTTCTGTATGAATACCGTTCAATAACCTACAGAATAGAAATCCCATCCTTAAAGAGATGTTCATTTAAGAATAAATACGCAATTATCGTTGTATAAAAATGTATTTTATAAATAATTATACTACATGTGGATGCATTGACTAAGTAGAAAATGTGTAAATTATTACAAATTATCCATTAAAATTGATTCATAAAAGCCTTGACCTCTTTGCTCCCGATGGTAAATCGGCATCATCTCTCAGTAATTCCTCCTGAGCAATGATCTCATCGATGATGTCCTCCTCGTCGTCGCACTCAATGTCCGTGTCTCCCTCGCTGATGTTGGTCTCAGGCGAATTTTCTCAAGCATTTCCTGCACAATTTTTGCAGATGGCTGAGTACAGGAGTCCTGGGTTTTTTTGCAGCTGCAAGCCCCGGTGCTACACCCTTTCGTGCTCTTGCATTATAACATGTATAGTGCAGTTACTCATTGGATGGCCAGTCGGCTTCAAAGGTTTCGGTGTTTCTTTATGTTAATTGATCTGACTAAATCGGTCTTGGGCTTCCGCTATCCAAAACGAAAGCAACGTTGCAATATTCTCTCATTGTTATCACTGACCTCAGTTCTTCCTTCGCTTTATTCAATTCACACGTGTTATTGTTTACTGTAACTTGATCTTGCAACAACGCATTCACTCCACGCGGAGTAGACGAGTAGCTGTCAAAATCGCCACAGGAAATTCTTAGATTTTGATTGGCTGGGGTAACTAGCTGATTGGTGCGGTAAAACAAAGAACATGGGTTGAGCTGTCCGCAAACTTTTCCTCCTAACGAAAGGAAGCCGCCTGGGTATGCAATGAGTAACTGGACTTTACAACAACTTTTCTTGAGCAGCATCCATGTTCATTGTTATGGGGATCAGCCCTCGTTTCGTTAAATTGACAGTATCTTTTCGTAGTCAAGCCACGACTGCATTTGCACATAGGTATGAAAAGAATGGTACTGGGCAGCATCTTGTGCAGGGGGAAATCTGTGCAAGGTTGTATTTGGATTTGCCACGGAGTTGGAAAATATTCGGTAGCGAAGATCGTCCAGAGTATCTGTGTCCATGTTTCCACCGAACAGTCATTGTGGTACAGTATCACAAGAAACTTTGCCCCTGCATTCGAAATATGGCGTGGTGTTGCTTCGTCATCTTTAAGAACACTAACGATGACAGACAGAGAAAGGTTTTTCTCATAAATAGTGAAAACTTTATTCTTTCCTTGTCCAAATGGGTTTGATGTATTGTCACACACGCTTGCTGCATGAAGGAAAAGAATATCCTGAGTATTATATTTGCACGAAGCTGACGAAGACAAAACACTGGGGGCATTATCTTCCCCAATCTTTTGGAAATAAACGTTCTTTTCAGAAGAGCCTAATGCAGTCAGCAATACTAAGAGATCGACGTCTTCACCTGTGAAAGTAACACTACCGAAGTCAGCAGCCTTAGATATTGCAGTTTTCACTATAATGACATCGGCATCTTCTATTGCCTGCTTAACCTCGATACCCTTTGCTGCAAATTCAGTCATCAGCACTGAAATAAAGTTTTCGTCGGACAGACATTTTTTGCCGTTGTTAACTAAAATAAAAGTTTTCTGGATTATTGCAGCAAAGTCAAGGCGATATCGTTCAGCTGCTTTGGTGTTCTGATAAGCGACGTCACTAAGGTATCCATCGAATACTACTATGGCATTATACCCAAAGTGTTTCTGTACGTAGTCCACTTAGGTCTTGCACAGTGACTCGATCGTACGTGATGTAGTCTTACCCCATACAACCTTACGCAGTCAATTACTGCACATTTTCTGCTGCCAAGGTCTTCCTGTAAGGAATGAGTGCTGAAATGGCAGCAAAGGAGGACATCATCGATAAGAGCATTGCTCAGGACTGATTGTGAGAGATGATGCCGATTTGCCATGGGGAACAAAGAGGTCAAGGCTTTTATGTATCAATATTAATGGATAATTTGTAATAATTTACTCGTTTTCTACTTAGTTAATATATCCACATATCATTACATGTAGTATAAATTTTTATAAAATACATTTTTAAACATCGATAATTGAGTACTTTTTTCTTAAATGAACATCTTATTAAGAATGGGTTTTCTATTGTGTAGGTTATTGAACGTTATTCGTACAGAAATGTTTAACGATGAAAGTTACTAGGGAAAATGCTTTTTTCGCAGTTTTTCGATATTTTGAAATTTTTTCAAAACTTTGAAGCGCCATATCTCGGTACGTATTTGGGTTTAGAAAACGTGTACACAGTGCAAATAATAGTTAATTTCATGCTCTTTAACTTTTTAAGTGAGTGTTTTAGGCTAAAATGCATTATTTAGGAGTTATAAGGAAAACACTGAAAAAAGCCACAAAATTTCGGGGTTTTTCGGCCGCCCTGAAGTTCGCACAGGGTTCTCGAATTGGTAAACTTGGATTCTACACCACATACAACATATTACAAAATCATTAACTTCGGACCTTTTTCAAAGCAAAAGTACCTGGTAACTGGACTATTAGGGAAATTATTTATAGAGGAAACCATACGATTGACATCCAACAAACCGTTATATTGTATTGTGTCAAATGTGCATATATTTGTTAAGTTTGATCATACGTCATACTCTGCAGAACTGCAAGTTACACTGCCATATATATATATATATAGGCTATATAACTTTTTTCTGTCTCTGCCATCTGTTATCTGTTGTCTGTATGTATGTTGACTAATTGTAGGGCTTATTCCCTTTTGCTTCCTTGCATTTCTTTATTTGCCTCGGCATGCCAGTTCGCTCGCTTTGTTTGACCCTTAATCTATTTAATTAAATGTCATAGGCCTACATATTTTAAAACACTACATACCAGAAAACGCATATCGTTAACATAAATGTTTTATCGCTTTAGTTAGCAGACCTACTCATATCGGCTTATTAATTAAGTTACTTAATGAAGACAAGTGAAATAGTTACGTACAATACTACCGAAGTGGGTGGCCCCGGAATTGGGCTGATCACTCATCCGGGGAGGCCTTCCATGTCCTTGTCTGATCAAAAAAGTATATATGTGATCCATAGATAATCCCTCTCCCGACAGGTCGCGGCCCTGTAAAGCCCGGGCGGCTTGGGTCGCTTAAATCCTAAAAGGGAGAGGTAAATCTACGACAAAGAAAGAAAGTAGCGAAGTGATAGGCCTACTTTACCTACGAGTGAGATCTTAAAATGTCGTAACTTAGATTTTTGACAAGAGTACGGTACAAATATTTTCGTAATGAAGTGTAATAATTTACCGGAATTATGCTTCAGGTCGATAAGGTCTTTACTAAGTTACTATTGGTATGGTACTTACTTCACTAAGAAAAGGTATAGGCACAAGCTAGTGGCTACTGAAAATTCATATTAGTCTCATTACTGATCAGTGATTACATTCATTAATCATAAAAGGAACATTCTTTCTTTCTTTCTTTCTCGTAGTTTTACCTCTCCCTTTTTAGGATTTAAGCGACCCAAGCCGCCCGGGCCTTACAGGGCCGCGACCTGTAGGGAGAGGGATTACCTTTGGATCACATACATACTTTTTTGACCAGACAAGGACATGGAGGGCCTCCCCGGATGAGTGATCAGCTCAATGCCGGGGCCACCTCCGAGACAACACAAACACATAGGACGATACACACCATTCACACACACACTCACTCAGAACAAGGCGAGGATGAGGATGAAGATGATAATGACGGCCAGATGATATCCGGGGACCACAAGGGCCTAAAGTTACCTGACATTTGTCTCATAGGTGAGGGAAAACCCCGGAAAAAACCTCACCTAGGTAACTTGTCCCGACCAGGAATCGAACCCGGGCCCGCTGCGTGAGAGGATTGGACGCATCCCCTGAGCCACAGCGGTGGACCATAAAAGGAACATAAAAATAAAATATAGAAATAGGTTATGTTCTCGGTTTCCTTCTCGTCATCATTATTATTTCTTATGGCTCTTTTCAGTTCTCATCATGTCAAGAGTACTCTGGGAAGACTGTTAAATAGGAAGACTGTTCTAATTTAATTTTTCCTCCAAACTTCTTCCATATTTATTTCCTAGCCTTATGAAATTCACTGATAAACAAAACTGCACTTATATAATCTTCACCAAATAAACAAGGCCCACTACTGAAATGTAGCCGCCAACACAATTATTATTTCGTCACATCTTATTTATATCTGTCCATCTTTACCTGAGTTTCACCTCTCCCTTTTTAGGGACATTTAAGCGACCCAAGCCGCCCGGGCCTTACAGGACTGCGACCTGTCGGAAGAGGGATTACCTCTGGATCACATACATACTTTTTTGACCATACAAGGACATGGAGGGCCTCCCGGATGAGTGACCAGCCCAATGCCGGGGCCACCTTCGAGACAACACGAACACATAGGACGATACACGCCATTCGCACACACACTCATTCCAGTCAATCAAGGCGAGGATGGGATGAAGATGATAATGACGGCCAGATGATATCCGGGGACCACAAGGTGAGGAAACACCCCGGAAAAACCCCCACCTAGGTAACTTGTCCCGACCAGGATTTGAACCCGGGCCCGCTGCGTGAGAGGAGCGAACGCATCCCCTACGACACAGCCGGTGGACACATCTTATTTCTTTCGGTTATAACTAACTGTTGCCGCTTAAATTACAAGTATAATTATTAGTGTAGAGCAAACTAACCTACTAGTAAAGCAATAATATTAACAATCTATCATAACAATAAAATAGCAATAACAATAGTGATAGTGAGGTTTTACAGGTATGCAGGGTATTTTCTCGAATTCATGCATAAGAAATGCTACATACCCTAATAGTAGCCTACGTAGGCGAAATTTTTATAAATATTTGATGGAACTGCTCGAAGTTTAAGATGAGCATCTAGCTATGAGAGGTTGCGAAAGACAACTTGCAATGCATTTGAGTTGAAGTTGCGTTGGAGTCATGAGTGTAATACGTCATTGGGGCGGGCAAGTACGAGGCTGCACCAAGCCCAGATCTGCATTACACTTACAAATATAGCTATTCTTAAAACTCAATGATTAAAACAGGAAACCATAAACAGCGATTGTATAATTCTGAAGAGATCTGCAAATATATGAAAACATAAATGTTATGAAAGACCCACTACCGTGGAAAGCAGGTTATGGACAAGGCTTGTAAACTATAGAGGTTGCGTATTTCGGCGAGAATATAGGACAGGGGGCTGCAGCGAGCACGCGGGATGTGTGACGTCACGCGTTTCCAACTCTGGGTATTCCCGGCGTTTTTTCGGTCTAGAAATGCTCACACCTTATGATAAAATTAGCAACCTTTAATTAACCCTTGGTCGGATTCCTGTATGCAATTAGTGTGCGAAATAATCTACACATAACAGTCCAACTGATGGTTAAAACAGAGCCTTAAGAAAAGCGGACACAAATGTTTTCATTTAATTTTATAAATATGAACTACACAAAATTCATGGAAGGTGAAGCTAATTTGACCATGCGACAATTTTTATTTTATTTTTGTGTCCAGAAAAATCTTCAGTCAGGACAAGATTAGTAACGAATGAGTGAAAGTCATAGTTCATGTAGGCCTAACAGATATTTTAGCATTATCGATAAACGCATGACTTGCATTTATGTGATTATTTCACAAATAAAATGAATAATTAATTAGAAAACAATTTATTAGCAGGCCTAAATATACTGTACAGTAGAGTCTCGATTAAATGAGGTTCTGTATTATCCGAGCCTAATCTAAAGGAAGACACAAAATTAAGGATTTGCTGAAGATCGCAAGTTGCGATCACATTTTCGTTTAAGTGTTTAATTTTTTAGTTTTTCAAAGATATGTGTACTGTATTATTTTTATTTCATGTCAATATATGTCAATACAGTAACACTGCTGCTTTCGTAATTTGATCGTATTTTCTTATTATATTTTCTTGATCCCTTTTTACTGTATATGTATGTTAATCGAGAATTTACTTATCGGAGGTTGCTATTGTCCACATTAACTCGGTTGATCGAGACTCTACAGTAATTGAATTATTTGAAATACATGCTATTACTAGTAGTTCTGTGAACAGTAGACCTCTCGTCCAAAAAGAATATAAGATCTGCACTTCATCAGTTAAAACGACCAGTATTTTAAAACGGAACATTCATGCAAAATTGCAACAAAATCGGGCAACGCGTTTGGTCTATACTGCATAACAAACTAATTTATAGACAAACTGAAGAAATGCCTTTAGAGTTATGTCAAGAATGTACTGTAGAAAATGCTGTAGAAAAAGTTAGACCCGATAATGAATGAAGTATTCAAATGTTTATAGCATTAACAGTTAGGCAAGAATTGTTGAAAGAAACTGAACATTACACGAAGCGGAACTATTAAAACGGCCACCATCTTGAAACCGACTCAAAAAATAAAAGTCCTTACACATACGTCGTTTTAATGACTTCAAGAAACATTAATGCACAATTGAAAGAAAAACGGGTTCGGCCGTGACTTCATAACAAAGTTAAAACAGGGCCTTGTTTCGCTCGGCCAATATTCACAAAGTAAGATAGTTGTTGTTAGTGAACTGATGACATAAACATTGCTTATCCAAATCGAAAGAATGAGGTATGAGTGAAATAATCATATGAGTGAAATATTCTATTACAATAGTAATTGTACACCTAACATTCTATAGAGGCTAAAGGCCAAAAACCACTTTCAGATATAATGATGAAAAACACTACCAATGCACCATGCTTAAGCACCATCTGTCGGCATATGAAAGAGTCCCCTACAGTTGACCTACGAGAGAGCCCTTTTAGTACAATATGAACCACGATATGTAGCCTACCACCAATATATCCAATAAAATGAAATCTGAAAAATTGGCGCTTAGCCCCTTTAGAGTGTGAGGTCTACTATTGCGAAAACGTAACCAAGACATCAGCATAGATGTGATTATTGCTATGTCCAGTCACGATTACAGATGTTCCGTAATCAATGTCCCAATCGTAATAAGTTGTCTCTTTTTCTTCCCTCGCCGGACCGAATAAGTTATATGAAAGATGAGGCCAATCTTCCTGGGAGGAGGCTGTATGAACGAGTCAAATGGTCCGACAAGTCCATCGTTAAACAGCGGGAAAGAGAATGAGGTCACGGGGACAGAAATAAAGTTTTGGCAAGTTACCCAAAATAACTTGAGATAATGCAACACTTCTCATGAGCGACCCCAATACACCGATATGTTTAGTACAATTTGAACATGCAGCACGTTCGAAATAAAATACGTACATCTATGACGTCATGACATTTGGAGATAAAGAGGAGAGTTAAAGTGGGCCTATATTATTACCAGGGCCCGGATTCTGATGATCTAAAATTGTTTGAAAATGACCTATAAAATGACCCTAAATTTTAAGGAAAATGATTTAATAATTGTAAAGAATGACCTAAAAACTGATAATTTATTAAAGATATGAAAATTATAGCCTAATCGTATACACGAAGTTATAAACCAATTTGTACGTAATTGTAAAAACTGTAAACGCAGAAAGGATGTTGTAGGTCTAAAACTTTGTTCTTTGTTCTTGATTGGAGCATTTGAGAAGAAAAGTAAGAAAATAGTTTTAAAATAGATAATACAAGCAATTTTGCATTATACTAACCTAGTAATTTATTTAAATATTACCCTATGGGTAAAAAAAACGACAAAAAATAATATACTCAATGTAAATACATGAAAATGACCAAATAAGGAATGAAATGACAGGAAATGACAAAATAATAACCTAAAATTGAAATAAATGATCTAAAAATATAAAAATGCACAAAATGACAAAAAATGACCTAATAAAAATGCATTTCTATAATCTAGAGACCATGAGTAGGATTATCTACAAGTTGGCAATGTCTATGCAGCTTCAATAAAAAGATGACATGTCACTAGAATCCGGGCCCTGATTATTACTTATTTTCAAGAGTAAATTGCAACAAGTTTATGTAATAACGGAATATTCACTGTTAATGTATCATAGAAATTATCTAAGCTTATCCCCTATCAGTCGGTGCGCAAATGTTTTAGACAGTGGGATGGGTAGGTGTTGTCCCGTCTAGAACCAAGTATCTCTGTCTCACTCTTACATAGATACGAGTAATGCGCTAGAGTGAAACAGATATTTAGATCTACTTGTTTACTTCAGGGCCGGTTCTAGAGCGCATGGTATCAGCCCATTTCACTGTCTAAAACATATGCGCGCAACTATAATATTATTGACATATTTCATGTTTGTTGAAGGTTATAATTCGCATATTATTTCCGTCTTATTCTCTCAAATACATCTTTCTCTTAAGTATTTTTATAATAGTATGCCCTTTTCCATACTTGAATGTTATAACTTATTTATGTTATCCTAGTTTTTCAAAATTGAAACCTCTGTGGTTCGTTGTCAAGTGAAGGTCATCAGATGTCTGGAAAATCCCTAAATGTCTTACAATTTAACAATCTGCCCGTTGTCCGGAACACAATACTTCCTCTACCTATAGTACCTATGGTACGAGCAGAGGGATTAAAAATACATTAGGTGAAAATAAACATTGTGCTTATATATATATATATAGGCTACACACATGTTGTTGATTCTGCTCATTAATGATGAGTCTTAAGAGCCATACGAATTAGTATAGTGACTATAGTCTATTATAGAGCTTAGAAAATCATGCAAGTTATTACAATTTTAAAATAGAGGAATTATAGATTGGGACATTATTATTATTATTGTTATTATTATTATTATTATTGTCGTCATCATCATCATCATTATCGTCATCATTATCGTTATTATCATCACCATACTATATAAGATAGATGCTTTGCTCTAGCAAAGTTTTCTCTAATGCACTTCTTGCCTGTGATTTTATAGTCATAATATGTCCAGACAATCTGCACAACTCGCCAAATCTTTCTCGCTCTCTTCGTCTCCCTCGAGTGACACGCTGACCATGTAGCAATGGATCCAAACGGCGGAGCTGAGAGTTTGAAAATATATTAAACGGTCTACTTTCCATCAAAATAGTTTTTTTTCTTAAGGAATGGGAAACTTTGCGGCGAAAAAAATCATCACAGATTGAATTTATATTGCAGTCAATAATAAAGATAAGTAATTTGTAATTCCATTTGCCGCTTAATTTTAAGAACTCAGTATTTATATTTGAAATACAGGTAGGCCTACATGAAACAGATAAAATACTCTAAGATTGCCGGTACTCTAGACTGCTTCGAAACTTCTTTAAAGAGGTCTTAAAAGAAGAAAAGTTATGTATAAATAATTGTACTGACAGCTCTTTTTTTGAAAATTGTCTAACTTAAAAATTGTGCTACCCGCCAATCAACTCCGGAACATAATATTGGCTCTCGGACCTCTAGAAGTTGGAAACCCCTGGTAAATAATTTAGTCTACGTTCGCCTGTCATTGTCACGTGCATAACATAGAAACATCGTTTAAACTCCTAAGTAGGAAATTAGCATATTTTATGAAAAACAATAGCAAGGGATAATCTAAATTTGACGAATGTGAATAATCTATAAAAACGTTCTTCCCTTTTCTGGTATTAGTATACAGTGTGTTATAAATGATGATACAACCTTCGACATACGGTACATGATTCAACCCGATTCAACTTGTAATATCCAATGGCAAGAAAAATAGGAATAAACTTTATGTGAAACAACCGTTAGGATATGAATTGTGAAATTCCATCCCAAATTAAACACTAATGAACAATGATTATACAACAAAGCTACCTTCATACTAATATTTCTACGTCTTATTATCATTAGTTAAGTTTATACTTGCTTTGTTTATTATAGTCACGATTAATGATATTCCATATTCAGCAGCTATCGCAGTCCTTATCTTTCTATGAGTGTGTACACCAACTAAACATCTGATGGAGTTGAAATTTTGAAAGAAAATAGTTTTATACCCGGGAAGAACATAGGACTAGAGTCGTTTCGAAATGTTTTAACGTTTCAAGACTATGGCCATTTTAATAGTTTGCGGTTACAACTGATATTTTCCTTACCGATTTATAGCGTTCCTATGGTCAAACCGTTGTAAAATAGATTGTTATTTATTTTTCCAGAAACAAAACAAAATACTAATGAAAATGCATAGTATTATTTCTACTAAGTTTATAAAATCCAGAACATTATCGTCAGTGCGAGAAAATGACTCGGAACAAGCCCGTCTATAGAAATTAGAATGAGATTCTGCAAAACATCTTGCCGAGCGATCCAATGGCTCCATAAGAACAATCTCTAAACTTCACACTACAGACCGGAAAGGTGTAAATATTGTATACAATTTCATTCTTTAGATTATGTTTTCACAAACTGTTCCGTGCTGTCTCAGATTTTTTGTACATTCTAGTAGGCCTATGCGAATTTTGAAGTTGTGAAATGTGAGATGGACAAGATGAAAATGGTTTAGTGGTGGTGGTTTAGCTGAAGTGATAGATGAAATACCAGAGGCGTTAAGATGGAGGTGTTAATTCAAAATATTCTGAATACTACATGCTTCATGGCAGTCAAATAAAATACACATCATTCTAAAACGAGATTTGCATGTTTTAAATCCTAAATATTTTTAAGGATTTTCAGAGTAACTATGAAAACTGGCAACAAATTAAATAAATATTTATATTTATCTTCGATGCTTTGTTCACAGCGAGATAAACACTTGCTTAAACTGTCATTTAAATTTCATGATGGAATCTTGAAAAACATGAGTTATTCAACCGTGAGTTTTGCGCTTAAGGTTCAAAATTGAGTTTGATGGAGCGTAACACTGGAGTAGTCACAAGCGGGAATATCTTCCCACACAGCACACTACGTATAATATACGTATATTATACGTATATACGTAGATTATTCGTATATTATACATATATTATATGTAGTGTGCTGTGTGGGTTGTCAGAGTGAGTACAGTGGAATTAGGGCGGTATTCCACTATCCAATTCATTGGACAAGAACTTCATGAAGAACTTGTCAGGCGATATTTGAATCAAAGATGCGTTAGTACACTACATCCAATAGCTTTGACCAAAACCAGTTTTCTCTGTATAGGGAAAGCTTGAATTTTAAGATTAAATCATTAAAAAATTCTTTATAATGGCATTAGTTTATTAGTTTTATATAAATGTTTTGTAGTATAACTGCAGAAATATCTAAATGACAAGGAAGTCAGGCCGAATCGTTACTTTCTTTAAATTGAAGGTTATGTTAACGATGCCACGAGTTTAGGTTCGCTTGCAATGCCAATATTTATATCTTCTGGTATGTCCCTTTAGAAATGTGGCTTAAATAGTAAAAATGCTCTGCCATGAAAGTACTGTTTGAATGTTTGTGATTTATAATGCGGACATACATTGGGTCTGCTCAATACTAAGTACAAAATGCAGGCTATATACAGAAGGCTTGATTTTCGATGGTGAATCGTAATGGCATAAATTTATTAGTTTATAAATGTTTTTGTAGCAGTGACCCCGCATTTGAGAAATATCTAAATGACAAAATCAGGCTGAATCATTGGTTATGTGAGACGAATTGAGGTTAGCTTGCAGGGTTTTTAAAAATATATCCCTATATTACTACTATAGCATGTAGTACCGGTACATAATTTTTGAAATGTGGATTAAATATTGAATAATCATATATAGGCCTACTTGAAGAAAATGTGGTATCAAACTATTTTGGTGCCGTTTATTTCTCAAAACAGTCGATGTTTACCCGCCATTTTGGACCCCTATGCTATGAATGCCGGGAAATCTTTGATCCAATGTAACGACATGCAGAACGTCTTCAAATGCTCGTCCAATACGGTTTCCTTGAAGCAACGGGCGGCCATTTTCTTTTTTCTAGACGATTTGATCAAATAACTTGGATAGTGGAATACCGGCCTTACATCTAGCTGGCAGTGCGCAGAGAATTGCGCAGTAGCAAGGAAGAGTCTATATTGAAATATTGTCGTTTGAAGGGGTGGTGATTCATTCGGTCGCCAGTCTTCAGGGCAGTCACATCTTACTGACTAAGTATACGGCTACACCTGTCATGACTCGCGGGAGGGGAAGATGGCTTGAATCCAACTCCCACCTCTGAAGGCCCTTCCCCTGAAACTCGTTTCTCCGCTGCCAGGAAGAAATAATTTTACTGTACATTTTAATTTGTTACAGATTCATTTTTTAAGATCCCATTATGAAACTTTTACAGAATACATACTAATACACACTACTACTACTATTCCTTTAAAAGTTTCGAACTAATTAAGAGGTTCATTTTGTTATTATCATTATTTTTAATATGTTTAATGTATTTATAATTAAATATATGTTTTCATGTTATCTTTGTACTGAACAATTAAACAAATTGTATTTTGCCTTTGCATTCACAATTTCGAAAACGTAATTTTAACTTTGGTGAAGTCAGGAAAAAGTAAATACAAAATGTAGTTAATGCATATACTTGGAACCCAATGTCATCAAAATGATTATTAATTCTAAGGCTCTTAAAATGTTTATAATACATATACCCTATTATAATGAAAATAAAATAAAATGTGAAAAAATTGTGAACAACAGGGTTTTGACCTGTTGTTTTGCGTAGAATTACCCATTATATTATACAAATATATGAAATTCCGTTTCTATTTAATGTTAATTGACCCAATTGTCTACTTTTTTGGTAAGTGGTGGTTACTATAAAAAGGATAAATCATAATGATTTATCAAGTTGGAAACAATGTATGCTAAAGAACTGAGAAAATACAACATAGCCTACTCACTCAGTTAACTGATGTGCTAGACCTACGGGTTATGGCAGCAAAAAGGTACCTCGCCTGAAACAAACAAAAGCACATATTGGTATTCCTGGAAGAACACGCACATATGGTTGTCGATGCTCGAAAAATTTATTTATAGATGAGTTATGTTTCATATAACAATACTGTAGGCCTTATTCATGCTTCCACAAAATATTTTCTTTTCCTGTAGACATTACAACGAAAAAATATTCCATTTGGCATTGTTTTCTAAACTGTAACTCAGTTGGAAGAGCCTCGGTACGGAAACCCGAAGACTCCCGCTGTTAAAGAAATGTTTTCTCGATAAATTGTAGAATTCATTTATTTATTTATTATTTTCCTTTCTTCTCTCTACCTTTCCTATAAATTATTTTTACTTATTTTTATCATCTTTATTTCACATTCTTTTTGTTTAGGTCTATCGGTACCAATTCTTCCAAGAAAAAACGCCCCCCCCTTCCAAAGAAAAGAAAAAGAAAATAATCCGGAAAGAATAGGTTTGACGGGCCGTAGTGGGTCATCGCAGAATAAATGTTGTTTATCTTCTCCTATATAGGTCTAGGCCAAGATGAAATTCTAGTTATGTGAGCGGAGGGGGGGCAAGGCCTTTAACGAGACTTCTTTTACTAGAGAGATTTTACTGTGTCTGCATTTTCTTAAGACAATGAGAGGCTAGTCTAACAATCGGCTCGACCACTGAAAACAGTACAGTCTATTTATCTTATAGGCTATACCAGGGGAAGTCAACTACGTCTTGTGATGACGTTTGTGGAGCAAGAGCATGCGGATCCCTTGTGTGTGACGTCAGCAAGAGCGCACGGTAGTAGGGGTGTTTAGAGTACGCTAGAGCTAGGTACTAGAGGACCTATTCACTTTAGCTCTGTGGGTAGAACAACTTCTGGTTGGAAATACGGAGCATTTTTCAAAGTTATTGCAAGTACGTGATCCTGATAGTGTTCTCTCTGCAGAACATGTGTTAGTTCTGCAAAACATTCTTCTTCAGTTCGAATCGAGGTTTCAGGATGTGGAAAACCTTTCTCCAATGTTTAAACTTTTTGCTACCCCATATTCAGTTAATGTCAAAGACGTTCCTTGCCGGTATCAGTTGGAACTGCTAAACTTACAATGCGACGATCTGTTAAAGGACAAATACGAACGTAAAGTGGTCTTGGGTAACTTTTACAGAAATTTCTCTGAAACCAGATTCCCGAGACTTGCCGCACGAATATTATGTAATTTTGGATCGACATATGTGGCCGAACAATTTTTTTCACTAATGAAATGTGCAAAGCTCAAATGAAGAAGTACATTGTTAAATCACAACCTAAATGTAGTCGTCGATTAAATATTGCTCAAACATTACGTCCCAACATTGATAAACTTGTTAAAGAAAAAGAGACAGGAAAGTCAGAAAATTGTTACTGTAATCTTGTATCATCTAAGGTGCAGACGAGCTTGTATGGTAATTAATTCAGTTCATTTTTTTAATCATTTTTACTGTAGTGAATTATGTTAATTCAAATGATAGTAGCCTATTGTCTATTTTTGTCAAAGAGCATAGATTTTGTGGAAAGGCAATTGTTCTCACAGAATAGAAAAATAGAATTATTTATAATATGTTAAACTGCTGCGCTGTAATTAACCGATAAACTATCAAAAAATCGGTTGATGTTTCATTAACTCGGAAACACGTATTACGTAAGTTCTAACCCCCTAAATTCCCGCTGCCCGCAATACTAATGCCCCTCTCTTCCCCCCTGTTCACTGATGCCTACATTTCACATGCTCCTCGCAGAGATATAACGCGTACAGTCAGAGCAGAAACCTATGACGTCACAGAGCAAGCTTCTGTCTTCCCCTGGGCTATACAATATACCGCACACTATACTTTTCTTATAGTATTGTTTTATTAGTAGTAGTACCGGTCATTTATTATAGGAATAAATTTAAAAGTACAGATAACATGAAACGCCATCAACTTTGAACCGCTTAACCGATCGCTACGAATATTCTGCACAATGATTAAGGACATCGAGGCAAATGTTTATGAATGCCTATGCAATTTCGGAATCAAATGTACGGTTAAAAATGAATCGAAAAGTTCTGTCATACACCTATTATTGCGTTGGATTCAACACAATTTTACAAAACTCATTCCTTCCGTTGCTAAAGTTTGTTGGTTTCATGGTTATACAACGACGGGGTTGTACTGCTACTTAAGCCTGTTACCGTCACCGCTGTGCCGGAATTTTGTTTCGTTAGGAGATCTTTCATATGACTCCAAATCTAGACATGAGCCTGTGCGTTTAAGCACACAAGGTTAGGGTTTTATATTTTTTCTTTAACACAAAACTCGAATTATTATTATTATTATTGTTATTATTATTAATATTATTGTTATTATTATTGTCCACCGCTGTGGCGTAGGGGATACATTCTCTCTCCTCAAGCAGCTGACCCTGGTTCGATTCCTGACCGGGACAAGTTTCCTAGGTGGAGTTTTTCCTCACCTGTGAGACGAATGTTGGGAAACTCTAGGTCCTTATGATCCCGGACATAACGTGCCCGTCATTATCATCTTCATCCCATTCACGCCTTGTTCGGAATGAATGTATGTACGACTGGTGTGTTGTCCTATGTGTTCATGTTGTCTCGGATGTGGCCCCAATATTGGGCTGATCACCCATCAGGGGAGATGGGAGGTACTCCATGTTCTTGTCTAGCCCCAAAAAATATGTAGCCTATGTTATCTCAATGTAATCCCTCTCCCGGCAGGTCGCGGTCCTGTAAGGTCCGAGCGGTAGGGGCTGCATAAACGTCCCTACATCGGAAGAGGTTAAACTAAGTAAAAGAAAAGAAAATACTAATACTCTAATAAATTATTATTACCGGAGTTTTAAAACATAGTGACTTGAGCTCTTTATGCCTTAAGCGTCCATTCGCAATTTCGATTATGTGGAAATAATAACTACATGGTCCAACCTATAACAGCACGTTTCGGCTTAAAATAACAATGACACTCATTCGCATGTATTCCTCTGTTTTGATCCTACCAAAAATCCGCTATTCGTACATGAACTTAATTTGTAATTCACTGCAACAATCTCCATTAAAATAATAACGAACTGAGTATTTTCATTGAGGCTAATGCTATACATTCGTTTAAAAACATGATACAAAGGTCGATGTTTGTCTTATTGATGTGACTGATTGAGATGCCAAGGTCTCATGAACTCGCATTCAGAAGGTAGCGGGTTCAATACCTGTGAATGGTCAATCTGAATGGGGGTTTAAGGGATTCCCCACTCTTGGGGAAAGTCAGAATGGAATTTATTTACCCTTGACTTCAGAATATAAAGGGTGCGGCAGAGGAAACGGACGTTTTTCAAATAACCATAACTCAGAAGATTTTCAAGTTAAACAAAATTTAATTGCACAGAAATGTAGCTTGTATAATGCAGTTTCTATTGACTATTTCAGAATTACCTCTGAAAAATAACGTCCGTCAGGTGACGACCTTCTTTATGTATACACTCTCGTAACCTCACTTCAAAATTCTGCTTTGCTCTTCCCAACATTTCTTCCTCCACATTAGTGATTTCTACACGAATGAACTCTTTTAGTTCTTGGATGTTGCGGGGTTTGTTTATAAGTAAACGTTTGATTTGAGGTAACCCCACAAATAATAGTCACATATGGACAAGTCAATGTCGCCAAAACGGGAGATCACATGTTGAGGAATCATGTCGCGAACCACTTGCATTGATGCTCCCGCAGTATGCGCTGTGGCACCATCTTATTGGAACCAAATTTGCTGCATGTTTACTCTTCGTCTGCGTAGTTCCGGAAGCAGGAACCTGTTGAGTATTTCAATGTAGCGTGCTGAAGTCACTGCCACTGTGGTATTGTCCTCTTCAAAAAAATAAGGACCGATGATTCCGAATTTAGCAACACCACACCACACTGTTACTGGATATACCCAGAAGAAGGCCACAACATGAGGGCCGAAACGTCGGTTTTAGACATGATGACACGGCGCCACCCGGATAGTCAAGGTTATTATTAATGATATTGCATGTTAGAAAATTCCATTGTTGCGTCACTTGACGGCATTTATTTTTCGGAGGTAAATCTGAAATAGTCAACAGAAACTGCATTATACAAGCTTCATTTCTGTGTAATTAAATTTTTATTAACTTTAAAATCGTCTGAGTTATAGTTATTTGAAAAACGTCCGTTTCCTCTGCCGCACCTTGTATTATATAATTTAGGGATGGGTCCTCGATACTTTCGATACCTCGATACTCTCGATACTTGCATGGTATCGGCATCGAGCGATACTTCAGAAAACTAGCTCGGTACTTTTTCGATACTTTGGTAATTCTGCAATTTAAGGAAATGCGGTATCTCTTTCTGCTTTTAGTAGTCTACTAAATATAGTAAATATTTCTATTTTTCCTTGAAATGGAGAAAACCACTCTGTGACTTTTGTCTAGTCATAAATAAAGATTTCCTACTTTTAAAATCCAAACAGAAGAGATTCTTAATTTTTTCGTTTCCTCAAACGTTTCAATAACAACCAACAAGCAAGCTGACTGTCCAAACCCCATTGTAATTTTTGAACAAAAACTTGTAAGTGTGAGTCAGTTGGAGAATTTAATGTTGTACCGGCACGTTGCCATGGTAGCTCAGTTGGTTAGAGCATCGGCACGGAGAGCCTAAGATCCTGGTTCAATTCCCGGCTATGGCATTGCATTTTTCATTCTGACGTCACGTGTCCGTTGTAAGTGGACTGTTTCAAAAACTAATTTTAGTTTTAATGTAGAATTTAAAAATAATTATAGGCTACTGATGATATTAAATTTTGTCTCATTAAATATGCACACATAATTACTTAGTTGGTATTACACAGTTGTCTCAACTTTTAATTTTTTAATGTACCTACCTATTTATTGAAACTGGAAATGTTGATGGTATCAAGTATCGAAGTATCGAGTATCGAGGAAAAATCATGTATCGGTATCGAGTATCGAGAAAAACTGGTATTGACCCATCCCTAATACATTTCATGAAACCTTAGGCCAGAATGAACCATGGATTTAGAAACGCCTTTAAGTAAATAAGTTACATTATAATATTGACTTTTTTTCATCATGAAAATGGGTCTTAGCTCATTATTTAACTGTCATAACAGCAAAAGAAAGGCTCAGTGACTCAGCGGGGCAAAGAGTTGTGTTTACAAGAACATGCCACATCTCACGCCTAACTTCTGTCGTCAAGAAAAATATACGTACATGTATGCTATTTGTCTTCGAACAGAAAATCGTACACCAGTGCATGTCCACGTCCTAATGGACGACCTTCAGTATTATTTACTTATAGGCCTATTTCCAATAAAAAAAAATCTCCACTACTCCCAATAGATCTTCAATATTAATGAATTAAGGTATATTATTCTCTTATTCTCTTAATAAGGTATATTATAATGTTTGGCCAAATATGGGTCACTAAATTTTTTAAACTGTTTATAAATCCAGTTTATCAACGAGTCCCACATAAGCTCGGTTTTACGCATTTTAGTGATTTTCTTTATGGTAACAGCGATATCATTAGAATAGTGGTCTAATGGGGGTACGATGCGAACGTAACTTGGGATAACAGAGAGGAAACATACTTTGACGATCAGTTAGAAAATTGTCTTTATTTAACTTTATTTTGATATTATCATTTAAGGATCGGATGTTTATGACATATCATATTTTTATCCTGACCTCCATTCTCGTCAGAAACATAATTCAAACATGAATTGCACATGTTATCCTAATCGGGCAGTTTTTATTTTGCTTATAAAGTCATATTTTTGTCATTTTCATGGTCTTGGTCATATTTCGGTCATATTAGTAATTTAAAGTCATATTACAGTTATAAATTCGGTAAAAGAGCACAATTATTCTGTAAGTGCACAAAATTGTCGACTTAATTTTTTTCTGGAAAAGAGTAATGAATATTTTGGTTTTACTGTAACTGAAATGTGAAGGGACAATAACAAGGAATAGCACAATTACCTCTTCGTCCTAGTTATTAACAACTTCCAATAGAAATGTTATAAATATATTTTCAATTCACATTTGCAGTGGTATCTGGAAACATTAACAGATCAGAAGTTCTTTACAAGTAAAACTGGAAATCGCTTGTAAAATTGTTAAAAGTGATTACCTGATTGAATTAACATGATGTAATATCTTAGTATCATTAAAGGTTTTTATTTGGAACATTTATTTTTTGGAAAATACGTTCTCTTGTAGGATTTTTGGGTCATATTTAGTCATTTTTATGGTCATATTTGCAGTCATGTTTTTCACTTTTTTAGGTCATAAACATCCGAACCCTAATCATTATTATTATATTTTTCTTCTCTCTTTTTTGAGTAGTAAATCAGTTATAATTATGTATTCAGCAGCTCCGTCTGTGTGTCTACACATACCTTCAACCAAAAGTGTTATTGTACTTTTTTTAGATGTCTACTGGTAAAATGACAAGCGTCAAAACCAGTAGACTCTTTCGTAATATTTTTTAGTACAGTAAATATCATCATACCATTTTCCTATCGTTATGTAGCAATCCCCTAAATGGGAGTTTCTCGCTTTCCGGAATGCAAGGGCAACACGATAGCCACAAGTCATGGATCTCCTTCTAAGTGGAGGTATTTAAGAACAAATGCTAATGATAATTATCACTCGTTTACAACAGCACTCTAGGCAATGCTAATAAACTGGCTATGTAGCTTTGCCGAATTCTTTAAGATTCGCACGTACAGTCGACCAATGCCAAAGATATTTTGCAAAGAGTAAGCAGAGCAAAGAAGATCTCGTGGATTTGGCAAGATATTTACTAGAATATCTGATCAAGGAAAACATTCCCATTCATCACAACTCGTCAAAATTAAGTACAAAAAGTAAACAAAAATCAAAGTTGGGAACTATTTAAGTGTATTATTTCAAAGGAATAGATAAATGTAGAGAACTGTGTAAGAACTTAGTACAAAAATGAAAGTACCACCAACATTGAGAGCCTTTGTGTCGCACACCACTTTCAAGTTAATTCCACATCCGAACACTGTGAGACTGCATTCTGTATCAATAATAAAATTAACAGTATTTTCTTTGCACATTACTTTCAAGTTACTTTCACATCCGATCACTATGAAACTGCGCATTCTGTATCAATAATAAAATTAACAGTATTTTCTTTGCACATTAATTTCAAGTTACTTTCACATCCGATCACTATGAAACTTCATTCTGTATCAATAATACAATTACTGATACTTTGCTCTGCACATCTTCACATCCGATCACTATGAGACTGCATTCTCTAACAATAATAAAATTAACAATACTTTTCTTTGCACATTAATTTCAAGTTACTTTCACATCCAATCACTATGAAACTGCATTCTGTACCAATAATACAATTATTAATAGTTTGCTCCACACATCAGTTTCAAGTTAATGTCACATCCGATCACTATGAAATTGCATTCTGCATCAATAATAAAATTAACAATACTTTTCTTCGCACATTACTTTAAAATTACTTTTACATCCGAACACTAAGAGACTGCATTCTATATCCTTCTTCTTCTCTTCTTTTAGTTTAACCTCTTCTGTTGTAGGGATATTTGTGCGGCCCACGCAGCCCGGGCTTTAAAGTACCGCGACCTGTAGGGAGAGGGATTACCCGTGGATCACATACATACTTTTTTGCCCAGATAAGGACATGGAGAACTTCCACGGATGGGAGATCAACCCAATGCCGGGGTCACCTCCAAGACAACACGAGACGATTCAATCCGGGCCCACTGCTTGAGGAAACCGAATACAACTCCTGCGACGCAGCTGACATTTTGTATTAGGTCTAATCATTAAATTACTAATACTTTGCTTCGCACATCACTCTCAAGTTACTTTCACCTCTGAACACTATGATAGCCTAATGCATTCTGTATTAATAAAAAAATATATTAATACTTTGCTTTCTACATCTCTCAAATTTTCACATTCCAACACTACGAGACTGCTTTCTTAATCAATAATAAAATTATTAATACTCTCTTCACACTGCACTTTCAAGTTATTTTCACATCTTAACGCTATGAGACTGCATTCTGTATCAATAATTAATTATTGATACAAATGGTTAATTCTTATACAAACCGGAAAATTAAAACAAATAGGTAACTGGGGAGAAAAAAGCGTTGCTATCTACACAAATTAAATAGCTTAAAGAAATAACTGAAGTCAGAATACTGTCAAGAGGATGCTGACTGATTAACCTTCTTCTATAGAGATTTTTCAATAATTTTTGCAACATCTTCGACTGCTCTCTTTTACATGATGAGTGAGCGTCCTTCTCGCTGACATCGTGGTTATAATCAATCACGTATTTTGTTATTTCATATTTTCTACTTAATATTATTTTTCCGGACACTTTCATTTGTATACCGCTACATAACACTCCCGTATGCACTTTCCTAAACTCTTCATCTCTGATCAATAAGTCATTTCCACGATTGCTACCTTGTTTGCTGGCCTTCATGACTGCACTAATCCAGTCAATGTTGGTGCCGAAATTACTTCTTTTTTTAAAATAATTTAGCAGGCAATTTTCCTGAATATGTTTTGCCTTTTTTCTTTTTACTTTACTTTACGTTGTTACGTTTGTTTACCTTGTCCACCCTATCACACACAAACACCAATGCCCGAAGTGGGACTCGAACCCACAGTCTCTTTCACCGCGGCTCCAAAGCATGCCTTAGCTACCACGGCTAAGGAGGCCGCCTTTTTCGTATGTAAATAAAACATACAGAGGTGCCTCATTGACAGTACCAGCTTAAACATTCTCCCCAACAAATGTAACCAGTTGCTAGTTCAAACAGAAGCAGCAGAAAACCATTATCAGTAAACTGGTCTCGTGTACGCAAAATTCTGACTGAGACCCATTGCGCCCTTTATCTCATATTAAAGTGGCATCGTGTAACATTGCATGATAGCTGTGGGTGTGAAAGTGTGTTTGAGGAGGACAGGATTATTAGTTGAGATTTCTGGCTCCCTCGGTTTCCCGACCTAACCCCTTGCGACTCTTATCTCTGGGGTGAATTAAAACTAAAGAATAGAAGACCGGTGATTAACATTTGAGCAAATCGCCATAGCAATAGAGCAAATGAATATATTCATTTGAGCAAAGTAAAGAAATACAGATATGGTACTTACATTTTTCCTCTGAACGAGATGTGGCAACACTGTGTGGTTTCATCGTAATTTCATGGGCACGTCACTTCCTAAAGTTAGCCATTTGATGGGCACGTCCTGATGACAATGTCGAAATTACAGTGTTTGTGCTTTATATCTAGCTCCCATTAGCGTCACATATCTTAATAAATTAATCTTTCCCGAAACATAATGACAAAAAGTCGGTTAATTTCAGACTTATTATTTTTCTGTTGCTTCGCAGAAAAATGCTATCGAATTGATATGTCCGTTTGAATTTGTCGCTCCTTTAAAACCTGGGTTAAAATATGTATCGATGAATGTGCACAGTAAAATTCCATTTTGAAATGTCTGTGAAAGGACTCTGCGCCATTTGTAGTTCTGGGACAGTTTTCATTCCTCCTCCTACTAAGGAACCATCGTACGGATAATTTAGAAGTTGGAATACACGACTAATTTGTGCTCGAGTGAAGTGGACATTTTTGCTCAAGTGAAGTAGACATTTTTGCTCAAGTGAAGTAGGCATTTTCCCCTCATTTGCTCAAAACGTCACCCTAGAAGACAAACCCACACACCCTGGAAGTATTAAAACAAAATATCACCCAGGAAAATGCAAGCATTTCGAAACGTGAACTACGGTGACTGGTGAATGGTTTCTTAAAGAGATGGCAAAAATGTATGGACAACGACGGTGGCCAGTTTTAGCCCTCCTTTCATAACGTTGATGAGTTAAGCCTTGAAATATAGTTAAGGATGTTGCAGTATGATAGCCACAGACGGCAACGCGCGCCACCATCGCGAACCGGCAACGCGCGCCACCATCGCGAACCGGCAAAGCGCGCCACCATCGCGAACCGGCAAAAACCGCGTAGCTGGTTCATAGTTAATTGGGTCTCTTTGTATTTTAATAAACATTTCTAGTTATGCCAAATACCAAAAGGCATTGTATATTCGTCTGGCATAGTCTACATTACCCGAATTACCGACATTGCCAGCAACATAGAAGTTCATAGACTACTTGGTGTTGTCGAAATTTCTATTTGATTGATTAACTCCAGCTTTCATTACATACATTAAAAATATGCATGTAATCGTGGTGATTATATCACTGTAGAATATATTATGTATTTTAGCATTTTTGGAGAAATTATAGTGATGAAGTTACTAGTCAGAATGAATTGTAATGTTAAAAATAAATAAAAACAGGTAAATTGATGTAACAAAGTACCAGTATGTTTTTGTTTAATCAGTTATGATTACAGTTATGATATGCAGAGTACAAAAAAGTGTGCGTGGAACGCCAAGCGACAGAAATGAAACTTGTTTTAATATTTATTTTTCCAATTTTTGATTATTGCATTTTTTCAATTTTGCATTATTGGACTTTTAAATATCGAGTTTTTTTACTTTTTTAATTTTGGATTTTGGATTTTTAAATTTTGGATCTTTGAATTTTGATTTTTTTTTAATTTTCGATGTTTGAATTTTTTATTCATTGATTTTTTAAATTTTGTTTTTTTTTTAATATTCGATCTTTGAATTTTTATTCTTTGATTTTTTAAATTTTGAATTTTTGAATTTTAAATTTTGGATTTTTTAATTTTTAATTTTTTTTTAATTTTGGAAATTAGAATTTTTAATTTTGGATTTTTTCTTTTTTTTCTTTCGTATGTTTGGATTTTTTAAATTTTAGATCTTTGAATTTTTTTAATTTTGGAATTTTTTATTTTTTATTTTGAATTTTTAAATTTTGGATCTTTGAAATTTTTATTTTTTGGATTTTGTAATTTTCGATTATGATTTTTTAATTTGGAATTTTTAGATTTTTTTCAATCTTGGATTTTTTATTTTTAAATTTTGATTTTTGGACTTTTAATTTTAGATCTTTGATTTTTTAATTTTGGATTTTTTAAATTTTGGATCTTTGATTTATTTTATTGTTTGGATTTTTTAAGCGCGGCAATGAACCTCCGGGTTCCATAAAATAGATAATATACCTTTAGATTGCTTAGGAATTGTCTATTGCCTTTGAGCAAGTAAGTATTATTATTATTGTTATTGTTATTATTAGTATTATTACTACTACTACTACTACTACTCTTCCCATTTGCAGGTCCTCGTACTAGGTCTGAAAAATTTCCTTTGATTACTCCTAATAATTGAGTTGAATGTTTTCTGTACAGTCCGCTCCGAAACACCCTGGTAATTTCGTGACGGTTTTGAGTGTGACACTAATTTCGTGACGGTTTTAGCGTGACACAAGTTCCCGATTTACCCCGTACCGCCGCTAAAGAAGTTTCACTTCAAAAAAGTCAAATTGGCCGGTTTCGGGAAATGAACCATGTAACTCCAGAATGTGAGGCCAAGACGTTACCATCTCGGCCACCTGGGTCAGTTTAATGGTCTAGTTGGATAAGCGCATGTAAAGCAATAGTGTTATTTGTCATAGCTAACTGTATATTAATTGCCAAAGCCTTATAAGATCACAGTAAAACAATAGGCTATGTAGACATGATAACTGATGTGCATTTCATAAATTCCTTCGAATACGTATATTACCATAAAATAGGCACTAAATTAAGCATTACTCCGAAACAGGTCAACCGATTTTACCCAATATCAATAGACGTCTTCCCATGGACATTATAAATGTGTATACCAAGTTTCATAAAAATCCGGTAAAGTGTATTTGAGTTACCGCGTTTTTAAAATAGACACTAAATTGAGTTTTACTCCGGCACCGGTCTACCGATTTGGTTCAATATCAGTAGACCTCTTCCCATGAACATTATAAATTTGTATACAAAGTTTCAGGAAAATCCAATAAAGCATATCTGAGTTATCGCGACTTCTTATGTATTAACATAAAAGGAACTAAATTGGGCATTTTTCCGGTACTGGCCAACCGATTTGGTCGAAAATCAATAGACGTCGTTCCATGGACATTATAAATGCGTATACGAAGTTCATAAAAATCCAATTAAGCGTATTTGAGTTATTGCGCCTTTAAAATAGACACTAAATTGGGGTTTAATCCGGTACCGATCAACATATTAGGTTCAAATTCAATACGGTACTTTTCATGGGCGTCATAAATGCGTAGACCAAGTTTCATGGAAATACGATACAGCGTATTTGAACTATGGCGCCTTTCTAATATAATCTATTCAAATTTAAAATAGGCACTAAATTGGGCATTACTCTTGTACCGGTGAACCGATTTGGTTCAATATCAATAGGTTTCTTCCCATGGACAGTATAAATGTGTTTTCCAAGTTTCATGAAAATCCGAAAAAGCGTATTTGAGTTATGGTGCGTACAGACACATGGACAGACAGACGGACAGACATTTTTTCGTCCCCCACACAATCTCATAAAGTACCATACTGGCACTTAATAACGATGGTACTAAACAATGTAGAAGTGGTGATGGGTAGGCTATACAAAACTGCGCTCGTTGAGCGGGGGTGGGTCCCTCTTCCTGGTGGCAAATTGTGTTAATCCGGCATATATATTTGTGACATTTTTACTTCCTCTGTCCGTATAAGGTACTGTAGGTAGAGGAAATGTGTTCGACCCCGAAATTCGAAGTTGAATTTTTAACATAAGCCCACTGAATCCAAAAATAATATTTACAGAAACAAGTCTTTATGTGTATGTATGTCTGTGTATGTATCTGTGAACAGCCTAGATCCAGAACGGAAAACTTTATTAAAACAACATTTTGTACTTGGGTTAAGTACCTTCTGGGGATGGAACACGAAGATTGACGACGACTAACTCTTATTTTTATGATACTTTACATTAAGAAAATTCAATTTTTCGCCATTTTCTGGAAAACGGCTCTAACCATTTTGTTTAAATTTTGTACATAAGGTAAGAGCTAAAACTTTTATCCAAACTTTTTTCGCAAAAATTCTCTGAAGGATAGTTATAAACTTATAAGCCACCCACTGTTTGTAGAAAAAAGTCATACCTGGTTAACAATAAAGCTTTGCATTAGGTTTGAAACAATTAAATATGCGCTCTTTGCAATTTGGTCTCTTATTCTGTATCAAAATGTGAAGTGAGAAAGGTGTATTGCCCGCCCTTAGGATAAAGAAAGTTACGAGAGTGCATTAATCCGATTTTATTTGGGTTGTGTATCCTTCGGGGATGCGATGCTATGTGGTAACGATTTTCTCTTCATTTTTGCAATAAATTTAAGTGAAGGGAATGTCATACATAATGTATTATACTATGAGGCGAAACTTCTACTTGCTAGAGGAAGTTATGTTTAGTATCATATTTTTTAAATTACTGCAGCTCAAAATAATAAAATTGCAATTTAAGTAATTTAGGCTTTATAACTGATATATCTTCTGACATACTCCATTCAATGAATGGATAAAAATCAAGATAAATCAGTTACTGGAACTACTTAGCAAATTATCCTTATTAGGAGAGATATTAATGTTGAAAACAGAAATGTAAAGGTCACAAAGAAAGGCTACCTTCTACTCTCACTGTGCATTGCAGTACGTCACACGCCTACGAACCGGCCATGACGTAATACTCGTTTCAGCGGATCATTACCACAATAAATTAACAGTAAGAAATGTCCTTCCTATTTTATCCAGTTATTACATACAGCAACTAGTAGTTGTCCCTTTTTTATATTTTCCTCACATACAACTTCAAGCGCTGATCAAGACGTTTACATCCAGAACTTAAATTATATGAACAGTTCAAATTTATATCACGAATGATCGCAACATTCACTGGTATTAGTGACTACTTATTTTATGGCTGAGGTATACCGCAGCTCAGCTAGTTCAATCACCGATGAATTTATTGGGGTTTTTCAATTAGACTAATCCTTTCAGTAGCGCTATGGAACCGCGATTGGTTCAACTTTTAACTCACGTCAGCAGAAAACAATTTATTTATAGATAAAGAAAAGTTGGGCAACCACTTTCCAGCATCGATTGTCTAAAAATCCTGAATTCTCAACCTCCAAAAGTCTTAAGAGACAGGAAGTGTTTTATTTTTACTCCTTGGTTTTCTTGCCGCAGGTTATCTGTGGTAGTCACTTGCATTTATTGGCGCAGTGCGAGGGTGGCACTATAAAGAGGGGCACTATTTCGAGGGTTGACTGTATTTGTATAAATGTTTACATTTTCTGTGTCATAGTACCTCAGTAAATACGACAAGCAATCGACTTCATGGCAAGAAAGTCAAACCCGCGCTAATACACAACGACACAAGTACACAGCCCAAACATGTCAATTTCTCCACACATCCCATCAGGATTATACATAAGGGCACTATTAGGTAAACACATCAAACAAATGGTTACCCAAATTTGGTTTGACCGGAGGTGATAAGCTTCATTGCTTGGCATTCCGGGGGTAAGGGAGGGCACACAAAAAAAGTACCCCAGTAACTATTCTTCTTAGGAAACAAGAAATTACACATTCTTCTGCCATAAAAAAAAGTTTACCGTACATTAGATTGGCCAAAAGGATTTCACGATAGGCGCTCGATCGGTACTCTTCATGGTTCCTTACAACAAATGCTTGTACAGATTAGCAATTTTTTTCACTTTTTTCTATGATTACAGTATCCAATTATCACGTAATTAATCTCACTCATACATTCTGAGTCTGCAATATATTATTAATACGTCATAGTAATACAACAAGTTCACGATCTATATAGACAGTCTTCGTGGTGCAGTCAGTATGGCATTAACTTTCTGTGCTAAAGGTCCCGGTTTCAATCCTTGCCTAGTAGATGGCATTTCTGAGTACGTAAATGTGAAAGGCCCATATCTGTAAATTTACAGGCAAGTAACATAGGCTAATTCCTGCGGAGGAAAAAATCCGGGCATACCAGCGACGGTCACAGACCCAAGTCGCAGTACACCCCCGTCGTTAAATATCCATAACACCAACGAACTACATATGCCTACTAGGCATAGTAAGGTATTTCTGTGATAAATTGAATATATTTCAAATTTAAACTAGACAAAATATTATATATACAAATCTTTAAAGCATTCATTGAAAATGATTGTTTACCAATATATTGCAGTATGTGGATAGTCATCTAACATTATATATGAGCTTTAAAATATTTTCAAAATAGCCACTGATCACACAGGTAATTTTGTGATAAAGGAGGTAATTTCGCTATAGTGGTTAGGCAATTTCGTGATATTACAAATAGTATATATAATACTGCACAAAGCACAAACAAATATATACAGGGCTTCAAAAGTTAGGTTCTTCATTGCAACAGTCATCACACAATATAAACAGAAACATTGCCATCTTCAATAGTTTGATTTTGACAATGCTCGTGATATGTTCCACAACAGAATGAACATTGTATCCACTTTGCACCAGATTTCCTCTTAACATCCTCACTGTAGGTTACAGAGCAGCGTTTGCAAATCCAATCTTCATCTAGTCTCTGATTCTGCCTCGATGTTCCAGCTGTTTGCGTTGAGTTTGGCGAAAACTTCCCGTTGCTATCTAAAGTTGGTGGAGTATGAACTTTAGCTGAAGAATCTCTGGGATTTCTTCGTTTTCTTGATGTTGGTTTGGGTGCTCTAGGCGTTTGTAGCAAAGCTTCTATTGCTGCTGCTGCTGGAGGATCATCGTTGGTGGGTGGTGATGTTGCTGGAAATTGTGGTTCTCGTTCAGTGAGGCTAGATGGTGCAGTAGCTGCTGCAGGGATTATGTTTCGATTAAATGGAACAATTCCTGTTTTTTTGAAGCCACTGGTGATGTTTGGAATGCTGAAGCTATTGATGAATGCTTCATTGAAAATGGAGTTGAAGTTTGAACGATTAGGCTTCTCGTGAGGATGCACTTCCATGTATGAATTCAACTGCTTCTGCCATTCGTTTTTCAAGGGCCTGTAGACCGAAACATCTAAGGGCTGGAGCAGATGACTGCAATGTGCTGGGAAGGTTAAAATGAATATTCCATTCCTTGTTGCAAGATCAAGAACTCCTGGAGTGATATGGGAAGCATGTGAATCCATTAGCAGTATTACTGGGCGTTCAGGGGGAATGCATTGAAGGAAATGATTGAACCAATCGAGGAATAACTCGGAGTTAATCCAACCCTTAGGAGATAATTTTACTATTCCATTTGGAAAACAGTCATTCATTAGAGAATCTTGCCACCTGATTCCCTTGAAAATGAGGAAGGGGGGAATAAAACTTCCAGAAGCACTCACGCATCCCACAAAAGTGTGGATTTCTGATTGGTCGCAGTATGTCCGCTTATACACATACTTCTTCCCTACTTGTGCCACCACCTTCCCAGATTTAACAACATATTTCAAGCCTGTTTCGTCAACATTCCATATCAAGTGACCTTTGCCAACAATATCGAGTGTCACTAACAGATTTTCCAACTTTGCATAAAAATCTTGTAACATCTGAGTGTTTGCCATTGAGGCACGGTAGGCAGACAAGTTTTCAGGTGTCCTCAAACTCAGATTGTACCTAGACTTGTAACTGGACCACCACCATTTACTTGCAGCAGTATTGTTCTTGTTTAGGAGTGATTCACGGCCCAATGCTTCTGCTAACTTAAATGCTACCTCTCTAACTTGAACGACAGTTAGTCCAAAACCAAGTTCCTGCATTTCTACAATGTACTTTAACAATTTTTGTTCTGCTTCAACTGGTAGCGCAAACGGGCGTCCAAGTTTTGGCAAGGTGAGAGCCTGGTCAGTATCACCATCATCTTTAGTGATATAATCTTTTAACGTAGACCAAGGGATTCCTTGGCTCTTTGAAGCCTTATAGAGAGAATAATTTTCTTCTTTTACTAGTCTGATTGCTTCAGATATATTTGTGGAAGAATATTTGCGGTAAGTTGCCTTATCCTTTGGTATCTTTCCCTTCTCCTTCTTTTTCTTCTTTTCGCAAGATGGCATTGCTTTACAATTTAAACCTGAAATAGATAGAATTATGATGTCAGGTAATTTCGTGATATTTTTTTGGAAATGCTTGCTAAAGAGGTTAGGTAATTTCGTGATAGCCTATTGTGGGCTAAAACCATATTTGAGTAATCATTTATAGTGTTATCTAACAAGATTCAGAACCGAAAAGCACATATTATACTTGGCGATATTTTTAAACGTGATTTGAATGGGCAAGCCACATGGCGGATGGGACAAAGACTTAAAAATCATAAGGTTTAGCAGCAACTTCATAAGGCTGTACAACTTCAGATTTAACTTTGAATGAAAAAGTAAAAACATGAGCGTAATCTACAGTTCATACACACCAAGTTTCTAATAATATGGTTTATATACAACAAAGGCTTACCTTGGTAATTAATATTAATACAAGTCACTCTTTTACTCAAGCACAACGCTTCACTGTATGAGGTTCACTGAACTGTTTCTTCTTGTAACGCCAGAACGACACATGTTATCGCACCCCTCTGTTCTGCATTGGAAACCAACAAGCTTCCTCTATCTAGTGACGGAAGGTTGTACTAGTGCGGGGTAAGGTAACTTCGTGAGACTTGTTTAAAAATATATCACGAAATTACCTGTATCACAAAAATACCTTACTTTACCCTATCTCATAGGGCCTAATTCTTTTCTACCCATCGAGGAACAACATTATTTAAATTGCTAACAACTAGGAGTGTTTTGTTTGTTTGTTTTTCTTCCACATAATACAAAATATTGATACATGAATTGTTGTTGTTATTATTATTATTATTATTATTATTACTATTATTATTATTATTATTATTATTATTATTTAGAGATCCTCCGGCCTACTTCCATATATTTTTCTCTATTCTGAAATCAAAAGTTCATAAGTATATTCCAATCCGACATGAGTATAAATCCGAAGACATCAATTAGAATGGCCAGCATGGGATCTGAATCTGCCACCTCCAAATGTGAGACCTCGATGTTACCACCGCACCACCTTACTCGGTAAGATATTTAAAAATACATGTAATTGTGTGAATAAGTTAACAAGGGCAAATGCAATTACTGAGGCAACGATGGAAAAATTAACAGTGTTTGGTAACTTAATTTAAATCTTCTGCTATGAACTGTGGAGGTGAAGTAGGAATACGAACATCGATATGGGTAATTAATAGTTTATCCACAAATTAACACACTAGAACTCACTAGAACTCTACCGTGCAGGGGTGAGACGAGGCTTGCAGGTTGCACCTTTTGGTTACCTTTGGCCTACGGCAACATAATACTTTCTCAGCCTTTATTGATATAAACCTTCAATTCTTATAAAATTTTCGAAAGTAAGACTTAGGCCCCCGTCATTGTTATGCCTTCCAAATAACCCAGACATGACATGAAAGTTCCTGTTCTGTCTTCGATATGAACAAAAAAGGCTAAGAATTGCAAAAAGTTGCTTAAACTGTGCATAAATGGCAAGGCTTGTTTAGTATTTCAGTTATTAAAAATAACACAAAAACTTACCCAAATGTGGGGTTTTTTCACTTTTTATGAATAAGAAGTGTGCAATTTTAGCTTCACACGACCTACTGTAAATGTATGAACTAATCCATGAACTATGTAACTATGAAAAAAACATCTTCAAGAGAAAATTTTCCTTAATGTTTAATGTTTTGGTCCGCCGGCGTGGTCTTGTGGTTAGCGTCGCTGACTACAGATCCGTCGGCCCGGGTTCGATTCCCGGTACCTCCTCGGATTTTTCTGAGGTAGGGAGGTCTGGTAGGGGTGCACTCAGCCTCGTGATTCCAATTGAGTAGCTACTTGATAGAGAAGTAGCAGCTCCGGTCAAGAAAACCACCAATAACGGCCGTGGGTGTCGGCATGCTGACCACATGCCCCCCAATCCTGCCATCTGCCTACGGGAGATGACGCAGCGGTCGGGTGGTAGGCCAAGTCCCTCCAGGGATGTAGCGCCACGGAGTTTAGTTTTTTTTAGTTTAATGTTTTGGAAGCATGTAGTACAAAGTGTATAGGCACAATCAAAGCGATAAAATGAAAACAGTCCAGAAATATCACATTTTTAAAAAAAAATCCGGTCATTTTGTAAAATGTAAACCAACCAGAGATAAAAAATTTAAAATAAGTGCAACTTAGATTTAAAAGTTCAACTGGCACTTTGTTAGCGATTTTATGGACATGACTTGAAATTTTTTAATGGTAAAAGTGAGCTTGCAAGGTGGGTAGTTTAATGAGTTATGTTGCCTAGTTTCTTAAGAATCCTGGTCACTTCTGAAACTAAATAAAATTATATTATCTTTAACATACAACAATGACTCAAGTATAGGCCTATATAAAGAAGTAACAATCAACATTTCATATCACTAAATAATGGTTTGCAATGTTCATTAACAGGTGAATTAGTGATTACTAAAATGACCTTCTTAATTTTAAACGGAAAACTCCAATTTATAATAATAATAATAAATAATAATAATAATGTTTCATTTTGCCTAGCAGAGTTAAGGCTATAGGGCCTTATCTTCCACTCAACCACGATAAATACTAAATACATTAAATGAATACCTACAAAAAACAAGTACAAAAGATACCATACATAATAATAACAAAATGCTAGCAATAGAATAATAATATAATTGATATGCCTATATTAAAAAAAAAATTCCGTTTGCCGTCTATGTAATAATTTGTATGATTCCCATTTGGCGAAATATTTTTGCTGTATCAGTCCCTGCATTATAACATGGAGGCCTGGTTGACATGACAACGAAGATAGTTCTTCACCCCCCCCCCCCCCAACCCGTTTCACTTGACAACCAGTGTCTTCGGATCGCTTTGGGTTTAGTTTAGATTGAGCCGTCGACCTTGTTACAGTCATGTTCGTTCACTTTTAAACACGCCAACTGTATTAAATAATTAGTTTGAAGACTGAACTATTTTTATTCGACGATAAAATCTTCTCCAAAAGCAGGTTCAAAATCAATAATCAAACACATTCCAAACTGTCAACACAACGTTTTGCACAGTCTTGGACTGTAGTCTGTTGCAGCAGAGTGGTTTTGCAGACAGTAAAGTCTGCGGCAAAATACAACTGGGACATCCTCTTCCAAGTCTTTGCACATGTCTGAGATTCACTTTCAGAATGTGGACATCTGAATTTAAAAAAGATAATGCTGCTCTCAATTCAATGGTGGAAAAGTAAGTTTAATAAATAAAGCATAACTAAAACAGAAAAATATATGCAATGAGCAGAAGGAGAGTAACAACCCAGGTTAACGTAAGTATAACCGGACTCCTACTTCGATATAAACGTTTCTCAGTGAATAAGTCTTCCAGAATAAACTTCCACAAGCCGACAATGGAATAAATTAATGAAAATGAAAAAAAATGCAAATAAAAATTTAAAAACAAGAGAAAAGAAAGAAATAAGAATAATTCGTGAAAATTTGAGTGATTTTATGAAACAGTGAAAAATACGAAACATAAGTAGAGTAATGCACCAAGAGCTAAGTTGTAATGTAAATAGCTAATAGCAGGAGCGAATCCAAGATTTTTTCGGGAGGGGCTGTGATAAGCCTAACAATGTTATCATAGGGCTCAGAAGTAGATGACCTAAAAATGCCTGAAAATGACCTATAAAATGACCTTAAATTTATGAAAATATGACAAGAAGAATTGAAAAAATGGCTCAACATTTTTAAGTACATATTAAAAAAAGTAATGTAAAAAAAATAAATGGACAAGATTTAAGTATTATCATGCTTTCTATTATTATTTTTACGTTTACTATGCATGAATGTCCCATAAATGAGATCGCTTTGTCTGTAATGTTGAAAAAGTTCATTCTGAAGATAAAATAGGGAAAGTACAACGAAAGAATGAAAATTTCCTAAAATGAACTAGTAAAGAATAAAATGCCGAAAAATGCAAAATAAAAGTTGACTACTTTTGTTCATTTTGAGGCGAGATTGTGTGTGATGTCTCAGAGAAAATTATGACATTTCATGAACTTTCGGCTGAATTTTCTACAATTGCAATTAAACTATCTACAATCTAAGAAATTAAAGTGCCCTCATGTGCAACATATTAGCATGACTTAACGTTTCGGGGGTGGCTGCAGCCCCTGCCTAATAGTGAGGAACGTTAGATGGAAATGTAGGCATAGTCTGTATATTAACAGATAGACATAAGTAAGGACTTCTAAAGAGGAAAGAAAAAATCTGATGTGATATCACATAACTTCCTCTGCCCAAATAAAAGTTAGGCTCTTGGTATAACATAATTATTATGTTTGACATTCTCTTCCTTTAATTGGTTGTAAAAATGAAGAGAATGCCGTTACCTCTTCACATCGCATCTGATTAATGAACTCTCGTAACTTTCTTTACTTTAAGCCTGGTCAATATATTTTTTCACTTCACATCCTGATATAGAACAAGAGGCCATATTGAAAATAGCACGTATTCAGAGTGGGTGGCTTCAGATAATTTTTAGGAAAAAAAATATTTCAAATAAAAGTTTTAGCTCTTGGTATAAGTCACCCCTGTACAAAATTTAAAGAAAATCGTTGGAGCAGTTTTCGAGAAAATCGTTAAAAACGAAATTTTCTTAATGTAAAGTCTCCTTAAAAATAAGAGAAAGTTGTTGTGTCTATCCTCAAAAGGTACCTAAACCAAATACAAAATGTGTTTTCTTAAGATTTTCCATTCTGGATCTAGGCTGTTCACAGGCACACACATACACACTGACATGTTTCCGAAAATAGTATTTTTGGATTGAGGGAACCTCAAAACGTGTATTTATGTTAAAAACTGTACTTCGAATTCAGGGGTCGAAAACAATACTTCCTCTACCGACAGTACCTGTGGTACTGGCAGAGGAAGTAAAAGAGAGAGGGGAAGAGGAAGGAAGATAGAGAGTATTTAAAGAAGAGAATAAACAAGAAAATATTTTGAAACTTCTAAAATTAAGTAAATTTGTAATACGTATTAAACATGTCTCAACAAAATTTCTTAATTGAACAGTAGCTTAAAGTTACTGATGCAATAAATTCCCCATGTCCAAAAACATTTTAAATCCTGTGTTGAATACGATAGGGTACTATGATTGGACCTACTCTTTTCGGGGGAGGGGGGGGGTCGTAGCCGGATTCGTTTAATAGAATACCAGTGAACCCATGAGAAATGTTCGCACATGCAACCCCCCACCGAAGGAAAGATTTAGTCTTTTGCTGGGTTGTTGCAATTAAATACCGGTACTCGGCGAAATGTGTACACAAAATAGGAAAGACTTTATTAAGGTGAATGTATATAATTTATATTGTCAACATCCCTTTTTCTCCATTAATACAAACCTTCCAGCAATAAATAAAATATTAGTTGATAGGATTTTTCACCGACTTCTGATGTCTTTGCTTCTGGCATAGCATGCTCGCTACCCTTCGTTTCCAGAAAACCAGCCCTGCCTTTGTATGAGGCTGAAACAACTGAAGACGCACTCCTCGCAATAGGCTTCTTATTCTGTTTCAAAGTATGAAGTGATAAAAATATATTTCCATCCCCAGGGAAGAGAAAGTTTTGTGAGTGCATCACATTAGACTTTTATTTATGTAGATTTCTGTCAATATTATTGGAATTCTACCGATAGTCTCATTAATTTTATCGATTACGTCAAATCTTAATATCATGCAATGTCCCAAGTCAGCTGTGTACACTGCAAACAATAGTGTTGTCATGGGGACGAACATTGGCTTCATTACCATGGAGTGTGAATTCCATGGGGTGAGTTCAGCGTAAGATCTTTTTACCGATTATATATGAATTATAATTATATGAACATTTAAAACAAACAATGTGTTACAAACTGAGAAGTCAGAAGTCGGTTAAAAAACCTGTAAGCTTACACTGACACAGTGACACCTTATCCATTGCTGTAGGCTTTGTATTAGTTGAGAGAAAGGGATTTGACGACAGAAATAATGGTGACGCAGGACGTGCTTAATGGTGAGGGGCGAAGTTAGTAAGCCAGAGTGAATTCTTGCAAGCAGACTGATTAAAACGTTCTCAGAAACAAAGATTTCCCTGTACGACACCACCCTTCATGGAATTCCTTATCCAAAGCAAAGAATCGCCATTCCTTTCCAGCATCACTGACCAAGGTGAAGCAAGAATGTAACATTGACACTAAAGTGTGCCATGGCTTCTTTGGCTCTCCCTTTCTTACGAATACTTAATCACCAGGTCTTTCACAGCTGTTACCATAAATGTCTCACATTGCACTACTCAATGGCGCATCCTTAACATGCATAATTTCGTTCAAGGTTATTATTTACTGTACATCCATTAAAGTGTCTACGAATTTACAGTAAATTATGCCACAAATTTACTATTTCGAATTAAATAGGCTGGGATATTGCTACGCTTGCATCTCGGATTACATACTCTTGATGCTTTTATTTCCAAGGTATGACTAAAATAGACAAAGCCATCTGCAATTGATATGACAATTGAAATGTATTACTGAAAACAAATGCTTCGAAAGCACAAAAAATGCACGTTTTCTGCCTGTTTTTCACTCATAGGCCTAACTCGCGAACAAAAGCTAAAATTAAAAATCCGACTTCGAGGCACTAACCCACCCTTCTGTACATCTATGTTTAAAATTTCTGATCTCTGCGTTCAGTTGATTTTGCTGGGCATCGCGGACAGACAGACAAGCACTTCCTTTTATTATTATAGATTCATCGGCATGCCCCGTTACCATAGTAACATTACATACATTCGTCACATTCACAATAGGCCTACATATTTAAAACATTGTCAATTACAGTTTTGTACTGATATTATCTTTAGAATACAAACTTACTATACCAGCTTACTTTGATTTACATCAGTATCTTTTACATACTCGTTTATTCCTTAATACTTATTCTATGTTTATATTTTCTATCTAATTTAGACGTCCAAGAATTTAATATATATACCGAAACTTCGTTTACGACGGAATATCAATTCTTGATTATTGACGGGACATGTACCTCCATTTTTTATTATTTCTTTTGTGAGAATGGATCTTTGATTTTCTGTGATTGTACATTCGTAAATAAGATGATTTTGAATCTGTTGTCCTCTGTTGCTTGTGCAGTCTGGATTATCTATGATTTTGAATCTAAGTAAATATGATTTAGTTTTTCCGTGACCTGACACAATGGCTGTGAATTATTCTGGTGTTACTGGAAGTTTGGTTTTCAGTCTCTCTTGAATTGAAGGAAAGAAGGATTTAGTTACTGTTCCTTTTATGATGCTGTTCCATCTGGTATGCCATTCCTTGAGGTCCAAGTCTTTAATTTCTGATTTGATGGTAGATTTGGGGATTTTTGTAGTACAGTAAATTCTCTGTGTAACGAATATCGATATAACGATAAACGCTCTTTTAGCGCTATTTTCCTATGGTCCTGGAAAATTTCCTATCTTAATAATGTTAAATTTCTCTCAGTACATCGATGAACTTATTTTGGAAACACCCGTTTATAACAATATTTTGATGTTCAATTGCTATTGCAAACCAGTGTGGGAGCTGATATCAGATTAGTGCTCACCCCACCAGGATTTCTTTTCTAGGGGTCTTACAATAATTGCTAGACCAACATATCTTAGAAATTTCAGAAGATAAAGCTTTCAGAGGGCTGAAAATACGGCAATTGATAGCAAAATCATCCCGTACATGTGCAGAAACATACAGGGAGTTCGGTTGTCACTTCAAAATGCACATCACGTTTAGTTAAAACACCCCATAGAGCAAATTGTTTTAGATTTGCATTAGCTATATGGCACATTTGCTGTCTTTTTCTTCCTTCTCCCCCTCTCCATGATTTTGCAATTTCTGGCAATTGAAGCTTGCAGTGATCAGTAATGTTAAACCAGTCTGAACAGTAATTTTTCAGAGTGTGAGTGTAAAGTAGCTTTGGTTACCACTCAGTGGAAGTCAGGAAGTTTAGAGGTCTTTTAAGATTTGAACTTGTGATCAATTATAATTTTTCTGTTCCTTGAATTATTCTGTAGAATAAAAAGTACATATTCTGAATGCCGTCTTCCTAATATGTGATATCACAGCCCCTCAATATAATAATAGGCCTAACTCTCGTATAACGATACAATCTGCTGGGGCCTACTGTACATTATTTCTTCTCCCGCAGAAGCTTCTTTAGCTAACCTATCAGCCAGTTCGTTAGACCAATATGGGTCTTCACACAGCTGAAGTGAATCCAGTGGCGTTGTTGTACCGCAAGCCTACATTAGAGCCTCTAGACCAGGGGAAGTCAACTACGTCTTGTGATGACGTTTGTGGAGCAAGAGCATGCGGATCCCATGTGTGTGACGTCAGCAAGAGCGCACGGTAGTAGGGGTGTTTAGAGTACGCTAGATTTAGGTACTAGAGGACCTATTCACTTTAGCTCTGTGGGTAGAACAACTTCTGGTTGGAAATACGGAGCATTTTTCAAAGTTAATGCAAGATGCGATCCTGATAGTGTTCTCTCTGCAGAACATGTGTTAGTTCTGCAAAACATTCTTCTTCAGTTCGAATCGAGGTTTCAGGATGTGGAAAACCTTTCTCCAATATTTAAACTTTTTGCTACCCCATATTTAGTTAATGTCAAAGACGTTCCTTGCCCGTATCAGTTGGAACTACTAAACTTACAATGCGACGATCTGTTAAAGGACAAATACGAACGTAAAGTGGTCTTGGGTAACTTTTACAGAAATTTCTCTGAAACCAGATTCCCGAAACTTGCCGCACAAATATTATGTAATTTTGGATCGACATATGTGGCCGAACAATTTTTTTCACTAATGAAATGTGCAAAGCTCAAATCAAGAAGTACATTGTCAAATCACAACCTAAATGTAGTCTTCGATTAAATATTGCTCAAACATTACGTCCCAACATTGATAAACTTGTTAAAGAAAAAAGAGACAGGAAAGTCAGAAAATTTTTACTGTAATCTTGTATAATCTAAGGTGCAGACGAGCTTGTATGGTAATTAATTCAGTTCATTTTTTTAATTATTTTTATAGTAGTGAATTATGTTAATTCAAATGATAGTATTGTCTATTTTTGTCAAAGAACATAGCTTTTGTGGAAAGGCAATTGTTCTCACAGAATAGAAAAATAGAATCATTTATAATATGTTAAACTACTGTGCTGTAATTAACCGATAAACTATCAAGAAAATCGATTGATGTTTCATTAACTCGGAAACACGTATTACGTAAGTTCTAACCCCCTAAATTCCCCCTGCCCGCAATACTAATACCCCTCTCTACCCCCCTGTTCACTGATGCCTACATTTCACATACTCCTCGCAGAGGTACAACACGAGCAGTGAGAGCAGAAAGCAGTGACGTCACAGAGCAACCTTCTGTCTTCCCCTGCTCTAGACCGAATTCCCCGGCCTTTTCATGTACTAATAATTATTTAGTTTCCTCTAGCTAGTCGTCAGGGTTTCTTGTCCCTCTGTATTCTATGCGAAAATATGCGAAACTATATTAGCGCTCGGTAATTAAATTTCCATTCGAAAGCACTATACTTCCGTCTGCAGAGAAGTCATGGTGCTATCCATCCATCCACCTATCCATCCATTCAATCCTTATACAGTAGTCTCACTATAATCCTTGGCATTATATATTTCTTTTGCACTCCTTAGCTAGTAAGTGTTACTTACGAAAGTTGTTTACATGGATCGTAAGTTGACATTCCCACACAATCGTGTTGCTAAGGGCGTTGCGGTGAGGTTAAATTACTTACTGTCCAAGCGCCACGTCATAATTCATTACGATACACTTCATAATACAAGCCTTTATGGACACGGCCCCCAGGACAAATATTCGGTTCCCATAACAACAAACACATGCGAATCACTTTCTGAAATAAACATCTATTTTCAAGAATGTATTTACATAATATTTTCAGGTAATATCACAATTAATATAATTAAATTGATATAAGTAACCGTCGTGCAAAAAATAGCATGCAACACACGGGCCGTAAAGGCATTTACGGGTCTCGAAAACTTAAAAACCCGAGGCGCAGCCGAGGGTTTTCAATCTGTTTCCTCGACCAGTAAACGTGCCTTACGGCACTTGTACCGCAATATACTATATGATCGTGGGAGTCACATATACTAACATCTTTCGGAAACAATAAGGGACTAACTTTACCTAAAGTAATCCTGAAATGGATGTTTTACCTAGAATAAAATAAATTAGAGAGAAATATATAACTTACGAATTTAAAAGAGGTATTCTAAAATATTATCTAACCTCCACACCTGCTGGTTGATAAATTTAAAAATATTATTACTTCTTTATTTTTAGTCAGTATTATCGGCGTTAAAAACCGTGTCGCTTCACTCGCTGATGCTCTTAGCATTAGCATTAGCATTAACCGGCGCACGGGTCGGTGTCGACCATACGTGCTCACTTCATACACTTGTTTATTACCTCATAAAAAAATAACCAATTGAAAAAATTATATTCTATTATTTACATAACTACGAGTATCCACAGACGTAACCCCCCACCCCCAAGCAGTAAAAAAAAATATCCTAGAAACACATAGTCATTATTAAAACAAAAAATAACACTTAGATTTCCTTAATTCTCCAAATCTAGGCTTTCCCTTACACATCTAACTTTCTGCAGAAATTTACATATCCCATGCCAATTGTGTTCATCCAGTAATAGATTTAGACATGTCTCCCTACTTCTTTGCGAGTTTAAAAATTTGTCGGGTAGCATCATAACTCTCCAGCGCTCTGTAACTCCACATCCCGACAAGATACGATGTTTCATTTTCTCTGCACATTGGGCAGATTCTCACCCCTCTCTCATCCGAAATTATCCTAGATTTCCATCTTCCCAGGCGTATCCAGGCCATTGCTGCTCTATCTTCCGCTCCTAGTCTATCTTTATATGATTCCCTTCCCCAAGTAGCCTTTAATTCTGCTTGTAATTCTAATGACACTTTACCATTACAGTCAGCCTCGATGTTCTGCCTCTCGATATCAATTAGTCTCCCTTTTATCTACAGAATGGCTGGAAAGTGAACGCGGAGTTCAAGTTAATCAAGTCTTCAAAGCAAAAATCTGATGTCTCTCTATAAGCCATTGCTTTAAGTTTCTTAAAGGTAGAGGCTACAGGTATTTTAAACAAACAGACATAAGGCTATAAGATGCGTAAGGGTTGCTACAGGTAACTTACTACTGTCCGTTTCAGATGTCTTGAGAAATGAAGTAAACAGTGATTGTAACGGGAGAAAAGCGCGGTCCACCAGCTAGTACTAAAGTGCTATTTTCTAAATTAATTATGGTAATACTAGACGTACCATGCACACAATACTTTCAAAATTACCTTCGCCTGTATTTGATCTTAAAACATTCACAAATCACAAGAGAAATGTCGACCTGTTAAAGCGAAAGAATGTGAATTGGGCTTAGGGTTGCAGCGGATGTGTCATAACGAGGTTGGCTGCTGCATAATAATGTGCGAGCATTCAAACCAAGGTCGCATACCTACGTTATCGATCCGCATCTTTTACTCTCAGGACATCTGGAACGGAGAGTAATTGATGTTAGAGTCGATCCCATGGCCATAGTACCACCCAGAAGAATTGGGTCTGAAAAATCTCAGTAACTTCATTGTGAATTGAGCCTAGAATCTTCCATTATATAAGTTATACTATTATATATATAAATTATGTTATTGTATTATATTACCCTATGCACAGGGAGACCCAATGAACTATGAACCAACTGCGCGTGTTTTTCCACACCTGGGCCTGTGAGCACGTGTTTCCCGACGCTGCTGCAATCAAGGTCACGCTACTGACGCACGGATGAGGCCTAATTTCATCTTCATGGATATGTGTGTACACAAAATAATCATTATTAGAGCTCTTGACAAACCTAATATTTTTCATGAAGTACCCTTCCATAACGAACGAATTGGTAGGCCTATATGGTGCGCTATGAGAACGAATTACCTAGGTATAGGGCCCATTTTTTCGAGGTAACAGTTGACGCCCCCAGTACGTGAATGCAATCTTGTCCCTCCTTTTTTTTTTAAAGAGAGAGACGTAGCAGACAGGGAGCCTTTGCCTTTTTTCAACCAAGACTCTGCCCACAGCCCATACAGCCGAAATTTCGATGAGAATAATTGAGTGTGTTTGAGGAGGACAGAATTATTAGTAGAGATTTGTGGCCCCCTTGACCTCCTGACCTAATCTCCTACGACTTTTATCTCTGGGGTAAATAAAAACATAAAATACACACACACTCTGGAAGGATAAGAACAACATATCTTCCAGGAAATTGCCAGCATTTCGCAATGTGAACTACGGCAAGTGATTGATGGATTATTAAAGAAGGTCCAAAAATGTATGATCGACGGTGGCCAGTTTCAACACCTTTCATAACGTTGGTACGTACTACGTAAAGCCTTTAAAACATAGTTAAAGAAGCACCGCGCAGCCGGTTCACAGTTCATGGGGGAGGATTTAACAGCAGTGTGGGAATCAATAGACATAGGCTGCATTAAGTGTTGGAACGAGAAAATGCTATTATGATTAACAATAATAGTGAAAACTGGGAGTATTGATTAAAAAACATTAATCTAAAAACACGAAAACAAATAACATTTAAAAACCACCTGCCCCCATGCATAAAATAATAAAAAGGTAATCGTAGGCCTATTGAAAAGAAATTTACATTTTAAAGATTAATATTGATTTAAAAATTCGATCTTTGATGTTTCCAAGGCCACAGTTGGTCTATGAAGAAAGGTCAATGTTACACCAATAGGCTGGAAATAATTTACATACCCTGCCTACGCACTGAGTAATGTATTCTGCACATTTTCCAACGAAACGTCCTACACGCTGCTATGGCTAGTTCCGAAAGATATGAATAACATGCAACGGCCTTACATAATATAAGCATCGGTTCATCTTCCAAATTGACAGTATGAAAAACCAGCTTTCACCTTTATAATTGTGACCTTTATATTTGACAACAATATTTTATATTTGTGTCTATCTTATAAATGCTGATTTGAGTGGATCCAGTTAAGTTTTATATTAAGGGTTAAGGCGGAACTTTATTAAAATATTCAATAGTATGAATAATCCGCTAAATGCTGAGGATTTGATATCCCTATGACAAGAGTGATTTGCATTTCAGCTCCCCCAAAATAAGTACACCCCAAATTATATATATAGTCATACATGTTAAGATTTTAGTAATCCTCAGGAAAAGTGGTAGTGCTATTAACAATGCAATAAATATTTATTAAACAGACTAAGAACAGTGTGTTTATTAATTAATATTGTAATAGTAAAGAAGGAGGACTTTCAACATTGTATGGTTTGCTTTTCTGAGTGAGCACCCTCAATAAATTTCAATAGTTAGCTCCTATGCCCATGACAGTATGAAACAGGCATTTCTGAATACGCTAAATGCTGATAATTGAATAGCTATCCCCTTTTTAGAAACAAGTCTCAATTAATCTTATCATTCTTACACAAACCTGAAATCTCAGATAGTAAATTCGCGACTTAAAGTCCTGTGGTTAAATTATACTATTATAACTTATTATAGTTTATACTATAGTAATTTATACTAGGCTATATTTTAAATAACTTACACTAAGACTTCTATTGTTGCTTAATATCGTATAAATGACTTTTCCAACAACAGACATTTATCTAAATCGTTTTCTAGCATCTTATGGGCCTATTAAGAATTTTATTTTGGACTTTGTAAGATATAGACAATCAACTTGATAAGGACATGTAAAAAGAATGGAAAAAGATGGGCTACCAAGAAGAGTATGGGAATGCTGTCTACCTGGAAGAAGAACCAGTGGCAGGCCTCGAAATTCATGGATGCAGGATATCAGCACAAGATAGAAAGATGGAGATCTACAAAATATAGATTGGACTGACAAGAGACGATTGGAGGAAAATATAAAACTTTACGCACAGAAAGATGTTAACATTGTACTCTGTATATAAATAAACAAATTGCTTGCATAAATTATTATTAGGTTAGCCGTGGAACGGTAGTTGGGTGAAAATATAGGCTACTCTGTCCTTACTTCACATTCTTTATCCTTTACAACAGTTCCATCTACGACAATGTTGATTAAGGTATTCTCATTAGCAGGGTTAGGATTTTTAGGCGCAAGTTCCATAATTATGGAAAAGGAGAGAGAAAATGTGTTAAATATAAGGCAAAATAGGGGACAAAAAAGTGTTACTGTACTAAACTTGTTACGTAACGAACTTAATTCACGAACAGCAGGTTACTAATTCCAGTAAATTAAATTAAAAAGAAAAGTGGAAACTTTAGTAACTATGTTTCATTCTTGCAGGTGTGCTTTCAGTCCAGCGTTCGCTGAAAGCAGACAGGTTAGCTATTCCCAAGCTGATGAAAGGTTCATTGACAGTTACTTAGGATCCTAGATCTTGGATCGAAACCAAGATAATTATACTTAATAAAAAGCAATGCAACTCAAAACTCATACGCTAAAGCCTAAACGATTAAATGCGATCTAGAAGATTATTAAAAAGCTGCAGTAATATACAAAAAAGGGGGAAATAGGATTATCGGCACGGTGGAGTAAAAAGGTGATAGAAGCCCTAAGGGGAAAAAGTCCTGGAAATTTACCTCCATTCTCAATCCGAGACAATGTTTCCCATTGCGGTTTCTTTCACAGAAGCTCTAATTTGCCTACAAAAAAGGGTGCGCACTTAAAAATTCTAACCCTGCTCATTACCGGCTGTAGCTGAAGACATGAATAGTTGGTCTATTCCTAAAGTTATAGGTGTGAATACATAGGCGCCGACTTAGGGGGGGCAAGGTACTTTCTGCCCCCCCAAATCTTTAGATTTTATCATGTAAGGCCTATGTACAGCTACTGAAAATCCAGTTCTTGCCCCCCCCCAGAAATATTTCCAAGTCAGCGCCTCTGTGTGAATATCCGATAATGTCGGGGTTAGTTTTTACCCAATGTAGGCATCGTTCTGACATTAGTACTGCATTCCATGAAAACAAATTTTCTGATATTACATTACCACTGTTTTTTGACATTAGTACTGCATTCCATGAAAACAAATTTTCTGATATTACATTACCACTGTTTTTGTTGAGCGTTAAACGCTAGAAGAGATACGAAAGAGGCAGTGGTAGGAACTAGAAACGAGAAGGACAATCCGAACAAATTATTGGGACTTAAAGACACAAACTGAACACAACCGTGTTCTAATTCGATTCATTTGATAGGAAACAGTTCACAGCATTTTTTCCGAAACATAGCAAAGCCGTTTTTCTGTTAACTGCAATACACGAGGGAAAAGTTTTCTTATGGTGCCTAACTTTGCAAAAAACCTAAAGAAGTGGAATTTTATAGGGTCACTAAAGGAGGAGTCGATACCTAACAAAGTAGATCTAAATGGAAGTCAGCAGAACAATATATAAACTATATAGCTTTTTACGTTTTTTAGTAAATAATTTTAATATCAATATTCATAACAATTTGTATTATACTATCCATAATAACAACAATAGCTAATAATAACTATACTGCGTTCTAAAGCCATGTTAACAATCGGCATCCTTTAAGGATTAAGCCATTGTCTGACCCTTAATAGAGTGGAACAGGAAAGCGGTACTACTAGGCAAACAGACTGTCTCACACTCCACGTGGAGTCAAAACTTAAGTGTCAGAATTTAAGAAGTGCGTCCTGATTGGTTGCGAACGACATTCTATTGGCTTTAAAGCAAGTTCAATGGCTACGAAACAAGACCCAAAATATACAATCTTATTGTCCTTGTAGCTGAAGCTGAATTTTTTTCTAAGCGGAACCCATACATTTATATGCAGGTTTTTATTTATTTATCATGTTATGATACCAAAAATTACAGTAAAATTACCTCTTTAAATGAATCACACAGAAATTACATAACAATAACAATCATAGCAACCAACTTCGTTACCTAGCTTACGCATTGAATCTACGGCAACCGCAGGCCACTGTCGCGACAAGAACAGAAGATTATGACCCCAATAATGATTCGTTGCCAAAATACTACGCCGATTTCATATGTATCTTTTTCCTCCCTGTGTTTATGCCGGCCCAACTTCAGCACTGGAATTATGACTGAATTATAACAAAAGCAATGATGGTTTCATAGAAATATACATATTTTCAAGATTATTAAGATTATATAGTTACATACATTCTGTTACACTTGTAATTCTTTTGTAAAACATGTTTCACTTTGAAAACAATGCATCAAGTACATTATGTTAATCTTTCTTTCTTTACATTACGTCCGAGAGACAAATTCAGATGAGGATATGGAAAGACCCCAAAAATCGTCAAGACAGGTGTGTGAACTTTAGCCCGAATAGCATTAACGACTTGTATACAATATATATATTTTTTTAATGAGTAATTTTATTACTTCTTCTGCCCGTACCGTTGGTACTATACGTAGAGGAAGTATTGTTTTCGACCCCCAGTTTTAACATAAATACACGTTTGAGGTCCCCTGAATCCGAAAATAGTCTATTATATTCGGAGACATGTCTGTGTGTGTCTGTGTGGATGTCTGTGAACAGTCTAGTCCAGAACGGAAAATCGTATGAAAACAAAATTCTGTATTTGGGTCGGGTACCTTCTGAAGATGTGATAAGAAGATTGGTGACAAAATTCTCTTATTTTTAAGGGGGTCTAACATTAAAAAATGTTTGTTTTTCTCGATTTCTCGAAAACGGTTCCAACAATTTTCTTTAAATTTTTCACAAGGATTGCTTATGAAAAGAGCTAAAACTTTAATTTGAAATATTTTTTCGAAAAAAAATCTCTGAAGGGTAGTTATCAGTCACCCACTTTGAATACGCGCTCTTTGCAATACGGCCTCTTGTAACGGAACATCGTACGAAAACAAAATTTTATATTTGGGTTAGATACCTTTTGCGGATGTGACACGAAGACTGGCGACGACTTTCTCTTATTTTTAAGCGGACTTTACTTGAAGCAAATTTCGTTTGTCGCTATTTTCTCGAAAACAGCTCTTACAATTTTGTTTAAATTTTACACATGGGGTGCTTATATTAAGAGCTAAAACTTTTATTGGAAACTTTTTATTTTTATTATTATTATTATTATCTGAAGGGTAGTTATAACTTATAAGCAGGGCCCGGATTCTGATGACCTAAAGTTGTTGGAAAAATGACCTATAAAATGACCCTAAATTTTAAAGAAAATGACTTAATAATTATAAAAAATTACCTAAAAACTGATATTTTCTTTATAAAAAGATTATTATTGTACACACCAAGTTATAGACTAATTTGTACATAATTGTAAAAACTGTAAATAACTAATGTTGTGAATGTTCTTTTCTCACGGAAATTTATACTGGCACTGAGGCACTGGTGAGTCAAAATTAAACACATCCTTTTGTGGTCAGCCAGCAGCGTCGCCAGGAATTTTATTAAGGGGGGGGGGGGGCAAAATCAATTTCGGACCTCAATTTCAAATGATTAGGCTAAACACATTAATATTCACTTAGTTAACCGGATCGTTATTTTGAACCCAAGCTGAATTCGACGAGGCTACAAAGTTTTTTAAGTTGACAGAATACACTCTTTTGAGCAATGGCCTTGGTGAGATATTATTATATATACATATTATAGTTATAATTAGTTAATACTTGCTAAACTCATTATAAAGTAATTCTATTTTTTTAATTCTCCATGCTACAACTGTAGGTTGACAAAGAGTAGCACAAATAAATGAATCCATAAGGCAATCCAGAGGGGGCAGTTGTCCCCCCCTTGCCCCCCATGACAACGCCCATGTGGTCAGCCGGATTATATTGTTGTTTATTGAGGGTAAACAGTAGTTCGCACTCTCAAATCCAAGCAGGTGGCAGACTCTGGTGCCAAGTCAATCTGATAACAATACTAACATAATACAAAAGTTTGGCGTTTCTTTGATTCTCATTTCCGACTGAGACATGTCAACACTTTAACGCCGAATTTTTCCTTCTTGCATTAAACAAACAACACTTCAAAGACAGCACCGCTAGCGACGAAAAAGTTAATACACTCAATCTAAATACGTGAAAATGACCAAATAAGGAAGCAAATGACACGAAAATGACAAAATAATTACCTAAAATTGAAATAAATGCCCTACAAGTGTAAAATTGCATAAAATGACAAAAAATTACCTAATAAAAATGTATTTCTATAATCTAGAGGCCATGATTAGGATTTATCCACAAGTTGGCAATGTCTATGCAGCATCACTAAAAAGATGATATGTCATTAGAGCAGGCCCGACGAGAGGGAGGGGCAGCCGGGGCTGCAGCCCGGGGCCCGGCCGGCCAGGTTTTATTTTTTACTTTCTAAATTTATTCTAAAATAAAATTTGTTATAAGTCAATGAACAGTTAAAGTTATGTTTTTGCGTTTATTTTATCTGCATTGTCCTGTTGTATAACGGTGATAGGGAATTAATCAGTTAATCGAAACGGATTATTCTTGAAGAAAAATTTATATTTTTGAAAAGTAGAAGCAGAAATATTTTTGGACTCAACAGTAGGCCTCACTGACGTTCGGCATTTAAAATCATAATTTTCAAAAGATTAAACTGGTAGGCCTACATACAGATAAAATTGTTCCTAATTAGAACATTTCAGTTCTGTGCCCGGCATCAGCTAACCGATTTGGTTCAAAATCAATAGGCTTCGTCCCATGGGCGTTATAAATGGTAACCAAGTTTTGTGAAAATCCGATAAAGCGTATTTCAGTTACCGCGCTTACAGACAGACAGACAGACAGACAGTACTGTCTACCAGACAATCTCAACAGGTACCGGTACCATTCTGGCACTTAATAATTATGTAATATCATTACATAATCTTTTTGTTGCATACATTATAAAGGGCGAGTTGGGTAGTGAATTTAATATTTGACGAGGGCCCAGGAAAATTTGTCCCTGGGGCCCTTGCTTTCTTTCCACGGCCCTGCATTAGAGTCCGGGCTCTGCTTATAAGCCACCCACTCTGAATACGTGCTCCTTGCAATATGGCCATTTGTTCTGTATCAGAATGTGAAATGAGAAAAATGTATTAGCCATGCTTAAAGTAAAGAAAGTTACGATAGTACATTAATCAGATTTAATTTGGGTTATGTATCCTTCGGGGATGCGATGTGATGTCGTAACGACATTTTCTTCATTTTTACAACCATTAACAAGAAGAGAATCTCATACATAATACTTATATTAGACTAAGATGCTAACTTTTGTTTGGGCAGAGTAAGTTATGTGAATTTCACATCAGATTTTTTCTTTACAAAATACAAAATTATTTAAAACCGAAATACTAAAACGCTCTATCTCTGGTACAGTCAGTTCCAAATGTTTTCAGTGTTATAAAATGTGCAAAGTGCGAATATAAATAGAGGCAAAACATATTGTAGAAAAGAGCATATTCGCAAAGTAGAAGAAACAAGAGAAGTATAGAATTAGATAAATATATACCACATGATTTATAAAATATTGTTAGTTTGAATTAAATATAAATGTTATTTATACAACATCAATTTCTAGTTTTAATCCAAACGAGTATTGTTTCTGAAATTTTGTGCTGTTTAGTAATTTCAAGTCAGGATTTATATTAATAAAATCGTTATATTATTTAGGACCAAAATTACATATGCGCCTCTCGCCTGCTTGTCAATTCTATTGAACGAGATGGCATGACATCATGTATCTTCTAATGTTGTATCCATAATCATTCGAGATTCCATTATTTTGATTAATGTGAAAATAATTTAATAATGTATATTATATTTAATAATATATATTATGTTATTTTTAATGATCGATACTTTAAATTCTTTGTAAATGAGATCTGTTGTAAAAGAATTAATAGGAAAAATGCCGACTGTGTAGCTCTCCCATCCTAATATGTATGGTTATTCGGGATTAAATTTATCCTATCCATCGTCTTTATTAACTCTCCATTATTAGCTCTGGAAGGAATGAAACGTAAAATATTATGTTGATGGAGCTACTCTAGTATTTTCTTCACGATATGTTAAACTTTCTATATTTCTAGTAGCGTAAGAGTTTCTCAGTACCAAGCCCAACGAATTTATATTAAGACACTCCTGTCACCACCCACACTTACTTTCTACGGAGCTGGAACAAGAAAAAAAAAAGTATTGGCTCACCAACTCCCACTATCTTCCAGAGCAAATGAAAGTCCTCTCAAAACATTTTCTTACTCAAAACCACTTATTCTTTCATTAAGTAAAACTATCAGCAGTCTCACCCAGATATTAACGAGAATTAATAATGACGTAAACATGCCGCCCACCCATAACTTATACGTTAAGGAGCAAACAGCGAATTATCGAAAACCTAACCATATAGCCTGTAGCAAGATGACCTTGACTTTTAAAAATCTGTACGTGTGCTACTTTCAGAAGCATGTGTTATTCTTTCAGAATGTTTATTACCTCTCCCTTTTAGGGACATTTAAGCGACCCACGCCGCCCGGGCCTTACAGGGCCGCGACCTATTTGGAGATGGATTATCTACGGATCACATACATACTTCTTTGACCAGACAAGGACATGGAAGGCCTCCCCGGATGAGTGATCTGCCCAATGCAGAGGCCACTTCCGAGACACACCATTCATACAAACACACACACTCACTCAGAACAAGGCGAGTATGGGATGAAGATGATAATACTATGTAGTACCGGTATACTATGTAATACTATGTATCGAAAAGAGCCTAGGTTGGGCGAAAAGTCATTAGCTATGAAAAAAAAGACATTCTGGAAGATTAAAACTTTGTTCGCGGACAGCGGACCGCGATGTAAAAATGAGGGCATGTCCGCGAGAAAGAGGACATCTGGTCACACATATTTTTTTATTAGGTAGATTTCGAAGAAAAATCTACCTATTGCAATGGATACCACTTCATGATTTTCGAAAAATTCTTTCATATCTTTACGTTTCATGCTCCCCTAAGTACGAAACCACCGCCCGTTCAAAAAAAAAAAAAATTGTGATATTTATATATATATTTATATATATATATGTTTATATATATATTTATATTTATATATATTATATATATATATATCTTTACACGCTAGCGGCCGTAATTTTGAAGATATTTGAACCAAATTTTAATATGTTATTTCTAGGCCCAATAGTTCGGACAAGTTCGTTAATGAGCAAAATTGGCCCAAGGGGGTGGTCGGGGGAGGGGGTTGAAATTTTAAAACATTTTTATCTCGGCCCCTATGAAGTATAGAGGGAAACTTTGTTTGAATAAATTAGAGTACTCCCTATGGAGTTCACAGTGACCCCAACGATTCGGGGGTTCGAGTGAGGGTGGGATGAAAATTCGAAACTTTTGAAACTACGTCTTGTGGGGTATCGTTGAAAAGCTCTTGATGAGTACTCTACAAATCAATAAATAGTTTCTTGATAGCTCTCATATGACGCGAGATTTTAATGTTTGAAAATAATAACACTTAAAAGAATTATTATAATATCATAATTTTGTCTTGTTTAGCGGCTTTGCTAATTTTATTCATTGCTGATCTTGCGCACGGCCTCCCAGAATATTATATCCTATTCTTGTTGTCAAAACAAATGATTGTAGGCTCTTCCTCTTTACCGAATTCAGTTCTTATTACTGCAGGTTTACCATGCCAAGGCTAAAGAAGAAGAGTGCTATGCAGCGACAATAAATTAAACCAAAAGCACTTCGAAATCTACCTCCGCCTGTAGGCCTGCCTAAAGGGATTTTTTTATATTCCATTTTTCCAGTCTGGTTCTCTGTATTGGGCACATTTTTTAAGTCATCAATTAATTCCATCGATGACATTGTGATTCCATCAGCCTTTTGTAAGCAAAGTAGAGGTGTACATATTCTGATTTTAGCTTGCTTGCCCCTTTGAAATTCTGCAACCAGTCACAGCTTTTAACTTGCTTGACTAGAAAGCAAGCCAGATTACAACGATGGTAAGAAATACTGTCGCTATGAGTCACAAGCTCTTCATAACCTGGTGGGTTTCATAGGACCTAAGGAAACTGCAAGGCATGGCGGAAAGAATATGAAACTGGGTATAGCAGTGCACTGGTAAGTCGTGCAGTTACGTAGTTGATGAACTTCAGATGTGTTTAGAGAATTTTACCCTGAAGGAAGCCGAGGAGAAACTAAAATGTGGACAGTTTGAATTATCAATGAACAAAGGTACTAGTCCGGCATAGGAAAAATTTTCGAGAAAACATCATCAAATCATTAATAACAGTAACAAAAATCCCTTTAGGCAAGCCTACAAGCTGAGGTAGATTTCGAAGGGCTTTTGTTTTAATTTACAGTCGCTGTCGCTGTAGCTTCTTTAGCCTTGGCATGACAGACCCGCAATAATAACTGGAAAAAAGAGGAAAGAGAACTTTTTCAAACATTCAAATCTCGCCTTATATGAGAACTATCAAGAAAATAGTTATTGATTTGTAGAGTACTCATCAAGAGCTTTTCAACGATACCCCACAAGACGTAGTTTCGAAAATTTCGAATTTCCATCCCCATATCCCACCCCCACTCGTACTCCCAAAACCCCCGAATCGTTGGTGTGACTGTGAACTCCATAAGGAGTACTCTAATTTATTCCATCAAAGTTTCCCTCTATACTTCATAGGGGCCGAGATATAAATGTTTTAAAATTTCAACCCCCGCCTCTTGCGCCAATTTTGCTCATTAACGAACTTGTCTGAACTATTGGGCCTAGAAATAACCTAATAAAATTTTATTCAAATATCTTGAAAATTACGGCCGCTAGCGAGTAAAGATATATATATATATATATATATATATATATACATATACTGTATATAAATATAAATATCACAATTTTTTTAACAGGCGGTGGTTTCGTACTTAGGGAGGCATGAAACATAAAGATATGAACGAATTTTTTGAAAGTCATTAGGTAGATTTTTCTTTGAAATCTACCTAATAATAAAAATAATAATTGTGTTAAGACGCTAAAACGATTTTTAATACTTTATCCACCTTTTATTTATCTGCGTGGTGAATTTCTTCTACCAGCATGTAGAAAAGCAAGAAAGTATTACCTACACTTAGCAACTACAGTTGTTAGCTGATAGGAATGTCGCAAGCTTATTCTGGCTTGCGTAAGTTAGGTTTTACCTGACCCATACAAGCTTAAAGAAACCTGTCTGCTTACTAGCCATGACGCTGGCAACTTGCTTGCCTGGCGTTCAAGCGGGTATGGGCAAGCTAAAATCGAGATTTGTACACCTCTAAAGCAAAGTCACCGGAAAATTCACCGGTGAAACATCAAGCTGTTTTTAAACTCAGTGGTGTTATGATAGTCATCGAATGCCATCAGACTCATCGATAATCATCGAATAGTCATCGAATGCCATCAAACTCATCGAACTTTATGTACGATACTTCCAAGATGACAGATGTGGAGGAGCAGAGAAGCAGACGATAATGGCCACTAGCATAAATAAATTGAATTTGTTTTCCTGCGAAAGTTAATGGACTGCTCTTCATCAGAGTGTGAGTCCTCCAAAAATGGAAGTGATGAGTAGATTTTGTATCAAGACGATAAAAGAAAAACAATTCAATATAAAAATCTATTAATTGATGTTGGTTTTCAAATAACTTGTAACTGACAGCGCTTCAGGTTATCCAAATTTGCCCGTTGAGGTTAGGTACCGTATTTAAATTACAAAATTTATCATTAAATACATGGATTTTAATGTGCTCAAAACATTATTTATAAGAATGGAACACCCAATGAGTAGTCCATTACTCATTGTATACTCTAACTTCCACTTTTTGCAAATGTATAGTACAACAATTTCTATAGTACTCTAATATTCCCGCCTAAATCCATCAATCTGTTTGTAGAGTCAACAGTAAATCGGGAACTCGTCACAAAAATAAATGACGTATTCGGTATTAATCGAACTTTTCCACTGGTGGATTTACAGGTGTCTTTAAAAAGTACCCAATCTTTTGTTTATAGGATAATGAGGTTGTGGTCTTCTGGTGCATATCCTGTCAACTGTGTCAATGGTTTCTATTGTCTTCAATTATTCCATGTCATTGAGAGGTCGAGAATTAGAGAATTCCAATCCGAGTAAAGAAAAACCTCAACAACCTCCCCAAGATTGGTCGACTGCAGAATTTGATCAATCGTTGTGTATGTCTATTCTTAAGTAGAATGTAACGACATTTCAATGCGGCGTTTGTTTCGCTGAGTAGAAAAAAAACCCAAAATCTACCCTAAACTCAGATTAGACTCTCCAGCGCCTTTACCAATCTAATCGGAAGAGGCACTTCTTTCAACGGAGACTGGATTATTATTATTATTAGTAATTATTACATGGGCAAAATTATCAGTGATCCTGTTTTCTTAAGGGGGGAAGTACACCTTTGACTGCTACAAAATTAACTGGGTGAATGTTATGGTTACTTAACGACAGTTGTGTAGAACTATTTAGGCTTCTTACCGTAACTTGGGTGCCAGAATTTTGTTCCCAGGAGTTCTATTACATACCTGTAAATCTAGAGACATGGGACTGTCTTATAACTGGCATCGACCTGGGCCGGTATCAAGCCCACGACCTTGGCACAGAAGACCAGTCCCATACTGACTGCGCCACCCAGGTCGACTGGTAAATCATTAAATAACTTTTAGATACTTTATATTTAAAAATCGTGCATAGAGCTACCTATTAAAATAAAATTTGAAAGATTGGACTACACTAGAGTTCCACTACTTACTTACGCAATGACAATAGACAATTCCAAAGCCGGAGGTTCATTGCCGAAGTCCGCTATTCAACCCTATTCTGTGTTAACTCCAACCCTTAAATATATTCTAATATTGTCCCCCCCCCCACCTACGTCTAGGTCTTCCAAGTGGTATTTTCACATCGGGTCTCCCAGTCAATATTTTTTAGATTTTTTCCTCCCCTATGCGCGCAACACGTCTAGTCCATTTCATCCTCCGTGATTTAGTTACGGTACCTTTATTCCGTGAAAAGAACAGGTTATGAAGCTCTTCCTTATGAAGTTTTCTCCAGTGCCTGTTTTCATCTCCCTTAGGTCCGCATATTTGTCTAAGCACCCTGTTTTCGAACACAGATTATGTTCTTTCCGAAGAGTAAGCGACCATATCTCACATCCATATAATACAACCAGTAGGATAATTGTTTAAAAAAAAATTATTTTTAGATTTCTGGACAGAAGACAAGAAGATAGAAGCTTCTGAATTGAATAAAAACAAGCATTTCCTGATTTCAGTCGATACTTAACTTCCATCATAATATTATTTGTTTCTGTAATTATTGCTCCCAGATATTTGAATTTCTCAACTTGTTCGAATGCTTTATCTGCTATTCTAAAGCGCATTATTTCCACGTTTCATGACCATATACTTAGTTTCTTCTGTATTAATTTTCAATCCAACATTCCTGTAGGCATCGAAAAGATTTTCTGCATTTCTCCCGATTGCGTTTATGTGTGTTTTACTGACAATCATCATCTGCTTAGCGTCCCACTACCGATTTTAAAAATGTAATATGAAATATTTTTGAATCCCATAGGAATTAGCCTGTCTAAATATCACATGAATGATTTACATCCTCGCATTTTTAAATATTTGAATTATTTTAAAAATATCAAAATAGGTTATTCAATTATTGGCAATATCCATATCTACAACATAGTCTACACCAGGATTTTCTTATATTGCTTCTTATCAAGAACTGCTTCATGCATTTTATAGAAAACGATACAATCTAGAATTCTTAGGCCTATAAGCCAGATGTAGAAACCTATATGAACTAAGAAAACATTCTTACTATGCGCTGCCAGATGATTCAATGACACAAGTAGGACTATGCAAAATTCTACTATAATATCTTGAACAGTTCTTGAGTTAAGGTGAAAAAGCGTTGTAAAATTGCAAGTTACCGTAAACAAGAGAAAAACAAGTTTAATGGGAACAATCATGTTTCATCCGGACGTTCATAAGCATTACTCAGAAAGTTGGCAATTATTTAGGTATTAAATGGTATTAAAATTGTTTCACCAAATTAAAGAGGATCTACTTCTTAAGTAGGCCTAATATCCGCGCTAAATTATAAGAGATCTAGGATTATGTGCTAGTTCTTTGCAAGGATGCACAAGACACTCTGGAGAAAATGGGAGTTAGTGAACTAAAGCGATTAACTTAATACGTGCCGTGAATGATAGGCTACTCCTAACGAGCCTGTATAATTCGTTCAGCCATTTATCATGTCACAGGATAAACATAGACCAGCTTCAAGTTAATACAGGCTACACTACATACTCTTTCATAGCTTCTGTGTCATCCATTAAGTTATTTTTTCTATGAAAATTACCTCCCCCGTTTGTTTACACGGCCCCTGCCGCCCGGGCCTTACAGAAACTCGACCTATTGGGGGAGGAAGTTTCTATGGATTATAAACATACTTATTTTTGAGCAGATGGAGGGCTTCCCCAGATGAGTGATCAGACCAATGCCGGAGCCACCTTTGAGCCAACACGATCGCATAGGAGGAGACACTCCAGTCGCACACACACTCTCTGAACAAGACGGAAGCGATGAAGCCAGATGATATTCGGGACCCACAAAGGCATAAAGTTTCCCGACATTCACCTCACAGGCAAGGAAAAACCTTATCTAGGAACCTTGACCCGGTCGGGAATCGAACACGGGAAACTGCGTGAGGAGAGCAAACGCATAGCGGGGGACTAGTTATATATATATATATATATATATATATATATATATATATATAAATGAAAAATTGAGATGGTCTGCAGTCTATCTGCTCTTTATGTTTATTTAATAAAGGTTGTGAACAGTTCATAGCCCTGTAACCTTGGCCGGTGTGCCTTAATCATTATGTGCCGTAAGAGTTCTTTAGCATGCCTGTAAGCCTAAATGCATCATTTACGCACAAAGTTATTGAACCAAGAACTTTTAAACAGAATGCCAGCTGTTTCACTGGGCTGACTCTAAAGTATATAGGCTATATATATATTTTTTTTGTGAGGAAGTTTGTCATTGTCATCTCAGTAAACATTTTTGTTCCGTATAAAATCTGTGAAAGGATTAAGCTATGATGCTTACAGCTGAACAGCGCATAACCCTTAATAGGCATAATATGCTTGGTAGATGTTAAGTAAATCCCAACCCGGCATTCGCCTTTGCCCCCAAATGGGGAAAACTCCGGAGAAACGACTCAAATTGGTCGGCCACCACAAGATATGATCTCTCCTCTCCCCAAATATAAAAAAATGAATCCGCGATGTCACCACCTCGGCCGTTCGCTTGGTCATTTTTGTGTTATACTATTAGTATAAAACCTGTAGGCATACGTTATCTTAAAATATACCAAGTGTTCATTAGAACTGAAAATGGTGAGTGTAGTTTTATTGACATAAATGCGGTTCGAAGCTCGAATTCATGTATTTTAATAATAAAAAATTACATTGTTGTAAACAAATACAATTTGCACTCTTACTTAATGACCCATGAATCACACGTCAGCGAAAAATAAGTGGGTCTACAATAATATGCCACTGGATATTGTATTTTACTGTACCGTACTTCATAAGTTCGATAAACTGAGACTGTTGTAATACGATATGGACGAAATATACGCTCATGATCAATACCTACAGTCCTCTCAAGTGGTGTAAGGCGTTCTAATATACTGTATAATTATTTTCTATATATACGTAGTTGATTATTTATCTTCACTGTTTGCATACCAATCAGAAAGGTTCAGAAATTATCGATAAGAAGCAAAAGGCCCAGAATTATTTCGATTTCAATAGGTAAAATTCATTGTGTTACAGGCACTTCTCTAATGATTTAATTAGTATTAAAAAATTGGGAGGGATTGTAGTGTAGCTCCCTTATTGCCGTTGTAGCCAAGGATCGTTTTGCTTTTTGTGTGTAGGATAACTTTGAAATGATTCGTTATTATTCGGAATGTATGAAAAATTAATCATGACACTGAAATATGAAGAAAAATAGCGAAATATGAGAATGTTGTATTAAAAAACACACATATTCTACCTCATCATTATGCAAAATTAGCATACCATTTTAAAAAATCGATAAAATGCTATTCGGTGGCAACCGTATTTCCGGTGGGGCAACACAAATTAAGGGGTCACTTTTGTATTTGAATATAACCTGCCAAGACATCAAGGATCCAAGAGGACGAAAGGAAACAATCAAAACGTTTCACTTTACATCTCCCTTTCTGTAGTACCACAAAGTTAGGCTATGAAGATGTGGGTCTGCCCTACAACAGCATTTTCTGTATTGATTTACTGATCTGATTCCATTTCACTATTCTAATGTTGGCGTGGTGATGTTATGTCTAACTTCTAACGTAGTTTATTGCTAAATTGCTTCAGGACCACTTCCTTCCGCCTGCTGTGATATTTTTATGTTAAAATTTTAAACCAATAGGCGTTTATCCTTCATAATCTTTTACATAAAACAGAAGATACTTGTTGCAAATTATTTAACGAAAAGTGAATAAGCAATTTACTCAATGAATCCATTCTCACAGTATTAGTAAGGGTTAAACCAATATCACTGGTGATAATTCGTAAAGTTAGAATATTTGCTTTCTGAAACCTACACATTTCCTTCTAAGAATTTAAGAAGCTGCTGCATTCAGAAAATTACGAATTATCTATTGCCTATTGGCGCACCATAAATCTAAAGGACGCCTGTCCCTAGGAATTTGTTCGATTTTCATTAATAATAATAATAATAGCATAATAATAACCCTATGCTTTGTATAGTATTCAAATAGTCTGCAATTAATAGTCTTATCAGGCATCAAATGTAGGTTAGCTTACTTTTATAATAATACACATTTTGGTGTAGGGTGCACAGACATTAATGATGTTTTGGGGAACAGTTTAATTATGTTAAATGTAAAGTTAGTGAAGATGTTAGAATAGCCTGCTGTTGCCAAACAAAGGTTTAGATCTAGGCTGTGTTCATAATGCTAAGATTAGAGGAATGCAAGATGACTCGCTACGTAAACACGGCGGTAGTACGGATTTTAAATCATACTAATGACAATTCACAACTGTCAACATCATGTAGGGCTAACAACATTCACACGAAGAGCTAGGAATTTAACACAGCGTTGAACAAAAGGGCAAAACAGGAAACCCAGCACACTGCGAACGTTATAATAAAGATTATACATTGTATCTGGATTTTTTTCTAGAACCAAAACAAACTGCATGTAAGATAAACCATGTGATGTAAAGGTAAATAACAATCTAGGAATGTTATTTTCACTTAATGATATTATAACTTGCTAGCGAATTCAGCGGAACCTTAAACTGGATGTACAATTTAGAAGATAGTACTCACCTGTGCAGAGGTCAGTTAAGAGTCCATGTGGCCGTGTCCGGTGTGATGCTAACGTAAAATGTGAATAGAAGAAAGTGGATGTGGGTCGTCTTGCCAAGCAGGTTACGTAAGAACAGTAAAACACAAACCCACCTTTTCGACGCGCTTTAAGTTCGCGAGGCAAGGTTCCCCCCGTCCCTACAATCGGGATACATTGTTGCAAGGGTGGTAGATCCCCTTTCCAAGGACAGATTCACGGGTACAATTTAGAAGTGTAACAAAACTCATCAAATCACGTGGTTTACTCAAGCGCTGACAGATGGCCGGATAACCGAGAAACATCTCAAAAAGTATTCTGCTGGAACGGAAACCCAATCCAGTCGATCACCGCCTTCAAGTAACACCTATCTTTACAAAGTTTTTACAACTCATTAATTCTCTTGGAGATACTTAGCGTAAACTACTGGTATACGCCTTTTTCGCTACAAGCCCCTGATAGTCAGTACCGGTACTGAACTAATGGCGAAATAAACACATTTAGTTTTTATTCTTTGGTGTAATCTTATTTGGGTAGGGAATCCAAGCGCCATTTCTGCTCAGTACTGAGAGGACCTGGGGTCGACTCAGCCTTTAGCAGAAATGAGTATCAGAAACAATCCTGGGGGTAAATGCGACCGATCCGTAAGGCTAACAACCTTACCTACTACCTTCGTGTTTCCGAATGTCAAAAATCTGGGAACGTCTACCTCCTGGAACCCTAAGGGCCTTCACGGCTCACTTTTTATTGTACGGACAGTTCCATTACTATTGAGTTATCTGGCTCTTCCGCAGGAATATACGAATATAAGTTAATCTAATTCGTTTTAGTGAGATATACCGGTAACTCAGGATTTTTTTCATTAAATAATAAATAGTTATTGTTGGGTTCCCATTCGGCCCGGTTTTCGGGGTAGTCCCCTTTTTTGATAGAATATCCTGGTGACCTGATTTGTTTTTGGTAAATATCCTTCCTAAAAGAAGTGCAATAGGCTTATGTAATTTACTCCATTTTAAACATTTAGCACTCCTGGTGACAAATTCATGATCTTTGAGGAAGTCCCATATTAAGAAGTTGGTTCCATGCCCAGTATCTAAAGAAAATAAACTTTTTGATCAGGTTCATAATTCTGATAAATATTCTAATATACCGTTAACATGATTATTCATCAGACATATTTTGCAATTGTGTCCTTTCATCTTTTTGTATGTATGTATGTATGTATGTATGTATGTATGTGTCATAGCTAGTAAGCAGGCAGGTTTCTTTAAGCTTGTATGGGTCAGGTAAAACCTAACACGCAAGCCAGAATAAGCTTGCGACATTCCTATCAGCTAACAACTGTAGTTGCTAAGTGTAGGTAATACTTTCTTGCTTTTCTACATGCTGTAGAAGAAATTCACCACGCAGATAAATAAAAGGTGGATAAAGTATTAAAAATCGTTTTAGCGTCTTAACACAATTATTATTTTTATTATTAGGTAGATTTCGAAGAAAAATCTACCTAATGACTTTCAAAAAATTTGTTCATATCTTTACGTTTCATGCCTCCCTAAGTACGAAACCACCGCCTGTTAAAAAAAATTGTGATATTTATATTTATATGCAGTATATATATCTTTACACGCTAGCGGCCGTAATTTTGAAGATATTTGGACCAAATTTTATTATGTTAATTCTAGACCAATAGTTCGGACAAGTTCGTTAATGAGCAAAACTGGCCCAAGGAGGGGACGGGGGAGGGGGGTTGAAATTTTGAAAAATTTATATCTCGGCCCCTATGAAGTAGGAGAAAGAAACGTTGTTTGAATAAATTAGAGTACTCCCTATGGAGTTCACAGTGACACCAACGATTCAGGGGTTTTGGGGGTACGAGTGGGGGTGGGGGATGGCAATTCGATATTCTTGAAACCATGTCTTGTGGGGTATTGTTGAAAAGCTCTTGATGAGTATTCTACAAATCTATAACTAGTTTCTCAATAGCTCTCATATAAGGCGAGATTTGAATGTTTGAAAAAGTGCTCTTTCCTCTTTCTTGCAGTTACATATTTTTGTGAGTTTGTCGTGCCAAAGCTAAAGAAGAAGAGTGTTGCGCAGAGACAATAAATTAAACCAATAGCACTTCGAAATCTACCTCAGCCTGTAGGCCTGCCTAAAGGGATTTTTATTTAAATTCCATATGGCCCCTGTTAAATAGACTTATTCAAGGATGTTTTCCGGTGGCTCTACCGAGTAATTTCATTGCTTTCATTTCTAACCTAACTATCTTTTTACAACCCAAATTACACGCTGTTTCAAGGAATTGTTCAAAATGTCGACCTCCATGATCACGACAAACCTTATAGCGACGCCTCATGGACTGTCGCACGCTATTCATTTTGAGAGTGCAAGCCCGTGTAAACAAACAAAATTTGTTTGCACGTGATTTGAACCGCAGCACACATCGTGCTACAAGACAATATAGAGCGGAATTTGATTTGATTTTTGTATTTTTACAACAGTAAACTATATGACCAAAATTATTAAGATAACAATATCAACTTATTACAAATGTTTCAATTTATTGCGAAACGTGGCATTTATAATTTTTAACCCAGTCTGCGAGAAGCATTAAACATAATGACTGCAATTCAACCCAGTCCGAGTGGCATAATTAAAAATAAGAAAGGTAAATCTTTGCGAAGTGGACAAAAGGAAATAACAACGTGTTTAATGGATTTAAAAAATCCAATACAGTACTTGCAATTGAGGACATAGTATAGGTGCCGTCAAACTATTTGGCCTCTGAAAAATTTGTGTAAGCTAGCAGACGAACCATTGTCGGTAGAGGTTGTAAATCATGCCGCTGAAAGTGTATAGGACCTCACTCCCCCTACCCTAACTCCACAACCACCGGAAACAAAACATAAGCGATCCCAGTCAAGTCACTGAGGATACTCAGTTACGTAGGCTATTGCAAACTACGAAAGTAGCATGTGTTTTACGGGAGTTTTTGTTTATAATATAAGAGAAGATTTTTGTACGAGTATGTGTTTAGGATTTGTATTTACGAGTTTTCAGCAATGCCACCAGGAGTATCTAAGTTTAAACACTGCACAAAAAGGGGACAAACCAGGGAGATTGTTTTAAATATTTACAAATATATGAAGCAAGAAGCAGAGGAAGCTAAGGGCAGAGTACCGGAGGAGTACAGAAAGGATTTGTTAAATGTTCAGGAAAGAGTGGAAAAAGCAACTGGAATATCCCGTCGAACAATTCGAAGGATTTTGGTGGAAGAAAGAAAACGTAATGGCGAAGAAACATCATTCAGCACGCCTGGTAAAAACCGAAAAGGAACTAAACGTGTTATCAGCATTGACGATTTTGATAAGTGCGTTATTCGGCGTACTATTCATGAATTTTATATTTGGCACAAAACATCTCCCACCATCTCCAAATTACTGCCGGTACTGAAAGAAAAAATTAATTTTCAAGGGAGCAGCAGCAGCTTAGGACGCATCTTCAGAGAACTGGGCTTTAGATGGAAGAAAACAACAAATAATAGATGTGTATTAATAGAAAAGCATGATCGACGAAGAAAAAGGGTAGCCTATCTAACTATACACAAATTGACATCGGAATTCACCGATATATCTACCAGAAGTATCTGGAAAGTGCGTTGTGAATACAGAGACTCTGGTGTAGTGAAAACTACTCCAGAGGAGTAAAATGTGCTATTCGAGCAAAAGTTCAATTCTTTTTTATAACATACCTCCAACTGTGGATAAACTTCTTTATCCTGTCAATGAGAACTCCGATCTATCTAATTTTAAAATAATATTTTATAAGTTATTGTTGGGCATTGGGGCGAAAGACATTGGAATGAAATAATTGAAAAGAAGTGAGGTTAATGTTACAGTAGATCGTGATGATATTGTAATTGGAGAAGATGATACCTTACAGCTGTACGCAATACCGAGCAAAGGGTGGAAAGTTTTATTACCTAGACGAGACGTGGATAAATGCAGGTCACACCACCCCTAAATTTGGCATGACTACTGTTGAATCCAATGAAAAAGCTTTTAGGGCAGCAAGGTTTAAAAAATCCTATGGATAAGGGGAAACGCCTAATAATTATGCATATAGGTAGTAGATGGGGGTTTGCTCATTTTTGAGTCAAAGAAAAAAGGTTGTACCACGTAACGTTTTGCCGAAACTTGAACCCAACAGTTTAATAGTTATGGACAATGCAACATACCAAAGTGTGATACTCTATCGGCGATCAAATACGTCTTGGCTTAAACAAGACATCGTGGAATGGCTACAAGAAAAGACTGTAACATTTAATGATAAAAGTGTTAAGGCCGAGTTAGAGAGCTTAGCACAGGAATTCGCGGACAATGATGAAAATAAATATGTGGTTGATGATTTGGCAAATAAAGCAAGCCATCAAGTACTTAGGTTGCCCCCTCACCATAGCAATTTAAATCCAATTGAACTGGTATGGAGTTTTATAAAAGGGTTTGTGGCCAGAAATAACAACATTTTTAAATTATGCGATGTTAAAAAACTGTTAAACAAAGCAGTAGGCTTATTGATGGTGACGCCAGAAAAGTGGCAAAAGGAAATCAAGCCTGTAGTGGCGGAAGAAAATAAGATGTGGGAATTTGATTGCGTGTGTGACATTATAGTCGATAGATTAGTAATCAATTTAGGTGAAAGTTCGGATGCTGGTTCCGATATGGAAGTGGAGCCGATACCAGATGATTCAGATTTGAGAGTTACGCTACTGCCGAGAACTCCGATTAATGTAAGTAGGCCTAATTATTTCACAGTAATAAGCAGATAAACATGTCTTTGTTTCTAACGCATATGACAGCTAAAAGTAGCCCTCGTGGATAGATTATTATGGAAGGAGACACTAGAAATTTTCTTTGGCCGCGGGAAGAAGATAACTGACGTAATACCTGACCAATCAAATGCCGTCAAGGGCGGAATAATACAAAAAAAAAAAGTTTCTATGCACTTGCATTCCCAAAATGAATGGACAAACTTAGCGTCCCAGAAGATAGGCGTACATCGTCAGCGGCTGTTACAATCCTAGCAACCAGGTCCATATTAGTTTCGATAGGCGCGTATAGGCTAATAGGCACTTCATTTCTTCTGGGGTTTATATGAAGATATGAAGAGCCGTCACTCATGGCCGTCCGGAAGGGGGGGGGGCAGGGTAGGGCCGCTGCCCTAGATATATGAGCTTGTAGGAATAATTACTTTCCCTGAACTTGAAACCATTTATAACCAAACATTTTATTATAATGAAGGTAAGGCAAGAAAGTATAGCATTTTATAATTATTTTATATGAATTGTAGACCTACCTGTGAAATTGTAAGGTGTAGAAAATGTCATGCAAGTATAATACATCAGATAGGTCTACCTACAGTAAAGGAAGGATGTTGATTATATAATAATAATAATAATAATAATAGCAATAACAATACGAATAGTAATCATATCATTAATAATAATAATAAAAAATAATAATAATAATAATAATAATACTTTGTTCATTGGTCTCTCCTTGGCAAAATTTCTGCTGACGACCATGCCACCACAGTGTCGAACAGTCACAGAGTGACCGTAAATTTTTGGAGAGCAAAATTTATTATGAACTGAGTTCATAAACAGAACTGTAGTGTCAAAAAATTAGAGACAATTAAAAATGGTGTGTCCAGTTAAAGAGAATGTTGGTTTTAAGGTTATTTAATGATAATAATATTCACTATTCTGTCAATTTGACCTGTGACCGTCGCCAGTGTACTGGAATTTTGTCGTGCAGATACATTATAGAAATGGGCCTGTCACATTTATATACAGCTAAATGTCATCGATTCGTGCTCCTTTGGCTACTGCAACTTTGGACAAAGATTATTATCTTCCCAACTTTAAAGAGAATGTAAAATGTATATTATTCATGGTCACATCTTCCTATGTTTTTGTAACTCCAATTAACTGAACTCCAATTATCCGAACCGCCAGTTATCCAAATCACTTTGAGGCCACAATCAAGTGGTTTTTCAGCAGGGAGCATTGGAAAACCCTCTTTCATGTTCAATTATTTGCGAAAAAGCACAACTTTTAACTGATAAAATGTAAACAACATTGTTTTTAATCGTGAAATTAATATTACGGTATAAACAAATTTAGTTTTTTAAAGTAAAATTACCTTTTTTTCATGATTTATCCAATTACCCGGATGGGTCTGGTAAAATTAATCTGGATAATCGGAGTTCTACTGCATATGAGTCCAACATTACTTTGGTTTTGCTGACAAAAATTAAAAGAGTAAGGAGAGCCGTTACTCTAACTATGTTAATCCTTAAAAGATATAAGCTACAATGGGGCTCGTGGCTGGGTGAAGAGCAAGTAAGGAAGAAAATATATATGTACACATGCTTATACAATTTAAAACTGCCTTCTTATCTTCGTCTTTCCAACGTGAAAATGGCGTTTCCAATAAAACACACCATATACAGGATTCAAATTTAAAACATCACAGTACTGAAGGCAATAAAGGAGGAAGCAAGCTCTGCCTCTCATGCTCGAAGAAGCAAGTGAAGAATCTCATCTACCTTACAGCAAGCTCTCTCTAAGACAAACTAAAGAGGGTGATCTCACAGTTGTCACAGCAACAATCCATAGCACTGTCTAGGTTGCCACGTCCAACCATCCAGTTACGAGGGGTGATCAAAAAGTTCCAGGACTGATTTTTTATGAGTTTATTAAAAATTTGTACAGGCTATTGGACATCGTCCCCTTCAAAGTACTCCCCTTGGGAAGCTATACATTTTTCCCACCGATGTTTCCACTGCGTGAAGGACCCTGAGAACTCATCTTGTGAAATGCTGTTTAGCTGCTCCAGCGATTTTTCTTGAATTTCAACTACTGACTCAAATCTCTTTCCTTTCATGGGTCTCTTGAGTTTTGGAAACAAGAAAAAGTCCGCAGGGGCAAGGTCTGGTGAATATGGAGGCTGGGGGATGACCGTCATTCCGTTTTTGGTGCAGTAGTCGCGAATGAGCAGTGCAGAATGAACAGGCGCATTGTCATGATGCAGCACCCACTCACCGCTCTGCCAAAGCTCTGGTCTCTTCCTCCTTACTGCCTCGTGCAAATTTCTCAGGGTTTGGAGGTAACGGAAGCGGTTAATGGTCTCACCTCGTGGAAGAAATTCATAGTAAACAACACCCTTCCAGTAAAAAAAAACAGTGAGCATTACTTTCACGTTTGATTTGACCTGACGAGCTTTTTTGGGTGTTGGAGAGGATTTTGTCTCCCATTGTAATGACTGGACCTTCGTTTCGACGTAGCCATAAACCCAGGTTTCATCTCCAGTAATGACTTGTTTTAAGAAGTTGCCATTTGCCATTTCAAGAAGTTCCTGACAAACCTGAACTCTGTGTTGTTTTTGCTCCTCTGTCAACAGTCTCGGAACAAACTTTGCAGCCACCCTTCTCATCTGCAATTTTTCTGTTAATATCTGTTGACACGAACCAAATGAAATGTTCAATTCTTCAACCGTTTCACGAATGGTTAGTCAACGATCAGAATGCACAAGAATGTTCAATCTTGCAACATGACTGTCATCAGTCGAAGTTGATGGGCGCCCTGAATGAGGATCATCTTCACATGAAGTCCGGCCTTCTTTAAACCTCTTGTACCACTCGTGACACCTTGATTGACTCAGACACTCATCACCAAAAGCCACTTGCAACATTTGAAATGTTTCAGTAAAAGTTTTACCCAACTTCTCACAACACTTTATGCAAACGCGTTGCTCTTCCTTTTGATTCATTTCACAAAATCGACGAACACAAAAAACTTGTTTTATGAATAAAGCTGTAACTTTGCGATAAAGAAAGTTATCAACAATCTGAAAAAACAGCTGTGCTCAGGAAGAGTCACACTAAACAATGCTGCCAACCGCAGTGCTCTACAACGCTCCATTGCCGCGCAATTTCAAAAGTCCTGGAACTTTTTGATCACCCCTCGTAAGCTACGCCCTGGACGTAAGAGATCATGGAGGGAAAACTACTCTTCACCAAGACGGCTGGCTTGATCACACGCTTGCTACCACAACAATCAATACAATACGATGGTCTGGAAGTAGGAGAGCATGGAAGGAGAACTACTCTTCACCAAGATGGCCGGCCTGATCTTGCGCTAGCTGCCACAGTGAAGACAAAAGCAGGGAAATACATTTCAAGTAAAAATCAACATACATGATAAGCAAAATAAACTTTAAAAATAAGTCTGGTAAGGTAAAAATATTCGTGAAGTGCCAACTGCACCTACTACCCCTGAATAGCCGCCCCTGCTGGATTATACACAAACCTTGTACATGTAAGCATTTCATAGGTGACTATGCCTGAATCTGATGTTTTTAAAGTACCTAAAACTGCCTATTTTTATGTTAGAGCCTTATATTGCCTTTTTGCATGTGTTTCCTCTTAAAGTTCAAAATTAAGTTATTTTTCCACATTTTTTTTTTACAAATTCTACAATTTATTTTCAGTTCCTATTGAACTTTTAACTTGGACTGTACATAATAACACTTAACTGGTCAGTTTCATTGTTCTGTGGCTGTGTTGGCCAAGTGTTGTATAACGTGAAATGCTGAAAATGAAGGGTAATTTATTATGAAGTCAAATTATGGACACGAATTGGAAGAAATTCATTAATGTTGCTTATAACCAATTACTTAATGAAATTAATCTTCTAAAATGTATAATGTTTAATGTTTAATGTTTAATGTTTGTAAGCCAGTCAACGAACACGAGGTGTATAGACATGGTCATTTAGATAAAATCTATACCAGTTTAGGTATATCACAATTAAAAAATTCAATTACATTGTAAAATGGCGTTGTCATCAACCAGCCAGAGATCACAGATTTAAAACGAGTTCGACTTAGATAAAACATGAGAATATTATAGGAGAAAAATTCCTCCGACACTGGGACTGGAACCGGTAGAGCATTGGCGCGAATAGCCAAAGGTCCTGGGTTCAAGTCCCAGTGTCGGAGGAATTTTTCTCCTATAATATTCTCATGTAATGTCCAACAGAGACAATAATCTGTGGTTCATGAATGCTTACATATATCTTTTAGATAAAACAGTTCAACAGGAACTTTGTTAGCTATTTTGATACACATGTATTCCAAGTTTTTCATTGTTAAGGAGAGCCTGCACCTGGGGTAGTCTAATGAATTCTGTTGCCTAGTTTCATAAGAATGTAGGTCACTTCTAAAACTAAATGAATTTACATTATCTTTAACATATAATAGACACTCAAGAATATACAGAGAAGGAGCCGTCAATATTTTCATATTAATAAATAAAGGTCTGCAATGTTCATTCAAAGATGAATTCGCGATAACTCTAATGGCCTTCTTCTGGAGTACAAAAACCTTATTAAAATGAGAACTATTACCCCAGAGGGTGAGTCCGTAAGCAAGAATGCTGTGGAAATAGGCGAAATAAGCAGTTCTGATATAGTTCTTCGGCATGATAGATCTTAGTCTTATGAGAAGGAAGAGCACTCGGGATAATTTGTGACAAATATGGATAATATGTGGCTCCCAGGTAAGTCGGGAATCGACTAAAATACCAAGCATATTGAAACTCTTACTCTCATGAAGTTTCTTGAGAGTGAAAATTAAAGATTCAGTTTTAGATCATTAAGAAGAAAGCCATTAGCATTAAACCAATTTTTGGCAACAGTTAAATTCGAATGAGCATCCTCTTTAAGATTTTGAATATCATTGCCTACATTTAAAAGGGTGGCATCGTCAGCATACAGGATAGTTTCTGAATTTAAATTACAAGCTAAATCATTTGTAGCTACTAAGAAAAGAATAGGGCCCAAGACGGAGCCCTGGGGTACTCCAAATTTAACATTAAGCAGGTTAGATATTTTGCCTTCAACTTTGACACACTGCTTGCGCCCAGATAAATAAGAAGACAGAGTCGACAGTTCATTCTCCCTAATACCTAAATGATGTAGTTTCTGAATTAATAAAGCATGTTCAACACAGTCGAACGCCTTACTTAGATCGCAAAACGATGCGTGAAGAGATTTACAGTCTTCAAATGTATCTAATACCCTTCTTACAAGACATCTGACCGCACCATGGTATTGTGGCCAAATCTGAAACCATATTGGTTGAAGTAATACAAGTTTTTAGATTCTAAGTAGTGACATATTTGTTTTTTCATAACTAACTCGAACACTTTGGAGAATACAGGTACAATGGAGATTGGCCTATAATTGGACAGATCTTGCTTGTTTCCTTTCTTAAAAATAGGCATAACTTTAGAAATTTTAGAGAGTCCGGAAATATGCCACTAGTCAGTGTAGAGTTAATACAGACAGTGATCGGCTTAATAATATAATTGATCATTTCTTTTAGAAAATTGTTAGACATATCATAGTAATCTTTGGAATCTGAATTCTTCAAGTTATTAACAACTTGAATGACATCATGCATAGTAACCAAATTCCACCTAAAAATAGAATTGCCTGTGGAATAGTTCATCATAAGTTCCCGAGATGATACATTTGGCTTACTAATATTCTGTTTTATTTTAGAGGGCTGGTCAATAAAGAAGTTATTAAATTCATCAGCAGGTATACTGATATCATTAGCTTTCGAAGTACAATTAGATTTAATTAAGGACCATACTGCTTTACTCTTATTTATAGACATTTCAATATATGACATATTTGCTTCTAATTTCGCTTCTTTTATAGCAGCTTTATATCTGCTATTGAGAATACGCAGATGAGTTAATAGATTCGAATTTTTACTGACTTTAACTATTGTACGAAGTGCCATTATTTTGCTTTTTAGGGCGGCTAGATCCATATTATACCACCTAGTTTGAAAATTATGCGTCATATGTTTGTTTTTGAGTATCTTAATACTCTGTAATAGAAAGTATAAACAAAATAGATTATAGAACCATTCAAAAAATAGTCGAAGAATGTGGCATAGCAATTATTCTTGTTAGTTAAAATTAGCTCCCAATTACAGTTTGATAAGGTATGCTTAAAAATATCCATGTTGTACATTTTCCTAATGGAGATATTAATATGTGCTTGAGTGGGTTCACTTTTTATGTTAGTATTACATGTACTTATAATGGCATCATGATCGGAAAATCCAAAGTCACAGACCTTATTATTATACAAGTCCACCTTCAAAGTAGTAAACAAGTTGTCAAGACAGGCGTTGTCTCTGGTTGGTTGATTTACAGTACGAAAACAGCCATACGATAAAAATAGATTACACAGATTATTACTATTGACAGAATTATGTAAAAAATCAATATTAAAATCACCAAATATGAGCAGCTCATAATTATAACCTATCAAATGATGTAATACATTGTCAAGTCTATCCATAAATATGGTGAAATCACCACATGGTGATCTGTATATAGTTAAAATTATCATTTCCAGGAGTGTAATAGAATCCCCGTTACCTCGAAGTTGATTTCATCACAATATATCGATAGATCCAATGGGTCAAACTGTATGCAATTTTTTACGTAAATAATAGTTCCATCGTGAATATGAGTAACTCTGGAGAAACAGTTCCAGAGTACGTATCCAATAGGGTTGTACAAGGTAGCCTCATATGTATTTAGCCAATGTTCAGAAAAGCATAAAACTTTAAAGTCATGGGATAAAAGAGCTGCATTTAAAAGATCCATTTTGTTTGTTATGCATTGAATATTCATATAAAGTATCATCAATAATAAGCATTTCAGGCCACTACTGATGTCACAAGGTTTAGTGTCTGCAATCGTGGCAGTGTTATGAGGTGTTAACCTTCGTTTATCGGTTTTCGTCTTTGGTATAAAAAACGACGAATGCATGCATTTTCCGGCCATAGGCCAGGACCCATTAATAATTCCATATTATTATGAAATACATCCACCTTAAAAGAGGAGTAAAGATCAGGCTGTCTTGAGTTCAGTTGCTCACACTTAACTTCAGGGAATTTAGATCTCAAGAAATTAGTTACCTGTTCACTGGTTGTCTTGGGTGCTAACCTATAAACATGTAATGACACTGTTTTCAGCACACCTTGAAGTTTGGTTGTTCCGGCTTCGTGATCAATATTAGTACCAGTAACTGTTGTACGTTTGAGTTTGCGGGCAACGACTGTAGACCAGGACTCTTTTTCGGCTGATATCACTTCGGGTGACTGACTTTCACTTGTAGAACAGGGACCCATGACCATCCTTGCGGATGTATCCTCAGATGCTTGCGAAAGGACAGAATTCATACCCACCTTCAAAAATTGAACACTATCTGCATTCTTGTCAGGAACTTGAGTCTTTGCTTTTATCCTATTGGAATCGTTCTGTTTCTGGGTTACAAGAGCAAGTCTCTCACTATTAGTATTAGAAACCTTCGTATCGGTTCGCGGCGGTTGTCTTTTCTCCCACTGCAGGCTACATCTAGACTGTTCGACAATCAGATCCATTACTATTAATTGAGTTAGTAGAATACTGGCTTTTTCTTTTAATTCGTCGATTATACAATCCCTTTGTTTTAGGATAAGTTTAACTACACCGACATCAATTTTGCCATTACTATCAGCCATATCGTAAAGAGCTTGATAATCTAGTCCATCTGCCGTGTCTTTATCACTTTCACAACCTTTCACTGTATTTTCATCTATAATTTTCACTTTATTCATTAATTTAGCACAACTTGGGTGAAAGTAATTGTCACAGTCGACGCATTTCAAACCATTTACCAGTTTTGATTTGCACCGTTTACAGGAATGCTCGGTTTCCAACATCTTGCAGACGAAGTTAGGTTAGCTGCGCAGAGCGAACAAACACGTCCACACCCAACCACTGCACACTGCACACTAGGCCTATAGGCCTACTATACGAAATTCTCATGTAAAGTGTACTGCATATCAGTGATAGTAATATGGGTCCGAGTAATAGGTCTTTGTATTTCTGTGTACTGTATGCCCATTATCCTTGTCCATAGTTTGATCATGATTATTGATGAGTGGGCATATTAATACACATTAACACAGTATACATATTAATACAGTAATGAAAGTCAGTCCGTTTTTCTGCCAGACGAACATGCGCACGCATACACCTAGCAATTCTAGCGGCCATAAACTAACACTACACTAACTACTGCGGGAAGTATGTAAATAAATAGGAGAGTTGTATTACTGCGTGTTTTGAAAGAACATTATTGTTCTGCTGTAAATTGCAGTAATGAAGAAATCCTGAATTGCATTTCTTCACTTTCCCAAAAGATCCAGAAAGGTAAGAACAAAAATATGTAATATTGATTGGAGACCTACTGGCTTACTCTTGACATGTGTTCTGGTGTGGTTATGTTTCAACTTACTTTAATGTAACGTTTTATCTTCCATTCTGTTGTAATAATTTCTGGTCTTAAAAAATGGGTCATTAATAGTCGATGAAAAGCCTGCTAACAAAAGATGTAAAATATTTTAGTAAAAACTGCCATCTATGTTGGAACACAACGATAACAGTGCATTTTTTTTATTTCCTCTAAGAACTCTTTAATTAAAACTGCTGTACTGACGGTGTTTTCAATTCCAAATGCTCCAAAACTACTAGCAGGAAAACTGAAGCCACCAGCACTATGAAAATACAACTAGTGTGACTAAAAAGCGCAGACTGAAAGGTATGTTCTCCGCTTTCAGGCTGCAATACTATGCACGGAGAATTCAGACTTCCTAATAGTACTTACACTACATGTAAATAATGTAATTTCACTTCAGGGACTCAGTTAGGATACGTGCAAAAATTATATTTTTTAGCTTGATTAGTTCCTAACCTCCTATCAAATGAGTAGTTGCATGCATTAAAATTACAGCAAGAGCTGAGTTAAAACATCAGTGGTATGCAAATCTAATTTATATGTCCTGTATGTTATCATAAAGCTCGTATTGTAGCCCTTCTAAAGACTGGGTCTTTCACTGGTGAACAAGCATCAATAAACAGATGCATATTTTCTTTCCATCAGTGACAAATAAAATAAATAAATAAAAAATAAATAAAAAACTGACACAGCTTAAAGCTGTGGTTCTCTAGGAAGGAACTGAGAGAGGTGAGGTTCTATATGACTGTAAGTGTTATTTCAGTTTTCAGTTAGCAAGCCTAGGACATGTTCTAGTGACTATTTCAATACGCCTATACTATGTCGTTAAGTGAACCAAATGCAAATCATGGCAATAAAACAAGTGTTGCAAAACCATGCGCCACATGTGTGTGTATAAATATATATATATATGTGTAATATATGATAATATATTACACATTAATATATATATATATATATTTAATATATAATATAATATAATATAATATAATATATTTATATATATATATATATATATATGTATAAATATATATAAATATATGTGTGTGTGTGTGTATATATATATGTATGTGTGTATGTAAATGTGTGTGTGTATGTATGTGTGTGTGTGTATATATATATATATATAAGTATTCCATAGAAAAAGAAGAGAAAAACTTTATTTAAAAATTCTCAAATATCTCACATTCAAAGTGTGTGATGTAAACAGGACTACTGTTTCACGCATTTGCTGACTCCAGTTTTCTTGTCACCAAGGAAGCGTACTGAATACCCAAAGTAACTGGTATTTATCATCATTTTTCAGTCTGACTCAACCTTTTCACCTTAACATACAACGGCTAGTGTGGAAGAATTATTATTCCAGGTATTTATCATGTTTCATTTTAGGCACCTCAACAGGCTGATGCATGTGACACTATGACAATGTTTATCAAGCCCACGCACATCATTCGTGGTCAGCCATTTGCCTACCTCTTCTTAACTAAAATATTATACCTGTTTTATTATTTCTTAAATTTAAAATTCAGATTTGCAATAAAGAAGAATACTGTGCATTTTACTCTCTTAATATAACATATTTTGTGATGTGCATACGTATTTTCTGAAGTCATTTGATATGTTGAGATTTTACTTTTAGTTCTTGCTGCATGGAGCGCTAGTGTCGCCCAGCTAACATGTTGTCATAGAACTTTTAACACACAGTTTCCTTACTGTATTAATACCTATACAGTGATTTTATTCTGTAATATAAGTCACTAGCAATTTTAGGTTGTTGTTCTGCCAGTTCATTGGTGTTCTGTGATCGCCATTCTGGTGAGGAACTGCAAAACTCTATTTTTGTATCATCTCTGGTGTGCACATTCAAACAATAAATAAATAAGCCTCATTAATCCCATAGGGGCATAGGCCTCCCGCCAATAGCAGGGTTAGCTCGGAGCGTTACTCGATAGGTGAGCTAGGTCTAACCAGTTTTCAAACAATATAATTACTGAATTTCAACTTATGAAAACTACAGTAAAAATAATAACGATAATCTATATATCTAAACATGAATGTATGTGTGTGTGTGTGTGTGTGTGTGTGTCCTTTATGCATTACTACACCATTCATCCGATCGCCATGAAACTTTGGGAAGTTGTTGGGTACATTCCCGGAAAGGTTTCTGTCACACTACATTTTTAATTTTAGCCTTCGTTCGCGAGTTATGAGTGAAAAACGGCAAGAAAACGTGCATTTTTTACGCTTTCGAAGCATCAGTTATTCATTTCAGTTGTCAAATCAATTGGAGAAGGCTTTGTCTATTTTTGTCATACTTTGGAAACAATAGCATCGCGATCGCTTTGGAAGGCAATGGATATCTCATGTTATTATAAACGCCAGAGAAGTTAATGATAAGGTGATGATAAGGTAATATTAAATATTTATTTAACGTGGAATATGCTTCTTATGAAAGATGGTTTACAGAAAATTCCGGGGAAGTTGCTTAGTTCGGGGTCCAGGCTACAACATTTCTATATGTAATCATAAGTAAAATCTCTTATGTAAAGGTCGTTAAATCTGCCTGAAATGTAACGGAATTTGTCTGGACAAATGAATATAGAAACTATGGCCTCAGTAGGCTTATTCCATTCTTCATCTATATAAATAAAAACGAATATATGTCTGTCTGTCAAATACATTTACACACATTTTTTTCATCGTGAGTTTAATCGATTTCAATTCTCATAATCTTCTGAGATTGCAGCAACGCTCGACGGGTAATCTATATAGATCTTCTATATAGCCTACATAAAAATGAATGTATGTGTGTCTGTCCTTTATGCATTACTATGCCATTCATCCGATCACCATGAAACTTTGGGAAGTTGTTGAATACATTCCCGCAAAGGCATGCTACATTTTTAATTTTAGCTTTCGTTCGTGAGTTATGAGTGAAAACGGGATTGAGACGTACATTTCTTGCGCTTTGGAAACATCAGTTTTCAGTTGTCAAATCAATTGCAGATGACTTTGCCTACTTTCGTCATACCTTGGAAATAAAAGCATTGCGATCGTTCGAATTTTGTAAGCCCACCATGGCCGAATCATTTGTTTATAATGTCAAGGCACGCAGACAGATGAAATTTTCACCCTAGACGGAAGAAGAATAGTGAATATAGCCCTAAATGGACAAACATTATGCAGGGTTTTTTTAGGCCAGGGAACTCGAATCTGAGGTTATTTTTCCCATGCTGCGCTTTCTAATCGTGGAATTCACTTCAAAGCCGGATTTACAGTTGTTTCATTAATTAGGCCTATCAATCGTTTAATTTAGACCTATGAATGTTTCGTGTGCAAAGTGTTAGTAAATATAATAGTTGAATTATTTTGCTCTTAATTTATAATCTTCCTATTAATTATTGTGGGCGAAGGCGCGGGGATCTGCTATAAGCTATAATAAGCTGTAGCTTATCTAGCGTTTTCTGAGGAAATAGTTTGTGTGTGATAAGTCGTTCTTCCCCATTTCAAATTCTAAATACCTATATAAAGACCTTAAAGACCTCGAGTTTGAAAATCGAAAGTCCTTCATAAGTTATTTTCGCATTTACAAAATACAAAACCCGAGCGACGCCGGGCCTTTTAAGCTAGTCTATATATATAAAAATGAATGTATGTGTGTGTGTGTGTGTGTGTGTGTGTGTGTGTCCTTTATGCATTACTACACCATTCATCCGATCGCCATGAAACTTTGGGAAGTTGTTGAGTGCATTCCCGGGAAGGTTTCTGGCATATTACATTTTTAATTTTTCCTTTCGTTCGTGAGTTATGAGTGAAAAACGGGCAAAAAACGTGTATTTTTTGCGTTTTCGAAGCATCGTTTTCAGTAATACCATTCAATGTCAAATCAATTACAGTAGGCTTTGGCTATTTTTGTCATTCCTTGGACATAAAACTATCGCGATCGCTTGAATGTTGTAGCTCACGCTGGTCGATTCATTTGTTTATAATGTCAAGGCACGCAGACACATGAAATTTTCAACCTACACCGAAGAGGATTATTATTATTATTATTATAAAAGGGATAATCAATATAGGCCTCAATATGGTCAAACGTTGTTCGATTTCGACGAAACTCACTATACAGGGGTTTTCTGGGCCAAGGACCTCGAATCTGAGGTCGCTTTTACCAGTCGACGCTATCTAATTGTGGTATGTAATTCACGTGATTTAGGTGTTAATAAATATAATGATTTAACTTTTATGCTCTTAATTTTTAATTTTTGAAATAATTATCGCGGGCAATCTCTTGATTTTGTAAGTTCATCCTTGACGATTCATTTGTTTAGAATATCAAGGCGCGCAGACGTATGAAATTTTCAACCTACACAGAAGAGGGATATTCAATATAGGCCTAAATATGGTCAAATATTGTTAGACTTGGACGAAACTCACTATGCAGGGGTTTTCTGGGCCAGGGAACTCTAATCTGAGGTCGCTTTTACCAGTCGATGCTATCTGATCGTGGTATGTAGTCCACGCGATTTAGGTGTTAATAAATATAATGCTTTAACTATTATGCTCTTAATTTTTAATTTTTGAAATAATAATTATCGCGTGCGAAGCCACGGGCACACGCTAGTACTAATATAATAATTATAATGAACATAAAAATAAAAATAATTATAAATAAAATTCAAATCAAATAAATTGTAAATGGTAGGGGAATTTATTCTTCACAATCTTCCCCTGAATAGTCGCTACTGTTAAAAGTGAGATATTTAAGAAAACTGGCAACTTAAGTGGAATTAACAATAATTATAGAAGAGATTATTTTCCAATTTTAGAGTCTACAGTATGTGCTAAAACTTAAGAGCCCATTTTACACACCTAAAATTGTGTTTTAGCAACCTAAAAGTCTAAAGTCTAGTGATAACTTTTGCAAACCAATATTGCATTATAATGTCGACTGCTGCAGCGCAGGGGATGAGTTTTCTCCTCTCAATTCCAGATCAGGACAAGGTGAGGTTTTTCCTTACCTGTAAGATGAATGTCAGGAATCTTTAGGCCCTTGTGGTCCCTGGACATCATCTAGTCATCATCATTATCTTCCTCCCAAATGAATGTGTGTGCAACTGGTGTCTCATCCTATGTGTTCGTGTTGTCTTGGAGGTGGCCCTGGTATTGGACTGATCACACATCTGGGGAGGCCTTCCATGTCCTTGTCTGGTCAAAAAAGAATGTAAGTGATCCAAAATTATCCCTCTTCCAACAGGTCGCGATCTTGTATGGCCCAGGCCACATAAATATACCTACAATGAGGGAGGTTAAACTAAGAGAATGAAGATGAAGATTGAATCATAATTTTCTTCACGGCATATTTCAACATAATTATTTTAAAGGAGTTTATGCTTTAAGCTCACCCCAAAAACCAAAATCTATAAATTACTTCCACACAAAAGGCTAGCAGTGTATAAGCTTAAGTCGATGTGTTAGATAATTAAGGAGATGGATGAAATTCTGGTTGTTAAAAATTGTATTTTTTTTTTTCAAGTCAAATTACGAATTCTTTCATGCTGACTAATATTAAAGCCTTGTTACATTTGTCAGTGCAGGAAATTACATCATGTTTAAAAACTGTGGCTGTCCCACTCTTTAAGTCCCAGCACACATTATTTTCTTTTTACCTGAGAAAATGAGCATTTTTTACATAAATTTAGGTAGGTCTGACTTTCACAGAGCAGAGAGTATTTACATTATCCACGAAGTCTCTGTAGTCAGTCCTATTTAAGTATGAAAACATCTGATGTGAAACACTAAACTTCCTCAGCCAAAAAACGTTTTGCGTCTTAGTATAATATATTATGAATGACATTCTCCTTATGTAGATTGGTTGTACAAATAAAGAAAATGTCATTATCACATTACATACAATCCAAATAGAATCTGATTAATGTACTGAAGTAAATTTCTTTACTCTAAGCATGGCCAATGCACATTTCTCACTTCACAATTGTCACCGCCAGGCTACCCTGCCTCTGAATGCAGCGAGGACCGTAGAATTCCGGGTGCAATTCCCGGCGATGACATGTATTGAATAGGAAAGAACTGGGCGATGTTTGTGGTTCGAAACACAAACTCTATTGCATTTCCAACCACAAAGAGATGAAGACTAATGAACAGTTTATGTACACATAGAGTGATGCTGCTTAAACGTGAGGTTTGATTGAAAATGTTCGTCTTAAATCTTGATGTTATAAATCTATCCGAATACACAAATGTATCGGAAAACTGTATACAACCGGAGGACCAGATTTTATTCGTAGCAACAATATAGCTTGTTGAAATTGTTAGCTCACCAGCTAGAAAATTTGTATGTTAATGTTTCGTGAAAATGACGAATTTGAATATTCACAGCACATGCAGTTCAGTGCGAGGATTTGCAATGAGTGATTTACACACTTTGATTAGTAAATGATAAAATGTCTACATTTATTGTGAATCACAGTTACATAAATTCCTTTGAAACTGCGAAATCTCATGAAGTTAACCAATCCTTTGGTCCTTGGAACGTACCTTTGGTATGTAATTGATGAAAGTACTCACAGAATGAATGATTTCCCCTTGATAAGTTAAATGTCCTGATAATTGACGAAGCACTATTATCTTCGTAAAGGAGTCCTTGAGGTCCTTGAAAATTGTGTTGTGTGCAGTCTTGAAGGTCGATGGATTACTTAATCCATGAATAAGGTGAAAAGAAAGGCTTTCCGCCCGAAATTAACATTGTTTTTGAATGCTATAAACCCATTATAGGTTGGAGAAGAGCTTCTTGCTCTTGGATAGGAAAAAAATGGAACATAGAAGTTATCCATTTTGAAGAAGAAGTGATAATTAGAACAACAGAAGGTTGAAATAATTAAAAATCGCTAACCCAAAGTAATAGCTCGATCTGAACATTAAAATAATTAATCAAATCATAAAAAACACTAACTAAATATATAATTGCAAGATAAATAAAATAAAATAAACAAAGAAATGATAAAATGGGAAAGTAATAAGAAATAAATAGTCATTTTGGGTTTGAGGATAATAACAATAATTGTCAAGACATACCTTGATTATTAAGACTATGAGGCCTTTGAAAGTGGCAAAAGAAAATTAAATCAACACCATCTAAACTATATTTATGACAAGCATTGCAAGTAGGTATTACATGACGTAACAACAATCATATATAGAATAAGAAGCCATATTCAAAGAGTGCATATTCAGTTGTTTTAGCCTGACAACCACCAGGCAAGATAGCTCCAAAAACAGTGGCTGGCTTTGCCTAAAGTATTTCACTCCCAGAGTCTTCAAAACTTTCTGGGATAGCTGAGCTTATCCTGTTTATTTCCCTCGTGGCTGAGTGGTTAGACTGCTTGTCTTCCACTGCTGGGACCTGGGATCGAATCTTGGTGGAGTCACGTGGAATTTGTTGTGGACAAAATGGGGTCAGATAGGTTTCCTCAAGGTGCTCCTGTTTCCCCTGCCATGTATCATACCACCGTTGCTCCATTCATCACTCTATGACCATTTGGTTGCAATAAAGGAACTATTATCCTGCCTATCTGACACTTTTCCCTTGGATAATACCATACTTATTTAATTGTCAAAACCAAGAAATAGCATACGACTTCTTTCTGGATATTTTAATGTAAGCTTATTTAAAAAAAATAACATTTTAACACTAAACATTAACACATAAATTTAGAACATATAAAATGTTATAAACATATTAAAACAAATATTAAAACATTATAACAGAACATATAAAATGTTATAAACATATTAAAACAAATATTAAAACATTACAACATTAAAACATTTTTATAAATTTAAAACATAATTTAGCATGACCATCTGCAGGTTGTTTGTATTAAATATGCTTCCTGTGTCGAGTTTTTATTCTTTCAGGTGATCCTTGTTGATAAACCTTAGAATTCCTCTGAAATGAATTGGATCGTCTTCTGGAAGGAACTTTGAGATTTAGAGAATCATCAGATTTTCTGGGGTATTCAGAATACTCTAAATCCATTGAAGAAGACAGCACCCTTGCAAGTTTTGTGGTATGTGCTCTTTCAGTTTCTTGTCTTACACTCATTGGGCTTGAACTTTTACGAGCTCGGTATGAAGTTGTTGAGATTCTAGTTGCTCGTACCTGAAATTATTTAGGATATTAAAATATTACTACTTATGTACTCAATGGCAATATACAATTCCTAAGCAAGATAAAGGAATATTATATATTTTATGCAACCCAGAGGTTCATTTCTGTGCTTAAATGAGCCTGTCATTCAATCCTATTCTGTGCTAACTCTATCCAACAATCCCTCTCATATCCTGCTCCCCTTCTATTACTGTCCTCTCACCTATGTCTAGGTCATCCAACTTTGGTCTACAATTAAAGAATATTTGTGATTATATTGTGAATAAAATATGTTTATTGCTACTCATGAATTCATCATGTTTGTTATGGTTAGATAATGTCAATTCAGGTTATAATAATACATATTAGTTTTATGATGATATTTACAGATTATAATATATACATATTTTGTAGTATCAGTAAGATGCGATTATGTAACATGTATGTTTATTATTTTGGTAATGTCAGATTTACAGTGTTTTTACTTTACTACCAGCTGTAGTCTACTGTGCACCCTTGCAGTTTTACAAGTGCATACGAGATGCCCATTGCTGCCTTCAATAGAGTTAGATTTTTTTTATTTTAAGTAAATTTTGTATATTTTGCTCACATAATGTAATTTTTTACACACTGATAGGATAGCAAGAATTGTAATATTTGGTGTATCTAGCTGCCCTATAAGTATGAAAAACCAACTGGATAGCTGTGATGTCATTCGCATCTATGACAGTCTAAATCATCCACTCATTAACACTAATGTTTAGCCACTTCCAAAAACTTAAAAATTTGGCAAACTTATACCTTTTAGCCTATAACCGATGGGATGTTTCCAAAAAGATCAAATTTTAATTTTTTAGCCTCTGAAAAAAACTTTGTAATGGTTTGACTGCGTACTTGTATGCTTTCAAATGTTTTTTGCAAAAATAAAGTGAAAAAAATGTCGATGTGAGGAATTTTAATATTCTAGTTATTGTTCCTTCATGTATGCTGATCAAACTTCCTCAAGAAACCATAGTCTAAAACTCAAATGTTTCAGAAACGTGATCTATTAACTCCATCTGGCACTTTGTTTTATCAGTTTACCTGATTTATTTTAAATTAATTTTGTATTCTTTTATATTTCTTTCTTCCTCAATTTTTAATTCCTAGCCATCCTAATCTCTGTCACTTGGGCCTGGAGGTTGCCCAAGCTAAAACTATCTCCTAAACCTAGGATTGATCTCCACCTAATTTTAAATATCTTAAATTTTATTCAGGCCCCTTTTATTAACTGTAAGAAATGTTGTGTAATACAAGCCTTCAGCTTGATTTATTTATGCTGGGGACCCTCTTCTCCTTCTTCAGTTTTTTTTTTTAAATTAAAAAATTATTAAATTTTATTTAATGTTATTAATAAAATTCCTCTGTCATTCTGTTAATTGAGTATTATAAAGTCTATTTAAAACTGTTATTATTTAAAATTTTAATACAATAAAAAAGAGGACATGTCAACATTTTAACCCTTCTATAGTCCCACACTGGATATATTTTTTGGGTCAACAAATGTTTCACCACAGTTCTACCATTGCCATGAGTATGGAAATGCCACCCTTAGTATCTTCTAGGCAATCCCTCTCAAGTCGGGTAGTAGAATGTGTGTCATTGTGAGTTGTGATTGAACTTTGCAACTACTAATTCTTTAATGGCATATGCAAATCTAGAGGAACTTTCTCTGATGTGACTTTCTTGCTAATTAGAATATCAGTTAGGATCTTTCATTATTTGTTATTCTTAGATGTGCTGAGATTAACGAAAATAAAGATATAAGGCATTTAAATATGTAAGCTTAACGGGGGGGGAAAACTAACAAGTTACACACTATTGAAAATGGTTATTATTCATTACTGCAACCCGTGGTGAATTCCTCCGTGGCGTGATCATTAAAGGTAAATGCATTCATGTAGGGTGACCAACTGTTGAAGGAAGGAATGAGGGACAAGACAGCAGGAAAAAGGGACATTCCACAACTTTGGGGGATCCCAACATACTTTTTTTTTACCAAGATTACTCTTACTGAAGTAATAACATAGACAAATACATTTCACTCATCTTTACTCTACAGTTTATTTTCCAGTCTGTAAGTTGAAGACTAATGAAACCATACAAAAGTCAACAAATTCTGAAATAATAAAATAAATATTGAACATTTTAAACCTAAATGTTAGCAATTTTTTTTAAATCGGAAATATAATAAAAAATGCATAAAAGTGACACTTCTTAATTTATCAGTTATATAAAATGCTTTCTGACAAAACTTGCTCTAAATATCAACCTCTAGATATAAATAGTAAGAATTTAATATCCACCTTATACCCTCATTAATATGGATGTAGGATAACCCGGAGAATTTGTCAATAACATTCACTTTTAGTTAACAGTATTTATTTACATTTGTAAGTTTGTGAGTTAATTGCTTAAAAAGTGATAGGCCTATAACATAAATGATCTAAAAGTTACATAAGATGTAAAAAATCTATAGGCCTGTTCATTACAATTTAAAAAATTTAAAATTTAAAAACAGTTGCGCCAGTCATTAGTGTGCAACCTAATTAAGATATGTCTGTATATGTTGCAACATAGAATAAAAAATCTTGAGTTTATTAAAACTGAAGTTAAAATGTCTTGTGAGTTTATGTCACATGCATAAAATGTCATAAATATAAATATAAAACAACTGTGTACTCACAATGTTCTATCACTGTATTTACTGTTAGAAGTTTTTGTACTTGTCGTATTTCCTTCTTTTTCTTTGGTGTTCTTGTAGTTCAGCGTGCTGTGGCTTGTGGAAATTCCGATGTCTTCTTGTCTTCTGTGTAGTATTATTATTATGTTAGTGGCAAATTTCATCGGCATCCTGTTAAAACTTATATGGGATGCATTTCGATTCATAAATGAATCATCTTCAGCCTGCTAAATAAGTAAACGAACAAGGAGGGTTAGAATTAAATGTTTGTAAGTTAAGATTTGATTCTGCTTTATAATGGTAGCTTACCTCTTAAGAGACGTTACGTGGAGCATGGATGTAGGAAATAACTCGTGGGTAATGTAGAATAGCGCGTATTTATATGAGTAGGGTGTGTTCATAGGATTAAATCAAACAGTGGGTTTCTGCCAATTACGTCTTCGTTTAGTATAATTTGTTTAAAATGTCTTGTTTAAAAAATAATTTGTTTAAAAAATTTGTTTGTGTTTATATACCGGTATTTCTAAGTTTTCTAACGTGTTTAGTTTGTTACTTTTGTCTTGTTTGTGTAGAATTTCCATAGTTTGTTCCATATTGTTGTGTTTGTGGTTTTCATCTAATAAATGTTTGGTGTAGGCGGATTTCCTTCTTTTTTGTTTGTAATCTGTTGTATGTTCATTATATCTTTGTTAAAATTTCCGTCCCGTTTGACCAATATAAACTTTTTTACAATCTGTGCATGTTAATTTGTATACTCCATTTGCAGCGTATTGATCTGTATTATCACTCTTTATGTTATATAATTTGTTTTTGATATTGTTAATTGTTTGAAATGCAATTTTGAAATCCTTTTCGAGAAGTTTTGTGATTCCGTGTACTTTTTTGTCTGTGTATGTAAACGTTATGTATTTCTGATTTTCCTTTTTTTCTTCTATCGGTAATAGATTTGTCTTATTTGTTTTGTTTTTGTTTTTCTGTAGCCTTTGTCTTTTAAGTATCTTAAAAACCGTGTTTTCTCTGAAACCGTTGTTTTTAGCTATTGTTAGTATTGTATTTAGTTCTTCTTTGTAGTGTTTTTTGCTCATAGGGATATTCAAGATATAAAGAACATACAACAGATTACAAACAAAAAAGAAGGAAATCCGCCTACATCAAACATTTATTAGATGAGAACCACAAACACAACAATATGGAACAAACTATGGAAATTCTACACAAACAAGACAAAAGTAACAAACTAAACACGTTAGAAAACTTAGAAATATATAAACATAAACAAATTATACTAAAAGAAGACGCAATTGGCAGAAACCCACTGTTTGATTTAATCCTATGAACACACCCTGCTCATATAAATACGCGCTATTCTACATTACCCACGAGTTACTTCCTACATCCACGCTCCACGTAACGTCTCTTAAGAGGTAAGCTACCATTATAAAGCAGAATCTAATCTTAACTTATAAACATTTAATTCTAACCCTCCTTGTTCGTTTACTTACTTAGCAGGCTGAAGATGATTCATTTATGAATCGAAATGCATCCCATATAAGTTTTAACAGGATGCCGATGAAATTTGCCACTAACATAATAATAATACTACACAGAAGACAAGAAGACATCGGAATTTCCACAAGCCACAGCACGCTGAACTACAAGAACACCAAAGAAAAAGAAGGAAATACGACAAGTACAAAAACTTCTAACAGTAAATACAGTGATAGAACATCGTGAGTACACAGTTGTTTTATATTTATATTTATGACATTTTATGCATGTGACATAAACTCACAAGACATTTTAACTTCAGTTTTAATAAACTCAAGATTTTTTATTCAATGTTGCAACATATACAGACATAACTTAATTAGGTTGCACACTGTTTTTAAATTTAAATTTTTTTAAATTTTAATAAACAGGCCTATAGATTTTTTACATCTAATGTAACTTTTAGATCATTTATGTTATATCACTTTTTAAGCAATTAACTCACAAACTTACAAATGTAAATAAATACTCTTAACTAAAAGTGAATGTTATTGGCAAATTCTCAATTTAATATCCACCTTATACCCTCATTAATATGGATGTAGGATAACCCGGCAAAAATGAAGTTTATCAACTCTAGTTATAATATTGAGAACCTCAATATAAGTAAACGGAAGTCAGAAGGTACATCCGGAATGCATCTCCAAAGATGCTATAACCTACTTCTTAGCACTTTCAGAGATCATACTGTTGGCAACAGTTACGCTGTGTTTAGTTGAAGCTAGATGGCTGAACAGTTGTGTAATATGAAAATTTGTACTGTACCAATAACACGAAAATTCTTTCAGAGAGAAAACGAAACAATTGCGGGACAAATGACGTCCCACACGGAACACTTACAAAATACCTTAAAATGCAGGATGACTGGTCACCCTATTCACGTGACTATGGAAGGGTTAATTAGCTTATGTATTATTGCATTCAATGAAATGTGCTTGGCATTATGTATAAAATTCTGTGTAAATTTCTTTTCAGGAATAATTATTACTGTAATATTACCCAATGTAATATTCTATTGGCATTTTCAGTTTTGTTGTAAATATATCATTCATAGTTCACATTTTTCATCCAAAATTAAATTTTGCAACGTGTAATAAGATCACGACCGCTGGCATGGTCTTGTGGTTAGCATGGCTCACTACAGATCCGTCAGCACGGGTTCGATCTCTGGTACCTCCTCAGATTTTTCTGAGGTAGGGAGGTCTGGAACAGGGTGCACTCAAGACTCGTGATTCAAATTGAGGAGCTACTTGATAGAGAAGTAACGGCTCCGGTCATGGAAACCACCATTAACGGCCATGGGTGTTGGCATGCTGACCACATGCCCCCCAATCCTGCCACCTGCCTGTGGCAGATGATGCAGCGGTCGGGTGGTAAGCCAAGTCCCTTCAGGGATGTAGCACCACAGAGTTTAGTTTAGTTTAGTAATAAGATCACAGCCTATTTGTAATTTTTTACTTTGTGAGTTTATGTATGAGCAGAGACCTGGATGAGTGTGTGTATGTGTTTATACTTTGAAAATTAAATAAAATGACAAATCCATGGATGTTGTACTACTATAAAGAATAAGAATTATTATACAAAGACAGGCTTTAGGTCTTGCATGGCAAGCAATAAACCTTTGAATGAGACTGAAACAATCTAATATGCAGTCTCTGTATCAGAATTTGAAGTGACAAAGTTATACTACCCATACTTAGGGAAGACGACTAGTATATAAATGCTATTCAACTTGCATTTTACAATCCTTTTGTTTAAAAAGGACGAGTACATAAATGCTTTTATTTAATTTAGTATTCAATTAAATTTGAATGTTATTTTATTAGGTAATTCTTTTGACAAATAAAAAAATATCAAATCTATGAAAAAAAATACCATGGGGGGGAGGGTTGCAGCCCCTGCGGCCTCTCCCCTCAATCTGCCACTGGTTTCAACCTGCAATCCTAGGATCTTGAGGTGAGCATGCTACCTCTACACCACCAAGGCCAACAGTCAAATATTAGGTTCATTGTTTCAGGTCACTAATTATGAAGGTAAATAAGGAGATCTAGTTATTACCATAATCAAAATAAATGTGAGAATGTTTAAAAGAGCTATGAAAATCTGTTTTAAGTTTACATACCTTTTCCTCCTCTGGTACATTTTCCAGTCTCTCCAGAATACCTGAAATGGTCACAATATTAGAATCTTACAATCTTACAAAGAATGATAACTTGAACACATTTAAGCTCATGAAAATCATGGAAGAACTGAATTAATGTAAAGCTAGGTAAGTTTGTCCGAGATTGAAAGGGCATAATAGATATCCTCCTGGCTATCAGCCATGAAAGATTGGCCTGGTAATATGTTTCAAAGAACTCATAACAAATGCAGAAATACTTTGATTCGTGAAAGCAATGGATCCTTGTTTGTTACAGAAAGACCTGTCTAGCAGTAAAATAGGAGAATAAATTATTTAACTTCTTCCCGCTCAATACACAGGCACTTTCAGTTTGTTTATATACATTGACCATTCATAGCCTGCTTGATTTTCCATGGAGAAACCAAGACAATTTGGCTTGTTTTCAAAAACAAATTGGTTGACCTTAGAACACTTTAGATTTTTACCTGTATTCTGCAGGACGATCGTTTAAGGAACACATGAGAAATTTGAAATATTGCAAAATAGAAAAGTCAGCCGTTGCATCCCACTGTTGGAACAGCAATCACCACATTTGCAGTGAGGCAAAATTATTAAAATCAGTCAATAAACATAAATATTTGGAGATTTGGGAGAATATTTTTATGAGAAAATTTGAAGACAGGTTAATGAACTTTGAAATACCGGAAGAACAAAATTTAATCAAGAAGTTTGTAAAGTCTAGACCAGAGGGCACATTGGGATGCTCTAAATGGAAATCCGACAGTTGACTAGCAGTTGAAAATGCGGAAAAAGTCCGCGAAATGATCATCCTGCAGAATACAGGTAAAAGTGAAGTCTAAAGTGTGTTAAGGTCAAACAATTTGTTTTTGAAAATATAGTATAGTGCTTCACTGTTAAAAAGTTCCACCAAGATACTGTTTATTAATTTGGCTTGTACTTAATTCAGTATTTACCATTCTTTAGCCTAGTACTAAAATATACTCATCATAATTTTAATAAAGCTGCTGGAAACATTTGCAAAATGCAGAGATTCATTTTCAATAATGGGAATAAAATGTGCACTGCACAAAAAATTGTAAATTTATGGGGTCAATTTTAAATGTTTGCTTCTTTGAGATAATAATTTTTTTAATCCCTTTCCCATTTCATGCAATCATGGTGGATACTCCAATTTCCTGTACCAGTAACGTAACATACCTGAGTCTTCTGCTTTCTTTACAGCCCACATGCATCATTATATCAAAGCCTCTAACTTCTTATAATTGTTATTTATTATTACAAACATGGAATATAATGGTATTTGTTAGCTGAATTTCACAATTTCAATCTTATCTCTGTCTTTACTTCCTTTTATTTCTTAATACTGACTTATAATAATTCATCAGGCCGCTAAGTATAAAATTAAATAATTGCGAAACATTTCCTCATTTCATTTCTGGGTTTAAAAATTGGTACAACTACAGTGAGTCCCACGCAAGAGTTGGCCAATAACGCGGGATTCTGCATCGCGGCGAGCACAGCTCCAACTCCCGAACGATGGGGTGAAATATCTATGCAAATAAAGCCGTGAATGGTGTAATGATTCAGGTTCTAAAATTTACAGTTAAAATTACAATGAAAATAACCACGTACCTCTTATCACAAGAGATAATGGAAATGCCTTCCTCTTGCATCCACACAACACTGGCACCTTTTTAGGAAATTTTCTTTCTCGTGCATAAGTTCAGCTTCAGCTTTCTCTTATGATACTATCTTTAAGTTCTTCTAATGTATGGGGAATTGACCTATACACTTTATTTTTAAAGTTCCCCCATAAATAATATTCACATAGGCTATTGTGACTGGTATTTTTCAAATACCAGTCACAATAGCCTATGTGAATATTATTTGAAAAATACCAGCTATATACTGGTATTTTACTGTATATGTAAATGTTGATAATGTTCAGTTTGATCTTCAATGTCTGATTTTGATATTGAAGGCCTGCTTTGAATGTGTAACTTAATATTTCGCATGTGACTTTTGCTATCACAGTGTTTTTGAAAAAAATTGAGTTCTACCTGTATGTATTTCTTTAGTGTGCAATTTGCAAAATGCAGTGTTGTTTCCTTTCATGGCTATTTTCCAAAATAGCAGAATTACTAATATGAAATAATTAAGTAAAAGAAACAGGATACAATGGATACCAGGATCACAAGTATAGTATGTTTGGACCCAAGCCAAGCAGCAGCAGGGAAGTAATGAACTTTGTTATGAAACATACTGCATGCTCTCACACCATGAGCCATGACGTCATTTATACTCCATGCATTCCTAACTTCAGTCTCGTAACTTTGTGACCCTACGCCAAGCCCTGGTTATAATGTCTTCATAAGTACAAGCCTTTTTCAAATTAGACCAATTCAAATCAATTTTAAACCAGTTATCAATACCAGGTTAGAGAATAAAATAATAATTTTAAATTTTAAGTAATACTTACCATTTATTTGTTTAGCACGTTTAATCCTGTTGTTAACAATTGCCTCCACCAAGTTGGGATACCACCCAAGGACTTCTGGCTTAGCCTTATGTGCAAGATGAAGAAGAAGAATAGCTTGTTTCTTTGTCACTTCGTCAGTCCATTTACTCGCCTAAATAAAGAATGGAATATTTCAGGTTAAGCAGTGCTTCCTATGTGATTGTTCACCCTTTGCCCCTTACAAACATTCAAAAGGAAATTGTTACTACATCCGAATTAAATTTAAATTTCACTTATATTCCCCAGGTATTTATTCTACTGGTACAGGAAACTCCTGATTATCCACGGGTGGATTATCCATGCAGGGTTCTTCTGTTTTAAAGAGTGTCTGGCGGCTGCTGATGTGCAGATTTCCATTAACACCATTTCTTGGTAACATGAGCCTTGCCAGCCGAGGGGAAGGGTGTCTGACAGTTGTTGGCACACAGGTCACCGTTGCCAAAAGGCAGACTTATCGGTGACACTGTGTCTTGCCATTTGGAGGAAGCACAATAGCCTCTCGACACTTGGCACACCGGTTGCTGTCATGACTAAAAAGACTTTTTTGGCAAAGTAGGTCCATACAAAAGCATCTCCAGACTTCTTTTATATTTATATATTACTGTTAATGAAAGATCCACGTATACTGAGCATTATGACAAATTTATTAGCATTTACAGCTTATTAAAATCACATTAGATTACATGTGCAGAGCACAAGAGCATTGCTTGAAGCTAAAATAGTAGTAATTCAAAAATATGGATTACCAGTACTTATTGATTATTCATGCATGTCAATGTCCCAATCAACATGGATAATCAGAAGTTTGCTAAATTATATTATCTGTGTTGTCATTTTCCCTTTATCTACCGGTATGTGAAAACTGAGGCAATATGAATGACTAATGTACCAGTATCATTCAAAATATTATATTCGAAATATTTGGCAAATTTCGATATTGTTGTGTTTTAACAATGACTGTAATTAATATCTATATTAATAAAAGGAAGTGTCTGTCCTCCGTCTGTCTGTCTGTCTGTCCGCGATGCCCAGCGAAATCTACTGAACGCAGAGATCTAAAATTTTAAACATAGATGGACTAAAGGGTCGGAAAGTGCACCTCAAAGCCGGAATTTTTATTTTAGCTTTCCTTCGAGAGTTATGAGTGAAAAACGGGCAGTATACGTGTATTTTTTGCGTTTTCGAAGCATGAGTTTTCAGTAAAACAAATCAATTACACTAGGCTTTGGCTATTTTTGTCATACCTTCGACATAAAAGCATCGCGATCTCTCGAATGTTGTAGCTCACGCTGGTCGATTCATTTGTTTTTAATGTCAAGGCACGCAAACATAATATGAAATTTTCAACCTACACCGAAGAGGATTATTATTATTATTATTATTATTATTATTATTATTATTATAGGAATAATCAATATTAGCCTAAATATGATCAAACGTTGTTCGATTTGGGCAAAACTCACTATACAGGGGTTTTCTGGGCCAAGGAACTCTAATCTGAGGTCGCTTTTACCAGGTGACGCTATCTAATCGTGATATGTAGGCCACATGATTTAGGTGTTAATATAATGATTTAACTATTATGCTCTTAATTTTTATTTTTTGAAATAATTATCGCGGGCGAAGCCGCGGGCACATGCTATCTTAAAATAATAAAAGGACGCGTTTGTCTGTCTGTCCACGATGCCCAGCAAAATCTACTGAACGCAGAGATCTGAAATTTTAAACATAGGTGGGCTGAAAGGTGGGCGAATGCGCATCGAAGCCGGATTTTTAATTTTAGCTTTCGTTCGCGAGTTGTGAGTGAAAAACTGGCAGAAAACGTGATTTTTGCGCTGTCGAAGCATCAGATTTCAGTAATTCATTTCAATGTCAAATCAATTGCAGTTGGCTTTGGCTATTTTTGTCATACCGTGGTAATAAAAGCATCGCGATTGCTAGAATGTTGTAAGCCCACGCTGGTCGATTCATTTGTTTAGAATGTCAAGGCCCGTAGACATACGAAATTCTCAACCTACACGGAAGAGGGATAATCAACATAGACCTAAATATGGTTAAACATTGTTCGATTTGGACGAAACTCACTATACAGGGATTTTCTGGGCCAAGGAACTCAAATCTGAGATCGCTTTTACCAGGCGACGCTATCTAATCGTGACATGTAGTCCACGTGATTTAGGTGTTAATAAATGTAATGATTTACCTATTATGCTCTAACTTTATGCTCTTTTTTTATCGCGGGCGAAGCCACGGGCACATGCTAGTTTTCAATAAAACATTCTTTTCATTAAATTTTCTCATCAAAATTCAAACAAATGATAGCTGTTAACAAGAAAAATTAGAAAATCATCACTTTCAAGGAGGAAATAAACAAATGAATAGAAGTAGAAATATATGTAGCCTATCTTATAATGAAGCAAAGTTGCATGGACCCTGGCCCATGTGGACAATTAAATTTGTAACAGCTTATGTATAGAAGATGGTAAGTACCATCTTAGACAAGTAATAGCCTAATAATAATTTTTATTATTCATACACTTGTTGTGACAAGTATAAAACATAGTCCGTTTACATTTTTTTTTAAATTAACATTTTGATTTAAAATAGTAGTTAAAGTACAATACATAATTTTCATACAACATAAAAAACCATATTAGAACAACAGTTATATTAATGGTATTGTTTCAAAATTCATCCAGGCTGTAGGGCATTTTCTATCGTTAAATGCTTTAGGGCCTTTTTTAATTTCAAACCTATGAGTGTCTGTATTTCCCAAATGACTCTCTGGAATCTTCTAAATCATAGAAAGGAGGCACTGAGCAATGCACATGATCAGACAGGTTCAGAAGCGAATGACTACTTCTGTTTTCTTGTATGTCATCTCTAAGTATGCCATAGCTAGAAAAAGAGTCCAAAAAGAAGAATTTAGTGTAAATAAGTAATGCATTAAAGGCCTGACAGTGTCACAATATCTTTACATGATTTGTTTTTCCCTATCCACTAATATAAGGTAATCTTAGTGTTTAGGTTTATTCACTCAGAAGATGCAGATCAGATTGTTGACGTGTGTTTAATTATCAAAGTTCGACACAACTCCACATTATGAGGTGTATTCTAAGGAGTTCTAAGGTCTCAGATTTTTTTTCTAAAGACTCAGAGCAGGTAGAAACATGCGAAGGAAAAATGATTTAGATAAACCACAACTTCACTTAAGTACAAATATAAAGAGTCACTGCTATCAAAAGATAATTTTTTTAAATAAAATTCCATTAAAGATAAGAAATCTTGAAAAAAAACAACTGTACAATATTCTATCTATTTGGTTCAAAAGCAAAGCGATATACACCGTAGAAGAATTTTTAGAGAGTAATATACCAGAAAATATTATGGATATAAATTTGTATTCTTAGCTTTTTTTGTTATTATATAAAACTATCCAAAAACTGACGAAGCCTATTGTACAAATATATTGTATTTAAAGGTGAATAAAGATTTGATTTGATTTGATTTGCAGTCTACCATAAAGGTGAACACACTCTTTGTGAATGTGTGACAGAAATAGCAGCACCACTTGTGTTGTGTGGCAGCTATTGAAATTCTTTGCCTGTTGAGTGAGACTTGTGGTGAAGATGTCACAAATTTGAAAAATGCACATTTGTGGATTCAATAGTTCAAAGAATGCCAAAGCCATGTGAGAATGAACTGAAATAACCTCGGTCTTGCACCAGTCAGCCTGATATTTTGGTTGCACAAGTTGAGAAATTGTTTTGGAGGATCACCAATCAAGTGTGAAAGATATTGCCTCAAAAGATGGCATTTCTGCTGGGTCTGCATGAAATCTGAAAATGCAATATTGTACTGTAATATTGCTGATCAGTAGAGCTCGGATTTTTTAAAAATGCATATGCGCATATGCAAATGCATATTTCGATAGTTATTGGCGTTATTGCATATTCTAAGCCCAGAAGCATAATTCTGCATATATGGTTGAAATTTAGGATAATTATAAGAATCTCTCGCAAAACATACTTTGGACATCCCTTCCAAGTTTCTATTTACAACTTTCTGAGTAACGGCATTTTAGTTTTACTGCTAGAAATATCTTCCTGGTTAAGGGGTGGTAGTGGGATTTTCCTGCATTCCTTTCACTCTCGCAGTAAACTACAGCCTCACAGGGTTGGTCTTGAGGGAACAATCAGTGTGTTACATTCACCTTATTCTGCAGCTAATAAAGTGTTCTTCGAAAATGAGCAAAGAAAAGAGCAGCAGAAAATATTTATTAAATCAGTGGGTGTTGGGTAACAGTGACTATTCAACAGATGGTGATATCGTGTATTGTCAAGTTTGTTCGAAGGAAGTGAAGTGTGAAAAGAAATTTCAACTTGAACAACATTCAAGAATAACTGCACATATTAGGGCAAAGGAGGGGAAGAACAACAGTGCACAAAAACAACTACTCCTTACACAGGTAAAACCCAAATCCTCTGTTAATACATTTTCAGCTGATCTTTGTAGCGCTTTGGTGTGCAGTAACATTCCCTGGAATAAATTAAACAATCCAGTTCTGCGATCATTTCTGGAGACATATTGTGTAAATCAAAGAATCCCAGATAAATCAACTCTTAGAAAAAATTATCTACCCTCGTTGTATGAGTCTACTCTAGAATCAATCCGTTCTGACATCGAAGTGAATTGCGTCTGGATATCGGTGGATGAAACAACTGATTCATGTGGCCGGTACATAGCAAATTTCGTGGTTGGTAAGCTACATCCAGAAGAACCCGGTAAACCTCATCTTATTGCTTCCAAAGTACTAGAGAAAACAAACCATAGTACAATTGCAAGATTTGTAAATGATTCTTTGCGGCTACTTTGGCCATATGAAACTGAGAACAATAATTGTTGTAGGGTGCTTGTATTACTCACAGATGCAGCTTCTTACATGTTGAAAGCAGGAAAGGCCCTCCAAGTATTTTATCCAAATCTTATACACATATCCTGTTTAGCTCACGGATTTCACCGTGTTGCAGAAGAAATACACGCACAGTTTCCAACTGTTAACAATTTGATTGCAAGTGGGAAAAAACTGTTTCTGAAAGCACCAGCTCGTGTCCAGTTCTACAAAGATTGCCTACCTGAAGTTCCTCTGCCACCTGAACCTGTCCTAACTAGATGGGGGACATGGTTAACTGCAGTTTCATTTTATCAACAGCTTTTCAATCAAGTGAAAGAAGTGGTTACAAAACTTGAAGATGAGACTGCATGTGTCTGTGAAGCAAAATCTGTGTTTGAAAATGATAATGTGTATCAAGATGTGGATTTCATCCATGGACATTTTTCTACACTGTCAAAAGTCATTGAGAGCTTGGAATCACGTGGTACACCCCTCTACGACTCACTTGATCTCATTCAGAAAGCGGCTTCTTTTATGAATTATGCTCCAGGTGAAATTGGAGAGAAGATTAAGTGCAAGTTTGAAAGAGTGTTGAATTCGAATCCAGGATAAGTCAATACAATCAATTAGTGAGTACTTAAATGGATATAGGGTATCTTTGCCAGATGAATGTTCCGAACGTTTGGCACCAATGTATAAATACTGCCCAATCACTTCAGTTGATGTAGAAAGATCATTTTCGGCGTATAAACTCATTTTGACGGACAACAGGCATAGTTTGTCTCCAGAAAACATTGAAAGACTACTAGTAGCCTATTGTGATGCTACTTTCGGCAAATGAATTATGTAAGTAGGAGAATGAATAAAATTACACGTTTTATAAAGGAAAATTTATATTTTTTCCATATTTTCCTTATTTTTTGTGCATAATTGCATGCATAAAATGTTAGCAATATATATATGTGGCAAATATAACAGTACAATTAATTTCTTTACAGAAACTAAGGCCATTTTTGGTGCATATTTTTCACTTTTTGGTGCATATTTTTCATTTTTTTACTGCATAAATGCATGCATATATTCAAGCTTTTTAGTGCATATGAATCCGGGCCCTACTCATAACGCGTCAACGCACAAAACTCATAATCATAACAAATGCTCGAAATGTCCTCCTCTTGGTTCTAGACATGCATGCACTTGTCGAATCATGGAATGTCGCACCCTTTCAAATACTCTGGGATGGTGTAGAACGGTTTCACAGGCTTCCATGACACATTGATGAAAAAGAATTATGGGACATATGTTCATATGAACTTTTTTCCTTCTTTTGGTGTAAGGAACCCACACCTGAAGTTTTTAAAAGTATTTTTGAAACACTCTGTATATAAATAATACAGGCATTGATATAATGATGAACCTGCGCAGTAAGGAGTGCGGTTAAGTTATGTTACTGGCATTGAGCATAGGAAACTCGACTTCCCACCATGATAGCACGAAAAGGAAATACAGTAGATGTAAAACACTACCATAGAAAAAGAAATAAATATCAAGAAGAGTAGATCTAGATAGATACATAACAATTTTAAATCTCAATTTTTATAGATGAACACTGAATTTGGAAAAATATTAAGTATCTATAGCAACTTGAAAACTTTTCAGAAATCGACTTATGAAGTTTTCATTAGACATTGCTAAATTTTATCCCAATTGGTTAATATTTTACCTCTCTTAGTGCTGCCCGAATCCGTCCATCCAAATTTTTGTCTCTCACAAACATTGCTTCAGCCTTATCTACATTTATGCCCAATCGATACAGAAAAGTTGCTGGATCTTCTGAATCATGGATTGAAATCATTGGTGGATCAGTTTCCAATACTTCTCGATTGTTGCCTATACAAATCTGAAAAGCAGATTCAAGGAATAATAATAATTAATTAATTAAAATGTTTGAGTATCCCTAAATATTATTTAAAATGAAAAAATGGGGAGTAAATAGGAAATAATTAAATGAATAGAACAAGTTGCACAAGGTTAGATTTAGGTTAAGAAACAAGCATGACTTTACATGTAAGCACTAAAGCTGGAAGTGCTTTCTTCACTTCTTCATGGCTTCATCACTATGGCCTTCATAGTGATAACAGCAGATTTTTATGACAGTAAAGAAATCCAGGTTTAAATTTCTTTCATAGATTATGTGAACTCAGGAGTGGGATTTATGAACACTATTACATGAATAAAGTGTAACAGATTAGTAATAATTACTTCCTTACTTGGTATTGTTTAAAATGAAATCACTATTGTGTCAGCTGTCAGATTAGGCATACAAAATGAATGAACAATTAAATGTTACCAACAGTGGTAATGAGAAAATAATTAACCTCAAAATTAAGATAAGCTAAAATCAGTACAAAATAATGACACAACTTTTCAAGAATATAATTTATTTTAAAACTGACACTATTTGAATATGCACTGACTAAAACACATTTTATCTGATAGAATCACATCATTGCAAACATTCTATAAGGTAAATGACAGTGATTGGTTGATGTTTGAAGCATTGCTAAATGTTTTTGGTCAATATCAAATATGCATTGTATGAACAGAATAGTCTTTGTAATTACATTTTCCTATTTAATTGATGACAAAAACATTAATCTACTTCCTGAATTTCAGGCATGAACATATGAGGACATTACCCGTTTAAACATACCGTAAATAGGCCTAGGTATGGTATGTCTGTCACACAATTTTCTGCAATTATAAATTTACGAAGTGTTTACCATCATAACTTTCAAACTATTTAAGATAATGTGCCGATTTTTGCATGATTGTGTAATTTAGCAACTTTAAGAAAACATACCAAAATCATTTTCATAGACCATTTAGTTTATTTTTAAAAACTTATTTGGTTCATAAAAAAGTCAGATTTTCATTACTTCTGTTAAAATTCATAAATGAATTACATTTGAAGAGATATGATAGCATTTATGATACATATTGTAGATGTGGATATTACTAACAACTCCTCGAAAGATTTGAGGGGCTCAGGAACATATATATATATGGAATTTCATTTGGGGAGGAGACAATGAAGATTAGTTATATAAATTACAGGAACACTTGCAAGCATGAAATATCTGCAATGCATTGATTTTTTTCTAAGAGTGTACAAACTTGTTTACAACACAAAATCGAGTTTGCTAGGAATACCAGAAAACTTTTGCTTCAGTGACATGAATCCCGATGAATTGACATCAAGGCTAGTCCATTCAACTGTGATTCAGATATTTGTTTCGATTCAAATTGTCTCAAATGATGTAAATACTAGGAATTGGCACATTTTAAATATTTTTGTTACTCTTAGGCCTCAATCTGGGGACTGTTTAGCTCAGGGCATGACATAATAATAAGAAATGTATTGTGTGAGCCCGGGCTAGCCTTCTAACAATTACCAGTTTACGTAATGATGTAGAATTTAGCACGCTAGGATCTTTGAAAATAATTGAACCTTGCTTTCGCTGAGTCTCTGGTTTCTTCCCCTCCTTACTGCTCTTCTCCCCGCTCTGTCCTGAGTTCAGATAGAGGTTGCAACACTGCGGTCTCGGGCAGAAGCCTTCATTGCACTAGCGAGAAGAGGACTGCTAGGAGGCTTTGTTCCCAGACCACTTGCTAGTTGAGCTGTCATTTGCTCAAAAGCTATTAACGATTCTTTTGTTTTCGTTTATTATGTAACATATCTTGACATTGGCAGTGATGTCCACGTGAGAAGTTAGGAAGTGCATGTTGTGTGTAGGCTATATAAGTCAGAGAGTTACCCAGTTTGGGCCTCACTTGGTGAAAATGGCTTCGACTAGTGACATGTAACTCTTTGTGTTAAAAATGGTGTGAATTAAGCGTTCTTCTCTTGGCTTTTCTGGAACACTGTCATGATCTGGTTAGTAAATTGTTATCTTATTTAATTAATTGAATCCTTGGTTTTAGTATGTGGTAAAGACTGCAATGGTGTTTGTAAATTAATTTATTATTTGTTTGTGGTCTTCGTTTTGGGGCAGCATGTGGCATAGGCCTTAAGCCTGGCTTGTGTGGGCGGTAACCTTTAAGTTTTTTCATGGCAGTTACTGAGTAATACACAGTGATGGGAAGTAATTGAGTAAAAGTAATCGGATTACAGTAACGATTCCTTTTTTGGTCCCATTTACTTGTAATCGTTACTTTTTTAAAAATGTAATTTTTACTCGTAATTTACTTCTGGAAATAAAATTGTAATCGTTACTTTTGAGTAATCGTTACATTTTAGTAATCGAAAAGTATCGAATTGAGAATTCGGCAATGTTGCTTTCTTCTACTCGTCGGCAGTCGCTGCAACGGCGGTAAATTTTGCGTTCTTTTTAAAGCAATGGGCCATTCGTAAACATAGAAGTTTGGGGCCATGTTTTTCAGTGTGACCATTCACAACGCATCACGTAAACGTGAAACTTAAACGTAAAATTAAACGTAACGTAGAAGCTTGCAAACACCAAGCTTCTGCGTTACGTTTATGCGAAAAATAACGATACGACCAATCAGAGAACAGAACAGGAGACGGAACTGGAAGTAGCCAAGAAGTATTATGAATGAGAAATTCCTCGTTATGATAAATGGCATCCTTTATATAAAGATGCGGCATTGAAGGAAAATACAGTAAAACCTGTCTTATAGACCACCCCTCTTTAGCGACCACCTCCTTTAAAGACCAATTTTTCTAGGAACGGACAGTAAAACGAAAACCCATAAGGCCAATGTTATTTGTACCCCTATTAAACGACCACTCCTCTCCCCGACCAACGACCAGAGTTTAATTTTCGTTAAACTCCTCTATAACGACCAAAATCGTAAAAAAAAAAAAATCCTCAAATGATAGGCATTAATCAGCATTTGAACAGAAATACTGATGTGGGCACTGCAATTTTCAATATAATACTTTAGGCTGTTTTCTTTTCGCGTTCTGGGAAAATTCTTACAGTGGACAGCGTACAAGTACCGTACAGCGCACGGCGTGAAAAGGACACATTCCAGTCTCCTACTTCTGACCTGCTTGTTTCAATACATTCAAGAATTCATGCCTTTATTATCTACATGATCGCAGTGACTCAGAGGGGAGGGGGTAACTCTATTTCTTATGAAAACGTTTATTCAGTGGACATGAGGGGGTTTCTGAAATTCTCGATTCTAAGAAACGTGCTGGGCGAGACCCTTTCATTATCCACCAAGCAAAATGTAATGTAATAGACGTGTCTTTCTTTTCCTGGAAAACATTACCCCGGTATACTTTAAATAGAGGCTCGGTGTTCTTGACCTGCATAGATTAAAGTGTCTTATTGTTGTGCTGCAAATTGTAAATAGATTAAAAATAAGTAATAATCAACTGTGTCTGTGTGTTATATAAGACGCCTACTGTATTGTACTGTATTCATTCTATTGTATTTTCACTTTCAAGACATAAAAATGCATTCCCCCTATTAAGAGACCACCCCTCTTAAAGACCACTTTTTTGTGGAACCAGCGATTGTCGTTATATAGAGGTTTCACAGTATATGAAAATTAGTTCCCCAAGAAATGAACTACAGTTTTAAATACAGCCCATACAATATTCTGTTAATTTTTATGTGCCTGCATACGCTTGTATGATTTCAATGTTTAATGGCCTACATATGTTTAATAGAAACATGAAAGTATTTTCGTCTGCTGCAGCCATTTTATAAGTTGTTCACGTTCTCGTTTGTGATTGGTTGTTACTTACGTTTATGTTTTCATTGCGAATGCTCAATGCCGTGCTAAAGTTTGCGTTTAAGTTTACGTTCTTGTATAGGAGGCTGAGCAATGGTAGATTGGAAATGGAATTAGGTAAGAATGGACTGTAAAGTTCTGAAACCTTTGCCTTGCCTATACATGAAAGAACAAGAATTTGTAACCTTCTGGTGAATAAATGATATTTATTTTAAAACACTAAAGAAAACACTGAGGTTATAATATACACTGAAAGATTGCTGAAGTTGATGCTTGAAGAATGGAAGATCTTGAAGAGATGAAATTTCTTGATGCTGATGATGATAATTAAAACTGTAGCAGTTTGTACTGAAGTTGAAGTTAAAGTTCCAAAATATTGTTTATAAATTGATTATGATGAAGTATTTCTTAAAGTAATAAATTACACTTAATAATGTGTAATGTGTTGATTGTCTATAAATCTTGAAGTTAGATATATAAGTAAAACACTTTGAAAATGTGTTTGGAAAATGTTCACAAAGGAAACGGATATGTTGCAATGGCGTCTATATGACGTCACCTTGGCGTGCCTATGCTGAGCGTCACCAAGCGAACAATGAAAATTTATGGTGAAGTTCTTTCTTCACTGTAGAAATTAGTTTTTTAATTAATTGAAATTAGTTTCAATTAAAAGTAGATGTGAAATTGAAGATTTTCTTCAATTAGTAGATATAAGAAGTGACAAGATATGCTAAGCGCGACCACGCGAAGCTATTGTTTGAGATGATATTAGTAATCAAATTTCTTATCTGAAATTGATGAGTTAAAGTTGAAAATTAAATCCTTGCTGGATTGAAGATTGTAGTAGTAGTTCAAGCTTCCAGTTCCTTGGATACTGAAGGCTGATGATGATTGATGTTATTGAGAAATACTTTCCCAAAACAGGAGTGAATGAGAACCAACGTCTGCTTTCTTGAGACACGACGTGTGAACTAACTAACTGGATGCTTTTGAATGTTCTACTGGGTATAAGAGGGAAATCCCCAATAAACTTAGCAAAATTATATTTATAAGAGAATGCGTCATAAGTAATTCTGACGTGAAAAAATACTAACAAATGCAATGGACAATAACACCATGGATTTAAAGTATAAATCAAATATAAAAACTATACAAAATCTATATAATAATAGAAACTTGCATATTTGTATGAGAAAACTATATGAGTTTTTTGTTGGAAATTGGCAGCATTGAAAATCGAAGCGAGTCAGTATCGATATATTGTCAGATCGAAATACTCTCGTGAATTGATTTCACAATAACAAAAGAATATCAGCAAGCGAACACACATGTAATAACTTATTTATTTCTTTTAATAAACAAATAATGGTTTTAAAGGAACAATATTAAATATGTAAGGCTGTGAGTATGATGCCAGACACTTTAATATTATTCTAAAGTCCGTGGAACGTAAATATCAAACATGAATATGCACGTTTAAAAGTGGGGTTATGTAGCTTAAAAACCTATCTTATTTAGATTGAGTAATATTAATTATGATAGATTATACAAAACTAAGTTCAGAATCGCAATCTACGTGTCAAATATTAAATCTGAACATAAATGTGGAAATATCTACAATAAAATGACTTTAATGTGATGTCGTAATTTAGGCCTATATTTTGGTTACGAAAAATCATAGTTTTACTTCAAAGTTTTGTGTAATTATACAGTTCTTACGTTTACGGTTAAGTTTCTATCTGAATGGCCCATAAAGCGCTTTACAGCTGTTCCAGCATCGCTGTATGGTCGCTGCAGCGGTGGTGAAGCGATGTCAGATCTGGCTTTACGGGTTTTGGTGCATGTACTATCAGCTAGTCTTTCTTTACACTTTAGTTTGCTGCAGCGAAACTGTAGCGATTTAAGCAGCGACGCAACATTCGACATGGCAAGTCAGAATTTCTGTGGAAAAACGTGGGAACGCGACATCAGCTGAGATGAGCGGAAGTCGAATGTATTTTGTGTGTTTTGTTGTTGTTGTTGTTTTGTTGTTGTTTTGTTTTTGTTTTTTTGTTTTCCAATGGCGACCACAGCCAGAGCAATTTACGGGGAGCTATACTACATTTAATTAGATTTCTGTATGGCTTCCATTTATTTCAAGACGTATTCAAGAAATTAAAATTGCTGTCCTCAGCCTATAAAATTTATTTATATCCCTTTCTTTGAAAAGAAGGTTACGTGTTCCACAGTATAAAACTAAGCTCAAACTAACCTTCAAAGTTACTTACCGAGCATTCAGTCGCGGACGCAGAATTTTTTCGGGGGGGGGGGATTTGATTAGGTAGAAAGAATACTAAAAAAAATTAACTTACATATACAATAAGTTTATAAAACTGACCGTATAGAGTGAATATATAGCCTTTTTTCAAATTCCGGGGGGTGGGGTGGATATATCCCCCTATTCCCCCTGCGTCCGCCACTGCAAGCATTAGAGGCTCTGCTGAAAATACTGCTTCTGGCATTGGAAATTCATGTATGCTGTATGAGGACCAGTGATTTACAACAAGGTGACATTCACTTATTCTGATAGTAGGATTCTGGATCCCGGTATTGTATTTTTCTAATTTTAATCAAATCTAATCTATTGTGATACTGCAATATTACGCCGCGTGTTGCGGGGGGGTTTCACTATTGTAAATGCCACTTTATGGGTTTTGCTACATGAACTGTCATGTTCCCCAGTGAAGCTGAAGCGATTTACAGATTCGGTTTAAAAAAGAACGGAAAGCATCATGCACAGGCAGAACGGGGTTCGGTGTGCAATAACATCAGACGTTTTTAAAATGGCATTGGAATAACTATGTATATCTTCATTATTTGATGTTTAAAGATTATGCATAATATTGTAAGCCGTGGGAAAATAAATAAATATCTATTTCTTCCCATTTATGACTTTTCAGTTAAACGTTTCAGTAAGAACATTTCTTAATTAAGTATACCGTATTTTTAAACTTGCTTCTCATTCTCAATTGCTATAGGCTGTCGTCATCATTACTGTTTTTGCAACTAATATCCAAATTAGAGGTAATATTAACAAAGGTTTCTCAATGTGTCTGGAAATATTGGTGTTGATGTTTTGTTGCTGTTGTTGTTAATAATTTGAGGCTTGGTAATGTCCCAAGCTGCTTTACCACTGAATGGCCCGATAGTTTATAGCCTTGTGCCCCCCCCCCCAAAAGGGGAAAAAAACATAGGTACTGCCATTTTGTAAAGGAATTGTAATTGTAATTTTACTGATTACTTTTTTATGCCCCCCAAAATGAAGGAATTTTTAGGTACTGCCATTTTGTAAAGTAATTGTAATTGTAATTTTACTGATTACTTTTTAAAAAAGTAATTTGTAATTGTAATTAAGTAAAATGTTCCTCAAGTAATTGTAATTCAGCCCAATTACTATTTTTTTGTAATTTTCCCATCACTGGTAATACAATAAGTAAAGTAACTGTTCTCCCAGAGCATGTTAGAAGAGGTGCATGCGGCTTGTGAGCCAGAGTTTTGTCACCATGGGTCTATAACGATGGACAAAATTCTTAACTTCTCAATTGTAAAAGAACTGTCTGAACTTTTGGTAGCCCAAAATTCTGTCAATGCCAGTAGCATCCTTGATTTTGTACAGTACTACCACTGTATCTCACGTTATTGGTTACATCAACATCCACCGATCAATCATTCAGCAATTTACAATTTTTAAATCATATCTGCAAAGTACAATGTACAAGAAAAGGCTTAGTTCATTGGCTATGCTCTCCATTGAAAATAAGAAAGCAGCAGTACGGTTGTGGAAAGTGTTGCCAATGAGTTCCTATCAAGAAAAGAATGCCGCTTCAGAAAAGTGTGAGGGAGTTCAGTTCTGGTGAATTTCAGTGAATTACTTTATAAATATATTAAGGAAGCAAAAGCTTGTTCAGGAAATCATCTTGTTATAGGCTAACAAGTTCACAGACTTCTATAGGCCAACTCTGGAGACAGAAAGTTCAGAAACTAGACTTAGGGCTTAGGTCTAAGTTAATCAGTGGTGACTATTCAGGAAAAGTAGGTGAAGTGGCACTTCACAAATAATTTTACTTTACCAGACTTATTTTTAAAGTTTATTTTCCTTATCACATTTGTTGGTTTTCACTTGAAATGTACTTTCTATTTTTATATTGCGCTGTGGCAGCAAACGAGAGATCGGGGCACCTACTTGGTGAAGATTACTTCTCTCTCCACGTTCTCCTACTACCAAGGCACTCGTCGAATCATGGACTGTTGCATCCCGGATGAAGAAACTTTTCATCGACGTATCATGAAATCCTGCGAAACCATTTGACACGATCCTAGAATATTTGAAAGGGTGCAACAGTCCATGACTCGATGAGTGCATGCATGTCTGGAAGCAAGAGGAGGACATTTCGAGCATTTGTTATGAGTTTTGTGTGTTGATGTGTTACGAGTGTACCAATGTGTTGAACAGTTCCTAACGAGAAAACAAAGGATTATGGGACCTATGTTCATATGAACTTTTTTCCTTCTTTTGGTGTAAGGAACCGATAGCCGAAGTTTGTAAAAGTATTTTTGAAACACACTGTATAATTGACTGTAAATAGCCTAATGTTTTTGAACTGATATTGAACTGATAATAAAGTAACGTTTCACTTCATTCGTTTTCAATTTACTAAAATGTATTGTATTGACCTTGCTTTATAAAAGTTTTGTAATGTAATTTATACAACTTCGACTATTTTTTGTAATTATTTTATAATGTAATTTAGCTAAGAAGAGAATGAAAAATATTAAAATTACTTAAATGATAAGAGTATACTTCATATGATCCAGAGCATATTTTACAAAGTTCTTCTGATAGAGCATTAATTTCCAAGCCTTAGGGTTGAGCCCAGCAACCCAAAATCATAAAAAGCATAACAGGGCTTTAGATGTTTGGTTGCTACCCAGAACATGATTTTGGGGATCTAAGGGTCTAGCTAAAATAATTTTTAAAAGCACAATGAATCATAATTTTAAAAAAAGAAAGAATAAAATTACATTATGTAATTTAAAGCATAATTCTTGGAAAATTAACTGCCTGTTTGAAATCTAATAGATTCAGAGCAAAAATTAAAAATATTTCCATCAACAATGAACAACTTCTATGTGAAGTTTTATGGTCAGTGCACAATCTGAATCAGAGCAGTTCACATCTAATTGAACACCAGCATGCCAAAAATTGCTGCAAATTCAATTCAAAGGGTTTATTAGTTTCCCACAGATTATTTTGTGGCTGAAAAGGGGAATCTTTTATGTACCTTATGTTCAGGGTGCATTTATTTTGAAAAAAAAATTAATTGTGCTAAGCATGTGGAAAGTTTTAAACACAGATGTTGGAAACAGAGTGACGGGCATGGTTCAACTTCAAGCAGACCTAGTAGCATACGTACGAGTACTAAACGTCAAATATAACAAAGCTTGGAAGGTTCAAAGGATAATATGAAAGAAATTGTCAAAGCATTCACTTAAAACTTGCAATTAACCAACCTTAACAGTACAGTACAGAGACTGAGAGTGACATAGAGATTAGATTTTCATACTTTAGCATTGTTCTCTTATTAAAGTGTGTTCTAGACTAGCCGAGCTGTACGAATGCGGCTCTGTGGCAGGAATTCATCATGCGCAGTGGCACTGGGAAATGTCACGTGACCACTCTAGCGAATGAGCGTCAGTGTTGATCTGACTCTTGTTCTGTGAACTGTGCTGTGAAGGAAATTATTGTTTGTTTGAATATCTGTATTTTGTGAGTGTTTCCAATAGTTGACTGGTGTAATTCCAAGTGATATGGAAAAAGAAAAGCCCAAGAGAGAGGTTTTACATAGACAAGCCAGAGAAATGGTTTATAAAGTACATCAGTACTTCGTTAATGAAGCTCGCGAGACGAAGTGCCCAACATTGAAGCTCGCGAGACGAAGTGCCCGACATGTGCTACTGGTAACAGTGTTGCCAGAACCCAAGCCCGTACAGCTAAAGCATGTGGCATTGGTCTTCGCACCGTTCAAAAAATAATAAGTGAAGGGAAAAATTCATTAAATAATAGTGGAACTGTAAGTCTTAATTCTGCTGGAAAACATCGTAATCGTACGAAAGAGGTCACAGAACTTGATGATTTTAATAAGAACATTTTGCGTAATAAAATTTTTGATATGTACACTAATGGTCAATTCCCCACAGCCGAAAAACTTGTAATTGAAATGAAGAACTCTATAGGATTCCAAGGCGGCTGTTGGTCAATGTTAAAAATTCTAAAGGGCATGGAGTTTAAATATCACAAGTCTAATGATGGCAGGAAATTCCTGCTAGAACGAAGCGATATTGTTGCAGCTCGAATAAGGTTTTTAAGAGAGATGCATGAAATTAGACAGGCCACTTCATCACAGATTTACTATCTAGACGAAACCTGGGTTAATCAGAACCATTCGAGGTCTGCATGCTGGAAAATGAGCGATGGTTCGGGAGGCATGAAGGTTCCTATCGGTAAAGGTAGTCGCCTCATTGTTTGTCATGCAGGTTCGGCAGTCTCAGGGTTTATACCCCAGAGCAAATTAATATTTCGCTCTAGATCAAAATGTAAGAGCAGCGATTACCATGCAGAGATGACTGCTGCGGTATTTAGAAAGTGGTTTGAGGAACAATTACTGCCATATTTGGAAGTGAACTCCGTAATTGTTATGGAGAATGCCTAAATTCATTCTTTGATTGTAGACAAGTCACCATGTTCGAACACGAGAAAATCTGATATTGTATCATGGTTAGCCAATAAGAACATACCTCACTTGAGTTCGGAAACACGTGCAGAATTGCTCCCACTGGTGAAGCAAAACAAGCCACTTTGCAATAAGTATGAAATAGACACCATTGCAATGCAGAATGGTCACAAAGTAGTGCGTTTGCCGCCGTATCATTGCCAATATAACCCCATCGAGCTGGTATGGGCACAAGTCAAAGATTATGTGGCTAGCAGAAACAATACATTTAAACTTTGTGATGTAGAAAAGCTAACTCATGAGGCGATAGACAGCATTTCGATTGCAGCATGGGCAGATTGTGTCAAACATGCCGAACGATTGCAAGAGGAAGATTATCGCCGTGAAGTAGCAGCTGACAGTGTGATGGAACCAATCATTATAAATGTAAACGAAACTGATTCGGAAAATACAGATTCAAGTGAAGAGGATGTGGATGTGTAATGAATATTTTGTAAGTACATTGCTTGTAAATTATTTTCAATCTTTTCATAAATTGATTATTATTCTTTCTTGCATGATGTAGAAATTATGTTTTACTGTTATTTAAGACAAAATTGTTTCATATAACAATGCAACCACTTGAATGAGCACGGTAAAATCCCCCCTCATGTCACATCTACACGGCAACACTGTTAAATAGCTCTATCTCTTTCTCTCTTTGCCATGCGCGTACACCTGCGCGAAGGTTTCGAAACAAAATGCATTCATACAGCTCGGCTACTCTAGTATAATTAATTTAAGATACGGTAGGCCTACAGAAGTTTATTTGTAAGAAAGAAATGCATTATAAAAAATAAATCATAATACAGCATAATGATCAAAAAAGATCAGGCATAATTATGAAAAAATAAAAGCATAATGTGTGTTGCTCTAGTGACGAGCTTCATAAAATCAAGTCTCTCTCTCTTTCTCTCTCTATTTTGTTTTTAACTTACCTGACCAGAAAGTGATAAATCATCGGGTCGAAAGCCTTGCCTGAGAGTATTTCCAATTTCCCAGGAATCTATGTTGTATATGATTTCCTTTTTTTCTTTAGGTTTAGGTTCAGCATACCCTGTCATAGGTACATCCTCATCACTAGAAATCTTTATCTTTGTTCCCTGAATGAAAAAAAAAGTATTATCAAAATTCATAGAAGATTGTCATCACTAGTAAAGAACTCCACCTAAATTCCCAACCAATACAAAATCATTTTGTAAAATACTATGCAAACTAATAACTTTTACAGAAAATGATTATGATCTATTCAAAGTGAAGATCCCATGTGACATGTTACAATAAAGTTGAGGCCCTTGCACCGTTTGGGTTAAACATCAGTTTTTATGACTGACAAAGCCTTACAAGCTCGAGAGAAGGATTCAACACAAAACATCATATGGAATGTCTAAACCAGCAGTTATTTTGGACTGAGTACAGAGAATATAAGAAGTGAAATATGTGATCCATTTATGGAAAAACTGCATAGATCAGAAAAAAGTAAACTGGATGGTGTTTCAAATGTTTCTTTAAAAATATCACCTACTTTCACTTCGACCCTAATATATATACAGTGCCCGCCGCTTATTGTGATCACTTTGGGATGCAGCTAATCTGATAATATTAACCGATTGATAACAGTAGCCGAAATAATTAATTGAAGGATATTTCCGGGGTGCGCGGGCAAAGAGAGTTAAGTCCACTTTCTTGTTACTGAGAATTAGAGTGACTTAACACACTATACCAGCTCAACATAGCTTTAGAGATGGATAAACTCATGAGGCACACATCCATAACTACCGTACAATTTTGATTATGACTTACTGGACTTAACACAAATGTAGAGAACATTTTTATCTATAACTCTATGGACATATCTCAATTTTTTAGGATGGTGGACTTAACTCTCTTTGCCCGTGCACCCAGGATTTATTCATACATCAGATAATACACTACAAAAATAGAATTAAATGCTAATTATTGATACATACAAGATAATATGTAACTGTGAATCATTCAACCACTCTTAACAGCTTGCAAACAACTATTTTCACAATCAATAAAATGTTTTTGTTTTCCCTTTAAAGTCCATTAATCAATATTCCATACTCAGTGTTTTTTGGAAGTTTACTGACCTGTGGTGAACACCGCTTAGCAAAGCATCTAACGCCTGTCTGTTCAAGTCTTTTCATTTTACACTAACCATCACTGCATGTCATCATCGTGATCTTCACAAATCAAAAGCAACAGTTAAACCGAGGGGTGAAACGTGTTTTACTGCTTAAAAGAGAAAGTTAGGGATTGACACCCCCTTGAACAGGTCGTCCTATGGGCTGGGAACACTACCCTTACTTCCAATACACACAATACAGTTGAGTTACAATCCTTAAAAAAAAATTTTTAATGATGTACAATACTTGGAAATATAGCTGCAAAAGAGAAAATGTGATAACATAAACCAAATCTTTGATCACAATAAACAGCATTTTTTCAATGTATAGGCCTAAGTATTAATCCGTACGGGACTTCATAAAAGTGATAACATTACCTGACTGATAACATTATCTGTGATTACATTAAGCGGAATTCACTGTATATATATATTTACCACAGAGTTCAGCGATGAACGCTGTCACATTTGGTCCTTACCATTGTCAATCTGCATCTCATGACCTTTAGGTCTTGGATGCAATCATTCCAAGCCTTGCTAATGCTGTAGTCTGCATATCAAGAAAACATCAGATCCTGACAGACTTGAAACTAACTCCTAAGATAAAACTTCCTACAGATGGTGAAAGAATTGTGCATGCCTGTGTGTGTATACGTGTGTGTATAGGTTTTAAAGTCTCTCTTGGTGCCCTTTGGTTTTGAAAAAGCACTTGTTTTTTCCTATTCCGTAGGAAAGGGAAATATTGGATTGTGTGGAATCTGACTTTGCAAATGTATTGGTAGCATAAAGAACATACCAATCTCATTTATAACTCATTTTATCAATATTTTTGCTTCATGAGTTTTGAAAAAAAACTTCTCAATTGTGTTGTTTTCAATCACGGCCATAAGCTGGTCTTTATTTTAGCAGTCAAGCCCAACAGCTTGTGTTCTTAACTAATCAGGAAGACCATAAAAATTAAATTAGAGAGAGGCAAGTTCTACAGAGATGGGGGCTTCAACATCAACCAAGCTAATCACTAATAAATCTGAGACCTGAAGGACAGGAGAGGCCCTAATTAGGACTGAATACATTAACATATGAGGTAAGGATGTAAAATAACTAGACTGATGCTCCAAATTATTTATAAAAATTTAGAAATTTACTAAATGGAAATGCTGTTCTACTTCAAGGCACATTCCTCCTTAATCCCCACACTTAAAAATACTTAACTACTGTCTGACTGTGAGCTGAAGGCCGAGCTGGTGGCGTAGTGGGGGAAAGACATAGACAGTAAATGCAAGCGCATGGTAAGGTAGTGGGGGAACGCTAGCTCAGCCTTCAGCTCGCAGCCAGACAGTACTTAACTACTTAAATATTTAACTACTGAAAGCAATGTTGAATTTATTTTTCTGACAGCTTATTCATGGGCTGTTATCACTTTTCCCCATGGTATATGTGGGTTTAAAACCAGGTTCCTTATAACCAAGACTTAAGCCTAAGGTATAATAAAAACCACATGGAACTAGGTCCAGTGAGCACAGCAGGTGTTCTAACTTGGGAATGTGCCAAAAAGTCTTCACAGTGTGTTGTGAACTGGCTCATTTGGGATTTATTTTTTTCAGTAACAAGAAGTTGTGCAACCATCTTTTCAGTCTTTTTCATGTAAAAATTGCCAAAACGTCTGTATAAATGTTAGACGATGGTTGAACAATTGCTAGACAAATCCTCACGAGATGTGCTTTTTGGATAGTTTCAACTCTTTACATGATAGTCTCATATTTTACATCCAATGGCAGCTAGCAGAGAGAAGTAGAAATTGTTTGTGACCACTTCACTTCTCTTTTTAAATTGTTTGAACCAGCCAAAATATTGACTATAAGACGAACAGGTAAATGTCTTACTAAACAATCTGCACTTCCATATTAGATTTTCCTAATTTTATTGAAGGAATTTGTTGTTCCATTCCTTAATATGATACTGACAAGAGCATAGGTACATGGCCTGTTTCTAATCGAGGCTACTGCCAAACTGAAAGTTGCACTTGGTTAAAACCTAAACTATGAATGAAGGGAGAACAAGGGTCAATGCACTATCCTCCCAGTTGTTATAAAATCAATAGAGACCTATATTATAGCAACACATCTACATATCTTGATAAATCAACATTTGCCATTTCATTATCCCAAAGGAGAAAGGCAGTATGGGCCACTAGATGTCAAAAGTTTTAAATTTCTCATGTGGCATAAAGCCAAGAAAAGGTAATCCCATTATTTTCTAATATAACAAAAAATAAATATATGTAGGGCCTATATATACATACCTTTGAGGTCTCATCTGAAAGCCTCTGTTGTTCATCAAATTTTCTATATGCATCAGATTGTTTTCGCTTTTTACGACATAAGTTCTTAAATTTAGAGAAGAATTTTGACTTCTTTTTAGGCTTATCTGGCTCAAATTCCCTCTGAATTTCCATAGGACTTTCCATTAATAAACTGAATGAAGAAGGAGGTCTCTGAACTCTTGAATCACGTTGTCCAAAACTAATTTTCTTATTCTGCGAGGAAGAAAGTCTCCTTTCCCTCTCAATGCCTTCTGCTGAACCTGATTTTTCTGGTGTAAAGATACCAGAATATTCTTTTGGTAAAATGTTCACTACAGATAATTCTTCTTGTGATGTTACCTCATACATTCCTTTGTCCCACTCTGTAATAGGTATTTTTGTTTTAGATGGTTTGCTAAGCCCTTGTTTTCCAGGTGAAAGTGGTTCCTCAATTTTTAAGGGAAGATAATTTTGCAGCAGCTTGTTTTGCTCATATTTTGTAAGTGAGACTGATACATGATGTGCTTTAGATTTTACAGAACTTGATATTCCTCTTGATGCTGGAGGAGAATGGGATGATCTTTTTAGGGTAGGATCCTGTAAAGGAGAAGATTCTCGACTTGTATTCTTATTTTCTGTAACAATGTACAGCTGAAAATTACTCAGTGGAAACTGGTTATCCTTTAAGGGTGTTAATGGTAGGAGTAACTCTGTTCTCTGTACTTTAAAATCCCTTCTCTTCAAAGTATCTTCAATAAGCTCAGCTTTCTTGTCTATAACAATGGGACTTGGATCATTTAACACAGTATTATTAGTTTCTCTTCCATTTCTGACGGTCTGAAAGTTGTCAAGTTTTTTGTTTATGTTATAACTAACGCTGCTGTCATTTACAGTCTTGTAGTGTAATTCTCTGTCTATTATATCATCATTCGTTGAATCTTTTCTTACAACATATGTAACTCTGTTCTTCGTTTTGTTTTTGTCAAGTCTTTTATCGTTACAGTGGGTGCTAAGACTTGATACACTAACATTGTGGGTCTGTGGTTCTTCTTTTAAATGTCCAATTGTTACATCCTTAGTTGTGTTATTCTCAATGCTTTGAATATTATCAAGGACAACAGAATGACTGCTTTGTGAAGTTGAAGGCGTAAATTCTTTTCTTGGTTGAGCATTAATAGATTCTATATTTCTAATATCAGTAGTTTCTTCCATATATTCCATGTTTTCAGGATTACTTTTATTTTTGGATTCTTCAGGTTCTAAACCTCCCTTGCTAAAATTACTTAATTTAACATTTGTGATGTGTCCTTCAATTATTATATTATTCTTAAAATCATGTGTTGGATTTATTGTGTTTACTGGTGTGTTTTTACTCTTGATATCAGTAAAATTTATATTCATGCTTTCTCTGCTGTTAACAGTTCTTTCATCATTTTGGCCTGTACTAGAATCATCTTCATTTAGAAGGACATGATGCATTATACTAAGAATACCTTCTCTACTTAGAATGTGTTCTATAGTTCCAATATTTCCTTTACTTAAATTCTTATGTACCATCACTGAATTTTCACTCTTCCTTGTGTGTAATGATGGATTTAAATAAATGTTGAATACCGAAGTTCTTTCTCTGATATCAGTCTCATTCTTCGAAGGGTATTTTTCTTTAGTAACATCTACATTATCTATATTTGTAGCCGAAAATTGATCTACTTGAAAATATTTATTTTCCTCATCTACATAGTGAAGGATCATTAATTCTGAAGATAAGCTTTTATGACAGAGTTTTTCTTTATCTTCTATACCTTTAGGATTTTCATTTTTGCATGAATAACTTTTTGATTTACAAGCAGTTCGCTCTTCTGTTTGGTTTACTTTACAGTCAATTACATCTGTCAAGTATCTTGAAGAATGAATGGTCAAAACTGGTACCTGTACAGGATCCTCAGAGTTTTCTCCAGATCTTTCACTGGTGCACTTTTGTTTAATGCAAGATAGGATATCAAATATATTTTCCTTCAATACTTCATTGCATTCCCTACATTTACACTCTTCAAACCTTTTTCCTTTGAATGCTGATAACACTTTCTCATGTTCAGAGTTGCTAGTCCTGGAACTTTTATCAGTAGTTAGTCTGTTGTCTCCAGTCTTCGCTAATTTCTCCGTTGAATATCCCTGTAATTCTGGCATGTTTGCTTTACTCTCATGAGATGTCACACTATGTTGTATGCTTTCAGTTTTAGAAACCACAGAATAGATCTGACTATCTAAATTTTGATGTGACTCTTTGGTACATTTATTAGTATTTGAGGCACAATTTGTTTCACAAGACTGATCAAGTTTACTGTGTAATTCTGGAAAAAGATGTTCAGTATTAATTTCAAAATGTGTGTTCAATATATCTCTATTGTTTTTCTCAGTTTTATCTAAAGTAGGTATCTGACTTTCTGATTTCTGATTGTTAATATTTGCTACATGAGAAGATCCAACTGAATGGTTCTCATCAACATTCTTATCATTCAAACAAGTTGTCAAAGCTTCTTGTGAAATATTTCTGGAAGGTTCTTTTTCATCAACCTTTTCATCTTTTTTATGTGAATTTGATTCTATTTTCATATTCTCAAAATGCGGCTCTAGGCTTTTATTATCAAGTAAATTCTTACTGATTACTAAAGTTGAATTGGAATCCTTGCTCTTGTTCAATGGCTTTTTCTTGGAAGAGGTCTGTTTTATTAATGGCATATAAGGCCGTTTCAATTTGTTTTCAGATTTTGATGGAATCTGTGGCTTAGATTTTTTCCTCTGAATAACATTCTTTGGTTTCTGTGGATAATTACATGATCTGATAACTCCTGTTGAAGGCAATACCTGTGCTGTACTATTATTATCCAAACATATATCAGTAGCTCTTGATTTGGCTCTTTCGGCATTTAGTTTTCCAATGGTACATGGTCTAGCCCTGTTTGTTTGAAGGTCTTTTATTTTTTTATCATTAGTGGCACTTGCCTCAATTGTTCGTTGAGAAATTTCTGCTTTTGTTGTTGTATATTTATATTTCCCAGTGGGCTTTGTTTTACATTCTTTATTGATAACAGATTCAGCATCTCCTTTTGATTTATAAAGCTTCAGTTTAGAGCCTTTCTTAGCAAGTGATTTTGTTTTGTGTAGAGCTTGTCTACTCTCTTGACTAACAGAATAGACACAATTGTTAGCTTTCTTCTTTGTGTATGATTTCCCATAACTCTCTTGACTAATAAGAGATTGAGAATCATAACTCAGTTCTTTCTCCTGGCTATAAACAGATTCAACTTCCTCTTTTGCAAAATTTTGTCTGCAAATTGTTTTCTTACTTTCATGGCTATGGACTGAACAAAAATCATTGTTGCCACCTTTCCTTCCTCTCGGAGAAACTTGTCTACTCCCTTGACTGATAACGGATTGTGTTTCTTCATTCTCCTTCTTTCTCTTAAGTACAGTTCCCATACATTGCTGACCATTATTGGGCTGGGTATTATCACAGACTTCTTTTGCTTTATGTATTTTATATATCACAGGAACTATTTCTTTGTATTTCAAAGAAGAGTTTGAACATTTAATTGGAAACCTTTTCATATCACCTGGTTTGTTTTTGCTCTGTGGATGTACAGATACAGCATTTTCTTTTTTCTTTACAGTACCAGTATATCTTGGAGAGGCAGATTTAAAAACACTACTTCTTTTTCCATTAAGTGGTTCGACTTTCTTAGATGTTATGCTATCAGATCTTAACAAATTTGAAGAGTTCATCACTCTAATATCTCGGTCAGTAAAAGGCACTTTAGCTGAAGGAACAGTTATGGTTTGACTCCAGTCTCTTGGCAGTCCTCTTTGACCTAAACAATCATGCTTTTTTGGTAAATCAGTTTTGCTTATAAAGGGACTTGAGCTAGATTTGATGATGACCATGGGGAGAGATATGCTCGAAAATCTTTTATTGCCCTGCCATTTTGGTTTGTATCCCATCTGCTGCATCTCCTGATACTCATTATTTCTTTCTGAGTTCACAGAGTTATCAGTATCCATGGTGGTAAGTGTAAATAACTTAGCAGACAGTGAATCAGTTTCTTTTTCTACAATACCAGTATTGTTGTGATCCTGAATATATGTCCACCATGATTCAAAACACTCTTCAATTTTAAAATCTTCTGGTGGGTCTGGTATCAGTTCTCTTTGCTCTGAATCATTAAGCTGAATATTTGTTGAATTTAAATTACAACAGTGTGTCTTAATTTTATTTCCAGCAAATTTATTTTTCTTATTCTCACTTTTAAATTGTTTTTTTGTAGCTCGCATATTTTCTTTCTTATCACTCGAACCTGTATTTAAATCTGTAACTTTGTCTTTTGTGTTCCAGTCACTCAATGTTTCTGCAGTTTCAAAAGTGTTATCAGGGATGTCTGAAGAATCTGGAATTTGTTCTAAAGGGCTCGATTTACAATTATCTTTAATTTCCACAGTACCTTTTTCATGTGTCCCTTCAATGGTTGTTCTTTTATTATTAACATCTTGTACTGAAGTAACTGTGTGAGGTAATTGTAAATTATCTGGAAGGCTCTGTGTACTAGTGAAGGTATCCTTATTCTTTCTCTTCTCATCTTGTTCATAATTTATGCTACGTATAACGGTGAGGGCTTTATCATTGTTTTTGGTTCTGTTATTAGCTACAGTATCTATACATTTGTCTGATTTTGGAAATTCCTCAGAAAATAATTCAAAGCTTCTCGAAGAATTGTTAGTATTATTACCAACACTTGCAAAAAATAAACATTCATTATTGTCTGCTGCTAAATTAGGTTTCACGTAATCCTGAATACTGTTGTTCACCAATGAGTCTGGTTCTGAAGGTACATGAGACAGCACATTTTGAGACGGAAGACAGATTTGACTGCATGTCTGGTTATTTGTCTTAGTTTCTGAAGTGCAAACTTTGGGAAAACATTCACCATTTGCATTACAGTGTCTCTCTCCAGTGTCTATGTTTCCATTAATACCTACTGTAGATGTGGAATTTTGCACACAATTACTAAAACCTATTGAGGAAATAGAATGAGCTGAATATTCTATACCTTTATCATTGATATCAGTATTTATATGAAACCTAATATCTTCAACTAGAACGGCATCACATGTGGGTGGGTTTTTTAATATTTCTTCTTTCGTAGAATGTTCAAGAAATGTTATGACATTTTTCAAGGACTTGTATATCTCAAACTTTGTTATTGGGTTCATCCTCACCTCTGTTGAACCACTTTTTGAGGTCCTGGTACTTGCATTTCTTTCAAAATTTGTAATTTCAAGTGGATTGCAGTGCACTACAGTAGAACTACATGCCCTGTTTCTTATTACAGCATTGTGGATCTTATTGTTCTTTATATCGCTTTCAGTCAACATGTTTTGCTCAGAATCTGATATGCCAGGATCTGCATGATTTTTCTGATCATAAACGACAACACTCTGATCAGATTGATTTGGTGCAGAGAATGATCTTGTAATGTCATGTTTCTCATTTTTAAAAGGTGAATGTGAATTGTGAACTGCTTTGCATTCTTTAAATGAATTTCTCTCAGCAGTAAAAACTGAATGCATTTGACCAGTTTTCAAGTTTTCATGAGAAGTTTTCATAAGATAAGTTGTCTCTTGACATTGATTAGTTAGTATGCCATCTGTTGCACTTGATGTTTTGCGGAAGTTTCGTTCAAAACGTTTTCCAATTGGAGGTTTTGATATTAATATATTGTTTTTGTCTTCCTCCAGATGATGTATATTCAGTAAAGTTGATATTTCAGCAGAACAACACTGAATTTCTTTATCAGTTGCATTTTTTTCACCTTGCAGCATTAATTTTTCTGGTGTATCTGTGTCTACACAAATGTCTTCAGGGAATTCAATGGAAGGCATATATCCAGAACTACTCATGGTACAGATACCTTTGTTATTTAAAGCATTTGTTATTTTTTCTGCATACGAACGTGGAGAAGGTTTTTGGCTTTCTCCTCTACAAGTTTTAGTTGAGTCCATGTCACCAACTTCAGGAACCATGTAACATTCTGGTGATGTATCTTTTACTGTACACATTGGATTCTCAGATACCAGTTTTTCTGAGTCATATTCTTCAAGCCTGCTGTGTACTGCATTTATATCGACCTCGTCGTCTTTTCCTTTTTCCAGGATGTTGTTATTCACATCTCCATTAGAGTTCTGTAAATGTGTATTTAAAATAGTGCCGGTTACACAGTAAATTGTAGGTATTTCTGTAATTTTGAGTGGAACTTGCTGAGTTTCTGCTTCTTCATTTGAACGAAGATTCAAACTATGAAATGAGTCAGCCTGTAGATTTGCATGATTACCATTCTCATTGATAAAACCAGTATCATCCATATTCTTCATAGTTGGTTTTTCTATATATTTTTTTTCAGTGGTATGTGTCCTGTCACATTTATTATTTGTTCTGTGAACTTCTGAGCTTTTTAATTTTCTCTTGTCAGTATGTTGTTTTCCATCTTTGTTGCGCATTTTTCCGGAAGGATAAGTTATTTTATTGGATTCAACTCTATTTTCTTCAGTTTTCTGAGGTATAGTGTCATTATTCACACTTCTTATTGACTCCTTTTTTGAGTTTTTCGAAGATCTTATTTCACTTTTGTTGTCTAAGGATAATAAATCAGAACTATTCTCATTACTGTTTTTGTTGTCTGTAGGCTGTACAGGGATTTTTTTCATTTGTCGAGTATCTAAAACAATAATTGAATCGTTATGGTCCTTAACATTGGCTTTCTTTGAATATTTTCCATTTTTACTTTTGTATTTGTTTATTTCATACCTAGCTCTTAGTTTGCAATAACTATTTGGACCATTTATACTAATTGACTCAGCCGATGAAAGGATTTCACCACAATGTTTAGGGGACACAGATATCTTGCTTTCTTCTTGAGTAAAGCATTCTTTACAAGATTTGTCATTTTCTTCAATAATGTTTGATTGTTTTTTATTATGTGAAATAAATTGTTTTGATTCAGCAGGAGATCTAGAAGCCTGGACATTGTTCTTGAAAGTTCTTCTAGGTTTTCTAGTTGTTGAATCATGCAGCACTTTATCTTTTCTTTTGGAAGATAGGTTACTTTTGCGTTGATTATTATCTGTGTTGGAAACTAAGAATGTACACATTAATTTATCCTTGTCTTTTATGTGTAAAGATTCAGGAGCTGTGGGCGATTCATTGCTCTTATCAGTTTTTATTTCATTCTTAGTTGATGGTTTTGGAGACAAAGAGGCATTTCCACTTATGGAAGAACTGTTCACTATAAGTTCTCTAAAAATAATAGGGGAGCCCGACACTTTATAATTGTTACTTATGTGCCTTTTTGATGGTGTTGGTGAAAGTGATTTACTTCGTCTCATTTTATCAGCAATGGTATTTGATTTTAAATTTTCAGATATCTCAGGATTTACATAATATATTTTATGTTTCTGTAACTTTCTTTTTGAGGTTTTGGAAGGTACTGGTTTTCCACCTGTTTCGTTTATTTGATATTTATGCTCCTTTTTAGACATTCTGGGTGTAATGACTTCAGGGGATCCTTTGTTTACAGAGAAATTAGAATTATTCTCTAATTGTCTCCTTACAGTTTTAGGAGATAAAGACTTGTGAACTTTGTTATATCTGCTTTCTGCCTTCTGATTATCAAGGGGAAACATATCACTTTTTTTATTATTTTTTTGAGATGATGCTGAAACTTGGAGTAAATTTTTTGAAACTTTTGCTACATCTTTTCCAACTTCTGAATATGAATTTTGTATTTCCTGCTGAAATGCCTTGCTTTCATGTTTATCTGTTTTATTCAGTTTTTGCCTTTCAGACTCAGAAGGTCCATCCATTACTTCTAGGGATACAGGATTATCATTCTCTTTCAATGACAGAATATACACAAAGTTATTCTTTAACCAAGAACCAATTCTTTTAAAGCAGTTGTCATTCTTTGATATTCTGTTTGGTATTGAAGATAGTTCCTCACTTACATGTTGTGTGTTTGTATTCATTTCTAGGTTCCAGGAATCACTAGGTGATGTCCTCTTTCTTCGTCTTTGATCACTGGATCTAGGTGATCTTTTATGTTCCAAGTTATGGGCAGACTTCTTTTTCACTCGTCCTGAATGGGGAACTTCTTTCTTAAGCATTGGATGCTTTTCATGAGATTTTTCACGTCTGAAAAGAACTTCAGGAGACTGTTTACGCACAGCACTCCCTTTCTGATATTCTTCAACTATTGGGTGTCCTGATGAAATAGTTATTTTCTTCACTTCACTTTCTGCTGCTACATGTTTATGACGTGACTGTCTAGAACATTTTGGTGATGTTGGATCATTAATCTCTTTAACTGTGTCATGTTTTTTCACTAATGGAATAAATGAGCCTGCATGAGAAAATTCACATCTGTATTGATTTGAGTTTGGTGTCTGTATCTGAGTATTATTTGTCATCGATTCTACAAGATGATCTGAATTTGTAAAAGAATAAATTTTCTCAGGAGATTTAGTATGCCTATGTTTTGTTTTTATTGTCTGATTTTCCATCTTATTCTTGTGAGATTTCTTTTTTCCATTATGAATTTCTGCCATTTTGATGATACATATTACAGCATTTTTATTTCTTCTACCTCTTGAATTTACAGGAACTTATGAGAATTTACATATCATTGCCATGGTTTCAATTAAGCAATGACAATACATAAGGTATGTCCATCTAAAATATGATTAACTTATACTTAATAGAATAAATAACGGTTAAGACCTCATCATAATAAGAAAATAATGACATTTGCTACTATTTTGTGATTTTATTGGTATTGGTATTAGCCCGTAACATCCCTATTGGGCAAGGGCCTCTTTCTATGAAAGGTAGCTGGGTTCTTGCAGACCCGGGTAGCTAGTCCGGGAGAGATCAGTCTTTGATAGTGTCCAAGTTAAGTTTTATAAGGTGTCTCCAGGTTTGACGATCCTTGGCTTGCGTCGTCCATCGGTTACCAAAGGTGTGCCTGATGTCGTCTGACCAGCGTGTTTTCTGTCTTCCTATGTGCCTTTGACCTGTCCTGGGGTCCCATGAAGTTATTCTGTATGTCCATCTGGTGGGTTGTAGTCGCATGGTGTGCCCTGCCCATCTCCATTTTAGGCGGCTTGCTGTGGTTGCTGCGTCCCTCATACCTGTCCTCCTGCGTATTTCGTGATTGGGTATCCTATCTTTTTGTGTGATCCCTAAAATTTTTCTCTCCATTTTCCTCTGACAGATTTCTATGGCTTGTCTGTGCTTCTTCGTTAAGCTCCATGTTTATGCTCCATATATTAAAACCGGGAGTATGCACATGTTCATGACTTCGGCCTTTAGGTTAAAACATTTTAAATACTTTGCTACATGCACCTTTGTCTATGGTGCTAACCTGTCTTTGTCACCAGTCCAAGATATACAGGAGTGAAAAGGAATGTGTGAGTCCTTGTTGACAGTTTTGGAATATTTAAGACAAAAATAATGTTTGATTAATGGTGCATCAAAGTCAGAGTTCAGTAAAATATTTCCATTCACTTTAGACGAAAAATAAGTCATACATACTGGACACATATAAAAAAGAATTAAGTTCTGACTTCATAAATAGTTCATACTGTAATACTTTCTTCTTCTTCTTCTTCTTATTATTATTATTATTATTATTCTTGTGGCATTTAACAAAGGGTGGCCATTTTTAACGGGATTGTCCCTTTTTTGATTGACTGGTCTCGCTGTCCCAAGAAAACTTTAATGGGATGCAAAATTTCCCTTTTTTTAATTTTATTTCTTAATGTCCACTTTACATGGATTTTTTTCTGTGTAGTCAGATGAGAAGAACAAGTTTAATGTTGAAACAGTTATGGTTATGGTTATACTCAAAACACAATTTCTGTGATTATCTTGCACAAGTTTCTATAATTTTCTGTCAGAACATCCAGGAAATACAGAACTCACAGAAATATCAAAGAAAAACTGGTTCAGATCTCAGATTATATTGTAAATAAGATTTTAACTAAGACACTCCGATTAAGCTAAAACTTAAGCAAGGATTTAATAAGGTAAAAGTATTTTTGGAATCTATTTGTAAAGTTAGCTGCATGCATATATTTTTAGAATAAGTTTAACAGTGACTGCAGAGATGAAGTAGTTTAGAGTTAAGAATAACACTTGATTGATTTAAATTATAATGTAATTATTAAATACAATATTTATAACATTTACCTAATTATGGGTTCTGCTTTCTCGATAATCCCATGATCAATGGAACACCCAAGGGGGGTGCTCTGGGTGCTAAAACACCCCCCCCCCCAAAGATAATTTTTATTTAAAAAAATAATAATATATAAATAATATTGGTTATTGCTGATAACCTCTAAACTATTTCCTGAATTTGTTTATCATTTACAGCCAGCAATATTCACATGCTTAAATATGAGCAGGTTTTGTAGTTTCTCAGAGGGAGGAGTTTAGTCCTTCAACTAGCACGGGAAATGGAAGTGGACATATAACATGTTATCAAGGTACTATTAAACAAAGGACCTCAAAAGTTAGATTTTGTTTTATGAAAAATAACAGCCCCTAACTCTTGAGATTGTAGTTTGTTACGTTCATACAATTAGGAGCCTGAAAAGTTACATGTCCTTTTCTCATCATAGCAAATTCTCCTTTTTTGCATTATTAATTGTCAATCAAATATTGTCCCAAAGTGGTGTATATTCATATTTAAAGTTGTGACAGTAAAATTTCCAAGAAAACAATGCATTGGTAATTTAGACCCTACTAGCATTCTCATATTTATATTTCATGTGTAATGAAAATACTTTTTTTCCCTGTCTTTCTTTCATTTTTTCTTTTTTTCTTTTCTTAGTTTAGAAGATGAATTGCATTTAAACTTTTGAAAACATTATACAGAGTTTATAGTTTAGAAGTTTGCATATATTGCATAGTTATAGTTTGCATATTCTACTAGCATTAATTTCTGGGTGTGCCATTGCCAATAATGCACCTGAGTAGCCACTTCCCCCCCCATTTTAGAAATATGGTCATCCTAATTTAACATAAATATTAACTTTGTCGTCAAGATTGTTCTTCAATGAAAAATAGTACAATTAGCATGAATAAACAAAGTTTTTTAATAATATATTTTCAAACAATAGTTCTGATGCATTATGAACTAATGTTTGTCATAAAAGTTTATTTTAGAACTACACTCAATTAACCTAGGGTTACCACATTGGATCTTTAGAAAAAGAGGACACCTTAGGGATGAAAAGTTAAAAATGTTACTTTGGTCATAATATTGACATAAAAATGGTTTTGTGAAAGGTTCCAATCCTCGTTGCACATGCCTGAGTTATTCTTATCTAGGATTTTTTTACATTAACTAAAGAAAAACACAAAAGTTTTTACTTTAAGAAAAATTTTGCCAGTATTAAGGAAGATTCTACTAACAGATAATGTGTGAAAGTGAGTATTTTCAGCTGCTAGTCACCCTTTGTTGTACTTCCTGCCATATCCTCATTTGCAAATGCATATTTCATTGTACATCACATTTTCTTCAGCAAGTGTAGATTGTTTTTCAGTTTTGCAGGAAATATGTCTGAAATTGTAATGCTCAAGAAGTATGCTTCCAAAAAACTCTGCAGTCAAGATGTTTCTTTCCTAGGATAACTAACTTTGCGTTAACAAAAAGACTCATTCCACGTTTGTGTTGTGAGAGAATGGTGTTATTTGACGAGCCAAGGCTATTTTTTTACGAGAGGGGGAAATCCCCCATCCCCCCTTTAATTCAAACCCTGGGCTGATATATAGCTAGCCGCTGATACAGCAAACCCAAGTGATGATTAATATAAAGAAATATCACACCATCTTCAAAAGTTCAATATAATGCTCAATTCCCAGTCTCAAAATATTTTTTCCACTTTTAATGTGCTTGTAAATTTTTGAAGTCCCAGAATTGGCAGAAACAGTAAAAAAAATGATGCTTGCAAAGCAGGAAATAACAATGTTGCCACACCTGACTTTCAAACAAAATTAAATTTCAAGGAAGCAGAGAATATAGAGAGACTCTTTGGATAATGTTATTAGGATAAAATTTGCAGAAAAAATAAAGTGGTGTATTTATAAGAAAGGTTAAAAAAAAAAAAAAGTCAAAATTCTGGACTTTAAAAAAAATTCATCCAGACCCTGAAAAGAGGACATGTCCGGAAAAACCTAACACATGGTAGCCATAGATAGCTTTGACTTGACTCATGTATATGAGCTGTGAGTGATGATTAATAAAAGCTGTGATAAATGCAGCACTGACTGAAATGGCAGCCAGTTGAAGATTCTATGCAGCAGCTGATAAGATGATGCCATTGTGACTATGTAGAATACATGTCTGTTGACGGTGATGATTAACTGATGTTACCACTTCTGTGGCTACAAACCATGTTGAAAAGTGATTTTTCAACAGTTTCTTCCTTCAAGGAAACATTGGGTTGCTGATAGGTACTGCAATCCAGTGAATCACGCCCTCTAACTGATGACATATGCTGGGTGTTTTCTAGACACCACAGAGAATGGTGGTTTGAGAGGGAAATAAAAATTTATTAAATTAACTCTTCTGATCTAGAAATGGACATATTTTACTAATTGGCCTCTTGAAAGTGCCCTTTGAAGTTTGTATTACAACAACTCGAATCAAAGAATCCTGTCCAGATTAAAGTTTGGTTATTTTTCCTGTTTTCCAAACTGTTTTTAATAATACAAGATCTCTCACTTGTATGTTTGTGGATTTAGTTTGCCATTTTTTATGATACTGTACCGGTACTTGATTTAAATATTTCTTACTATACTCATACAAAAAATGTTGCATTAATGTTTGTATTTGCTGCAGTTTTGATAATTTAGTTTCTGGTGTGGAAGTAAGATCTGGAGAAGGCACTGCTACTAATTCTTGAAAAATCAGAAAGTGACCTGGAGTGAATGGTCTCAAATCATTTGGATTATTACTAAGTGGTATGAGAGGGTGAGAATTCAATGTGGCTTTAATTTGTATAAATGTGCAAAAAAGTTTTATTTTACCCATACCATGGTGAAGATAATACTTCATACATCAGGTCAGATTCATATAATCTCCCGAAGTGGCTTCCATAGGAGGCAGCAAAATGCCACTGGATGCCTTTTGCAGATTCCTCCTAACTGACTCCTAATTTCTTCTCCTAACTTTTTCCTGAAATGTTCATGACAAAGTTAACTATCTTCATTCCTTCAGCTCCCTGTTGGCGTCTACGAAGCATTTGCCGTTATCTGAAAATACATGAGCACACAAAACGCACAGGTCATTCGTAGTTTCTATATCAATAGTATTTCTAACACAACATATAAATATGGCTATACATAAATAAAGACTTTGTGGATCTTTACACAGTGAAGAAACTATAATAAATTTAATTTACTATATGAGTTGAAATAATATAGTAAATTAAATTTATTATGGGTACACATGCTTTAATGATTTTAGCATTGTGAAGTGAAGACGACTGGAGGAATATTGGATAGAGTTTGGGAAGTGACATTAGGTGAGGTTTTTTGTCATCTCATTCCATTATCAAATGTAACTTTAAAATAAAATTAGTCACATACTGGTACTTATATTACATTAGCTTCTAAACATACTTACATTACAATAGGACTGCTGTTTCCATCTTCATATCTGAGTCATTCCATGTCAAACAAGAAATTTTGTTATTATGTTTTCAGAATTGAATGGAAACTTGCATGCACCATCCTATAGTAAATAAAAGATATGGTTTTTTTTTCTGCCATAATCCGTTACCTTTTTATTTTATACTATGTGAAAATTCCTGGAAAAATGCACACTCCCAACCCATAAAAATTTAATTTTGTCCCAATATTTTTTCGTATCAAAGCAAGGTTAATCTCATTTTGAAGTTCTGAAGTCATGCTTTTATTCTATGTAGTCAGTTTTTGTTCATATAAATATTCACCATATATTTTGCACTAAGTATTGCAAAAGTAATTATTGTTATAAAAGAAATTCTAATTTTAAGATATATATGACTAGAGTTATTTACCCTTTCGAAATAATTACAAAATTACATAAAATACAATATATGATAATTAGGCAAGTTATAATATTAATTGATATTATCCTATTAGCCTACAATTCATTTAGCTGAATTCTTTTAAAAAGTGAAATAACTATTATTTCATATAACCGGGGATCACACATTTAATTACTCAAACTGTTCGTGCAAGCAACATGTCTATTTAGTTATTTTATTCAAATGGCCGCTAGATATTTACGTGCGTTTGAGTCAGCATTTCCCCTGTGTCATGATGTGATGCAATAGCAACAGGTGCAGATTTAGGGGCCTCGTGCATATTCATCGGTGTCGCTTCACTTCAGTTCACAGCTAGCATCCACGACGTCGAGTTGTGCGATTGTATTATCCAGTTCGCGCGTTTTTGCAAGACATGATGTAACAGTCACATCATTGCTCTTAAAACCCGAACTTATTCACAAAACTACAATTATTAAGTTTTGTTGTGCTAGTGTAATTATTCAACAATAATTACCACAGTGTTCCAGTTTTTACAGCTATTTAGATCAGTCTGTTAAGCTCGTTAATAGGTCGCTTGCATTGTTCAACCAGTGTCCACAGTGAAGCAACTATATTATTGCAATTATTCTTAATATTGATAATTCAACAGTGAATCTACTAATTCTAGCAATTATTACAAGTATTTCTATATATAATTCAGCTCTGGTGTAAATTCCTTACATTTACAGCCACGTGTCTACAATTCGCGCCAATTCAGTATATTGGTTAACTCAGTGCATATATGTTATTTATTCAATTATATTATTCATTTAGTTCTATCAGTGAATTACGTGTGAATAAAGTTTACATAGTTGTATATTTGTATATTTCTAGTAGTGTCCAAAAGGCATTTGACACAGTAGAACACGTACCATTACTAACAGCCATGAGGAAGCAGGGAATAGAGGAAAAATACATCAGGATCCTTGCCAAACTGTATCAACAAACCACCGCTAGAATTTAGATGGACAGAACAGGAAGAGAGTTTCAACTACAGAGAGGAGTAAGGCAAGGGGATACAATTTCTCACAAACTTTTCATCTGTATGCTATAAGAGATTTTTAGAAACGTCAAAGGGAACTATGGAATCAGTATTGATGGCGAGAAGATATCTAACTTACGTTTCGCTGACGATATAGTTCTCATGGCAAATACAGCAAAAGAACTGCAAGACTACATGACAGAAGTGAATGAGCTAAGTAACAAAGTGGGACTACAAATGAACACAAAAAAGACAAAATTAATGACGAACAATGTAGAGCAAGACATCACCATAAATCAACAGAAACCATTAGAATACGTTCAAGAGATAATCTATCTGGGACAAACAATCTCCTTTCAGAAAAGCATGCCCAAAGAAATTACAAGGAGAATATCGATAGCATGGTCAAAATTCTGGGCGCTCAAATTCATATTACCGTATTTACTCACCTATAACACCCCCCTTTTTTCACAATTTTCAACTTCTAAAATAGGGGAGGGTATAATAGGTGAAAATTTTCACATGACATAGGTTGGGTTGTCATGCTTTAAAAACAGAAAAAGACACATTTAGCGTCTTTAAATCAACACGCAAAATAGTTAAAATCCATTTTTTTTTATTTACAAAAAGTTAAATTATCACGTCAATTTAACTTTAGAGTTTTAAACAGTTTGGTATAGCTCCCTCCTGCATTACCGCAGCTGACTGGGTCACGTGACTAAACGCTGCGCGTGCCCGCGTGGTGTTCAAGGTTAACTCAGCATTGCAATGTTGTCATCCAACTGGGCAGCAACTGCCTAAATTTCGTATCTCCCTTTCTTCACACCACGGAATGATTTCAACATTTTCTTTGCTCCTGATAATTTGTCTTTCTGTTTACGCCAATAAGATATCATACATGGCTGCATATTCTAACACACTCAACTTGAAGGATGCCGTGAAACTTGCTCTCCAACTCAGTTTTCACGTGCTTACTAACTCTCAGGCAGGCAACAACACAATACACGCGTATGGCGGAAGTTGAACTCAGAAACCTGAAGGGCATTGAGAAATCTATGGGGGAGGTGAGAGTAACTAAGGCCAACACACAGGTGGCAGGGAACCGTGGGTTTTACCGTTAACAGGAATGTTGCAGTTGCCGATACCTTTTTTTTTTTTTTTGCGTTGTCGAAAATTGGGGGGGTATTATAGGTGAGGGGGTGCTATAGACGAGTAAATACGGTACTAGATAAATCCTTCAATCTAAGCATCAAACAGCACATTATGAACACATGCATATTACCCGCACTGACATATGGCTCACAAACTTGGAGCGCAACTAAAAAAGACAGGAAATCAATTCAAACATGCCAAAGAAAGATGGAAAGAAAAATCCTTGGAATAACGTGGAAAGACGGAGTCAGGAATGACGCAATAAGAAGAAGAACACAAATAACAGACGCAGGTAACGCCAGTAGATACCTAAAATGGAGATGGGCCGGACACATCATGAGACAAAATCCCAATCGATGGACGCACAGAATAACGACATGGGACCCAAGGACGGGAAGGCGAAAAGTGGGACGACAGAGGACGCGATGGGCGGACGAACTCAGGACAACTTTCGGCAACAACTGGATTACTACAGCTAAGGACAGAGGAAAATGGCAACTACTAATCAAGACGGCAATCCAGAGCAACAACACAGGACGACGACAGCACAACTAGCAGGACATATGGAACCAGTGCACCACGGAAATATGTGGGCCACAAATTTTTCGAATTTTCCCGGATATTTTAACAAATTCATTGACTTTTCCCGACCACATGAAATTCCCGGAGTTTTCCAGGATTTGCCCGACCATTGGACACCCTGGTTTTTTATAATGCTAATATTTTCTAGTGATAATGAGTATTCACCATACAATTTATTTTAAAAAATTTCCTAGAAATATCTACATTAGTCTTTAAGTTGCCAGTGAAAAATTACGTAATGAGAACATCAGCACTCTTAAATTGAAGTGGACAGATACTCCAGATTATCCAAGTTAATTGGGTCCATGACATGTAAGAATAACTAAAAAAACATGGATAATCTGAATATTAAGATTATTGCTACTCTAGATTCAGGCCATTATGGGCCACACAAATAATCTAATGTGATTTTAATAGGCTGTAAATGCTCCTAAATGTGTCATAATGCTTGTTACACTTGGAGTTTTCATTAACAATAATAGTATATATATAAATTTTAACCCTTTGAGAGCAGATTACAGATATAATCGGCACAAGGTTCTTAATTTCCCACCTTTTTGGAAGCCTTATGGCAAAATAAAGTGTGGGAAATTAAAAATCTCACAACAGGTTACATTCATATTCTGTTTGCAAAGGGTTAAAAAGGAAGAACCTTGCACTGATAATTCAGAAACAGGATAACAGGCCCAATTATTTTCTGGAATCTCTTTTTATTTGATAAAACATGTCTCTTATGGTCACTTAAACTCAAAAGTGAAATAAATATTTCTCAAAATAAGGGTAAGAGAAATTAATGCAACACTAATTTCGTAACAAAACTATTGCAAATTTAATGAGATTCTGTAGTATAATATTCCATATAAAACCCTGCAAAATAAAATGTTATCGGTGTTGAAATTTTTATTACTATAAAATCTGCTTTTGCTTATGAGTACTGTAAAGTTCAATGCCTAAAAGGTGGTGAGAAAAGAAAGGACGAAGAATTTAAGTTGCACTGATATATAGTAGTAGTAAGTATTCTGCCTTCCGGCAGGTTTTCAAACTTGGTACGCAAATTTTGTTTTCCAAAACTGTCTATCCTCTGCTTCCTCCTTCAGCATCCAATATTTCCGCTTTTCCCTTAAATCGTCCAACAGCTGAATTCTTCTTCTTCCAAGTCTAGTTGTACCCTCCAATCTTCCTTCTACGACATCATGTAATAAGCAGTTCCTTCTAAGAATGTGCCCAAGCCAGTTTGCTTTCCTCTGACGAATTGTGTGTATGATTGACTTCTTCTCACCCACTCTACTCAGAACCTCTTCGTTTGTCACCATGTCCATCCACTTTATATTTTCTATCTGTCTCCAGCACCACATTTCAAAACTTTCTAAATATTTCTTCTCTAATTTCCTCAAAGTCCATGTCTCTGATCCATACAAAGCAATACTCCAAATATAACACTTCACCAGGTTTTTACGTAGCTCTAGGTTCAGACTACTAGTTAGCAGAGTTCTCTTCTTCATAAATGCTTTCTTGGCCATGGCAATTCTTGATCTTATCTCCTTGGTGCAATAGGCATCTTTCGTCAGTACACTTCCTAAGTATTTGAACTGGTTCACGTTCTCTAAGTCTTGATTTCCCATGATAATTTGAAGTGGCTCTTCTCTCTTCGATATCCTCATCACCTTCGATTTACCTATGTTGATTTCCATTCCATACTTTCTTCCTGTTTCCACCAGCCTGTCAATCATTCCTTGCAATATTTCTTGTTTCTTTGCCAGAATCACCAGGTCGTCCGCATATTTGATGGTGTTAATAGCGTATCCTCCTACCACAAAATCCCTAACTCCTTCTAAGGCTTCTTTTGCTAGCCAGTCTCCATAAAGGTTGAACAAGATGGGTGACATACAACATCCTTGACGCACACCTCTTCCTATTTCTACACTGTTGGTCACTCCATGTTCTAGACGCACTTTCACTTTTTGTCCCAGGTACAAATTGCGGATTAGTCTCCTGTCCTTCCAGTCAATGCCTATTTTTTTGAGTATGTCCATTAACTTTTCCCAGTTCACTCGGTCAAAAGCTTTTTGCCAATCAATAAAGCAGACACACACTTCTTCGTTGACCGCTAAAACTCTTTCTGATATAATCCTTAGCATTCCAATTGCATCTCTAGTTCCTTTTCCTTTCCGGAAACCAAATTGGTCTTCTCCTATTACGTCTTCTATTCTTCTTTCCAGTCTTCTAGTTAGTATCCGTGCCACAATTTTTCCTACGTGAGATAGCAAGCTGATAGTTCTGTGATCACTACACATCTTAGCACATTTCTTCTTCTTTAGTGCAATCATAGTTACCTCTAGGAAATCTTGAGGCCATTCTCCAGTGTCATAAATTCGGTTGATAAGTTTGGTAAGTTTCCTCATCCCATTTTCTCCTAATTCCTTCAGTAGGTCCACTGGTATGTCATCGTCTCCTGTGGCCTTTCTATTCTTCATTTCTTTTATGGCCTTTTCTACTTCATTCTTCAATATGCTAGGTCCTATATTATCTTTATCCACTAGTTCTTCTGTTTCCATCTCGATGTCTTGTGGTCGATTTTGCTTGTCGTAAAGCTTTTCTATGTAATTTTCCCATATTGTAAGAACTTTTCCAGGGTTTGTAATTAAATTTCCATGAATGTCTTCTATTCCAAAAGTCCGTATTCCTTTATTTTCTTTAGATTCTAACTCCATCGCTTTCTGATACATTAAATCATATCTTCCTTTTCGTCGAAGCTCCATAATTTCATCACAGCTTTCTTTAAGGTAATTTTCATTTGCTCTGTCTGTCTCTCTTCTTAGTTCATTATTCAATCTCTTATATTCCACAGCATTAGTATTTTTGTATTTCCTTCTTTCTTCCATCTTCTTTAACATCTCTTGTGTTACCCACGGTTTCCTATTTATTCTGTCTATTTTTCCAACTTTGTTCTTCAACGTGTCCAACAAAACATTTTTTACACTTTCCCACTCACTTTCTACAGATTCACCAACATTTTTTATTTCATGTAACTGTGTTTCCAATGACTCTTTAATCGAGTCCTTGTCATTTCGCAGTTTTTCTAAGTTCCATCTTGGATTTCTTTTACATGTCCGCCTAATCCTTTTCAGCCTAGTCTCTATGTCTGCTACAAGAAGATTGTGGTCTGTGTTGATGTCAGCATTTGGAAGAGTCTTCACATCTTTCACACTGCCCCGGAATCTCTGCTTGATGAGACACTTGGGATTAGCGAATATGATGGCTGCTCCTGAAGCAAAATATTCCGGAGGTAAAATACTTCCCCAGTCGGATCTCCGGGTGGGAAGTGTTTCAGGGGGAGTGATCGATATTACTGGTATATATCCAACAACAACAGAAGCAAACAGAAGACAAGGCTATCTGCAATTAATTTTGTATTTAAGATTATACCGACCATACAAGAAAAAATATAACACCTGTACTTCAAATAGTAATCAGTTTATTACAAAAGTCTTACAATTCGTAAATGCAATGGAGAAATTAGAGCTGTAGTCCACTTATTCTGGTAGCTATTATTATCTTTTCTTGTAAAAACTTAGCAGAATATCAGGACATACAGCTAAAACTAAGTACTTCATCGTTCACAGATCAACTCGTTCATTGTCTATCGCTGCATTTCTCACCAACTGACTTCTCACAGACTGGTCTCTCACAGATTGGTCTCTCACAGACTACAGATAGACCAAGTGATTATTATTAGGTACATCAGTAGGGATATACAAAAGGTGTGTTTATTATCGTAGTACTCGCCCCCCCATGGAAGCATTAGGGTAAGTTCTTCTTTCCCAGCAATGGCGGGCTATATGCCCTAACTTGTAGCACCAAAAACACTCTTACTTGGTTGGCGTGGTTCCTGCTTCATTCTAACCTGTTGTTGGATGTGGGGAAAATTTCCACCATTACTCTGGGGGTTTCTTTGGTGAAAGAGTCTGGTTGGTAAGATGCAGCGGGGCGCTGTTGGTTGTTTTGTTTCCCTGTAAAAACTTGTTGTGTTTGCACATTTCTAGGCATATGTCTATCTGTTTCCTGTATTGCAAGTCTTAAGCACCACTTCTTGGAATGACTCTGGAAATTGGAAATGGGTCATACGGCCCACTTCACTTCTTAGACCACCCAAAAGTGTGTCCAATGCCCTCATATCGGCCTCCTGCTTTAGTGTTTATTTATTCCTGTATCCTCATTTAATTCATATGTTCCCGTGTTTACTTTACAAATTCTATCCACGATGATCTTAATGCCTCGCAAGCATAGTTGTTACTTTACTCCTATATCTTTCCAGCAATCCAGTCTTCAAATTACCATAGGTACGTGTACATCATCATTCTCAACATTCTTCGGCTTCATGCCCTTTGTGCACCTCACTTCACATCTCTCAACATGATTAACTCGCTATTCTCAGCTTCCCAGCAACTAGCTAAATAAACACAGACATGGAAATACTACACTTCACACACAAAAGCAAGAAATTAAACACATTGGAACAATTCGAAATCTACAAACACACAAAATCACACCCAACATCAGTTTTAAATAACCAACTCAATTTCAGATCACACACGCTATTTGACACATTAATACACACAGGCAGTCAAACCAAACCCTCATCACCTACCCCCACCTCCACTACACCCCCACCATAACAGACACCCTCACAAACACCTGCTCCAGAGACCTCAGTTGGCACTCTGCTGATGATGCAGGAACACCACTGTGAAACGGCCGTCCAGAAGTTTACTAAGGTAAATAAAGTGTGTTAAAGAAAGTGTTTTTATTCAACTATTTATTTTTTATCTTCTAACCTAACTTAATATCTGGTATTTAATGAAATATTTTCAGTTCTTTCATATATATTGAACTACTTGTTAATTGATGTAATTTAATGAGATGCATTAGGTTAGATTAGAAGAAATTTTACTTAACAATATAGCAGTTGAATTTTGTTCAGATTTTTTCAAGTTCATTCAGACTTTAATATGTTTAGTCAATTATCAATTTGTTATTTACAAGTATCATATGTATACAATATTCAAATTTATTCAAGTGTTTTCTAAAAACTATAATATACACAACATTTCATTTAAAATAAGTTACTAAAAACAGTATTGAATATTTAATAAAATTATTGTAACCCACTTGAACATGTTTAAAATATTCTAAAGTACATTTATAATATACACAAATTTCATTTAAAATAAGTTACTAAAAACAGTATTGAATATGTTATAAAATTGTAACCCACTTGAGCATGTTTAAAATATTCTAAAGTACATTTACAAGCAATTTTGTTGGTAAGCAATATCAATATTCGTCTATTTTAAGTACAAAGTTGATAGTGCGTTCACTGTTAAAGAAAGATTGACCTTCATGTGAAAGTTCGTAGAAATCTTATTTTGAATTTAACCCATAAACTTCTTTATAGGAGTCATATAACATATGTTAAATTTTAAAATGATTATTTCGGTATAATCGTACACAGTGGGTATTGAGTTATGATATATAACTCTTTGTCGTTTGATACTCTATAATCTAAAGATTTTATACATTAAAAAGAGTATTTATACATTAATTTTAGTTTAAAGAACTGAGTTGTAAACTTCTTTATAGAAAGTTCATATAAAAATGTTAACTTTCATATGATTATTTCAGTATAATCGTATACAGTGGGTGTTGAGTTATGATGTATAAGTCTTGTCGTTGAACACCTTATAATCCAAAGATTTTGTACATTAAGCTTATTCGTTTTAATTGTGATAGTCCTTGAAACAATTTCTTATAAAATGTGGTTATGTAAGTTTTATCTTCAATCTATTCGGTGGTCAAGCAGAATGGTGTATTATTGACGGATATGCATTTCGACATAATCATGTCATCTTCAGTCCCTAAAATTAATAATATCTATTAGTAATTCATTCATTGAAAATACAAAAGGAACCTAAGTTTTCTGAAATGCGGTTGTACTTACTAGCTGTTGTCCTGCTATTTGATCTGGTGCCTGTGAGGTCTGATTGCGCACTAGTTGTTTATTATGTTTCTTGCGGGTTTTATAGCTTTTGTAAGTTTCAAACAGGGCGTTGGTGTCTATTGTGTTTTCATTAATTATGTTGTCTTTATTTAAATATATTTCTAAATTTTCTAGTGTATTGAGCTTAAGACTTTTGTTGTGTATATGCAAGATTTCTAAAGTGTTATTGATGTCGTATAAACCATGGTTATTATTACTAAGTGGTTGGCAAAATTAGATTTATTCCGTTTATATTTAAAGTTTTTAATATGTTCATTGTATCTTGTTTTGAAAGCCCTACCCGTTTGTCCTATATAAACTTTTTCACAGTCTTTACATGTTAATTTATAAATGCCACTTAGGTTTAATAAATCATCTTTGTTGTGGTTATGTTTTTGTAGTTGTTTTTTGAGACTGTTATTAGTATTAAAAGCTATGTTCGTGTTATGTTGGGTGATGGGTTTTATTATTTTATAAATTCTATTATCTGTGTAATTAAATGTTAGGTATTTTGAGTTTTCGTTTTTATTATGATCTGTTTGTTTACTTAATGTTGATATAGGGTTTTGAGATTCCTTAATTTTATTTTTATGTTTGTTTAACATTTTAAACACAAAAGATTTATTATAACCATTGTTGTGTGCGATTTGTGTGATGGTTGTAAGTTCTTTGTTGTAATTACGTTTGTTCATAGGTATTGAAATTAATCTATGTATCATACTATTTAGGGCTGCTTTTTTGTGACTGATTGGATGGTTAGAGGTATTATTTATAATGTTATCAGTGTAGGTTGGTTTCCTGTATATGCTGAATTCGGGTTTATTGTTACAGAAATGTTTAAATCTAAAAAATTTATATTGTAATCGGTGGGCTCTTCAAGTGTAAAATTTAGTTTAATGTGGATTTTGTTAAATTCGTTGGTAATTTCTTGAACATATTCATTGTTACATATAATCAAAATATCATCAACAAATCTTGTATATAATTTTATTTTGTATTTGTTTATAATATTTGTAATTTGAGTTTGTTCTAAATGTTGTAGAAATGTTTCAGATAATATTCCAGAAAGTGGCGACCCCATTGCTAGGCCTTCATTTTGTTGGTATAATTTGCTATTAAACTTGAAATAATTTTGTTTAAGAATAGTATTTAACAGTGTTGTTAATTGTTTAGTAATGTTCTCATTGTCTCCATTTTTATTAATGTTTGATTAATTATTTCGATAGTTTCAATTAAAGGTATATTGGTGTACAAATTTTTTATATCTAAGGAAATGAATTTTTCGTTGTTATTTAGTTTAATGTTATTTATTTTGTTTGCTAAATCTACGGAGTTTTTGACTACGTAGGAGTTACTTAAGTTTAATCTTTGTTTTAATATACTAGATAGTTTTTTTTGAAATTTTGTATGTTGGAGCATTTCTAAAATTGACTATCGGTCTAATCGGATTGTTAACCATATGTAATTTTATCAGTGATCTTATTAGGGGGGTTTGGGGTTTATATGGATTGCATTTTTCTTCTTGTTATCATTTAAAATGAGATCTGTATTTTATAGAGCTTGTTTAGCATATTTTGAAATTTATTAGTAGGATCTTGGTGTTCAAACAAACTACTAGTATATAGGTGGAACCTTTACCATAAATTTGAATTATACTATACTAGTTGAAATTATCAAGCTTCATAATGAAGTTTATTAATAATTAATAAATATAACCTTCAAGTTTTGTGTATTATCGGCAATTAATTCTACAATTGCAAAATTATTAGATTCCTCCGTGTTATGCTGCATTAAGATAGTGTCATTGTGAAATACCTGTTTTCAAGTGCACCATTCTTAAAGTGCAAATTACATGTAAAATTCATAATTTTGTTATTTAACGCAAATCAACAAGCTACAGTGATTATTACAAGTCTTTTAATATATAAATTATATATTTTAATTACATATATTTCTAGTCAGGTGCGGATCAGTTTCCCGCCAATATTACATCATACATAATTCCAGTTTAAGAAGCATATATTTCAGTTTATTCAACTATATTATTCAATCAGTTATTAGTTCATGTGTGATTAAAGTGCAATGTTTTATAACATGTTTTTATTGTAATTCTACTTAGATTCGTGGATTCCTGTCTCAGTGACCTCGATAAGTCCATTGTTCTACAAACTTCTACAAATCAATTATTTACGGTCCTCCAAATACCAGAGTGTTTCATTCCTTTTATTTCTAAGGTAATCCTACCCCAAACATTGCTCCTCTTAGTTCGGATATATGCCGGTATTCCCCGAACATTGGTCCTCCGGGCCGGATCTAATTGAATACAATCTTTAAACTCTCACACGTGTATCGTTTCGTTTCTCGATATCGCTCATATGTTTCTCAGTGCTCAAGTTACTGTTCAGATAGCAGTGAACTTCGGGTCGAAACATTCACGCGAACGTCGCCCTATAATATTACAACAACCGTGCCGTGACGAAGTATCCGGTCAACAGAGAGCAGCAATCCAGGATATTATCTAGCAGCCGTGGCAGTTCAACAACAGAAAATCTACAAGACATTCACAGTATTTAACATCTACAAGTATTTATTTCTACATCCGACAGGGAACAAGATTTGAAATTACTTACTAAGAAACGAGGTTTTCTTAAACGCACATTCACTTACATTCTGAAGTACTGTGACAATATTACAGAAGAAGTTGATGATTTCGACTGAAGGTTGAGTATGACAGAATTAATGAACTGTGGGAAAAATACGAAGCTATACAAACTCAAATTGAATCTCTCATCGAGGCTGAAGGTGAACTAGACATTCACGCACAGTATGACGAAGATGTAACAATTATAAGGTGTTGAAAGCTAAACTCAGTGAACTTCTGTTTCTACACGATCAGCCAGTGCACAGTTTAAGCTCTCGTCACAGTCAACGATCACAACACAGTGGTAATTCACACCATACATCCCAACCGTCTACTTCACAGTCTAATAACAGAGTCATGCCTTTGCCTGTCATTCAATTGCCTACATTTTCTGGAGACGTGACCAACTTCAAACATTTCTACGATACATTCAGTAGCCTTGTGGTGAATAATGAGTCTTTAGATCCAATTCAAAAGTATCATTATTTGTTATCATCTCTGAAAGGACAAGCGCATATTTTATACAAAACTTACCTGTCACCAGTGAAAATTTCTCTGTGGCATGGGAATTAGTGTGTGCGCGCTACAACAATATTAGATTAATTGCTACAGCTCACATCCGAAATCTATCATTACCAACAATGAAAACTGATAATGTAACAGAGCTACGTAATCTTCTAAACAAATTCCAGAGTAATTTAAACGCTATGGAAGCTCTTAATCTTGAAATTCCATTACATGAGGTTATGTTGATGCAGTTGATTTTAGATCATCTTTGTGAGACCACATGCAAATAGTGGGAAGGAAAAATCAACTCGCAAAGTTTTACATCTCTTCAGGAGCTGATAATTTTTCTGGAAGCTAAGGCACATTCTTTAGAAGTTTTAGCAACTTCCAACAACACCCATCGAAGCCCATCCAGCCCATCGAAGGGAAAGTGAGATACGATCACAAAAGACTTTAGTTCAAGCAACTCGACAGTCTTATTTGCTATAGATAGTGATTTGTGTCCTTGCTGTCAAGACAATCACAGTTTAACAAAGTGCAACAAATTCTTACTACTGAATGTAACACAACGATGGAATATGATAAAATCTAAAGGTTTGTGTGCAAACTGTTTTTCTTCTAATCATAAAAGGGATCAGTGCAAACTCAAATCTTTTTGCAATTGTGGCAAATCTATCCACAGCAAACTCTTACATAACAACATACTTAGCAAGAAAAAGGTTTTACACTGCAATCAGATTTCAGAAAATACTTCTTCTGAGGCTACAGCTGACTTGCCCGCTAGTTATTGTTCTATGAAGGAGAAGTCTAGTCAAACAGAAATTCTTCTAGCAACTGCTGTAGTACAACTCTAAGATAAACAAGGAAATTTAGTGCAATGTCGAGCGATATTAGATTCAGGAAGCCAGATAAATTTCATAACTGAAGAATTGGCTAAGAAATTACAACTACCTACCACAGCTGTCAACACTCACATTAGAGGTATAAACGGCATCTCCTCTTGTGGTCACAGTGTCAATGTTAATATGCGATCCAGGATCTATAACCTCAAGGCTGATCTAAACTGCTTAGTGTCACCTCACATTGTAAACAAACTTCCTTCTGTCCACATCGATCCTACTAAATTTAACATTCTAGTGAAATTCCATTGGCCGACCCTTAGTTTTACATTCCTGGTGATGTACAATTACTCATTGGTGCCAACCTGTTTTACCAATTGTTCCAAAATGAAAGAATTGTCACTCCCAACCATCCCATCCTTGGTAACACTGAACTTGGTTGGATACTTAGCGGATCCGTTCCTAAGACATCAATGAAAAGCAAGAAAGTCACATTTGCTCAACACAACTTGTTTGTAACAGTCGATAATGTTGACACACAGCTAAGGCGTTTCTGGGAATTGGAAGATTTTCCTAAACCAGTGCATACTAAGGAAGAGCGAGAATGTGAAAACGATTATGAGCAAAAAACTATTCGTGCAGATAATGGTGTGTTTGTGGTGCAACTACCCAAGAATCAACATGAAGATGCATTGGGTGAATCCAGACAGCAAGCCATAAAACGCTTAGGCCACCTGGAACGCAAATTTCAAACCAACTCTATTCTACGAGAAGATTATACAAAATTTCTGCAAGAATATGAAGAGTTGGGACACATGAGAAAGATTTCACCTCCACAGCCAGGTGAAAAGTGTTTCTACTTGCCTCATCATGCGGTCATCAAACCCTCCTCGTCTACAACTAAAACTAGAGTGGTTTTCGATGCATCAGCAAAGTCATCTTCAGGAAAATCACTGAATGACATTTTGAAATTAGATCCTACAATACAGGATGATTTATCTTCAATTATACTTCGGTTTCGAACCTAAAAGTATGCATTTTAGCTGACATTTCTAAAATGTACAGACGCATAAAAATGTATGAAGTTGACCAGAATCTACAAAGAATAGTGTGGCGTTCTGATGTTAACGAACCCATAGAAGATTACGCTTTAACTACTGTAACCTATGGTACTAAATCTGCTTCATTTTTAGCCATAAGGTCTCTGCATCAGCTGTCAATAGAAGAAGAAACTAAGTATCCACTCGCTGTCCAAGCAGTGCGAACATCCTTCTATGTAGACGACTGTTTAGCAGGACATGACATCTCCAAGCATCTCTACGCCTTCAAAAAGAACTAATACTCATGCTGGACAGTGGCGGATTTCCATTGCGTAAGTGGTGTTCTAACCATGAAGCTTTATTGGAGTCTGTTCCTTCTACGCATCGAGAGACTCAATTGCCTTTGGCTCTTGATAACAGTGAGAAAGCACACGCCCTTGGGTTACTGTGGCATCCTGCAACTGACAATTTCCAGATACAATCCCATCCTTCTCTCCAGACTCACACACAATGTAAACAGACAAAGCGTACTATCCTTTCTGTGATCTCTTCCATATTTGATCCTTTAGGCCTTGTCAGTCCAATTGTCATCAACGCCAAGATATTCATGCAATCACTGTCGACTGAAAAACTTGGTTGGGACGAAGAAATACTTTCTTCTCTAGCAGAGAGTGGACTGATATCTGCTACATCTTATGTACCATACACAGTGTGCGTATACCCCGTCATGTTCTCACATCTGGTACACTACAAGATATACAAATACATGGCTTCTGTGACTCATCAGAAAAAGCTTATGGTGCATGTATATATCTTCGCTCTGTGAATAGTAACGACGAAGTTACAATTCAATTATTATGCTCCAAGTCTAAGGTTGCCCCTCTAAAAAGGCAAACCATACCACGACTTGAACTCTGTGGTGCATTGCTGCTATCCAAGCTATAAAGCAAGGTGTTAAGTGACCTTAATATCCAGACATCACAAAATTACTTATGGTCTGATTCAGTTATTGTACTTTCCTGGATAAAATCAGACTCGCGTAAATGGAAAACATTTGTATCCAACCGTGTTTCTCAAGTGCAAGAACTTTCTGAAACTGCAGCTTGGCGTCATGTCTCAACACAAGACAACCCAGCTGATCACGTTTCAAGAGGTGTTTCCTCGGAACATCTTTCTGATATTGATTTGTGGTGGCGTGGTCCTCATTGGCTCTCTCAACCCACAACATCATGGCCTGAACAGCCACAACAATTAAATGTTCAAGATTCGTCAGAGCAACTTGTTTCAGTCTGTATGGTGTCCACCACAGAAGAAGATAACTTTATCACAAGGTTTTCTGATCTACGACGCCTTCAGAGAGTAACTTGTTACATACATAGAATTATTTCTGCATGCAGACATGAAACCAAGTATCATGGACCGCTCACAACAGAAGAGTTACAACACGCTCTACAAACCTGTATTAAAATTCCTCAGAAAGCAGCTTTCGCTCATGAGTTAACAGATCTTGACAATGGAAAACAAACATCTGTTAAAAGTTCAATACATTCACTAGTTCCATTCTTGGATCAAAATGATATCTTAAGAGTGGGTGGTAGATTGGAAAAGGCAAATCTTAAATATGATGAAAGACATCAGGTTTCTTACCCTCGAGGCATCATTTAAATGCATTAAGAGTGGAATATGAACATCACAAGCTGTTACATGCTTCTCATCAACTACTCATAGCATCTTTACGACAAGCCTACTGGATACCTTGTATTCGAAGAGTAGTGAAATCAATTTTGCACAAATGCCTAACCTGCTTTAAGCTAAAAGCAGAAGGTTCACAGCAATTAATGAGAAGTTTTCGTAGTTACCGGATAACTCCTGCTAGGCAATTTCTCCGTACTGAAGTGGAGTATGAGGGTCCATTCATCATAAAATATGGTGCTCCTCGTAGCAAAACTACTGTTAAAGCCTACATTGCCATTTTTGTATGTTTGGTAACTAAAGCCATCCACATTGAGCTGGTATCTGATCTTACAACAGAAGCATTCATAGCCGCACTAAGATGATTTACATCACGTCGAGGACTATATAAAGAGATCTTCAGTTATAATGGCACTAACTTCGTTGGAGCCAACAACAAGTTAAGAGATCTACGATTGTTGTTGCAGTCACCAGAATTTCAAAATGCAGTTCAAAATTTCACTGCAAGTCGTGATTATACTTGGCATTTCATTCCTCCCAATTCACCACATTTTGGGGTCTACATGAAGCCACAGTTAAATACATGAAATTCCATCTTAGAAGGATGATGGGTGCTCAAGTTCTCACATATGAACAGCTTTACACTCTACTTACACAGATTGAAGCTTGTTTGAACTCTAGACCACTCATTCGTCTCAATGATGATCCAGCTGATTTGTCATATCTTTCACCTGGTCATTTCTTAATTGGTCAACCGCTCACTTCTTTGCCATCTCATTCCTCTGCCGAAGACAAAAGGTACGTTGAGAAATGGCTGCTTCTACATGATCACCTGCAACATGTATGGAAACGATGGTCATCGGAGTATCTTCATTCCTTACAACAAAGGCAGAAATGGTCCTGCTTAAGTGACAACGTTCGAGTTGGCACCGTAGTCATTTTGAAAGAAGACAACAGCCCTCCTCTTCAATGGAAGTTAGGTGTAATTACAGCAGTACACCCTGGTGGTGATGGTTTAGTGCGAGTAGTAACAGTGCGTACCTCCACTGGTGAATACAAGCGACCCATAGTGAAAGTTTGTACTTTGCCTAAAGATTAATTAAGCAAATGACATGCATTACATTTCACATATACCCAGAATTCCATACTCATCCATGTCTTTAGCTGATCCAAGCTAAGGCAAGTTATATTCCTGCATCATGTGCAGTAAGTAATTTTTTATTTCTTTCCTCTTGCAGTTCCAGAGGATGAAACACTTTGTCGGTGTTTTAGTTACTTCTTACCTGAGCATTCTTTAAATGTCTAGTCCTAGGTTCAGACTAGTAATACATTCCTTTGGTTGCCTAGGATTTGCAATACTATCATTTTCCTTCGTTGATCATCCAATGAATTATGCACGTCCCTTTTTTATAGTGCTTCCTTTCATTGATGTTGTGCCCGACTTCCCTTACTTACATTGATCTATTGATTGTGGCTATCTGCGTAGTAGTCTTCGGTCATCAGATCGCAATTCCCATAATAATTCATTTTTTATTATTTATTCCTTTTATTCGGCTGTTTCTATGTAGACAGTTGAATCTCCTCAATACAGTCATGGAAACTACACTGTCTTCTATGTAGACAGTTGAATCTACTTAATCCACTACTTAATCTACTTAAGAATTTATATATCTGGGATCCGTATTTCAAAAGGATGGAGATGGTAGTGGTGAAATAAAGAGGAGAATAGGCTTGGCTAATAAAGCCTATTTCTCACTACAGTCAGCATTCAAATGCAAAGATGTACATAGGTCCACTAAAATGAGATTATATAAAACCATGATAAGACCAACATTGTGGTATGCATGTGAGAGCTGGACTCTTAATAAAAAAGATGAAAATGCTCTCAACACTTTTGAAAGAAAGATCTTAAGACGCATTTTAGGACCAATAAATGAAAATGGAATATGGAGGCTCAGGTATAATAAAGAAGTTTATGACAGGTTTAAGGAGCCCTGCATCTCAACAACGATTAAATTCAAAAGACTGCAGTGGGTTGGACATGTAATTCGCATGGGAAAGGAACGGATACCACTTAAAATCATGCAGAATGAATTTGGGGGCAGGAGACCAGCAGGCAAACCGAAAAACAGATGGCTGGATGCAGTGGAGATGGATGTGAGACAACTTATGGGACTCAGAAATTGGAGGAGGACAGCCCTGGATAGACAAGGATGGAGAGGTTTATTACGGGAGGCCAAGGCCCGACATCGGGCTGTAGCGCCATAGAAGAAGAAGAAGAATCCAGTCATGGAAACTACATTATATTCTATGTAGACAGTTGAATCTACTCAATCCAGTCATGGAAACTACATTGTCTTCTATGTCTTTTTGCTCTAGATTGAATTGGCTTCAGTTATTTTTATACTGAGCACGTAAATTCCATCGCCTACCATTTTCATGATAATTATATCATCAGCTATACTTCCTGTAGATATAAAGTAATTATCACGTATCTTTCCAATTACTATATCTATTACTAATTTCCATTCTCCACTACATTTTTCACTTATTGCTGAAGTATTGCTCCAGCTGAACTTTTTGAGTTATCTCCTACTACACTTCAGAAGAACTTCAGCATCTCCATTTGGGTTCAGCCATCATCCATCTTCGACATCTTTTCTGATGTTGTTATTCGATAAAATGTAGTGTCAGTGTACATTTCAGTGTTATATAGCGTGTGTGTGTGTGTTATGCAGCTTGCATTTTATTTATTTGTTAAAGCTGTATGCTTTAAGGAGTGGAATATGTCAGTGCTTTATCCTAGTCAAATAGCCGCCTTCTGCTGCCCGCGCTAACGTAAGTATTTCATGTCACTGTGTAAGAGGTTTCGCGCCTTGCGTGATGTAATTCTTTGTCATAGCGCGTAACCACGCGACGCCGAGTGTTAAGTGCTTGGCCGGAGTTCAATACGTGTGGACGTATTTACGTCATCACTCCAATTCGCACGGTTTTCTCCATTGATCTAATGCTCGAAATACCCCGAATTGCTGCAAAACTATAACCTTCAAGTTTTGTGTATTATCGGCAATTAATTCTACAATTGCAAAATTATTAGATTCTTTACAGCTAACATCCGTGTTATGCTGCATTAAGATAGTGTCATTGTGAAATACCTGTTTTCAAGTGCACCATTCTTAAAGTGCAATTTACATGTAACATTCATAAGTTTGTTATTTAACGCAAATCAACAAGCTACAGTGATTATTACAAGTCTTTTAATATATAAATTATATATTTTAATTACATATATTTCTAGACAGGTGCGGATCAGTTTCCCGCCAATATTACATCATACTTAATTCCAGTTTAAGAAGCATATATTTCAGTTTATTCATCTATATTATTCAATCAGTTATTAGTTCACGTGTGATTAAAGTGTATTGTTTTATAACATGTTTTGATTGTAATTCTACTTAGATTCGTGCATCCCTGTCTCAGTGACCTCGATAAGTCAATTGTTCTACCAACTTCTACTAATCAATTATTTACGATCCTCCAAACACCAGAGTGTTTTATTCCTTTTATTTCTAAGGTAATCCTACCCCAAACATTGCTCCTCTTAGTCCGGATATATGCCGGTATTCCCAAACACTTTCTACTGTAGGTATATATAGTGACTTTCCTCTACTGGATATAAAGATTGGGGGAGGGGTATTTTTTTCTTTCATGTCCTGAAGTGATTTGGACCTTAGCTTGAGGAGTCAGACAATTTTTTATTGTAAACATCACTAATGATACTCAAGCAAGACTAATATACCAACCTTTGACGAGAACTTCTCTATAGCGAGGGACATCTGCTGCAAATCCTCTAACACTCTCACAGGCTTCTGGGAAAATAATTTTTTCATAGTTGATAATTTTTATTTCGGGATTGATAAAAACCTGTAAAATAACGTTTGCAAATTCATTAAAAATTCTGCCTGCTTTAATAAAAGTCACAATTGACAACTGTAAGTCATTCAGATAGGGTGATGGCAGATCATTTTCTATTTTAATACACATGTTTAAATCTACCTATCAACAAACTGATATTGATAAATATCTAAGTCATCCTTTATCTAATTTTTAATTATATAAATATATAAAATGAAAACTAAATAGTGTTTATTATTGCATTCAACATTATAGGTTGGCATATTGCATGTAAACAACCGTATTATGAAATGGTTACAAAATTGCTGTTTTGCTTAAGTTTTTCTTCGCCTACTGTGTCAGCTGCCAAGTAAATAATAGAGTCAAATCTCCGTATAACAATATTTGTGAGCCCTAGCAGATTGTATCGTTATAAGAGGGATATTGTAATGGATTGTAATTTACCATTTACGAGGTTTGTCTAAAAAGTATCAGCACGTAACCTTTAATTTTCGCGCACGTAATATTAATGCTAGGGTGGCGCCACTGTGCACAATGGAAGAAGAGAGCTTAATGCACATGCTTGAATTTTTCTCTCTGCCTTCAAAAGTGCCAGTCACTGCCTGCTAGCCTCAGAGTGAGGTCCTGTGATAAGCGCTCGGCAGATTTTGATCTCTCTCAAGAAGATTGAACGAGTTGAGCAGAGATACTGAACAGAAAATGTTGTCAAAAGCTTGGTGATTCTCAAAGCAAAACACTTTGGAAGATTCAGCAAGTGTTTGGAGACGATGTTATGGGGTAACACAAATCAAGGAGTGGTTCAACCGATTAAAAAAAGGCCGCACATCGGCAGAGAATGACCAGCGTACCGGGAGACCACAAACCGCTCGGAATGCACCTGTCATTGAGAGGGTTGAACATCTGGGTTCATCCCCAGTTATCACAGTGTTAAAAAACTCGGAATCAGTGTTAGAAGTGTCCAGCAGATCCTGTGCAACCTGAAGGCGGAGTTCTTTCTGCTCTCCTGAAAGCAGCAGTATGTTTTTGCACACATGAGGGATGACTTTAGCCTCAGTGAACACATTTTCCACCCCTCATGAAGCTTTCTTTTTTGGAATTCCTAAGAAATTTAACAGATAACAGGCACCCAGAAAACAACATTGGTGGCTGGTAAGGATACTGATCTGATACCAGCTACCCTCCATAGAGTTAAGCTACTGGTTTTGCAGTAACAATTATTCAACCTCCAAGTATCGTTATAAAAGGGTCTTTCCAAAATAGCTTTATCGTTCTATTGAGTTACATTTAACATTATTAAGATAGGAAACTTGCCGGGATGAAACAAAAACAGTTATATGCAAGTTTATCGTTATATTGATGTTCTTTATACAGAGGGCGAACTGTATTTCTTTAAAACCTGGGATGGAATAAAAACACTACATCTCTCCCCAACAACAAACGAACGAAAAACTGGGGTGCGGGTATTATTTGAATCTGGACTCCTCATATCTGAATTTTGACAACTGTCTACCATATCAGCTCATTAAAGCACGTTTCTTTGTAGTAGCATCACAGAAGGCCTATAGCATAACAGTAACAAAGCTGTAATGAAAGGAAAATGAAACAAAGAAGATGCTTACTCATGCACATGGTACAAATGGAGATGCCAAACAAACAGTGCAGTACAATTCGGGTAAAGTTCGGTGAATTTCCAGACTACTTTGTCCTTGGGTAGGACCAGGTCGGATGCACGTCATCGCGTGTGATTCCCACTGAACGAAGAGTGTTGTTGTTGAGAGTTTACGCTGTGAGTATGAGACGGCGGGCTGTTACCATGCAAGTTATTTTTATAAGTACCTTTTAGCCTACCATATTTAATTCTTTTATGACTTGAAACATTAATTATAACTGTTTAATTAAGAATAAAACTGGCAAAATAATTTTATATGTGGGCCTGTAGATTTTTTTCAAACTTCCTTTAAAAAATTGGGTGCAGGTATTATTCGGGGGCAGGTAGTAATTGGGTACATACGGTACTCATATATGAAATAGTTTCAAGGTCACTAGTGAATTTCTTACACCCATTTGAAAGATTTCAAGTGCCGAATACTGTCAAATTTATGGATTGGGTTAAGCGAGACACTTGCCTGTGGGATTGCTGCAATATCTTCTTTATGACCAGTTACTACCAATAGAATTGAATGGTCCAGCATTCCAGCGACATAAAACTGAAACTGGTATATTCTCACAATGGTTTCAATAGTCAACAGTTTAAAAATTGAAATGGTCGCAACAAAGCAGTTGTGTTGTTGTACTACTTCACGTATAACTGTTGCAGTAAAAACTTATCAAAATTAGAATGTATGTTTCGATGGATTCCCAATCATTAGCTGATCTCTACTGACAACTTGGCTTCTCTGTCGACCAGATGTCCTCCAGGTTGTATGAATTTGAAAATGAGGTCATTGTCCTTAGGGATGTCAAAATTTATGTCTAACTGTTTTATTGGATGTATACGTTTTCCCAAACAGTTAAATCAAGTGCTGTCTGAACACATTTCAGTAATTTTGTCTCATTATTGAAATCAAGACCTGTAGACCAGAAATAATGAGCCACTGCATTTTCAAATTCAAACAACCTGGAGGACATCTGGTTGGCAGAAAAGCAAACTTGTCAGTATAAATCAGCTGAAGATGATGGAGAACCCATCAAAATCTACATTCTAATTCGTAAGTTTTTATGGACATCAATTATGTGAAGTAGAATGTTTTAAAGTTTAATATATAATAATGACACTTCACAATGTTTTTCTGATTAATTTAATCAGTTGTGTTATATTTATCCCACTTCTAGTAGTATTTCAATGGTAAGAATGTTGGCGAATAGTGTCGATTTAACACAGACATTATACAGTAATAGCAAATTACTCAATTCTTGGAAGTATTTTAAAGATGTAGAAACTGTTCTCGGGTTTCCAGTCGGGTAGTAAGCCTTCCTGGGGAACTTCAACACCTACGACACACCTTCAATGCTAACAGCTATTCAGACTTCAATATAACCCGGGCCCTTAAAAGGACTGTTTCTTCAGCACCGAGGGATGTTACGTGGAATGTTACGTGGGCATTCATCCCGTACACTGGCTCTCTCTCCGGGAACATCTCTCAACTGCTCGGCTGCCATGGGATCAAGACCATACACTGCCCTCCAACCAAAACCCGGCAACTACTGCGACCTGTTAAAGATGACCCTGGATTACAGAGACCCAGGGTTTATGGAATTTCTTGTAGTTGTGGCAAGATTTATATTGGTCAGACAGGACACCACATTTCCACCAGGATTGAGGAGCACAAACGGCACTACCATCTGGGGCAACCTGAAAAGTTCTCCATCGCCAAACATTGTCTCGACATGGGCCACGAGATGGACTACCTCAACACAGCGGTACTGGCTTCTACCACGGGCTTTTGGGACTGTCTCATCAAAGAAGCCTTTCACATCAATAGAGACGGGAGGGTTCCAATTGCCCGCTTCCTGGCAACCTGCTATTTCTCTGCTCCAATCACGGAGACAGAGACCGAAACTTCCAACGACCAATCAGGATCCACGACTGCATCTGACTAATCCTACCATGGGTATATATACAACGCCATAACCTCTGGATATCACTTCTTCAAAGATGTCGACGCAGACAGTCGCCGAAAGCTCTTACTACCCAACTGGAAACCATAGAACAGTTTCTACAATGTATTCGTCCGGAGAACCTTCAAAGTTTTATCATCTTAAAGATGCTTGATGAACTAGCCAAAAGCATGTTAGCTAATCCCATTATCTCAGACTCTAGAACTAGTGCTTCTCCTATTACCTTTTCTGCAAGCATTCTTTTCTTAACTTATCAGCATTAACTTCAGACAAACACTCTGAAAGATTTATCTGTGACTCTGATTCATGAAAACGTATGTCAAGCTGTGCAGGGTAGTTTGTAAACTATCGTCAGTTTATAGATCCTGAGACTGTTCGTATAACTGATGAGAATGTACAGACCAATATCACATTAACAATTAACATAATATTACAATTAAATCCAGTGAAAGTGTAATGTTTTATTCAAACTACATAAATTAGAAATATAAACAGATTTATGAAAGCAGTCGGCATGAGAGATTTTCAGGTTAGTGCTCAAGTCAGTGATCAAGAATGTGAATATACACTGCTTGATGTATGGTATGTTCCTGGTCTGTCTGAAAATTTGTTAAGTGTGAAGCAGATGGGCGAGAAAGAATATCGATTTGCCTTTGAAATATCCATAATGTCAATGCGTAAGCAAAGTCGACTACTACCTGTTGGTCATTTCACGGGTAGTTCGTATGAAATGGACTTTACAGTTACAAAAAGGTTGGCAATGCTAATTTCAGTGTTGTCTTAGACCCCGACACCTTGCAAGTTTGGCATGAGTGGTTAGGTCACTAGGACAAATGTCGTGTGGCGGTAGTGTTATCTCAGAATGGAATTCTGATTGAAGTCCAAGTCCAAGTTTTTTGTGATGGTTGTGCCATGGTGATGATGCAAAATCATGTGGTGACATTATATCTAATAACGTGTGTGCACCAACAGTGAGAAGATTTGTTCTGTTCAAGGATGAGTATTCAAAGTTGCGGTCGACTTCATTCAAGAAGTAGAAAACAGAAGTAGCGGATCACTTGCGTGCATTTCTATCTCGAGCTCGCACTCAAAGACACAGTGTGAAAGTGTTGCAATTAGATCGCTGTGGCAAATTTAATAACGAGAGAATTTGTTCTATTTGTGTTGCATTCAGAGTTGAACAACACTTAAGGCTCGTGTCCACTTGAGAGCTGAGAGAGCGAAAAACTCTCAAGAGTTGCATTTCCGTATGTGGACACGCGTCTGAGAGGTAGCTGAGAGTGGCATTCAGAGAGTCAACTCGCAGGTGGACACGCCTTTGATATCACTCTCCGAGAGCAGCTTGCACTATACGAATCTGTTTCGTGTAGCTGAGAGTTCTCTGAGAGTAGATAAAGTGTACATTACGCCCACTACGCTATGTGAAAAACTGATATAAAGGAACTTAATAACTATCGATTTTAGGGCCTATACATAATATGTAATATTAAATTTAATATAGCTGTACAATTTTATATATTTATACAGTAATTATAAAATATTAACTGATTTTAAATACACATAGGCCCTAAATATTTATTTATTTAATTTGCTTTCAATTATATTTTCTAAAAACGAAATCTAAATAGAATAATACTCAATGATAGGCCTAACTGGATTTTAATATAGTTTAATGCTCGTTGTTCATCATGAAAAATGTAGTAAGTTTATAAGGGAATAACTGAACAATAACAAAATGTTTCCATTACATTCATTTATGAATTGAAATATTGATAATCTCCATGGCTCACTAAGGGCGATCATAGATTCCTCTACAGAGGCGAAGAAGGCTGTAACAGGTGCAGTAACCCTCATGTCTGTAGATGAGAGGCATGTAGGGATCTCCTACGGGACAAAATTCCAGAATAGCAGTGACGGTCATAGGCCTAAGTTGCAGTACAACCCCGTCGTTAAGTAATCATATCAAAGAACACAATATTAGTGCAGACTACATACGATTCCAGATAGTCTGCTAATCTGAGTTTAGAAACACGGCACCTGTAGTCTAATCAGTCTTGGTGATTGTCTTTGTAATCTTTTGAGGGGACCATTTGACGTGCATCAGTCTAATGCGTATAAAAAAAAGAGACGTGTAACAGCAACACACAAAATGCTTTTGCTCTAGTGGTAAAAGACCAGCAAACAAGGAGCATTTGTTGGCTCTTGGTCTTCGTGGACACAGAGGTTGAATATTGTAGTAGACCTATCCGTCCATGTAGATGCAGGGAGTTTAAATCCACAATTTGATAGGATCACTCCACTCAATTTGACATGCTATAAATTAAAAATCAAATGCTTGATGCCAGAAAAGCACAGAGTGACAATCTATATTAATAAACATGAATTTCCAAAATGTATGTTGCCGCATCACTTGAGAACAGTTCGACCGATTTGGCTGATTTTTTTTTGTTGTGTTCGTAATTGTCAGGACAAGGTTTGTATGAAAGAAAATTTTTGAAAAATCCACGGGAAAAGTCGGAAATGTGAAATGAGCCACAGTTAGAGACTTCTGGAGTCAATTGTTTACATAACGAAAGTATTGTTTACGGTGTTCACATAGGGCTTTGGAAACTATATTATAATACTGGGCTTTAACAAATTCTGATAGCCTACTATCGATGTATTTAATACATTTGTGAAAATATTTCTTGAAGAATAAAATCCAGGAAAATAAAGCAGTCACATAACTTTCTCTACCCTCGACATGGAAAATATCATTTTCTCACTTCATATTTTGATGTAGAATAAGCGGTCGTATTGCAGGGACAAGTTAAGTGTGTGCAGGTGAGTATGCTATATCAGAAGTCGGTAACAAATCCTATCCACTAATACGTCACTCATTGCTGTAGGCTTTGTATTAGTTGAGAAATAGGCCTAGGGATGTTTATCACAGGCCCTAAGCATCTAAAAGAAGACAACATGGGATGGAACATATTCAATCCTACGCGCGCAGTATATTATGTCCCAGGTTTTTGGAAAAGTATGAAAGTGATATTGAATTTATTTTTTACTTCAGCCCCGAAACAATTGTATGGTAATATCAGAGTGAGAAATACAATTTTCTGTCAAGACAATACAATCTTATGTAACCGGAATTTCTTTTTCTTCTTATTTGCACTCCTCCCAGGCATGGTGTGTAGAAGTAATGGAATGGAACATTCGAATCCTCTATGAGCCATAAAAAGCTACATCTAGCGTTTTCTGAGGGAATAGTCTGAGTGCCATATGTCGTTCTTCCTCATTTCGAATTCTACATACATATTATATAAGGACCTAGAGTTTCAACATCGAAAGTCCTCCATAAGTTAATTTCATATTACAAAATACAAAACCCGGGCGACGCCGGGCCATTTAAGCTAGTTAGTTTATATTTCAGAAGAATCTCAATCACATTTCAATGTCTTTCTAGTTAATTTGTGGGCCTATCGAATTATTTAATACTTCATGATGTGTTTACGATATCCTAACAATATTAGATCATCAAATTCTTTTAAACACGTAATCATTAAATGAATGAACTCACTTAAAAGCATTCAGCAAGCCCTCATAAAATGTTTACATTAATATTAACATCGAATAACATATTGTTGTGCGTCCATCTTGTCCATAAATGCGAGACGAAAACTCGCGCGATATTTGTTTCAAGTGGACACGTTCTGAGAGTAATGTCGCTACTCTCAGGATTGAACTAGTGCTCTCTAGTGGAGACACCACCTGAGATTACTCTCGAGAGTTTCTCGCACTCTCAGTTCTCATGTGGACACGAGCCTTTAGTGTCTCCATACATGCCAGAACAGAACAAATTGGTAGAGAGGGACAGTTGTACAATTGTAGAACTTGCTCGCTCAATGCTACAGGCATACAGTACGACAAAGCAATTTTTGGCCGAGGCATATAACACAGCCATATATGCTGATCAATTGGAGACAAGAGTCCCTTTGAGGTTTGGCACAATAAAAAACTGTCAAGTCTAAGACACCTGTTTGTGTTCAGTACAGAATGCTATGCACATATTCCCAAGGTACAGTTCACCAAGTTTGATTCTACAAATGGATCAGGCAGGGAGTTGATTACATCAATGAATTTGACGAGTACTTTGTTTAGATTGTGAAGCATGATGTAGTGATCTGTACAAAAGATGATGTGTTTAATCTGGAGCAGGTGTTGAACCAGTTCAGGATCAGATTAGGCCAGTTTAGGCTGTAGCAGCAAAAGGAGGAAAGGCTGAGGTTGGAATAGCCAGTTTAGGCTCACATTAGGCTCTCGGGCCAAAGGAAGCAGTTAATGTCAAGATTTGTATGGCCTATATGATTTTCGACAGGTTTAAAGGAAGACTGTTTTACTGTAAAGAAGGAATTTTCTGAAGATCAGACAGAACATCACATTATTATGTGATGATTGTTGAGTTCAGTATGGAATGTTCTATACTTTCTATAATTGCTTCTTTATCATCGTATTATGAATAGGTTTACAAAAGTATCAATAACAAACTGTATAATTAGTTGTCATGGCCCTTGTAACTTTACCGGCCATAGGCTGTTTATCCTTGGATGCTGAGGGGTGCGGTGAGATGTCTCTCTTCCATATTATTAGCTGAGGAGGCATCCTCGGCGGCACTTTCTGGTGAACCGTGGTGGTGTGAAGATGTTTCTGTGAGGTCTTCCTGAAGACCGGGTTTGAGCATGTTTCGTATTCTTCCTTAAAGATATTTTGTGCGGGGATGGTGAAGATTTCTAAGGTATGTCTTAGCTCTTCTTTTATAATGTAGAGTTAGTTATCTTTAACATTTTATTTCTGTGGAGGGAAAGCGTCTGGCATGGGAGGCTCCTTGAATGATTCATATCCGGTATTTTACTTTATTTAATTCTGAGTTTGGCTCGGCCTTTTACCTTCCTTGGCGTGTTTAAAATTTATTTCCTTATTTGCACAGGTGTGAAATCTGCAAATATTCATTTTGTATCATTTTGTGCTTGCCATAAGATTACTTGTTTAGTATTTTTGCAGGGAACTGCCATTTTGTCTTGCACGTTGTTCTTTTCTTGCATTTTCTGAATTATTCTTTTGTGAAATTATTTTATTTTATTTATTTCTTGTCTTGGTCCAGTTCTGTCATCCTGTTTTCTTTTGTGAGCCCACATCTTTGACTTTTCATTTTAAATTAGTTTGGTCTGGTTTCCCCCCCCCCCTTCTTCCCTTCACCTTTGGCTGTCGTTCACCCATCATTCCTAGCGATTTGTTTACTTTTCACACTTTGTTTTTTGTCTCCATAAAGTCCCCATCCTCAGATCATGGCAGCTGAAAATGTGTTAGTTTGGTTTTAAATTTAAATTAGATGTGTGGAGGAGCTAGTTAGGAACCTTGAGTGTTAGAAATGTCAATATGAGATATGTATGCTAATACTGAAGATAGGTTATGCTACCTAAAGTGTAATTTTCAGGTTATGTTATGTTGTTTGAATTTAGATTTAGGGTGGTGTGTTTTCATAATCTATCTGTATTTATATACTTAGATTTTTAATGTGTTTCAGTTTTAGGGTGACCATTTAGTATCCTACCGATCCTACCGATCTATTTGATTTTCCTTTTGTTTTACTAATTTGGATGCAACACAAATCTCTATAGGCCTATATATGACTGCCTTGTGGTCTTGTGGTTAGCATCGCTGACTACAGATCCGTTGGTCCGGGTTCAATCCTGGGTATCTCCTCGGATTTCTCTGAGGTAAGGAGGTTTGGAACAGGGTGCATTCAGCCTCATGAATCAAATTGAGGAGCTACTTGATAGAGAAGTAGCGACTTCGGTCATGGAAACCACCATTAATGGCTGTTGGTGTCGACATGCTGATCACATGCCCCCAATCCTGCCATCTGTCTGTGGTAGATGATGTAGCGGTCGGATGGTAGGCCTTGTCCCTTGAGTTTAGTTTAGTAGTATAGGCATAAATATATAATGTGTTGTGGGTTATGATTGTCTGTTTGTCCCAAGTTTGCAATTACCTAAATTGGTTGCGAAAAGAAACTTTAAGCAGGAAAAATTTTGATGTAAAGCAAGAAGCCTCAAGATACAATTTGTCATTCTGAATCTAGTCATTTTCATTTTATCTGTTTTTTGGGACGCATGCCCAAAATTTAAGTTTCATCACTTTTAGAATATACAGCATGCAACCTATACTTTAATCTTTGTGTTCTTATTCCCTTGGCGCAAAGGCTTCTTAAATTTATTTTAACAGGCCTTTGGGCCAGACAGTTTTCACAAAATCGAGCACAATGTGGAATGTCTCAGACAGTTCTGAGACAGTCAAAGAAGAAGATGAGATTACTACAGATATTACTGAACTACAGGGACATTCTTTCATAGCGCCTCATAGCACGGGCATCAGCACATTCTGTGACTCAAGCTGCACCAGCCGATACACGGGGTTGTTTATTCAGCGATGTTTATCTGACTGGCAAAGCTGAGTGTATTGCTATTGTTATGCTGAGTGATACTGTGTACTGTGTTTTACTGTGCATGTAATGCCCTGAGTACGATATTCCTTGCGGTACCATAAGAGGTTTTTGATAGGAGAATTATCAGTAAGAACTTGTGACCTCCATGTAGCCCACACTTAACAGTGTGCTATTTTTATCTGTGGGGTACCCTAAAAAACAGTGTATATGCAAGCAATCCTCACAAATTAGACAAATTGAAACAGAGCATAAGGCATGCAATAGAGCCTATCAGTGCAGAAGAACTTGTGTGAGTTAATAATAATTTTGTCAGAAGATGTGAAGTAGGTGTGGCAGCAAATGGGGAATATTTTCAGCATCTTCTATGAGCAGTGCAGCACGAGGCGTGGTACACATAGCCACCAGTTACATGAGGAGCTGAGGAAGTATGTCCCTGTTTAAAAATCCAGTGTTGAGACTGATGCTTGGAAAAGCAACAGCATCCATTGTCCACTTGCTTAGATGCAATCAGGCGAGTATGTTAATTACTTGGCAGAGATGGAGTGTAAAGTGTTCAACCCAAGTTCATTTTCAAAAGCTTGTGAGTGTGCTGACTGGGTAAAATGGAAGAAAACAAAAGATGACCAGATTGCTTCACAAGTATTAAATAAGACTCATATGAGATAGTTGACATATACCTGTTGGTACAAAAGTTCTTGATTCATGTTGGGTGTTACATCAAAAGATCTTGGCTAATGGTGAAATTCGTTACAAGTCTCACTGGGTCGTAAAAGGTTACAAACAGAAAAATGGTATTGACTATTAAGAGACCTTCAGCCCTGTTGCCCTCTATGATAGTGAATTGCTTTCATATGCAGCTGAAAGGGTTTGAGGTTACAACAGTTTGATGTGACAACAGCCTTTCGGTATGGCAATTGGAAGGAAGTCATGTACGTAAAACCTCTAGAAGCACATGAGTGCAAAAATGGTAAAGTGTGGAAATTGCTAAAAAGTATATATAGATTGAAACAGACACCGAGGTGTTGGAACAAGTGTTTGGTGTCCTGGTTGTTGACGAGATTTTTTAAGCAAAGCGCTTCAGATCCTTGTTTGTTCATTTGCTCAAAAAAGGGCAGACTGTGTGTTAATGATGATGGCATAACCGTTCTGGTGATGTGAAAATCAATAGATTCATGAGAGACTTTGAGAGTAAATTTAAGAAATAACAAAATGTCCATTGGACAGTTTTCTTGGCATGAACATTGCCCAAAGTGGTGATGGATCAATCACAATCAGTGTTGTCAAGTACACTGAAAGGATGCTAACATGTTTTAATATGAGCGAAGTATTGTGTGTGATCATTCCTTGTGAGACCTCTCGACACAGTTCAAATCCTTGTTTGTTGTTGGAGGAAGATCCTTATTGTGCTGCAGTTGGGTGTATGATGGCTACATTTAGACCTGAAATTACATTTGCTGTTGATCGTTTAGTGAGAGTGACGCAGAAGCCGTTAGTTTCTGATTGGGAAAATGTGAAACAGGTAATGCATGCATTGCCTGTGTGGCACAAAAAATTTTGTACTAAGCTATCATCATGGAGGTGGTGGTCTACTGTGTTATTCTGATGCAGACTTGACCAGTGATGTAACTTTGGAACGATCCACTACAGGAGTTGTGGCATCTTTCGCAGGGGGTGCAAAATCGTGGATGAGTAGGTTGCAATCAGTTGTAGCACAGTCCACAACTGAAGAAGAAATCATCACAGCAAGCGAAGGATTTAAAGAGTTAGTTTGGCTAAAGTGCTTATTTTGTGAGCTGGGTGTTGACTGTGACAAACCAAAATTATTAGTTGATAACTTGAGTACAATTCACATGGCAAAGAATCCTGAATTTCACTGATGTAGAAAGCATATTGATGTGCATTATTACTATATATGGGACAGGGTTCTTGATGGTGAAATTGGTCTCCACTTAATTGAGAGAAAGCGGCAGTTGGCAGATGGTTTAACACAGGATTTACCACAAGATTCATTTTCACTTATGTGTTCCAATCCTGGTTTGAATCGTTGCTAAGCTGAGCAAATTCATTGTTGAGCTCAGTTCTAGTTCAGGAAGAAGTGACTAAGTAATGAAAATGCCACTTGCTTGTGGTTGTGTTTTCTCTCGCAAGAGTCCGCCAGTCATCAGAGGTAACAAAGTGGGTTTTGTCTGGGTCAAATAGAGAGTGTGTTGGGTTCAATGTCAGATGTAATGTTTAAAAGTCTGTATCTACAGGAATAAATTAGTAGTAGTTGTTTTTTGCCGATGACGTCACGGGTGGGATGCGGGTAGGATTACTGACCACTGTCCACTCCCGACTGACCACTCTTCACTGACCAGTGTCCACTCCCCACCCCCACTGTCCACTTGACCACTGCCCTTTGACCATTTGGGTGACCGCACGCACATCCCACCCGTAACATAACAGTCAAAACTCAGTGGAACAACGACCTAAGTGTTTCGATTTTTAAATTGGACTTTAGAATTAATTTCGCAAATTGAGCAAGACCGTACCATCTACCATTTTTTAATTTTACTTTCGCATTTATGCACTATTACCGCTTCGCTATTGGAATATATTTTATGTGATCGACACCACGGTGATTAAATTTATCGATTGACTGTTTTTTCATCCGCATCTCATTTGTATGTATGTAGGTTCGAATCCTACATCTGGTATACATTATAAATTTAATATTTTCCCACCTCAGGAGGTCCGAGATCGTGTCTGGCCGTCAAGGTCAAACCGGTCCGAAAATAGCACTCCGGATGTTGTCTAGACATATCTCAGCGGGAGGCCAAGCTCTGCACACGTGCAGGACCGCGGCATGGGTCCTGCATGCACGCCGACGTTACAGCTTAGCGTGGGGGCCAAAGCATGTTATACACATGCGCGCCGACGGTGTACCTTAGCGTGGATCGCACGCATCAATATAAATACATAATCAGCGGTCGATTTGAGTCATTCAACTGATAGAAGACTACATGGATTCTACTACTACATTTTTCAAGTGCGAGCAGTGCGATGCCAATATAGGCCCAAAGTACATCTGAACCAGCATATCAACCAATGCCATAAGAAATCAGAATATACTTGTGACACTTGCGGTGTATCATTTACGCGCAGAGATGTATTAACAAGACATATCCGAGAAAAACATTCCGGTATGACCTTCACCTGCAACATTTGCCACTCCAACTTTAAATCGTTACGGCGAATGAATGAACACCGGGAGAAGAGCCATCACCCAGCAACGAGGGACGCTGCCAGGCGTGAGGGACTGTACCACCAGGCAGCTCACATCTATTTCCCTGCTGAAGTCGGGACCTAAGGAATCGAAGCCGAGACCTCGAGGGTTCATGCACGCGGTGATGGACAGCCTGTCCGATTAGAGGTATGTTTAATTTCACTATCGCATTTTTTTTCAAAATGTAAAATATATATGCCTATGGTGTTGTAACATACATTCTCAATTTATATCTATAGATCGGAGCGAGGAATGGCACAACCACATTGAACGCCTCCAGGCGTGAAGGGTCTATATCAGCAGGCAACCCATTTCCCTGCTGAAGCCGGGACCTCATCGGGAATCGAAGACGAGGCCGCGAGGATTCCCGTGATCGGTGGTGGACAGCCTGCTCGATTAGAGGTACGTTTAATACATTGCTCGTTTAAAATCATTCATATAAATATGCACTCCTCGTAAACATATGTAACACATGTTCTCATTTTATTTTTAAACACATGTTCTCATTTTATTTTTAATAGGTCGGAGCAGGGAACACCTCTCGCGGCACGAGACAAGATGCAGACAGTGAGTCTTCACAAACAAGTGAGTTTTTTATGCTTTAGTCTGCTTTCAAGTCACGAATAGCTACATAATATGTAGTAACAGATATCCCAACCAGATACATGGAGACCATTATGACGTCATACCAAGATAAAATAGTAAACATCCTAACATCAGCATTACTAAAATTTACTTCGATAAAATTAAATCTCTTTGTAGAATCTAATTTCGAAAACTGAACTGGACAATCTGCGTTATATAATTTCAAAACAAAAAATAAAATTCTATATAGAACAGCAAACATTAAAGAAATAGTGTCCAACCACATATTAAAATTGCAGAAGGAACAACAGTAACATAGCACGCGTGGCTCTGGATGGTGTTATAAACAATTGTATAAAAACGAGGTGCGTATCAATGAACGTGTACCATTTGCGGGGCGTGGTCACATGATTCTGCCTGAAGAATTCCGACACCTACACTCTCTCATCAACATTCAGAATGATGATGATTATTGCTACAAATATAGTGTAATGCCTAAATTTATAGATTCTGACAAGGATTTGTGGACTAGTTACCTGAACAAACCTGAATTGGGCGAGAAGTACGATTGGAACTGTGTAAATTTCCCCGTTTCATTACATCATATCGACAAGTTTTCTAAAATAAATAATATTTCTGTGGGGGTGTTTAGAATTAATTAGATAGGTGTTAGGTTTGTTTTGGCTCTCACCAGGGTAAGTATAATACTAAAGAGATCAGGAGTGAGGAAGGTGCTGGGGTAAGGTCCTTAATGTAGATCTTTTCTTTACGGCAGTCAAACGTTCCCCACCAAACGTTAAAGAAAAGGAAAAATTTAAAGAAGAACCTTTAATAACATTCCTTTGAACAGTAACAAGAATAGAAAAATATAAAAGGTATACAATATTCAGTAAAACCACTAGAGTGGGAGAAACTGCTTAATTATGCAAAATCCGAACAAGATCAAGAAAGTCTTCTCTCAGGAGAAAGACTATTTTCTAACACACCCAAAGTGTGACATCAGCAAAAACACTACTCTCACCAAGGTTAGAATAATTTTCTTAACCACAGGAATAACCCACAATAGAACTGCAACTATATTATATTCATATCAATTAAAAAAAACAATGCCTAACCCAATACCAATAAGGGTAGGATAGAAAAATATTAACAAGTTATGCTAAATTGCACGCCTAACATGACATTGGGTTTCCTCCAGGATAGCTTATTACTCAAGAATTCAGATCAAAATTCAAACTAAAATTTTGAACTAATAGTGGCAAAAATATAATTAGATAAATTCACTATAAGGGAGATATTTAATTCAATACGGAATCATAACAAGCAATTCCAATTTCAACAAAGGTTATGTCAAATTACAGAGCTCAGATGAGAATGGTTTTTCTCCCAGTATGAGATATTTCAAGTTGATCTAAGACTATATTTAGCATAGGGCTGAAACTAGTTATGGCAAATATAATTACATTAATTCACTATAAAAGGGAATATTTAACTCAGTACAGAATTATAGCAAGCAATTCCAATTTCAACAAAGGTTATGCTAAATTACAGAGCTCAGATGAGAATGGTTTTTCTCCCAGTATGGAATATTCTCTTAATATTTCAAAATTCATCAAAGGCTATATTTAGCATAGAGCTGAAACTAGTTATGGCAAAATATAATTACATTAATTCACTATAAAAGGGAATATTTAACTCAGTACAGAATTATAGCAAGCAATTCCAATTCCAACAAAGGTTATGCTAAATTACAGAGCTCAGATGAGAATGGTTTTTCTCCCAGTATGGAATATTCTCTTAATATTTCAAAATTCATCAAAGGCTATATTTAGCATAGAGCTGAAACTAGTTATGGCAAAATATAATTACATTAATTCACTATAAAAGGGAATATTTAATTCAGTACAGAATTATAGCAAGCAATTCCAATTTCAACAAAGGTTATGCTAAATTACAGAGCTCAGATGAGAATGGTTTTTCTCCCAGTATGGAATATTCTCTTAATATTTCAAAATTCATCAAAGGCTATATTTAGCATAGAGCTGAAACTAGTTATGGCAAAATATAATTACATTAATTCACTATAAAAGGGAATATTTAACTCAGTACAGAATTATAGCAAGCAATACCAATTTCAACAAAGGTTATGCTAAATTACAGAGCTCAGATGAGAATGGTTTTTCTCCCAGTATGGGGGATTCTCTTAATATTTCAAATTCATCAAAGGCTATATTTAGCATAGGGCTGAAACTAGTTGTGGGAAAAATATAATTACATTAATTCGCTATAAAAGGGAATATTTAACTCAGCAAGCAAATCCAATTTCAACAAAGGTTATGCTAAATTACAGAGCTCAGATGAGAATGGTTTTTCTCCCAGTATGGGGGATTCTCTTAATATTTCAAATTCATCAAAGGCTATATTTAGCATAGGGCTGAAACTAGTTGTGGGAAAAATATAATTACATTAATTCGCTATAAAAGGGAATATTTAACTCAGCAAGCAAATCCAATTTCAACAAAGGTTATGCTAAATTACAGAGCTCAGATGAAAATGGTTTTTCTCCCAGTATGGGGGATTCTCTTTATATTTCAATTTCATCAAAGGCTATATTTAGCATAGGGCTGAAACTAGTTGTGGCCACCAAGTTTAAGTAATGTTTAACACAACGATAGCACTCTACTGTTTAACATAAGAAACCTAAAGGATCAGAAGAGCACAGAAGTTGGCCTCGTTATGTAAGCCTACACACGCGAGAACATAGGGTTACTACTAATCCCGACGAGCTTACATAAGAAAACATACAGGATCCACAGAATGGTACCTAAACTTGAAAATCCAAACATTCTTTTCCGACATAACTAGACTGAATATTAACTGCGCCGCATCACAGAGACTAACAAATTCCCAGAACGCGAATAAAAGGTCCACTGCACAGGCAGCATAGAGATCCAACATCACAAGAAAATATTCCGTAATGACTACGCAAACTTCACCAAATGTTACTTTAAGTCCCCTTGAGATTAAATAACTCTACCAGGACTACGATAGTACAATGTGGGGGGGGAAAATCCCTGAAATTACAGGATTATCAATACTAATGGCTAAATTATCTGAAATGTGGCATAAAAAGCTTAATCTCGAACATTGCGTGCTTCATACTTCAACAGAGTACCAATTTAGGAAATTACCGATATCGTGAAAGGATAACGAACTAGCATTTGCATAAGGCAACATTATAATAGATTTTCATGAATACTTCATTACTCACGCCCACCGAAGAACGACTCCAACCAGCAACCACTCACTTCAATAACTCCACCGACACTGCCTGCTCGACAACATCGACCACTCAGCAAGGCCAATATAGGTGGCGCCACGAAAGAGAAGCAGAAGCAGAAGTACAGAGTCCGCCTAGCGGCAGAACGTGAAAACAAGAGGCAGAACGGGGAAACAAGTGGCAGATTTCTGAAATCTGGCACAGACACCTCCCTCTCTGGACAAAAATTTTGAAAATTTAACTTTAGTAACCACAACCGTTTCTAAATATAAATAATAAAACAGCATCAAAATTTTACCTATAAAAATACCTTACCACATCATAACATATCATCTATTACAACCTAATACCTATTAAGGCATTTCAAATTTACCAACACTCAAAACACTTCAAACAACAATAAGAATTCTTCAAGTCTATAACCCTTGGTGAAATTTAGTCCCATTCAACAATAAGAATTCTTCAAGTCTATAAACCTTGATGAAATTTAGTCCCATTCATAGTAAAGTTCTTTTTATAATCTAATTGTAAAGGTCCATAACTTGGATTTCTTGAATATCAATTTATATCAATTTATATTATATTATTATAAGTGTCTAAGCCTTAAAATGTTTTTTTTTTTGCTGAAGGAATGTCATATAATAATTTACTCATAACCCTGTATTATTTTCTCACATATATGAGACCTCATCTCACACACAGATATTAATATGGAAATACCTTCCTTTTTTCTTTGCACTGGACAAAACACTTGAATTCATGCTATATTGCCGCATGAATATCACCTTATTATTTAGACTTTCCATAACTTGCTCTAAACTGATATAAGGCGAGCATATGAACAACACTGAGACAACGCTTTTCTTGAAAACTGTAGCACCTTTATACTTGCTTTGTTTAAATACTGAGAATGTAGGAATTTGAACTTTTCAGACTGTAGTGAATCTTTCACTAATAGACTAAAAAAAAAGGTCACACGCATAAATAATGGGTGAACACTATTTAGGCTATATCTATTGGGTAACTTACAGACCCATCAGATACACAAATCACTGGGAAATGATGATCGAAGAGAAGGCCGCATGTCCAAATGAGGCACTCGATGCATGGTTGATAGAAGTAACACAGCAGAGGTCCATCAGTAGCCGTGTACTCACATTCCCAGTTATGCAGATGCTTGATAAAATAAGGAGGGAGGAGTTTGCTGATCCCAAAGCTCGAAGGAAGAGAACTGCTGGCACATAAGGAGAGACGAGGCTTCGGCCACCAAGGTTATGGTAGCAAAATACAAGAGGGGCTGCAATCCCCATAAGCCAGGTACACACACAGAATCCTCCGGGCACCCTAGGTCATGCCCTAGAAGAATCCCAGCAGGAGGAGGGTCAGATATCCACAGCAGAATAGGACGGGGTCCATGGCCCCACATCCACCAGAAGAATAGTTGATCACATGAAACAAAGCGTTGCATTGATGAGAATAAAGTCCAATGAGGTCGGGAGGAACACTTTTAACACTCCCGACAAATTTTATGGTATGTCTTATAAGGTTGTGTTTAACAAGTAGATAAATTTCTGTTGAAGAGTTCTTCTTATATATCATTATAATAAAAATTTTTTTTTTATAAGGAATATTTCTTCTTTTCTTTTCCCTTTTCCTTTTTTAGGAAATAAGTTTTTTTTTGTGTTTTCTTCAAATTTTTGTTATTTTGTAACAACTCTTTGTAGTTTGTGTCCAAATTGGGTAGTTGAATGAAGAATACTTCAAATTCCATACTAAAATGGAAATCAACTTTTATTTGTTTAGAATATTTTTTTTTGTAACTGAGATCTGATTTGATAGTAAGTGTCAATTCTAGGGGTTATGTATATACATGTACATGTATTTTTTCTTTTTTTTTTTGAGTGTCTTAGTTTTGAGTGGTTGCAAAGTGCAGAAGGAGACAGGAAATCTCCCCCGGAAGGGCAAGAGTAACAAACCCTTCATGAAAATCATATCAAATTCTACATTTTAAATTCAAATTGACAAAATAGTTAACATTAAATCAATAAACAATTCAATAGCACCCTTGAAGTATGAAACACAACATTATATATATAACAAAACAAGCCACAACAAAGCCAGGAAAGGAGCTAAAAGGAGAGCTAAGAATAACTACAAAAGCTTAATTTGAGATGCGTGACATCTTCGCTTGGATAAGTCTCGAACATTCTCCAAAAGAAAAGACACGCCATTCTGCAGAGCCTCAACAATGCGATAGGGTCCCACATAACGAGGAGCCAACTTCCTTGCAAATTTAGCCGCCCCCTTGCTCACAGGATAATTCCTACACATAACTCGATCTCCAGGTTTGAACTTACACTGAACTCTGTCCTTATTGTATCTGTGCGCTCTCCTACTATGGGCCAACTGAAGATTACGATAAGCTGCCTTCCAGATTTTAGATACATCTTCAGGAGAAGAGGAATCAGGGAGGAGGTCAGAAAGTTTCCAAACATTACTTAACGGACTATTAGGAGGATAAGTGAAAAGAAGAGAGAAGGGAGTATGCCCGTGGCTCTCGTGTTTGGCGGTGTTAAACGCAAATTGGAGCCAAGTCAAGTTCTTATCCCACAGAGAGTGATCCTCATGGTGATATGCAATGAGGGCATTTTTTAGGTTCCGCATGACACGCTCCGCGTGTGATGGGTTCGGATAATAGGGTGTGGTGGTAATATGTTGAACCCCAAGCCGGAAACAAAAGTTCTTAAACGAGTGAGACACAAACTGCGGAGCATTGTCCGAAACTAAGGATTGACAAACACCAAAATTTTGAAAGATCGAAGACAATGATAGAATCACTTTTTCAGTTCTAGAATCTCTGAGAGGGAACAACCAACAATACTTCGAAAAAGCATCCACAACAACCAAAATAAAGGCATTGCCCTTCCTAGATCTGGGTAATTTTCCAAGGAAATCTATAAAGAGTTTCTGAAATGGCTTATTAGCAACAGAAGAAGATAACTCCCCAATACGGGTATTTAAGGCAGGCTTGGACATAGCACAAATGTGGCATGCTTTGACCCGATCGCGAATATCGCGGAACATGCGACGCCACCAAAACAATGCCCTAATCTTCTCAAAGGTCTTACTAATTCCGAGATGACCGCCCAGGGGCGAAGAATGGAAATATTGAAAAACCATGGAGTGTAAACTCTTAGGCAAAACCACCTTAGGTCGGCCTTCTCTGCCCAACAAAATTTGTAAGGTATCTGATACCATGCGAAAATTGGACACTGAAATACCTGCTTTCAACTGGGTGATAATGGGAGATAATTCAGGGTCCTGCAACTGATATTGAGAAAGATCCTCAAAGGCCAGGGGAGAGTTGGTGACAACAGGGGCCAAGAGAGCGTGTTGAAGAGAGGGAGAAGAGCTCGAATCTACAGGCTCTCCAGGATCCTCAGGATAACCTTCGAACATGCGTGACAGGGAGTCTGCCAGAACATTCTCACAGCTTTTAATGTGGACACAAGTAAATTTGAAAGCGGACAGACGAACTGCCCACCTGGCCAGACGTCCAGTTTTGCGGGGCCTACCAAGGCACCAAGACAGGGCTTGGTTATCACATTCGATAGTAAAATTCACATGCTCCACGTACATTTTAAACTTCTCAAGAGCAAATAACACCGCAAGCGCTTCCATCTCATAAATTGAAAACTGTTGCTCTTGCTTAGAGAGAGAGCGAGAGGCATAAGCTATCGGTTTGCGCCCATCAGAAAACTCTTGCAACAACACAGCACCAAGACCAAGGGAAGAAGCGTCAGTTTGAACAATGAATTGTTTGGAAAAATCGGCCATGGCAAGAATCGGTGGATTCATTATAGCACCCTTAAGGTCTTCAAAAGCCCTTTGATGTTCCTGAGTCCAGATAAAAGGGACCCCTTTTCCGCGAAGACGATTGAGCGGAGCAGCACGAGCAGAAAAACGGGGAATAAACTTTGAGAAAAAATTAATCATCCCGATAAATCGGGCTACAGCTTTAACGTTAGAGGGTCTCGGAAAATTGCGAATGGCGACAGTCCTTTCGGGATCAATAGATACACCTTGCGGGGAAATAAGGTGGCCAATGAAAGACAGCTGAGACCTAGCAAAATGAACTTTAGACGGCTTAACCGTAAGACCAGCATCTCTTAACCGGCGGAAGACTTCCTGCAGGTGCTGAACATGAGAGGGAAAATCCTTACTATAGATGACCAAGTCATCGAGATAATGATAAACATATTCAAATTTTATATCAGCAAAAATTTTGTCAAGGAGGCGGGTAAGCACCTGCGCGCCAGTAGCAAGGCCGAAAGGTAATCTACAAAACTCGAAATGGGCCCAATCGGTAGAAAAGGCGGTAAAACCCCGAGAAGATTCCTTTAGGGGGATCTGATAATACGCGCTGTTTAGGTCAAGAGAGGAAAAAACACTCGCCCCCGCAAACCAATGTGCGGCCGAGTGTATATCCGGTAACGGCATTGCTTCAATGTGTATCTTTTGATTTAAGGCTCTATAGTCTATAACTGGGCGGAAATCGTCATCTCCTTTAGGTACGAGAAATATGGAACTTGAATAAGGGGAAAGCGACTGACGAATAATGCCCTGCTGTAGCATTTCATTAATTTTCTTTCTCATAACCTTAAGCTTGGGTGGAGACATACGGTAAGGAGGGAGACGCACAGGAGTGTCATCTTTTAACAAGATCTCATATTCAAGAATGTTAGTAACCCCGAGACGGTCAGTCAAAACATCCGGAAAGTTTACAATAAGTTGTTTGATCTGTTGCTTTTGTTCGTTAGTCAAATGATCTAGATTAATAGGAGACGGAACATCGGAGTTAGATTGTTCGGGCAGAAGGCCCACCGACGCAAGTTCACCAGTCCCCCCCTGAAGACCAGATAGCTTCAACCTAATATTGTAATGAGGGGCAAACCGAAAATGCATTAATCCCTGTTGCATGTCCAAGACAAGACCCGATGCCCGAGCAAAATCTACTCCTAAAATAATTGGACAGACAAGAGTGGATAACACTAGAAATGGAACCTTCCACGAAAATTTACAAATTTTAAGGGAAAGAGTAATCAGCCCTAATATAGGGAGGAAAGAGCCATCCGCTGACACGACAGAATGGTTGTACGGTTCAATATCAGAATCAGATAGACCTAAGGCATCTAATACCTTAACATCGATACATGAGGCCGCAGCCCCGGAATCAATCAAAGCAACCTTAGAAACCCTATTGATAAGCACCCCAATCATCGGTAAATGAGCAGGAACACGAGCCTTGCAACCCATACCACCATACAAGGCAGAATTTTGTTTGGAGGGAGAGTTACTCAGGAAATTCAACGGTAAAACAGGTGCTAGTCATGGCTGCTGATCCGACCTTGGCAACTGACGATTGGAAGGAGAAGGTTCCCCTGAGGGAGAACGCAGGGCCGCTATCCGTTTCCTACAATCTCTGGCCAAATGACCCACTATATGACAGTAATGACAAGATCTATCCTCACGAACGGGGCGAACTCCAGAAAATCTCGGATTCAAAGGTGGAACCCTAGGAGTAGGATTAGTTTGGAATGAAGGCCGCCGTGCATCAGCACAAGATACCTCGGCTACATGCGGAATTAGTTCAGAGAGTTGGTCAAAGGTAGAAGGTTTATTAGCAAAGGTGAGGCACGATCTAGTAGCAGGGTTTAAACCAGAAATAATTACTTCGACAATTTGCCTCTCCCCATCTGGAACCTGAAAAACCGCAGCATGGAGACGAATATCTTGAATGAATTCCGCAAGCGGCTCGTCCAATCTCTGAGGCCTATAATAGTATTTTACTAGCAGATCATGCTTTAGCCTAGAAGGAATAAACTGAGTCAACACTTGGGTATGGAAAGTAAGGGCACTTTGACCCAAACTAATAGCCCGAGAAAGAATATCCAAAAGGCGACCAGATACCACTCCCAATATCAATTGAAGAACAATATTATCCTCAATCTTAAAGCAAAAGGCTTGATGCAGAAACTGGACTAAGAAGCGTAAGAAAACAATCACATCAGGAACTTGACCAATCGAAAAAACCCGTTGTCTTTCAATGAGCCTCTGTAAGGGGTGAGGAATTTTCAAAGAGGCAAAAGTTGGAGCAAAAACGGATGTAGTACCACCACCCGGATTACTAGATAAAGGTTGAGGAACTAGAGGGACCTCCTGACAGGGGGGCCCAGAATGCAATGCAGAAGGAATAGGTCTATCCAAAATTAGCTCAGACGAAGTGGAGGGATAAACTGCCACAAGCTCAATCTCCTCGGCTTCTGGCGGGGAAACAACCGCAGAAAGTCTTTCAAGGAGATTGTCAAGCTCCCCCAGATCCAATTGAGTACTAGGGGATTCCCTCAGGGTAACAAGGCGATTTTCCAGATGCCAGGCTCTATGCCGAACGCGTCTTTTCTGCTTGACGGAAGCTTCAGGGTCAGACATAATCTCAGCCGCAATATTAACAAGCTCAGAGATTTTATCTTGCAGAAGCTTAAACTCTTTGGCGGCCTCTTGTGGAGTTAAAGAAACGCCGCCAGCAGGCTGAGAGGGGGAAATCTGTCTAATCATGGAAATAAGTGCTGGGACATCTAGGCCATCATCTACCACAACACCTCTAGAGCGGATCTCAAATATTAATTCGTCCTTACGCAATAAGTCCCAAGACAATTGAGTACGTCGGGCCATCTTGATAAGTAGAAATAACAAGAATAAACCAAATTTACCAAAATAGATAGAAAAAAAAGGCGAAAGAAGAGAGCGGCTGAGGAACCCGAACTGCTAAGGCTAAAAGCTAAGCAAACGGTTCTGAAAATGCTAATCCAATTACTTCCACGAGGTCTGCTAGCTATCCTAGACCAAAGGTAAAACAAGGTAAGGATGAAACCCAGTGGGTCTGCCACCATTGAGCCACCAAAAGAGAAATGGCAAGATTACACCGGGCACCTTGATAATTAGAAATAACACTAATAAGTCAAGTTTACAAAAAAGGATTGAAAGAAAGTGCGAAAGAAGAGAGCAACCCCCTCTGACCGCCGAAAAGATGCTCCTACCAACTGTGGGGGTGTTTAGAAATATAATAGATAGGTGTTTGTTTGTTTTGGCTCTCACCAGGGTAAGTATAATACTAAAGAGATCAGGAGTGAGGAAGGTGCTGGGGTAAGGTCCTTAATGTAGATCTTTTCTTTACGGCAGTCAAACGTTCCCCACCAAACGTTAAAGAAAAGGAAAAATTTAAAGAAGAACCTTTAATAACATTCCTTTGAACAGTAACAAGAATAGAAAAATATAAAAGGTATACAATATTCAGTAAAACCACTAGAGTGGGAGAAACTGCTTAATTATGCAAAATCCGAACAAGATCAAGAAAGTCTTCTCTCAGGAGAAAGACTATTTTCTAACACACCCAAAGTGTGACATCAGCAAAAACACTACTCTCACCAAGGTTAGAATAATTTTCTTAACCACAGGAATAACCCACAATAGAACTGCAACTATATTATATTCATATCAATTAAAAAAAACAATGCCTAACCCAATACCAATAAGGGTAGGATAGAAAAATATTAACAAGTTATGCTAAATTGCACGCCTAACATGACATTGGGTTTCCTCCAGGATAGCTTATTACTCAAGAATTCAGATCAAAATTCAAACTAAAATTTTGAACTAATAGTGGCAAAAATATAATTAGATAAATTCACTATAAGGGAGATATTTAATTCAATACGGAATCATAACAAGCAATTCCAATTTCAACAAAGGTTATGTCAAATTACAGAGCTCAGATGAGAATGGTTTTTCTCCCAGTATGAGATATTTCAAGTTGATCTAAGACTATATTTAGCATAGGGCTGAAACTAGTTATGGCAAATATAATTACATTAATTCACTATAAAAGGGAATATTTAACTCAGTACAGAATTATAGCAAGCAATTCCAATTTCAACAAAGGTTATGCTAAATTACAGAGCTCAGATGAGAATGGTTTTTCTCCCAGTATGGAATATTCTCTTAATATTTCAAAATTCATCAAAGGCTATATTTAGCATAGAGCTGAAACTAGTTATGGCAAAATATAATTACATTAATTCACTATAAAAGGGAATATTTAACTCAGTACAGAATTATAGCAAGCAATTCCAATTCCAACAAAGGTTATGCTAAATTACAGAGCTCAGATGAGAATGGTTTTTCTCCCAGTATGGAATATTCTCTTAATATTTCAAAATTCATCAAAGGCTATATTTAGCATAGAGCTGAAACTAGTTATGGCAAAATATAATTACATTAATTCACTATAAAAGGGAATATTTAATTCAGTACAGAATTATAGCAAGCAATTCCAATTTCAACAAAGGTTATGCTAAATTACAGAGCTCAGATGAGAATGGTTTTTCTCCCAGTATGGAATATTCTCTTAATATTTCAAAATTCATCAAAGGCTATATTTAGCATAGAGCTGAAACTAGTTATGGCAAAATATAATTACATTAATTCACTATAAAAGGGAATATTTAACTCAGTACAGAATTATAGCAAGCAATACCAATTTCAACAAAGGTTATGCTAAATTACAGAGCTCAGATGAGAATGGTTTTTCTCCCAGTATGGGGGATTCTCTTAATATTTCAAATTCATCAAAGGCTATATTTAGCATAGGGCTGAAACTAGTTGTGGGAAAAATATAATTACATTAATTCGCTATAAAAGGGAATATTTAACTCAGCAAGCAAATCCAATTTCAACAAAGGTTATGCTAAATTACAGAGCTCAGATGAGAATGGTTTTTCTCCCAGTATGGGGGATTCTCTTAATATTTCAAATTCATCAAAGGCTATATTTAGCATAGGGCTGAAACTAGTTGTGGGAAAAATATAATTACATTAATTCGCTATAAAAGGGAATATTTAACTCAGCAAGCAAATCCAATTTCAACAAAGGTTATGCTAAATTACAGAGCTCAGATGAAAATGGTTTTTCTCCCAGTATGGGGGATTCTCTTTATATTTCAATTTCATCAAAGGCTATATTTAGCATAGGGCTGAAACTAGTTGTGGCCACCAAGTTTAAGTAATGTTTAACACAACGATAGCACTCTACTGTTTAACATAAGAAACCTAAAGGATCAGAAGAGCACAGAAGTTGGCCTCGTTATGTAAGCCTACACACGCGAGAACATAGGGTTACTACTAATCCCGACGAGCTTACATAAGAAAACATACAGGATCCACAGAATGGTACCTAAACTTGAAAATCCAAACATTCTTTTCCGACATAACTAGACTGAATATTAACTGCGCCGCATCACAGAGACTAACAAATTCCCAGAACGCGAATAAAAGGTCCACTGCACAGGCAGCATAGAGATCCAACATCACAAGAAAATATTCCGTAATGACTACGCAAACTTCACCAAATGTTACTTTAAGTCCCCTTGAGATTAAATAACTCTACCAGGACTACGATAGTACAATGTGGGGGGGGGAAAATCCCTGAAATTACAGGATTATCAATACTAATGGCTAAATTATCTGAAATGTGGCATAAAAAGCTTAATCTCGAACATTGCGTGCTTCATACTTCAACAGAGTACCAATTTAGGAAATTACCGATATCGTGAAAGGATAACGAACTAGCATTTGCATAAGGCAACATTATAATAGATTTTCATGAATACTTCATTACTCACGCCCACCGAAGAACGACTCCAACCAGCAACCACTCACTTCAATAACTCCACCGACACTGCCTGCTCGACAACATCGACCACTCAGCAAGGCCAATATAGGTGGCGCCACGAAAGAGAAGCAGAAGCAGAAGTACAGAGTCCGCCTAGCGGCAGAACGTGAAAACAAGAGGCAGAACGGGGAAACAAGTGGCAGATTTCTGAAATCTGGCACATTTCAATCAATGTTTTCGGATTAGAAACCTTTTGTATGTTTGCAATGAGCAAAATTCTCATTATATAGTCATTTCCAATTTTGACGCTTTCATAAGACCTTTCATCACATCTCACCGACATCAGATCAGAGTGTGTAAACGTTGCTTTACGCATTTCAAATCGTACGAGGGTATATCTGCAGATGAGAGATTTGCTAAACATCTAGTGTTCTTCACACCCGTCAGATGCAAGATTCCAAAGAACCCCGAAGTTTGATTTAATAAGCACGAATATTCGCAGAAAATTAGGTTTGTTATCTATGCAGATTTCGAATGCTTTTTGAAGCCGATTTCTGGGTGCTTATACGAACCCGCAAAATCTTGGTCCACACCTTATCAGAAACATACTCCGTACAGTTTTTCTTATTGTATAAAAGATTCGGAGGTCACGTTTTCTCATTTACGGTTGTTTAGAGGGAAACACTGCAGCGGGGAGTGTATGCGATCGCTTGTAGCCGATGTGAAAGTTGTCGATCGAGTGTTACATAGCATAAACAAACCCACTATCCCTCTCATGCCAGAAGAAAACAAACAGTATATGAACAACACCATATGTCACATTTGTAAGCATGGTAATTTCACCGAGGTGAACTTTAAAGATAGGGACCACTGTCATGTCAGCGGTCGTTTCAGAGGGGCCGCTCACAGGAATTGTAATCTAAATTACAGGAATCAACCATTTGTCCCGGTGGTTCTAATAATCTTTCAAATTACGACGCACACTTCATCGTAAAAGAACTTGGTTTCGATCAAAATAGAATCAACGTCATTTGCAATACGCACGAGAAATATGTAACATTTTCAACATTTATTCCCTCCTCGTATTTCAAACGGGGAGGTATGGAATTTAGATTTATTGATTCTTTTCGGTTCATGGCAAGCAGCTTGGAAAAGTTGGCAATTTACCCAAGGAGAAATTTATAGAAACCAGAAATTCGTTTGGTGAAAACGCCGATTTGGTGTGTCGCAAGGGGGTCTTCCCCTACGACTATGTGTCATCGTACGAAGTTCTAGATGAGAAAAAATTGCCGCCTAAAGAAGCATTTTACAATAGACTTAATTATGATCACGTTTCAGACGAAGATTACCGTCATGCCACCAATATGTGGCATATATTTTCATTGAGCTCTTTAGTCGAATATTCGGACCTATACTTGAAATCCGATGTTCTGATCTTAACAGATGTATTTGAAAATTTCAGGCAAATGTGCCAAGATACGTATGGGATAGATTGTTTGTACTATAGTACTGCTTCAGGCATCGCATATACGGCCATGTTTAAAGTTCACGCAGGAAAAATTACATCTTTTGACCGATATGGATATGATTCAATTGATAGAGCGTGGAATCAGGGGAGGAATTCGTCAATGTGTAACGAGACACGCTGTGGCAAACAATGAGATGTGTGAAGATTATGACGAGTCGGCAAAAAATCTTACCTATATTATGTAGACGCCAATAACCTTTATGGTTATGCAATGTCTCAGGCATTGCCATCAGGCGAGTTCCGCTGGCTCGAGAAAGATGAGATAGCGTCTTCTGATCATGTCCATACCGACCAATTCTAAATTAGGATGTCCTTGAGGTCGACATTGAGTATCCAGAACACCTCCACGACGCTCATACAGATCTGCCCTTTTGTGCAGAAATGAATTGTCCCCCAGGAAGTAAAAACAAAAAACATTTTGACAACTCTTGAGCCACAACAAAATTATGTCATTCACTATTCTGTGCTTAAAGAAGCATTACAAAACGGACTGAGATTATCCAAGATCCATAGAATTATTGAATTTCAACAAAGCTGCTGATTGAAACCCTACATTGACTATAATACGGCCAAGCGTAGGGCTGCAGCCAACAATTTTGAACTTTTTAAATTAATGATAAATAGCGTTTTTGTAAAAAAAAAAAAAAAAAAAAAAAAAAACAATGGAAAATATACGGAAAAGAATGAACTTTAGACTTGTTTCAGATCAAAATTTAATGAGTAAGCTGGTGGTTAAGTCAAACTTTTTAGATAGAACCATATACAGCGAGAATTTGGTTGGCGTCATTCTTTCTAAAACTACCTTGGTGTTTGACAAAGCAATCTACGTCGGCATGTCTATTTTAGAAATATCTAAAACTAGAATGTACGACTTTCATTATGACACCATGAAAAATTATTACTCAAAAATAATTAAACTCAACTACATGGATACTGACAGTTTTGTCTATAAGATCGAACCGATAATCTATCCCGTGATTTGTTAAATTCGTCTACCCACCCGAACATCCCTTGTATTCCCCCCAAAACAAGGCGGTGGTCGGTAAATTCAAGGACGAAGGTGCTGGTCATACAATAAGTGAGTTTGTAGGCTTGCGAGCAAAGATGTATGCCATAAAGAGATTAATCAACCCTTTCTATACCGACTGCAATGAACAAAGTTATCGGCTATCGTTGCGTCAATTGCCGGGCAGCTTAGATTCCGAGGCTCTGGTCTCATAAAACACGCTCCGCTAAAGAATGTTAAATAAGTTTGAATTTGCAAAACATTACACGACCGAGCACAGCTATAAAGCTAAAATATCAACCTTTAATAAACCATTCTTACTGTAAAATTCAGAATTAAAAATTCTGAGTGCCCAGATAAATATAAATCCCCCTTTTTAACGGCCGATTAACGTGACCATAGAGCTCGGAAGATTTAATCAGCATTAGTGCAGTATAAGATTGTCATTTTCTTCCGCTAATTGAGTGTGTGTGGGTTACAAACTTGTTCTGGGTGAATCATCAATGCATTTAAAGCAGAAAAAAGCAAAAGTTTCTGCATCTAAAGCCATACTTTGCCTGACAACAAATTCCTCAGTGTGAACGCTCACATGGGATATTTGTGCAAAGAACATGTACTTAGGATAAGTATCCAGATATAGGAATCACGGAAATGGATCTGGAATTTGTATGGAGTATTTGTGTCTGCAACAAATTGCTCAGTGTGAACGTACCATTATACTGATAATTGTATTATGCTATGTGTTTTGTATCTTGTGTCTTGTTAAATGTATTATGCTGTGTATTGTGTATGCTGTAAAAATGCCTACGGCAAATAATAAACAACTGTGTGAAATCTGAATTTTGTGTTTTGTGTCTTGCCAGAGGCAAACAATAAATAATTGTTAAATGTATTATGCTATAAAATGTGTGTCTTGTCAGAGGCAGAGAATAAGTATCTGTATGTTCTATAAAATGTATGTGAATAATATTCCTATGTCTTGCTTAGGCTTGCTTATGTTATGATGTGTGTCTTGTCAGAGGCAAAGGAATGTAAGATGGGGAATGGAAATAAAAAACGCATGACTATACTTGAGTCTTTAATGAAGTAAAGAACGGAAACACATGTGTCTCTTCCCCCTTCCTCCGCCTGTATCACGATACCGTAAGACTCTGTTTGCTTATTCTATAAAATCTCTATCTCTCAATTCGGATATGATTTCCTGTATCTCGTTGTGGTGATGTGGTGTCTATGAACCAATTCATTCGGGTCATCGTAGTATTTATAGTCTATTTTGTGATTCGTATGTAAGTGTTTCCACATGTCTCCACGGTTTGACAAAGCCTCATCAGAGGAGTCTTCCTCCGGAAATAAATTTTTACTCACATGACACGTATCGAGTCTATCGATGGTGTCAGCATGGTGATGAGTAGGGCCCGGATTTGTATGTAAAAAAATGTTTTTTTTCCTCATGCGTACATTCCTAAAACAAAGTTTTATATCCAAATTGAGGTCCGGCAAATGCAAATTCCAAATTTTATTTCACATAAAAGTACATATTTTCCAAAAAAAGTTATGTGAATAAATATTTTCGATATTTTCTCCATAAATACATATTTTAGTACTTTTTTCGGATTTTTTATGTAATTTTTTCCCCCTGATGCTCATATCAAGGTCCGACAACCGCAAATTCCAAATTTTATTTTACATAAAAACACATGTTTTACAAAAAAGTTATGTGAATAAATATTTTCGATATATTCTCCATAAATAAATATTTTAGTACTTTTCCTCATTCTCTTTTAACATTTTACAACAAAAATTTGTATCTCGAAAGAATTCAACACAAATGCTTCACTTGCAATGAGGTGAGAGTTATTATCAGGGAAGAACAGAACAGAACCTAATCTCAACATTGGGTAATTCACTTAAAGAAATACAATACGTTGAAAGGCAACTTAACACTATCTCAGGTTCGAAAATAGAAGTTCTAAGAACAAAATTTAAAGGTATGATTGAGAAAAATGGTGGCAAAGTCGCTCAAGATTTGGAAGGCCAAAACATAATCGAATTGATTGTGTGTGTGTGTGTGTGTTAGTGATCTACCCCTCCTCAAATATGCAAGGTTAACATCGTGTGATGTGGAACATTCCTTTTCTCAATATAAGGCATTATTCTAGGATAATAGACAAGGATTTGTGATCCATAATCTGGAAATGACATTTGTTGTGCACTGCAACTCCTGTCAGCATTTTACATCTGATGTTGGGGAGTTTCAATATAATTTGTTCTAGTAAGTTACAAACATTCTGGTGTGTTTTTTTTTATGTTTTAGCACATATTTTTAAAATTTTAGCACATATTTTTAACATTTTTAGCACATAAAAAATAAATATTTTTAAGTTTTTTAGCACATAAAAATCCGGGCCCTAGTGATGAGTGTTCGTATCCGAGAGAAGATATGGATAGGAAATGGAATTCTGACTGTCTTGACAAATCCTATATTCTTTTCTACAAGACTGGTAACTGCCAGCCAGAAAGCTATCCTTAAGAGCACTGTGCCCTTTCCTTGGAAATGACAGATCCTATTTCTTTAAATTTCAACCTATTTCACCTAGTGACCCCAACAACTGTTCTAATTTTCTTCACATTAATAGAAGAAAAAGGAATAAATTTTCCTTTCATGGGTTTTCAAATAAGTTGGCAGTTTTTGCTCAAATTAAATACAATTATTACGTGGACCATAAAATCCGCAACATAAGGCAACATCAAAGTGAGTGTCTTTAAGGCGCAATTCCACTGAAGCAACACTGAACGACATGTGGCATGCTACATGTATCCTAGTGTTGCCTGATTGTAGGCGTGCGACAATGTGCCACAAAAATTCCATATGCCGCATGCGGCATTTGTCTCCCCATGTCGTATTCGCTTTGTCGCCTATGCGTGTAGCATGGGACTAGGACGATTCAACTGAAGCAACTTCAGTCTGGTGCAACATGTCTTTACAAACAATCGCTGCAGCTGCTTATTTGGTAATAGCTTTGAATCGTAAAAAAAAAGAGAACAAAGTCACGGTGGTGGAGAAGAGAACTATATGTTGATGGTCAAGAAACTCAGTATAATTTATACAACAAGTTGGTTGCTGATGATGAAGCTTTATTTCAAAATTTTACACGAATGAGTAAAGAAGATTTTGAGTATTTGCTTGAAAAAGTTTCACCTACTATAAAAAAATATGATACCAACTTTCGGGAAGCAATACCACCTCGTGTGAGGTTGTTAGTGACATTGAGATATTTGGCTACGGGTGATAGCTATCCATCACTTATGTACCTGTTTCGGATATCGGAGCCAAGCATTTCTCGAATTATTCCAGAGGTATGCAGAGCTTTGATCGACGTTCTACATGATTTTGTCAGGGTAAGTAAAAATATGAATATTTTAAACCATTTTTTAATTTTTTGCCATATTAATACATATACATACATATAAATACATATTGGTTTAGCGCATATGAATTGATGCTCAATGAGAATAAAACACAACAGTTACATTTCAGTTTAAGAGATACCATTAAATTAAGTAGGCCTACTCATGATCCTACTAGTGTCAAGTTTCTAAGAATCTTAATTGACTATAAATTAACATGGGAACAGCATGTAATATACATTAGTGATAGGTTATTTAGGGTCATTTATTTGCTGAAAATCTTAGGAATTGTGTGCCAGACAACTATCTGGCGTTCATCTTACTTTGCATTCTTCCAAAGTATAATTCAATATGACTTAATGCTATAGGGTAAATGAAAACATATTAGTTATACATTGTTATTGCAAAAAGGGGCTATCTTAGTCATAATTGGTTCTTCTTATAGAGAACACTGCAAACCATTATTTTCTCCATATAAAATACTAACCGTAGTTAATCTGTATTCAGTTTTAGTGTATAAAAAAATCAAGTTACCGGAGCTACAATGTAGAAATAGTATTCACTTTCATAGTACCAGATCCAATACCCATATCTATATACAACACCATAGGCTATTAAATGTCTGAATAGCTGTCAAATTATTGGGCAGAAACTATTTAATAAATTATCAATAGTTTATCAAAATTTACCTGTAAATTTCTTTAAGATAAGAGCACATGACTGGTTAACCAGGAATCCATCAACGGGGACTTTTAGAATAATTGATTTTAGTTACTCCACTCTTGAGAATCGTATCAGAGAATTGGCATATTTAAACCCCCTTTTGTAACATAGATGAATTTTTTAATAGTAATATAACGTAACAATGTAATCCTAATATTGTCTTATTTCTATGTAACATTAATCAGACAGCTCTATAATCCTTATATATATTTTTTTCTATGTTATTGTGTCTTGAGAATGCACTAACTTGTTCTATTGACAGGTCATGCAATAATTGTAAAAATGTAAGATTATTACGGCGTTTTACTTAGCTTGCTGTCACTTTGCATAATTTAAGTTTAATAAATATTAATATTAATATAAATATTAATGAGTTTGTCTATTGGTAATTTGTATTGGTTTAATAATAAAATATTATTATTATTGTTATTACACAAGATGTATATTAATCCAAGATTTCAAGTCTATTTGTCAGAGTTACGAAGTAGGAATTCAGAAATTACTGGAAAGGCCGAAATATTTTCTGAGTGCTTGAATGTTTCTTGAGATTGAGAAAACGTCGATGCAGATGCCTCAGAGGATGCAACAGTGTAACTATCATTGCTTTGAAGAGGTGTACTCGAGGGTGTACTGGTATGAATAGGCATATTTACGGTCCCAGAAGATAGAACAGTGCCACAACTACTACTTTCACAGTTGTAAAGAGGTGTACTGGCATGACTAGATCCATCGTAATTGCCCATAGCTGCTTCAAATAATGTATTATTTATTATGTGCTTAACCATTGTTCGTGCTCTAGAGCTTAAATTCCGCAGCTCATTAGCCACATGTTCTCCATATGTTGAGCAATCATCTCCTTGACACGCATTTTTTAAAATACTATATGCCTTCATACGATCCGAAGGAGATAAACCTTTCCTGGTCTTTTTAGGGGCAATATATTTTTCACGTTTCTCTTCACAGTTATTTCTGTCGCGTTTATTTCTCGTTTCATTTAGCTTTCCAGACTCATTGACTTCTGCTTGAGCACATTGAGTGTCTAGGCTGCCTTCTTGTTCTTCTTCCTGCAATTACAAAAATGGAAAAATTGTAATTTAAAATATTTCAGATGCCATACGTACGTTATATTAATTGTAGGGTTTTTTTTCAGATGCCGTGCTCTGAAGACGAGTGGAGAAAGATAGCAAGAGATTTTGAAGTTTCTTGGAATTATCCGCATTGTGTTGGAGCTTGTGACGGAAAACACGTTGTCATCCAAAACCCAAAAAACAGTGGCAGTATGTTTTTCAACTACAAAGGGACTTTTAGCATTGTTTTGATGGCCATTGCTGACGCAAATTATAATTTTATATACGCTAATGTTGGTTGCCAAGGCAGGATATCTGACAGAGGTGTTTTTCGAGAAACGTCATTTTATAAGAAGTTGGAAAAAGAAAAACTAAAATTACCTCACCCAGAACCACTTCCTGGCAGCAATAAGTTATCGCCTTATGTAATCCTGACGGATGATGCGTTCCCTCTACAGGAACACATAATGAAACCCTTTAGTGGCCACCACGACAAAGGCACTTGTCAAAGACTATACAATTATAGGCATTCACGCGCTCGAAGAGTAGTGGAAAATACTTTTGGGTTGCTAGCAAGTGTGTTTCGTGTATTTAGAAAACCACTAATGATTAATTTGGAAAACGCTGAAATTGTCACAAAAACATGCATTCATCTTCATAACTTTCTGAGAAGGAGTAACACATCACGATCACTACACTGTCCTGAAGGAACCTTAGATAACGAAACGCAAGATGGAAATCTTATTCCTGGATCATGGAGGGCAGTTGTCCAAGGCGATACCGGCCTGCAGGATTTGTCACATAGAGCACGAAGGTCAACTTTTGAAGCTAAAGAAGTGAGAAATGAATTTATGAGATATTTTCAATCAGATGAAGGACGTGTGCCTTGGCAGGACCATTATGCCTAACTTTCATGTGTAATGTTCAAATATATATTTAAATATACTAATAGCCTAGTAACATAATAGTGTAACATTTTCGAACACTTAACATAATATATTCTTATTTTATGAACACAATAAACATAAAACAAATTCAATTGTATTGTAATTAAAAAGTTGGCAACGTAGTCGACCCTTCATGAAAATATGAAATACAAACTGCTGTAAAATTGGTCATGGCAATCAATGTTTCATTTCTTGAATATCATTCGAAAATGTACCGCAGTAGGTACAATTCTAAACACAGTAAGTACTATTTCGAACAGTGGCATTTTGAACAAACGAACTGCTTTCTTCAAAATATAATTTCATTTATTATCATTTACCAATAATATAAGCGTAATAATGAAGTGTCACATTTTGAATAGGCAGATGGCAGATTGGGGCATGTGGTCAGCATGCCGACTCCCACGGCAGTTATTGATTGCTTACTGAACCGGAGCCGCTACTTCTTTATAAGTTTGCTCCTCGGTTGGTGTCACGAGGCTGAGTGCAGCCCGTTCCAGACCTTCCTCCCTCAGAAAAATCCTAGGAGGTACCGGGGATCGAACCCAGACTTGCGGGTCCGTAGTCAGCAACCACTAGACCACGCATAACATCCAACAGCAATAATAAAAATATGGAACATCTCAAGAACGATTGCTGCATGGTATTCTCTATCTCACAAATTGCTGAGATGTCAATGCAGAGGATGTGTAATGTAAAACTTAACAATGGTACCACTGTTAAAAGATGTATGAGTGCCTTCCTATTAGTTTTGATTACCGGAGATATTAATAATAAACATGCTAGGAAACGCAATAATGCTGCTTCAGCATGTTAGATAAACTTCGCTTCAAGTCCCTTGACCCCAGTATGAAACCATTTTATTTCCTATGTTGCTTCATAATCTACACTGACTGATATAGCAAATTCCAAATTATATTTAATTTCACATCCATTTCCTCAAATTTATTATTGGTTGCTGGTTTAACAATGGTTTGTAGAATAGAATAGATTTATTTGCCACAGACATTATACAATGTATTAGCAATAATTACAATAAACACACGTGAATATACAAGTACATATTTATCACCCAGGGCCGTAGCTAGGCGGTGGCGATATGTGCCCCCGCCAAGGGCGCAGGTACAAAGAGGGCGCAAAATTAACAATGAAAATCCCGCCTTTTTTATACTGGTGCAATTTATCAAGCAATAAAAATTCCACGTTAATGGAAGAAATCTTTCAGGCTATTAACAATTACTGCACTTGAACTATCTGCAGTATGCCGATTGTCTACAAACAAAAAGCAGTCATGCAACGTTCTTTAATTAACACGTTTTTTATTGATAGAGTATAACATAAATCATGAACAGTATGGAATGATATAACAATAAAAATTAAAATGTACGTTATTATTGAGATGAAAGTGGTTCAACTCAATCCCTTTCCAGTTGACTGTCGTCCTCAGAGTTACTGCTGTCGGCGGGATTGATTACAAAGCGATCAACAATGGCATCGTATAAACTATTACATGCTGCATGCAAAAATGACTGACCAACTACATTAAGGTATAACAACAGAAAAAGCCGAATGCTCAGATCTCAATTACTTTTGTTATTACTATTTACTAATCGATCGAACCCGGGCCTACAGATCGATTTAACTGTTAATAAAACATAGCCTTCTTTGACACTGTAAAGGGTGTTTGAGATCAGGTTAGATTTAATTGTCCTTTTAACTCCTTAATGTTGTTAGGCAATGAATTAAATAGTTTAAGGTCAACTTATTCAAAACTTTTCTGGGTAGTGCTGTATTTACATTAAATGTATATAAATACATTTTATCAAATCTCGGTGAACCCATGTTGAATTTGTGGTGGACAAAATAGGGTCGGGGCAGGTTTCCTCGGGGTGCTCCTGTTTCCCCTGCAATACAGTGCTCATTCATCATGATACGACCATTGGTTGCAATAAAGGAATTATTATTTTTCGAGCATGGAGTTCTTATCTCCGATTGGAAAATAATAACTTATGGCCGAATGAGACAACTTAAAACATCATTCTCGCGGACACAGGTCAACAAAACAATCAGTATGGACACTATATAATTAAAAACAGGTTGGCCAACATTTGCAACCCAAAAGTGGATAAAAATCTTAGTTCGTTCAGAATAGTACCATGTTCGAAAATGCACCACCTTACCATACATAATTTGTATAATTATACTTATTTTAAAACTCACCTCAAATTCCTCCTCATCACTGCCAGCAGTTGACAATGTTGATTTAGGCACATCGACGTCCACTAAAAAATTTAAAAGGTCATATGCAAACCATTTCCCTTTTTTGTTGGGAGATGAGCCACTCTTTTTTTATTGTAATCTTTTCCGGTCGCGATGAAATGCCGAACGCAAATTCTTAATTTTCTTTTTCACTTCAGCCTCACTACAACTGAATTTATTCGCTATCTGCTTAATTTTATCATTTTTTATTCTTGTGTCTTTGTATTCACAACATTTAACGTTCCATAAAGCAGGAGAATTATGGTACTCGTCAATAAATGATATCGTTTTATTGTTGTTCCACTCCATGTCGCATGCTACAAGTCGCCCCGATCCGCTGGCTGTTGGATAGCGACGACACTGTTCGACACGAGGAATTTTGTCGACATGGCGACAACAGTCAACTTGTAGCATGCGGCAAGGCGACTTGTCGTTTGTCGCTTCGTGTTGCTGCAATTGAAAGACTGTCTGTGGCATGCGTCATTGCCGCATGCTACATGTTGCCCAAATGTTGCCTCAGTGGAATTGCAGCTTTATGCCTAGGGTAGGCTATATTCTTTTCTACAAGACTGGTAACTGCCAGCCAGAAAGCTATCCTTAAGAGCACTGTGCCCTTTCCTTGGAACTTTCAACCTAATTATCTCATAAGCCATAAACATAGTCACAAAATGCAAAATAAGTTATATATATATATATATATACGGGGTGAGTCAAAAGAGTCTCCACAGTGAGGTGAATGCACTAACATGCTCACTCACCACAGTTAGGTTGGCAACGGATCCCGCTAATTAAAGCCGGTCTCCGTAGCCGCGGTAGCTAAGAGATATATCAAACGTGGAAACTGTTCACGAAATTTAAGTTTTACGTTTTCCGTAAACAGGGTGACTAGCAAAGTGACTTTAGAAAATTCCCTGACTTTTCCCTGTTGTTGAAAAATTTTCCTTGACCATAAATAATAAAGGAAGAGGTTTTAAACTCGTCTCCTTTCCAGCGCATCCGGCGATGGAACCGATGGCTGGTTTAAAACGGTCCAACGAAAATGGTTCTTAAACTCAGAGCATTTGCAAAAAAAATCCCTTTAGGCAGGCCTACACGCTGAGGTAGATTTCAAACTGCTTTTGGTTCAATTTATTGTCACTGTGCAGCACTCTTCTTCTTTAGCCTTGGCATGACAAACCCGCAATAATAACTACAAAAAAGGAAAAAGAGCACTGTAACGGGGCCTAAATACGCTAACAGTGGATTTAACCAAGAAACTACTGGTCTATACTTCATGGTTTTAATAAAACTCATAAGCTTACTATTTATAAAAAAAACTTCGTTTTACATAACCAGTAGTTTTCTGCTTAAGTTGGCCGTGAGAAGGGCTTAACCTTCGGAAGAAATTGATATAAGAACTGTCAGCATGCTGACCACATGCCCCCAATCCTGCCAAATGCCTTTGGTAGATGACGCAGATCCCTTGAAGGATGTAGCGCCACGGAGTTTAGTATAGTTTTAGTTTCATAAATACAAGCAAGAAATAATGTTTTTATATCACAAGACAATAATACTAACCTTGTAGTCCTAATGTTCTTTGAGGACAACACTCTTTTTTCACTAAGCTGTAACTTCCATATTAAACTCCTTTTTACTGAGAATTATTTCTGTACCTCAGAGCCAAAGGAACGTAACTCCAAATTTAATATTTTTTTGTTTTGTTCATATTCTTTACTAACTTCTTGACCTCTATAGAACCAATTAATATTAAATCCATAATTTCATTAGAAACCAAGATATTGAGAGCCAAATAGTAGTAACTCCATTCCCCTTTATTGTTCATAATTTTGTTTTTCGCTCCTCCTGTAAAATTTAGTTTTTGGCAGTTACGCTCGTTTGGCTCTGAGGTACAGATTTTATCACAGCAGTATCAAAGTGTAGGCCTACAATGCACCATATGAAATTTATAAAAAGAGAGTTCTTTATTATGTTTTGAATTAATATTACCGGTACATTTTATTATATATTTTTGATTTTGCCATGCATTATTGTTCTAAAGCTGTGTAACTATCATTTTTAATATTTCAAACTCTATTACATTGGTAATTTTATCCTTGGTCGGTCCTCACATATTCCTTTCGGCTGAGGTATATTTTTAAGTGTAATTCTTTTCAAACATTCAAATCTCGCCTTATATGAGAGCTATCGAGAAACTAGTTATTGATTTGTAGAGTACTCATCAACAGCTTTTCAACGATACCCCACAAGACGTGGTTTAAAAAAATTCGAATTTCCATCCCTCCCCCACCTCCCAGCCCCACTCGCACCCATAAACCCCCGAATTGTTGGTGTCACTGTGAACTCCATAGGGAGTACTCTAATTTATTTAAACAAAGTTTTCCTCCATACTTCATAGGGGCCGAGATATAATTTTTTTTAAAATTTCAATCCCCTCCCCCGACCCCCCCCCCCTTGGGCCAATTTTGATCATTAACGAACTTGTCCGAACTATTGGGCCTAGAAATAACATTATAACATTTTGTTCAAATATCTTCAAAATTACGGCCGCTAGCGCGTAAAGACACACACACTGCAACGCTAGATTACAGATTGGATGTGTATATTTATAGAGATAAATTTTAGGTTAGAAGTAGTGATAATAAAGTTTTATATCTACAATTAAATCTCAAAACCTAAATCACTATCAGGAATATAAATCAAGACTGGATGAACACTTTATAAAGGAAGCATGAGGAAAATATGCCCTTGAGGAGTAGATCTAACCATTCCAGTGCACCAATATAAGGGAGGTAATAGCAATACAAATTAAACCCTACAGAAAGAAGTTTCTTTAAATAATTGGATTTAATCAATAACAATCGAACAAGAGAATACTCAACAATACAATGTTTCATAACTTGGTTAAACACCACTGTAATTATAAAAATGAGTCATTCAACTCAAGCCAAATTTAAGTGCATATGCTTACATATATACTTCATATTATATATATTATATTTCCTATTGTTAAATATAACTATATCTTGTACATCCATATACAATAATCATTATCCCAATTCCTCTGATTTATTTATTAAAAATTCCAGCAGAGAATCCTATCCTAGCATGAATGCCATAAGTAAATTTTAAGTTGAAACCCTATACGGTGAGCCGGAAGAAAATTAGTAAGGCCAATTACCAATTTGACAATTAGAAACTTGGTAAATAAACTTTTCCCCAAATTTGATTAGCACTGATAAATAAATCAATCATGAATTGAAGAAATTTCAAAACTTGAGTTTGAAAAATATGTATTTAACGTTCAGTAATCCAATTACCAATTTTGAAAATTAGAAACCTTGGTATATAAACTTTTCCCAATTTTGATTAGCACTGATAAATAAATCTATCATGAAATGAACTAATTTCAAAACTTGAATTTGAAAAATATGTATTTAACATTCAATAATCCAATTACCAATTTTAAAAATTAGAAACCTTGGTATACAAACTTTTCCCAATTTTGATTAGCACTGATAAATAAATCTATCATGAAATGAACTAATTTCAAAACTTGAATTTGAAAAATATGTATTTAACATTCAATAATCCAATTACCAATTTTGAAAATTAGAAACCTTGCTATATAAACTTTTCCCGATTTTGATTAGCACTAATAAATAAATCTATGATGAATTGAACTAATTTCAAAACTTGAATTTGAAAAATATGTATTTAACATTCAATAATCCAATTACCAATTTTGAAAATTAGAAACCTTGGTATATAAACTTTTCCCAATTTTGATTAGCACTGATAAATAAATCTATCATGAAATGAACTAATTTCAAAACTTGAATTTGAAAAATATGTATTTAACATTCAATAATCCAATTACCAATTTTGAAAATTAGAAACCTTGGTATATAAACTTTTCCCAATTTTGATTAGCACTGATAAATAAATCTATCATGAATTGAACTAATTTCAAAATTTGAATTTAGAAAATATGCACCAGACATTCAGTGATTGCATCAGTAAGTCAATTGCCAATTTTGACAATAGAACATAAGTTACCAGTTACTATGTATAATTTGCCTAGATGGAAAACTTCCAATACAAGAGTATCAGAATTAAAGTAAATATGTCTCAACATTTGTAGTATACCAAAGCAAATTATACATCAAAAGCTAGAATGAACAAGGTGCTTAAATAGAACAGAATCTAAATTTTAATTACTAAATTCCAAAGTCTTTTTTTTTGAAAGGGGGGAATTTAGCCAATGTTATGTAAAAGTAGCTAAGGGCCTATTGCCAATATGAATAATTGTTAAATGAATTATGAAAATCTGGTTAAATATGAAAAAGGCAGATTAATAATGATTATGCACAATTTGTATAATTATACACAATTTGAACATTACCCGACAATGAATGTAAATTCAACTCCAGGCATTAACATCTATTTTTTTTCTCCTGAATTTGCACCTGCTCCAATATCAAGATAACTGATTCCAGCACGGTAGAAAAATTCTAAATCCATAAGAACGTGCACTTTGAAAATCTATATAATTTGCATACGGGAGATTTGCCCAAACTAGGCCAACTAACTGGACTTAATAATTCTTCAAGAGAACCGAACTTCAATATTATACAATAAAGAGGGCGACGGAAATATCCATCATCAGATTAGCATATTAACATCTGATAACAATAACTTTACTCTATCAAAGGCAGGGAGAACTACTACTGGAATGTGAAGATATTCAACTTCACAAACAAAGCATTTTAGCAACCGGCAGATATATCTGGGACGAAAAAGGCAATCAAACCCTAAATCATATAATAGACTTATTATCTTGAAAATAAGAATATAGGAAAAATCCCTAGTCTTAATACAGTTAAGAAAATTTAGATAAGGCCGTTAGAAAATATTAACCTGAGGTAGATGTGACGTCAGAGATCAGCTCATGCCACACGCAACCGGTTTCATCGAGCGAATATGACGTCATCATGCAGCAACCTGACATATATGAAACTTCTTCATATCAAAATACTTCCACTATCCATGGTTAAATATTTAAAACTCTACTTTGAATAATGACAATCATGTCCAAGAACAACCACTAGAAAAATAGATACACGCATATATCTGGCTTAAATAGAAAGGGATATCTTTTATGTCTGTGCTATTCGATTCATCTTCTGATTCCGAGATCTGACTACAAATTCTTGGCGCAGAAGGCACCTATGATAATCATGTTAATATTACTAGAATATTGGTATGCATAACTTACAACATGTCTGGCGCAGGTCCCCCTCCTTGGCAACAAGCACAATCAACTACACTGGACAACGGTCCGAAACGATCTGTTTATGCCGTCAGGAGCAGAACCTCGCCAAGACACAGATAGCGCCACCAACAGTAATGGCGAACAAAAACAGAAGAGGTGAGCGAGAGCGAGATCGCGGGAACTTTCAACCACGTTACAACACACTATATATATATACACACATCTATATCTATATATATTAACTTTTGAACGGGCGGTGGTTTCGTACTTAGAGAGGCATGAAACGTAAAGATATGAAAGAATTTTTCGAAAGTCATGACATGGTAGCGATCCCAATAGGTAAAAAGCAAATTTTCTCCGGCAGTGTCTCCATATTTCATAACAGCTAATAACACGACACACACCAGGCCACGTCACGTGAATTTAAACTGACAATATACGCATGCGTACAAGACCAACGTGATTGATGCAACTATCGATTGTTATATGTACGATACAATCGATATATAAAGTAGTCACAGCAAGACCTTGATCGCTGCCGATATATCGATATTCAAGCTATCGATCCTCAGCTGGCGCATCTTTTAAAACATGTTTGACAAAAAAAAAATCCTCGCATTAAGGACGCGCCCTAGTTTTTTGTTATAAAAATTTGTGGGGGAAGTGCGTCTATTACACAGGTAAATACAGTAATTGAGCATGGTTACTATACTCCAAATCTAAATTTTTTAAAAATTCCAGGTTTTTATTGAAAATTCCCTGACTTTTCCAAGATTTCTCCAGAAAAACATAAATCCCTGACTTTTCCCAGTTTTCCCGGTCGCTAGTCACCCTGGTAAACTTATCACCCTCACGGAATACATGTTCAACTAAAAACACTCTTTCTTCGATGGTTAACATAATGATTTTACAAGCACAACCGCACTCGTTTAACTAAACATGCACTCAATTCGATGGTTCACACAAGCAATGCACTTCACTGCAAAAACATACAACCACACAGTTATCATCAGTTATCTTATCACAGTACTACTGTTTCAAAGGGGTGAGGACACTACCTGCTCCAAAGTCAATGTAGTCCCGCTACCAACCTAACCACACCCGCATGCGTCTGAGTTCACTGCGGAGACTAATTTGACATGCACTGTATATAGTAATGTATATAGTACCGATAATGGTTAAACCTGCTCAGTTACAACCTTCCAACTTCTGTGGGTGTGTGTGTATAGCCTATATATTTTTACACAGGAATAAAAATAAATAGCAAGAAATTAAGCCAGCTTACCTTAAAAGGAACAATGGTCATTTCACGGAGTTTATACTGCTTATCACTGTATTCTTGGCTCATTTTTTTGGTAAATTCTATAGTAAATATTTTAAGAGGAACACCAATTTGTGGTGCAGATAGCCCAACTGATCCATATATCCTCATTACTTCCTTCATCCTCCTGATCACCTGGAAATGGAATTAGTTTATAGTATTAATGTTACACTTAGCCTATTGAAAGTTATTAACAAGGAACCTATCACTACCCTCATATCGAAACATGTCTCAATATTTTTACTGGGTCATCTAGATGCTCCAAAAATTAGCTGCTGGTTTCAACTGCAAGCACCCTAAAATGCTTTGCAAATATCTTGGAACATATAGGGAATATAATACGGTAATCTAGAGATGGGACTGGACAACCCTGACTGGCGAGAGTATTACGTCATCTATTCATTTTGAGAATGGAAGTCCATATAAACATTGCACTGGTATCATTCCGCCCTTATCTCTATTTAATTCATCAAGTGTTAGCCTACGTCAATCATCTCCTTCCCGCGGACAACGAAAAATTTCTAGTAGGCCATGTTACCTTCCATAATAAATATCCATGAGGGCTACTTTCAGCTGTCATATGTGTTAAAAACAAAGACATGTTTATTTGCTTATTTCGTTGTTCATGCTGAAATTGAGTGCTAAATGAATAATGGTATGTACAGAATATATACAGAATATTACTGTGAAATAATTAGGCCTACGTACATTAAGCGGAGTTCTCCGGCAGTGGCGTAATTCTCAAATCAGAAACATATCGGAACAATCCTTTGAACTTTCACTTAATTATTCACAACAAACTTCCAAACTGAAGGATTATATTACGAATGCCACGTTTCGCAATACGCTGAAACATTTGTAATAAATTAATATTGTTATCTTAATAATTTTCGTCCCATTTTATGAGTTTTTAATTATATAAAAATTAAATGTAGTACCACACTACATGTCTTGAAGCATGTGTTGCGGTTCAAATCACATGCATTTGTTTATATGGGCTTGGATTCGCAAATGAAAGGATCAAGCTTTTAACCTAGCTTCTGTTGTCTGTCTAGTTGCAATCAAATATACAACTCAGTGAACAAATTCTCTCTACAGACAAAATAAATGTGAAAACTTACTAAGAAGAATGTGATAATGACGCGATTTGCTGTGCATGGTGCAGAAGGAACTTGTGTTTTAATCAATGCATCAACACCAGTCACTTCTGTTTTGTTTTCAACGGTCAATTGTCTCCGCGCATCCGGAACTTCGAACTGCAGATAAGGGTTGTCCAACTTTTCCCACTGCACTGCTTCAACCCGACATTTTCCAGGTTCGATTTAGGGTACTTGCAGTTGAAACCAGCAGCTAATTTTTGGAGCATCTAGATGACCCAGTAAAAATATTGAGGCATGAGAATATTATAGGAGAAAAATTCCTCCGACACTGGAGGAGACAACAGAGACAATAATCTGTGGTTAATGAAAGCTTATATCTCTATCTTGAATGTTAACTGTACAATAACAGTGGGAGCCCGGTCACAAAAATCACTAATTAGTGTGCCTCGCAGTACTGCATATGACATAACTTGTCTGTCTGTGAGGTAGACCATTAGGGCAATCAGTCATAGGAGAGATTCCATCTGGTGCTGTGAATTGAACTCCGGCTTAGCTCAGTTGGTAGAGAATTGGCGCGAATAGCCAAAGGTCCTGGGTTCCATTCCCAGTGTCGGAGGAATTTTTCTCCTATAATATTCTCATGTAATGTCCAACAGAGACAATAATCTGTGGTTAATGAAAGCTTATATTTCCATATTGAGGCATGTTTCAATATGAGGGTAGTGATAGGTTCCTTGCCTACCCCTACCAGATATGTTCTATAATGCTGCTGTAACAAAAAGAGCTAACACAAACTAAATTATCTACTATTAGAGTAGCTTAAAATGATGAGCCAACAATGAGGGAACTAAAATCAATCAATTAAATTATTGGCATAATGGAACTTTGCGCCCCATGCTGCTCCCCTTTCCACTCGCCTGGCCGCTTCCCTGCTTCGCGTGCCGCCTGCTCCGCATACCTTATTCATGCCTGTAGCCGTTGCTCAACACTGGTAATGCATAATTGCAATTGATATGTCACCTAATATTTCACAATAAAGAAAGCCCCTTGCACCTCCACATAATATTCCACAATTATAAAAACGACCCTTCCAACAAAATAGGCTATTTCACAATACAAAAAATACCCTTGTACCATATAAAATATTTCATAATTATAAAAAACGCCGTATTATAACATAAAATGTGGCTTAATTGATGCAGGAAAATTCCCTTGTACCAACACTACTTATAAAAACCGATTCTTGCGTTAAAACTCATGAAATCCCCCTAACATAACTCTAATATACGAAAGCTTCCTCCAGTGCTCAACATTCACTCGTAGCGTAGTGGTCAAGACTCCTAGCTATAATGCTAGGGGTCCCGGGTTCGAATCCCAGTCGATCCAAAATTTACTATTAGGAATAGGTCTCAAATAGGTAGGTAGGGCGAAGAGGAGGTGAGAGGAAGAGAGGAAGGAGACGGGAAAGGAAGAGAAGAAGAGAATAAAGAAGAAATAATTTATTTTTTCTGTTTCATCAGTTCATTAAGAGATGGCGCCACCGTCGCTACTAGTAGTTCAAATGCCGCCGCTAGGGGAGGGAGTTAGAGAGTTGGAGTGAGGGACTCGCATGGGGCGCAAAGCTCAGTTTTCCCAAATTATTATATTATATTGATAACTTTTGGATATTTCCGATGCATATAGGCAAAGTAAGATTGAATATTCAATAATCTTTTTCATGTTTATTGCCCATGGCAACATCTACCACAATTTTTATTTTTGTTGTGGAAATTAAAATAATAAAAGTAAAAATAATAGCAGTTTTCAAAGTTGGAGTAACTGTCACCCGGCTCAGAATTCTGGTCGTCAATGGCGATCCAGTTACTGGAAATTTCGTGCCCTGTTAAAGGTAATATTCCTTGTTGTGGTAATTAAACCATCCGCTTTATTCTGCTTTATGCTTTCAGCATGTGTCATATTATTTTATTGCATTAACTTTTGGCATTAAGAATTATAGGTAGGCCCTATAGTAAAACCCCATTTTAATGTTCCTGATTTTAAGGAATAAAATTTGAGGACCCTACATTAATACCAGAAAAATAATAAATTCCTTTTAAAGAACCCCACTTGAATGAAAATTTCTCTTTTAAAGAGAATAAATATTTTGAGAATTTACAAATATTTATAAATATTTAGCCTGTAATATGCTGAGACTAGAAAACGCACCTTAATTTTTAAGCAATTTTTAAATTAACATTTTTACCATTTTTATTATTAGATTGCAAAGCCAGACTAAAAAAAAATTCTTAGTTTATAAAATCGAACTGGCTTTTAAAATCCTTGAAAATAGTCATATGAACTTTCTTCTTCGTCTTCTTCTTCTTCTTCTTCTTCTTCTTCTTCTTCTTCTTCCTCCTTCTCTTCATAAGATGGTCTTCACTGGCATTGAGAGCGTTACTTATGCCACACTTCCTGAAAGATTTAACAATAATATCTTCTCTCACTCTAGACCATGAGTGTGTTATCCACTGACACACTTGTTTCATTGTAGGTCGTTTTAAAGCTCCCTTTGGCATGAATTCATGTTGGGTTTCATCCATCATCCATTTGTTCCATTCCTTTCTCATATACACTTTAAATGGTCTATTTATCGAAACATCAAGAGGTTGCAATTGTGAAGTAAGTCCTCCCCGAAATAACAGCAAGCTCTGTATTTCCCTGTCTCAATTTCTCTTTCACAGAATTTTTCAAATGACTAGGCCTACTAAACTGGTCTAGCACAAGAAGAGAACTCTTCTTCAATAAAGCACCTTTCCTTCTCTGTTAATCCATAATTTCATACCAACCTTGTCCATCCAACCCTTGTCACATACGTGAACAACAACACCTGGCGGTATTTCAGAAGGTTTTGGCATTGTTTTGCGCTTGAAAATGATCATTGGATTAAGTTTAGTACCGTCAGCCCAACATGAAAGGACAACATGTAGTGCATTTTTTCATGTCTACTTGTTTTTATAGTTACAGTTTTAGCACCTTTCATGGCAACAGTTCTGTTACTCGGCATATCAAATATCAAAGGAGTTTTGTCCATATTCACTATTTGGCTTAGTTCCATACTGGTTTTCTTTTAATGCTGAATAATAAAGCGATCTGTATCTGTATCTGTAACCCTATGATCCCCAGGTGGGGCGAAGGGGCCTCCAAGCGGAGGTTTCATTACCTATACTAATTTTGATATGGTTATTTTCCGAGAGAGGGTAGAGGGACAGGTGGTAAGCCCATCGCCTCGCAACCCCCCTCTGGAAACTAAGTATTTCTTGGACGTGAAAGGGCCGAGAAATTTTGTCCAGAGGCTCTAATTTAGGCTTGGAGTTCTTTTACGTGCCGTAAATCTACGACACGGGACCCCCAGCTTAAAGTCCCTCCCGGAGGACTCCGTGCCCAGGATTTTTACGTCCTGAAAAATCCATCGACCGCGGCCGGGTTTGATCCTGCGCCCTGCGGATCTAGAGGCGGGCACGCTACCTCTAGACCACCGCGGCCGACAATAAAGCGATGGAAAGATAATAATTTCTCTTCGTACTCTTGTGGAATTTTCTGTGATATTTTGGTTTTGGTTTGCACACTAAGTCCATGACGCTTCATAAACCTGTAGCACCAACCAACTCCACCCTTTGTTAAGTTCCACTGTAGCGCTAGCTTATGAGCGTGTATTTGAACCATTTTTGTATTAATTCCAATGCCATTTACGGTGTCCTTGAATCATTTTACTATGTCACCTTCTAGTTTTGGCCATTTTGTATCAGTCCTCTATTTGCACATTTAGTCTTCCTCATTTTTTTCAGTTCTGTACTAGCCCGCCAAATGCAAATGGTTTTTTTCATTTGGTGGAGGGCTGAAATGCTGCTCAGCTGCTCTGTTTCCATGTTCCTCTGCATATGCTGTTACTATTAATTTATAGCCCACATCATATGAATTCCTTTTATTTTTTTTCCATTGCGAAACTGGCTACTAACAAAAATATTGTACTGTTACCGATAACACAAATCACTTTCAATTCAAGTTCACTGGCACCGTAGACTGCAATGAGGCATCATAGGCTAGACAATGTTCTGGGTTTGTGATGACAGGGCATGAGGGAGATAGTGTTAGCAAGCTTATGAATCCCCGCAACTCATGTTCGTCGCATCGGTGCACTGCTGCTGCCAGCTGAATCCAATGTTGCCAGATAGAGGTAAGTTTCCTGCGGCATCGAATATATGGCCATTTTTAAGACTGGCGGGAATTTTAAATCAAACACTGGACATTTTTATAATAATTTCGAGTATAAGATGCACCTGAATTTAGGAGGCAATTTTTAAAAGAAAAAAATGCATCTTATAGTCCGTAAAATACAGTAGTGAATTTCTAAATTGTGAAACAAACGTAACTATACACAGAAAAAGAGAAGCTACTTTTTTAATATGTGAGAAGATTTCAAATAACTTGACTGATGAAGGGGAATCTTCCATTATATATATCTAAAATATGCAAAGTTCACACAGTTTGCATAGAGTCTTTGTGCAGTGATATAATGACTGTTCTTGATCAACTTTGACTTCTGCTTTTGATTTCTTAAATATTTTTAGAATTCACTGCCACTGCCTTGTGCTTATTTTTGTCTTTGTAATATTTTAAAACTTAAATACAGAGTACCATGTAACATATTTAGGAATTCATTGCCACTACCCTACATATTTATGTGTTTTTAAAACATAAATACAGTGTTCCATATGAGATTTTATAGAATTCACTGCCACTGCATTGTACCTTTTCGTTTGCTTTTATATTATTATAAAAACCTGAATTTAAAAAATACACCGCTAGAGCCTTGTTTCTTTCTTTAGTTTTGCTTTTAAAAATTTAATAACATAAATACACTGTACCATTTAACATGTTACTACTTCATTGCAAGTACATTATAATTCTTTGCTTTCAGAATATTTTAAAAACTGAAATAGTGTTTCGTATAAGACTTTATAGAATTTGCTGCCACGGCTATGTGTGTGTGTGTGTGTGTTTTTTTTTCTTTTTTCTTCTTCTTTGCTTTTGTAGTTGCAACGCATAGGAACTTTTGGTTATATACTATTAGTAATATTTTACTATTATTTAGTTTTATATTTCAAGTTAGTTAGATTAGAAAAGATATATGTTGATAGTAAGAATATTTATACTCTAAACTCACTATAGAAAAGTGTCACTAATTATATAATTCTTTTTTGTTTACAGCCCTGCATGAAATTCTTATTAAGCATGATACTTGAAAAGAACAACAACCAGAAGGGTGCTAATGGGCATTACCGAGGGTCTGTCGATCTTAAATCCCAAGCACAAGGGAAATTAGGGAGACTGGAAGAAAACAAGAGTTATCCCAAATCATGGAAATCAACAATCTCATAACATGGGGATTTATTCATAAGATAAATCCAGAAATATAACAATATTTCAAAATACAAATAATTTAAGTAGAACAATGTAATGTATAAAAGCTTAATTATGTTTCCAACTTGCACTCATTTCAAATTTATACTAGAGTGTGAAAAATACAATTTAAATAAAAAGTATAAATACAAACAACTGCCGTCACGGTGGCTCATGCTTACTGCGTGGGCCTGGCATGCTAGCGGTCCCGAGTTCAAATCTCGGGGCTGGCGGGCGTGTCATTTGTGGTGGACAAAGCCGTGGCCTTTGGGGGTTTTTCTCGGGGATCCTCCCGTTTCCCCCTTCATTCATTCCACCAACACTCTCCACTTCAACTTCCTTTCCCCCCTCATTATCATCCCGTTCCCCTTTACTGGTTTTCGGGCCAGCTCCTGCTGCAGACTCTGCTGCAGGCCTCCCCCGTCCTGCCCCGTTGCTTGTGGTCAAGAGTTGCTGGTGGTGTACCATGCCTTTGGGGCTCTCAGAGAGACCCTGGGTTAGTGGCGCATGTCTGGCTGTGCCGCACCTATGGGGCTCTTGTACGAGGGACCCTGGGTACGGTGCACGTGGAGTGGTACCAGGTCCTTGTTGGATGTAGGGGAGCTCCGTGGGGGCTCGTGGTGGAGTCTGTTGACTGGGGGGCCTTAGGGCATGCACATCATTCGTTTCCTAGGGGGTGTACAATGGGCCCGCCTATGTGGCCTCCATACACGAGCCCGTCAGGGCTCAGCCCCTGAACCATACCATACCATACCATATACAAACCATGAAATTTAAGTATGGCCACACCATGCTAATCTTAAGAACACAGTTGACTTCCTAAACATATCCTATAATTCTCTATCATATTCATGAAATCAATTAATTCCTAAACACCTTTTATTAACCTACAAATATCAAAATAGGGGCAGCTAAATTTTAGAACTGCAACTCGAAAATGCCAAAAGGATAGTACCCACTAATGCATAGTCGCATATGCTACAATAAGAAACTCAGGCTAGGAAGGGAAGTAATAACCTAACCAGAAACATTAGAGTTGATCTATATATTTTGTTATATATATATATAATATCCAGAGCACCAAGAAAAAGTAATAAATGTCCAGAACAGACAAAAGGAAAAAACTGGGTAAACCAGATGAAAGCTAGGGGATAAGGTAAATACAGAAACGCAAAAGTCTATGAAAGAATAATTATTTAACCAGAACGAAAAAGGGAAAACCCCAAAATCGAGCAAGGTCCAAAAATAGGGAATACTAAAATGGAGTATAATGAATACAAGATATAGAATGAATAACCAGAAAACGCAAGGGAAAGAAGTAATAATATATATATATCAAAAAACTATAAGAACAGAAGTTACTGATTTAATATAGAAGAATATCGAAATGAAAGGGCAAATATGAGAGACCGCAAAGAAGAAAGCTATAAGAAAAGACCACAAAAATTTATATCTGAATAAATATATATAAAACAAAAACAGCAGAACCTAACCAGGAAATAGCAAGAGATATAGAGAGTTAGAAACAAATTATTTTTAGAAAATATAAAATAAACTAATGGGTAATAGAAGGAATCTTTGAATCTAATATGAACTACCTATAGATTGTATCAAGCAGAATAACAGATGAGATATAATAAGGCAGATTAATTACTTAAACAGGGAGAGTTTATCAGAACAGCGAAGAAAATATTAATCTATATCAAATCTAGATTCTGCATAATCAGACTCCAAAGCTAACAATAATCCAAAATCCAGACAATAATCCAGAATAACAGAGAGGGATTTTTAACAGAAAAGATGAGAACTGATAATTAAGCAATTCTTAAACAAATTAAATATAGCAGGGGGAAAATGGAATACTCAGTGCATACCAAATCTGGTATAAAAGCACCACAATAGAAAAAGGGAGAAATTTTCTATAAATTTCTAAATATGTATATTATAGATCAAATATCTATAGATATCATAAGAAAATTTTCCTCAAAGGAACCATATTAATGAATATACCAGGCATGGTAAATATGAAGAGTTTAGTTTGCCAATTCAAAATGCACATAACCTGCCTAACAGATATAACTGGTCATGGAACATCTCACTCTGTGCATGACATTACATTAAATACGACTATATTGTTCAGTACCACTATAATAGCCGCTAGCTGAAACATTACAGTAGCAGGATTAACCATACAAGCTTGCCACTAGAATATCGATTTTTGTTTTCACAGAAAATCCAAATCTAATATGAATACAGGGGTGCCCACAGGGGGGGGGGGGTTAAGACGCAGACTGCGTCATTAAAATCTCTGGGGGGGGGGGGCAAAATATTATCGTTTTATGAATTTTCTGGGGGGGGGGTTGAAAATTGTTGCAAAATTAGCGTTTTGTATGTTAAAAATAAAAACGGTCAAGTTTTATAACTTCAAAAAGTTTCTTCTAACAGTGGATTAGGAAAGGGGGGCCCATGGGGTTTGGACCACCAAAAGTCAAAACCTAAAATTCTATATTTGTATTTTTAAAAATATTTATTTAATTAAACAAGATTTGTTGGTGTGTCAAATATGATATAGCAGTTATTTTCTTTTCATAACATAATGAGTAGGCTTATTATATCCACTGTTCCATGTGTTATTCAACTTTTCTTATAAATAGTAATAAGTATTTTAACTTAAGTAACAATTTCTTGTTTAAGTTGCCATGTCTTAGAGTACAGTAAACAAAATTGCTAACTAGTTTTTCAGTGCTAAAATAGCATAAAATGTGATTTTCATTAGTTCAACATTTAAAAATTTCCCGGGGGTGGACACCTGACTTAGGTAACATTTTCTTGTTTACATTGGCACGTCTTAGAGTACGGTAAATAAATTTCCAAACTAGATTTTGTGTGCTAAAATAGCGTAAAATGTTATTTTCATTAGTTCAATATTTAAAAATTTCCCAGGGGTGGAGGCCCCACTTAGGTAATGATTTCTTATTTACATTGGCATGTCTTAGAGTATGGTAAACAAATTTCCTAACTAGTTTTTTAGTGCTAAAATAGATTAAAATGTGATTTTCGCTAGTTCAATATTTAAAAATTTCCCGGGGTGGACACCCGACTTAGGTAACAATTTCTTGTTTACATTGGCATGTCTTAGGGTATGATAAACAAATTTCCTAACTAGTTTTTGAGTGCCAAAATAGCGTAAAATGTTATTTTCATTAGTTCAATATTTAAAAATTTTCCGGGGGTGGCCCCCTACTTAGGTAATGATTTCTTATTTACATTGGCATGTCTTAAAGTATGGTAAACAAATTTCCGAACTAGTTTTTCTGTGCTAAAATAGCGTAAAATGTGATTTTCATTAGTTCAATATTTAAAAATTTTCTGTGGATGGACCCCCGACCCCCTTTTTGGGGAGTAATCCAAACCCCCCGACACTTTCGACCCTCCCCGCAATTATTTTCTGGCTACTTATTTTGTTGCACTTATTATATTATTAATATAATGTTACAAAGTGGCCCAAGAAGTTAAAGCAACAAAAAAATAAATTAATTAAAAAAATAACCCCCCACCCTAGAAAATATCATATGGGCGCCCTTGTCGATAGCCAATCAGGTTGGGGGGTGAGCAATGAAGTTTGGGGGGTGAGCAATGAAGTTGGGGGGGGGGGAGTCATGAAGCTTGAGGGGGGTGGGCACCCCTGATGAATAACAAGTATAGTGACGTGTTAGCAATCTAAATATGCAAAAGGGCCGAATGAAACTCACTAGTTTAAAGGCAGATATTAAATTCAAAAAAGGTTAAATAGAATAAATGCAATTGGCTGTAACTTATGTAACAGATTGAAAAAGAATAATTAGAACAGTACAGGGCGTTTCTTATTATCTAGCCCTAAAGAGCAACGTCCATCAAACCCTAAATGCAAATATAAGGTATCTGACTTCAGAAAATCTAAAGTTAATAATTCATAAACAACTATAAATTTTCAAAACATGAAAATAGCATAGCATAAGATTAATTACCATTTAAAGTTTATACCAAATCTAGAGAATAAAGAAATAATATTCATAGAATAGCAAGGGGGCGTCTTATAATCTGGCCATGAGAGCAGCGGCCATTGAACTATGATTCCATGGTACTGAAATATTATCAAGGGACATCTTCGTACATATATAATCCATGTAATATACTTGTAATCTAATAATTGATTTATTCTTATGAATTCCTATATAAAAACTGCCCGAGAAAATACCCACAGGCGATCCAGAAAGCCATAACTTCATTAACTGTGACAGAAACACGAGATCATGACATGGCGTCATAAATATGCAGAATGGATAGCTTCTACATTCATACCTAATGCAAAAATGGAGGAGCAATGTCTAGTTGGAGAAATGCAAAACTTCCCTAACATCTATCTTTCTTTTTTATAAGTAATGCCTTCATTGGGCTAATTCTACCTCACGAAAATATTACGTTATCTTTCTCTATCAGAGACTGATTCTACTTATAGAATTTAAGTGCAATTATGGAATAGCTATATTTTATGTGCATAAGGCACCATACTAACAGTTACAGAAACATATTGTACAGAAAGCTCGCCACTCACGTTAACAGAAGAGAGGACCCAGGAGACGTCTCAGCCACACAAGTATTCACCACGGAGGTCCCAACGATTCATTCTACGATCCATATTGTACTTAAAATACAATAACTCAACCCCGGTAGCAAAAAACTCGGATGTTCACAATCACCAAACTAGAGGTGCTAATAACCTGGCTATCACCAGGCATAGACTTAAGCTTTTTTAAAAAAAACCAAGCTACATCGGCACTAAATTTTTCAATAAACTCCCGCCATACATGAGAAATACTGAACCAAAGAAAAAATTCAAACAATTACTTGTAAGCTTCCTCATAAGTAAAGCATACTATGATGTCGAGGAATTCTTGGAGGATGATTTATCTTTATGTATGTATGTATGATGTAGTTGTATATTATGTAACATTTATTATGCATATCTTTGTATTGTGAATATTGAGTTTTTTATAGAGTGCTTGTTATGAATGCAAGGGTGCAAATGCAGATGTTCATAAACATGTATTTTGTACTATGTTATGATGAACAAATCTAAATAAAAAAAATAAAAAATAAATAAATACTCAAAGGCTGAACTGAGCCTAGTCCCCCAACTCTCCACGCGAGCGGCGCCACTTGTACTGACTATGTGATCCAAAATACAGCAAGAAGGACAGAAGATGGGAGTAGCCGCGGCAGTTTTAAACCGTTACATAGTATTTTAAAAACATAAATACAGTTTACCATATAATATTTTAAAAATTCACACCACAGCACAGTGGTCCAAAACGCGAATCTAGCAGGACAAAATTATATTATGTTTTAAAACTATATAGACCAGTCAGTAGAGAATCGAAACAGGGGTGTATGTTGCAAAAGGTGGGGTAGAAGATTTTATTTTTTTAACTTGTATATATGGATACAAAGATGTAAAAAAACAAAAATGCTAACATGGGCGACCTCGGAGAAAACTTTTGGCGGCAAAATAACCTCGAAATTTTAGGACTATTTTTGGTTTTATGCCTATAACTCCTAAACGGTGTATCCTACCAAAAAAGTTATGATATAACTAAGTAAAGAGCATTAAATTCTGCGTTGAAGGGGTACCATAACGTAATAATTCGGTCAGGTAGTGTGGTCAAAAACCACGGTCAAAGAACGACGATTTTTTCCAACTTTGCCAAAAACTGAGATATAGTTCTATATATTAGTCTGCAGCTTGGAAATGAGTACTCTGAGAGAAAAACTCGTGACATAAAAGTTGTAGAGCATCAAATTCTGCGTCCACTAAGTACCAAAATTGTCAGTTTCGGTGAAATACACCTCTCGAAATTGGCGACCTCGAGAAAACTTTTGACGGCAAAAAAACCTCGAAATTTTAGGACTATTTTTGGCTTTACGCATATAACTCCTAAACGGTGCATCCTACCGAAAAAATTATTACATAACTGATTAAAGAAAATTAAATTCTGCGTCGAAGGAGTACCATAACTTAAAAATTCGGTTAGGTAGTATGGTCAAAACCACGGTCAAAGAACGACGATTTTGTTCAACTTTGCCAAAAACTGAGATATAGTACTATATATGAGTCTGCAGCTTGGAAATGAGTACTCTGAGAGAAAAACTCATGAAGTAAAAGTTGTAGAGCATCAAATTCTGCGTCCACGGAATATCAAAATTGTCAGTTTCGGTGAAGTACAACTCTCGAAATTGGCTATCTCCCGGTGTATGGTAATTGGCATAAGAATCCCATGAAGGTACCTGTGAGTTCCAACTCTAGCCAACCAAACCGAAAGTATCTTTCTATCACATTTCTTAATAATAATAGTAGTAATAATAATAATATTAATATTTAACAATAATTTAAGTATAATTATATTTAGTGTATGTCTAGTGTATAGTGTCTACGCAGCATTCATCCTGCTTCCCTCCAATGCTGCAGAAGAGTGACACTATTTCGCAGTATTGGATGGAGGCTATCTGCTTCATAAACTTGTTTGGCCACCCAACGCCTCCTTCGACACCATCGCCATTTTTAAAAAAATATACTATGGGTCCACGAAAGTTGCCATTGTGTTCGACAGGTAGGCCTACCCTGCTCAGAGTGGCACCAAAAGATCTGAGTTATTGCTTCGGATGAAGATTCGCTATTCCCCCGAAGTAATTTTTGATGTAAATACAATTAACCAAGTCGCTCAGGAAAAGTTTTTGGTCAATGAGTTAATAAAATTCTTCTCATTGAAGTCCTGAAAAGTCACTTCGAAGATTGTGACATTAAAGTCAATCAGGCCCACGCTGACTTGCTCATTTCCAAGGCTAAGGAGCATGAAAATGCCACAATAATTGGAGAGGACATAGTCCTTCTTGTGCTTATGATAGGGCTTGGCCAGCCATGCATCAACTTGGTCTTTCTGAAGCTGCTGATGTGCAATATTTGAGAACATCTTTCAATTTCGACCAATCCATATCCAGCCACATCCTTTTCATCCACGCGTTTAGTGGATGTGATACGACATCTGCTATTTTTGGTCAAGGAAAGATCTAGCTGAGCAGCATGGTCACCTATTCGAAAGAACTTCAGGACATCTCCCGATGCTTCGTCGACCCATTCACCAGCCATGATTAGACTGATGAGGCTGGTGATCTCTTCTACACCGGAGACCCCACCAAAGTAGCTCTGGACGAATTGCGCCAATCCACGTTCACACGAGCAGTGGCCAAGGGAAAAGTGGACCTCGCAAGACTACCACCTAATTATGATGCTACACGCCACCATTCATATCGGTGTTTCCATTAAATACAGACATGATTGGGTAAAACAAGAAGCCTTGAAGAAAGAGGATGGGTGCGTAGTATTGCGGGTCTAGTGCCACTAAAAACCACCAGATACGTGACTCCCTTGTCTCTACTCAAGACAGTGTCATGCCCTTGCAAGATAGCGTGTAGTAGAGCCTGCTCTTGCCGTAAGGCTGGTCTGAAGTGCTCTTCCATATGCAAGCACTACTGAGATCAACAATGTGACAACACTTTATCCACCGGTAGTTGACGATGATGACAACAAAGATCACTTCAACCAGCTATTGGAGCCCTAGGAACAACCAGAGGAGAATAATGAGAGCTTCCTACCACTTCCACAGTTGCTAATAGAGGAACTGGGCTCCTTGGTTTATTAAGTGCCAGTATGGTACTTTATGAGATTGTGTGGTGGACGAAAAAATGTCTGTCCGTCTGTCTGTCCGTCTGTCCGTCTGTCCGTGTGTCTGTACGCACCATAACTCAAATACGCTTTTTCGGATTTTCATGAAACTTGGAAAACACATTTATAATGTCCATGGGAAGAACCCTATTGATATTGAACCAAATCGGTTCACCGGTACCGGAGTAATGCCCAATTTAGTGCCTATTTTAATAGATTATGGCGATAGAAAGGCGCCATCGCTCAAATACGCTGTATCGGATTTCCATGAAACTTGGTATACCAATTTATGACGTCCATGAGAAGTGCCCTATTGAATTTGAACCTAATCTGTTGACCGGTACCGGAGTAAAACCCAATTTAGTGTATATTTTAAAGACGCGGTAACTCAAACACGCTTTACCGGATTTTTATGAAACTTTGTATACACATTTATAATGTCCATGGGAAGACGTCTATTCATAATGGATAAAATCGGTTTACCTGTTTCGGAGTAATGCTCAATTTAGTGCCTATTTTATGGTAATATACGTATTCGAAAGAATTTATTAAAAAAAATGAAAATCAGTTATCTTGACAACATAGCCTATTGTTTTACTGTTATCTTATAAGGCCTTGGAAATTAAAATACAGGTAGCTATGACAAAAAACATATTGATTTACATGCGCTTATCCAACTAGACCGTTAAAATGACCCAGGTGGCCGAGATGGTAGACCTTTGTTCTTCCGTAAGCCCTGCTTAATGAATAAATCTGGAGCTTAACTTGGAAATCAATTTAAAAAAAAAAACATATTCTGCATATCATAATTGCACTCATAACTGATTAAACAAAAACATACTGGCACTTTGTTACATCAGTTTACCTGATTTTATTTATATTATACACATTTTTAAACATATATTTATTGACTAATGGTTTTCCAGGTAGGCCTACTTAGAATGGCTTTATTTGGCGACAGGTTTCGAGCTTAGCCAGGCTACCCTTGATCAGGCTTATTACCACATCATTTCTATTATTAACAGTTTTTTTTATAGATTTACATTGTGGTAAATTAATAAAATACCGGTATAGTGTATAATCATTATGTGTTTTTAAATTACATTCATGTTTTCTTATTTACTCATGTGTTTTCATATTTGTTTTCTCCTTATTCACATTTCAAAATGATTATTTGATGATACTAAAGCAAGAATAACTCTGTAGGATATACACCCGTACTGTTGAAGCGTTCTAACTCATGGCTACCTTCATATGCCAATTGCCGGACACCGGGAGATTGCCAATTTCGAGAGGTGTACTTGACCGAAACTAAAAATGTTGGTACTCAGTAGACGCAGAATTTGATGCTCTACAGCAGTGGTCTCCATCTCGCTGTATTTTGAGCGCGAGCAAGCTGGCTTGCACCGTGCGACTCCTGAGCACCACGTTACGTCAGTCTGAGACAGGGTTCCGTCGGCAGAGGTGGATCGTCTCTTTCGCAGCTTCCAAGCATTATGTTGGGTGTAGAACGTAATCCAATACGTAGGCCATCGTCCCCTACATTTATGTCTGCATGGGAAGAGAGTTTCTTATTTATAGAAAGTGGGGAATGGCGAAGTGTTTAGTTTGTGCCAAAGTTCTGCATGCAAAAAGAAAGTTTAACTTGCAGCGACATTATTCATACCATGCGAGTGAATATGACAGTTACCAGGGAGAAGGACGTGTGTCGTTAATACAGAGACTTAAGGAAAAGCTAATGGAAAACAATGAAGACCAGGATGAGTGAGTCGGCTGTTCGCCTCAGTTTTAAAATCTGCTTCCAAATAGCAAGAAAACTAAGATCTTTTACGGATGGTGAATTTATAAAAGAGTGTATGACCCTAGCAGCTAAGGAACTGTGTCCACAACTAGTGCAGGAATTTGAAGCCGTAAGTTTGTCAACTTCCACCGTGGTTCGACGTGTGCAAGATCTAGCAGACGATGTTCAACTGCAACTTCTCAATTTAACTAAAACATTCATATATTATTCCTTGGCTATTGATGAAAGTACAGATATTTCGGACACAGACCAATTAGCAGTATTTATACGGGGTGTAGATTCCGATCTTCAGATTAAGGAAGAACTGTTAGATCTTGTTGCAATTAAGGATACTACAAGAGGAGTAGATATTTTTGAGTGTCTTGAAGAGACTGTAGAAAATTTTGCTCTTCCTTGGGATAAAATGGTATCGCTGTGTACTGACGGTGCTCCAAATATGGTAGGGACTAAATCTGGTGTAGTAGGACTTTTGAAAGAAAAATTGAAGGAGTTGAACATAGATAACGAAATTACACCTATTCAATGTATTGTTCATCAGCAGAGCCTGTGTGCCAAAAGCATTAAAATGAAAAACGTGATGGATGTTGTAATCAAAACAACAAATGCCATTAGATCGAAAGGACTCATTCATCGTCAGTTTCAAAGCTTCCTCGAAGAGTGCAACAGCGAGTATGGTACTTTGCCATATTATTGTGAAGTGCGATGGCTAAGTCGTGGGAAGTTACTCGATCGATTCTTCGAACTTCGCAGTGAAATATCATCATTTATGGAGAAAAAGGGATCACCAGTCCAGGAATTAAATGATGAGAAGTGGATTTCTGATTTGGCATTCCTGGCAGATTTGACAGGACACCTTAATGTACTGAATGCATCGCTACAAGGAAAAACTCAAATCGTCACAGATTTATATGACAGTGTACGAGCATTTAAAATGATACTGTCATTATGGGAAAAGCAGTTTAATTGTAAAAACCTGACACATTTCCCAAAGCTCTCAACAATCCAGCAATATGTTCAGGTCGAGGACTTACGAGAGTATGCTACAATACTAAGGAAATTGAATCAAGAATTCGAGAAAAGGTTTCAAGATGTGGCACAGTTAGAGTCAAGTTTCCAGATATTTGCCGAGCCTTATTCTACAGATGTTGATAGTGTTCCATCTGAACTGCAGCTTGAGCTTATCGACCTGCAATGCAATCGTGAGCTTAGAAATAAATACCAATATAGAAGAAGTTTGAATGACTTTTATTCGGATTTTCCCCGAACTAAATTCCCGCGCCTGCATCGACATGCTGCTAGGATTTTGTCTATGTTCGGATCTACATACATATGTGAACAGTTTTTTTCATTGATGAAAGTAAACAAAACCCGCAGCAGAAGTCAATTGTCAGATGAAAACTTGAAATGTGAACTTAGACTGGCCGCTGCACAAACATTGGTTCCAGATGTTGAAAAACTAGTGCGTCAAAAGAGACAACAAAAATCAAGAAGACTAGATTCCACTACTGAGTGATTTTGTAGTGTGAAATGCTGTATTTGAGTTTTTCTTAAATACTGCTGTATTAGGCTACGTTGGGATTATATGGGTAGTTTCTCTGAATTTTGTTTCAAATAAAACTTTAGTATTAATATTTATGTTCAATAATGTAGATGTGGAAGAGTGTCATTTAAAGGAATGAGTCTAGATTTTGTTTTCATTTCACAGAACTTGTGTCATTACAATTTAATTATTATAGAATTGAATAAAGTCAGGAACTTTTCAACTATGTTCGTAGGCTAACTACTGAATTAATTTGTGTGTATTATTTTCCTAAGAATATATTTTACATTATTTGCATTGTTACAAACATCAAGACTTCACGAATGTTCTGTGTAGAAAACATAAGTAAATGACAATGAAATAATAATGAAAAAAAAATTCTTAACAACAATCATCTTTTGATATTCCAATATGATTTCTGAAATCCGCATTTCAAAAGCCTACGAGCATGCCGCCACTGAACTCAAGAGAGGGAGTATACCACGCGGTGCGTGCACAGTAAATGATTCTAGCGAGCAATGAGTAAGCTTGCACTGACTGCTGTGCTCAATGTGCAACGAGTTGGTGGCCGCTGCTCTACAGCTTTTATTTCATGAGTTTTTCTCTCAGAGTACTCATTTCCAAACTGCAGGCTCATATATAGTACTATATCTCAGTTTTTGGCAAAGTTGGACAAAATCGTCGTTCTTTGACCGTGGTTTTCGACCATACTACTTGACCGAATTATTACGTTGTGATCTCAATCGACGCAGAATTTAATGTTCTTTAATTAGTTACATCGTAACCTTTTCGCTAGGATGCACCGTTTAGGTGTTAGAGGCATTAAACCAAAAAAAGTCCTAGAATTTCGAGGTTTTTTTGCCGCCAAAAGTTTTCCCGAGGTCGCCCGTGTTAGCATTTTTGTTTTTTTACATGCTTGTGTCCATATATATAAGTTAAAAAAATAAAAGCTTCTACCCCACCTTTGCATCATACAATACCTCTACTGACTGGCCTAATACCCTTACATGTAATATACACATACAATGCTAAGAAACGCACTTAAACATATAAATTTGCTGTATAAATATATTAATAAACATTTATACCTATATATACATGCACACATTTAGGTTTATATAAATACATGAAACACACATTCATACAAGCATACAAGTCTTCGTCATCATTATTTTATTTTTTATTTTGTACGTCTGGAGAATCTAACGGGACAGAAGTAATTGCATCTTGAATATACACATACACAGAACACAGAATGTACCACATTTGTACATGGGCAATTCCACAGAAATGTCAACCAGAGCAGTAAATTTTAAAACAAAGTAAAAGCTGCAATATTATACATAGAATTAATCAGCAAAACCTGCTCTTTCAGGTTATGCACTTTATACTGTCCCCCCAAAATATTTACCTTTCCAAAAATTGCCCTAAAGAGAGATTAAAAAAAGTTCACTGATACACCGTGCAGTTTTGTAAAAGTTCCCAACATGGCTGAGCTTTCATTCATTTGCTTTCTGGAGTTGTAAATGGGTTAATTTCACATACAATATGTAATCTTTAAGATTTTATTTTTAAATTTTAAAAATTATTAATTTAAATGTATTAAAAAACTAAATTTTTGAGTGCTCCAAAATAATGTCGGTCCGTTACTTAAAATTAGAAAAAAGTTTTTCTGCTTTAAACCTAACACTCTAATGAATGATATGCATAGCATTTTTCTTCTTATACTAGGTGCCTTTCAAGCCCATGAAGTAATAATTATTTGAAAAGTCATAGTTATTTTATTATTTACAAAATTAATTTAGTCAGTTCGTTACCTTTTGAGTAGAGAAATGTGTCTAGGGCTAATACTTGCCTAGAATGTCTACATATGAAAGTAATTGCAAATTGCAAATTACATTACATATTACCCATATATAATCTTTGTTTATTATTATTATTATTATTATTATTATTATTATTATTATTATTTTAATTTTATTATTTTTGTTTCATGTAATATTTCACAGAAATATACATTCTGGGATTAACAGCTTTCATGGGACACATTATTCCACAACTCCTAGAAACTGACCAACTATCCTGCATGTAGAGAGAATTGCTGATTTTTGCATCTGGATAAAGGTGTTCGTCGACAAACCAAGTTGCTCTAGGTTCCTGAGTAGCTCATGAGGAACAACTCCTATAGCAGATGGGCCATTCCATTTGTGATGGAATTACAAAGTGCGTGTCTTTTTTGCCATAGTCCTTACAGATACATTGAGCTATGTTTAGGAGAGAAAGTGATTCTTTGTATGTTGATAGGTGATGTATGGACGCTTTTAGGAGTATATAAGTTTATTGGATTTAAACAACTTTTAGAAGGGAAAAAATGTTTTTAATATTTGTGACGGAATTACAAAATGTCAACCACGTACAAACCAAAGCATGAAACCTTCTGAAACTCTGTGAACTCTAAGGATTGAGGAACTTTATTTACACATCATTCTAAACTAGAAGAGCTGTAGTTTATGTGATTAAATTCTAAACTAGTTACATCTTTTTATTTAGATACCATTAATGAATGAATGAGTGTGACGGAATTACGTGACGGAATTTCAAATTTTCCTCTGAAATTAAAATTTATCTAATTGAACTGTACTCATACCAGTCATTAAGATTGTAGACTGTCTATATCTAATTAACACTTAAATGAGTTTTTAATGTTATTAAACAAAATAAAATAGGAACAGGTTGCGTATATATGTAAAGAATACTTAATCATATAATTATTTTCAGTATCTGGCTTGTTTAACATTATTCACCCATGGCACTTTGGTGAAAACATGACTACGACACCCTCTTACTTGAAATACTGGTTGTTCAGGTAATTTCTGCAGGTCACGCATATGGCACTATGGCCCTGGGGTCGACTCAGCCTCTAACAGAAATGAGTATCAGGAGCAATCCTGGGGGTAAAGGCAGCCAGTGCATAAGGCTGACAACTTAACACCTTCATGTGCTGATTATCTAAAAATCTGGGAGCCTCACATCCTGGAACCATCTGAGCCTTAAATGGCCTTTAATAGGGAACATTTCACTTTTTTTACTTTTTTACTTGCATGTAGCCAACATCTATTTTCGTTTCCATGAAATACAAAGCTAATTCCTTTATCATCTTGCTGCCTCAAATTAAGAACTTCAAACATATCATTGTGTGGATCTGTGGAGGTTATTTGAATTACAAAAAACATGTTTGCTTTTACCCAGCATAAGTGGCATACACAAAATCACAATTATATATACCTGGCCTTCATTGGAATGATCTTCCTGTTTATCACTTACGCTTATGAAATAATATATATCGCAATATTCTGAGGATTTGTACAGTTTGGTAGAAATTTTGTACAGATCAATTACTTTAACATGATGAATGTCTCTGGAATGTGAAACATCTTTGACATTGTTCCATCTTTCATAACATTTGCAAACTGCAAAATAAAGAAAATCCACACTTATTTCGGTATGCATTTCACAGACTAAGGCATTTGCTTCTTTGAGAGTCATCAACATGTACCTTTTTTGGACTTCAATCTTTCCAGATTCTCTTTTATGTATAGGCGTATATATATATATATGTGTATAAAATCTTTACTTCCTGGGCACATCCAACTTATATGATCAAGACTGAAAAAGGCTTGTACAGTGTGACAACCTACTGATTGAGGTTTTCAGTTTTGTCTGAAATTGGAGTTAAATCCTTGACCACAGATGAGCGCTTTCGTGGACTTGCGTGGAGAGCATTCAGAACCTTTTTCACAGCATTTCCAAAGGATTGTTTTCATTTGTATGGAGAATGTGGTGAAGCAGAATGGCCACTAGTTAAGGGAACTTCTACAGTATTTCTACATTCTTCTTTTTTCTTAGATCTCAATTTCTGTACTGCTACGAAATTAGTCATCTTATTATTATTTTATTTGCTTTCTTGATTACAAGATTGCCTAAATGACAAAGCTTACTGTGCATCTATTAACAATGAAGTATAACACACCCAACAGTTTGAGAAAAATTCAACTTAAAGTTAGAAGTTACCAGATATTACGAATTCAATAATTGTATCATAATTGAAGTAGATAATGCATAACTTTTAAAAAAAAAATCAATTATACAAGTGATGGCGCAATAATGAGACAGATCCCTTCAGTGCCAGTTTCGAAACTTGTAGAATGGTGGAATTAGGAATCCCTAGTCTCTTGCACACAGTCACGAAAAAAGATGGAATGCTGCCCCGTGCTCCAATCAGAAGACCGATGACTTCTATTTTTTTAAGTTTGTATTTGGCCATATAATACGGTGTTGTAGGCTGATATATGGCTTGCTTCTCTTCATGAACCTCCTGAGGCTGATTGAAATGAGATTCCATTCTTATTGTCGGGTCGAGGATGTAAGCAGCAGCAGAGTTCTCTTTGTAGGCAATAATGTCAATACGTCGAACACTTCCTTTCTCTGCTAAACCAAGAACTTCTTCATGGACTACATAGCCAACTTGCTGGAGACCGTTTGCAATGACAGTCCTGATGGAGTGGTGTCTCGCATTGCGAAGTGCATTACCATGGTGACAAGAACCAAGAACATGAGCTAATGTCTCGATCTCGTTGTGACAGTGTCGACAACGGTTATTATCTAGGCTCCTACCAGGAATGGCACGCACTGCTGTTACATTGCCAACCATCTTAATTGCATCTCTCCACTCCGAACAAGTTAAGCTTTCGTGGTGGTAAATCCATCTGTTAGCTGGAGTATACTCTTTAAACAAGATAACGCCCTTACCTTTCTGAGGGAGCTGGCACCATAGGTCAAATTCTGTGTTTCTCAATGAATCTCTAACCTTTCTTGCATCCAAGAAGTTTTCTTTTGTATTTATTAGAGAAGTTTCCATTTTAATGCTTAGTCGATCTAGGCAAGAAAGGCCTTCTTCTTTCAGTTTCCTGGTGTTCAGGATGAAAGAGTTTTGCGATTTATTTAATAACCGTAAGCCATTAATCTGTTGTAGTGGTGCCTCCCATTGTGTTCTGAATAATCCAAGTCCTTTGAATTTCCTAAAGGAATACATCATATGATCTGGAGTGTCCGTAGGCAACTGTAATATTTCTTTTACAGCTCCTTTAATCATCTTATCGAGGTCAGCAAGAAATCTATGAGGTATTTTATTGAGTGGAATGGTTTGGAATGTATAAATTAGAGATGGGCATATTGCTGTATTTATAATACAAAACTTCTGATCAGGGTGTAAAAGTGGCGAGGATGTTAACAGATCAAGTTTTGTTCGAAGGTTTTGTACTATCTCTAGTTGGTTCAATATGGGTTCATCTGAAAAGTTTACACCCAAGTAAGGCACATAATCTTTAGATGACAAGCAAGTAATTTTAATATCATCAGAGATATTTAGGTGGCCACTCTTTAGTTTCCCGTTTGATATGTTGATAGCAACCGACTTTCCATGGTTGATGTTTAATCCAATCTGTAGGAAGTGCTGAACAGTCATTTTTGTCAATTCTACTGCTGACAATTCATCTTTAGCTATAATAGCGGTGTCGTCTGCAAATCCAAGAACTGTGAGGGGTTGTAATCCGGGAACTAGATTGAAACCATATTCTTTGGCAATTGCCTCTTCGGTAAGTTCGTTTAAAATATGGTCTGTGGCCAAGTTGTAAAGGGCAGGGGATAATGGAGATCCCTGCATAACACCCTTCCTTATTTTAATTGGTTTAGTCTTCTTGTGGTTGACTTCGATTTTTGTTTCATTATTAGCATGGAGGTTTAAAATTAGGCTTGCTAATTTCCTGGGGATAGACGAAGACTCTAGCGTGTTTTTTAAGTGTAGGTGCCCAATATTGTCAAAAGCTTTCTGAATATCAAGAAAGACTATGGTTGCATTTCCGTTCTGTAATTTAGATGTTGTAAGGACAGACTGAAGTAGAGAAGTGTTAATTAAAGTCCCAGGTGATTTGGTGAAACCTCTCTGGTGTTCATTGAAGTGGACAAATTGTCTGAGCTGGCGATCTAGAACCCGTTCGATGACCCTTCTTATTTCAGAACATATGGTTATAGGTCTATAGTTTTTTATATTGCTCACATCTCCTTTTTTATAAATCAGTATTGTCCGAGCTTGTTGGAGGCAAGGTGGTACCTCTCCTGTGTCAAGCATTCTTGTAGCTATGAGAGCCATAATATCAGTTGCTGTGTCATCTTTAAGAACTCTCATTAAGACATGGTCTGGTCCGGGGGCAGTATCAATTGCCATAGAAGTCATTGCTCTGATGATTTCATCTTTCGACACTGTAGTTGAATAAATATCGTCAAGTTCTATTCTTTCTGCTTCATTGAGCTCTGATTGGTATTGAGGCCTAAGACAGTCATTTGGTACCGAGAAAAGTGAAGAAAATTCTTCGTATACCTTCTCTTCATTTATTTTGCATTGTGGTTTATCTATCTCTGTAACTGATCTAATTGCTTTATGCCTTTGGTTATAATAGTTGTATTGCGTGAGCTGATAGAGATATTTGTTTCTTATTTTCTCCCTGTCCCGCACTGTGGCTCTCTGGGGATTCGAATTTTGGGAATATTTCCTTTGCGTGTTTATGATTTTCTTATTTTTCCGCATAGCATAGTATTTACTGGCTGGATGTTTTGGGCCTGGCAGCAGTACAATCGAACTTGCAAGAAACTCTGCAAATTGTGATGTTAAATTATATAATTCATTTTCATTCTGGCAATTTTTGAACTGTAAATGCCATGTACGGAGCTCCTTTTTGAAGGGAGCCATTAGATCCAATGAGTGTTGCCTCTCTCCAAATGTAACTGCTGCTTCATTGCTGTTATTACAGATACCTGTTGCAGATGTGTTATTCCAAGGGGTTTGTTTAGAATGAGCCTGTCTTTCGACCAAACGGCCTCTGTGCACTTCAGGATGAGACCGGCTTATATGTATTGCTACTCCTCTGTGGCTTGCGCAATATTTTCCACAATGTGGACATGGGGTTTCACTGATATTGGTGAATTGGTTCGTCACAGTTTCTGTGCTAGTGGTAGAATTAGAACTCAAATCATTTGGAGGGGTATTTGACATGTCTATAGAATTAACATAATCATGGGAAGATAAACTATGACTCCTGGCTGTATGCAGGTTGATTCCCGTTTAGTAAATATAATATGTTCACATGTACAAATAATATTGTAAAAGTTTGTTTTCCTGGCCTAGTAACCAGTAAACAACCAGACACAAATTGGCAATATTTCTTTCTTGAATATTTTGCAAACTATCGTACAAAATGTTCTGCGAATATTGTCACATAGATACAACAAATTCCTCTTTCTTCCATAAATTAAAATATACATCCAAACACCATGCCACTGTTAAAAAACACACTTCATATCCCTGTCTTCAGACACAACTGCTAGACATGACCATGGCCTTCTGTGTTTTTGAGTTGAAGGTGGTTCATAGATACTTTTTTAATTGCTTTCTGCTCTCTGTTTTTCTTTATAATTTCTTCATGTAATCCTGCATTCTTTTTTCTTTTCCGGAACTCAGGCTGGCGTTCTGCTGCTGTTTTACCCATTACAGTCACTGAAGAAATTGATACTCAAAATAATCCAATAAAATATTACAGATAATTTTCTGTACCTAATAAAGTTCCAGTATGCTTGTTATTCTTATTTTGGTATTACATACCATTTTTTAAACTTACACTACCTAAGTTCATGTTAAGTGCTGTTTATTAGTAAGAGGCTCAGTGTGTGAAACAGGTTATGTAATTCCGTCACGACCCTAAATGTTGATTTAAATATAATCCTGTGAAACAAATGATATGGTCTAGTTGTAAAGCAGGCAAAACTAGCTTTGCATACAAATTTTCTCCCACCTACTGCCATTACTTTAATAGTAACAGTGAAAAAGTCCGTTTTTGTGACGGAATTACATGCCTAATGCACAGAAACTTCCAGTATTTATTAAAACATATAAAATATTTTTAAAATACATGTATAAGTGCATTTAAAGAATCTTAATGAATACCAGATACTAATTCTATGATTGATTGTTAAGTTTTTTACCTTTATTTGAAACAAAATTATCAATGACAATGGTGGAGAAATTCAGTCATGTACTTTGTGTAAAAGAGGTTCTTCTTCCAGGACTCCCTAACTGCACTAAATAAAATATATCTTCAAAAAACAAAATATTCCTGTGAAATATAATCCTTCCCCTATGTAAATATGGTTTTACTTTCTAATTACATTCATTTTTAGAAATCCGTGTCCTGGTTGACTTTTTTCTGGAATGGCCCAGATATTATAAGAGGGATTTTTGAATTGAATTGTTTTATTCGTCCAATATATCATTACATGATATGGGACACGTCATACAATAATAATCATACAATAATAATACAATAATACAATAATAATAATCATAGAATAATTTAACTTAATTAATATAATAAATACATAAACAATTTACCCATCTATTAACACAAATATTCATCTACAGAATAGTACGATTCATTACATAGGAAAGCAGATAATTGAGTCTTGAATTTGGTAAAATTTTCAATTTCTTTAATTTTGGTAGGTAATTTATTGAAAAGTTGTATTCCATTATGTGTGAGAGAATTTTCAAATAATTTTGTATTGTGACTGATTAAGGCTAAATTCGATTTTCCTCTTGTATTATGAGAATGTATTGCTGAATTTGTTGTGAATTTATTAATGAACGATTTTACGTGCAAAATAACATAGAACATGTACATACATGGTAACGTCATAATGCTTAACTTTTTGAAATATTGTTTACAGCTTTCGAATCTTGGAATATTACAGATTATTCGTACTACTCTTTTTTGTACCCTGAAAACTCTATTGGAAATCTTCATTCCCCCCCAAAACATTATACCCTGTTTTAATAGGCAATGAAAATAAGCAAAATACGCTGTTCTAATAATATTCATATGAACCGAATTCTTTAACGTTTTAAAGGCAAAGCAAAGTTTACTAAGTTGTTTCGTCAAGTTTTCTACATGGACTTTCCAATTTAAATTTTCATCAATCCATACACCTAAAAATTTTGTGTGATGTTTGTAAGAAATCTTCGTATCAGTTAAAATAAAATCAGGGAAAATTAAACTTTTGTTTACTTTATGATGGAAACCAATTGAAACTGTTTTATCGATATTTATAATAAGACCATTTTCATGAAACCAGGGTATGAATCTCTCTTTTAATTTCTCTAGATTTAGATTTACTTCATTTATATCCCTTCCTGAAATTAAAAGATTTGTATCATCAGCAAACATTGTTAATTTGATATCATTACAATTTTCGATAGTTTTATCTAAATCATTTATATATATTAAGAATAAAAGAGGTCCCAATATGGAGCCCTGTGGGACACCACAATGAACATCTTTTACTTGAGAATATATGGGTTTTGATTCCTTCTTTGTTGTGTCCACGTCATTCCATTCAACTATCTGCTTTCTATTTTTGAGATAAGATTCAAACCATTTATTTGCAATTCCCCTGATACCACAAGAATTTAATTTTGATAACAAAATGTCATGATTTACTAAATCAAAGGCTTTAGATAAATCCAAGAATAAGCCAATGCAAACTTTCTTACTGTCTAATTTTCTGTATATTTCTTCTAAAAATTGTTCTAATGCTGTATCAGTGGATTTACCTTTACGGAAACCATTTTGACTATTCGTTAAAATTTCGTACTTATTAAAAAAAGTAATTATTCTGTTATAAACAGCTCTTTCAAGAATTTTTGAAAATGTGGAGAGTATTGCTATAGGACGATAGTTTCCTAATTCATCCTTAGCGCCTTTCTTAAACAGAGGTTTTATTTTAGCAATTTTTAGGTTTTCGGGAACTTGACCAGTAGAAAGCGATAAATTTATGAGAAATGATAACGGCCCTAGTAAATATGCGTGACATCTTTTAATTAGAAAACTACAAATTTCGTCAAACCCACTTGACTTTTTATTTTTTAGGCCCTTGATTATGTTCGAGACTTCGCCTTCATTAACGGGCGTGAAAAATATTGACGTAGCAAGATTTTGGCTATTTCTTGAAGTTATACTATTTCCTATTTTAGGATGACTCTTCAGCCTTTCAGCAACATTAACAAAATAATCATTAAATGCATTAGCAATTTCTCTAGGTTCAGACACGAGTTGACCGTTAAGTTTTATAGTATTTGTTTTATCAATTTTTACGGGATTGTTTTTATTTAACTCATTTTTAATTACGTCCCATATTCGTTTGGATTTATTCATAGACTCTAGAACGACTTTACTATTGTACATTTTTTTAGCTTCTCTGACAACCGTATTGTAAACTTTTTTATAATTTTGAAAATAGTTTATAAATTCAGGGGATGCGTTGTTGGTTTTGACAAATCTGCTAAGGGACTTAAGTGTTTCGTATGATTTGCGGATACCTCTTGTAATCCATCTATTAACAATTCATTCTTTTTTTAAAATATTAATTCTTTTAATTGGAAATGCAATGTTGTAACAATAAGTGACAGAGTATAAAAAATTGTTAGTTGCAGCGTCAATATCAGTTTGCTCGTAAATATTCTTCCATTCTTCCTTAGAGAGAAGATAGCTAAAATAATTTATAGTTTCTTCATTAATTATTCTGCCCCTTCCTTACTTTCCACAGGTGTTTTACTTCTTCAGCCAACTCTATATATTTCCGCTTCTTCTCCTTGGAAGTTCCCATCATGTTCCGGATGTTTGGTACAGCTACATCAATTATCATTGTAGAGTGCTGTTTCTTGTCTTGTTCTTGTTCATTTTTTTAGCTTCTCTGACAACTGTATTGTAAACTTTTTTATAATTTTGAAAACAGTTTATAAATTCAGGGGATGCGTTGTTGGTTTTGACAAATCTGCAAAGGGACTTAAGTGTTTCGTATGATTTGCGGATACCTCTTGTAATCCATCTATTAACAATTCGTTCTTTTTTTAAAATATTAATTCTTTTAATTGGAAATGCAATGTTGTAACAATAAGTGACAGAGTATAAAAAATTGTTAGTTGCAGCGTCAATATCAGTTTGCTCGTAAATATTGTTCCATTCTTCCTTAGAGAGAAGATAGCTAAAATAATTTATAGTTTCTTCATTAATTATTCTGCCCCTTTCTTACTTTCCACAGGTGTTTTACTTCTTCAGCCAACTCTATATATTTCCGCTTCTTCTCATTGGAAGTTTCCATCATGTTCCGGGTGTTTGGTACAGCTACATCAATTATCATTGTAGAGTGCTGTTTCTTGTCCATGACGATGATGTCAGGCCGGTTATGTGGCACCGTGTGGTCAGTCAGGATATTTCTGTCATAGTAGAGCTTGCTCTTCTGATTCGTGGACAAGAAACAGCACTCTGCAATGATAATTGATGTAGCTGTACCAAACACTCAGAACATAATGGAAACTTCCAAGGAAAAGAGTATATATATAGAGTTGGCTGCAGAAGTAAAACACCTGTGGAAAGTAAAGAAGGTGCAGATTATCCCTCTTATAATATCTGCTACAGGAATTGTTCCTCATGAGCTACTCAGGAACCTAGAACAACTTGGTTTGTCGAGGAACACTTTTATCCAGATGAAAAAATCAGCGATTCTCTCTACATGCAGGAAAGTTGTCAGTTTCAAGGAGTTGTGGAATAATGTGTACCATCAGCCTTCACTTGGAAATCTGTCCCGTGAAAGCTGTTAATCCCAGAATGTATATTTCTGTGAAATATTACATGAAACAATAACAATAACAATAACAATAACAATAATAATAATAATAATAATAATAATAATAATAATAATAATAATGGTAATAATAATAAACAAAGATTATATAATATGTAATGCAATTTGCAATGGAAATTTACTTTCATATGTAGATATTCTAGGCAAGTAATAACACTAGACACATTTCTCTACTAAAAAGGTAATGGACTGACTAAATTAATTTTGTAAATATTTAATAAAATAACTATGGCCTATAGACATATCTAAATATCATAACTATGAGTATATTGTGTATCTTGTAGTGGTGTCAGCAGTAAATATATGAGCCTGACTGAATTACAATCAACTCTTGAAATTACATACCGATTTACAAGATTGTAAACAAAAAATTCAGAGACTGTCAGTCCGTTACTCGCCATGTCAGTCCATTACTTTGGACTTTCTAATTAATTGCTAACAAAGATTTTAAATTAGACAAATGATATTTATATGAGATGTTTCCAGACATTAGTCAAACAAATTAAGGTGGTAGCCAGTATTCTCATTCCCTACATTTCAGAGCATCAATTGATTGAACTTATAATCCTGAATCTATGGTTGACAAGCTGTCAGTCCGTTACCTGAATTTCAAAGGTAAGAAAATAATTTTTATTGAGGGATATTTCAAAATAGTGGTACACCAAAATGAAGCTTAAAGTGTAGTCTTTAAAACAGTATAAACACATCTTAAGAAAATAAATTAGAAGTAGCAGCATTTGATATTTAATTGAAAAAAAATGTTGTGCTTTGTCAGTCCGTTACCCGTGGAATTGCCCACATACTAATTTATTATGTCAATCAGTGGAAAGAAACTCAATTAGCTATACGCAGACAGACCTTTACTTCCTCAGTTCCAGGAAACATTTGCCCTGTTTCAGTTACAGCACAAAAAAACTGTTTGTCAATTAGGGAACAATGCTAATGTATTCGTTTGTAGAATACGATGGTAATGGAAAAATAATCTACTTTAGATAAAAAACACACATACACACATAGGCCTACATACATATATACATACGAATACAATAAAATGTGTTGTGATACCATACTATAAGATTACAGTTCTATTTTCAAAAATTTAATCGTAATCATCGTCATCATCATCATCTTCTTCTTCTTCTTCTTCTTCTTCTTCTTCTTCAACTTCTTCAAGAGGTGAGGAAATTTTCTTCTGTTCATTTCTGTGGCTTTTGATTAGATGCGGTTCTTTTAAGATATGTCAAACTTCCAAGGGTAGACTGTATTTCTTCTTCTGGGGCAAGGGGCGTATATTAGATATCAAAGGATCTGAAGTGATGAGCAACACTACCTTCAGAAAATAACATTTGATGAAGATGAAGCAATCAGTGGATGAAATTTCATAAAACTTTTTGGGAATATTAGTTAAGAATTTAACCATTTTGTATATTTAACCACAAATGTATCATGTTTTCTACAACATTGTTTCCAGCGTTTCTGGAAATCATATTTAAACAATAATAGCACTTTTTAAATTTCCTTTAAGGCAACAGTAATGCAGTCCCGCAATTCACAATTTTCTTTCACGTAGGCCTAATCACACAAATCTTGCCTAGTGAATTTGTTCTTCCTGAATAATTTGAATAATTCCATGCGGGTCATAACCCCTAATTTACTTCTAGTGTGTGACATTCTACTTTTTTGGATCCCTTGTTTTCCCTGAAATAAAAAATAAAATATATCTAAAAAGACTGTAGAATATTTTCATAAATTGTATGAAAATTAACTAATTACATATTTTTGGAACATTTTTAATTTGTTAAAATTAATTGAATGCTTTTATTTATTTAAAATTACTCAAATAAATATCTTGTTAACCTTTAGGTATTATTTATTGCTGGTTCTATTGATCCATGGTAGCATACTGATTGAAATCCCATATTTTACTAATAAACATATTCTGCAAGAAGCAATTTTATTTATTGGATTCTTGGAAAGAAATAGATTTTTCAGAAAAAGGCGCAACTTGCGCACTTTGCTGTTCAAAGCAACTTATAGCCCATGAATTTAACAATGATCTGATGAATTTTCAAAGTGCTATTCAGATATATATTTTTTATAAGTCAATTTTAAGTCTTTGAAAAACAATAAATTAACTTTTTTAACATTAAAGAATACGAACTAATATGACGGACATACAAATATGTATGTATGTATACTTGTTATACCAAAAAGTTCCACATACCTTGGATTAAATTATCCAGTAGTAATAAATTCCTCCAGTAGTTCACACTTGCTTCCAGCCATTAACAAACCTTACTGAGAAATAAACTGTCTGATGCCTGACACAAAATCGGCAAACTTTGATTCAACTTTGAGGATGTGCCATGCTGTCATAAATCAAAATACCCTTATTTAAAGGTTCATTTGTGATAAGGTTATTATCAGACTGTTGTTACTTAATTTTACAAGGGTGACCAAAATGACTTTTGTCCCGCTAGATTCGTGATTTGGACCACTGTGCACTGTCTTTAATATTATGAATTGTCATTACGTAATTTTTCACCAAGAATTATACAGGGCAGTGAATTCTTAAAATTTCATACAGCATCGGTACACTAAGTAAACTTAAAAATATTATGAAAAGAAAAAAAGTTGCGACCACGATTCGAACCTGCCACCTTTTGCACCATAGCTCAGTACTATAACCACACAGCCACAAACGACACTAAGAACAAGGCTTGAATATTGGCAATGTGAACAATTAAGGCTTTGCCTATGTAATGCTCATGACTTTAAATTCTCTTTGTAGGTCTATGAGATGTGTTTATACAATATTTATTGTACTTTTCAGTTCGGAAAAATGGTATTATGATACTGATAACATTAATATCGAGACCTAATTTGTCTAAAAAATAAATATGAGACGAACAAAGTCTCACCTATTGTTTGCAGTCGAATGCACACAGAATACAAGGCCGGCTTTTCCCTCCCAGTCATGACGTCAGTAATGACATGACTTGTAAAGGTGTGGTATCTTTTACTAACTACAAGTTACAACAGGAATAGCTTTATAGTAGGCCTATACTATGCTTTCACTTCAGTAATTGTAAAGCGAATTTTACTAGCAACCTCTTGTAGCTTTGTAGTATAGGGCCCTGTGTAAGTAGCAAATGAAAGCAAGGCAACGCTGCCCTGCTCAGATAACTCTGGCACCTAACAGAAGTGGTACGTTGTCCAATTTCAAGAAAATATACACAAACCAAAAATGTCAAGTGTAAGCTAAGTTACCATAAGAAAGAAGAAATGTTTCTGAAGCCAGCTGTACAAAACCCATATTTTTATGACACATGGTTGTTGAGCTATGAGGTTTTGAATAAAAAGTAACATTGTTGATCAATCATGCACCTCCTGGGAGTTGTCGCAGGAAATCTATACTCTCTTATTTCATCTGGCAAGTGAGGCACCAACACAAAGAGTCGGCAGGGATTGGCGTTCACTATTTTCCTTTGTATAGCATGAAATGTAGCAGTGTTGCAAATTGGGAAAAACTTAATTTTTTTCTTTCTCCTCTTTCCTCCCTTCTCTTCTTCACCCTACCTACCTATTTGGGACCTATTCCTATCCTATAAATTTTCACACCTAATGGGACTCGAACACAGAACCACTAGCATCATAGCTAGTCATCCTAACCACTACACCACGGAGTGATCGTTGCGGTGTGAAGCAAGAATTCATCTATTTCAGTTTAGAGAGCTACACGAAATAGGGGAGATTGATAATTTCTTAATAATTTTAATTGTGAAACATTAAGTTGACTTTGGAAAGAGTCATTTTAGTTCAAGGGCAGTTTTAAATGGTACAAGGGTCATTTTGGTTATATTAATCAACTCATCTTGTGGGTGGCATAGACCTACCATTTAAATCTAAAACTCTTCGCTGAACAATATCATAGTAGTAATTATTGTATATATTATGCATTGGTACAAGTGTTATTTTCATATGGTAGTAATTGGTACAAGGGTTATAGTGCATATGGAAGTAATCAATGCTACATACACTTTGGTACAAGGATCTTGTTCATGGGCAGAGAATATAACAGTGAGCTGCAGTGCAGGCACGCAAAGGCTAATGGCTAGCGGCCAAGCGGGTTTTCGCCATAGCAACGCTCGGCCTGAATAGGAGGAGCTTAAGTCATAACCTGTTCTTCTCTTTCCCCCCACCCTAAACTCCTCCTTCCCAGGCAATCCCTTTAGCGAAATGATGGGAGGGGCCTAGTGAGGTAAAATTCCCGAGAACTTAAGCTCGAGGAAATTTCCCAGAGAATGTTTCTTGAAATATTCCCAAAATTCATAAACTCCCGGGAATTTATGATTTACAAGCAAGGTAACTCAAAGATGCCATGAAGTAACAAATAATTGTTAAATGATACTTAAATTTAATCATGATTAAGATAAATAAAACTCCAAAACTGCTAGATTAAAATATGATTAATGAAAACATATAAAAATGAACAGAAATTAATTACATACAAAACATTTAGAATGTTTTACTGGGTTTTCACAAATGAGATAATTAATAATTAAAATATGCCCTGGTTCTTGAAGGTCAATAAAAAACAATAACAAAAGAGTTCATTGAACGAACTGAATATTAAGTATATTATTGTTTCTCGGGATTCCAAGCTGTTCTTATATAGGAAAAGACTGGATATTAAGTTAGATTTAATGAATCCACCCTCTAATTTTCATTGAATGAATCCACTCTCTAATTTTTCTATTGGCCCACCACCCATTCTAATATATCCAGTCTTTTCCTATACAAGAACAGCTTTTTCCCATTCAGCTTACTTCTCCCAGTAGATCCTCCAACTCACCCGGTTGGAAGCCCGAGAAACAATAACATATTCTCAACACTGGGAAGGCCTCAAGTCACACATGACTATAAATTAGTCACAAATTACAGAAGTAATCACAAACAATATATAAACAACTTTTAGAATTAATTTGCTTGTGATAAATTTGTGGCCTTAGACTGTAAACTTAATAAGTTATTATATTAAAATTTGTGTTTGTGTACTATTAAAAATTGTTAATCTTGAAGGTTTTGGTTTTTGGCTTTTTATTTTAAATATCAACACAATCTATTAGCAATTATAATTAACAAGCTTAAACGGCCCGGCGTCACCTGGGTTTTGTATTATGCATGTAATTCAAGCGCGCTACTGCCTTAAAGTTGCAAGGAGGCGGAAAATTCCTGATTGCCACCGTCCTCTCTGGATCGATAGCGACACCCTCAGGAGAGATAAATGGCCGATGAAACGAAGCTGCGGCCTGGCAAACTGCACCTTAGTCGGCTTAACGGTAAGGCCAGCCTCCTGCAAACGACGAAAAACTTCCCTGAGATGCAACATATGGGACGAAAAGTCCTTACTGTAGACAACCAGTCATCAAGGTAATGATAAACATATACAAACTTGATATCAGAAAAGATCTTATCCAAAAGTCTGGTTAACACTTGCGCCCCAGTGGCCAGACCAAAGGGAAGGCGGCAGAATTCATAATGATTCCAATCTGTGGAGAAAGCCGTGAGATGGCGTGAAGACTCGTGAAGAGGGATCTGGTTGTACGCGCTGTTCAAATCCAAAGAGGAAAAAACGGTAGCCCCAGCAAACCAGTGGGCTGCCGAATGAATATCAGGCAAGGGCATAGACTCTATGATGATCTTTTGATTAAGGGCGCTATAGTCAATGACAGGCCGAAAGTCCGATTCCCCCTTGGGAACCAAAAAGATGGGACTAGAATAAGCCGAGGTGGAAGGGCGAATGATATCTTTGTCCAACATATCATTGATCTTAGATCTCATGTTTAAGAGCTTAGGAGGGGATAGCCTATATGGAGGGAGACGGACAGGCACCCCATCAGTAACCTGAATCTGATATTCCAATACATTAGTAACTCCCAGATTGTCACTTAATACCTCAGGAAAATCGTTAATAATTTCAAGAACTTGCTCACGCTGGTCAGGAAGCAAATGGCTTAAACTGACTTCTTGGTCAGAAGGACCATCACTCGGGATTAAATTCTGATCAACAAAGGCACTAGTAGGTTGCCCCAAAGACTCAAGAGATGAAATAGCAAAATTAATGTGGTAAGTCGGTTCAAAAGAAGAATGGACTACACTGCGTTGAAAATCCATGGTAAGGCCACAAAAGTGGGCAAAATCCGCCCCTAGAATAACAGGGAATACTAAAGATTGAGCTACCAAGAATACAAATTTCCAAGAGAACTTTGCTAGTTTAACCTTAAGACACTAACCCCAAAATGGAAATGACCGACGCATCGGCACTGACAGTACTACCAGAATATGGATGAAGACACGAGACAGGAATCCCAAGCTCATTCAGCATCTGACTACTAACACACGATTTCGCCGCACCTGAGTCTAATAAGGCCATAGAAGAAATTTTATTCAAGCTAATTTGAACTAAAGGCAGATAGTTAGGGACGCGACCATAAAAGCCCATGGATTGTGCTAAATGTCTGTCACGATCCTTAGGATGGTCCGAAAATATAGTATGATTAACGCTAGATTCTAGTCATGGACCAGAAACAGGTCTATGAGGGGGCTCATTGGATCGCCGGCTGGAAATTACATGACTAACTTTGAAACAGTAAGTGCAGCTACGAGGATTCCTTGGGCCTGGTACTGTAGAAGATGACTGATGGTGTAAGTCCCACTGACGCTTCTTACAATATTTAATGACATGACCAGGCTTAGAGCAGTAATGACAGGTACGTAAATCCATGGTGGAATTAGATTGAACACTACTATTAGCAGATACTTTATCCTGCTGAGGATAATCCTTACTTTTAGAACGACAAGCGTCAGCACTCTCTACTTCTGACAATGTCGAACTCAGCCCAAACAAATCTGACAAGGTCCGAGGTCTCGGCGAAAAGGTCAAATATGAACGGGTAATTGGATGACGCCCAGAGATAATTATTGCAACAATTTGGCTTTCGGAGTCAGAAAGCTGGAATACAGCTGCATGAAGCTTAATATCCAGAACAAAATCAGAAAAGTTTTCATCCAGACGCTGTGGTCTATAGTAATGTGAACACACTAATTCTTGACGGGGCCTAGAGGGAATAAATTGTCTTAATATTTCAGCATGAAATTGATAAACTGACTTGGACGAGCATAACACAGACTGCAGAATTTCTAAAACACGCCCAGAAACCAGACTAAGTAATAATTGCAGTATTAGTAATTCTTGCACCGCAAAAGATCTGGCTAACTCAGAAAATTTAACCAAAAATCTCAAAAACATAATGGCGTCATGCCTAAAATGCCTATTTTGTGCACTTAAAATAAAATTCAACTTCTGTAACCTTTACAATCATTTAATGGATATCCCTGAATGAAGAGCAGAACAGCAAAGGGTGAGGTTTTTTTACAGAAACTTGATTTTCCAAAACAACTGTCGCCAAAGGAATGCTGACTGACGGGGGAGAATTAGCTCAAATCAACAAGTAGCAGGTATATGTAGTAAGAAGGGACATACTGTGTCAATTTTTCATATAATCCAAAAGTGTTTTTGATAAATGTATTTTTAATTCTGTCTTAATTTTGCAATTATTTCTGTTGAGAATAGGTATACCACGTTTTTTACAGTAAAAAAATGATCACGTTACAATTTAAGAGCATTTTATAGTATTTTAAAGTCTATTTTCTGTCTATTTACACATTTTTAAAGCATATTTTAAGTGCCTATTTTCTCTTAGGAAAGCCTATCTGCTTGTTTTAAAAGCCTATTTTAGGTGCCTAAAACTAATTTTTTAGAGCCTAAAATCCCAGGTCTAAGGAATCAAAGCGGGTGGGCTACCCTGAACCACTGGAGTATCCAAATTAACTAAGAGGGACGATGAGGAGGCCCCAACTTTAGGCACACCCTCAGCTACCATAACCTGTTCAACTTCATCAGAATCCCAGGACGAAAAAGGGGACAACAAAATCTCCCTTAAATTATCTAATTCTCCCAGATCAAGACCAGTATCAGGAATCTGCGTCATCAAAATAATTCTATTTTCAATATGCTTGGCTCTGTCCTTAAGGCGTCTCTTTTGCTGACTCGAGGCCTCAGGATCCGAAAATACTTCAGTCACTGAGTCAACTAATTCTAATACTTTATGCTTAAGCAAGCGAAACTCATCTTGCGGATCCTGAATAATCAAAAACTGAGCTACAGGAGGGTGTTGAATAGCAAGTTGTTTAAGAGTAACTAATAAGGAGGCAACGACAGCAGATTCGTGTACCTACAAACCCCTAGCCTTAAGTTCAAAAATAATTTCATCCTTGCGCAGGAAATCCCATGAGATTTGTATATTCAAAGGCATAGTGACTTGAATAAGCTACTGCTAGTCAAATAAAAATACACTATATATGCAGGGCATATATATCCTCTTCCCCCTGTACTTGAAGAGGTTGCTACCATGCAACACAAGGAGGTTATGTTATGATATAATTTAGTTAGATTAGAAGCTTTTATGTTGCGTAATAATACTTATTTACTTTATTGCTTATTTCAGCCATACATAACTGATATGTAAAATCCAAATGAAGCATGCGGACAATCCCTTAAGCCATAGATCTTATCTCCAAGAACAGGGCAACATAAAATCCAGGAAGAATAATAGGCCTATTCAAGAATCACAAGCCTTAAATAATTGAAAATTTCAACATGTAAATTTAATGAAAATATTAAGTTGAACAATGTTTAAATATAAACCTTTTTAAAGCAACCGTGATTAAATCTGAATAACAGAGCAACTATAAAATACTGAATAACATACAGTTGATAATTAACCTAACAAGTTAGGAACTAACAAAGTTCCTATATGGGTGATTCTTCAAATACGGGAAAATTTGGAGTGTGTAAAATCCAAATTTTTTACTTTGTTTAAAAAACCTAAAAAAAATCACAAAAATACTTCAGGGGTTACTTGATTATAATATGACACCAGCAGAGCTTAAATGTTTATATTTTTATTTATTTTTATTTCTTTATTTTTTTAAAGCCATGTGGATGACATCCGTGTACATGTGGATGGCAGAAGGCCACATTAATGACTAACTTTGGCAACCATCTGCTTTTCTTTATGTGATTTCATATTTTTCTCAGCATACTTCAGTTGATTTTGCATCAAATTTGCAAATTTCTGTGCATACTCAGGAATTAATGTAATTTTAACGAGACTGTGTTTTTATGGTTTTGGGGGAGGGGGGAATCAAGCAGAAATTCATTTAATCAGTTTTAAGATCTTAAGTACAGGTCACAGACACCGCAAACACAATAGTATCCTACATTTATCATCTACATGACTTGAGAGTCATCCACATACCCCTCCATGAGACATGTGGATGACACAAAAATCAGGCATGTGGATGACAAAAAAGGAGTTTAAGTGGTCTCAGCAAGCCATTTCTAAACTTCTGTAGGCTCAACTTCAGTCAGGTACTTTGAATTGGAAGGTTTATCATAGTGCATAATCAAAATTAGCCCTCTACTGTTCAACGTCGCAGTCATGGACGTAGTGCAAGCGGTCGCAACTAAAGACGTAGCCATATTCATGTATGCGGATGACATGGTCCTGACATCTGCGTCGATCGAACATCTCCAAACAGCTTTTAATAAGTTATTAAACTGGTCAAAAACTAACGGGATAACTATGAACAGGGAAAAGACCGTGATGATGACCTTTAGAAGGGGCGGGAGATTATCGATGAATCAGAAAATTGAACTGGAAGGAAAAGAACTGAAAATAGTAAATAATTTTAAATATCTGGGGCTGACATTCCAAAGCCACGGAGATGTCTTTACCACACATGTCAAGGAGAAAACTGCGGCGGCTGTAGCTGCAATGAATGAGGTGAAGCACAAAGGGAAATTATCAATGGACACGGCAATTGAACTCTTCAAGCTGAAAGTTGCACCAGTGGTGACATATGCGCTGGAACGTATTTGGAGTCATCTAAAGAAAAAAGACCTAAAGGCGATAGAAAATGTCAAGTCAAAATATTTGAAAAAGATAATGAATCTCTCAAAATTTACCCCTTCACGCCTCGTATATGTCCTATCCAAAGAAGATTACTTTATAGCAGAACTCCGTACACAGTTGATTCTGCCCGCTACAGCGGCCTACGACGAGCTGATACATGAACTGCAACAAAAGAGGGCAATGATATGGGAGGACTTTTATTGTACCGATGCCATGATCTTCAATGAATGGAGGAACTCAAATTATGAGTTGAGGCATATAGTCACTCGTTTCGCGGTACACGGGTTCCATCATAAAGTGTGTTCTATCAAGAAATATCATGATCCAGGGTTACAGTGTCAGTGTGAATTGTGCGGACGTCAATGCGACAGATACCATGTGATGTTCTGTGAACGACGCGGGCTCTCCCTGACTAAATTCTGTGAAGAATAAACAAATGCACATTGTGCGAATTACTTAATTTATTATAATCAAAATTAATTAATATTCACTTTCTGCCTACTTTCTAGAAGCCATGTTAATGACGAGGAATAAAAACGTTTTCCTTGAAAATGATACAAAGTCCTTTGTTAATCCCAAACTGTTTGTAAGCAAGCAAAATTCAACCTTACAATTCAACCACAAGTGCCCTGTTGGCTTTCTAACACTGTTGCCAGTTTTACAAATTTCTCATTTCTGCAGAAAAAATTCCATTCTTTTCAGCCATGTGGATGACCAAAAACCCTTGGGACATTCTTTATGTTCATTAGGTGGGGTGACAATTTTATTTCATTTTATTTTTTAGGGGTTAATATTCTTCACCCATTCATACTCATTGACAGGAAAAAAGTTGAAAAGGAAATAACATTTTGTTTTGTGGAAAAATGCATCAGAATATACAAAACCGAGGTTTGGGACAGGGCATGTGGATGACATTTCATTGAATTAAATTCGATTTTGGAATATCAGAATTTAAAGTTAGTGACATTTCAAAGTGATAGTTGTAGTATGGAAGTAGTAGAAACAAACTTTTATTTTAATTTTTTTTTAAAGTTGAATTTGAAGGGAAATATCACTCCGGAACGCAAATTTTCCCGTATTTGAAGAATCACCCATATAATCTCAAATAAATGCAAGTGCTGTAAGCACAAAGTATATTTAAAAATATATTGCCTACAAAATGTATACTCTTTAGGACCAATACTCTTTCTTATATTTGTCAATGACTTAAAAGCTAATTTATCAGTTACTTGTCCCATTCAGTTCGCAGATGACACCAGCCTATTAATAGAAAGTTCTTCAATTACTGAACAAAAACTATTTGACTCAGTTACAACTGAAGCTTATAATTGGTTCAATGCCAACAAACTAGTAGTTAACATAGAAAAAACAGCAGCGATGCTTTTTCATACACATCAAAACCTAAACATTACTGAAACCACCATTCGTTTTAATAATGAAGTAATAAAATACGTACCAAGCACAAAATTTCTGGGACTTTGGATACAAAACAATTTAAAATGGGACAATCATATTAACTATTAACTATTAAGAAATTATGTGTAATCTGTTACCAATTCAGGTCTCTCGTTAATTATGTAAATATAAATACAGTAAAAAATATGTATTTTGCATATGTCTATTCTGTTTTAAAGTATGGTATTCTTTTCTGGGGAAATTCCCCTCCCTGCAATAAATTATTCATAATGCAAAAAAGAATAAAAAGAATAATGTTAGGTTTACCTTGAAGATCCTCGTGTAAGCCTGATTTCATAAAATTACAGATACTGCCCCTCCCTTGTATTTATATATATGAACTTCTATTATTAAAAAAAAAAAAAAAAAAAAAAAAACCTTTCGGATAACAACACCCCATTTATAAGTAATATAGAAATTCTCTTTCACAATACAAGACAAAAATCAGATCTACACCATGAGAGGCTTAACACTAAAATCTGTCAAAAGGGATCAATGAATATAGGAGTAAAACTGTATAACAAATTACCAGTCTCCATTAAAAAAATCGTCAACATGTCTTCTTTCAAAACTGAAATCAAAGCATATCTGCTTGATCACTGCTTTTTCTTTTTTTTTTTAATAATCAGCATGCTCCATTGCTTGCATCGCAATACTACATGCTATGTTTACATAACTAGGTATCTAAGGTGTTCCTTTCCTTAAATTATCAGTATCCTAATATATATATGATACAGCGCACCACTTCACACCTTACCAGTACACAAGTTCTGCTGATAGTTTACATATGTTGAGGAATGTCCTTTCACCTTCACTTTCACTTTCACTTCACGATTGCTGTTATTTACAATTTTACAGCGTTCCCATCTCCTACTGTATTAATTTTCTATATCACTAGTTTTACAAAGTCTGAGCTTAATAATGTACTTATTCAATTACTGTAACCCTAACAATGTGCATATACGTTATGTTATCTACATATTTACAATGAGTTAAAATCTATTGATTGTATAAACTTTTTGAACAGTTTATAATGTTTTGCAATAAGTTGATCTGGAGCAGCTGGCCACTTTCCATGATTCGCCACTATTTGTTGTTTTAATGTCTCCCTCTGATGCTGAAGTTTTCTACATCTGTAAATCAAATGATCTACAGTTTGTGCCTCCTGATGACAGGAACAGGTGTCATCAATTACAATCTTGAATCTGTGAAGATAGGATTTTAATATGCCATGGCCAGTTACTATTGCTGCAAAGGAAGCTGTCATGATAATCGTCTGTTTTAACCTTTGATGAACCGATGGGAAGAAGGTTCTACAAACTGCCCCTTTGGTCGTACTTTCCCATTCTTCCTGCCATTTTTTTAATCCTTCTTCTTTGATTCTTCCAATAATAGCTGTTCTGGGTTATTTGTTGTATATTACTTCTCTATATTCTTCTTCTGCTGCTTCCTTGGCTAATTTGTCTGCCTTCTCATTCCCTTTACCCATCCAAAATGTATCTGCCAGTGGAGATCACTGCTTCTACTCCATTGAAGATTATATACAGTCCCGTGTTTGAATGTAATGGCCTAACTATTATATTATGTTGTATTGTTCATATTTATATTTAACTTTTGTTTAGTTTTAAGTTTAGCATTAAGGAAACCATGACAAATCACCTGTTTAAGAGCGTTGCTCAATTGTAGACGTATGTGATAATAAAGTATTATTATTATTATTATTATTATTATTATTATTATTATTATTATTATTATTATGAATAAATACTGACTAGCAAATCACGGCATTTCTTAAAATAGCCATACCTATCTAAATCCCATTCCAATATATCTTTAAATAGAATCCTAACTTTAAATGTAAGGGAGCCTAACTGTGAAAATCTCTATATATATAAAAGGCTTTGTCCTGACTGACTGACAGGAATCAACGTACAGCCTAAACTATAACAGGTAGAGACTTGGAATTTTGACAGTACCTTCGTTTCATAATGTAGGTGCTCACTAAGAAAGGATTTTGAAAAAGTCTAATTTTAAATGCCAAAAATCAAATGTTTTTGAGAATACTTAATCCCTTTTTACACAGAATTATCGAATCCAAATCACATTTGACATTAAAATATATTGTTGCCAGTGGGTTTCAGATGGGTTTGGAATTAAATTAAATGGAAGTTTGACAATTACAGTTGGCTTTGTCTACTTTTGTCATACCTTGGAAATGAAACTTTCGCGATCGCTTGAATGTTGTAAGCCCTAAATATGGTCAAACATTGTTTTATTTGGACAAAAACTCACTATACAGGGGTTTTCTGGGCCAAGGACCTCGAATCTGAGGTCGCTTTTACCAGGCGACGCTATCTAATCGTGGTATGTAATCCACGTGATTTAGGTGTTAATAAATATAATGATTTAACTATTATGCTCTTAATTTTTAATTTTTGAAATAATTATTGCGGGCGAAGCCGCGGGCACATGCTAGTATATATATATATATATATAAATCCTGCCTGTTATATATATAACAGGCAGGATCTTTATTATAACCAAGACAAAATCAATACTTTTCCAAATCAAATATTCCAGAGAAAAGCCTTGACCAAAGGTCAAAATAGATTGTAAGAGGAAATACAATATTATGCTGAGATACAAATCCCCAAGAAATACTGTTATTAAATTTACAGGAAAAAGCTAATAAAAAACTATGGGCACAAAAATAATAAACTAATAATAATGAAAGGGCAAAATATGGTAAATAACAAATGGAAAAATTTTGACTAATTAAATATAATTTATAATATAAGGTTTGTTAATTAAATCCCAAAATCTTTCTAAATAAGGAAAACAGCAAAAGGTCAATGAGTATATAATCAAATGCTAAATGCATATAGGAAAGTGAAATGCCAGAAACAAAAAGAAAAATGTATCCAAATTTGAATAAGCAAGAAACAAATTTACTTATGGATTGTATATAAATAGCCTATAACTGAATATGAGGGTAACTAGAAGATACCAGAACAAGCTAACAAGATTTCAAGTCCAAGATTTTAAATAAGTAGGATAAATAATTATATATATATTTGTTGGAAAAGTATGGATAGAAGAAAACAGCAAGGTTTTAAGTAGTATAACCGATTAAGGATATATGTGCCTGAAAATTCACTATATAGGATTTACTGTAATTTAAGAATGAAAGGGGAGATTTTTAACATCAAGACAACTTGAAAACATGATAACTAATGGTTAATATATACTTGTGAGCAAATTTAGACTTAAACGCACTTTTGTAAATTTCAACTTAAAAATCTGCATAAGGTAATGAAACCAAGAGAATGCAGGGTTAAAGTTCAACATAATGCACTAAATTAGTCAAATACGGGGCATGAAATTACTGCAAGAAATGTGCCTAAATTTCTTAGAGCTGGTAAAGTTCAGATTAACATACTATTTAGATAATTGTAGGAAATATCATTACTATAAGAAATATGCATCAATTTTCTTTTAGATGGCAAACTCAACATGATACACAAACTTAATTCATTACTTGGAAATATATCAAAGGAATTTATAGCAAGCATCCAAGATAACTTCAGCTAACTAGAAAAAATGGCGACGACACGGCCACAGGAAGTGAACAATAACGACTAATACCAAGAAAATAAGATTGCTTATAAAATTTTAAATATGCTTAATAAATAAGACAAGACACGGAATATAGTGTTATGAGACGACTAATAAGCTTTATGTACTATGCCTATAACAGGCAATTATCTTTAGGTAAATCTAAGGCGTTGCCTTGAACTGCTACAGTCTGACCTTGTGTATGACGTCATGATACATAGCATGTTGAAGAAACAACAGACTTTTCATGGGATACAAATAGAAATTCATCACACATCTTTGAAAATATGCTTAATTGGGGTGGTTCCTAACTCATCCAGAACGTAACATTAAATTAATTTATTATAGCACCAAATCATCTTTATGCAAAGCCGTCTTCAACTTGGATATACTGTATGAAACATTCTGACAAAATTGTTGTCCGACTCTTATCTCAAATTATATTTAAGTTTACTTATGAAAATTTGCTTGTGTGCAGAAGGCACCATATATGAATGTTATATACCAGCGTTTCTCAACCTATGGTCCGCGGACCACTGGTGGTCCGCGAAGATGGTGCAGATGGTCCTCAGACATAATTTAGAATATCATAAAGCAAGTGGAAAATAAAGAAATAAAATTTTTTCACATAGGCCTATTTCGTTATAATGACCTTTAATTAATACCCCAAATATCAAGAATATAGGCCTAGCCCTCATTTTAAAAATGGGATGTAAAATTAGGGGTCCGTAAATTTTGTTAGACATTTTAGAGGTCCTCGAGTTCAAAAAGGTTGAGAAACGCTGTAATATACTCATAGTGATGAAAATCGCCTACTCACTCTTCGAAGCGAGGAAATCCTCCGAACCGATGCACACAACCTCACAACTCCAGGCACTCAGCTACACTTGGATTCAGGGTAGGAACATAGTGTAGGAGATGTACCTGGAACTCAACGTTGCAATAAACAACTGCTGTCTCACTCACTCCCTTTCATTCCTTGTCTACAGAATGAAAGGGAGTGAGTGAGACAGCGGTTGTGTATTGCAACGTTGAGTTGCAGGTACATCTCCTACACTATGTTCCTATCCTGAATCCAAGTGTAATCTGTCGTGCACAATGATAGAAGTATTACCTCAACTCACCGCATGAGGGTGACACATGCACTAGATACGAAAGCAAAGAGTAGTCAGAGGAGGGAGCCGGCGCGGTAAACTCAAACCAACATTACAATACGTGTTAAAGGCTAGTACAGAAAAAAGTAAATTAAAGAGGCAATTAAATTTTACTTGTTGCATTTTCATAAAAGGGTCATTCCACAGTTCTGGGTGTGGGTCATTCCATGTCAAATCAACCAACAGTCTAAACCTTGACCTCTCAGATTTGTATGATTTTTTTTTCAGGTATTGTACTCCCCAAAACTAGTTTAAATCTAAAATTTCAAATTTTTCTGACTTTTGGTTTGTGAGTTACAAGGGTTGAAAAATCCAAAAAACTATGGTTTTCTATCGCTATAAGATTATTATAAAATGCTATAGCTCAAAAACTATACCACCTAGAGAGCTCAAACTTGCACCATTTTTTTCCTCAGAAAATTCCCTTTAATGTGATATATCACATGGCTATGTTTCTGAATTTTTGAAATGTTAAAAAAGATTCCAAAAAACTTTTTTTGAAATTTCCAAAATACGTACCGTCGGATTGTTTTGGAAAAATTATATGTGTTGTCCACTCTAATTGACTACATGCATGCAAAATTTCAAGATGGGATCTCAACGGGTTCTTGTTTAAAAGAATATTTGACTATGAGATTACATGCTAGTGAGGTGTACAGCGGACTATTTCTAGGCTGACTCTGTAAAAGACTTCTACAATTCTGACAACATTAGTAGAATGATGCCAGGGAAAAAAATTGTGTGATCAGAAATAAAGATGGAAAGATCCAGGTACAAAAGAAACTAGTGTTGGCAAATTTGCAAGAAATATACCAATTATTTAAGGAAAAATTCCCAGCAAACAAAATTGGTTTATCAAAGTTTTGTGACCTGAGGCCGAAGAACTGTATCCTGGCTGGAAAAAGTGGCACACATACTGTCTGTGTGTGTACCTTACACCAAAACATTATGCTAATGATGTACGGTGCAAAAATGCAAAATTTTGTATTGGATGGGGATGACACTGCTTTGAAATCTTATCACTCCTATCTGGTCAAGATGATGTGCAATCCACCATCTCAACATTGTTTTATGAATGTTTGTAAAGAATGACCTGGTGTTCCTAGACTTAAAGAATTATTGAATACAAAGTTTAATGAAAAAGTGGGTAACTGTAGATAGGTATGTGATGGAAACTGTAGTAAAACGTAGCGATGACTTTATTGATGAGTTTTTGGACACACTAACAAAGTTCAAAACTCATTCATTTATAGCTAGTCAGCAGAAAGAATACTAAAGCGAAATCAAGGAAAATTTAACTGAAGGCCATGTAGTAGTAAATTGTGATTTTGCAGAAAACTACTCTTTCGCCGTACAAGCCAAAATACAATCATTCCACTGGACTACCTGCCAAGCTACACTGCATCCTTTCATCATATATTACAAATGGGAGGGGAAACATACAGTCGCTTTCTATGTTCTCCAGAAAAAACTGCTAGAAATCTTAAAGCAAACCTTGCCTTTTTCACTTAAAAAGATCACTTACTTTTCTGATGGGAGCACTGCCCAGTATAAGAATAAAAAAAACTTCCTTAATTTATGCTTGCATAAAACAGATTTTTAAGTTGAGGCCGAGTGGGAGTTTTTTGCAACATCCCATGGCAAGAGTGCATGTGATGGTCTTGGCGGGACTGTTAAGTGGCTAGCTTTTAGCCAGCTTACAAAGGCCATATGACCAACAAATTTTAACACCCAAAGAACTTTATGAATTTGCCTTGGAAAATATAAAAAACATTGACTTTGAATATTGCACAACAGAAGACTACGAAGAGACTAAAGAATGATTGGAAAATATAAAAAAACATTGACTTTGAATATTGCACAACAGAAGACTTACGAAGAGACTAAAGAATGATTACTTTCTCGGCTCAGTCAAATCAAATGCGATTGTGGGAACACAAAAGTTTCACTCATATAAACCCCACACAGAGAGTCAAATTACTGTCAAGCCTTACCAATTAAGCCTTGATGAATCTCTTGAATGTGTGACAACAGAAAATCAAATAACACCATCAGATTTGGAATAGCATGTGATGACTCTTGGTGGTTGGGATGCATTGAAGAAAAATACAATGGTATGTACTGAATAAATTTTTTACACCCAAAAGGTCCAACCAAGGGATTTATTAAATGTCCCAGGAAACACTCTTTTGCAAACAGTGGATCCAACTACAGCAACGGGAAGAATATACACTCTTTAAATTGTGTTACCCTCAGTGAAAACTTTTAAAGTTTTAAATACCTATTATTCTAAGAAATACAGTTCTATCCAAGCAAATATCAACAAGTTAAACTTTTTCACAATGTGAAACAACTTTTACGCATTTCTTTTATTTGGGACTCTTTGTAAATTATTAGGCTACAAATAATACTGGAAAACCAATCAAAATATAACCTCTACCATTTATAACTATATGAGTTGATATTACTAGGAGTTTTGAGTGATTCAAGATGAGTGACTTTGTTCAAAATTTCACTATTAGCATGTTGTATATAAATTAAAATTTATTCTTCGTTCTTATGTATAACTTAGTTACAGGTATCATGAAAATTAAATTAAAAACAACACTACATATCATTTAATTAACAAACAATAAGAGGGAAATGTTACATATGAATGCTAGGTTTGGTAGAATTAGCCTATGTACCTTAGTATTCATAGCCTAGAAATAGTCCGCTATACACCTCACTAGCATGTATTCTGGTAGTAAAATATTTTTAAAAATAAGAACCCGTTGAGATCCCATCTTGAAATTTTGCATGCATGTAGTCAATTAGTGTGGACAACACATATAATTTTTCCAAAAAAATCCGAGGGTACGTATTTTGGAAATTTCAAAAAAAGTTTTTTGGAAACTTTTTTAACATTTAAAAAATTAAGAAACATAGCTGTGTGATACATCAAATGAAAGGGAATTTTCAGAGGAAAAAAATGGCGCAAGTTTGAGCTCTCTAGGTGGTATAGTTTTCGAGCTATAGCATTTTATAATAATCTTAAAGCAATAGAAAACCATGGTTTTTTGAATTTTTAAACGCTTGTAACTCACAAACCAAAAGTCAAAAAAATTTGAAATTTGAAATTTAAACTAGATTTGGGGGGTACAATACCTGAGAAAAAAATCATACAAATCTGAGAGGTCAAGGTTCAAATCTCATAGTAGAATTGGTTGATTTGACATGGAATGACCCGTGTGACACTTTTGAGCTTATTTAAGAAGTTTATCATTTTATATTAATAAAGTTTATGAACCTATAGTTTTCCAATTTTTATTATGTGAGAATATTATAGGAGAAAAATTCCTCCGGCACTGGGACTTGAACCCAGGACCTTTGGCTATTCGCGCCAATGCTCTACGGCGCCAATGCACCAGGAGAGAGGTTCCATCTGGCGCTGTGAATTGAGCTCCGGCTTAGCTCAGTTGGTAGAGCATTGGCGCGAATAGCCAAAGGTCCTGGGTTCAAGTCCCAGTGCCGGAGGAATTTCTCCTATAATATTCTCATGTAGTGTCCAACAGAGACAATAATCTGTGGCTCATGAATGCTTATATATCTATCTTTATTATGTGATCCTGAGCTGCTAATATTCTTGTTCACAAATTTTCAGATTTATACATAATCCAGAAAGCAGTAATAAAAAAAATACTTACTGTTCTGGGTGTGACTGATTTGTCCAGTACTTTTACATATGAACATAGAAAAAGTAAAAACTCTGTTCTGTGGTTAATCAAAGAGACAAATAGAATTTTATTGTAGTTAAGGTGGAAGTTTCTTAAATGGAATATGTAAAGGTTTTAAATATTATTTACATTTTTATAGAAGAACAAAATTTTTAAAAATGTTCTGGGTGTGACAAAAAAGGACAAGTGAAAATTAAATTCATCTTTGAAACTATTTATTGAAATACTTTATTTGTTTCCACACAGTCACTGTTTTACGACTGTTTAACAATGTTTAAGCAGAATTTTGCCTAAGAACCAAAAACAAATTGACCTCTGTAATTAATTATGGTAATTTTTGTGTTCTGACTTTGGGAACGATCACAGACATACTCTTATGTGAATGATCTTCTTTAATTGACCAAATCCAAGGTTTTCCTGATGGTTGCATATATTTGAGCAATAGTTTATCATTCTCGTAGTCGACTTCTCTCACTACAGCATAAAATTCCTTTTTAATGCCGCAAACTTTACAAACTGCTTTTCCTAAAGAGCGACTAGATTGAGAAGGACTCTTTTTGGGAGTTCAGATAATATCAGATGACTTAGGGGTCATTCCATGTCAAATCAACCAACGGTCTAAACCTTGACCTCTCAGATTTGTATGATTTTTTTTTCAGGTATTGTACTCCCCAAAACTAGTTTAAATCTAAAATTTCAAATTTTTCTGACTTTTGGTTTGTGAGTTACAAGGGTTGAAAAATCCAAAAAACTATGGTTTTCTATCGCTATAAGATTATTATAAAATGCAATAGCTCAAAAACTATACCACCTAGAGAGCTCAAACTTGCACCATTTTTTTCCTCAGAAAATTCCCTTTAATGTGATATATCACATGGCTATGTTTCTTAATTTTTGAAATGTTAAAAAAGATTCCAAAAAACCTTTTTTTGAAATTTCCAAAATACGTACCCTCGGATTTTTTTGGAAAAATTATATGTGTTGTCCACTCTAATTGACTACATGCATGAAAAATTTCAAGATGGGATCTCAACGGGTTCTTGTTTAAAAGAATATTTGACCACGAGATTACATGCTAGTGAGGTGTACAGCGAACTATTTCTAGGCTGACTCTGTAAAAGACTTCTACAATTCTGACAACATTAGTAGAATGATGCCAGGGAAAAAAATTGTGTGATCAGAAATAAAGATGGAAAGATCCAGGTACAAAAGAAACTAGTGTTGGCAAATTTGCAAGAAATATACCAATTATTTAAGGAAAAATTCCCAGCAAACAAAATTGGTTTTTCAAAGTTTTGTGACCTGAGGCCGAAGAACTGTATCCTGGCTGGAAAAAGTGGCACACATACTGTCTGTGTGTGTACCTTACACCAAAACATTATGCTAATGATGTACGGTGCAAAAATGCAAAATTTTGTATTGGATGGGGATGACACTGCTTTGAAATCTTATCACTCCTATCTGGTCAAGATGATGTGCAATCCACCATCTCAACATTGTTTTATGAATGTTTGTAAAGAATGACCTGGTGTTCCTAGACTTAAAGAATTATTGAATACAAAGTTCAATGAAAAAGTGGGTAACTGTAGATAGGTATGTGATGGAAACTGTAGTAAAACGTAGCGATGACTTTATTGATGAGTTTTTGGACACACTAACAAAGTTCAAAACTCATTCATTTATAGCTAGTCAGCAGAAAGAATACTAAAGCGAAATCAAGGAAAATTTAACTGAAGGCCATGTAGTAGTAAATTGTGATTTTGCAGAAAACTACTCTTTCGCCGTACAAGCCAAAATACAATCATTCCACTGGACTACCTGCCAAGCTACACTGCATCCTTTCATCATATATTACAAATGGGAGGGGAAACATACAGTCGCTTTCTATGTTCTCCAGAAAAAACTGCTAGAAATCTTAAAGCAAACTTGCCTTTTTCACTTAAAAAGATCACTTACTTTTCTGATGGGAGCACTGCCCAGTATAAGAATAAGAAAAACTTCCTTCATTTATGCTTGCATAAAACAGATTTTGAAGTTGAGGCCGAGTGGGAGTTTTTTGCAACATCCCATGGCAAGAGTGCATGTGATGGTCTTGGCGGGACTGTTAAGTGGCTAGCTTTTAGCCAGCTTACAAAGGCCATATGACCAACAAATTTTAACACCCAAAGAACTTTATGAATTTGCCTTGGAAAATATAAAAAACATTGACTTTGAATATTGCACAACAGAAGACTACGAAGAGACTAAAGTATGATTGGAAAATATAAAAAAACATTGACTTTGAATATTGCACAACAGAAGACTTACGAAGAGACTAAAGAATGATTACTTTCTCGGCTCAGTCAAATCAAAAGCGATTGTGGGAACACAAAAGTTTCACTCATATAAACCCCACACAGAGAGTCAAATTACTGTCAAGCCTTACCAATTGAGCCTTGATGAATCTCTTGAATGTGTGACAACAGAGAATCAAATAACACCATCAGATTTGGAATAGCATGTGATGACTCTTGGTGGCTGGGATGCATTGAAGAAAAATACAATGGTATGTACTGAATAAATTTTTTACACCCAAAAGGTCCAACCAAGGGATTTATTAAATGTCCCAGGAAACACTCTTTTGCAAACAGTGGATCCAACTACAGCAACGGGAAGAATATACACTCTTTAAATTGTGTTACCCTCAGTGAAAACTTTTTAAAATTTTAAATACCTACTATTCTAAGAAATACAGTTCTATCCAAGCAAATATCAACAAGTTAAACTTTTTCACAAGGTGAAACAACTTTTACGCATTTCTTTTATTTGGGACTCTTTGTAAATTATTAGGCTACAAATAATACTGGAAAACCAATCAAAATATAACCTCTACCATTTAAGTTATAACTATATGAGTTGATATTACTAGGAGTTTTGAGTGATTCAAGATGAGTGACTTTGTTCAAAATTTCACTATTAGCATGTTGTATATAAATTAAAATTTATTCTTCGTTCTTATGTATAACTTAGTTACAGGTATCATGAAAATTAAATTAAAAACAACACTACATATCATTTAATTAACAAACAATAAGAGGGAAATGTTACATATGAATGCTAGGTTTGGTAGAATTAGCCTATGTACCTTAGTATTCATAGCCTAGAAACAGTCCGCTATACACCTCACTAGCATGTATTCTGGTAGTAAAATATTTTTAAAAATAAGAACCCGTTGAGATCCCATCTTGAAATGTTGCATGCATGTAGTCAATTAGTGTGGACAACACATATAATTTTTCCAAAAAAATCCGAGGGTACGTATTTTGGAAATTTCAAAAAAAGTTTTTTGGAAACTTTTTTAACATTTAAAAAATTAAGAAACATAGCTGTGTGATACATCAAATGAAAGGGAATTTTCAGAGGAAAAAAATGGCGCAAGTTTGAGCTCTCTAGGTGGTATAGTTTTTGAGCTATAGCGTTTTATAATAATCTTAAAGCAATAGAAAACCATGGTTTTTTGGATTTTTAAATGCTTGTAACTCACAAACCAAAAGTCAAAAAAATTTGAAATTTGAAATTTAAAATAGATTTGGGGGGTACAATACCTGAGAAAAAAATCATACAAATCTGAGAGGTCAAGGTTCAAATCTCATAGTAGAATTGGTTGATTTGACATGGAATGACCCTTAGATTTCTTCACTTTCTCCCTGTGACGTGGCTGTCTCTCCCTATCTCTTAGTCTTTTAAGCAGAAGGGCTTTTTCGTCACGGTTTATTGCCCGTTTTGCTTTCAGTATTCTTTCTTTATTCCTCTGCCGCTATTTCCTTTAATGTTCCTCATGAACATCTTCATTCTGCTTTAATTTGTCCCTGAATTTCTTTGTTTTTAATTAGAACTCTTTTGTGATAAGATATAAAAATACTGTAATTAGAAGTGGAGAGCCAAGCAACCAATATATTGGAGATGTCACACCCAGAACACATTTTTAAACTAGTTACATTGCAGATATTAAAAAATGTTGTTATTGAAAGTTGTAGAGCATGTGTTTAACCTCACTTCTGGGAATCAGTAAGATGCTGTCATACATATATCCACTATTAAACAAACTTTTACATGTTTTTGCGTTCTGGGTGTGACAGAAAACAGTAATGTTATTTTGACTAAATAGGAAATGTAGATACTTAATTTTCCAAAATATAATTACTAGAATAACACAAGAGAAGTAGTATCTTCAAGATAACACAACAATAAAAAAAGTCAGTCGATAGTTCTGCTGATCTCAGAGTTGTAAACTTATGCATAAATGCACCAGTTTCTTTTTAATATATATAAGTTCAAGTTTGGAAGTTGATTACACCAAGAAATGAAGTGCATTTCAAATTTGCATACTAAATTAATAATCAGTAATTAACAATCTTTATTTTGATATGGAGTTTCCTATAAATTTGTGCAATTTATTTTTCAAACCTTGAGGGTCACTTCACATGGAATGACCCAAAACTGACAAGTATCGAGAACGGAAAGCATCAGGGTCGATCTTTAGGTTCAATGCTTTTACTGTGAAATAATAATAATAATAATAATAATAATAATAATAATAATAATAATAATAATAATAATAATAATAATAATAATAATAATAACAATAATAACAATAATAACAATAATAATAATAATAATAATAATAGTCAATGGCAGTAAAACAGCATATTATTAGTACTACTATTACTACTATGGAAAAATTCAAATAAAGGGTGCGGCAGAGGAAACGGACGTTTTTCAAATAACCATAACTCAGAAGATTTTCAAGTTAAACAAAATTTAATTATACAGAAATGAAACTTGTATAATGCAGTTTCTGTTGACTATTTCAGAATTACCTCCGAAAAATAACGTCCGTCAGGTGACGACCTTCTTTCTGTAAACACTCTCGTAACCTCACTTCGAAATTCTGCATTGCTCTTCGCAACATTTCTTCCTCCACATTAGTGATTTCTGCACGAATTAACTCTTTTAGTTCTTGGATGTTGCGGGGTTTGTTTAAGTAAACGTTTGATTTGAGGTATCCCCACAAATAATAGTCACATATGGACAAGTCAATGTCGTCAAAACGGGAGATCACATGTTGAGGAAACATGTCGCGAACCACTTGCATTGATGCTCTCGCAGTATGCGCTGTGGCACCATCTTATTGGAACCAAATTTGCTGCATGTTTACTCTTCGTCTGCGTAGTTCCGGAAGCAGGAACCTGTTGAGTATTTCAATGTAGCGTGCTGAAGTCACTGTCACTGAGGTATTGTCCTCTTCAAAAAAATAAGGACCGATGATTCCAAATTTAGCAACACCACACCACACTGTTACTGGATATACCCAGAAGAAGGCCACAACATGAGGGCCGAAACGTCGGTTTTAGACATGATGACACGGCGCCACCCGGACAGTCAAGGTTATTATTAATGAGATTGCATGTTAAAAAATTCCATTGTTTCGTCACTTGACGGCATTTATTTTTCGGAGGTAAATCTGAAATAGTCAACAGAAACTGCATTATACAAGCTTCATTTCTGTGTAATTAAATTTTGTTTAACTTGAAAATCGTCTGAGTTATAGTTATTTGAAAAACGTCCGTTTCCTCTGCCGCACCTTGTATAAGTCGCACCTTGGGATGAATCGGTCCCACCCAACCCACCCTCACCGATGCAGTTTCTTTTCTACCACGATCTAGCGAATTCTTCTGTCCTCATATTATGAAGAAACTCGTGTTTGGACGTTGGAGGTATGATGTCACACCGCTAGACGAGAGGTGACAGGCTGACAAACCTTGAGGGAGATATAATATGCCACATTTTCGAAACCTATAAACAGTGCATCATACTTTATTCGAAAATGCAAGGGCCCTTCCCTGCGGCTGCCGCCTCCGCTTCGCGCACTTAACTATGTGGTTAGTGTTATGCATTATTTAGCTATATGTAAAGGGGTCAATCCATATGAAATCATCCAATAATAAAATAATTTGTTGCTGACCTATTTTAATTTATTTTTAAGTATATATTTTCTGTTTCTATGTGTATCTGGGAGTACAAAACAATTTTTTTCACATTTTTATCACTAACACTTCGGCAACTAGTGGCCATTTTGCTTAGAAGGATCTGTCATTTTTGGCATTTTCAAAGGTTAGCGGTAAGTTAAGTAACTATTTTATTTATGAAGATATCAACTTGAAGTAAAAACAATCTTAATCTACAAGTAACAGTCTACAATTCATGTTATGACCAAAAATTTGTTAGGTCTTAAGGAAATAATCTAAAACTTTATTTGAAAATGCAGTTCCGATTAGAAAAAATTAACAACTTTATAAAACTTTTTTTCATAGAAGGGATGAAAACACATGTTTCATATTTTCCCCCCACAAAGATATAGTAGATCACTAGATTGTAGTAAAATTTGAGATCATTTATGTAAATCCTTTAGGTTTTATGAGTCTTCAAATATTGAGATTTTGCAAAATTGTTTATTTTCAAATTAAAATATCTCAAATGGGACTGAACAGAAAAATCTGAAATTTTCTCAAAATATTCTTCTAGTGCCTAGTAATCAACATATAAAATTTCATCACTGTGTTCTGACCAGTAGTATTTTATTTTTAATAAAGAAAATGCTAAAATATAACACTGTCAAATGAGCGAATAACAGTGTTAAAATACAATAAAAATTGTCAAAAATAATATAATTATTTGTTGTTGCTAGTAAAATTAAATATATCATAAAACTAACATAGTAAATGTTCCATGATTGTAGTCATAGTGATCAATACTCCAGCAGAAGGAGACCATATTGCCACATTTGCTGAGCATGCCAGAATATGCTGACTTGAAAAGGGCAAGTCTCTACAGACTCCTCTGTAGCTCCTTTGTTCAGTAATCAGTAGCTGTGCTTGACTGAAGATATCAAAAAAGTTTCCCCTTCAGTTTAAAAAATTGTTTATTTTAGCGATGGAGATGGTAGCCAGTACAAAAACAAAAAGAACTTTTTGAATATTTGCAATCACTTTGAAGCTGAATAGAATTTTGTTGCCACTTCTAATGGAAAGAATGCCTGCAATGGGATTGGAGGGGGTACAAAGAGGGCTGTCTCGATGGCTAGTTTGCAAAGACCATATTTGGACCAGATACCTTCAGCAGAAGAATTGTTCAAATTTTGTTCTGAAGAAATTAAAGGTATTTCCTATACGCTTGTACCTTCACATTTTTTAAACCTTTGGCTCAGCTGTGAAACAAACTTCTAGCATCATAAGGTGTTACATTCACTCAAAAAGTGATATTTATGGTGAACATAGTATTTCCATTTTGCCCAAATTTGAAATAAGACATTTCGAAGTAAAGGACATTGTTGCCTGCATTATGATCAGAACTGGTGGTTTGGTGAAATTGATATTTTTTTAAGTGAAGGGGCAACTTCTTTTATATTATCAGTCAAGCACAGCTACTGATTACTGAACAAAGGAGCTACAGAGGAGTCTGTAGAGACTTGCCTTTTTCAAGTCAGCATATTCTGGCTTGCTCAGCAAATGTGGCAATATGGTCTCCTTCTGCTGGAGTATTGATCACTATGACTACTACCATGGAACATTTAATATGTTAAGATATATAAGCATTCATGAACCACAGATTATTGTCTCTGTTGGACATTACATGAGAATATTATAGGAGAAAAATTCCTCCGGCACTGGGACTAGAACCCAGGACCTATGGCCAATGGTTTGGCCAATGCTCTACCAACTGAGCTAAGCTGGAGCTCAATTCACAGCACCAGATGGAACCTCTCTCCTATGACTGATTGCCCTAATGGTCTACCTCACAGACAGACAAGTCATGTCATATGCAGTCCGGCTTAGCTCAGTTGGTAGAGCATTGGCGCGAATAGCCAAAGGTCCTGGGTTCAAGTCCCCGTGCCGGAGGAATTTTTCTCCTATAATATTCTTTAATATGTTAGTTTTATGACATATTTAATTTTACTAGCAACAACAAATAATTATATTATTTTTGACAATTTTTATTGTATTTTAACACTATTATTCGCTCATTTGACAGTGTTATTTTTTAGCATTTTCTTTAATAAAAATAAAATACTTCTGGTCAGAACACAGTGATGAAATTTTATATGTTGATTACTAGGCACTAGAAGAATATTTTGAGAAAATTTCAGATTTTTCTGTTGAGTCCCATTTGAGATATTTTAATTTGAAAATCAACAATTCTGCAAAATCTCGATATTTGAAGACTCATAAAACCTAAAGGATTTACATAAATGATCTCAAATTTTACTACCATCTAGTGATCTACTATATCTTTGTGGGGGGAAAATATGAAACATGTGTTTTCATCCCTTCTATGAAAAAAAGTTTTATAAAGTTGTTAATTTTTTCTAATCGGAACTGCATTTTCTAATAAAGTTTTAGATTATTTCCTTAAGACCCAACAAATTTTTGGTCATAACATGAATTGTAGAATGTTTCTTGTAGATTAAGATGGTTTTTACTTCAAGTTGATATCTTCATAAATAAAATAGTTACTTAACTAACCTTAATAGTTACTTAACTAACCTTTGAAAATGCCAAAAATGACAGATCCTTCTAAGCAAAATGGCCACTAGTTGCCGAAGGGTTAGTGATAAAAATGTGAAAAAAATTGTTTTGTACTCCCAGATACACATAGAAACAGAAAATATATACTTAAAAATAAATAAAATATGTCAGCAACACCCATTGGATGATTTCATATGGATTGACCCAAAGGTGGATACAAGGCTCTTGCGACAATGTACAAGGACAGTTGGTCACTCTGCTTCGCTCGGAAACTAAATACATCACACAGTCCATGTAAATGTGAATATCTAATGGATGAAGCTTAAGGGGCGACTTATATTTGAATTTTGCTACTACTACTACTACTACTACTACTACTAAAACTAAAACTAAACTCCGTGGCACTAAACCCTGAAGGGATTTGGCCTACCAACTGACCGCTGCATCATCTACCACAGGCAGATGGAGAGATTGGGGGCATGTGGTCAGCATGCCGACTCCCATGGCCGTTAATAGTGGTTTCCATGACCGGAGCCACTACTTCTCTATCAAGTAGCTCCTCAATTTGAATCACAAGGCTGAGTGCACCCCTAACAGACCTCCCTACCTGAGAAAAATCCAAGGAAGTACTGGGGATTGAACCCGGGCCAACAGATCTGACGCTAACCACAAGACCACGCCGGTGGTCCTACTGCTACTACTACTTAGGTTACATTGCACGCTTTAACTGCATTGTAGGTCATGTAATGTGTTTAGTATGTTTGCGTGAAACATTAGTCTATAGTAACAACTCATTCGCGTCATCTGTTTCCATTGTTTAGTGATGTCTTCTTATGTGATATTCAGTTTAAACGATTATAATATCCAGTGACATAGCGGGGATGAGTTATGGAAAATAAGCAAGTGCTACAAACCCGGCGTTTGCTTTTGCGAACGAGGAAACCATGAAAAACCCAAGTCAATTTGTGCAGCCACAAGGTTTGATTTGAACTCAGGATCTCTTCCCTGTTAGCCCATAGGCCTACCACCTCGCTGTAATTGGTTTTAGTGTGTTCATTGCGACTGAGCTAAACTGATTGCATTTCACAACAATAAGTACATTAGGCCTATAGTTTTCTTGTTACTAGGGACAACAAAATGTCAATCATAATTTAATTGACAGGTATGTTCTGAAATTCGCATTTAAGCCGTACTTATTTCGTTTTTATCTTGATATCTATTAAATGTATAAAGAAATGTTTTAAACAAAAAATGTTCATTTTAATTTTCTCTACAACTTTACTATGGTAGGTTTTCATGTAGCCTATTGCCTACTGTAATGGATATAATCTAGAAAAATTGAAAATGGATATGAGTAAAGTACCCCTAAAGTCATTTTTGCAGAAATACAGATACAGGGTGTTAATGAATAACACCGAAATATTTTACCTGTGTATAGAGGGAACATAGACGAGCAACTTTTATTAGGACATTTTTGCTCTATGACGTAAAATGTGTATGCTACAGGGCATTAAAGTCCTTAAAATTTGGTGCTCAAAAGTCAATAATGGAGCGAAATAGGGTTAAAATTTTCATTAAATTGACTTCATGCCTTCTTAGCGATCGATAAAAACCTGATTCTTAATAATTCATCAACAGCTATATCATAATTTAGAATTTTCATAATCTGCAAAATTTACTGACTAATCACATGATTGTCCGCCACTGCATTATGTTTTTATTCCTAATTCCACCTTACAAAAATGTTTTGTTTGTCTTCTTTTTCCCTTAGTGTTGCAAGATATCGATCGTCATTTTTTACAATTTTCCCGACCACTACACAATATTCACTGTTCCTTTGTTTCCCATCGTTTCAAGTATTAGAAGTCAGTGGCGTGCATATCCTTGGGAGATTTTATGTTATAACAGGAAGAATTGAATCCATAGAGCAAAAATCTCGTAATAAAAGTTGCTTGTCTATGTCACCTCTGGATTCACAGGTAAAATATTTCGGTGTTATTCATTAACACCCTGTATAGCCATTTTATTAGTCATAAATAAGAGTTAAAATTTTAAATTTTTATTAAAATTGTTAGAGCCATTTTTTCAAAAATCAGAATTTTTAAAAAAAGTTTTCATGAAAAGTCCCCTATTAAATATTTTGGTTGTAAAACTAAATTTCTGGGCGGTTCGACAAAATTTCGAAAAAGTCCTTAGTAATAAAAAAAATGAAGTAAATACAACGAACCGTTTACCTGCTGTGCTTGTCCACAGACAGACGTCATTCCAAAAATAGTTTTTTTGGTTTCTAGGCTTCATGAAACATGCTTTCCCGATGTTATCTTGACTTCGATTATTTGTCACGATCACAATACATTCCCTATAGGCCTACTAGGCCTATGTAAGTTATATGCGAGAAAGTAAAATATGAAATTTTAAGGAAATAGTATAATTTTAAGATACCTGAACCATTAATAAGCATTAAAACATTCAAATCTAAGAATTTTTATAAATTCCCATTCCTGGCCAAGGAAATATTCCCATTTTATAAGTTCCTTCCCACTGGGAATATTTCCGGCCCACATCACTAAAGGAGCCTATTTTTTTCCAATAATTACCATTAATTATAACTAGGCCTATATGCGTATATATAGAACTATTGGCTGCAATGGATAAGCATCTCAGCCATTTCATAATTACGGGTGGGACATTCTAGCAAATTATAAAAACTATTTTTGTTTATTACATATCATAAATAATAAACTAGAATTGGTTCTTCACATTCTGTAAAATTTACAATGCCTTCTCCTCCACACTACATGGGTCAATCCATACCAAGTGGTCCAGCACTGGTTGCTTGACTATCTCAAAAAAATTTGATCTTTGCTGGGTTAGTTCCCCAATGTTTAGTGGTCACAAAAATATTTTTAAAAAATATTTATTGTTTATTATTTTGAAATGGCAGCCATTTTTGTTTCAGGCCGCATGCGTTTTTTGGCATTTGCAAGCATCTGCATTTTTTAAAATTATTCAGTAGTGGATTGTCCTAAGCCTTTCAGATAAATTTCATTTAGTACAACACACTCTGGCCTACAAATTAACATCATTATCACTTAGCTGAATGTATTCTTTAATATATTTTTAATAGTTCAAAGTTCACAGCTGCAAATTAAAAAAACTCAATTTTTGAACAGTATTCTTCCAAACAAAGAGTAACTTCTCAGCTTTAATATTTTTTGTGCTATTACTCTGTATAGTATAGTTACTTTTTATAGAGTATCAATGGTGAGCAGCTTACACTTAAAAAATTACACTATTTTAAAAAATGGATTTTTTGAATTTTTTCATTTTCTGGCCTGCAATATCTTTGTTGGGGGACCAGATAAAAATCTGAAAATTACACAGTTAATAGATTTTTATGATATCAAACTTCAGTATAAATTTCAACTTTGAGATTCAATTGGAAGTATGGAAAAAAAAATTACAAACATGAATCAAAAATACGTTTTTTAACATCTGCGATATCTAGGCTAATGGAATAAAATATATCAATTACAGTATATAATTTAATCCTATCTATGATTACTTATTTTTTTTATTGAAAATGAGCCAACTACTTACATAATATTGTTATCATGTTATTTGTTTTTAGTACATCGCTCATTGAACATTTGAGAAATTTCTTCACTCAGTTTGGGTGTGAGATTAAAAGCTCGCCCAGTCACAGTTGTAAATTCCATGGGAGACAGCTTCTCAACTTTTTTAAAAAGATGTACTTGGTCCTGGAGGGTGGTAAAAAAAACATGCACATCTTGGTTTTGACAATCAATATTATCAACTTCGGCAATCCACCACTGTTCATCGTAAACACAAACCACTATGTCTTTATTTTGAAGAGCCAGTTGTACAAGTTTTCCACACTGATGAAATTCACTATCAGGCGATGTTGATGTGATCTTACACTTCAGCAAGTCGTGTGAATGGGGTACAAAACAATGAAAAGATCGAGTGCCTTTAATCTTCTGACAAGTGTTGAACCTTTCCTTCAAGACATTGGCATAGACTTCTTGAATTTCCTCACATTATACAAAAACAGAGGACCGAGAGAGATGTTTAAATTCTGTAAAGAACATATAAAAGGAATTACCTATGTTTTTGTAAAATGTGAGGAAATACAAGAAGTCTATGCCAATGTCTTGAAGGAAAGGTTCAACACTCTTCAGAAGATTAAAGGCACTCGACTTTGTGGGGACTTTAATGTAGATTTCTCAATTGATAGTGAGAAGAAGATCAGACTGATATCATTATTGGGTAGCTATAATCTAGATTTCATAGTAAACTTTCCAACGAGAATTCAGAACGACTCCCAAACAACAATAGATAATATATTTATAGATATAGAAAAACATTTTAATTTTAAAGTACTTCCAATATTAAATGGATTATCAGATCATGATGCACAAATGTTAGTGCTGAACAATATTAAAGTAAATTCGAACAGTAAACATGCTCATAGTAATATGACTAGAGTAATGAATGACGATTCAATTTTAAATTTCAAACAAGATCTTGCGAATGAAAACTGGGAATCTATGTTATCCTATGACAAAGTAGATAGTAAATTAAGTGAATTCCTAAACATAGTGTCACGACATTTTGAGGCAAATTTTCCAAAAAAGAAAACTGCTAATTTACCTAATTCAAGGAATAACACATGGTTAACTGCTGGTATTAAAATATCATGTGCAAACAAAAGAGAGCTCTACCTAAAATATAGAACCAGTAACAACCAAACTCATAAGGAATACTATAAAAAGTATTGCAACATACTGAAGAAAGTAATCAAAGAAGCAAAAAGTAGGCATTTTTCACAAGTAATTAATAAATCAAATAATAAAGTTAAGACTGTATGGAATATAATAAAAAAAGAAACGGGGAGAACAAAGGGAAACAATGATTGTACATCATTACTATACCAAAACATAAAACTAGATAATTTATCACATTACAAATGCTTTTAATAGTCACTTTATAAATATTGCAGAGAAATGTATTCCTATAAATAATATTAACATTAAGGCAGTAGACCTACTAACAAAATCTACAGTTTGGAACCATAGATTTCAATTGAACCTGACTTCCCACATAGAAATTGAAAATATAATCAAGTCTCTCAAAAGTAAAAGCTCGTCTGGATGGGATGAGATAAGTAATAAGTTATTAAAAAGCTGCTCATCGGAACTCAGTAAACCTCTTAGTCACATATGCAATTGTTCATTAGAAAATGGAATATTTCCAGAAAGACTGAAGCATGCTATTGTTAAGCCCCTCTTTAAAAAAGGTGACAAAAATCTACCATCAAATTACAGACCTATATCACTCTTAACCTCATTTTCAAAAGTTTTTGAAAAAGTCATGTACAACCGCATAATACACTATCTTAATTTGAATGACATTCTTACTTCATCTCAGTTTGGATTTAGAAGTGGCATGTCCACTGAGAATGCTACATTTCAACTTACTACAGAAATATTGGAAGCGTTAGATAAAAAGAAATATGCTCTGGGAATTTTCTGCGACTTAGCTAAAGCATTTGACTGTATAAATCATGAAATATTACTTCAAAAATTGGATCATTATGGGTTCGATAATTTAACACTTAAGTGGTTCAAATCATATCTTTCTGATAGAACTCAAAAGGTAATAATAAATGGAAATGAATCTAACCTAGGAATTGTTAAGAATGGGGTACCTCAGGGATCAATACTGGGACCTTTGCTCTTTTTAATTTTCATTAATGACTTGCCCTATAACTTAAGTGACGAATCAAAGGTATTGCTCTTTGCAGATGATACTAGTGTACTTGTAACAGGAACGTCACAAGAACATTTATCACGAACAGCTACAAAGGCTTTTCACGAGTTAAACACATGGTTTCTAGCTAATAAAATGACACTTAATATTGATAAGACCCATTTTATACAATTTAGGACAAAAAACAGATGTATCTCAAATCTTGAAATTAATTATGGAACACAAATCATACAAGAAATTAGCAATGTAAAATTTTTAGGATTACAAATTGACCAAAATCTTGACTGGAAGACACACATAGAAATGATAAGTCCAAAACTGAGTTCAGCGTGCTTTGCTTTAAGAATTTTGAATAATATATTAAAACAGGATGCATTACTTCTGGTATATTTTGCATATTTTCACTCGGTAATGAGGTACGGGATCATTTTCTGGGGCAACTCTACCCATAGGGAGAAAATATTTAGATTACAAAAGCGGGCAATAAGAATAATATGTGGAAAGAAAAAAAGGGAATCTTGTAAACCGCTATTTGAAAAATTAAAAGTCCTCACTCTTACAGGGGAGTATATATACTCTGTTATGTGTTATGTAGTGAATAATATTGATAAATTTCAAACTAATTTTAGTGTACACGGACGTACTACCAGAAACATGAATGATCTACACAGACCAAATAACTCGTTAAAACTCTTTCAGAAGGGTGCGTATTATTCTGCAGTACAGATATATAACAAGCTCCCAAACAACATTAAATTATTATGTATTCAAAGAAAGAGCAAACATTTCAAAACAGCTGTCAAGGAATTTTTAATAACTCACACCCTCTACAATTTGGAGGAATATTTCCTGCTTCGATAAATTTGGCAGCTTGCAGTTTCTGTAGACCTATATTATTGTTATAACATGCATGTATTTTTTGATCTGACGTGTCCTATATCCTTGAGCCCCGCTCAACACAGGATCTACAGGACGAGATATCTACATCTACATCTACATCTACATCGATCTTTTCAATGTTTTGTACCCCATTCACATGACTTGCTGAAGTGTAAGATCACATCAACATCGCCTGATAGTGAACTTCATCAGTGTGGAAAACTTGTACAACTGACTCTTCAAAATAAAGACAGTGGCTTGTGTTTACGATGAACAGTGGTGGATTGCCGAAGTTGATAATATTGATTGTCAAAACCAAGATGTGCATGTTTTTTTTACCACCGTCCAGGACCAAGGACATCTTTTAAAAAAGTTGAGAAGCTGTCTCCCATGGAATTTACAACTGTGACTGGGCGAACTTTTAATCTCACACCCAAACTGAGTGAAGAAATTTCTCAAATGTTCAATGAGCGATGTACTATAAACAAATAACATGATAACAATATTATGTAAGTAGTTGGCTCATTTTCAATAAAAAAAATAAGTAATCATAGATAGGATTAAATTATATACTGTAATTGATATATTTTATTCCATAAGCCTAGATATCGCAGATGTTAAAAAACGTATTTTTGATTCATGTTTGTAATTTTTTTTTTTTCCATACTTCCAATTGAATCTCAAAGTTGAAATTTATACTGAAGTTTGATATCATAAAGATCTATTAACTGTGTAATTTTCAGATTTTTATCTGGTCCCCCAACAAAGATATTGCAGGCCAGAAAATGAAAAAATTCAAAAAATCCATTTTTTAAAATAGTGTAATTTTTTAAGTGTAAGCTGCTCACCATTGATACTCTATAAAAAGTAACTATACTATACAGAGTAATAGCACAAAAAATATTAAAGCTGAGAAGTTACTCTTTGTTTGGAAAAATACTGTTCAAAAATTGAGTTTTTTTAATTTGTAGCTGTGAACTTTGAACTATTAAAAATATATTAAAGAATACATTCAGCTAAGTGATAATGATGTTAATTTGTAGGCCAGAGTGTGTTGAACTACTACCCGCGCGCCATATCTTGAGCGCTGGATTTACGGGGAAGTGAGGGTCGGGGGGAACAAAACATAGCTATTCCGCCAGTCTTTCTGCAGTGTTGTCAACTAAAGAAATAACGTTTCAGCAGAATCGCGCGTATGGTATTTTATATAGTGACTTTAATATACAACGATTTTAATGCAGTCCAATAATATAACGTGGTGACGGTATTGCGTAACAATTAATTACACGTCATAAGCCTTTGGTTATCAAATAAGTCATCAAATAAGAATATTATAGGCTCAATATTTTTACACTGGATGACTAATTTTAAGCATAAAGAAGAGTCTTAGCAGAACATGCTTCACCATTTCGTGTTTTAAAACGTAAGAGAGGTAAGGCATCTAAAGTGGAGAAAGCTATAGGCCTAATTTTAAACGTATTTAATACAAATTGTGAAAAGTTCGCTCAACTTTCAGTCCATGAAATTGACATCAGAGTTCACGGGAGTGTCAGAAATTAGCACATACGGAATTCTTAAAGAGGTGAGGAAAGTGTTGGATGTACAATGAAGTGTTTGTGAAATCAGCAGTTCGAAAGATTGTATTTTTCTCCATAACTCGATGCGTCAGAAAAGATAATGTCAAAAAAGAAATAAGAATCCTGAGACAGAATGAAAGCTTAGTATTGAAGCCACTAGATGTCAGGGTGTATAGCGTACTTCGTGTTTCAATGTTGTCAGCTTAACCTACGAAGTTGAACGAAACCTACCGAATGAGGACTAGGGAGCCGAGCGCTCAAGAAATCGCGCGCGGGTAGTAAATGCATTTTATCTGAAAGGCTTAGGACAATCCACTACTGAATAATCTTAAAAAATGCAGATGCTTGCAAATGCCAAAAAACGCATGCAGCCTGGAACAAAAATGGCTGCCGTTTCAAAATAATAAACAATAAATATTTTTGTGACCACTAAACATTGGGGAACTAACCCAGCAAAGATCAAATTTTTTTGAGATGGTCAAGCAACTGATTATTTTTTCCCTGGACCACTTGGTATGGATTGACCCACATGCAAGGCATTATTTAAAATTTATTTAAAATATTTTAAATTTGTTTTTCAAAATCTGTTACAGGTGGGACATAATGATGGATTTTAATGATGAAAAAAAAAAAAAAATTATTGTTCTGCTATTACTGTTAGGGTCTTGATGTTGTTATTAATAAAGATATGTGGGATAAAATACAAATTATAAACTGTTTCCAGTTTGTCAGAACATTTATTTACCGGTAACTCATCAATAATAGGCTAATTTAACAAATAAATAAATCTTTATTGTCCATTGAGGTTCTATATAGTAGAGTTCCAATTGAACATTGTCATGTGCTGTTAATTTAAATAAATTTCCAGACAAAATGCATCGCTTCAGGGAAGTCACAAATGAGTGTTTGGAGAGATACACAATGCAACTCAGAGATCAAGTCGATCTCTTGTTCTAACAAGAAGAATTGTATGTCAAGTTTATCTATTAAAAACTATTTACCAGGTGTGCATAAAAATTATTATTATTGAAGTATGAAGTTATTGGGGTTAAATTCATTCAAGGAATAATAATCTGCATTAGTTACTAGTGCATGTTGTATAGTTCTACAGAATTTATTTTCGGACAAATTCTTCACCTCATGGGGAAGCTTATTGAATATTTTGATTCCCATAGCAATGGGACTCATTGCTGTTATTTGAAGATTGTGTCTAGTTATTGCTATATTATTTGCTGTTCTTGTCTCATGTTCATGAATATCTTTATTTTTGTTGATATTTGGTTCATTTATTTTTATCATCGTTACGGGTGGGAAAAAAATCACTTGTTTGTTATTTTACAAAGTAGCCTAATTAACCACACATATTTTTTGAAGTTAATCTTATACCAAATTGTACCGTAAGATGTAGGCCTATATTTTCTCAAATGAAAACGGACATAGCTGATTACTATTGACTACTTGGTATTAAAGAGTGTTAAAATCATGCTAAAAATGGCAAAAAAAAAGTAACTCAATGCAATAAATAAGTAAATCGACAGATTTTACACATCAAACCACTTCAGATACACCTAAGTCCTTAATATTGAGAGAATTTGAGGTTTTAAACTTATTTTTGACTACCCAATTAGGCCTACAATAATTTTATAACTGCTCTCTTTGAGAGGAAAATTCCCATATTTTATGAAATTGCTGATCTATGGGCCATGGCAAAAACCAAGAACAAGGCCGCCCCTTAAGCTCCGCCCACTCCAACCGTTGAATTGCTATGGTGACCCATCACGTGACGGACAGCAGAGGTTGATTTGGGAACGAGAGTTTTAGATTTCAATGGTATGCCACCCTCAAGACGAATTGATTAGTAAAACCAAAATGACCCTTGTACCAATTAAAACTTCCCTTGAACCAAAAGGGTATTTCACAATTGCAATTAATACGAAATTACCAATCACCACTATATCATGCAGCTCTCTAAACTTAAACAGATGAATTCTCACTTCACACCGCAACAATTATTTGATGGCATAGTGGTTTAGATGACTGGCTATCATGCTAGTGGACCAGCGTTCAAATTGCATTAGGTGCGAAAATTTGTAGGAAGGAATAGGTTCGAAATAGGTAGGTAGGGTAAAGGAGAGAAGGGATTGAATAGTAGAAAGGGAAAAGAAGAAGAGAAAGGAAAAGAAAAATAAAATTTTCCAGATTTTCAACGCTGCTAAACGAGAGACATCTACACTAAAATTCAGCCCAGCAAGTTACTACAGGTCTTATGGGGCAGCAATCAACTCACACCACTGAACCAGGGTGATGTTGCCAAACTAACAGTAACGGTACTTTGAGTGGGGGGGATGGGGGAAGGACACGGGCTAGCAGAATCTGCTCTATCCCCATGTAATACCTATTCTAAAAATATTTTCCTTTTACTCTACGCAACTGCTTTGAAAATGTGTTAGTAAGTACAAGTAAAACAAGGAATTTAAGTAGATGATAAACTCACCATTAATCGGGAAGAGGAGCTACTCCTAAATCTTCATATTCGTTCCCACTTTCGTCGCTGCTATTTTCTTCAGATTCTTCAAGATTTATCACATTATCGTGTATCAGATCCAGCAGGCCGTCCGTTTCCCACATGCGTAGTTCAACATCTTCTATGTGTCGCACATAATTAGACCACTGTTGTTGTGTCACTTCATTAATACTAGATTCCAAGAGTTCCCGAACCTTATTAAGCCTATATTGAAAGTAGTGTTCTCTTGTGACACTTTCCTCTTAATTTGACTCCACACCTCTTCAATGGGATTTAATTCACAATGATAAGGTGGGAGTCGCAAAACCTCATGTCCATGTTATCGAGCCATTTCATCGACAATACATTTAAGTTCGTATCGAGTTCGAACAGATTCCAATATCTCCACAAGCTCCGTCTTATGCATTTCATCATCGATGTGGATACCTTTGGAGATTAGCCACGATTTAATAACTCCCTTCGTGTTACTCTTTGTAGGGATTTTTTCATTCTTCCTGGAATGTACAGAAGCATTGTCTAGCACTATGACGCTACTAGCTGAAAAATACTTTTCATACATGGGTCCAGTCATTTCATCATGATAGTCGCCATCTTTCTTTCCATGATAAATTATCTTAGCTTCAGGAATGGAACCATTTTCATTCCCTGCATGGACTAATATTATACGCCCACCTTTGCCTGAGGGCATTTTATTCCCTGTAGTTAGACCTTGCTTCCAGGCTTCTGATGCAGATCGAATTCTTGTGTCCACCCACGATTTAGAGGTGGTGCAGCCTGCATTTAACCAGGTTTCATCGGTATAAACAAAGTTTCTATTGTTTGAGCTGTGACGTCTCATAGCCCTCAAGTATCCAGGCCTATGTCTCCAAGCAATAATGTCACTTCTGTCGATCAACATAGAGTTCTTCCTTCTTTTCGTGAACTGAAAGCCTATATCCAGCATTATCCTTCTTAATGTGGAAATAGATACAGTAGGCATATCAGGGTCTTCATCAAGGGCTGATTTCACAGTTTTCAGCGTCGGTAGTGTGTTTCCCTTATAAAACATGTGAACACGACGCCTTATTGCAGACAAAGTATGAGAATCGTATTTTTGCATTCTTGTCTTTTGTATTTCAGGGCTCTTCTTTTTAACGAGTGTTGAAACAGTTCCCTTCATTTTAAGTTCTTTCCTTATTGTCATCACTAGTTTGTAGGAAATTTTAGTGGCTGTTGCGGTATGCTTGGCAGCTTCCGTCACACTGAATGAAAATACACTTCGGAAGTACAAATAGACATTCAAAACCATCGTTCTTTCATCGGAACGCAAAATTCTTTTCCGGTTACCGGTACTCAATTTTTTGTAGCATTCCGGGGACGTTTCCATTGTTTCAACTCAATAACTGAAATAATTACACTAATTTATTCCTACTGGATTTAAACTAAAGAAAATGTAGCAAAATAAACACAAAAACTATAAGCTATAACGAAGGATAAATGTAAAAGAAATATAACTATTGTAGAATAACATAAAACGTACGAATGCAGTATTAAATCATACGACACAAGAGAGGCGACACTTTCACACAGGGTAATATAGAACAGCACGAGCTCTGTGACAAGTGGTTTTTCTTTAAGAGGGGGTGGCTGGGATTGCAGATTAGACATCTATGCACCTGCTGTGTTGCAAATTTCAGGTTTATGTAAGGATTTCCCCTTAAAGCTACTGTTAAAAGGCAACACGGTTCCCTATTCCAAATACACAGTAACTTCCTGGGCTGAATTTTACTGTAGGTGAGTATGGTGCAACTACTAGCAGTCAGTTATAGTAAGTCGAGTGAGAGGAGCTTAAGGGGCGGCCTGTTTTTGGCTTTTAACGGGCCGCGTTACTAATTGGAATACCTCAAGTAGAACGGGGCAGTGTAGCCTACTAGACTCCAATAATGTTCAATTTTTCTACCTGCTGTATTTCCTTCTTCTTAATATCATCCATGCTAAGATTATCTGCAGTACACCGCAGGACTGGGTCACCAATTTGGCATATGTGATCATAAGGTGGAACACTTTGAGAGGGATACCAAAATTCTTTATACAATTTTCGGAACTTACGCAGCGTTATCCACCGCAACATCGTACAGCTACAGACCACGAACAGGTTAAATTGTTAGGTTATCCGTCCTAAATAACCTACAGCGGTACCAGTAAAAATAAAAGTATTGCTATACAAACAAATTCCCCGGTTGTATTACACCGTCTAACATTTAAACATTTATCAATAGCAACTTCATACCTTTCAGTATCCTAAAAACCAGAAAAACCCAGACTTTCAAACTTTCCACACATGGCAGGTACAACGAACACGCCCCCCAGCTTCATTTCTTCTTCTCCTTTTATGTGATGGCCTCGACCTATCGACCATGTAGCCAGTTTGGTTCCCATTAGGGCTGCCGCACATTGAGCGTTTTGTGGTCGCCACCGGTGGCGACCACAAGCAGCGGGAAGGCTTTTACATGGAGTTTAAATGGAGTAGCCGCACACTCGACCACTGCTAACGCCAACGTCAGCCACAAGCTGGGGGAAAAACTTGTCTCGCTGCTTGTGGTCGCCACAAAACGTCGGGTCTAGGCGCACATTGGGCGTTAGTGGTCGCGTCTAATCCCCCTCTGGCGTTCTACACAGGCATAGAGCTCCCTCCTTAAGAACTTGGGCTCCTAATCTATTGCGTTCCCTAATGACTAGGGCAAGGCATAAAAAATAGAAAATATGAAAAATAAAAAATCATTCATGACCTAAAATATTTAAAAATTAATAAGTTATCCCTCATTACTGATAATTAGCTTTCTGGAAGTAATGTGTTGAGAGCAATTTAATAAAAGAGAGAGCATTATATTTAATTTACAATAAAATAACTTTTTTCTAATAAAGTAACTAATTGATACTGAGATACATGGATATGTGAAATTAAAAATGAATACAGACAATCTGAATGGACGGAGATTCTCAAGTGAAAATGATTTTCTTTTGCCTGAAAGTAATGATTTGTATTTTTCTACTGGTTCGTCTGAAATAATTGAAGAAACAGAAACAGCACGAAAGGTAAACTAAGTAACAAGAAAATAAGGAAAGTAAAAATAAAATAAGGAAAGTAAAAATAAGTAAAGAACTAAGTAACAAGTCCTATGTTACTTTGTTTGGTATCCTACTCTAATCATGTTGTTTTTTATATTTATTATAGGTCTATTGTCTTTAGATGTAGATGTAGATGTAGATGTCTCGTTCTGTAGATCCTGTGTTGAGCAGGGCTCAAGGATATAGAACACGTCAGATAAAAACATACATGCATGTTATAAAAAAGATACAAGAATTGTTATGTCACACTTACTCAAGCTGAAAAGAAATCATCCATATTGTAGAAGGTGTGAGTTACTAAATATTGCTTCAGAGCTCTTTTGAAAGATTTGCATTTGCTTTTAATACATAGTGATTTAATCTCTTTTGGAAGGTTATTGTATATTTGTATTGCGGAATAATAAGCACCTTTCTGAAAAAGTTTTAATGAGTTAGCTGGTCTATGTAAATCATTCATGTTTCTAGTAGTACGCCCGTGTATACTGTGATTACTTTGAAATTTATCAATATTATCTACCATGTAACACATAACAGAGTATATATACTCTCCGGTGAGAGTGAGGACTTTTAATTTTTCAAAAAGCGGTTTACAAGATTCTCGTTTTTTCTTTCCACATATTATTCTTATTGCTCGCTTCTGTAATCTAAATATTTTTTCCCTATGTGCCGAGTTACCCCAAAAAATGATTCCGTACCTCATAACAGAGTGAAAATATGCAAAATATACCGTGAGTAATGCGTCCTGTTGTAATATATCATTCAAAGTTCGTAGCGCAAAACATGCTGAACTTAGCTTAGAACTTATCATTACAATGTGTTTCTTCCAGTCAAGATTTTGGTCAATTTGTAGTCCTAAGAATTTTATGTTGCTAGTTTCCTCTATGATTTGTGTTTGATAATTGATTACAATGTTTGAGATATATCTATTTTTTGTTCTAAATTGAATAAAGTGGGTCTTATCAATATTAAGTGACATTTTATTAGCTAGAAACCAAGTATTTAATTCGTGAAAAGTCTTTGTAGCTAGTCTTGCTAAATCTTCTTGTGACTTTCCTGTTACGAGTACACTAGTATCATCTGCAAAAAGCAATGCCTTTGATTCGTCACTTAAGTTATCTGGTAAGTCATTGATGAAAATTAAAAAGAGCAAAGGTCCCAGTATCGATCCCTGAGGTACTCCATTTTTAACAGTCCCTAATTTTGATTCATTTCCATTTATTATTACCTTTTGAGTTCTATCAGACAGGTATGATTTGAACCACTTTAGTGTTATATTATCCAACCTATAGTGTTTCAGTTTTTGAAGTTGAATTTCATGATTTATACAGTCAAACGCCTTAGCTAGGTCACAAAAAATTCCTAGGGCATGTTTCTTTTTATCTAACGCTTCCAATATTTCTGTAGTGAGTTGAAATGTAGCATTATCAGTGGACATGCCACTTCTAAATCCAAACTGAGATGGTGTAAGAATGTTATTCAAATTAAGATAGTGTATTAAGCGGTTGTACATAACTTTTTCAAAAACTTTTGAAAATGAGGTTAGGAGTGATATAGGTCTATAATTTGATGGAACATTTTTGTCGCCTTTCTTAAAGAGGGGCTTAACAATAGCATGCTTTAGTCTTATTGGAAATATTCCACTTTTTAACGAACAATTACAAATATGACTAAGAGGTTTACTAATTTCAGATGAGCAGCTTTTTAACAACTTATTACTTATCTCATCCCATCCAGAAGAGTTTTTGCTTTTGAGTGACTTGATTATATTTTCAATTTCTCTAGAGGAAGTTAATTTGATTTGAAATGCATGGTTCTGGACTATAGGTGTTTTAAGTAGGTCTGCTGCATTAATGCTAATATTAGTTGTAGGAATACATTTCTCTGCAATGTTTATAAAGTGATTATTAAAAGCATTTGTGATATCTGATACATTATCTAGCTTTTTGTTCTGGTATGTTAGTGACATGCAATCATTGTTTCCCTTTGATCTCCCTGTTTCGTTTTTAATTATATTCCATATAGTTTTAATTTTATTGTCTGATTTATTAATTATTTGTGAGAAATACCTACTCTTTGCCTCTTTAATTACTTTCTTCAGTGTATGGCAGTACATTTTATAGTGTTCTTTATGAGCTGGGTTGTTACTGGTTCTACATTTTAAATATAGCTCTCTTTTGTTTCTACATGATATTTTAATGCCAGTGGTTAACCATGTTTTATTCCTTACATTAGGTAAATTAGCAGTTTTCTTTTTTGGAAAGTTAGTTTCAAAATGCCGCAACACAATATTTAGGAATTCATTTAATTTACAGTCTACTTTGTCATAGGAAAATATAGATCCCCAGTTTTCATTCTTCAGATCTTGTTTGAAGTTTAAAATTGAAGCATCATTCATTACTCTAGTCATATGGGTATGTTTTTTAGTTGCGTTTACCTTACTATCGTTTAGCACTAACATTTGTGCATCATGGTCCGATAATCCATTTAATATTGGTAATATTTTAAAGTTAGGGTGTTTTTCTATGTCTATGAATATATTATCTATTATTGTTTGAGAGTTGTTTTGGATTCTAGTTGGAAAGTTTACTACAGAATCTAAATTATAACTACCTAGTAGGGATATCAGTCTGATCTTTTTTTCACTATCGATTGAGAAGTCTACATTAAAGTCGCCGCACAGTATAATATTTACATTATTACTATACAGATAGTTAAGAACCTTTTCTAACTGATTTGTAAAATAATTGAAATTACCTGTTGGTGCTCTGTAAATGGTCAGTATTACAAATGTACTGTTATCCGTTTCCACTCTGGCTGCGCAGCATTCAAAATCCTGTTCCTTACAGTAGGAACTGGTGTCTATATCACTAAAATTTAAGTTACTTTTGATGAATATACTCACACCTCCGCCTTTCATGGAACGTCTAAAGAAATTTGAGCACAATGAAAAATTATCAATTTTTAATTGTTCCAGCTCTGTTTCTGCACAGTGGTGTTCCGTTAAACAAATAACTTGAATTTCCTGCTTGTTAGAATTATTTGTATCCTGAAAAGCTAACTTAAATTCTTCAAATTTACATTCAAGCCCCCTTATATTTTGATGATATAATGCAAATGATTTACTAGTTCTAGTTGCAGGCTTGTATATATTACCAATGTTTACTCGAGGCAAGTATGTAAGTTGTTGTTCCCTTTCATCTAAAACCTCCCTAAAAAACGAGAGGAGCCACTAACTATGACAGGAATAGGCCTGTTACAATTAAATTCTTCAGCAATCAGCTTTGCCAGAGTCTTCTTCCCTCGAGAGTTGAGGTGGAGTCCATGCCTGGTGTATTCTTCTCTTCTTATGCTGTTCACAGACAAAACATTGATATTACCATTATTAGCAGAGAAGTTCCACAGCTTGTCGTTCACAGCTTTCACCTTGTCTCGAAGCGACGGCTTATCATACCTGTGAAACAATTCAACAAAATTTATATTAGTGTGAGAGCTGCTGCTGGAGATGCTGCGTAGATCCTGCTCGATATCAAAGCTGGGGTCTCTGTCTAGGCTGTTACCGCCACCTCCCACAATCACTATGTGGTCGTCCTTTGAGAAGCCTTTAGACAGCTCCTTTATACCTGAAATCACATCTCTAAGTTCAGCATTAGGCTTACATATACATTCAACTTTGAAGTTCTCTCCAACAGCATCTTGCAGGGTAGTTCCCATATGTCTGGCGTGGCTGCTACCTAGAACAAGGATCTTTTTCTTATTATTACTACTAGGCCTATGCTCCTTCTTGGCTTGCCTGGGTGCTACAGTTGGCTCAGCTGGGGATTCCACTTCCTCTAGGCCAACTAAAACAGAGAATCGATTATTAGTAGCTACAGGCCTATAAGTCTTCTGCAAGGGTGACACGTTGCTGCTTGACGGTCTTCCTTTGGGTCTCTGCACTACCTCTGAGAAGGACTCTACCTTGGAAAAAGAAGTTACATTAAGTTTCTCATTCAGAGATCGGACATCCTCCTGTAATAAATCAATATTCAAATCATTAATTTCCCTATTCTTCATACACAGCTTGCAGAACCAATCGCCATCAGGAACGTCGTCTTCACATACCCTAGAACAAACAAAGTGATACCAAACATCACATGAGTCACACTGAATACCATCAGAAACAGCTGTACAACAGTTACCACATAACTTAACTCTTCAATCGCCATTTCCAAATTGTCCTAAGAAATAGAATAAAAGAAAAATGTTAGTAAATACAAAGCAGGTTATAACAAGGCACAATAAAAAAAGAAAAAAATGCAAGGCAATAATTAATGTTCGTAGCAAGTAGTGGCTAGTGTGTGTGAACAGCTGATTTCGCGGGTAACAAAATGGCGGACTAACTACCAGTAGGCTATTGACTTTTTGAAGTTACTAAATGAAGGCTTTAAAATTAATATATGGTTAAAATTTATGTTTGGAGAACAAAAGTATACTACCTGTAATAATATATAAAAGTTACAGCTCAAATAATAGCTCACTAATATTTAAAAATATACAAATTCTCGGAGCTCGCACAGAGCACGTCCTCACACACCAACGCCACTAGCGCCATTAATTATAGTTTGTTATGCTGCTATGAACATTGTTAACTATTGTGTTCTTTATTTTGTTTTTGTTATGGACTTATTTATTCATTTACTTATTCAATGTTTCCTCCAGACAATGCGAAATACACTAATATATTCATTATTTCTCTATACAATTCATATAGGCCTAATATATTACATTAATTGTTACTAACATGGAGTAAAAATAATTCAATCTATATTATTTACAATAAATTCATTAACTAAATGAAATATCATGTAAATAAAAATTTACAACGTCTTGCTTAACACATTTCAAAATTATAGTTACAAAAATATTTAAATAATACATAGGCCTATGTTGGTCCTGAAACACCGAAAGTGCAGGAGCTCGTGCTCGGGGTTAGTTCCATTGTTACAATTATACAGGCTTATGTCTTACAGTAGAAGTGTGATGTTGAACTAAACTTATCTTAGAACTAAGAAGTAGACAAAATATAATAAAAAAGTAATAGAGGAGAATGGAAAAGGCTGAGAACCATGGGATGATTCAAGTGAAATACGTAATAATAATTATAATAATGAAAAATAATTAATATGATGGTGGTACCAGAAAGAGAATATTTAAAATATAAGAAAATTAAAGTTTGCATTTTTTAAATTTTAGATTTAAAGACTCCATAACTACATTAGATTAAACCTGGATGTAATGTGATTTTAGAATTATATACACGAGGACCGAAAATAGAGCTATGTGACAGACCAGCAGAAGTGAAACATTTTGGTTCTAGTAAATTACTAGTTTTATTCCGTCCCGTGCAATGTTCATTTGGAACAGCTAGAATTTTGTCAAATTTGTATGGTAGAATTTTAATAAAGAGTATTTATAAATTTCGTTAATGTTAAATACATTAAACTCTGAATAGATTAGTTCAGTTGGTTAGTCCAGCCGCTTTTTAAAGTAAATTTTGATTATACATTGCTTCATGTATTTTATTACATATTTGAAATGTGTTTATCCCATTTCAAATGTTGATCAGTAATAATCCCCAAAAAATTTCATTCTGCAGACAATTTAAGAGAAGGGCATTCACAAACCTTAAGGTCTTCACAATCAGAGTTATGAAGTATTCATTTTAAATGTTCGAGTGGATTTAATTGTTTTAATCCAGAACTGTTACAGAGAAAGCCGTTCTGGGTAGAAGTGGCGACCACTCGTGGTCGTGTAAGCTTCTAGTGGCGACCACCGGCGGCGGCGTTTGTGGCGGCGTTTGTGGTTGACACGACCACAAGTGGTCGCCACCGGTGGCGACCACAAAACGCCCAATGTGCGGCAGCCCTTAGTTTTATATTCCGTCTTATGGTGAGCGCGCTTCTTGAATCCGACCATCTCTATATATGAATCGGTTATTTATGAAAGGGCTCTTGTCACGAAAAGTAAAATGTTGGGGAATTAAAAAAAACTGTTTATTTTCCAACTATTAATAAATAGGAAAGATTTTTTTATTCTAGTTATTTTGATTCTACTAACCGCTAATAATAACGATGATTAAAAACAATTATGTTGTTTATGTTGCATGAAAGGGCATATCAAAGTTGTCTGACAAGAGTCCTTTCATAAACAAAGGGCTGACAAGCGCCCATTCATAGAGACAAAAGTAAAAACAAACAATGCAATGAATGAGACTTTATGAAGGCTATTTATTTTACATTAAACATTGTATACACAAATGAGATAACAGATACATGAGAATGAGTTTTTAACAAACACACAATTTACAGTAAAGTCTCATATCATTACATTTCACAGTTCTTTTTCAACTGTAGGCCACTGAATCACCTCGTCATAAAAGAAACCATGTTCCTCAGGGACGAACTGAACAAGCTTCTTTATATCATCCATTTTCGTTTTAGGAATAGGTTTTTTTTTTCGTATGCTTTGTGTATGGGTAGAGAAATGCATGATTGTGTCGGGATAGCTAGTTTGAATGTGTTGTAGAGGCGTCCACTAATAAAAGCTAATACTGTTACTTTTCCTTTACATGGAACGAGAATTCATGGTAGTTAGAAATAGTAAAATATTCTCTTTTTCCCTTCTTTTCAGGTTTGGTTTCTTTGGAAACAGTACATTTTTTATAGAACTGAGGCCACCATTTTTGAAAATCCAAAATATTTCCTGTTTCTATTAAATCAATAGTAAACTTTCCCTGTACTGAAGACATTAATATCATTTCACATACGTCTTTTACTGTGTAATATTGGTCATATTTCCTTAATTTTCTTTTGACAAGGCCAAAGACTCTGTCACAGGGCAGATAAGAGTGGCCCCTTATGGGCAGTCTGTACACAATCTTTTTGAATCGTCCACTGTCTGTAAGAGAAAGTAGGAACCTAATCATTGTATGACCTGTACACAATTCATCAACATTGTCTGGTATATTATCATTGATATACTTCATTATAAAAGATCAAACTTCATTGTTGCCCTTTCCTGCAACCCCTTGGTGGTACAAGTAAAAGGATGCTGTGTCAGTACAGCTGTTGTGGATACAAAATGGATAAACTGACAACTGCCTAAGGTAATAGGCATCCTGAACTGGAATTGTGGACAAAGCAATGTTTGCCATGTAGTCAAAACACAAAAGCACAGCATTATCATGTTCTGCACAGTATTGTTTTGTTTCACGTAACGAAGTATAAAATTTGTTACTCTGCCTTTTGTGCACGAGTAACTGTGCAACAGCTACTCATTTTGCTGTATCATTAAGCTGAGGGGTTTTGATTCGCGTATTAAGCATCTCACACTCACAGCAAGTGTCAATTTGGGGCCTTCCAAACTGGTAGTTAAAATGTTCTTTGAATACCTTATAATAAAAACTGTATTTTACATCACTACCATGATATTTTTATTTAAGAAAGGGCTCTTGTCATTGACATGAGCCGTTTCTTAACTAACCACAGATTTGCAATGGCTGTAGGCTATCTTGCAAAGTATTGGTGCGACAAGAGATCTTTCATAAGTAAATGATGCGTGGATGTTGGAACAATCCATTTTCATGATAAACTCGTTTTTAAAAAAAAACATGACATGAGCCCTTTCATAAATAACCGATTCATATATAAAAGGCTATGTCCTGACTGACTGACTGACTGAATGACAGGAATCAATGTACAGCCTAAACTATAACAGGTAGAGACTTGGAATTTTGACAGTACCTTCGTTTCATAATGTAGGTGCTTACTAAGAAAGGATTTTGAAAAATTCTGATTTTAACTGCCAAAAATTAAATGTTTTTGAAAATACTTAACCCCTTTTTACACAGAATTATCCAAACAAATTCACAGAACATATTGTTGCCAGTTGTATCAGGTGGGTTTGGATTAAATGAAATGGATGTTTGACAAATTAGAGAAGGTATCATTATAATTCATATTATCTGTATTAATAAAAGGAATTGTCCTCGATGTTCAGCGAAATCTACTGAACGCAGAGATCTGAAATTTTAAACATAGGTGGGCTGAAGGGTCGGAAAATGCACCTCCAAGCCGGAATTTTAATTTTAGTTTTCGTTCGTGAGTTATGAGTGAAAAACGGGCAAAAAACGTGCATTTTGTGCGTTTTCAAAACATAAGTTTTCAGTTATACATTTCAATGTCAAATCAATTACAGTTGGCTTTGGCTATTTTTGTCATACCTTGAAAATAAAACTTTCGCGATCGCTTGAATGTTGTAAGCCCTAAATATGGTCAAACGTTGTTTTATTTGGACGAATCTCACTATACAGAGGTTTTCTGGGCCAAGAAACTCGAATCTGAGGTCACTTTTACCAGACGATGCTATCTAATCGTGGTATGTAGTCCACGTGATTTAGGTGTTAATAAATATAATGATTTTACTATTATGCTCTTAATTTTTAATTTTTGAAATAATTATCGCGGGCGAAGCCGTGGGCACATGCTAGTATAATAATAATAATAATAATAATAGTAATAAATTTTATTTCATCCAGTGCATCAATTACATATTGATACTGGACATGTCAAACTTAAATCTAATTACAGACCATGATCATACCAGAATACAAGATTAATTAATTAACAGACATCAAACCTAGGCATATAATCTAATTTAGAGTTCATCTATCCTGTAAAGTACTTTTTCACACAGGTAGCTTTATCGAATATCGTCAAATACCTTTAATAGTATTTGGTGTCGTATATGTGCACGGTGTTGGAACCCTTTGTAGTGCCTGCTGTATGGCGAATATTTCTGCAAAATAAACTGTTTTGTCGGGTAGTTGAAATGCCTTTTGGATTTTATGTTGTGGGATTCAAAAAGCCACTTCTACATTATGAGCTTGTTTCTATATAGGCCTACCGGTAGGCCTATATATATATTTCTTTCTTTCTTTCTTTATGTCTTTTGATCATACAAAATGATATGAGACAGGTGAACATATAGTTATACAGTATAGAAAGATAATAAAAAGAGAAGACTAAGAGTTCTAATTACAGGATACTTACAAGCAGATATCGGTGACTTAGATACAGATGTAGGTCAACAAAAACAATGTGTGTTTATAATAATATCTGCACCCAGATATAAATGGGCAGGAGTTTTTAGTAGCCTAAGCTGAAACATATTTACATAATAGGTATAATACAGCTGTTTAGTAAAATAAGAGATAAAAGCATAAAATTATTTTTTATATAGATTGCGTTAAGTACCTTCTGGGATCTTAGCTTATTGATGTTACAGTAGGAATGGAGCTGAAGTTGTAGTATTCCTCAATACTATAAAAGCATGATTCAAGCAAGTATTTCTTTAGTGTGGTTTTAAATTTGTTTGCACATTTTATGTCTTTCAGATATTGCTATATATACAAGTAAGAATCAGTTTGAAAAATTTTATGTCATAACCGGGATTTGAACACGGATCTTCGGCTTAACGCGCCGATGCTCTACCATTGAGCTACCATGACAACATGCCAGTACGACATAAAATTCCTCAACTGATTCAGAAGACAAGGCAGACCACGGGAGGTTTCTCCGTTGAGAACACGCATCCAATGGCGTCCTACATTTGTAGGTACTTTGAAGCCAAGTTATTTTCTTGAGTTTTGTCCATTCTGTAGCGATAATCTTAATGATTTATGTATAGCGTAGAGCTTTATCACTGGTACTCACTACTAAATTGCGGTATTTTGTTTACCTGTTGGAGCGCTTTCAACCGCATGGAGCGGCCATCTTCAGCAACTGACTTCCATGGTGTTGTTGTTGTTGTTGTTGTTGGGAAGACATTTCTGGATAACTGTATCGTACAGCGCGTGCGATTTGAATTGTAACTGTTCGTTTAGGATGTTGGTGTTGTCTTGTGTGGTGTGTCTGTATATTTCATATTGTTCGAGTGTGTTGAGTGTGTGACCTTTGTGGTTAATGTGTAGGTAAACAAAATACCGCAATTTAGTAGTGAGTACCAGTGATAAAGCTCTACGCTATACATAAATTGCCAAGTTATTATTTATATACTATTAATTAAGTGGAGGGAAAGGAAATAGACATTAAATCCATGTCTGGGATATTAATACAAGTAAGAATCAGTTTGAACAATTTTATGTGATAACCAGGATTTGAACACGGATCTTCGGCTTAACGCGCCGATGCTCTACCATTGAGCTACCATAACAACATGCCAGTACGACATCAAATTCCTCAACTGATTCAGAAGACAAGGCAGACCCCGGGAGGTTTCTCCGTTGAGAACACGCATCCAATGGCGTCCTACATTTGTAGGTACTTTGAAGCCAAGTTATTATTTATATACTATTAATTAAGTGGAGGGAAAGGAAATAGACATTAAATCCATGTCTGGGATATTAATACAAGTAAGAATCAGTTTGAAAAATTTTATGTCATAACCGGGATTTGAACACGGATCTTCGGCTTAACGCGCCGATGCTCTACCATTGAGCTACCACCCTAGTAGCACACTTCGTTGGCCTAACGGAGGGATTTGGTTGGCATGGTTGGGATATGTTGGGAAAACGTTTGTTGTAATTTCCTCAGTTAGCCCAATGTACGTTCCGTTGCGTCATGCGCTAAGTCCTACCGTTGGGGTTATGACGTTGGCCCAACGAGGGCTCTCCCTACCGTTGGGGTTATGATTGCTGGCCCAACAATAAATCTCGTTGTAATGTGATCGCATTTATGTTAAAATTAAAAAGTGTTGAAATAACATTATAAGCGTTAAATTTTCATTTCCTATAAAATAAAACAGTTTTAATTCATTAATTATTCGAGCTCTTTGTGCGCGTTACATGATAAAAATTTACTTCGCTCCACCTCTTCCTGCCAGTCTTCGGCAATTTCCGGCGTATTTCGGGTCATCACGAAGACATGAAGATACAACAGTTATTCGTCATCTTGATATGTTGAAGAATCCGAATGGTGTTTTTACTTCTATTAATATTAGGGCTCTTTATTTGTTCTCTGAAAATAACGTTATCATATATTCACATCAAATATTCAAAATACGAGATGTATATCCTTCTTACTATTTATCATGTATTACACATCTCTGTAGTAAATAGGCTAGAAGAATTATCGATTTTTATTTCAACTATCACTATTAGCGTAGTGGTTAAAGCGATAGACTATAACGCTAGCGGTTCCGAGATCGAATCCCCATAGGTGCGAATTTTATACGATAGGAATAGGTAGGTAGGGTGAAGGAGAGAAGGGAGTTAATAGGGAAAAGAGGAGAAAAGGGATGAAAGGGAAAATAAAAAATTAAATTTTGTGTGCTTCTAGTATTTCCGCCAGATGTCTCTGCGCTGCGCTGCACTGCGTAGTAGTTCCACCATTACCTAATAGATGTCTCTCAACTGTTGGGATTTTGTTGTATATTGGTTGGCTACAGTTGGCAGTTGGTTGGATAAAACGCTCCTTGGCAACGGAACCCCGACGGACATTCATAACCGTTGACCAACGAAACATGGCGATCATTCCCCAACATTGGCCCAACGATCTGTGCTACTAGGGCATGACAACATGCCAGTACGACATCAAATTCCTCAACTGATTCAGAAGACAAGGCAGACCACGGGAGCTTTCTCCGTTGAGAACACGCATCCAATGGCGTCCTACATTTGTAGGTACTTTGAAGCCAAGTTATTATTTATATACTATTAATTAAGTGGAGGGAAAGGAAATAGACATTAAATCCATGTCTGGGATATTAATACAAGTAAGAATCAGTTTGAAAAATGTTATGTCATAACCGGGATTTGAACACGGATCTTCGGCTTAACGCGCCGATGCTCTACCATTGAGCTACAATGACAACATGCCAGTACGACATCAAATTCCTCAATGTAGGACGCCATTGGATGCGTGTTCTCAACGGAGAAACCTCCCGTGGTCTGCCTTGTCTTCTGAATCAGTTGAGGAATTTGATGTAGTACTGGCATGTTGTCATGGTAGCTCAATGGTAGAGCATCGGCGCGTTAAGCCGAAGATCCGTGTTCAAATCCCGGTTATGACATAAAATTTTTCAAACTGATTCTTACTTGTATTAATATCCCAGACATGGATTTAATGTCTATTTCCTTTCCCTCCACTTAATTAACAGTATATAAATAATAACTTGGCTTCAAAGTACCTACAAATGTAGGACGCCATTGGATGCGTGTTCTCAACGGAGAAACCTCCCGTGGTCTGCCTTGTCTTCTGAATCAGTTGAGGAATTTGATGTCGTACTAGCATGTTGTCATGGTAGCTCAATGGTAGAGCATCGGCGCGTTAAGCCGAAGATCCGTGTTCAAATCCCGATTATGACATAAAATTTTTCAAACTGATTCTTACTTGTATTAATATCCCAGACATGGATTTAATGTCTATTTCCTTTCCCTCCACTTAATTAATTGCTATATATATTATGTGTGTGTGTATTTTATGGTGGTCCGCATGTTTGTCGTCCGTCTTCCTTCGACCGAGTGTCACATGGGGTTGGTAACATTTCATTTCATACAGGAACGAATATAAGTGGTCCTTACTGGAATTTGAAATCTCCGCGTCGCATGTTTGAGTTTCTTGAAATGCCCATATAAGCGCGAGGTAATTTAAACTTCTGCTAATTTTATATGGTGAATAACTTATGTAGGCCTACATAGTAGGAATGTCAATTTGGGAATGAACGGGTTTGATTGTTGTTCTCTTTTCCGAAGAATAAATGAGATAGCTATCTGTTTCTGACGAATATCGTAGGGATGTTCAAACCTGCTCCACTTGTAAGGCTTTGGACAGCGACGACTTCATAGCTCCTAAAAGACCAGAAGAGCCCTATATTGCAGTTTATCTAGTTTTTGTAACTCCTTTTTATATGCGGTGTCATATGACAATCCGCCTATATGGCCATGGAGAGAAAGCAAGGGCCCCAGGGACAAATTTTCCCAGGCCCCCGTCAAATATTAAATTTACCACTGAAATCCAACCTCGCTCTTTATAATGTTGGCAAAAAAGAAAATTATGTAATGATATTACATAATTATTAAGTGCCAGAATGGTACTGGTACTTTATGAAATTGTGTGGTAGACGGGAAAATATCTGTCCGCCTGTCTGTAAGCGCGATAACTGAAATACGCTTTATCAGATTTTCATAAAACTTAGTATACGCATTTATAACGCCCATGGGACGAAGCCTATTGATTTTGGACCAAATCATCTGACTGATGCCGGAGTAAAGCCCAATTTAGAGCCTGCCTGCCTACTTTATGGTTATATATAAGCTTAGGGCCCGGATTTTTAGACTTTTATAAAAGGTAGCCTATTTTAGCCTTTTATTTTCGTGGAATAGCCCTTTCTAGGTTTTAAACAAACGATTTTAGCCGTCTTAATAAAACACCGAAAATTGTATTATAATTTTGACACTGTTATTCTAGTTTTCTTTTAGAAAATAATCAAGTAACTATTCCTTATACGGGCACTCGAAAAATAGCATCAACAAGTGACATATTTACCCTTTAATTATAGAAGTACCGGTATTCTTTCTTTTCATAGTATTTTAATGAAAAGTCTGTAATTCAACGAACGAACACTAAGAAGATGGCAATAATTAAAAAACAAAATCCCTTTAGGCAGGCCGGGAAAAAATAAACTTAAGTCGCACCTTGGATGAATGTTCCCGCCCAGCCACTCCCTCGCGATGCACTTTCATTTATACCACTTCTTCTGTCCTCATATTACGTAGAAACTCGTGATTGGACGTTGGTAGTGTGACGTCATACCGGTAAACAAAAGCCTCATGTCTTACGTAAAAGTTGACAGGCTTACTAACGTCTGGAAGATATAATATGCCACATTTTCGAAACCTACAAACAGTGTATCGTACATTATTCGAAAATGCAAGGGCGCTTCGCTTCGGCTGCCGCCTCCGCTCGCGCACTTAACTAATGTGGTTAGTGTTTTACATTATTTAGATTATGTGAAGAGGTGATTGTGGTCTGGTCGGGAGTGCCGAGTAAGCTAGAGGGTTGTCATTTTGGTGTATGGGTTGGTAGCTTGTATTTGGTACGATCGGGAGTTTGGAGAGAAGGAACGATCGGGTGTGCCGAGATAACAAGCGAACAGCAACGCATTGTTCGGAGCGTAAGGGGCGACTTAATCTTATCTTTAGCCGGCAGGCCTACAGGCGGAGGTAGATTTCGAAGTGATTTTGGTTTAATTTAATTGTCGCTGCATAGCACTCTTCTTCTTTAGCCTTGGCATGGCAAACCTGCAGTAATAAGAACTGAATTCGGTAAAGAGGAAGAGCCTACAATCATTTGTTTTGACAATAAGAAAAGGACACAATATTCTGGGAGGCCGTGCACAAGATTAGCAATGAATAAAATTAGCAAAGCCGCTAAACAAGACAAAATTATGATATTATAATAATTCTTTTAAGTGTTATTATTTTCAAACATTAAAATCTCGCGTCATATGAGAGCTATCAAGAAACTATTTATTGATTTGTAGAGTACTCATCAAGAGCTTTTCAACGATACCCCACAAGACGTGGTTTCAAAAGTTTCGAATTTTCATCCCCCAAACCCACCCCCACCCCCACCCTCACTCGAACCCCCGAATCGTTGGTGTCACTTTGAACTCCATAGGGAGTACTCTAATTTATTCAAACAAAGTTTCCCTCTATACTTCATAGAGGCCGAGATATAAATGTTTTAAAATTTCAATCCCCTCCCCCGACCACCCCCTTGGGCCAATTTTGCCCATTAACGAACTTGTCCGAACTATTGGGCCTAGAAATAACATAATAAAATTTGGTTCAAATATCTTCAAAATTACGGCCGCTATCGTGTAAAGATATATATATATAAATATCACAAAATTTTTTTTTGAACGGGCGGTGGTTTCGTAATTAGGGGAGCATGAAACGTATAGATATGAAAGAATTTTTCGAAAATCATGACATGGTATCCATTGCAATAGGTAGATTTTTCTTCGAAATCTACCTAAAAATAATGATGCTCATTAAAAGTGTCTTCATTTGAATTGCATATGCATGTTAGTAAAAGTATTTTAAATTTTTATTTCAAAATCCAAAGGAAGAAGTCTGCTAGATAAAATGAGAGATAGATATGTTTACTTACTTGTTTTTAATTGACTTGGCAGAAAATTACACAACCATCAGTTGTGAATTTGGGGTCTTCCTCAATCCACTGACCGAAAAGTCCTATTTTTGAAGGTTTCTGTTCAGGCATATCAAACTATCTTAAGCACAATAAGGGTCAATACACCACGCAACTTTACCTCCAACCTACAAAAATAAGTAGACTGGTGTGTCATAAAATTGTTCCTTTAATACACTTCTCTGTTTTCTTGCCAAAAATTACCCCATGCGTTTTGTTTGTGTTAATTTCCAATCCTTTATTGGTTGTCCAAGTGTTTAGGTTAACTTATGCAGGGCTGTCTGTAGTGCAGCCGTTGTGTCACTAATTGATGGGTATTTTGAATGCAGAACAATACAATTGGCATATTGTAAAATTCTACAATGAGGAGTTATCTGAGTATCTAAAGTGTGCGTATATATTAAGTAGAGCAATGGACTAAGTATTGACCTATGGGGCAAATCTATGTTCGTGAGATGTGATGATGTGTATCCTATATTATTTTATATATAGATCTGTCTGTCTGATTAAAGGGCATTCAGAAGAATAATGATATTGACTGGGAAGTTGAGTGTATGTAGCATATCTAATAAAATGGGGATTTGGACTTTGTCGTATGCCAGTATGAGGTCTAGGGTGGCCATACGTCCAGCATTGCGCCGGATAGTCCGGATTTTGAGCTAACTGTCCTCCATCTGCCACCAACTCATGCCGGACGTTAATTTGTCCTCCTTTTTACCGTTGAACCATAAGTACTGTCCGCAGCTTAAAACACAGCTCAAAATTTTCAACATATCACCAAAGTGCTCAGCCATGTAGACTTACTTGTATGAACACTGTTAGGGAAGAATGTAAATAAAAAAGGACATTCACATATTCAGATCTTCGTAATTATTAAGAACTAGGCTCTGAACCCTTCAATTATAAAATTTAATACTGTTTTGTTAATAGGTGGCGTCACATGTACACGGAAAACAAGGTTAAATATTATGTTAGATTCTGTAAGTTCCTTTTAAGCTCATAAATAAACCTCTGCTGTTTCGTTTGAAGCAATTTAAGGTGGACTGAGAGGTTAAAAATTAATTAAAGGAAAAATGCACAATACTTAGGAGTCAAAATTTAACTTGTCCTCCATTTTCAAAGTTTGGAAGTGGCCACCCTAGAATGAGGTCAATGTATACAGCATCTACTGTTTCTTGTTGATGGAATGCGATTAAAATGTCTGTGATTAACGTTGTGGGGTTATCTAATGTGGATTTCCCATTCTGAAATCCTGTTTGATTTTTTTGGGAATAAGTTTTTGTTTTCCAAAATCCACATCATTTGCTTTTGCATGATGTCTTCAAAGAATTTCCAACACACGACAAGATACTCCATTGGATATTGTCCACCATCCTGATGAGCAGTCGATTAGGAATCTGTATATTCAGACATTTCCTCCAGTCCTGTGGAATCTTAAAGTTATTATATATATATATATATATATAAATTATAATTAAAAAAGGTAAACGAGGTAATTGTGCATGTTGTATGGCAAATGTCTCATCATATCATATGTGATATCGTCTAGTCCTGGGCAGAGTTATTTTTCCTTTTTAATGTCCTAGTTGTTTTGGAAAATATTATGTTCTTATCTAGGTGGTATGGAGGGTAGTGTGTATCAGGTGTTGATATAGGATGTCAGGTGACCATGAGATGTAAGGAGGTGCTAATATTTGAAATAATTGGTTTAATGTTTGTAATGTTATCTTAGGGAAAGATGGACTGCTCGATCTTGTTAGAGATTTAACAGTATTCCAAATAGAAGAGAATTTAGTGTGAGCGGTGAGGATTTCACATTAGTTTCTCCAAGAGTTTCATTTAGCCTGTTTTATTGTGCACGTCACTTGCAATGAATACTATTTTACTTCAAGAAAAATTTCCCAGGTTAGTTTTTTTTTTTTTTTTTTTTTATACATTGCCAAAACTCATCTGTGTAATGCCACCACTCTTGAGCAATCAGGGGTCCACCTACAATTTGTATAGTCTTTATTGCCCCTCGGATTGTGGAATGGCTTATGCTACATGTTTAAGTATGTCATGATTAAATTTGTTAATTGTGTGCAAGATTTCATCATAGTGACATCGTTACTTGTATTTGGTCAAAAGTTGAAAAATGTGTTTTATGTTTCCAAACTATATGTTTTACACCTTTATGCTATGGGGTCAATACGTGCACATTACTATAATTTATTAATACATGGGGCAGACAGTTGAATGAGTTTAGGGAAATGGTTCGAGCCTATTGAATCCGGTTGTACTTTCAAAGTTGAATATGGGACTAGTGCAGGAGATATAAAGTGAGATCAATGGCTGTGAATGAGTGGTGTGCGGGGCTCATGTGGGTATAATGTCCATCACTGATGCACACAAAAAAGTTTGGTAGCTGCGTTATAAAGATATCTTCCTTGTGGTGTAGTTATATTAGCCCATTGCACATGTTATCAATTAAAGTCCCCTCTTGTAATACTTTGGTGTTCTATCCTATATATATAAATGCTTCCCACATGTGTTGACTTATATATATAATGAGGGTGGTTTGTATATTGCGACTATGGTATGCCTTTGAACTTTGATCGCCATTGTGTTCATATCGTCATGTGGTGATGGAATGTCTACTGTGGAATAATTTATGTTTGCATGGACAAGGAGTGCAACAACTCCCTTCCCGTTCTCTCTATCTGTGCGTATAACTTTAAAATTATTTACCCGAAGATCATACCCTACATTTGATGCTGGAAGATTTAACTTACACAATAATGCCATTTTAGGCTCACATTTGAATAAAATAGAATTGCACAAATTGATCAATACTCTCAAAACCAAACGTTCTTATGTAATTATATAATTTAATTGTACAAATACAATTTTGAATTGCTGGCACCTAGTAGAGGCCTATCAAACTAACCAACACCCTCTTCACTCAACGAGCTAAGGATCATTTTACAAAATTTTACTGCAGTCTTCCCGATAGTAGTTCGGTGGTGGTATTACACGACATTTTCCAGTTAAGCTATATGGAAGTCACGTATCGGGAGGAATTGTCAGGGGCTGGTAATACAGGCCCTTAGAATTATCCCCTCCTAGGATTACCAGATTCTTTTAATGAAATGTAGGACACTAGTGGTCTAAAATGTAGGACATTATAGAAGATGCTAATTGTAGGAAAATTAAACTCTATAGCACTACTTGAACATGTGTGCACAGGTTTTATTTTCTCTTTATATCTTTGCTAAATCCTCAGTAAATTTACTTTTTCTCTTCAGGAACGTAGCATACATCTTACAACTGAAAGATTAGTTATTCTTACTTCCACACTCCACAACAAACAAATTGCATGTGGAAGAGTGTAGTTTGGCTGTTATTGATGTCCCCTCACCATTCATGTAAGCTTCAGATAATCAGATGACCAACTGCAATGTTGCAACATCTTCCTTTCCCTCATATGATAGCTATGAAAAACTACAGCCTTTGATGATAATGAATAGTGTTACGGCAAACTGCAACAAATAATTTTATAAACTTTTCAGGGTTGCTAATCCATTTGAAGAATGCTTACATTCATCAAGATGTAGGGCATCCCAGATTTTTCAGAAATTCCCCCGAACCTGGACATGAAGTTAAAATGTAGGGCATTTCCAGGATTAACGCTGTTATTGTTGAAATTGAACAACTCTAGGGAGAAGACATGAAAACAAGAACACACATGATTCTGGCACTTATGTAAGCTTTATTCAGTTTTAACACATTCATCAGTTTAGCCAATGAAAACAGTGGCTGCATCTCAAGTTTAGATACATTCATTCAAGACAAGTATATTGTTATTGTTGATAATAATGATGATAAAGTTCACTCGAAAATGAAGCACAGTCCATCGTCAATACATTTCAATAGCTAAGAAAAAATCTTTTTTCAAAAATAACAACACTTTTTTCTTCCTCCTCCTCCTCCTTTAAATAAGCTATTTCATCAGCTAATTGCTGATTATTATAATATTATTATTAAGTACATTATGCCGCAATGTTTCTTGTACAACTAAGATACCTTATTTATTTATTTATTTATTATTTGGAAGAGAAATAATAATGACCTATAGAGCCTGACAAATTCTAACAACACTCAAAACAGTTTCTGAATAAATCCAACAATTAACTGTAAAGAGTTTTATTATCCTCATACAAATATGGAGTAATCAGTGTTATCACAATTCTGAAGAAACAGTGAAAAAAAGGACAGACATTTTAATGGCTTTCTTGTATTGTTCATTAAGCTTAATATGTACATAACATGAATTCCAATCCTTTGCGTATTGTATTCATGGTAGTGTGCTGCTAATCTACAACCCAGAGCAATGCTGCAGCTTCAAGCTCTATCAAAATAATTGCAGACATCTAACATGTCTGCAATAAATTTTATATTCTTTCCAAAGCAGTATCTAGCTTGAAGCAGACTTTCTGTCGTGTTACAAGAACTGCATTTTGCACATTCAAATCTTAAGAGAATACTAAAAGCAATATGGGGGGGGGGGGGTCATTAACAACAACTTTATTTATGAAATCAACAAGTGATGCCACTACATTGAACAAGACCATGATTTTGAAAGCAATGTTTTGCAGCAGCTTAAAAACAAGAATGAATAAATTAGCAGCATTTTCCATAAATTTGTTATGTCTTTCTTTCTTGTTCAGTGAAATGGAGCAAAGGATTAGAGAGTGATATTGCAAACAAAGCATGTCCTGCAATTTTTAATGTTGGCTGGAATGCTGCAAGAGCTTGCACCATTCCACTCCACTGTTGTGGATAAGCACTTGAAGCTATTTTATATTTAAATTGCAACCTTCTTCATTTAATATAAACTCTTGTTGTATTTATCACTGCTTCATTATCCACAAAACTATTCTTTGAATAATTTCTCTACAAGATATCTGACTCAAAGTTCCTTATTAGAAACTTCTTTAATATTTCAATGTTTAGGAGAATGCTTAGCATTCTCATAATGTTTAGTAAGTACATTATGTTTGAAATTCCAGGGAATCATTTGTAATGATTTCATTAGATTCACATACTAGATTTTATTTTTCCAAATCAAGCATTGTTAAGAATTAAACATTTTTCTTCTTACGCAGCCCACAGTGGTGTTGAACGGTTTCATTATCGAGATTCTGAATTTTGAAGCCTGTGATCCTGCCCTCACAGGCTCAGAATTTCAGATTTAGTCTTCTACTTTTATGTATTTCATTTTGCAAGTTACTATCCTATTATTTGCATAATGGCATAAGCTACCATAAGAGAGAAAAATTCTCTGATTTGACACGTCAGTGCAGAAAATGGATACTCTTTCATGTGGTTCTTTAGAATAGAGGTAAGCTACTTTCAATGTAAAAGTAATATACACATGTATTCTTGTCATATAATATAAATCTAATAGTAAATGTCATACTGGTACACTGATACACCTCCTTGGTTTTGTCTATAGGACTGGATTCGCAGCCGCTGAGTTGCAATCCTTGATGTAACAAGTCTATCATTAATGGCTACATCTAGAAAGTACAGTATGCTGTCTTGAACTTTCTGTTGGAAGTGGTTACTTTTTTCAATATAAATTTTCTCTTTTCTGGTATTCCTATTTCATTTCTTATATAGTGTGTGTGTTTGTCAGGGAATGAGTAAGTTACAAGTACCTATCATTTTTATTATTAATCATAATGCAATAATGTACACAAGTTCATTCATTTGTGTATTCAGAGTGTACTTCTTATAATTTTAGAGATTGATTTTTTAAATGTTGATAATTTTCCTATCCTACACTTTTGCAGACAGGATATGTTACAGGAGACTTTTATTCAGATTTTAACCCACTTGATATGTATGCATTATCAGCAAAGATGAACACAATATATAAAATCCGATAAGGTTGAGAGGGTCAAGGGATGAAAAAGAAACTGTTACATTTTTTAAAAGAAATAATTTATGATTTTTAAGTTTAGGTTAGATTAGAGAACATTGAATGTCAATGGAGAGATAGAATAAAAATAATGATCATAGGATAAGATAAAACATTCTGTTGGTGATGGCTTCAAGAGCAGTTATAAATGTATAGTAATGAAATCTGCATCATTCATAACTGTTTAAAAATCTTATTTTTTGCAGTTTCAATATACTTTTGTCATTGAATTTAATATTCCTCATCATTTAAGCATGATTAACTACTGGCAAAATAACAGAGAGCAGAGCTTCCAATATTTAGTGTGGAGACAATATCTGAAGAAAAAAAAATTGAGTCATGCATTACTTAAAATTACTAGGAATTAAGGTTTTAGAAATACAGTATTAACACTTTTCTTCTAAAGGAGACTTCCTTCTCATCCAAGTCATGATGTAACACTGATAGAAGATCACACTCCCTATAATTCACTGACACTGACAAATGCACTGTTTTCAATAAATGCAATGTTCTTTAGTATTGTTCATACATTGCTTATAATTTTCATTAGTCTTGTTCAACGCCTTCAGAAATATAGGAAAGTCACAGTTTGCACGTTTTTGTTACATTTCATACAAAAGTTAAAACATTTTGCTCTCCCGATTCCCAATAGTGTTCTTGTCTGTGTCCATTTTTAATGATAGTGAGCATTATAACAAGTTATTAAAGTCAAGTGGGACTAGATTATGTTTTAGACGGTAATATGAAGATGCTAGATATTTTACAGTTTTCTAGATATTTTACAATTTTATGAAAAATATTAGAAATAAGCCTGGTTATGGTTCTATTTCTGTTTGATTAACAAATTTATCACTATTATGACTGAGACAAATGTATAGCCTACTTGTTATGCTCTGATTTGACGTTTTCATTTTATTCAACGGTAACATTAGCTATTAATGAATTTTAATTGAAATAGGCCCTACCAGTTGCTTCAAATGGCATTGTTGATACCTTTAAGTGCACATATGGGAAAATACAATGATTTCTTGGCCAATGATAACATGAAATGATTACTGTATGTTTTACTTCTTGCATGCATTGTGTTTCAATTATTAGCATGGAAAATTTACAGAGACCATAACAAAATGTTGGCAATAAATAATTGCAATATAAGATAATAGATTAAACCTTGAAAGGTTCATTGCAGCATTATTGCACACAATCACAATGGAATTAACGATACCGGTATTATTAAACTAGAACAAGGTATGTTAGCGCTGAGTTCTATACAATACATGAAGAACTTATATATTTAGAATTTAGAATGTCCCATGTAGAAAGTCAATGACATAAATAGCCTACAATATTACATAAAATGAGTTAGACACCATACTGTACAATATTTTCACATCATGGAGTTACACATTTTACACTTTACTTCCTATAATTAACCATTGTCTGAGAGTAGTTATTTATCATACAACAATTAATTATTTATTGAATAGCAGAAGATAAATGACTGTGATAAAAAATATAACTTACTGTTTTCTAAGGAAGACAAAAAAATTATTTTTAAAGTACATACTGTGCCTCTATATCATCATCAATCCATGTTCTTATGTATTTTATAAGTCGAGAATTTAATTTAAATTATAAGTTTAATGCAACTGCAGTGGTAGTTTAAAAATAAATTTTAAAATATTTCTGTATGGCTGAAAATATTTCTGTATGGCTGTAAATATGGCTGTAAGAAGTAGTTTTTAGTAATGCAGAATAAGGAGATGCTAAGTTAGTATATGTATGTTAGTACAGGCACATGTTAAAAGTACTAGTTTTTTCATACCGTCATTAGTGTTATTACAATAGAACTGGAGGCCTGAACTGAATCCTTGGTATTCACACCTTATATAAATAATTTCAATCTACTTGAAGCAAGTAGTGGTTCTGTTTGAGAAGACCATCATTAACAGCTGAAGACGTCAGTATGTTAAACACATCTACTCCAATCTTGTTGCCTACTAGTGAGAGCTAAAGACAGAAGTAGATTATACTGTATCAAGAGATAGGCCAAAGTCCCTTCATGGGATGTAGCGCCATCGATTTCATTTAGTTTGGTATTCTATTTGTTTGTATAAATGCTGGGTAAGATGATGAGCAGCCATACAAAGTAAGAATAATTAAATACCGTAAAGATGTACCTGGATATGAAATACCTCTATTAATAATAACATAATATTTTTCCTCATCATAAAGCAATAATTGAAGTTTTTAAATTACTTATATGATAAATAGTTTATATATGTATCATTTTCATGTATAGAAAATAGGGACTTCGTTATTATAATTATCTTTTTCGTAACTTCAACATTGCCAATTAGATTAAAAAAAAAGTCTAATTAATTCTGCTATTGTATAACTCAACATAAATAAGTATACATTTTAAAATTTAATAAGATTATTGTTTATAAACACAATAATCACACAATACAGAAATGGACAGAATGAAGGCCCCAAATTGAAGTCACACTGCTGAATGAAAACGAGACAGTATACTTTTTCTTCATAAATTGCCCAATTTGAAAGATTGGTAAGGATTTTTCTTTAATTCATTCTTGTTGGTTTAAAATTACTAAATTTCAGAGATTTCCTGGGAATGATTCTTCTATTATTTTCCTGTCCTGCTTTCCTATGAAAAATATTGTCTGTTTCTGAAAGTAAAACATCTAACTTCAAAGAATGTTTATTTTTTTGTCTGTAATTCAGTGTTGAATTTTCCACTTCATTTATCAAATTGTATACGGTATTTTAAATGATTTGGTATAAGGTACTTCATAAAATTATTTCCAAGGTTGTTAAAAAATTGTTTTTTACAAAACCTCTTGTGGGGTTATTCATAAAACTGTTGAATGTTATGTCTCGAAAACTAATCCATGGATGAAAGAAAGAAAGGAAAGCTGTGACACTACTGAACATAGTTTGGTAACTACTGAATTTCATTCTACTAGGCAAGATGTATTAATTAATAACAATTTGATAATTTTTATAACATTTTGTAACTGAAGTAAATTTGTGTATCCCATCTAGACTGGGGGACTAACATTTCATATTGTACATTTCAGTCCAGAGATACAAGATAGATTTAATGGGAGTATTACAAAATCTTCACCAAGCTAATAAGACAGTTAATTTTAAGGAAAATTTCACTGTGTGACCTTTACATAAAGAGTAATTAAAATGTTTACCTTCTTCTGGAAGTACGGAAGTAATAACTAAAATTAATATACAATAATTTGGATCTCTATTGAAGAAAATAACTTCCTAAGTTTCACTTACCATTATAATTATAATTTAATTTTATAATTAGATTTATCTAATGTTTTGTTTAATTAATTAGAATCAGTATGGTAGATTAGGTATGATTTCTTTCTAGATGGCAATTTTTTTTCTAGGATGGGTGGTTATCATTCATATGTTTTATTATTTAGCATATCAATTCATGAAATAACAATTCTATAGTTTCAGAATCCTAATGAATTAAAGAGATTTTCAACCAACTAGGGATCTATATTTCACATCTGTCTAATTGTCAGATGTCATGAGTACATTTCTGGTATCATACTAATCAAGCGATGTACATGTCTCATTTTCAGACTGTAAGACACATAAAACATAACGTTACCGTTTTGGGAAATTTGGGTTCTATACCAGTACTTGGTAAGTTATAAGCTGTAGTCAGGAATGATACGGAAACTATTGATCTTCTCTTCATTGTCTACTCTGGCTTCTTCTCTTTTTTGTTGCTGTCACTTATCTCCCTTTTTATTTTTGTAGTTGTGGTTGTAGTTGTGGTCACTTTGTCGCCATCAACAACTCTGTAACACAAATTTGTATTCTCTGATTTATCTCAATTTATACTCACAAAAAGAAATCATAATCATATTAGGTTCTCTGCATATTAAATGAGCTTTTCCGTAAACTTATCTAGGGCTTTGTACAGCACTGTTACAACTGGATTCATCGACAGAGGTTAAGATTCAACCTCGAGTTACACATTCTAAACTTTTGATTCAACAAAATATTTGTTTTACTGTAATACTGGGTTATGCTTGTGGTTAACTTAACACCTGATTTCCCCTGGGTTAAATAAATAACTAGTGGCTAAAATCAAAATGGCTACTGTAAATCAGGCGTTTCATGTAGAATTACTACATTTGGATATTATAAATGCTGTTCATAACAGCGAAAGACCAAGAAGAAACAAATTTGAAATTTTAGCTCAAGAACAATTGAGGAGCGTTTTTTCAAAAGCCGATAACTACAGGTTTTGACAAAATTGATATATATATAATATATATATATATATCAGCCATTTCATAATTATGGGTGGGACATTCTAGCAAATTATAAAAACTATTTTTGTTTATTATATATCATAAATAATAAACTAGAATTGGTTCTTCACATTCTGTAAAATTTACAATGCCTTCTCCTCCACACTACATGCAAAGCATTATTTAAAATTTATTTTAAATATTTTAAATTTGTTTTTCAAAATCTGTTACGGGTGGGACATAATTTGGACACTGATTTTAATGATGCAAAACAAAAGCTAATTTTCTGTTCTGCTATTACTGTTAGGGTCTTAATGTTGTTATTAATGAAGGTATGAGGGATTAAATACAAATTATAAACTGTTTCCAGGTTGTCAGAACATTTATTTAACTCATCGATAATAATTTAACAAAACTATCACTGTTACGGGTGGGACAAAAATTCTCTTGTTTGTTATTTTACATAGTAATTAACCACACATTTTTTTTAAGTTAATCTTATACCAAATTGTACCTTAAGATGTATATTTTCTCAAATGAAAATGGACATAGCTGATTACTCTTGATTACTTGGTATTAAAGAGTGTTAAAATCATGCTAAAAATGGCAAAAAAAAGTAACTCAACGCAATAAATAAGTAAATTGACATATTTTACACATGAAACCACTTCATATGCAACTATGTCCTTAAAATTCAGAGAATTTGAGGTTTTAAACTTATTTTTGACCACCCAATTACAATAATTTTATAACTTCTCTCTTTGAGGGAAAAATTTCCATATTTTATGAAATGGCTGATATATTGTTTCGTATAGTTTAAGTCGCTGCCTTTCCAATGGTTATACTGGCTCTTCCATATTCTGACATTTGTTCCACTCAGAAATGGTAGAAAAACGATAGTTTTTGCAAAATCCGATATCTACGGTTAAGGTGTTCTATCAAAATCCGATGTCTCAAAACTATACTTTATGCAGATATCGGCTTTTAAAAAAATTCTCTTCAATTTCAGAAGAGATATACATTATTGAAAGCAGATGGCAATAAAGTTGTGGATGCAATTCGTGAGAGGCTGGAAGAAGGAACAGAAAGAAACTCCTATGCTGTTCAGCTCCCATGCAAGCTGATCCCATGGATCATCATCTTATTTTATATTCATTCCATGTGTTGCTTTACATTCGATTATGGTCCTGTACTTTGTCACAAGCTACATTAACGGAGATTAAAGTATGGAAAAGATTGTATCTTGATTTCTTGAATATTCTTTAATTACCGGTATTAGCTTTGAAGAATATCAGTTTAATTTAATTTAAAGCCTTGGAGACATTAAAAAATATCAATTGAGGTACTTCCTCCATTTTCATGGTAGCTGCTAAATAAAACAAAAGAGCTAATGAACTGCATTCTTAAAAATAATTTTTCAGTTATTGCCTTCTAGATTGCTACTTTTCCTATTTCCTGCAATGTTAAATTGGTAAAAGTTAACCTTCTGCTGAAAAAGCATGGCGAAACAATGGGTCACAAGGAAGAGTTTAAATTTCAGCCCGAAGTTAACAAACTGAGGGTTAGTAGGCCTACATGTTTAACTCCTGTCGATGAAACTGGGCATTAGAGAACTGTTTCACACCCATATTTTACAGAGTGAATCAGGACTCTACCAACAAACTTTCACAAGTTGTTCAGGGAAGTATTCTGAGTGTTTTGATATAAGGAATCCATGTTCTCCAGTGGCTCATTACTGAGTAATTGCATTGCTTTATTTCCTAACCTACCTTTGTATCTATTTACTCAGAATATGATTGTTCCAAACAAACCACAACATTTTCACTGCTGTAGTACAGTGTGTTTACATTATGGTCTGCCACCAACAGGGTTGCCAGATCAGAAACGTAAAACAGTCATACAAACAGCTGAAAATAGTCGTACGCTAGTTAAAACCGTCGTACACTTTGCGAATTGTCAGGATGAAGATGATGATGATGATAATAATAATAATAATAATAATAATAATAGCAATAACAATACAACAATACAACTTAAGCATGGTGCGGCACCGGCCCGTAAAAGCCTGTAATAAATAAATGAACTGAGTTTTATTTGACAATGGCTATTATAACATTCCGCCATTAATTTAGCAAGATGTAGGCATATAAAAAATAAACTACGAAAAAACAAAAAACTTCATGTTTGGATAAAATTGAAAATTCTGCAGTAGATTGCTAAAAAATTAACAGAAAATGGTAGTAGGCCGATAAAATGCTAATATTAAAAATAGTCGTATGAATAGGCATACGACACATGGTTGCGTCGTACATTGTACAAATCTATGAAATAGTCGTATGTGTACGATTATAGTTGTACGTATAGCAACACTGGCCACCAATGAAACTATTCATCATCTCCTGACAATTGCAACCAACATTTTCTTGCTAACATACGAGGCAATGTTTACAGGAGAAGGCATGTTCAACAGTTGGAATAGCCACATCTGGAGTTTGAAAAAAAAAAAGGTGTGGTGAATTGAGTAACCAACAGACATTCTCTGCGAATGTATGGGCTGGTATCGTTAATGATTTTGTAATTGAGCCTTATGTAGCCTACTGCCCGACAGATTGAATGGAGTAGGCCTAGTCTACAAAACGTTCTACAACATGTCCTCCCTTAGTTTCTGGAAGACGTGTTGCTGATAATTTGCAGGCGTAAGTGGTTTCACCATGATGGAGCACCAGTACATTTTGCAGTGAATGTTAAAGAATATATTGATGAACAGTTCAGGGAAAGATGGATTGGTCATGGTGGTTCTGTTCCATGGTCATCTTGGTCACCAAGATGTTTCACCCATGGACTTTTTCTTCTGGGGTCACATGAAGAGCCTAGTGTATGTGATTCCTTTCAAAACTAATATGAACCTGAATAGGATTGTAGCAGCTGCTGACGATGTGCGCCAAACTCCAGAGATGCTAGAGCATGTGCAACAGTCCATGAGACATTGCTGTGAAGTTTGTCATGATCATGGCAGTCAATATTTTGAACAATTACTTTACACAGCATAACAGTGTAATTTGGTTTCTTATAATTTTTTGTAATGTTTGGTTATCTATCCTTAAAAATAAATAATTGCAATTGTTAGGAGGTGATGAGTAGTTTCATTGGTGGCAGACCATAATGTAAACATGCTCTACTACAGCAGTGAAAGATTGTGGTTTGTTTAGAAACAATCACATTCTGAGTAAACAGATACAAAATTAGTTAGGCTAGAAATGAAAGCAATGTAATCACTCAGTACTGAGCCACCAGAGACCAAGGGTTTCTTATACACTCAAAGTAATTGATAAAAAGATCCATAAATTCAAAAAAACAATTAAAGAAGGTTCGAGAGACAAGCACTTTGGAGAACATAAAAGAAAAAACCAACTACAGAAAGCTCACATACTATCAATGGGCAAACACCAAATTTCAGAAGGTCTTCAAGGAGGTAAGTTTAAACATAGAACTTGCACCAATAAACAAATTCAGTATCAAGAACCTAGTTAAATCCAAGATCAAAGACATAGAACCACATTACAACAAATCCGGAATTTATAAAATAAGTAGCAGAGATTGTGAAAAATTTTACATAGGCCAAACCAAAAGAAATTTAAATATCAGAAGGAAAGAACATTTCAGGAATGTGGTGAACAAACAAACAGATAAATCAGCTTTGGCCGAGCATTTTTGGGAAGAAGGCCATGAATTCAAAGACAGCATAAACTCATTGAAACATGTTCAAAAACAATTGGAGCTATTGGTTTGGGAAAATTTTTTTATTCAAAAGTACCGTGAGAATTTGATTAACTATGACACCACAGTGGGGATTCAAGGAACCCTGATTGAAAAGTTCATCCACCCGCTGCTAGAGTGACAGTCGGATCAACTGATGATGGTGGAAATTATCCATCAAAATGCATTCTGAGGTAAATATAGGCCTACCTATTAAGTGAAGTTTGTGTGCAAGTTCCGATCTCAACAATCTTTAAGTTTGAAATCACTTCACTGTGTATCTTCCCAACTCAAATTATTAATTGAACACTGCTCAAATGCTATCCTTAAACTACATGCTCTCTAGTGTTCTCACACATTTGCAGGCTTCTTCTTAAGAGCAAAACTTTCTCAAAACAATGTAGTTTTTCTTTTTCAGTTCTCATTATGATCCCATGCACAGATGATACTATTATTATAATGTAGACTGTAATGCTGTCAAAAGAAATTTTGTGAAGTGCAAGTTTCGACTTGCTCGCAGTTAATTTGAGCAACAAATTTTTTCTATGAATCTATCTGTAATGAAGACCTATCAACATAGTGAATTTGAAGGTAGGTTTCAACATGACAACCATACAGATCCCTCATAAGTTTAGAAAGATTATTTATTGAAGAAAAACAAATTAGTAAATAAATTTTATGCTTACTAATTGTAATTTGGCATAACAGTTTTAATAGAATTTGTTATTTATGATGGTTTTTTTATGGCAAATATCTAAAGCCACCCTTACCATTAAGTACCACTAAGTACCACTTTTGCAAAAAATCTCCATAAATTGAATGGTAAAGGTCCCAAAACAGAACCTTGTCATACTCCAATAAATAATAGGACAATAAAATTCTATTCTATAGCATACTTATGCTGAAGTTCTTACCTGGTTTGTGTTGTCTGGCGAGAAATCCCTCCCTCTTGTCCAGCAGCTTGTTCCTCTCCCTCTTCTGCTGCAAACAAACCAAAAGAAAAGCCATAAGTAGTTGAAATACATATTTTTATTAGCTGACTGTCAGATACATTTATTATTAGTTATACTCTGTTTATTCTACAAATAAGATTAAACTGATTATCAATACATGCATATTTTCTCATGTCTAATATTAATAATTTATATAAATTGCTGGTGTAACATGATATTTATCAAAGCCTGTAAAAGTAAGTTTTAGCAGAACAGGTAGGGTATACAACATAAAATAGAATGTAAGTTTTCTTATTAAATCTTCATTTCAATATTGGGCTCTTGCATCACCTCGACTTATGAGTCCACTAGTTTCCATTATTAATTGTAATTCAGTCTTAGAATTTGAATGCTTGGGTACCCTCCTCATCACACAAAAGAACGAAATTTCTGACATATCAGTCACATTTTGTATTCACATAATTTTCAACGTGAATAAAAATTCAGAAAACTGTTCATGTTTTAAGTACTATACTCTGATAACAGAAAAAAGGAAATTATAAATAAATATAATATATAGGTATATATATACCACATATTTATATTTATATGTAATATATACAGTGCTATTTTTGTGATGGTACGCAACGGTACGCAGTACCGACACCTTTTTTAAAAATAAAATTTGGATATTACTCAGAATATTTCTATCACAATTCCCATAAAATTATGTTTTATTTAAAATGAAGCTTGTTTGTTGGCTTTGTTAGATTTCTGCATACATAATAGCCTACATACGAGCACATGATAGTTTCTGTAAATTGCCGTGGCTACTGGACTGCAAGAGGGTTGGGGTGGGTTTTTCAGGCCTTAGCAAACTGCTCCTGTGGTCAATGCCATTCTAACGGTATAAGAATTGCACCAAGTGCAGTTAATGCTAACATATCAACAAACAAGTACAGTGGTACCTCGAGATACGAGTGCCCTAACATACGAGTTATTTGAGATACGAGCTGTCGAGTGAGCGAAGTTTTGTTTTGAAATACGAGCGACATTTGAGATACGAGGAACGGCCAGCTGCGACGCTGCACATGGCCCACCAGTTTACTGCGCCTCGTGCATCTCGCGCATTATCCCACGTATTCCCCCAGTGTGCTTGTTTACTTCGCTGTCGAAGCATCTTTCCTAAGTTTTTCTAGGGCTTTGCGCTTTTTGTGCATTTACATGCAGGAGGTTATCTCTACAAGTGAGATAAAAGAGATCTTGGGAATGTGGGAGAGAGTTTCACAGTTCGTGGAAAAGAAACACCTCTCTTTTATTATGTTTTTATACAATATTTGTCATTTATAAATACATTTTTCTTATTCAAAAACACGTAACAAAAACAATTGGGGGTAGCATTTTTGGGGCTGGAACGGATTAATGGCATTTCAATTAATTTCAATGGGGAAAATTGCTGTGAGATACGAGCAAATTGACATACGAGCAAGGTTACGGAACCAATTAAACTCGTATCTCGAGGTATCACTGTAATAAGTAACTAACCACCGTAGTTAATCAGGGATTAGTGCACGTTTAAATTTAACTGCATTCGTTGCTTACATATAATTTGAAAAGAAAATCCTTGGTTTATGTTGCACAGGCAAGTGAATTCATAATTGTTTAGTGGAGTCATAGGAACATGGGGTGCACGTTGTTCACAAGTAGAGAAGTGAAATGAGTAAAATAAGTCATTATTTTGTACCGGTGCGTAATAAAAGAAAGCATGACGATGTTTTTGAAGTATCTCATAAACCTGCCAACTGTGAATAAACTAAATCTGAAGAGTAGGCCTACATCGCAAAGTGCCGGTAATTTTACTGCAATTCAGAGGAGAAACATTTCTGGCCATGATAGCCCCAATTGTTCGACATTAACTCAGAAAAATGGCGTCTGGGAGAAGTGTGGGAGCTCCCGTGAGATTCAGTTAAAAAGTTTCTGTGAGTACCCCACCTTTTTAGTGAGAAAAAAAGCACTGAATATATATATAGGCCTATAATTATATAATACCATTAATTACAGTACAGCTTTCATTTTATTAGTTACTGTGGTATTCCACAAAATTTAGGGTGGTCCATTAATAGAGAACTCTGAACATACTTTTTAATAAGATTAGTTCTATAATGAGATCACTGACAAATTGAAATTGCTTCAGTTTGAAGTCAATTTATAATCTTGACCTAACCTATTTAGTTGGTAATGGAAATATGCATGCTTACAATAATTCCTAGACCATAACTTAAATGACTTCCTAGCAACATTCAAATTTTATTGTATTTTTACAGTGAAATAGTTATATTTTACAGTATAATGCATTAAACGAATATCATAATTTAACAGAAAAGTAGTTTTCAGTACTTGATTGTTTGAATTACAAACATTTTAATGTTGAAGAGTAAAATTTGAGAAACTTCTAACTAAGAAAAATGATCTACAGAGAAAAGAAGAAAATAATAGGCCTACCTGTCATAGCAATAAAATTATATTTAATTGAGAGTTCAGAGGCAGTACACAAATAACATATTGTGTAAAGGGGCAAGTTTATATTATAATCATTAGCTACCGCAACACATGTTTTACAGTAGGCCTATTATGATAAGGCCTTAGATGTCTAATAGATCTTTAAATTTTCACTACATATATTTGGCATATGGTATCCAAAATTTACTATAAAATGTATTTTATGTTCTAGCTTTATGTGGAATGGTAAGAGACACTTTCTATGTACCAGTGATTTTAAAAATTAGTTATTATGTATTTTAGATTAATTTATATTGCAGAATGCATGGTAATAAATTAATAATAAATGTTATCTTACATCCTACTACATGTAAAGAAGAGATCTGGAACAAATCTAACGACTGATATCTATAGACCTGTTTGGGCTAATGTATCAACCTCTAAATAGGGAAGTTTTTATACGGTAGTAAAATTTTAACTGCTATGCTGCTTTAGATAGTGGGATATGACAGTTTTGGTTTCAGATAATTATCCACCTCTTCAGCTGCAGCTGTAGCTTCACACACACTGTATTTTCAAGTGTATAAGATGCTCCTTCATGTAAGATGCACCCCAAAATTTAACACAATTTTTCAAGAAATAACAAATTGAAAGTAAAAGTATTATCAATACTTCCCATGATTACTAACAATACAAAAACAGTTTACATACACACATAAACTCAGTTCAGTAGTGGCGCCAGAATTTTTAGTTTTGTTTTTCCCTTAGTAGAATTTTCACTCATATGGAGTCATTAAAATGATTGTTTTCTCCCAGATACATTGCACCCTACTGTGTAACAAAAAGCTTTGAACTGACAGAGAATTAAATAGGTGATATGTAAGCTAAATAATTCCATAATGATTAAAATATATATATATATATATATATATCAAGAAATCAAACCACACACAGAGGCAATATTATAGGCCTACTATTAGTGCCATGCAAAGTAGAAACGAGCGAAGGTTGTTTTTTAAATGTTCAGCAGCAGAAGCTTGTACATATTACTTCGTTATAACACCTTATAAGTTACAAAAATCAGAATCATTGCTTTGCTGAAGTTACAACGCCAGACTTACCAAAGAAGTATTTTTAATGATTGATTATTGGCAACTTATTACCAATTAGATAACCAACTATTATTATTTCTTTTGTCTGACTTGAGCATTGTATGGTAGAATAATTGAATTAAAAATACTTTTTAAACGCACTGTATTTACCTCGGTAAACTTCTGGATGGCCGTTTCGCAGGTGGTGTCCCTGCATCTTCAGCAGAGTGTCAACATGCTGAAGATGCAGGGACACCACCTGCGAAATTGCCATCTAAAAGTTCACCAAGGTAAATACAGTGCATTTAAAACATCCTTTTAACTCAGAGAGAATATTATGATCCATTCACTGTCAGAAGGAAAGTGCATGTAAGAAATGCATGTTTCTTGAACCACAGCACACATCATGCTATAAGACAAAATAGTCCCAAGTAAATTTGCTTTTATTATAGTAAAAGGTCTTAAAATGCGATGAAAATAGAAGGTTTAAATATAAATTTATTACAAATTTTTCAGTGTATGGCAAGGCCTGGAACTCCCTTGAGTGAAGCATTGTTATGTAACGGTAGGCCTATATATATAATTACATAATGGCATATTATCTCTGACCCAATACTGGGGTTAGTGAAATAGCTTTGACTATTTTAACAAGTTATATCAATTTGCTGCTATAAATAAATAAGGCCTAAATACTACTATATCAATCATTCTGATCTTGTAATATTGAACTTGTAATTCAGTTATCATTGTAACATTTCAATCGTTATGCGATTAGCACATTCATATGATTCAGCACAACATGACAGGAGCTTAAACCTGTCCAACTGGCACAATCAAACGTAAAATTGATAATCCTTTAAAATGGACAAAAGGAAATAATATAGAATGATTTTAATGTATTTTTAAAAAATACCCAACACTTGTAATTGATGAAATTGCAAAATTGAGAAAGCAATTCACTAGTACATCTACCAAAAGTAGCATACGTTTCCACAGCTAAGATGATAGTTGAAATTTAAAAAAAGGCCCCGAAAATCTGGGGTTGTCTTATAGGACAGATCCAAAAAAAACTAGACTGAAATTTATATGAATTAAAACTATTATAAAATAATATGTTCTGATGTCAAGATTATATTATCTTGATATAAGATGTTAGGTTCCATTTACGGGCAAATGTAAGTGCTAAAAAAATGCAAATTTTGTAAATAAAACCAGAAACACCATAATCCGAGATATAAAATCTATTTTTGGTATTTTAAAAAATTTTCCCTATATACCGGTATGTGTATCAGATGGCTCACGCACAATGCACGTATCATTCAGTTCCATTGTGGTGTGACTGTGCTCAGTGACGCCATTTGGAAAAAAAGAAGATTGAGGAAGCTTTGTTCCAGTATGGGTAGCCAACAGTCTTTTTAACTAACTATAGTTATTTTGCCCAAGCTTCTACTACCTGTCCTATGGATTATAATGGTGCAATGTTAAGTATCATTTTTGCCCTATAACTTGCGATCTACCAGAAAACTGAAACAAAAATGATATCTTTTGAATTTGTTTCCTATATATAAATTCATAGATCGTTGATAGTTTGGGGGTTATCTTATAGGATAAACATATGATAAAACTATAAAACTTTGATGAAAATTTAAACCTCGTCTTATCTGTGGAAATATACAGTATTTGGAAAGTGTGTTGTGAGTTCAGAGGACTCCGATTAAAGTAAGTAATCACAATAATATGGATTCTTTACAGTATAGCATTAACAGAATTGTATAGCGATCATTAATTTAAACTTGAAAAATGAAATCTTTGTTTTTAATGTACTTTGGCATCAGAAAATTTATGGAAGGAGAAAAACAACATAACACATTACTAATCAGATAATGTTACGGGCGGAATGATACATATGCAATGTTTACAAACTTTCCTTCTGAAAGTGAATAGATAAAAAGTTGATTTTTAGAATATAATCGGCATCAGTATAACAGTAGGCAAATTTGAGTAAGTGTTGTGAACGTATTTTTTGAAGCTAGGCCATGTAATCTGTTTGTGCAAACTTTCAAGTTATGATTGAATGTACCTTATCAAGAATCAAGAACTTTACTCGTCATCAGGCTGTTACAATTAACAAGCATTGACTTCATCATTTCTTAACCTATAATACAATATAATATATAGTCAAATACATGAACATTAACTCAATTACTATGATAATTAAACAAAAGTATTACATATTGACTAACATCCTCAGGAGTTCAATAAATTCAGACACACTTACAAACAATTAATGAATTCTACAAAAGTTTACTTTTAAATGAATCAGTATTTCAATTCTTTTAAGTCACTTTAATAATCATTGAAATTAATTGAGAAAAATTCATCTATGTTGTATATATACATTCAGTTTTAAGTATATTCTTCATTTTGTTTTTAAAGATGGTCATGTTTAATAGCTTATACTCTGCTGTAAAATTTAATAGCCATATAACACCAATTCTTTTTGTGTATTACTGTAATGGCATAATTGAGCCTTATGTTATTTCTAGTTCTTGTGTTATGTTCACGGATTTCATTATTTGTAAGAAAATTTTCTTTCTGTGAGTGCATAAACACAAGTGCAGATAAAATGTATAATGAGGGAAGAGTTAATATGCCAAACTTTTTGAACAAAGGTCTGCAATGAATTTTCCAGGGCACATTGCACATAATCCTAAGTGCCCTTTTCTGCTAAATAAACAATTTTGATGATTGTGAGCTATTGCCCCATACATTTATACCATACGATAGAAATGACTAACTGAGTTCGACTCTAGGGGATAAGATAGGATTCTTAAGCCCTAAAAACATATGCATGTTTCATGAACAACTTCAAATTCTCATAAAAATTATGAACAGGCAGAAACACTCATATTTGCGTTTTGTCCTAGTTCTCAAATAGTGAAAAATTAACTTCGCTCGCTTCAATTGCGTTATGTTACATTTTTATTTATCATGCTTAGTCAATTCTATATCTACTGTTAGCATTAAAGTTCGTTAGATCATGAACTAGGAGCGGGGTCTGGAGCTTAACAGGAATGTAGATAATACTTTACCATTAGCAACATCACAATTGGTGACTTTAAGTTTCCCTGATATTTATTATTGATACTTTCTCAGGCTTGCAACTGGGTGAGAAAGTTGTAGATTCCAAACTTTCAACTGCCATCTGAATTGCTGCCTTCTGCTGGGAAGAAGTAGCTAGTCGTTTATTGGTCAGTAGCTAAGTCACTGATTATCCCACAAAACTAGCTACTCCTTCCTACAAGATGACAGCAGAACAAACGGCTGTTGAAAGCTAGCACATCTTCAACTCTTCCACCCAGATTAAAATTTGAGAAGACATTACATTATAATACATAGAAGGCAGCTAAATGGTAAGAAAAGAACGTTTATCTCTCACTGTAATTAACTGAACTCATTAAGACATTTAAAAATATATTATTTGATAACAAAGCATGTATTATTATTCTTTAAAGGCTGAGGGAAAGGGAAGTAAATAAATGGACTCTTCTTTTAGAATCTTACCATAAAACAGGCTGAACAATTACCTTTTACTTATCTACACTTAAGGAAACACAACAGTATTACAAACTTTCTTCCAGGAACTAATATGTCGGTTCTGTTAAAAATTTAGTGAACACTTAAGAAAGGTTTGAGTACATAATAAAACATATTTTTACTATCAATTTATTGCTAGAAGGGTGATTAAGAAATTAAGTTCCGTAAATCTTTTAAGAAATGCTACTTCTTTATTGGGAACTTTTATTACACATAAAAGGAAAGAAAACCTTTACAATATTTTTACTTCCTCTGCCCGTACCATAGGTACTATAGGTAGAGGAAGTATTGTTTTCGACCCCAAAATTCGAAGTTGAGTTTTTAGCATATATACACGTTTCAAGGCCCCCTGAATCCAAAAATACTATTTTTGGAAACATGTCTGTGTGGAAAATATCTGTGAACAAGCTAGCTCCAAAACGGAAAATCGTATGAAAACAAAATTTCGTATTTGGGTCAGGTACCTTCTGAAGATGTGAGGATAAGATTGGCGACTATTTTCTCTTATTTTTAAGGGGACTTTACATGAAGAAATTTTCGTTTTTCGCGATTTTCTCGAAAACGGCTCTAACGATTTTCTTTAAATTTTGCACATAGGTTGGTTATACTAAGAGCTAAAACTTTTATTTGAAACATTTTTTCGAGAAAATTCTCTGAGGGTAGTTACAAGCCACCCACTGTTTGTAGAAAGTTTGTCTTACGTGATGAACAACTGAATTCGCGCTCTTTCACGGCCTCTTATTTTATATAAGAATGTGAAGTGAGAAAGATGTATTGTTGGCCATGCATAGAGTAAAGATGTATCTGAGGGAAATATTCGATAAATTTCGGAAATTATATTTTACGGCAGAAAGTTCAATAAACGTCTGCAGTCATTTTTTTTTATTTTTTTAAAAGTTTGTTATATAGACTGCGCTTTTAATCGCATCATTGAAAGAAGAGGTATTTATAGGATAATTAGCGTAAAATTGTGTCTTGCGATTCTGTACAAGGATATGTGAATACTGCTAACTTTTATTTGGGCAGAGGAAGTTATGTGACTTTCACATCAGATTTTTTGATGTAATTTCCATTTCCATTCAAACATTTGTCATACTGACTGCTTCATAAGCTCTGAAATCCCTTCTGTGTAGAACTCTGCCACCTGTGATTGTCTGACAGTAGACATCAGAGTTGTTTGTTGTGCCTCCTTCTATGAAGTCCACCTTGCTTGTTACAAAAACCAATTGCTATGAGATTCATTTGTATTGTTTTGTAGTGGAGTTAGTGTGACTCCATGTCATTGACTGTTGTTTTGTTTCAACATTCTCTGACATTTTCAACAAGAAAGTTCAAGGCAATGGTTTTTGGGACATATTTTAAGGTATATGCCTACTATTGGTGGACTTCATGTACTGAGGCACAACAATCAACTTTGATGTCTACTGTCAGACAAATCACATGTGGCAGAGTTCTAGGGAGAGGAGATTTTAAAGCATGTAAAGCAGTATGACAAATGTTTAAATATAAATGGAAATTATTCTGAAAAATAATGTAAGGGTTTTCTTTTTGCTTGTGAGTAATAAAAGATCCACAAAGAAGCATTCCTTAAAAAAATTAATGGAACTTACTTTCGGAATCACCGTTGCACTATCTCACCCATTCTTTGTAATCTCCAATTAAATGTAGTTTCATTATGTTTATCTAATAGCAACTGATAATGTAAGCATCTTATTCACTAAGGTAAGCATTGTCATAATGTTAATCAGCCTTTAAACATTCTTATTTTTAAATGTACTGTATCTGTCTGATCTGAATTCCTATTGCTACATTTTACCATGAAGATCAAACTGACCAGGCAACTCGGGAGTAGGTTCTGGAATGAAGCGCCAGTCATGCTCACGAAAGTCCACTTCTGTGTCATCCTCGTCTACACTAATGTCGTGCAGCGGTGGGGGGCGACGTGGCAGTTGAGGCCGGATCGCTAAAAAGCAGCCAGCCAATACAACATCAAGCGTTCGGTTAGGTGAAAGCAAAGCAAGCAAGCAAACAAGCAGCCAACCTATCATGCTACTCCCATACATTGCTGTTGTCACAGTTTTATTTGAAGCTATTAATCTACACGTTAAAGACCACATTCTGTTGTGGAGTGGATGTTCTAATTTGACAACTTTTACAAAGTAAAACTATACTGACAGTTAAAAACCAAAATCCTGACTTGCAATTGTATATATTTTGTGTATCTTGTACACTCAAGTGCAGGGATTCTTTCCGATATAATGTTCAGTGGTTCATGTTGGTAAGGGAATTCTAAACTGGCCCCTACATGCACACTTCCCACCCCCCCCGCCCCCCCTTTTTTGCAATGGTGGATACGGTAAAGAAACTCTAGATTCATTGAGAGAACATAATTTTTTTATAATTAATCTTAACCCTGCTCAATAAGGGAAATAACTTACGGTTTGATGCCCTTGCCCTTTGTTCACTTCAAATGATTGTATGTATAATATAGAAGACACTATTTACAAGGCAATTTCATCCAACCCTCCACTTAATGCGTGTCTTATTCCCCAACCCTTCGCTCCTGAACCTGACCTGTGTTCATAGGTTAATGTTTAAGTACCAGACATTTGACATCAAACATACATGAGTCAGACTAATCTAGGGGCTGATTTACATTCGTTGTGACACACGCCTTCTATCCAATCAAATGAAATGTTTTCATACTCCATCCCCTTTTCATCACTCATCTAGGCCTGAGCATTTTTCATAGGCTAATGCGTGTGGTTAGACTTGAACTGAAACTAATAAAATATTGGCTCACCCAGGGTTGGTATGGAACACAAATTATATGGAGATTCAATGCCAATTTTAAATAAAGAAAAACACTAGAAGAAACCAAAAGCATCGGAAAGTTTATGTGCACTTGACTGTACATAATACTATGATAGTAAAATTAAACAAAACCTACACGATCTGACATAAAGATTGGTTATGTCAAAGAATGTGGTATTTCTCTTTTCACATCATTGATGATGTGTACAAGATACTTGTACCTAAAATATATGTGTGTATATGTGCATATTAAAAACAACTAAGAAAATAAAAGACAAGCCCTATTGATGGTCAGTAAAAATATGGTAACCATAGTTGGAATACCTATGGACTAGCCCTTCATATGTGTTATCTAATCGAGCTCACTCCTAAATGGGAGGCCATAGCCCTTTAAGGACAAATAAAGCTTATTCATTCATTCAATCAATCAATCCTATATTGTGATGCAGTTGAAAAAAGGGAACTAAACTACACAGCAGTTGCCTGGATATTCTAGATAAACTAAGAATGCATAACTATTTAAATTTGCATTTTAATTTAAACTGTATTCCAAACTGAGAATCTAGATGTTGAATTATTTTTGTTAGCCTATACTTTCAAAAAGAAATCAACATACTGTTGTGTTGAAATCTTTAATTATTTCTTACATGCATTGCAAATTCAAGCAGTTCTTCTTATTATGATGAGTATGTCATTGGTAAATTTAATACAGTTGCCAAGTATTTAGAAACAGTCTTCATTAACTTCAGCTAGAATCTATTAAAAAACTCGACTTGATAGCAAATTTGAAAAGTGGTACACAATATTTATTATATTATTGCCTGACAGAGTTGCAAATAATATTAATAATTTCATCATCAGTGCTTTTAATACCTTAAGACATCCCTACAATACTTTATCTGGTGGAACTGCAGTGTTACCATAATATTACTGATAAATGTATAAACAAAGGGAAGAGTACCACTGGTAAAATGAATTAAAATTATAAGATGGAACTAGCAAAAATACTTTAGATATTCTGAAAGTTAAGTTTTAATTGTTATTCATATTATAAGTGGCTTATATTGACTACTATTTGTTATAAAGATTTTTAGACATGAGAGGGTCAATGTTAAATCATGCATTTTGCTTTATGGATATAGTATCATCGAACAATAAAGGACAGTGAAATGTGTGAATTAATGTCCATGAGTAGAACTGCTCACAGTTGGAGTTGGGTTGCTACTCATCTATGGAACTATTTGTATACCTATGCTCATGGAATAACTATGCAAGAAGGAACTACTTCCAGATAGTTATGACCTTAAGATTTTAGATGCTTCACACATAATCATATTATATGCAAGTTATTGTCAATGCTCCACTCAGGCGAACCCCAAAAGCATTAGCAGTAGATGGGAATAACAGCTCTCAAAACACGTTCTGGGTAATTAAAACTTTCTTTGAGTTTGATATGATAAACATTTCATTCATTGATATCTCATTTTATTTATTCCCTGAATATTTTTACTTATAGTTAGAGCCTGGAATTCCATGCAAATGCATGTTTTTATATACTTTGGTTACACTTCCCAAACTTTGTAGTTACTCATTACATGACTTATGGATTCCAATTAACCATATTTTTTCCGTGCATGTTTGCATATTTCGGCCTTTTTATGGCAAAATTCATGCATAATGCATGTTTTGGATTTTTTGGGTTTAATATAGCATATTCAGACGTTTTTAATGCATATTAACCCTCATTTTCTGGTTTTAGTGCATAATATCAAGTTACCATGCATAACTGTGCATATTATGAATGGGCCTCCCTAAAATCTCGGCTTTTCAAAGAAACGTAAAATTGTTGTATTGTATTACCATTGTTATTTGATTGACTTAGCAACAGAGTCTGCCACCTGCATCAATTTGAGAGTGCAAACTACTGTTTACCCTAAATAAACAGTAATATAATACACCCTGCTACAAAAGAAAATGCCGACTCGCCGACCCCCACCATCTTCCATTGAAAGATAACTGCTAAACAGAATGTTCACTGCTTGAATTTGTGTCATTGGCCATTGTTGAAGACGCTGAATTATCTTTAGAATCGTGTTGTGGAGAAATGGGCGTGACAATTAGGGAAAAACTTAAGAAGGTACTTAGTTCAAATCCTGATCTTAAACTTCTGAAAACAGTGAAAGACATATTATGTGGAAAAAATGTAAAAGACATGGAATTCCATTTCACCCTCAGGCAAATTTCTTCCCTTAAGTATGCACCTGATACTTCTTGTGAAGTAGAAAGATCCTTTTCTGCGTTCAAGAATGTCCTAACTGATAAACGCACGAGTTTTTGTTTTGATAGTGCATGAAAATCCGGGCTTTACTTATAATATATGTTGCTGCAGCTGCATATCTTTGGGAACTGTCTCACTGTCAATTATCTTTTCTTTTCAAATAAAAATTGTTATGGGAGGTCTCGTATGTTCTATTAGCCATACCATTTGCAAATCGTTCAGTGGGTTAAGCAATACTGTTAGGATAGAACATGGATGGTGACTACTACCTTCACCTCTGACATTTTCTACTGAAAGAAGGATTAAGGAGGACCTCTGTGGTTCGGAATAGTCATTAATCCACAATAATGGCCTCTTCTCTCTCCTCTAGCTATCACTTTACCAGGAACTGTGAAAAGACTTATAGATCACCTTAAGAATTGGCAAAGTGAAAGGACATAGGCCTATGATAAGAAGAGGAGGAAGACAAAGAAAAACAAATTTTGGTATTACCAGATCAAAGTTCTATTGAAAAAGTTTTGTGTAAATTTTCCTACCAATCTAGCAATCTCTCAAATATAGACCATTCTTCTCCCCATGAAAGGGATCACTTTACTTGCAAGTTAAGGCATATTTTGTATTTCCTATGGGGGGAATCCTTACAGGATAGCTGCCTTAAATTAAGGATGCCAATTGGACACAGCCAAATCAAAACAATTCTAAGAACTATATTTTTTAAAGTTGAGATTTTTTACTTAATTTATACTATTCATATATTTTTAATATTAAATTTTTAAAGCAGCTATCAATAAAGGATTTTCTTTCTATTTATTAAAAATTTCTGAATTACAAATGGTTATGGACAATATGGAGTGAGTCTTCAAGAATGCTTAAGGCCAATTCCTGTAATGTGCAATATACCAAAACATTGGAAAAAATTGATACAAAATTCCGAAATTGTCCCTTTTGCTCCAAATAGCAACCCAGCCACTTCCCAATCTTTTATCTCATACTTCTCCTTCAAGTAGTATTGGCAACATGGATGATAAGGTTTCTTTTCCGTGTTTACCTCCTTTGCATGGTCTCTGTCCCTCTCAAAACGCCCTGTTGGGTCAATAACCAATCCACAGTTCTTCTCCTTGTTGATCACAATAATATCTACATGTTTGATGGAGCCCTCCGTCAACTGGCACACCACCTCCTCAAACACTTCACAATCCCCTCTCTTCCTGAAGAGCTCTGTGATATTAGATCTTACTTTATGGTGCCTATTAATTCTGAGTAGCTCTACCCTATGACAGGAACCAAGGATCTGAGATAGCGTTTCTAATATGAGATAAGGTTTCTGTCTCATTGCAATGACGCCAATGGATTTCCTCACTTCTGCCAGAGAGACTGTGCACTGCAATCAGTTGCAGTTCATTTTTATGGCAATTTGTTCATTGTGAGGAAGAGAGGCCTTGTTTTGTAGAAATCCAGGCATTTGTTTTAGGCCAGTCTTCAAATTGAGACACTCCTCTGCCATGGTGGGGTAATGATTTCATAATTTCAAATTGTTGTTTTCACAGCTTTTTTTGGAGTCCATATGCTTTAGGTTCTTCATCAGTAGGTAAACAAGCTTGTTTCTATTTCTTTTGTAAAGTTCCATGTTTACATACAGTGAGGATCAGAAGTCGACCACAGGCAACAGTAGATATTTATGTCTTGTATGTATGCTTCCCATGAAGCTTTAATTAATCCTAGACCATATCCTTGGTGAATACAACATTGAGTCAGGAACATCCATTAGTATCCATCCTTAGGAAGTGGATTATCCTGCTCCTTCTTTAACTGTTTGCTAATATCTTTGTTATTTTATATCCGTGGTAAATAAGATACTGGTAATAAATAAATAAATACAAAGTGTCAATATAATATAATGAAAAATGTCTAGCCTATAGATTTCAGCATGAATTTCCTATATCCCCTATATTTTGTAGAATGTTCTAATTCCAGAATCTAGCATCAAGGGTTCCTCCTGTGTGCTTCTGATATCTAGTAGGTTTATTGAAGTGAAAGCTGGTAATATAATTAATCACAGTACTGTACCCTTTTAATCAGTTTGGATATTTCTGTTTTCAGAATCTGCTTTATGGCAAACACTAGCAGGTGCCCGCAGCTTCACCCGCAATTATTTACTCAACAGCTAGATGTTTTGTTTAAATTACTTATTTAACAAAAAAATAATTAAAAATTATATTTATTACCACTGACATTGTTTTTACATAAATGTTACATCCTATTTTGTCTCCTTTTACATGCTTAGGGCCTACGATAAACATCCATATTTCTCAACTAAAAATAAAAAGCCTATATCTATGAATAACGTATCAGTGGACAGAATTTTTCACTGACTTCTGATATGGCATAACTTACTCGTTGGCACACTCTCAGACTGAAACAACTGAAAATGCTGTCCCTGCAATATGAACTCTTATTCTACATCAAAATATGAAGTGAGAAAATGGTATACTCTATGTCCAGGGTATAAAAAGTTATGTGACTGCATGACATTGTGCATTTCATGAATTTCATTATTTGTTTACACCAATGAATTTTATTGATAGCTTCTCTAATTTGTCAATGTCCCATATCATTTATTTCCAAAGCTACCTCTGAACACTGCCAACAATACACTGTTGTAATGGGAACTGCACATGGAATTTGATTTGGATTTGATAATTCTGTGTAAAAAGGTATTAAGTAGGCCTATCCTCAAAACATTAGATTTTTTGGCATTTAAAATCAACATTTTTCAAAATCTTTTCTTAGTGAGCACTTACATTATGAAACGAAGGTACTATCAACATTCTAAGTCTCTACCTATTACAGTTGAAGCTCTACGTTGATTCTCTGTCAGTCAGTCAGTCAGGACAAATCCTCTTAAATACCAGTGTCCAAAATTAAATCAACAAACTGATATTTCTCCTTCCTGTGTCTACTATACGAAATATTCATATAAAATGTAAAGCTATGTCCAAACCATGTTCTGAACTGAAGATGGCATTCCTGCCATCTTACAAACATGCAAACGATGACATCAGTGCACCAATCAAAAGGGCAGTGCACCTATCAAAAGGGCACTGCAGCATAGTGTTTGTTGCTCAGTCCAATATCAATGTTTGCTGTGTAAACATTTACTGCAGGTACAGGATAGCACAGAAAAGATGCCTAGAAGATTCTCTTGGGTAGAGGGCCATAGGAAGAATGGAAGCAGGACAGTCTCATGCTGTTGTGGCCAGATGGCTTAATGTGAATCGTTCTGTTGTTTCTCGGATGTAGCAACATTTTGTAGAGTCCGAAAATGTATCCCGAAGACCAGGGCAAGGATGACCAACAGTGACATCACAAAAGAGAGGACCGTTATTTGGCTGTACTGCCATAGTACTGCACGACAACTGGCATCTGACCTCACAGCATCCACTGGAACAGTTGTATCGAGGCAAACAGTGTACAGAAGGATTCGGCAGAGAGGCCTTTATTGTCGGAGACCTGCTGTATGTGTACCCCTAACGTGTATTCACAGAAGAGTACATCTAGAGTGGAGTCATCAACATGCCAACTGGACGGTCAAACAGTGGGCCAGTGTTCTCTTTACAGATGAGTCCATATTTTGTCTTGAAAATGTTTCTCAACGGATTTGCATCTGGAGAGAACCTGGAACACGATTTTGGGACGCAAACATTGTGGAAAGAGACCGATATGGAGGTGGATCAATAATGGTGTGGGCAGGAATTCTATTGACTACCCGAACACCTCTTCATGAAGTTGTACGGGTAAATCGCAAGGTTTAACTGCTGTCAGGTATTGTGACGAGATCTTGGCACCTCATGTGCGGTTGTTTCAAGGTGCTGTGGGCCCAGACTTCGTACTGATGGATGATAATGCTCGTCCTCATAGAGCACAGGTGGTGGATGTTTTCCTGGAAACTGAAGATATTGCATGCATGGATTGGCCTACTTGCTCTCCCGATTTGAATCCTATAGAGCATGTCTAGGATACACTAGGGAGATGACTTGCTTCATGTGAACATCCACCAACCACTCTCCAGGCCTTGCGAGCTGCTCAGCAGGAAGAATGGGCATTATTGTCTTAAAATGAGATTGATGACATTATTCACACTCTGCTGTGGCCTGTATTGCTGCTAGAGGTTGTCACACCCCATACTGAGCACTTTAACGCGTTTTTCTGGATGTGTGTGAAAGTCATTACATGTGCAAAAAGAAGAAAAACAGGGTGTTTTATTTTACTGGTGTGCACAAACGTTGCAATAATTTACTTTCCTTATTCCTCACATTGTTTATATGTTACTATCACCTGTTTATACTGTTTTGTGGCAAAATAAACCACCAAAGATGAAATTTTGGTTTGTTGCTGTAATTTTGGACACTAATGTAGTATATAGAGAGATTATTGTATCTCAAAATGGGCACAGTTTTTTCATCCCTCACTTCAGGACAGTATGTGTACTGGGTTTCTCACTCAATGTGATAATATTGGAAAAATGGAATAAATGTTTCTGTAGTCACAATTTTTTCAACAAAAACTATTAAATAAATTTAAAAAGCATTCTTTACTTTATAGGTTTCTGAGCTCCCATTATGACAATGTCTTTTCTGTCTCCACATGAGTTGACCTATTTTAGCAGTTGAACTCCGTCAGGTACGTGGTCACAACTAAGGATTGGATGTTTATAGCATGTCATTTGTTTTCCTTTCATTTCAATCGTAGCATTGATTTAAACAAGAATTGAACATTTCTGATTATTTTAGATATATTTTATATGCCATATATTGCATATTTAGGTCATTTTCACAGTTTTGATGAAATTTGTTTACATTTTCGGGATTGAAGATCATATTTCACTTAATCTGTGGACAAAATCTTGTATTCAGAAGTGTTAAAAGGTTAATATTTAAAAAAAAAGAGTCTATCCTGGATTTTCGACAATGTGGCAAAATCAGTGACATTTTAGGCCATGATCAAGTTGTTCTGGATGAAGATGACCCACAATCAAAGTACAGTGAATTGATACTATTCAATGATGACCCCATATCGTCTTGTGATATTGAAAGGAGGTTCTCATGATACAAGACTATTTTGACTGACAACAGGAGAAGATTCTTTTTTCAGAATTTGAAGATGCAGCTGGTAATGTATTGCAATGATGCAGCATTACAAAATAAAACAAAACTTGACTTTATAGTTACAATAGCATGATTTAATTTCAAATAATGTAGAAATTTTGTGTGATTCATTAAATATGTAGGTGTTTCTTTACAGTGTTTTGCAGATGACAAGCCGTTTGTTCATTCTCCTGCTTAGATACGCGGTCCAATCAGAGGTGGCGAGACGGAGGGAAGACTCTTCCTGCTAGCGGCGGTTTTTTAGCTCGTACACGTGATTGGCGGTGAAGGAAATGGCTTCTCATTTGAAAAATACTGTAGTCATATTTTATCTAGCTATTTTTAAGGTCATGTTGTCTTGCACATTTCTGACTTTTTAAGATCATACGCATCCACCTAGCCATGGCACTTTTGCAATGAAGAAGAGGGAGCAATCCCATTAATGATTCCCCAGATTAGTAGTGACATAATGCCACGAGTAACCTACCATACCTGCTAAGTTGGTAGAGTATCTAAACTAAACTCCATGGTGCTACATCCCTGAAGGGACAAGGCCTACCACCTGACTGCTGCATCATCTATCACAGGCAGACGGCGGGGGGCATGTGGTCAGCATGCCGACACCCATGGCCGTTAATGGTGGTTCCCACGACTGGAGCTGCTACTTCTCTAACAAGTAGCTCCTCAATTTGAATCATGAGGCTGAGTGCACCCTTACCAGACCTCCCTACCTCAGAAAAATCCGAGGAGGTACCGGGACGATGGATCTGTAGTCAGCGACGCTAACCACAAGACCATGTCGGCTGTATTGGTAGAGTATCACTAGCACTATTTAATGATGCACTGTACCAGGGCTCCAGTTTCTTTCCATCTAGAGCAGGCCTGTCCAACTTTAGAGGAACTGGGCACAAAATATATTTATTCAAGTCACCTTGAGGGGCACACCAAAATTACTTCATATTAACTTAATCAGTTATTTTTCAATCATTGGTAGACTTTGTTAAAAATAGCTGAGTATAACAAATGAAGAGAAAATGCTTGTTTCCTGAAATATGGTTTTTGTCACACCAGTCAGTTCATCATTTTAATAGAATTTAGTCATACAGTTTATTGAGGGAAAAGTCAGCTGACCTCTGACATTATTAGTTCCTTTTCTCAAGTACAACAGAGAACAATTACGAAGGCAAGTCCTGTACTGTCTCTCACCTGGGAAACTTGTCATCTGAAAGGTGTCTGAATATTTTTTTATAATTTTTACGTTCTGTCTTGAAGAAGTGAACCAGCTTGAAAATCACATAGTTCAAGATGAAACACCAACAGTTGATCCTCAATGTTTAATTTCAGGGATCGTTGTCATTTTTTTTTTCAAACTCAGTAAATCTTGAAGAAAACTCGGCAACTTGATACTACAGGTATTTTATTTAGATAGCTTTTTCTTTCTTCCTCAGGTCGAAAAAACAACTTCCAAAGGCCTGTTGGACAGACCTGATTTAGAGGTTCTTGCTGGGTTAGGAGATTTTATGGCCTCTTAAAGCTGAGAAGCTCCAAATGAATAGAAGGCTTTTAAAACACCATACCATAAGTCATATTTAGCCTACTATATCATTATGAAAGTGTCTGGCTTTCCTGACATTGTTGAGGACTTGGGGATTTTTGGACTTCCATCTGGGTGAGTAAATGAGCTTTTGGTAGATAGCTTGTGCTGCCATTATCTGAATAAAGACTTGTTAGTTGGAAACCAGATTTACATAGGCAGGGGAAGAGAAGGAAATGGAAAAATTGTTAGGAACAGAGTGAAAGAAGGGATTTGATTGGTTACGTAGGGATATGTTACATAGGGGGTTATATAGGGAAATGTGAGAAGACTTGACCACTGGACGGTATAGTGCTTGCCTTCCACCATAGTGGTTTGAATTCAGTCCCTGGGCAAATTGTGTTGAATAATGTACAGCCCTTTTGGTACTGGTACTGCCTATTGGAAAAAGGCCTTTTTACAACACATATATATCTCTCCAGTCAAATTGATTAATAGAGTAGGCCTACAGTATGATAATTTGTTGTGTAAATTTGCTGTCAAAATGAAAATATCATCCACATAATATACTGGTACCTTCAGTTAAGCTGTGCATGGATGCATTAAAATTTTGTCTGAATAATTTACAAGTAAATATTTGGAAATATTACAGATTTCCTATATCAAATTCTTTATCGGTGCTTTCCTTCTGTTCATAAGCATGCCTCCACTTAACATAACTGATCTAGGAATTGTTCTCCATCTAATGTACCATCTAGAAATGAAGCATTTTAAATATTCTGAACTTTGAACCAGAATTTGAAGTAGCTTTCCTTAATGTTACCTAACAAATATTTGAAGATCTTTTTCCATGGTTTATTTTACTATATATAGAAGACCTATATTAATTCTTTGAGCTATTGTTGCACCTGCAAAAATCAGAATAAAAAATCATAAACTCAGTTCAATGAACACAATGTCTTGATAAATGAAATTATGAAAGCAGTGCAGATTGGTTTACATTACATATAAAAACATGTATAGTACATGCAAAAATAAGCATCACTGAAGGAACACTAATGGACTCCAACATCAGAAATGACAACCAGCAGCATGCTGGGGTAGTTACAATTAATTAAATAAACCTCTAAAGGGAACAATAAAAAATTACAATGAAATGTACAGATGCCAGTGATTAATATACTATAAAAATGTAATTGTGGGTTTTCAGAAGCAGCATTGTAACTTGAATTAGGCACAATATTGCACTTGAAGCACTGGTACCACTGAAATATAATGATTACACATTCAAAGAATTATATCTGTGTAGAATCAATGCCTTATGCATTTGTATTAGATTCCATTGTATGAAACCCATCTTCTAAATTACGCATAACTTTATATAAGATCAGTTACAGTAGGCCTATATAATTTTGGTACTGATGTTCTAAACTGTTCTAGTGCCTTGCTCATAAAATTATACAGAGTAAAAGGGGTATGAGTGCAATAATTTTTAAAGCATATTATGTTTAAGTTATAGCTTATAGGTAACCACAATTTCAAATGGTATTTTGATATTTAAACAATAGTTAAGAAAAAAATATTTGTGTCTGATCTTTGAACCACATTTATGGGAAAAATTTAGGGTTCAGGATTTAGAAATAAAGATATCAAAACAAAGAATAACATGATGAAATTACTCCTGTATCATTTTTTCACAAAATGCTCCACTTTAGTACTTTTGTTAAAACAGTAACTGAGAAATGAACAATTTCCTGTGACAAAACCTCTATGGAAACCCTGTGCACTATACCTCTCCTACCTCCATGCCATAGGAATATTAATTGCCAGTCTGTTTGTAGAACATCAGTCAAACAAGATGCCAGATTTTTCAAATCACGAGTTCCTACATATGATTCTAATTTATGGGAAATCAAGACAAAACTCCCACTATTCAATAAAGCTTTAAGGGGGTCAGATGTCTTATTTTTAATTTGTAAAGTCGTGAAACATTATTTAATATTTCTCAGAATGCGTTCAGTTGAAAAATGGATATGTTAATAAATGCATCTTCAATGCATATTACTTTAACTTTACTTACAACATGTTTATGAATTTTGTTCCGTAAAATCAAAGTTCAAAATAACTATAAGCTAATCTTGTAACTTTACGAACTCTGTGATGTTTTCTTCATTCGTAAATAAGAACCACGGTATATGTAGCAATTTCCATCTTCATGAGGAAAGTTAGAAAAGGCAATGGGCTGCTATTCAGCTATTATCGCATTACCTCTTTGAAATGTCTTCAAGAGCTTCGAAAACACACTGCATTCCTAAATAAACCTCTCTCATTTGTTAAACAAAGCATTACGATGTTGCAACAATTCTAGTTACAATCTTTCAGAAATGCTCAAATTAAAAAAAAAACTATTTTAGATAGAGGTTTATTTAAATCTACTACCAGTAATTAATGCACTTATAGCCTACTCATAATGCTCTGTAAATAGCCACAAATTTATAATTATTGCTATTGATATGTGAAATGAATCTAAATTATCCAAACTTTCATATAGGCCTACTAGGCATGAATTTCTAATCATGATTAGCAAACATTTTTAAGAACAACAAAACATGTACCAATAAGTATTTATGAAAGAATATTTCGACACTAATACTGTGTAGCATGCGATTTTGGTGATTCTGAGAGATGGCAGTAAGCTACTCATTAAGGCTGGAAGAAACTCTACTTTTCCAGTTCTTTCTTTTTACTTAACCAGATTGGGCCTACATTAGGCCTACATTTTGTTAAATTTAATCCCATCAATAAATTTAATTTTGTGTTATCTTTACATTACTGAAAGTATTTTATTAATACATTTTTTAACATTAGCACCAGTGGCGTAGCTTGACATTGTGTTCTGGGTAAACTATGTTTTAAAAATTAAATTTATAATGAAAACGACATACAAATTCTCAAGTATTAATAGCGTTTTAAAAACCGGGAATGTTTGCACATGTATTCGATTTCATTTACGCCTATACCTATATAAAGCATTACTACCGGTATTATTATTATTAATATTATTTACATTTAATATTCCTTCATCACACCATCAGTTTCCCCGCCAAGTAGCAAATACAATATTTATGGTTGAACTATTAGTTAACCTATTAAGTTTACTGTACTAAGATGTTTTAAATGTTTGTTTATTTTCATGCAAGGCAATGTCAAGCTCAGCAGTTGGTAATTTACTTTAGTTTCACATGTTTTTTCATAAGACAGAACCGAAAACGGGGTTTTTAATAGGTGATCAACTGTATATTGGCGGAATTGTCCACGCAACACTGAGAAATAATCAAACACACAGTTTAGGTCAGCAATGAGAATGTAATGTTTATGTTACCCATCACTCACACCATATCTGTGATGTTACCCGGGTTTCAAGCGAGCAGGTATCTGAGGGATATACGACCCCGATAAATATTTCTAATCTCTGCTATGGTGCCATATGTCGCTCTTGCAGAAGGAATTTGCCTGCCTTTTCTCAACAATGTACTTTAACATTTAGTGGGAAAAGTCATATAACTCGCACTTGAATGAGACTGTAACTTGGCTGACCACTATCCAGTCTCAACCCGCCTCCACTGCCACATCATGAGATTTCGAAGCTGCCTAAGCATAATAACAGTAGCGGCGAAAAATATTTTAATGATAGTAATAATGGATTTATAATGATTAATAACTTGGTTGACGATGATTTTATTTATTTCTTTATGATTCTACTTTTCTTAACACTTTATTTAGGTAGACTCAGTCTCAAAGTCTACCCTCACTCTATGCCACTGATTAGCACAATAGTGCTTAATATAGAAAAACATAATCACTCAACATCCTGGTAACTCATACCTTACAGTGTGTTATTGTGAGTTAATTTCAAGACCCTGTTACAAATTGTAAATAATTAATCTATAAAATTAAGATTCAGACATTTTGTACTTCTCAGTAGGCCTGCTGTAAAATTATCTTTTGTTCATAATTGTTTTGACATTATGTTCCAAAGGGCTATAAAAATTTAATATAATCAGTGTATTGACTATGTTAGTGGTATTACATTATCTTAATGATTATAGTTTATTATAATTATTAAAATACCATATGAGAAATCAGCGTTTTTATAAATATTAATCTCTAATATTTAATTTGACAAAATTAATCATACCAAACTCACTCTAATAAGAGATAATATTTTGATATAAATGGTTATACAATTTTGAAAATATGTTCATGTGTGTTATGAAAGCATACAATTAAATTACTTTTAAAACAAAATAAATTATGGAAAAATAATTTACCTCTTGGGAACAAATAACTTTATCATCATTAAAAACATCTATTATACTTATTGAAATTTATTTTGAGAATACAAATGATTTTGGAATATTATTAAGGAATCACATAGAATTTGTAATGAAATGTCCACTAAAAAATCTGTGTGTAATTCAAAGGGCCTGATTTTACTGACTGAGAATTATGTGATGGTAGAACCTACATTTTATACTAGATACTGTATTATATCGGTAAACACTGTTACCATATTTAAAAAAAAGTGTATTTAGAATATTTAATACAGGAGGTTTATGGCACATTAGCTTCAACATGAGTTCATAGATGGGAATATTAAACTATAATTTTAATATCCATGTAGAATGTACAGTAGACAACGTTCTTCTCATCTTCTCTTATTTATACACATAAAAACAAACTAAACTCCATGGTGCAACATCCCTGAAGGGACTAGGCCTAATACCTGACCGCTGTGCCATCTACCATAAGCAGATGGGAGGATTGGGGGGTATGTGGTCAGTATGGGGGTGCCCACGGCCATTATTGGTGGTTTCCATGACCAGAGCTACTACTTCTCTATCAAGTAGCTCCACATTTGAATCATGAGGCTGAGTACACCCCAGAACACTCCAGAACTCAGAAAAATCCAAGGAGAAACCGGGGATTGAACCCAGGCCTGCAAATCTGCAGCCAGAGACGCTAACCACAAGATCATGCAGGTGGTCTTTATAGTTCTAAGGCCAGTATTCATAGTCGCAATAAGTCATACAAATTCCAGATAATGAAGTACACATATATGCGTATGCAGATGATAAAGCCATAGGTTCAACAGATATACAAAAGCTACAAGAAGTCATAGAGAAAATAGACAACTGGTGTGATTAACGCAAGTTACACATAAACATATCGAAGACGAAAATGATGTTTTTCAGAAACAGGGGTAAAGCACCTACAAATGCTGAAATCAAAATCAGAGGACAAAAGCTCAAAATCTCGACAGACTATAAATACCTGGGAGTGACTATACAACCATCTGCCAAATGTTTTACAAAACATATAGCAGAACGAGCAGCCCATGCAATAATGGTGATGCAGGACATAAAAAACATCACTATCACTATCACTATCAGACTACTCAGCCTACAAACGGCCATGAAATTATTCAAAGCCAAAATCATACCAATCCTATCCTATGGGATGGAGGTGATATGGAATCATCTTACTGAAAGAAACCTAGAAACTCTAGAAAAAGTAAAATCAATATACTTGAAATGAGCACTGGGACTATCGAAAACAAGATCAGGACTGGTCTACCTCCTGGTGAGAGAGACATACCTAATTGAAGACATCAAGCTCCAATACATGTTACAACACACCAAGGCTTTTTAAAACCAACAAAGGACCATGGAGGAAAAAAGAGAGAATGTATGGCCAGAGTTCTTCGGCACCAAAGCAATGACAAACCGAACGTGGACAGCACCAAATTTCAAACTAAGACATGTCATGACTAGATTATCTACCCATGGTTTTCATCATCTGATCTACCTTAAGTTGCCAACTATAAATAAGAGTCTAAGGTCTTTTTACTTTTCTACATCTAGCAGCAGACCCTGCACCATAATGATAGAATAACTTGTTCTTAAGCGAGAAAAGATCCCTTACTTGTAAGAGATGATTTCTATTGAAACTCCTATTTCAGCTTAATATGGAATCCGAACTATGGTGGGCCTCACATGTAATGTACTTCACAAGGCATAAACAGAGAACTGAAAGCAGCAGTCATCTGTCCAATTTTTGTTATGTTACATAAAATGTACAAAAATAATTGTGCTAAACTAGAAAACACATGCTGTCCTGATTGTTATACCAATCTACAAAGTTTCCAACACCTGACAGCAGAAGCCTAACACAGCAGTAATAGAAACAGATCCACATCAGCAGTTACATATGGCCTTCTAGTATGCTCACAGATTCCGGGGGATTATTGCCTCTGGTATAAAATCTATTCTTAAGCCATAGGAAGAATGATCCTAATCTGACATTTTCCTCAGTGAGTGTGGAAAACCCAAAAACCCTCTGTCTGCAGCATTACCACCTCTGTCAACTCAAGTGATATGTGGCAAGAAGAACATAGACTCAACAACGAACCTGTTGAAATGGTTCAACTCAATTGACGGCAAGAAGAACATAGACTCAACAACGAACCTGTTGAAATGGTTGACAAGTTCACATACCTTGGCAGTTAGTGGAGCTCTCATTAATGTTGAATCAAGAATCAGCAAGGCCAGGCAAGTGTTTCAGACCCTCTGGAAGATCTGGAGGTCTAGTAACATCTCCAGCAGGACAGATTTGAAAGTTTTCAACTAACATACTCCTGCTGTATGGAGCTGAGTCATGGATGTTGAACAAGACCCCACCAAGTTGCAGTGCCAACAAATGTCTGAGGAGAATCCTTAAGATCTTCTGGCCTCAGAGAATCTCCAAAGAAGAGCTTCTTAGAATGAAAGATCAAGAGCCCCTCGAGGTAACCATCACACAGAGAACATGGAGTGGTTCAGGCAAACTCTGAGGAAGCTGGATCTGGACATAACATAACAGACATTGGACTGGAACCTTGCTGAGTGAGGAAGAGGAGAGGCCAAAGGACATCTGACAAAGATCTGTTGATCAAGACATTAAGAAGATGAGATCAAGAGCCCCTCCAGATAGCCATCACACAGAGAACATGAAGATCGATTGGGCAAACTCTGAGGAGGCTGGATCTAGACAACAAAACATTCACTGGACTGGAATCCTGCTGAGTGAGGAAGAGGGGACGACCAAAGGGCACCAGATGAAGATCTGTCGATCAAGACATTAAGAAGATGAGAAGAACACAGTTGGAGTTAAAAAAGAATTCAAGTATTGGTCAAGCTGGGGAAATACTATTGAGGCCCTTTGTTCTACTGGGAACCACAGGACTTAATAACTGAGAACACAGTACCAGTATGTAAGATAATCTAGTAACCTACAATTTTTTTTATGTACCAGTTAATTATCCATAACAAATTAATTTAAAATGGTCTTATTGGTATGACCAGAAAATTATACACAGAATTACTTTTTAATTATTAAGACTAAATTATATTTTATTATGGTATTTATTTTTTGGGAGACTGGTTGTGGGCAACTGCATTATTAGCTACTGGTTGCTGCCCCATCCTGCATGTAGGGAAAAACAAAACTATGTCATTTTATATCAATGGTATTATGCACACTGCATAGTGGCTTTGTTCTGTTGTTCCTCTTATGTTGGCCAATCCAGCAGATGGAAAATACAATACAAGAAAAGGAAGTAGAATATCATGTTCGACCTTCCACCATATACAATATAGCCTACTGTATACACATTTTGAAGCCCCTGAGTACAAAATATTATTTTCATTCTATCTCCCTGTAAAGAACACAGTTAAAAAAAGAAAAAAATTGTACGAACAGAATTTGGTATTTGAGTAAGGTATTTGCCCGTGAAGTGACACTTGGTGGTGCTACATCCCTGAAGGGACTAGGCCTACCATCTGACCACTGTGTCATCTACCATAGGCAGATGGCAGGATTGGGTGGCCTGGATAAGCATGCCGACCCAAGGTCAGGCCATTAATGGTGGTTTCCATGACTGGAGATGCTACTTCTTAATCAAGTAGCTCTTCAGTTTGAATCACAAGGCTGAGTGCACCCCATTCTAGACCTCTCTATCTCAGAAAAAATTGATCAGGTATCAAACTTGGGCTTGTAGATCTGTAGCCAGCAATGCTAACCATGAGACCATGCAGGTTGTCTTTAATACCACATTGTGCAAATATATTGTTTTGTTTTTAATTACTTTCTTGAAAATAGTAGTAACTACTTCATTTAAATTATGTATTCTAACTTCTTTTACTCAGACCTAAAACATTTATGTAAAATATTTTTTATAAAAATTCTTTGAATAAACTAGCAACCTCTTTCAAAATCAAGCTTTAGTAATTACTAATTTGAGATACAATTTTATGTTGTTTCAAAACAAAAAACATCGGTTTGAGAAGATAAACATTTCATAGTAGCAGCACATGATGTTATGATATTGCTTGAAATACACTCTCTATTCTAATAACAGTATCAATAGCTCACACTTTAACAATGTTCATCACAGAGCAGTTTGAAAGATTGCTACAGTGGACTCCATCTAAACAATGGTAGAGAAGCACGAGTGCCAAATTCTAAACACTATGCTCAAGCCTTCAGTATAGGCCTACATGTTGGCCTCGGTGGTGAAGAGGTAAAGTGCTCACCTCTGGATCCAAGGGTTACAGGTTCAAACCTGTTTGAAGTTGATTGGTTTTTCTCAGCAAAAGCTCTCAGGGAGGAACTATGGGGTCCCATGTCATAGGTTTGTGGATCTCCAAGTCCAACTTAATGCCTCTGGATCAAATTACCCAGCATGTCCAAGTGATAGGCCTACCTTATTTTCCTACTAGGTGCTTAATGATGTGATGGGCTTACCACCTCTCACTCTACACTCTGTAGGAAAATAGGTATAACTAAATTCATCTTTGGTTAACTTTGGTTAACTTCAGCAGGAAGTTCTGAGTGTCAATTTGCAAAGATTTCATTTGTTACAGCAAAATGTGTTTGACTATTTAATAACAGTTTTCTACTGCTACTTACACCTGTAACCATCACCAATGTTCCCTTACTGACTGTTCCACCTTGGCCAACGTAAAAATGTGGACCCTTCTTTGTATGATAGAAGGAGAAACAATCCTGGCCAGTCAAGTGAGTTAGATTTATTAATAGTAAAAGGGGGACTACAAATTATGGATTGTGTACTCAATACAGGTTGTAAATAATGTAAGAAACCAATTTCTTTCTGTGTAGTACAGTAACAATACAGTGAATAAGGTGTTAAATTGTAACTGAAAGGTTAGTTTTTAAATCTTTTGCTTTTAGAAAAGTGAATAAAAAATATATATATATATATATATATATATATATAGGCCTATATATATATTTCATTATTTAAAAATGATAAAAGTTTCCATGACTTAAGTCATGATGAAATATTTAAATGAAAACCAGAAGTCTGAGAAACAAAATACAACTCATTTGTTTTCATTTGGAAGTATATCTAGGTTCATATGAATAAAGATCATACAAATTCTACAAGTTTGTACCACCGTTGCTAATAAAATGAAGTTATTACAAAAGAAAATGTAGATGGTCTATACCAATGACAAATCCTGTTCAATATGTTAGGAATATCACTCCTGTAAAGATTCCTGAAAAATTAGTTCTTTTTAATGTATATTTTTATTATTATTATTATTATTATTATTATTTATATGTTATTTATGTATAGGCCTACAGTTATGAGTGTATTTGTGCATTGCCGAAATTGCATAGAGTGAAAGCACAAAATGTGTGTTTATTTAAAATGTTTCATCAAAGAAATAGATAGGGAAGTCCTCAATTTATTCTATAATACAATCACAAGAATTACTAGCTTCTTTATCATTTAAATTTGTTTTTTTTCTTTAGAAAAACTATTAATACAACACTATTATTAACTCAAAAAGATTACCACAATATTTTGTGGTGATTTGATTGGCACAGTTGTATCCTCCCAATACCCTGCTATTCAAGAATGTAGTAAGTGGGATTACTGCAATTCTAAGTGGTGCCTTAGCTGGACATGCATACCTACACAGCACACCATATGTAACATGTTCCAGCACCACAAACTGAACATGTTCCAGCACTGCAAACATTTGTGAGAGACTGAGCTGTTACTTTCTCATACTTGTTGAGTAGACATTTAGAATTCCAATAATGTTTTACAGGATTAATATACTTATAAGAAGTGTTTTAACTCTTTCAAATTTAGTATACACAATGTAGCAGAGAATTCACCACTTGTCTATACTGATATGGGACTAAGCTAACTGCTCTGGAATACACTACTTTCCCCACATTCCAGAGCAGTTAAACTGAGTCCCATATTGATATTTAATGATTAGTGATTATTTCGGTAGATTAATGCACTCTTCAACTAAAACCACATTAAGATGCTGTAGGTTAATGATTTAGGCCTATGAATGAGTGTTAGCTGTCAACTGTAAGTTATAAGCAGAAAATTGAAGTATTGTATACTTAAGTAGATTTTTCGGGAAGTAGATTATTCTATGTTATGTCTCATTTATGCCCTCTGGTTTGATAAAGGAGGGCTGGTGATTGTCAGTTTAAATTTTATATTTGGAACCAATGTACTAAATTTATCTGCAATTTAGAACAACACTTAGCTTTGTTTTCATTTCAAATGTAATAAGTTATGAAATTAGATTACTGATAGTTAAATTCAGAGGAAAAATTAAATTCCACAGTATTTGAACTGGAACTTTTTATAGTGATGTGGTACAATAAATCAAAATATAGTACAAGGTTGGTTTTTACACTTATATTCACTTACATGGATTATCAAAGAACATGTTTCAACTACCATTGTGATGATACTCATTAAGCTGGTGGCTGAACTATGTTCTTGGGCAAACCAAGTAAGTAAAGCTAAGTGTAAAGCCAACTCTATACTATCTTTCCATGCTAATTAAATTACTTAAAAATGTTGTAAAATGTAACATATTACCAGTATATGATTGTTTCAAATTTCTAACAAAGAATAATCAACAGCATTACAAATAAAAAGTTAGTAAGACTTTAACATAAGTCATAGTAAATTCAACTGAACATTAAGATGGTGTATTTCTCCTTTTATGGTTAAGTAAATGGGATTAGTATATCATGCTAATTCATCAAAATTTTTGTTTTGTCTTAATAAAGATCTGACAGTCAGGATTAAACATTATTAAACATTCCAAACAAACCCAAAAACGATTTATAAATAATAACCTTGTTGGACACCAGAACTGCCACTGCTGACTGAATGTTGCTGCTCCCACTCACCCAGCACCAAATCACCTGAGAGGTGGTAAAAAGAAAATAACAACGGAAGTATAATAGTGGTGGAAAACGTTAATTAAACATTAGTATAACTTAATTTCTTAGCTATAATACTGACATAAAATAAGAATATAACTTATTAGAATCATTAAGTAGGATATTCTCCTATATTTAAAATATAATATTCTATAAACAGTTAATCTGAATATTTTGTGTATAAAAAAGTTAAATTATATTTCTAGTAAAATATTCAACATTGCTGAAACATCACTACTATTATAATAACATTACTCTCTATAAAGTTGCACTGACATTAGTACAATTCAGTTATTTTTATATACTGAACAAAACACTTTGCACTAAAGCATTGAAACAAAAAAAATAAAAAATAAAAAAAATAAACATGCGATTTTCATGCTGTTAAAACTATACTTAGCAAACTGAAACAAAAAAACATTTCATAATATACACAATTGAAATTATGTGCTCTACTAGAGTAGCAACATGCCAACAGAAAAAACACATATAAAAACCAAAATAAAAAAGTGTAAAACTTATTTAAATGGGATGTATACTTTGTCACCATTCCAACTCAACACATTTTCTTCATATTCCTGCAGGTCTAATAACATGCGAAACTGAACCTGTGGAACAACACTGGACAGAGCAACGACTTTTACTGATACATAGCAACATATCCATGAACACAAGGAACAAACGCATTGGTGCTGCAATATTGCACCATATATTTTAAAATAAATTTCATTGTTGACATGTTTTTGTTCCTTGTATCATAGGAGTAAACTACTGTCCTAAAAAGACCAGCATTCTTAACTTCAACATATTTGTACTAAGCAGGACATACAACACTTGATGCTGGTCGCTATGTTTCAACAATAATTAACCAAGATAATCAAACAATATGTTAAAAAGGAATACTGTAACTTGATAATTCTTGTAAATTTAATAGAGAAATAAGAAAGAATACTGTAATAGATTATCTTGGTTAGTTTACATTTATTACAAGAGGGAAGTTAGTGGGGGTTTCTACCTGTTAGGTTGGGGGTAGTGGTAGTTAGTCCTTGCTGGATGGTGGAAGTTACTACTGCCCCAGAGGAAGGAGGGATCATGTGACGTGTGACATATGTGTGGTGGGTGACTACCTCAGGAGGAGATGAAAATGATTCTACACCACCAGTGATAGAAGTCATGAGGTGGGCATAATCAGATTCAGGAACGTCCTCTCCTGAAGCCTGTTCATAATCTCCACTAGCCAATTGTCTCAAATATGCTTCAAGTTCAGGTCCTGTCAGCTCAGTTTCCCCTAGATCTTCTGATCTAACTACAACTCGACGTTGCACAACTCGTTTAATATGAACATTACCTTCACTGTCAGTTTCTTGTGTTTCACTAACATCTTCACCAGGAGCAAAACTCTCAACATATTCTCTAAGTGCTCTCTCGGCATCAGGTCCTTTAAATGCTATTTTTCTAATTTCTGGTGGTAGTTCTACTGTTCGACGAATTGTATGAGAAAATTCATCTTCTTCTGAAGGTTCTATCACTTCTGTGACAAATGGCTTTCCTGGGCTTCCGTTTCCTTCATCAAACCACATTCCTGCTGAGCGAGCAGCAGCTGCAAGATCAATTGCATCCAAACCTCCTGCCCCAGTTGGATCTAATGTGTCAGTGCTTGAGACCATTGTGTTTGAACCTCCACTGGTAAAACTAGATGACATAACAGAATCTGTTTCATACTGATATGTAGCATGTGTAGCAGTTGAACTAGAAGGATCCAGTGAATCTGTACTACCAAGCATCATATCTGATCTTGGTGGAGGGACACGTCCATGTTCTGCACTGTTATCATCTTTTCCAGAAGAACTCAAGTCACCTTCACGTCCACTTGAGCTACTTTGATCATGACCTCCAGAACCCGAACCTTGTCCTTCTGCCTGACCTAATGCTGAAACTTCCTCTTCCTCTTCAATAGAATCTGTCATTGCTGTCCCACCAGTTGGAGGTGCTCCACCAAGATCTAAAGAATCTGTAGATGTAATCATTACACCAGCATCAGCTGGTAATTCAATTGAGTCAGTCATTTCATCACCACGACCAGACAGTTGCATTTGAAGTTCAATAGAATCAGCACTGGTAGTCATAACGTCAGCAACAGTCTTCATATCAAGAGAGTCTGTACTTGCATGCAAAACATTGGTCTTATCTTTCATATCCAATGAGTCTGAGCTTGTTTTCATTACATCATCTCCTGCTTCACGCCATCCAGCTGATATTTTACTAGCAAATGGGTATAATGGTTGGTCTAGATCTAGTTCTGGAACACGCGCTACTTCCTCTAATGAGTCTCCACGCCCAACTGATTCTGTTACATCATCTTTAGGATCTATAAAACGTTCTACATTAGATTGTGCTTGGCGAATGATCTCATCAATTTCAAACATTCTTTTTTCATAATCATCAGAATCAACACTTTCTCCACCACCTCCCAAAATTCCACGTGCATCACCTACTGACATTGTCTCACAGCTTTCAGATTCTGATACTTGACTTTCATGCCCCTCTTCTATTTCAGACAAAAGGGCTTCTTCTTCCTTTGCTCTAGTTTCAATTTTTGCAGCTTCTATGCAAGCTGTTTCTAGTCCTTCAAATTCTTTCAAAGATGAAAGAGAAATATCATCTCCTTGACCACTGCGACTGTAACGTTTGTTATTCCCATTCAAAGAATCTTGAGATCCATGGGAGCGCTTACGTGCAGCTTCTAAAGCAATTTGATGTTCCAATTGTTCAAATTCTTGCAATGAACTCATAGAAACATCATCATGTTCACCGGAGCGTGTGAAAAACTTACGACCAGCAAGAACATCGTATTCAGGTGTGCTACTGAGTGATTCCTTTACACTTCCAAAACTGCCTATTGAACCTTTGTAGCTCCCCATACTTCCAACTTTACTGCTGCTTTGATCAAAGTCATTAATTTCCTCTTCTTTAATATCCTCTAAAGGACCACGTTCAAACTCCATTTCATAACCATATCCAGCTGCAGCTGCTGCAGCAGCATCTCCTTGAAACTGCATTTCAATCCATTTTTTTCCAGCCTCTACATCTCTGTCATATTCACCTTCTTCACCTTCATATGGATAATCACGAGCACGGACACCAACAGATTTTTTAGTGACAGCTGCAGTCGGTGGGCTATCAGAATCAAATGGAAATGGACCCACATCTTCTCTTGGCTCGGGATAATATTTTATTTCAGTCATACGAGTAGCTGGAGCTGGAGGTGAAGCTATTAGTTCTTCCTCATCTTCTCTTGCTTCATGCTTTTTCTTCACTACCCTAGTCTTTTTGTGGATCTGTACACTCTTCCCTTCAGTGTCATGCTCTTCAGCTTCCTTACCTACTTCTTCTATAACAACATAATCATCTGTCAAGTCTGGCTTTTCTAGCATTTCAAATGAATCACTTTCTGGAGATTCTGTTTTTGGAGACAAAGGTTCATCTTCCACTTCAGCTTCATCTGGTTTCTCTTTCACTGGTGCCTCATAGACCGTCTTATCTTCTGCAGCTGATGCTTCATCCATTGAACGTGATTCAGTATGTCTATCTTCTTGAATATCTTCCAACTCAGGTTCCTCTCCTATGTAATCATCACGTTCTTCTTCTTCCAATACATACTCTCGTCCTTGATCTGTCTCTGTCTCTGAAGAAGCTCTACTGGACACTGAAGCTGGAGTTGGAGGAGCAGATTTTGCTGTTGCTGCAGCAACTTCTTCCTCCTCTTCTAGCTCCAAATCTGGATAATGGAAACCACGATCCACAAGTGGTGTCATGTGTTGTGTAACTGTTATATCAGGAATAGCAGCAGGAGAAGTGGCCATTGCCTCTTGGTGCTTTTTGCATTCTTTCAAAGCTCTGTCCCGAGTCTCTAACTCATGTTTTTCAGCAGCTGGATCTTCAGGTATTGTAGCGGGCAATGAGGGCGGTGACACTGGAAGAATATGAGGAGCCATTTGAAATGCTGCCTCTGCTTCAGCCATTTCATCTTCATGATCAGAAGCATGCTCAATTACACTGCAAGCTTCATCATATTGTATACCAGAGCGTTCTTCACGAATTGGACTGACATGAGAAGCATATTCCACTGAGCGACTGAAAGCTCCTGAGTACTCCATTTCCAATTCAGTCACACTTGCCTGGGCTTCTGATGAAAATTCAGGAGTGTCATCTTTGAGCTCACATTCATCAGCAGGTTCTGGAGAGAGCGGTCTCTCAATTGGATCCTCAATGTCCTTTCCACTGTCTGAATACTGTTTCAGCAATTCAACCAATTCAGAATCAGGATGATCATCCGAAAATCCTGAGGACATTGGTCGTTGTCCCTCAGAATCTGACTTGCTTACTTGGGACTGAGGGCGACTGGTGTCAAGTTCTGCCTCTGCATCATCCTCTGCTCCTGTTACATCTTCAAGTAGAACTCTGCCTTCTCGTAAATCCCTATGAAAGCCTTGATCAGCCTCAGTCTGATAAGATTCTTCTAATCTCTCAGCTTCATCAACATCCTTTTTCTCATCACTCCGAACTTCTTTCAGAGTAAGTGGTCCAGTCTCTGTGTATTTATCACTCTCAGCCATATCTTCAATCCCTTCAATATCAACTTTTATTGGACTTAATTCAGGAATGGGCTTAATCACCTGTGAAGGAGCAGTAGATGTCATGGTTGGAAGTGTAGCTGGGACAAAGCTACTTGTGCTTTCCTTGCGGCGATGTCCCATATGGCGTTTACGAGAATCATCAAATTCATCATCATATTCAGGAACATAGTCAACTTGCGTTGGGCCGTTGCTTTGAGGAAAATCATCTGCAATCTCTCTTTGTGCAACACTTCTTTGACTATGATCTTTATCTTGATCTTCATTATCAACATCATCTAAAACCGGAGAATGAGTTCGAGAAGTGACTTGTGTACAGACACTCTGAACCCCAGATTCCTCCACTGATGAAGTAGTAATGGTAACAGAAGAGAGATTAAGCTCACGACTAGAAGTTGATGGAGGGTATGTGCAAGTACCTGAATCAGTAAACTGAGCTCTTGTTACAATTGCTGCATTAACGTCTTCAATGTTTAGCTGTTCTGAAGGACCTGATGCTGTTAGCTGTTCTGATGTTATTGAACCATCCAATTGATCTGCATCAGTTCTTGATAATTCGATAACAGTTTTTAAGGTGGAAGCTTCAGAAGTACTAGACAGACTAACACTTAGAATGCTGCCTTCTTCAACACTAGATCCAAATTTTTCTTCTGTAGCTACTTCTGATAGAGGACTGTCTGTTAAGATAGGTCTTGGTTCTGGTTGAAATATCATTTCATGGGATCGTTTCATACAGTGACGTCTTTCATCATCTCCTGAATCTTCTGCAGACATACTTCTTATTTTTCTTTCACTATCTTCAATAATCTCTTCATCTTCCGAAGCAGCTACTTCTTCCACTTGATAATCAAAGACTTCTGAGTCACTTATTATTTCAAATGGGCTTTGTCGTCCATCTTCTAGTTGAATCGGCTGTTCATCTTTAATACTTGTATCAAATTTAGAATAACTTGCTTTTTCTGATATGTATGGTCCTGAACGTGTTTGTGTTTCATATTGTTGTGGTGGAGATTCTCCACGAATGATATGCACAGGGATAACTGTATCATAAGGCTCTACCACTTCCTCAATGACTGGTGGTCGAGAAGAGGCTATTTCATGGCGCTCTATATCCTCTTCATCCATGATTAAAGCTCCTACTGCTCCTTCCATGTCTTTCTCTAATTCTAAAGCTGAAGGAACAAGTGTTTCAGAAGCTTCACTTGATATTTCAATACTTGCTAAATGTCCTGAACTTTCAGAGTCCAAAGACTTCATGGAGTCACGAGAACTCAGAGAACTGACAGCAGTATGGTATTCATGTGATGTAGATCGAGTAGATAACTCCTGAGATGTTAGGGCTGATTCATATTCAGAAGAGCCAGCTGTCCCGAGACCCGCCATTAATGCTTCTACATCAGATGAACAAGGGCGACTGTAAGAACGACCACTTTCTGATGTCTGTTCAAAAGAATGATAGTGACTTTCCCCAGAGCTTGACCATGCTTCAAAATCTGCACCAGAACGCCTGTCTGCTCTCAATGTTGCACTGCCATTTCGTTCACCTGAACTAGAGGATTCTGCATCTACAGGCTTTGCTTGACGTGGATGACGCATAATAACGGTTGCTTCACTTCCATCAGGACGTTCTACAATTCGCACCATGTCTGTTTCAATGCGTCTGCCAGAAGAAGATGACGAGTCAGCTGGTGACTTTGCTGATTCATCTTGAGAAAGTGATCTTTGTGATTCTTCGCTGGATGTACGTTTTATCTCCTTAAATTTTACAGTTTCCTGTGTAATTGGCATTTCCTCCATTAATGTTGGCATTATACTCTCTCCTATTGTCATATCTGTTGTTCCAGAATCTGCCTTAAAGCTTTTCTTAATTGCAACTTTTGTTTCTGTTTTCACTGTTTCTTCAGTTCTCTGTTCTGTAGTTGAAATTTCAGAAGTGTGGTCAATATCCTCTTTTGTATCTTGGAATTTTATAGTTGATAATTTTTCTACTACTGATTCTGACCGAGAATCAGTTTGCCCTGTTGTTTCTGTTTTCCTTATTCCAGCTTCATTGGTGTCCTTTTTTTCAGTTTCTTGAAGCTCTCGAGTTTCACTATGAGCTCGTTGAAAATCTTCTCTTTCATGGAGGGATCCATCATGTTCATCTTTCTCTTTACTTTCGATAACTAGAGTTTCTTCACTAATGGCTCCAGTATATCCTTTCTCTTCAGCAATTGTTGATGCATAAGCATGCCCATCATCTGTTCTTACCTCCTTTTCAGTTACTTTACTAATCAATTTATGTTGTTCTTCATCAGAGAAGGCTGCTGACACATGTTTCTCACCAATGACATCGAGGCCTTTCTTTGTAATGGCAACATCATCAAGTTTAGATATTTTTGCTTTTGTTTCATTCTCCTCTATTGTTTCTTCTACAGTCTTAATTGTTTCCTTCATGCTGCCTTCACCTACAGATAATTCTTCTTTAATTACTTTCTTACTTTTGCCTACTAGTTCATCCTTTTCTTTGATGGAGGCACCTGTAGTATAGCTAACAGTACTTCCATCTTTACTAGGTTCTTCATAATCAGCTGTAGCACTTGCTTCTTCATAACGAGATTCTTCTATGCTGTCATCTAGAGTTTTTTCAAAAGTTAGCACTTTGAATTCAAATTCTGATGGTGATTCTTTCTTTTGTATGATTTCTTCTTTTTTCTTGTGTTCTTCAATTAATTGTTCTTGAGCAGCTTCTAAAGATTCGCGAACTTCAGCTAATGTTTTCTCCACTACTTCCTCTCCTTGCAATTTAATTTCATCATCATGTTGAGTCTCATCTGAGTGTCTATGTTCATGTAATCTACCTACTTGGCTGTCCAATGGAGAGAGGTCAGTTTCTACACCACTGCTCCTCAAGTCTTCATCTGTGATTTCCATACTGGAAGTAGTCGTGTCTGTACGTGATAGTCTTTTCATTTCCTCTCGATGTTTACTAGCTAAAATTGATTCCATAAGCTGAACTTCTCTTGAATTCAAATCTTCCTTACCAGCCAACTGCCGCAGATATTCTGTAACTTGTGATTCCGCAAGTTCTGGTGGTGGAACTGGAGGAGATACTGTTTCTGAAATTATATCGGTTCGTTTGGCAACTTCTGCTTCAATACCTTCCACAACTTCTTCTGCAATTATTCTAGCCTCTTCCTGAGTTATTTTCACTGCTACTTCATGAGGTTCATCCTTCTCTTCTTCATCTTTTTCTACAATAACTTGCCTCTCTATTGGTATTTCCTGAACTATTTCTTCAGCTATTGATTCAGGTTGTTCTTGGACAGGAACTTCCCAAACAGTGTCATGAATATGTTCTTCTGGTTGATACACAGCCTGTTCTTCAGGGGTTACATCCGATTCAGATGCTGTATCTTCACTTTCACCTTGGCTGTAACTTTCAGTGCGCTGTTTGCCTGACAGTGTTACTGTAATGGACGGTATTGCATCTTCTTCGGTTCTACTGGCTTCCATAGCTTTAATATCTTCATCTATATCCCGTTCCTTCTCAGTTTCTTCAATTTCACTTTTGTCAACATGAACTTCTAGTGAATCGGAGGGCTTTGTTATTGTTTCAGTCTTGTAATGTAAGACTTCAGCTAGCTTATCACTCACACCTCCTTCTGGTTCTCCTGAAAGCAATTCTAAATCTGAATCCTTTAACTTTTCTTCTGATTCTTTTTCTAGTTTTTTATCCAAGTCTTTTGCCTTATCTTGAGAAGAAGAGTGTGTATGACTTATTTTTCTTTCCTCACTGTCTTTGTGCATAGTTGATAGATCTACACCTTGAACATATTTCAGCTCTTCAGCTTTCATTATGGTAGAAGATTCTGTCTTTTCTGTGCTTTGGGATTCAGCAGCCTGGTCTTCAGTAACATCTGCTTTTATAACTTCCTTTGTAAGTTTTGTACTGGCAGATTCCTTTTCAAAACCTTTAGCCAGTTCTTTTACACTGGGAACTTTGCTTTCTGCTCCTGAATACTCTTTAAGGTCATCTTTTGAAGGCTGTTTAGTAATGTGAACCTCTTTTTTCACTAAAATATCTTTCTCTTCTGGCACAAGGGATTCTATATTTTCTTCTAACTCACAAGAAAATATATCACTATGAATCTGTCGACTAATAATCTGTTCATGGTCAGCAGTTTGTTTCCCAACAGCTTGATTTAATGATTTATGTTCTGGAGAAGCTTCTTCTTCTAGCTGGGTCATCAGTTGCTCAACTACCATTTCTTTTTTAATCTGAGCTTCAAAATACCTTTTTTTTGCACGTACACTTCCATTATGGTCAAGTGGAACAAGGTCTTCTGTTGGTAACGATACAGATCTCTCATAAACTTTCCTTATTGCTGTGGCTGGCATTGTTTGTTCCAGACTTTTCTCAAAAAGGGCCCTCTTGTCTGAGAGTGGAGGAATGTTATCTTCTCCATAATCAACAGATTCAACACGGCTTGAAGGTTTGGTACTCTCGTCATCTCCAACAAATGCAGTATTTTCATAAGCCAGTGGCTTGTCCGCACATTTGGCAAGATATTCTGCCTCTGAGTCACTACTGACTTCTTCTGCCTCTTCTGTGTGAGACTGGTCCTTGGTGATGACCATAACTGCAGACACAGCTGTAGTTGGCACACCAGTTTGAGGGCCTGATGCAATGTCCATAGCTTCCGTTTCAGATCCTTCACGATCGGAAGTGTCTGAGGAGCCAGTGAATGTGGACTGTTTACTCACTGAGGCTGGTGGAGGATGCATACGAATAGTAGAATCACTAAAAGTGGTAGTTTCAGTATCACTTTCTGTTTCTGACTTCACAACTCCACTTTCTTGCAGCACTGATATCAAAGGGGCAGGTGAAGGTATTGATGACCGTGGTTTTGGAACAGGAGTCACATTTGATTCCTGACTTAGTGTGCGTTGTTTAGTAATTGTTTCTGCTGACTTTGTTTGACCAGTTGTCATTTGCTCCCAAAATTTCTTTCTATCTGAATAACTCTGAACATCTTCCTCTATGGACTCTGACTCTTTCACATCCGTTTTCTCTTCAACTGTTTCAGATGGAGACAGACCTACACTGACTCTATGTGTTGATATGTGGGACACTGGAGATATCTCTCCGGAAATTTCCTGAGCCACAGGTTCTTCAGGAGAGGAATGTAAATGAGTGGTTGTATTAATTTTAGGCTGAGACTTGGGAATTAGGCGAGGACTTGGTGTTGGGTGAAGCGTAAGGGGCTCCTCCACCCTGAGTTCCTGGCGATCCGATGACTCAGCAGTTAGTGGTCTGGTACTTTCTAGAAGAGAGGGTAATTTTGTTAGTGGGAAGGAAAAACACCAGTCAAAAAATATGTTAGTTTGTACAAACAAAACTCCCTTCCGAGATGAACAGCTTTCTTCTTTCCTCATCATTTTCAAACTTGCATATAGCAAAAGAAATAACAGAGAACAGATAGTATTATTTACAGAATACAATTTGCACAGCATTCATTAGCAGCAGTTATTAAAAGAAATAGATACACAGTAAGCCTAAAATAGACATTTAAGCCAACATATGAAAATACTGACATTGTTAAACAGATGATTCTAAAATACTGACATCATTAAACAGATGATACCATACTATAATATGAAAACAGTATGCTTTAATGTGAATGATATCCAAATTAAATTTGTTTCCTGGAAAATAATTACTACACACACAGTTCACATTCGTGCAAAGGGAATCTCTGAAATTTTTTTCTCAAACTCTATTTATTTGCATGTGCAACCTAGTGACTTATACACACAAAATTACATTCTTATGCACTTGCAATAATGGATATCCTTTGTTTTGGACATATAGTCTGGTGGTTAAGGAACAAAAAAGTGAAGAACTATGCATTTTTACTTTAAAAGGTCCCACTTTGCACACATCTTCCTTGACCCCTGTGGAGTATTTTTGGAAGGAGCGCCAACGCAAATTTTGCGACGGAGGGGGGAGAGGGGGGTTCAAAATGGCGGCTGCACTCACTTACTAAATCGCCTCTAGCTCCTATCTCCATGATCCGATTTCAATGTTCTTTTTTTTAAATTGAAGGTAAAATTAAGTGGTATAAGTCAGTGCAATGATATTTTAGATAAGTACAGTGAAAATAATTTAAAAAGTTAACAATGTAAAAAAGTGTTTTTCTTTTCGCTTTTATTTTTATCACAGTTTTTCAGAAAGTGAGAATTCGTAATTTTTTCTCAAATAAAAAAGAAATCCCGTTTCGTAAGCTTTAATTTAATACCATAAAACACCCATTTCCTGGTACAATTAAGCCCACAGCGGCCGTTAGAGGAATACAGGTACAATGTCGCGGCTCATTTTCGGCCACGAGTCTCCTAGCGTAGCACTACCAAAGCATGTTAAACCGGCCTGCCTACATCGAAACGTGGTTCAGAATAGATCATTTTGCGTGTGTGTCGGTAGTTTCCTATTGTTATCAAATTATCTGTGTGTTTTACGTCCTAGCATTCTACAAATGGGTACGCCAATACCAGTAGCTTAATGTTATTACGGTAAGTACTGTTGAGCTGCGCTTTTCTAATGATAAGGGTATGTTTTCATGACAGTAAGGCTAGTCTCAAATAATGAAAGCATTTATGTCAAGAATCATGTTCCATCCATGGAACTGCTCATTTTTATAACTTCGAATGTTGAAACATAACATTTTCGCTTATACGTTTAACGCCCACTTAATGTAGGCCTACTACTGTATAATTTAGAAAGAAAATTTTTAACTTCAATCAATTTCACCGTGCTGCTAATGAAATTGATAAAGCACTTTCATAATTCATTTTGCAGATGAAAGACTACCATGTTTATGAGAAAGACGATGATCCGATGACTTTCCAAGACTGGCACATCAAAGTGTGCTCAGAACAAGCTCTGTTTCTTTACTAGGCTATAACTTGGCGCCTCTAGTTTTTCGGGCATATGTTATCTCTGTGAAAAGGTACATGGAAGTATTTGAAGAATATCTAAACTTCTGAGTGACTGAACAATTGTGCTCTGGTGATTTCTGTTTATATAGGTAAATGTGGGATTTCCAGTGGGGGTGTAAGAGGAAAGTCGGCCTGATTATTTATTAGCAAACTCATAGGAGAGGCTTAAGGAATTGTACTATTAATGGTCGCCGTCGAGGGAATATTAAAGGGCACGTATAGGGCAAAGGAGTAAATATATTACAAGACAGAAAGGGAAGAAAGAAGAGAAATGATTTAGATTTTATTGATTAGATTCTCGGCAGAGACCATCCCATGTGCAGAGTTGAGTTGCATGGAAGACCTGCCTTGCTACAAACTCAGTACAGCCACACCAAATTAGCTTTTGACTAGAAGCTACCACTTCTGGAAGTGTCACCTATACTGGTACTCATTCACCGTCAGTCTTAGTCCAGCCCCACTTGGAAGAATCTTGGTCTGGTTGTATGGGTTTCAGAGCGTTGACACATGTCATTCCTCTTGGTATGCTGTCCTCATTGGATGCAGTTTCAATGCATCGGAAGTTGATGGTATATTTTCCATCAATCTGGGACCTTTTTTCTTAAGTAAAAATATTTTCTCTTCACCGACATTTTCCGCACTACAAGAACTGTCACACAGAACGACAACATATCTCTGAATTCCATAAAAAAAAGTCTTTTACATTTCTTTGCGCTAAGAAGAGGAAACTGTCAGTAGTATTTGCCAGGCATCCACACCTCTCGTGCTTTAACTTTTCTTCTTCCATTGAACTGTGAAACAGTATTACAGCCAGTGAATGCGTGAAAGTAGGATATAGGATGTCCTAGTCACCTTCGATTTCATGGATAGGAATGTATTGGAATCTTTTCTTATCCCAAAGGCAATCCAAAGACTGTTTATCCCAAGTTCTTCAAAATTGGATATGGAGATAACTATAACATCGGTATCCACTGACCGGATCTTTTCCTTCTGAAACAGGGAATGTTCGAATTCCCTCTGAGAGGAACTTGAAGAAAGACTTCTTGTTTTTAGAATCTTTTAAAAAGGTATCCAATTTTTTAGGCATCAGACCTCCACCAGTTACATGAATTCTTCTACCAGAACCTCTTTCATCATGAGTTTCATTTTTCAAACTTTCTTCGCTGTATTCATCTCAAACAGCATACAAGCGTGACACGGATGACATTTTACGTGCAGCATATGGAATTTTTTTTTCAAAGGTATGTGCTGCTGTATGAGGTAATAAGTGAATGACTGCAGCTCCATCTAAGATTTTAACATGAACGTTTGACTCAGTTTTTATTTATTTTTCCATTAATGTAAGTCGAAAAGCACTTAAGCAGACTTGACTTATTCTTACAAAGTATTGGCTTCCCATGATTTGAAAGGGAAGGAGGCCAAGGCTGATTTTCATCTCTACAAAATTCTTGGAAATCTCCATCTCTTGTTTGACTCGCTATGTACAAATGGCTGAAGCGTGTGTTGTCATTACGTAACACCTGTAACGTTGATAAGTTTTGTTTTCTGTTTCGTTCATGGTTTCGAGCAAAAGTTGCTGAATATATGTAGCAATTTGAGGTCCAACAATCATAAACTTTCGGAAGGCATCGTCATAAAGCCTACTCCTCCTCCGTCCCTTTTACTGAAGCATTCCCCTGTTCATGCAAGTGATCCATGCCATGGCTGAGGCTTTAATGGTTTTCCTTGCAACAAATCTTCCTATGTTGAAGATTTCCTTCACTGCTGGATGTTTGTCCTTCAGAAGAATCATGTCACGAAAATGTACTGAAATCCATCGTGCATAATTAGTATGATGGGGCAAAAAAACATGGAGCAAGGCGAACAAGGAACTCAATATATAGAGGAAAATTTCCCTCTCGAATAGGTGAGAATAATAAGAATTATTTTCAAAGTTATATCCTAGTCGTTCTGAGCGCATTTTGGTGTGCCAGTCTTGGAAGATCATCGAATTATCTTCTTTCTCATGCTTTCGTCTGCAAAATGAATTATGAAAGTGCTTTATCAGTTTCATTAGCAGCACAGTGAAATTGATTGAAGTTAAAAATTTTCTTTCTAAATTACACTGTAGTAGGCCTTAAGTAGGCCTTAAGTGGGCGTTAAACGTATAAGCAAAAATGTTATGTTTCAACATTCGAAATTATAAAAATGAGCAGTTCCATGGATGGAACATGATTCTTGACATAAATGCTTTCATTATTTGAGACTAGCCTTACTGTCATGAAAACATATCCTTATCATTAGAAAAGCGCAGCTCAACAGTACTTACCGTAATAACATTTAGGCTACTGGTATTGGCGTAGCCATTTGTAGAAAGCTAGGACGTAAATCACACAGATAATTTGATAACAATAGGAAACTACTGACACACACGTGAAATGATCTATTCCGAACCACGTTTCGATGTAGGCAGGCCGGTTTAACATGCTTTGGTAGCGCTACGCTAGGAGACTCGTGGCTGAAAATGAGCCGTGACATTGTACCTGTATTCCTCTAACGGCCACTGTGGGCTTAATTGTACCAGGAAATGGGTGTTTTATGGTATTAAATTAAAGCTTAAGAAACGGGCTTTCTTTTTTTTTTCAGAAAAAATTACGATTTCTCACTTTCTGAAAAACTGTGATAAAAATAAAAGCGAAAAGAAAAACACTTTTTTACATTGTTAACTTTTTAAATTATTTTCACTGTACTTATCTAAAATATCATTGCACTGACTTATACCACTTAATTTTAACTTCAATTTTAAAAAAAGAACGTCGAAATCGGACCATGGAGATAGGAGCTAGATGCGACTTAGTAAGTGAGTGCAGCCGCCATTTTGAACCCCCCTCTCCCCCCCGCCGCCGCAAAATTTGCGTTGGCGCTCCTTCCAAAAATACTTTTTAAAGTAAAAATGCATAGTTCAGACCCTTAACCACCAGACTAATACTTGAGCTGTAAAGTATGTGTATCAAATTATGTGTACCAAATTAAGGAACATCAGAATAGCTGGAAGATGAATTGCAAGAGGTGGACTAATTGCTTCAGCAGCCAGGTCTCCAGATTTAACCTTATTCATTCTTTTATGGGGTTATTTATTTTAAGATCATCATCTACCAGGTTCAGGAAAATAGCCTCAATAACCAAAAGACCTCATAAGGGATGCAGTTGACACAATGATTCCAAGAGCCAATTTTTACTTTGGATACCTTTCATCCAGATATCTTGCAATGTCTATTTAAAAAAAATCATGATGTTAAGGTTATAAGGGTTATATATTGTGCAGAGTTTAGAATAACACTCACTATCAACTGTCGGAGCTCAGGAACTGTCGGAGTTCAGAAACCATCAAAGCCTCAATAGTTTTAAGTCAGAAATAACTTAACAGTTACTGGGCCAAACCACTTGGCAAAATTTTTTTTTTCTAGGCTGATATTTCATATTTTCTTTAGTTCTTTATGTACACTATTTGTAAAATATCAACTGTTAAATGTTCTCTCTTTATGTAATCTAATATGTAGGGTAATTCATAAGTTTTTAATCTAATTAACTTGAACATTATTTGTACATTATAATAATTATTAATATTAATATTACTTCATTATTACCATTCGTATTATTATTTCTTTACTTCTGTGGTTACAGTATAACCTACAATATACAATTTTTCATTTATTTTCCTTATTTCATATTATTTTACCGGTATTCAAATTAAAATATTATTGTATTACTTTTGTAAAGGTATTAGTGTAAGTGTATTGAAATGATTCTAAAAGAATTATTGGAACTATGCAATCTAATGAGTGGAAGAATAGGCCTGAAAACCTTATTATTATTATTATTATTATTATTATTATTATTATTATTATTATTATTATTATTATTATTATTATTATTATTATTTTATTATTATTATTATTATTATTATTATTATTATTATTATAATAATAATAATTATTATTATTATTATTATTATTATTATTATTATTATTATTATTATTATGTCATGAGTCAAAGACTATCTGAGAGTTTAGCTCTTCCAGCAAGTCAATCAACTACAGATAACTTTGTATTGCAAGAAGACAATAGTTTCATTGTTACAAGGATATTATGTATTAGTTACCAGTAACAACAAATATGACAGGAAATTTAGTATGAGAATTCTGGATATCTGTATACCAGTAGAAAATCATATCTTCTTAAATACGGATGTATAGCATTATAAAATACAGAATTTAAAGTTTTCGAATTGTTGATTCATAAGAAAGTTTCATTGGCTATATACCAAGTCAAGATGTTCTGCTAAGGAAGACATTGATGGTCAAAAAACGACATTTTAAAAATTCTATTTCATATGACCTACATTATCTCCTCTAATTTGTATAGATATTTTAAATTTAAATAACTTTTAGTCTGAACATAATAAATTATTGCGACTCGTAAAAAATTTTAATAAACACAGTGAACTCTCGATAATTTGGACCTCAATATGCCGGACTTCGGATAACTCGGACAGATTCTTGACGATCCAGACCCAGATCTACAGTCATTCTATGGCCATTTCAGGACTGCAAGAGAAGTAATTGTTCAAAAGCAACAGAAAACGTGTACACAGAAGAACATTTACAGTGTCTCTCGGCCTAAATCTCCTCCGAAAAATATGCTCCAAATGCCCATATCAATCATCATCGTGTCCTAATAATGTAACATTGTGTATTTCAGACTCTGACTAGTAATTTTATTATAGTACAGAGGTGTTATTTGTTTTTGTTCCAACTGTATGTTGCCTATATTCTGCCTCATACATTTTTCTTGTGGCTTAAACACGAAATTTCATTACTTAGATACTATTTCCTCATTTCCCCTTCAGGAGATGAGGGAAGGCTTCTCCAAGGTGAACAGCGTGGGAGGAAAGTGTGAAGAGTTAGAGTTAGCAGTGACTCAGGTATTTTCAAGATTAGATTACTTGGAAAATAAGATTGATTACCTAGAAAATCAATCCTGCCGCAACAATCTAGTCTTCTACGGCATCCCGGAAGAAGGCAGGGAATCATGGGAGCAATCAGAAAACCTGGTCCGTCGTGTAGTTGCTCAACTGGGCATCGATCTGAGGGACTGGGACATTGAGAGGGCACACCGGGTTGGGCGATCACTAGATAGAAACCGCCCGATAGTTTGCAAGCTAGCAAACTACAAGCTCAAGATGGTGATTTTGAGAGACTCGAAATACCTCCGGGGCTCTGGAATTGCGATTGCTGAAGATTTCAGTGAAAGAGTGAGGCGGGGGAGAGAATTCCTCAAGTGCCATATGTTTGAGGCCCGCCGCCAGGGATGTCACGCAGTCATCCAATACGACAAATTGATCATCAATGGGAGGCACTGGAGCAGACGGGAATTGGAAAGAATGGAAGCAAATGCAGGAACCAGTATGTCAGAAGAGAGGAATGTGGCGCTGGAGGGAGATGTCACCGAACCTGCAAACAAAGATACACCTGAAGGTCAGAGAGATGGGGAAACCCACCCGCACCCCAACCGACAAGAACCATCGCCAAGAGTGTCCAACTCGGGTCAGTGGAGGGGAGCAAGCAGCCAACAGCCTGGGGAGGGGAAGAAGACTGGCACGCCTACAAGACAAGGTCTACGCAGTTCATCTGTGTTGCAGAAAGCAGGTCAGAATATTCAGAAAAAGCAATAGGGAAACTGCTCCCTCTCACCGTTGCTACCTTCAATATTGAGGGTTACAAAAAGAAAATGACCTGCGAATGTTTCTTGGACTTTGTAAATAGTGTAGATATAGCTTGTTTCACAGAGACATTTCTTAGTTATAAGGAAAATATAAATAAATCTTTCCCGGGTAGACAGCCAGGTTTGAAGATCAAGTGTCTCCGACGTTTCAGAGGCCCACGCTGCCTCCATCCTCAGGGATACTGAAGTGTCGAGTCTGTCATGCCGAGGTGGTATATATACAGATCGCGAGTTGCGAGGAGTCGACCAATCAGGCGCCAGTTCATTTTTCCATCGTCTTTTTTTCGGCCAATCGGCTTCTACTGTCTTTTAGTTGTTTGAGAAAGTGATTCCAGGCAGGGTTGATGCTGAGGCCTCCGTCTCTATTGAAATTGTTAGCCTCAAGCTTAATTTCGATCGCTTCCTTGATTAATCTGTCCCAGAACCTTGAAGTCTTCGCAAGGATTGTAGTGTTTGCGAAATCAATCCTGTGCCCGGATCCCAAGTTGATGGTATGTTCTGCCACCGCAGATTTATCGGGATAGAAGAGTCTGATGCAGCGGGCATGCTCAGAACAGCGCTGGTCAATAGTCCGTGAAGTCTGCCCGATGTAAGCCGATTCAGCATCAACCCTGCCTGGAATCACTGTCTCAAACAACTAAAAGACAGTAGAAGCCGATTGGCCGAAAAAAAGACGATGGAAAAATGAACTGGCGCCTGATTGGTCGACTCCTCGCAACTCGCGATCTGTATATATACCACCTCGGCATGACAGACTCGACACTTCAGTATCCCTGAGGATGGAGGCAGCGTGGGCCTCTGAAACGTCGGAGACACTTGATCTTCAAACCTGGCTGTCTACCCGGGAAAGATTTATTCATACTCTTTGCCAGGAAAATCTAAAATCTTACAAGGAAAATATAGCCTTAAGCAATTTTGTTAGCTATAGTAAGGGTAGGGACTGAAGAGGCAGGAGGGGGTGATGGCCAGGGGGTATTTCCATTTTAATTAAAAATGATTTAGGTAATAATATCAGAAATTTGAATATAGACACTGAAGGGATATTGGGGGTGATTTTAAGAGTGGGGGAAATTGAACTATTAATTTTGGGTGCTTATAGGCCACCATCCGGCTCTCGCTATTCCAACCCTCATTTCTTTGACGAGCTGACAGATGTCGTTGCTGAAGTTACCTCAAAATTTCCCGGGGCGGAGCTCATTCTGCTTGGAGATTTTAACGCCAGAATTGGCCGCGAGAATATTTCGATTATTGGTAGAGATTACCAGGAGGAGGACAGGAGATCAACACAAAGGCACAGCAAAGATAATATACTGAGTGGGGAGGGGAGGCAGCTATTAGCATTTTGTGATGCACTTAATCTAGAAGTTTTGAACAGGAAATACGGAAGAGATCTAGAGGGACACTTTACTTTCATTTGCGCAAATGGGGCAAATGTGATTGATTATATAATATGTAGTATGGGATTAATTGAATACATTACTGATTTTTGGGTAGGGGATAGAATCGAATCGCATGACTCACCGGTGACTCTTGCAGATGCAGAGTCTCGCATGACTCTTGCAGATAAATGTGCAGCCGAAATATAAAGGGAGTGAAGAAATACAACAGGAGGGAAACCAGGGCAAAATTATTAACAGATATAAGTGGAGAACTGAGCTAGTGGATAATTTCCTCAGTAACTTAAGGGTAGCGCTTCAAAATAGACAAGACGTGTCAGTGGAGGGGATAACGGACATTTTAGAGCAAGCAGCGGCTAATATGCTGGAACGCAGAAGGAAGAAGGGGGGTGGGAGCGATCACTGGTTTGATGCTGAATGTAGGAGCGCAAAGAAGAATGCCGTAGAAGCCCTTAGGGTGTTTCGAAGGGTGGAAAACAATGAAACTAGGACAAAATATGTGGAACTGAGAAAAATGTATAAAGAAATTATCCGGCTTAAAAAATCACATTGGCAACTCAGGAAGGCGGAAGAACTAAGTCATGTGGCAAGAAAGGGCAATTTGAAAGAAATTTGGGGAAAAATCAAAAGCTTAAGGGCAGGGGGTGGATTAAGAATGAAATCGCACCAAATATATGGCGGGATCATTTTAGAGGCTTTTCGAGGGAGACGGGGACTGGGATGGTTTAATAGTAGGTCCAGAGGAACTAATGGGGACTCCGGGGATACCAGCTCTCGACGCAGAGATCACAAAGGGAGAAATTACAAAATCTATTAATTCTTTAAAGAATAATAAAGCTCCTGGTTGCGATGGCTTGCCATCAGAGTTTTTTAAAGCGGCTACAAGAAATTGTGAATTTATGGAAAGGCTATTAAAGCTTTTTAATAATTTATTTATGGAGGGTTCATATCCGGAAATCTGGGCTGAATCAATCATTCACCCTATATATAAAAATAAAGGGGCAATTGGATCTCCAGACTCCTATAGGGGCATGGCATTATTACCTACAATGGGTAAAGTTTATTGTAAAGTTCTATATGAAAGAATCAGGGGAGGGGTTTATCAGCACGAGAAAATTTCGCAATTTCAAATGGGGTTTATGGAGGGTCGCAGCACAGTCGATAATATATTCATTCTGGATTCAATGAAGCAGAAACAGTTATCACAAAAGGGGGGAAAACTTCATTGTGCCTTCGTGGACTTTTGCAAGGCTTTCGACACTGTGGATAGAAATGCACTCTGGTATAAATTATGGATGAAAGGATTGTCGGGTAAAATGCTTAGAGCCTTGCAAGCAATATATAGCAATGTGGAATTTTGCGTCAAGTACGACACAGACAGAGTATCTGAGAGCGTTGCCAGTAACCGAGGTGTAAAGCAGGGATGCATACTCTCCCCTTTACTCTTTAATCTTTTTATTGATGATATAGTGGATGCTATGCAAGGGGAAAACATGGACGCACCAATTATGGAGGAAGTAGGTATTCCAGTATTGCTGTACGCAGACGATTTGACTTTATGCTCTAGAACGATCAACAGTTTACAGAGAGGACTGGACAAGCTTGAAATATACGCTAAGGAATGGGGAATGACGGTGAATATAGAAAAGACTAAGACTATGACTTTCAAGAACGGCTGTGTTTACAGCAAACTAGAGACTTGGACATATAATGGAAGGACGCTTGACAATGTGAAAAGTTTTGTGTACTTGGGTGTGACAATGACGATGAACGGGAAGTGGAATAAGCATATCGATGTGACGAAACACATGGGTAGGGTAAAAGCTATGGAGACGCTGAAGATACGCAACAAAATTCCGGAAATCTCTCTCAATTTGTTAGATACGGTGTATAATGCAGTAGTCAAATCAACAATTACATACGGGGCAGAGATTTGGGGGTGGGAACGAACAGAAAAACTTAACCAAGTGCAAAGTGGTTTCTTGAAACAGATAGTGGGGGTGGGAAAAGGAACGGCTAATAGTGGCATTTTAAGGGAATTTGGGAGCCACAGGGTCTCAATAGATTGCAAGATAAAGGCACTAAAATACTATCTGAAGATTATGCATGGCGATCAATCCCTTATCAGGACAATATGTTATAGGGAGCAACTTAAATTGAGGGACCAAATAACGTGGGCGGGAAGAATACGCAGGGGCTTGGAAGAAATAGGCATGGGATTTATAAACGAAAGAGGCAGGAGGAACAAACGAAATGTTTGGCGGAAAGTCAGGAATCGTCTAAGAGATATTGACAGGCAAATAACGGAAGGGGAATGTAGGGACAAGGTTGCTCTGGAGATCCAATCAATGATTAAAACCAACTGGGGAACAGAAAGATATCTCTATGAGGGGAGCGCTGAAAGCAGGACGGGTTTAGCCTGGTTTCGTCTAGGAGCCTGGAAATCACTCAAACGCGTCAATGCAGAAGGAGCCAGAATATGCCCACTATGCGACAAGGATGAGACAGCACAACATATTCTCTCTGAATGTGAAGTCACTGAGATGCTTAGGCAACGATATCTGCCAGACTCTTTTGTCGTCTCTAGAAGAGGTCACATGGCGATATTCGAGCTGTTGAGTGATACAAAATTCTCCGAAGGGGTGGGGAAATTCATGTCTAAAGTCCGACAGCTCAGGGTAGAAAAGGATGGGAGGGAGGGGCAGGGGGAGTAATATTTGTCTGTGTTTTATTATGTATTATATTGTATTATTATGTATTATATTGTATTATTGTCATATCTTTTCTGTCATTAGTAAATTTTTTTTCTTTATTTCTTTCTTTTCTCAATCTTTTTGTATAGCATTACTATATTATAAGTTTTCGTATTATATTGTCTTGTATTATTAGTGTAACTTTTTTTTTGTGCAAAAATGTGCATAGTTAAAGCATGAACGGCCGTCTAGGCCCGTGCGTTGGATTTATTCTATGGATAATGTATTTCATATGTATGTAAGAATAAAGATGCACCTTACCATACCATACCATACCATTTCCCCTCCATAAGCCGGATATTTCATAACTCGGACAGACTCCTGTCCATTTTAGTCCGGTTTATCGAGAGTTCACTGTATATCAATTAGGTACTGTACAGAAATAAGTGTTCGTATGTTTAATAATATCGGCCGCGATTGTCTAGAGGTAACATGCCCACTTCTAGATCTGAAGGTTGGGGGATCAAAACTGACAACTGTCAATGGATTTTTCAGGACGTAAAAATCCTGTGCACAGAGTCCTCTTGGGAGGGAATTTAGGCTGGGGGGCCCGTGTCGTAGATTTACAGAGCGTAAAAGAACTCCAAGCCTAAATTAGAGCCTCTGGACAAAATTTCTCTGCCATTTCACATCCAAGTAACACCGTGGTTTCTTGAGGGGTCTATGAGGTGATGGGCTTACCACCTCTTCCTCTGACTTCTTTCAGAAAACAAGCATAACAAAATTCGCATCAGTAGCAGTAACCTCCACTTCAAGACCCTAATGCCTCGACAGTAGTTGTATCAACATACCAATAACATTTGTAATTATGTTCTTTCCTTAAACTTATTAATCCTACTAAGTTAATAAGCTTAAAATATACATGTACTGTTACAAGTAAGAGCTAATTTCTCACTGACCAATATAAAGTTTTCATCTGTTTAAACTACATCTAAGTGTTATGTCTAATCCCTTTCAATGAGATATCAGTTGAATCTATTTTAGTTTATAGACTGACATTTATGGAGAAAAATGGATTGTCTAAGAGAAATTTCTTTACATTACCCGTTGTCTTACCTATTCTGTCTCCATTGAGTAAGCTGGTGCATTAATATAACTGGTTAGGGTTGAAATATATGGTGGAAGAGTAGCTTGTGAGTCGTGATTAAATAAATATAAATGTTGTCATGATGAAATAAGTAAAAGTTAAATTCAAGTCAAGTTAAAAATTAAAATGACCAAGGAGCTAGCAAAAGCCGTTATAACCAGTAATCAATTAAAGAATGCATCCATGTGTGCCAAAAAATAGGGGGGAGGGGAGCGATGTTTTCAGACACGTACCTTGAAGCAAAATTTTAATTAGGATTTTTTTTTTTTTTTTAAACATTTTATCAGAAAGTTGGAGAAAATGTAAGGACTCTTCTCTTAGCCTATAAAGAGGCAAGACAGTTTTTCTTACTAGGGAACTGTATGGGGTGTCACGTGAAAACCTACCTTCAAATTTTGCATAATGATATGTCTTCATTACAAATAGATGCATGCAAAAAATTACCGGATCATATGAACTGTAAGTGGGTGAAAATGTGTTTGTATTGTTGCATAAAAGAACAACGTTGCTCACTTGTACAGCACGCTTGAGTAGCCTGCATGCAGGGAACATTGGTGACAGCAGGTCATAAGGTAAAGGGAGGAGCTACAACCTTATTCGTTGAATGTGATTCACTAGATTGTTTTTAGATAATCACTACTTATCATTTCCACATTAGAGATTGAGGGATAGTTATGATTGTTACTCTGTGGGGTGTTATAAAAGTGTAACCGCTCAATTTGCGTAATTAAACAATTAATTTATTGCCATGTGCAGTGAATCAAAACACCAGCTCTTTAATCAACCTCTTTTCGATGTTGACATTTCTTGTACAGACAAAATTCTTTAGGTGTTAAGAACTCAGACTAACATACTAGTATTGTGCCTGCCATTATAGGCCAAAGTAAAAATAAAAATATAATAATAATAATAATAATAATAATAATAATAATTGAACTAATTGAAACATGGCACGAGATTCACTTTGCTAATCCTCAATGCTTAAACGGGTACTAATTCACGGGATGTGCCGGAATATATACATGTGTATCAGAGGTTGTTGATTATTATAATATTATTCCCTCCCATAGTGATAAGGATTGGCCACAGTGTTGTAGAAGTAGCATGCCCACCTCCAGATCTGAGGGTTGCAGGTTCAAACCTGGACACGGCTGATGGATTTTCAGGGCATGAAAATGCTGGCCAAGATGTCCTCCAGGAGGGACTTTAAGCTGAGGAGCCTGTGATGTAGATTTGCAGCATGCTAAAGAACTCCAAGACTAAACTAGAGACTCTGGACAAAATTCCTTGGCCCTTTCATGTCCAAGTAATATCTTACTTTCAGCAAGTTGTAAGACAATGGGCTTATCACCTGTCCCTCTGCTCTCTCTTGGAAAATAACCATATGAATTTGAATAGTGATAAGGAAAGGGAGAGATAAGGTGAACTACACATAGTCTTAAACGAGAAGCAGGAGCCTTGTCTTGCAACACTGTGATAGCTGAAAGGACAGTGTGTAATAGGTAGGTAGGGAAGACCTGCAACTCCCTCCCTGTGACAACTGTGTGAGGCTACTCAATATTTCAAATTTATCATATTTGCACCCACTTCAAGTTAATATGAGCAGCTAATATTTAGCATGTGTCTATCTACAACGAAGACCTACCAGTATGCTAAATTTGAGGGTATGTTTCAACATGACAACCTGTACAGTTCCCTTGTTAGCTCTGAACTACAGTGAAAGAATTTTCTCAGTTTTCATCTAGTCTAGCCTACTGTTACATTGAAAAAATGTCAGTGAAAGCAACATGTGCTGATTACAAGACAATGTGAATGTGGAGTGATGCCAGTGGTGGATTTTAATATTAGTAATGTTGTTATGTTCTTCATAATGTAGTGGATTCTTTTTACAAATTTGTATGGACCATTTTCTTTTTAGTGTCCCTAGACAAGGAGACATGGTACGAATAATGCCAAATGGAACATTTCACACTTCCTGAAAGGAGTTATGGGAACTACCAAGAACAACCAATAAAGACTCTACTAAAGTGACCACCAGTAGGGTCTCCAGTCTATCGAATAGTGACATTAATTCCTGATTGTAACCAGTTCTTCAACCATTAGGACTACAGTATAGCTCTCAAAGTAACATAGGTTTAAGAAAAAGTAAGACAAACGAATGAACTAGTATTAATATGTAGAAGGTTTAGACATTTGTATTGCATTATTATTCTATATAGGAAAATTTGTCCCGAGTGGGAATCAAACCCGAGTTATCAACTTGATACACTGATACCAAGGCCACTTTATTTCCCCAGAAGGGGAATACTCCTCTAGACCCCTTCTGACTTCACTACAGATGTTACCACATCTACAGAATGGTGAGGTTGCATCTAACTCTGATGCTTATTTTACTGCAGGGTTTTAAGTTGCCAGAACCCAAAACTTTTACTGATATTAGTTTCTGTCAGATTTTCAGTTTCACCTCACTGAAGAGACTAGTGTTATATTTGTACTGGGTAGGAATGAAACCCAGGTTTAGAGCCAAATATGCCAATTTGACACCTCTTGGCTTCTTAAGAACATGCTTAGTCCCGTTCCAAATATTCTTGTAGACCTCTTGCGACTTTACTACAGAATACTGCAAGAATGCACCTAAAGGCTAGTGTCCACATGAGAGCTGAGAGTGCGAGAAACTATCGAGAGTAATTTCAGGTAGTATATCCACTAGAGAGCGCTAGTCCAATCCTGAGAGTAGCTGAGAGTAAAACTCATTACATTATTCTCAGAACCATGTCCACTTAAAACAAATATCATGTGAGTTTTTGTCTCGCATTTGCTGATAGGATTGACAAACAACAAAGTATTATTCAATGTTAATATTAACTTAACATAAGCATATTACGAGAGCTTGTTGAATGCTTTTAAGTGAATCAATTCATTCAATTATCAATTTAATACTGTTAGGATATCGTCAGAACATCATGAAGAATTAATGAATTCGATAGGCCCACAAATTAACCAGAAAGACATGGAAATGTGATACGAGATTTCTGCTAAATATAAACTAATGGTGACTCTGTGCTTCTCTGGCGTTAATCATGTGATTTTTAATTTACAGCATGTCAAATCGAGTGGAGTGATCCTACTAAACTGTTAATCTAAACTTCTTGCTTACATGGGCGGATAGGTCTGCTATTTAACCTCTGCGTCAACAAAGACCAAAAGCCAACAAATGTCCCTTGTTGATTGGTCCTTTACTACTAGAGCAAAAGCATTTTGTGCATCACTGTTACATGTCTCTACTTTTATAAGTAAAAGAATGAAGAATGTCATCTTGGTCCCCTCAGAAGAATCCAATGACATGAACAAAGACTGATTACAGATGTCGTGTTTCTAAACTCCAATTCGGAAATACCCAACGTAACAGAATATGTGGAATCCTATTTATTCTGCACCAATATAGTGGTTGTTTAGGCTATATGATTACTTAATGATGGGGTTATACTGCAACTTAGGCCTATGGCTGTCACCATTGTTCTGGAATTTTGTCCCGCAGGAGATCCCCACTTGCCTCTAATATAAAGACATGAGGGTTACTGCACCTGTTACAGCCTTCTCCATCTTAGAGTATTCTCTAGGTTACTATTATTTCATTATGTTTCATAAATGAATGTGATGTAAAAATGTTATTATTGTTCAGTTATTCCCTCATAAGCTTACTACATTTTTTCATGATGAACATATGAACATTAAACGATATTATAATCCATTACCAATGAGTATTTATTTTCTTTATTTATCCAAAATATCATCAGTTCATTTCATGACTGACCACAGGGGTCCTGAATACGGGTACTGTATGCCTCAGTATTACAATATTAACAATATACAATACAAATAACATAAGTATACAATTAGGATACCGGTACTGATTTACAGGATACAATTAGAATTTACTGATTTAAGCTGCTTAACTCAGCTGGAGGAGTATTAATAACCTTCTATTTAAGTGGAATACAGGTGCCTGTGTAGGATACAAAGCGAGTCCTTTATTATCACTTCAGATTTCCTTTTTAGAAGATGTAAATTAATAATGAAGGAAAATTAAATTACTGAACATTAAGGGCTTATGTAAAGAGTAAGCAATTTTAAAAATCAATTCATATTTTGTAATTGTACAGATATAATATTTAATATTTAATATTACATATTATGTATAAGCCCTAAAATTGACAATCAGTTTTATCATATGGCATAGTAGGCTGTACACATTATCCACAAAGAGAGAATTCTCTCATTTTTACGGAACAGATTCGTACAGTGCGAGCTGCTCTCGGAGATTGATTGCAAAAACTTGTCCACCTGTGAGTTGACTCTCTGAATGTCACTCTCCACTACCTCTCAGAGAGAGATCCCAGACACGTATCCACATACCGAAATGAAACTCTCAAGAGTTTCTCGCACTCTCAACTCTCATGTGGAAACTAAGCTTAAGTCTCATGCTTATTTTATTATAAGGTTTTAAGTCAATAATGACTTGGGTCTACTACCATGACAAGCTACTACCATGGGTATAACTTGACCAGGGTGACCAGACTTCCCAGTTTTGAAGCATATTATCCCGGTGCCTGAGGAAGTTTTCCAGGGTAACTAAATGTCTTAGTTTTTTTAAGAATTGTTACTTAGGTAGATGGCAAGATTGGAGGAGGGGTTCAGCAACAAGTGTACCCTGTTCCAGTCCTCCCTACCTCAGAAAAATCCAAGGAGGTACAGAATGAAACCCGGCCTGTGGATCCATAGCCAGCAACGTTACCCACAAGACTATGCAGGCAGTTGATAATTTATTAACTGCCTGGAATAAGCTGGCATTTGACCAAAAGTAACATAGTTTCTGTTGGTTCATGCTATTATTGCTTGACGCTGATTTGTGCTGACCATTTTTACTTTGTACTTGTTATTGTCTGTTACTCTGTTAATTAGACCTATTATTTGTTAGTTTTTGCACTGAATGTAGTTTGTTTTCAATTTAAAGTGAAGATGCCTAAAAGAAAATGTGACTACAGTGAAGCATGGAAGACATATAAGAAAAACTAAGAAAAGAAACATCAGGAGCTTCTAAAGCAAATGAATAGTTCCAAAAAGGACAAAAAAGGAGTAACGAGCTTGCTTTGAGTATTTAATAATCATATTTGATCTCCAGGATTAGAATTAGCCTATAACATCCCTTGAGGGCTAAGGCCTCCTGCCATCGGCAGGACAGCTCATAAGTTGCTCATCGTGGAGCTACTCCTAAGGAGCGTATTTTCCCTCCTGGATTGTACACTTCACTTGTTTTGTTGCATTTGTTCACGTTCCACCAGCTGTGGGCTTACTTTCTTGCCTATTTCTTTCCACTGTTCTCTGCTCCTCACCTATCTTGTCTATTGTTTCTCTGCTCGTTGAGTGAAGAAGTCCTCCCATCTGGTTATTTTCCTGCCCACATGCAGCTTGCCTGTTCGGGCATACCACATGATTATGCTGTATGCTCATCTTCCTCCATCCATCCTTGCCACATGTCCACCTCACTTCCATTTGGTGTGTTCCGCTATATGGATTGCATCTTTCATGCCCGTTCCTCTTCTGATTTCTTCATTGCGGAATCTATCTGTCGATTTGAATACTGGTACTTTATTTGTAAAGGATAATATGCTGAAGTAAAGAACAGGCCTACACCGAAACAGTTTGAATATTGAACTGTTTGGTAAGATGTCTTTTCTTTTTTTTTGGGGGGGGGGGGAGCAATCTGGTCACCCTGAGCTTGACAATGGGGTAAAAGAACATTATTTTAGATGCATCAGTACTATAAACTTTAGTTGCCTATAGCTCTAGCGAGAGCCAAAATAAATTCTACCTTATGAAAGCGCTATTGATGACGTGATTTACCATTTGGCTACAATTTCTTAATCTGTTACTGTTAAGCTAAACAGCTGAACAACTGTTGACAGAAAGAAAAGTTAAGACGGCTTTGGGAAAACAGCAATGCAGAAAGAAAATGCAAAGAGCAGAGAACAGTCAATCTGTCAACATGATATTTACAAACAAAGCATTATTTATAATTAAAATCATTTTTACAAGTCTTCAGTCTATTATATGTGTATAAGCCCCTCTGTGTATAGAATTTACAGTTAGTGAAGAATCGTTTGAGTAACTTATGAATTAAAGATGACCCTTAATATGCACACATAAAGCAATCTCATATAGATTAAGGCAGATGGTTTGGCAGGGCATTGCAGTTGAGTTATTTATTAGTAAACTAGTAGCTACACTTCACAGTAAAACACCATACTAGTAGAACTATGCTAAGTTTACTCTATCTGGAAACACACAACTGAAGTCTAAGTTGGAAGCAAGCAATTCTGAATGTATACAGTATTGTCCTCTTTTTATTTCTTTGTTTTCTAAACATTACAATAGTCACACCAAGCATGATGTCACAAGATTTCTTCTAGATGAAGAAGAAGAACAAGAAGAAATCTTCTGCATACATTTGCCAGGGGAACTTCAAGACTCACCGAGAGGACTCTGTTCAAGGCTACAAGGCTCTCTTTTAATATGAGGACCTGAATACATATACAAGCAAGATCTGCTGCAGTGTTGTGATCTACTAGCATCATCCAGCAACCCAAAAAGTTCCCTTTTCTCACCCTTGTCAGCATTTTCTGAGTTGTTTGTTGCCTTCAGGTCAAACTCAATGGGATTGGAATTAGTAGTTTTCTCATTCTGATCTTCATAATAAATAGCTGGATTATTTTGCAAAACTTGTCTCACAGCAGCCTGATTTAAAAGAAATCTTTCATCTGAAAGGATATCTTCTTTCTCAGAAGGTGAATAGCTGAAACTTTTGTCAGTATATTTCCTAGGCTGCTGCCTAACATTCACTACATCATACAGCTCATTATCACAATCCTCATCACTGTCGTCTAGAGCATCATCACTTGAAATGAAAGAATCAGGATCCATCTGGTCATGAATCAACCACAGGTCTTGCTCGAATGGATCAAACAAACAGTCAGGAGTGTCATAGCACTCGACCACAATCTCAGGAATTGTAAAACTACTTGAAGTACTCAAAGGCCTTTCTTCTCCAACTGCAGCAGCAACCACTGTGACACACAACAATACCTATGTCTCTTCCGATCCATAATGTTCATATCTGAATGCATTACTGGTACTTCACAACTTCCTTCTCAGATATGATTCCAAAAGTAATTTTGGTTTTTCCGTTTGATATTGAAGTTATAAGTAAGAGAAGGAAGAGAAAGAAAAGCATGTAATTCTAATTCTGCATTGAATTCATAAAGCAAAGGTAAAGCATCACAGCACAGAGTAGTAAATTACAACACTGCTGTACACTTTAAAAGTGACATAACAGTAGCATCTACATTATATACATTATTCTTGGCTCTTTTTATATTATTGTTATTATTATTATTATTATTATTATTATTATTATTATTATTATTATTATTATTATTATTATTATTTGTTCTTGTATTGTTCAACAACAAAATTTAAAAATGTAACCTCTAAGACTTTGATAATAATCATTTCAAAACATGCTTATTTTCCTCAGTGTGACTATTTTAAACCAGTTTGAAAATTATAACAAAAAGATTACATAATTACAAAATAGATAGGATTATAAGATGTGCAAAACTACACTCAAGGAATATTAAAGCAAACAGATAGCTACTTCTGGTGCCAAAGAGCCAAGATCATTGTGTTAGTATTACACTGAAGTACCTGGTAGTGATGGCGCAGGGGTGTCTTCATCCAACTCACCACTTGGTGTATCAGGATCTCGTGAATCCCAATCCTCAGAAGGAGTCAAACCTCCTTCATCCCAGAGTTGAGAATATTCTTGCTGACAGTCAGCCACTTCTTCTGTAGAGAGCTGTGATACCATACGCTCAAATTCAGCTTCACGGCGCTGTTCAATTTCTGGTGCAGTGCCACCATCAGTTGCTGCTTCTTTCTCTAATGTTTCGGAAGCCATTCGCTCAAATCGTCTTTCTACACGGTGGAGTTTTTTTTCCCGTTTTTCTGCAATTTCCTTTTCTTTCTCAGTTTCCATCTCTATGATGTTAATGTCCTCACTCTCAGGAAGTTCTTGTTCTAAAATCTCTTGGAATTGTTTTCTCTTCATTAAATCTTGCTCTTCTTCATCTTCTTCAGGAGAGTCATCATCTACATCTGTCACTCTAACTCCAGCTTTCTGTAATTCTAATGCAAGCTCACGGTTTGCTTTCTCAATAAGTGCTTCAATATCTTCTACCATTCCCTGTTCTGTTGAGTCATCTGACTCTATGCGAAACATCGGTCTACGTTTATGTGCATCTTCATCTTCCTCTACAACAGAAACCAAAGGAGGCATTTGAAACTCTATGAGAGAGTCAAATGTAATTAAAGGTTGTTCTATGACTTCTTCCACTGGCATTGATGGTTGAGGAGCTTTTTTTACTTCTTCAATAGGTGGGATATATTCTTGAATTAATTTGTTATTACTTTTTATTTCTTTCTCACTTGGCTTTAAAATGTTTATTTCAGAAGATGAACTTTCTCTAGAGACAGCTGAAGTCTCATTATTTCTAGGAATGGACTCAGCTCTATTTATTATGTCTGAGGCTTGAGTATCTTCTGAAATTTGCACTGCTGTTACGAGTTTTGAAGAAATACCCTTTAGTGGAGACTCGGTCATTATATCAGGGGAAGAATTAACACGATAAATGCTTTCCTCAAGGATGATCTGCCTATGAATAGATTCATCTGCTGGCTCAGTAACAAAGTAATCAGATGCTTCATAATCTTCATCTGTACCTTCATCACTACCTACTATGATATGGGAGACATCAAGTGGTGGTGGACGCTGATCACGAGAGAGCCGTTGTGAGCCTCCCAAACCACGGCGTGATAATGTTGGTGTAGTTACAATGGGTTTAGCTTCAGACTGTATAGCTCTTATTTTGGGTAAAACTTCACTAGTGATAGTTATTGGTTTGTTTTCCTCCACTTCAAATATTTTAAATTTTTCTTCTCTATGCGAGTCTTTTTCTTCAACTCTTATTGTTGCTTCTTCATGTAGTACAGAACTTGGTTTATCATTTGAATGTTTTGTTTGTTTTATTCCGTCAGCTACCAATGGCTTAATATCTGGCATGATGGATTCTTCAACCTCTCTATCCATGATTTCTTCCTTACTCACTTCTTTCACAGATTTATCAGCATTATCATCAGTACTCTCTATGACTTTTATCAATCCAGGTTTTTCGTCCCTGTGAATAGCTGAAGTTTTTTCCCTAATTTCAAACTGATTTGTAATCTCTGTGATATTTGCTTTTTTATCAGTAAAGCCACCCCCAATGATATCTGAACTTTTGGTTTTGACTTCTTTGATCACACTAGCATCAGGCTTGTGAGTGATATTATCAGCTATCACTTCAGTGGCGCCAAACTTATCTTTTACACCTTCCATACTCTCTTGTGTGCTCTCATCAGTTATTTTTTTATTGGTGACAGTTATGAGATCAAGATTTTTTTTATCTGTAAATGATATTATTGATGGTTCTTCAGAAGAACTTGAAAGAGGTTCCATCTTAGTCACTGACTTCTCCATCATTCCCACAATGATGGGGGAAGTCTTGTTCGTGTCTGCTACCTCTCGGGTTGCAGTGTGTGTCTTGCCTGTAATATCACATTCAGTGTCTTACATGGCTTATGATAAACATAAGCCATTCACTCTAACTAGAATACTACAGAACTACATATATCTACGATTATTGATAATGTTCCTTGGTGCAGTGTAAAATGTATCATAAAGAAAATATTTATTTAACACATATAATTCAGATGAAATCAAATAATTAGGAAATTAATACATCAGTGTTAATAATATACCAGTACTAAGTATTATATTTTACAGTGGTTTTTACCAGTATTCAATTGAAGATTGTTCTCAGTCAAGTGTACGTATAATTTGCTGCCTTCTTTTTTTCATGTAAAGTTGTAGTAAAATAAAAAAGAAAGTTGTTGCAATTCATTGTGCACGTCCCAAGGCAACATCTAACCTGAATATAAAATTTAGTTTTGATATGAAATATCTTTCTCCAGCTTTGCTGTTTACAAACAGACAGAAACAACAAGACAGACATATACACAGACATGGTTTTGAAAATAGTATTTTTAGATTCAAAGGACCTCAAAAGTTGTACCGGTATTTATGCTGAAAACTCGACATCAAATTTTCAGGTAAAATGCTATACTTTCTCTATTTTTAGTACCTATGGTATGGGTAGAGAGAATAAAAACAAAGAAAAATACTTGCCTCTGTACTAATAACAGTCTGGTATTAGAAAAACCTCCAAAATATTTTGGTATGATTTACATGTCAATTAGTTGATGTTAGTATAGAATAAAACATTTACATACGGTATATTTTTAAAGGCATGAAATGTATCGAAATTGTCAAACTGACATTTTTGTTTTTAAAAAGATTATGAAAGAGAAATTGGTAGCAACAAATTCAGAATAAGGACTTCTGAGTAATGCATACACTGACTTGAGAGCACCACCATCCACGTGCATATGCTGAGTACCCATAACCGTATTGTGTACTGTATTGAAGAGTAAGTTAAGTTACATTACAAATAATTTGAATTGGTCATTTGGAAATAGATGCATATACACAACAGTAAATCTTGCAGGAGACACAAAAAATTAAACAAATAAGAATAGAGAATGATAAAAATGACAAAACTGCATTTTGGTATTCTCTATAGCAAGTAAAAGATCTTTCATTCACATAATATTGATTTTAGATTCCATCCCTGAAGGGCAAAACAATCAAATTTGTTTTCTGATGATGTGACCTTTTCCAAGGGAACTGCATTTCCTTAGAAATGAAGCATATTTCTCATCCCTGTCTTTTTAACATTTTTAAGGTATATTTTGTTATTATATCTTTTAAAACTGAATTAAACTGTAGCATTTATAAAGTAGAGAATCACCAAAAATGTCAAAACAATAAATATAATTGTATTGATAATAAAATCAATAATTTTTCACTAATATGTTATTACTATAAGACCAATAGTCGTAACCTTATATCCCATATAATAAGTAGATTATTATAGTCGAATGTTTTGTACATTAAAAAGTCACTGGAAAAGGAGAAGCTGTGGGAAATGTGACCTCAAAAGGAATGAATAAACGTCCACAGCCCATATTTAGTAGGTAGAAGCATGAAAAAGTGTCCCCCCCCCACATGTTTTAACACATCTACATTTAATCTAAACAAATGTAAAAAAAAAAAATAATTTTGAAAAAAAATTAGTCCTTTTAAAAATGATTGAAAGTGAATATTTTGGTAGACAAGGAATATTTTGTATTTTTAATTTATTTAGTGTTGTATACTTGTTTGGGTAGTGTAAATGTGGCTATGACTTCAACATATGGAGCTCAAGTCTGGTGCATGTGCATTATTTCTCAAGATGTTCATATGCACATCACTCAGACCTACTTGTTCACTCTCTTCAATTTTCTACCTGCTATACATCTTGTTATCCTCAATTGCTTTGCTCAACCTCTACTAACACTAAGCACTTTGATTAGATAAAATAAGTTAGTGACACCCACCAAAGAAGCAATGAAGCTAAATAACTATAAACTGAATCATCCTTTGCAGTGCATGGTAGCTGTCAGTATCTATATCTGTCAGAGAATCTGGAAGTATTGACAGCAATGCCTAGTGAATAAATTAATTAGAATAAGCAGGGAGCTTAGAACATCTGCAAATGCTACTAAATGAAACATGTATAGAATAATAATTCTGAAAAAAGTTTAGGTCTCCTGCGTTTTTTATTATGGTTGTAAAGAATTTTGTATTGAAGAAACAGTAAAACAACCTGCTATTAACATAATTAACTAGTAGTGGTGACACTGGAAGAAGAACATATCATGGAAATCATCCAGCGGAAACTGAGTAGTCTCAGCATTAATGTACCAAGCTGGAAATCTGGGCTTGATTCCTGCCCAGAACATTTTCTCTTTGGTGAGATAAGACTGTAAACCTGTCTTGAAGTTTAAAATGGTTATTTAACAAGATGTAGATATTTTGTACAGTCTATTTACTTTTCCATGAATGTGACAGAAGATAACTTAGGTACCCCACAAATTTCCTTTGTAATTGGCATTTTAGGATAATTTTTATTGTCACGTATACTTTTATTTGTTAAATAACAAGATTATTTAAATATGATAAAAGTAAAGTAAAGTGATCCTTATACAAGTCATTTAGCCCTCCAGAAGGTTGAGGCTCCCAGATTTTGACATTTGGCACATGAAGGTGGTATGGTTGTCAGCCTTATACACCAGCCACCAATACCCCAGGATTGCTTCTGGTACTCCTTTCTGTTAGAGGCTAGGTCGACCCCAGGGCCATGGTGCCAGCAGAAGGATTAGGTCAATTGAAAAATCTCAACGACCTCATCGGGGATCGAACCCACAACCTTTCAGTATTTAAATGTGGTATGTTCACGAAATACATAGCACACATGTCTTATTTCAAAGAACAATTTCTTCTGAATAACTCAAACTTATAAAATGTTAAAAAGGGTTAAAATGGAACAAACAAATTTGAATTTGCAGCTGTAGACAATGAAGGCAGCACAGGGTTTGTGTCATTCCTCAATCAAGTAAGTGGTTCTAACTTATAAAAGAATGTTTGGAAAGTGGTTATTTTTAAATAAATTTCTTAAAATGTGAGGGAGGTTATATGGAACTAACAAATAAAAAAAGAATATTGCTGGAAAGTTATTTAATAAAATTTATGGACATGGTGACTGCTTTACCCCACTCAGCCATGATCAATTAATGAATTAGAATTCTTACTATCACAGAATGATTTTACTTTAGTGTAATGTTCTAATTGCCATTTCATTTTTAGCTATATAAAATTAATGTAAAATCATACTATAGTATTTTATGACAAGCAGCAGAAAAAGCCTGCATAGTGTAAAACATCATTTTAATAAAATGTCTAAGAGAGCTTTCCTTATTAATAACAATGACAATTTTTTTTTTTAAATGCAGTAATAAATTCCATTCTACCAATTGTGTACAGAGAAGACAGTATAGCATGAGATATAAGCAAGACTTCTATCGAGATGAGTCAAGATACTGTAGTATTTTTACTGGTTTATTTCTGTTACTGGCACTGAAATTTGAGAAAAGTTTGTGAAATAACACATTAGTACTTTTCAGTGAAGAAATAAGCTCTTCAAAGTTAATACAGTATTTTGCAATAAAAATCCATGCTATTATGCAGTATCATACTCAAGCAAAACACAAGATTAATTGTTAATTTAATGGATGACTGTGCAAACTGTTTCCATTAATATTAAAACAAGAACCTAACTTTTTCTATGTTAGCTTACACAATTAAAATTCTGTAGCTTATGAAGATGCTCAAAACCACCCCATTCTTACCTCTACCATCGGCTTTCTCATTTGGGTTTGGGACCCAAGTGCAATAGCCAGACGGAATTACAGAAGGAGAGAGAAGGAATTCTGTTTGTAGGTACCAAGGGTCTGAAAAGACATTTGGTATGCATGACATGCTCTGGGAATGAGAAGGGGGGTCTTTATATGTCGATCGGTTGCACTTTTTTTGTCTACGTGCTCCAGGAGACCTGGGAGGGATAGGAGATTCTTTACTAAAAGAATAATTCCCAAAAGTAGATCCAAATACATTGGCAGGAGATTTTCTGCCTTGAGAATGTGAAGACTTAGTAGACAAGGAAGGTGAAGTTAGCCTGTTTTGATAAGTATCAATTGATGTTGATGGAGAAGGTGTGGATTTCTTATTATGACGTCTTTTATTACGAGCCTTTTTGTAGGTGAAGTTTGTTTCTTTGGTAGTAACTGTCATTGGTGAATGTTCTTGAAAAATGGGTTTGGTATCATTATTGTCCTGCTCATCATCATCATCATCTAGCATAGAAGCCCAGTCTTTGTGGGTTTCAAGTTCATTGACATTATTTGTAGAAGAAAAACTTTCATCAGTAATATCTTTAATTTTTGCAGTTTTAGAAGTCTGGAGTAAAGGCAGTGATTTAGCTCTGGAAAATGGAGAGATTAATAAATTATCCACTGAAATAGTTGTGGTTGTTGTAGCTATAGGTGTGACAGTCCTCATTACAAGTGTTGGAAGGGAAAGCCATTGTGTTGGAGTTGTGTAAATATCAGAATTATCTGAGGAATTCAGTGATTCATCTGCAGAAGAGAAAGAAACAAGAAAATTCTGTAAAGAAATATTTCGACTGGCAGGAGAGAGTGACCTAAGATCTTCTATAGATGCCAAAGGTACTGAAGGAAGATCCACGAACAGCTTAGTTTTTGGAAGCTGATTAGGAGGAGGCGGGGGACTGACAGAAATAGGGCATAAGTCAGAAGGTGTTGGCTGTGTTAGGGATGTAGGTGGAAATGTCAGGAGATCTCCAGAGTCATATGATCGAACAAGTAATTTTTTTATTTGATGTGGCTTTTCTTTGTTCTCATTACTGTTAGAACTTGTACCTTTATCTTCATTTGATAATTTATTGCATGGTTCATTTAACTTTGGGTTACATGAATGGTTATCAAGTAGGAGTATTTGCTGTGACTGCTGTTTGTCATTAGAGGGTTTCTGTTGTTTTGGTTTTCTCTTGTGCTTTCTGTGCCTCCTTTTTTGATGCAAAACACTATTTGGGTCTTTTCTGTCTTCTTCATTTAATTTTTCTGGCTGTTGCACTACATCCTTAAATTCTGAGCCTTTTTTGCTTTCAGTTTTTCTTGCATATTTTCCTCCTTTTTGATTTGGACTTACCAATTTAGGCTGTTTCTCTTTAATTAACATTGGAATTTGATCTTGAAAGCTTTTTTCATCACTTACAATTTTTTCAGGTTTTAAAGCATTTAGTAACTCATCTCTTTCCAGGCTTTCAGTGACTTCCTGAAATTTTTCAGTTGTAACAATCTCATTGCATTTTGGTTGAGCTAGTTGCTTATTATTATTATGTCTTTCATTATTAGATTCTTTGACAGGAGGCAATTCAAAAATGTCTTCAATATTGTCATGAGACCTTACAATGAGTTTTTGAATTGAGAACTGCTGTTCCTCTAAAGAAATGGATTTCAGTGGCTCATTTACATTTTTAAATATAGAATCATGTTCTATATCTTTTCCAACTTGAATATTTTCAAATATTTTAAATGAGTCAAAATTTGAATCACTTCGGGAAGTACTACCAGAAGCTTCCTTGCTTTCAAGATCAAAATAACCTTCTACTGAATTTGACTGCTTGGAAGTTTTAGAAATGGTTTCTATGTCATCGAGCTTCACTAATGATTTACAATAAATATTTTGTGGATCAGCATCAAGTACATTTGAATTCCTCGTCTCTAATATGCTTATTGGATTTTCAGAGCCAGAATATTCTCTTACATTATGAATTTCAATGGCTTCTTTTCCAGTGTCTATGGTTTTGACTAAGAGTTTAACCTCTGATTTTAAGGGGTCACTAGAAAAATAAGAATTGTTGGATATCTTACTAGTTCTATTTTCAAGATTTTCATTTGCATTAACTTGAGTTTCACATTCTCTAATATCAGTATAATTTTGTACATCTATTTTGTCATTAAATGACAATATGTTTTGGTTTTCCAAATTAGAAATATGTGTCAAAAGCTGCTTTTCATCTATTTCAGCATCAGATACAAGTTGGTTTACAGTTTCTTCCAGTTCTTTGAGGCTATGTTGTGGGATGTCTTCTTCGAAGAAGTCTGTTTCTATATCGTCATCAAAATTGTTTGGGTTTTGGCTAGAATATGATTTGATATCACTTTTATGAACATCTATATCTTTTGACTCATATTTGGTCATGTTTGCTTGTGCGACTGAACCTGTATCACTTATTGTGAATTCTGAATTTGAAGGAACTGTACAGCAATTTGATGAATACTGTTTAATACTGTTTCTATGCTTCCCCTGTGCAGAATCAGATTCAATGGAAACAACATTTGAACAATTATTAGAGGACAAATTTAACTGTTCATGTTGAAAATCATATTTTGCATTTCCAAACAGAATAGAATCTGTATCACTCTGAAAATGTTTTGGTGTACTTGCTGTCCAATTTGATATGTCATATTTCTTGTCAACATCATCAGGGATCTCTTCATGAACAGAAGTAACTGGCCATAAATTAGGCCATTTATCTTGGTCATCGTACTCCAGCTGATCGTCTGAAATAAGCATTATTAAATCATCTTCTGGATGATCCTTCTCATTAGGCCAGTTATCAGGCCATTTGTAATCAAACAAAGGATTGATTTTGTTTTGAGTTTTGTTGAATTTTGCAGCTGATCTTTGCTTAATTGAACGTGGAGTAGAAGAAGCACTGAAAGATGTTTTAATATTATATATATCATCTGTTACTTCTGTTTCAGCAATATGGCTTCCTGCAACTTCTCCAATATTTTTTTCTTCACACTGATTTAAGTCTTTAGTAGTAATATTTTCTCTCATACTGTAATTTCTTTGCTCTTTATCCACATTTCCCTCCTTTATTTCTTTAGTATATCTATTACTTTTCTTACGAGGTAATAGTTCGATCATTGTTTCTTCATTTGGCAACACACTTAGAATATTGATATGACTTTCCACTATTGGCACTGCTGAAATTTCATTTTTTAATTCTGAACAGTAATCATACGTTGATTGAGAATCTAATAGTCTTTCTTGCACAGCAACCTCTGAGAGTATCTTTTCTACTCTTTCTTCTATTTCTTCTAGATTAATATTAGAGTGAGAAGCTAATGATAATAAATCATGATTTGTGGATGGAAGTGTACCAATGATTCCTTCCTCTTTCTCTGAGTTACTTGTCTTCATTGTCTGTAATAAAGGTCCACTAATTTTCCAAAGTTCAGGAGTATTTTCTAGTAAGAGGTTGTCTGACTGATGTTGAGAATTATTAGGCATCTGATTGTGAAACTTTAGTAGTGATCCCTGTTCTTTGGTATAAGAAAATGACTGTCCATCGAGAGCCCCAGAAGTGTGAAACGAAGCAAGAGGATCTCCTTGTTCATTTTCATTTAAAGTCTGAAAAGTGGCTATAGTATCTTCAAAATGAGGTTCAAAATGCAAGCTGTTTCGATGCGCCACTCTTTTCAAATTGAGTGGTAGGTCTTTGGAAATATTAATGTTGAATGTCTCTACTTCAACTAATAAATCTGAATCACTGTCAGTGGCTGCAGATAATCCTTCTACTCTTGGAATATTAGATTGTGACTCAGATAATTCTTGCTTGTATTGTGTAGATTTAGTTGCTTGGGATTCACATTTGTTTTCATTTTCTATGTTAGATAGATTTTGTAAGGGGGAATTCAAAATATGGAGTGAAGGGAAAGTATCCAATAAACTAATCTGATTTTCATGATCAGGTACTGACTTATCAGGATGAGTTCTTGGTTTGTCAGGCGGAAAAGTAGAATGGTAAGAAGGAAACCTATTGCGCCGATGTCCCAAAGATTCCGTTCCATCAACTCCATCAATGGCAGCTGATTTGTCCAGCATCAAATCTAAGATTCAACATCATTTTATATCACCAATTGTGAAACTAATAACATATTCACATAATATGTTCTAGAGAAAGTTTAATAAAATGAACTAAAATCCTTATTACGTGAATAATTTGCATCTTCCTCCTAAATATATCCCGTTATGTTCTTAACTGAAGTAAAATGAGTATATTAAATTGGGGAACCTAAAGCACTCAGTCAACACTGACCAAAAAAAAAAAGTTATCACTTATTATCAGTAACTTAGTGGCAAAGAATACAACTGGTGATACTTTATGTAATATATACTTTAAAATTACATAACATACCGGTATGCAGAAAGTTCACTTTAATTTTTAAATGTTTCACAGAGTGAAAAATAATGTATCGTACAGTATATAAGCATTTAACTTTAGAAACTTTCTCTGTTTTATGTGGAACACTTATGTCAATAGCAGGATTTTCTAACCAAAAATGGTACCTCCATTACTGGTGCTAACTTCATTATTAACTATACCAGCATATTTATGTGTAGAAAGGATGTCATAGGCTTTTCTCATATACATTTAGTAATCCATTCTCTCTGGAAACAGAGCTATTTGAGTGTATATAATTGATACCGATAAGGCACCGAATTATCAATTCTCATTATACTGACATGCTGTTAAAACTGCTTTACATATCAAAGAAGCTATGTCAAAAAAACATTTTCTTCATATAGACATCACAATACCAAAATTAAATTTAACATGCAATGCTATTTGGTATAGTCACCAATATATTAAATGTCATTATATATTTTCTAATTCATTTACTGAAAGATTAAACTGGTTATTATTTAACTAAGGAGTATTTGAAAATGGTTACAAAAATCAGTATTTTCAGAGAAATAGAACATTATCTATGGTATTAGTTATTTTGTTAGTACTTTAGTACTTTAGATTTTTTGGAACAGTAGTATTTTTTAAAAATTGAACCAATCGGTTCACAACATAACATAGGCATAATAAATGTGATGCTGATAGTGCACGGAAGGATAATACAAATCACAATCGTTATTTGTAACATTAAAGAATGCAAAGTGAATGAGGATAAGATAATATTTTCATGATGTGTGAGAATAATGATTGATGAAAAAATAACAATAAAAAATAAAATTGGATTGTATAGATCTAATCAGCATTATATTCTAGCACCAATAATCTGTTTGAGTCTTGTATACTGGTATATACTGGTTCACCACAACAAGGAACATTATTTTCTGTCACTAGCCTAATTTAACCTGCATTTGTTGGTCCACTGTAAACAATGGCCTCATTTACTTGCAACTACAAAAATGAGGGAAAGGAAATAATTCTAAAAGATAATTCGATGTGCTATCGTTATCAACTACCATGTCTAAATTAAATATATTTGTGAATTCATCGATTATTATTTTAGAGAACTTTTCATTACTGAATTGAGAAATAATAGTATGAAATATAATAAAAGTGGAAATAAACCTTCACACATAACACATTTAAAAATACTGTACAAGAAAATGATCATGACAATACAATGATCCAATTTCTCTGTCTACATTAAGGGAGAAAAATTGAAGAAAGAGAAAAGAGTTTTGACTAGATACTGAAACAAGAAAGCAACAGTAAATTACATTCTCTGTGCTGTATTATAATAAATAAATCACTCTCCTTTATAATGGAAATATAAAATATGTTCAGCAACTTTATTTAACAAATGCTTTGAAACCAAAACCTGAAAATGGTTATTAAAAATTCAGTAAGGGAAATGTTGTATTATCCTGCAAAGACCTCTTATGGAAAGTCTTAGCATGGTTTAGTAATATCCGGTAAGAATAGCCTACTATATTATCATAAAGCAAGGTCATTTATTCAATAAATAAAGCTATACACTTATTTAAGCAATAATGCTGATTACATAGAATTATAACTACAGCATTTAATTTTCCATCATTCTATAAACAGGGTTTAAATTAATGAAGGATGTCAAAGGGGAGGTTTTCATTAAATAATACCAGGGAGCATAGCTTTCACTACTGTCTACTGTATAGGCTAAAGAAGTTTAGGAACAAATTAACTGAAATGACAAGTTCTAAATTATATTATTAAACTATTTAATTGGATCAATAACCTTTAACTATGTAGCATTTGTATGAACAATTATTGGAGCTTCACTTGAGCCTTGTTTTCAGCCTCTTGAATCCCACTAGTAAAATAGGAAGTTAACTTAATAATAGTAATATGCTTTTTTTTTTTTGCATGGTAATTTTAATAAGCTTTTTAATCAATTCAAAAAATAGAAATTAAATACAGCTTTATAGTGATATGCAAAACATTTGACAGATAGGCCTACGTTATTTTATTACCATCATTTAAAAAAAGTATACTGTATTATGGTATAGAACATAGGAAAGCTACACCTATAAGATACCGGTACCAATGAAATATTATCAATCTTCTCCACTGAATTTCCTTCAGTTGAAGTTCTTCAAACAAGAAATTGAGACAGTCAGCACCACCTTTCATGGAGCATCACAATGACATTTGATATAACATGGATACTAGTGGAAATATTAGTCTAATAACACAAAGATTCTGGGGGAGATAAAGTACATACCCTTAAGATTAATGTCCTGGAATAGTAAAATGGTGGGATTCACCTATCAGTATTGGATAATACGCTTTCTTTCATTATTTGTAGTGAAGTTAAACAAACCTTTAAAATAAAGAAGCATTATTATTTGTTATGTTTAACTAATAAAGGAATAAAATACAGAAATGAGCTAAGAAATAAATAATTAATATTCACTGTAAGCTACAATACTTCTTATAAAAGTAGTAAATGACTTCTTGTAATAAATATTCACTGTAAGCTACAATACTTCTTATAAAAGTAGTAATGACTTCTTGTAATAATAGTAATGATACTGAGTACAGTCTCTAATAAATTCAAATTCAAAACTAGTAATCTTTGATAGAAGCTGAACATAATTTAAATTTCATTACTAAAGGTACAAAAATGTTTCACAAGGTTGGTTGCAGCTAACTTAGCACGTCCATATATCGTACCAGTCTACTACCATAATAAAAGCAGTTTTACACTGCACAAACACTCTGAACCCTGTGGAGAAAAATTGATCTGAAAATAACAAAACATGAAATGAGTGCAATACTGTAAAGAAAACTCATGCATGTGTCTTGCACTCTTGAAGAATGTATCTTTCAACATGTGAAATGCTTCACATTTGTAACAGTAAAATTATTGAGATATTGAATGAACAAAAAAATATGTATTAGATGGTTGCCATTTCTTAAACACAGACAAAATGTATGGAGTCCCAGAACATTAAACAGCAAATGTAAAGTGCATTTCTATAAGTGTAATGTAAAAAAACGAATAGGTGAAACAATATTTTACATCAATGAATCAACCAGACATTCTGAAAAATAAATGATTATATCACCCAATGCATTTATGAATATCGAAGTGCCCTGAAACCAGAAGTTAACATTTTTTTAAAGTTAACTGTTAACAAGCACTTGTTAACATACTTATATTTATTTGGTATAGACTTTTCAATTCTTATTGGCATGAAAAATATGTACAGGTAGGGGAAAAAAAAAGCGGACCTACTAAAATATCTAAGTTGCCGATATGAGCCACTGCGCATGCCTAGAACCCGCTAGGCAAGCGCAGTGGCTCTTATCGGCAACTTAAATATTTTAGTAGGTCCCCTTTTTTCTCCCCTACCTGTACACAAGGGCTTTATAATCAGACATGGGCGTTGGCATGGGGGGCAGATGCCCCCCTCTGGAATGCTTTATGACCTCAATTTTTTGGTAAACCTTTTCTTCGTTTTTGTCAACCTGCAGTTGTTGCAGGGAGAATGCATATTTTATACTGAGTTTAGCAAGTATACGGTAGAATTATAACTGCATCATTGTATTTAAAATAATTAACTTTCACCAAGGCTGTTGCTCAGGAGAACATAATCTGTTAATTTAAAAACTTTGCAGCCTCGTCAAATTTAACTGGTGTTCAAAAGTAGGGATCAGGAAACTTTCACCAAGGCTGTTGCTCAGAAGAACATAATCTGTTAATATAAAAACTTTGCAGCCTCGTCAAATTTAGCTGGAGTTCAAAAGTAGGGATTGGGAAACTATGTGTATGGTATATTAATGTATTTAATTATTTGAAATCGATTTTCAATTCATAATAATAAAACACTAATACCTGCCTCATAAGATAACACTTGAATTTGGATTAACCTCATTGAGAATTTAATTCACAATGCTGGTACAGTCATTTAATTTACTGTCGTAATATGACTTGTGTTTTATAATACGCATGCATGAGCAATTGAACTGATTGCGATTTTAAGCTATCTTAATTAATTGAGCTAATGGTGGTTACTAAAAATTATGGTATTTATGTTACCACATGTTTGTTTGTTGCTGACTACAGATCCGTCAGCCTGGGTTAGATCCCTGGTACCTCCTCGGATTTTTCTGAAGTAAGGAGGTCTGGAACAGGGTGCACTCAGCCTCATGATTAAATTGAGGAGCTACTTGATAGAGAAGTCGCGGCTCCAGTCATGGAAACCACCATTAATGGCCATGGGTGTCGCCATGCTGATCACATGCCCCCAATCCTGCCATCTGCCTATGGTAGATGATAGTAGTGGACAGGTGGTGGGCCTAGTCCTTTCAGGGATGTAGCACCACAGAGTTTAATTTAATATGTTTGTTTGCAGTTGCAAATGAGAAGTGATGACAGCCTAGTATATGAGAATATTATAGGAGAAAAATTCCTCCTATAATATTCTCATGTAGTGTCCAACAGAGACAATAATCTGTGGCTCATGAATGCTTATATATCAGCCTAGTATATGGTTAGTTAGAGTGCAATTTGGAACTCTCAGTGATTACATATTTATTAAAGAATAAGTGACTGAAGGGTTAAGACGTACACAGTGTAAAAATAGCAAAGAAAGGGTTGACTTTGAAAAATAAATACAACACACTAGTTTGTCCTATTAAACATGTTCATGGCTAGTAAGCCTGAGAGAAAGTGTTGAAGCCTGGCCATAGTCCTTAAAACGCATGTTAAATTAATTTATAAAATATATCAGTGATACGTTATTTATTATTTTAGAATATTCTATTTTTATGGTGATTCAACGATTTTTTTAAACATCTCTAAACTATTCTATATGACTGTTCATTGTTTAAAAAGAGAGTGGCTTAATACAAACTGCTCTGGGCAGCAGAATAGGCCTACTTAAATATGGCCATGCATTCAACACCCATATTTTTCTCTCTAAGTTTAATAGGCTTTCATTCCATAATTTCTGCAATTATAATTCTGAATTTCAAATTGAAAAATTTGCAACTTTCATCTTGTGTTTAGGCCTATATATTTGAACTTTTAAAATGAATGACTAAGCCATGGATATATATATATATATTTATTTATTTATTTATTTATTTACTAGTGTAGTTAAGACCTTAAGGCCTTCTCTTTCACTAACCACTAACTAACTCTCTACCAACAATCCTTCAAAGACCTTTGAAAATGATATGAATGGCATGTCAACTTGAAGGAATTTTGCCTAAATCATGTCATCCTCATTTCAGTTCAAATACCTTTGATTCCTTAAATGTAAAGGAAAATTTTAAACATAAATTTACCAGTAATACAGAGACATTATTTTGTGATGTGCTGCTGGAGCATCTTTACCGGCCGACGACTTGCTTCCAGGCCGCCGGACCATGGGTTCTCGGCACATCACAAAAATAATCTCTCTGTAGCCTACTTTAATTTTCAACTCTGACAGATTAAGCTTTTTGTTTGATAAAACACTATTAGCTGTATTGGTACAGTTTCACTTTGCAATGACATCTTCTGGTTTAAAGAGCACAACGAAGTGACAACACTTGTACTATCTGAGTATAAGATTAATTAATTAAAATGCATTCCTCTTACCTTCTTTTGAGGATACAGAATGTTTGTCCTTAGGCTGGTATTTTTCAGTCCATTCTGCAAAAAAAAAATAGTAGAACACATTAAGTTTCACCAGTATTATTACATGCAATTGTTACAAAGTTTGAAAGTTTTAGCAACAGATTATCATCAACAATAGGCCTTCTACATGGGTACATGCTTCACTAAAAGCACACAAAAGCAAATCAACATGCAAGCTCTTACCTGAAGTTTAGCAAATCAATTTCACTTTCAGGTGTAGGCTAGGCCTACTATTTAGCTAAGAACCGATACCATGCTAACTTATCTACTTTAATATAACAAATGTCAATATTGTTGTAGCTGGGGAGATGAGACAAAAATCATGGCTTGAGGATGTGCCATAGCAATGAGTTTGTGGAGTGGTGGGGGGCCAGTCTGCCACATGTTATCCTACTGAGAGGTTAGGGCAATTCATACCGTTCCAAAAACATTGTTCACATTGTTATTATAGTATTGTGTTTTGTTATGGAGTGTGCATGCAATAACAGGGGAAAAGTAATAAGAAATAAGAGTGGGCAGATCATATTATATGTTCATGACTTCATGAAACATGATGGCATTGAAGAATTGTAGCTATCTTATTTGTGGTGAGTAACCGTTTATGTTTTTGTTTTGCTGTGTACAGGTGGGAAGCCAGTCTTGACTTACTCCTTTGACCCTGCAGTTTTGCCAAGCCCATGATTCATGTCTTACCTCATCAGTTATACTAAGTGGTTTTTATTTTCAGCAGTGATGAATCTATAAGTGCATCTCTAAATCATGATTTATATACAGATTCTAGACAAAGAGAAGTAAAATAAAATATGCATTACAACTGGAAGCATTTCTGCAGTAGAATAACATTAAAATATTTCATGTGTATTAATTAAAATGTGAATATGTTCTCTTTTCTAGTATATATATATAAAAAACCATAAAGACAAAACCTACCTAGGAATTTCTTTCTTTCTTTCATTAAAATTCCTTCTAATCTACATTTTGCAAATCATAGCCTACTTATTATTCACATGACTTTCTTAAGGTCTCTCAAGCAAGCAATGAGGTAAATTGTTTTCAAGTATTGCAGTTTAATCTCCCCTACACCACAACCAAATATCTTCATATGAACTGTAAAGCAGAGACTAAAATATCTCTCAATTTCCAGCACCACCACCATGATTAGTAGATTTTCATCATTCCAAGTATGTTTAGAATTCATTCACTGTTCCAAAATCCATCACCGAAGTCAAAATATATCGGTAATCATATCCTTTATAACCAGTACCACCACCATTATTAGTACCAGTGCGTTATTTATCATAACGATAGCGTTCTCCAAATTCTATCAACTGTTTCATGTTTCATCCATCACCAAACTAAAACATTTTCATACCTTTATTTTGCAGAGCATCATCATAATTTGGCAGTGACAGACTTCTCTTCACAGCAAGAAGTCTTGTCTCTTGTGACTTTCTTTGTCTTGATGTCCCTGGAAACTTAAGAAGTTGAATATCTGTGTGTTCTATTAAATGCTCAAAAATTCCTATCTTTTCATTTAGTGACTGACTTCTCTGTACTGACATTTCGGTTTCCCTCATTGACAGAGGTAACATCCAACAAGGAATTACCACAGACGTTGAAGAGATGCGACTGGGTAGTGTAGGATTTAAGCTTTCCTTCTTGACTTCCACACAGCTCTTAAAATCTGTTTCATTTGAAAATGTCCTGAAGGCTGGTAAGTTCTGAACAGGAGATGGGTCCAAACATCGAGGACTTATGCTACGGTCTTTCAAAAAATCAAAGCGGACAATTGGTTTGAAGTTAATGTCTTTTACTTTGTTGGCTTCTTTCATCAACTGAGATGAAGTGGTATCTGCATTTTCCACGTTTGCAGATAAAGAAGAACATTCAGATTTTAACGATGAATTACCTGTATGTTTTAATGTAATTACATTATCTTTAAAAGACTTCAGCATTGTCCAATGTATGTCAGTTTTGACAGAGAGACTTTCAAATTGAGAAATGAGCTTAGAGACACTTCCAGATCTCCCTCTTGATGGTAAGGGTATGAAGTGACAATCTTGCTTAGAAGCCAATATTCTAGTATCGAGGAGAATATTTCCAGACCAAGCGCGTGTTTTAACTTGTGGAGGTGACCTCTTATTTGTACTAATCTGTTTTTTATGCACTTCAGAAGACAATAATTGAAAAACTCCATTTGCAAGTTCTAATATGGCTGGATTGTTGATGTAAAACATAGACCATGATTGGCTAAATAATTTTAAATTTGTAACATTTATGAGAGTCTCATAACCTAAGGGTGTTCGAGAAACAGAAATTCCGACCATTTTTTCTGGGTGACATCTAGCAGCTATGTTTACTAGGCCTTTTGCAAAGACCTGGCAGTTGTCTACATGATTGCAGGCTACAGGGGAACTAGCAGTTGGTTCTGTACCAAGTTTGCAAACTGATTTATCTGGGATTGCTACTTGCATAGGAGGCACATCTGCTCTAATGCAACTGGGAGGAAGACAAGTAGTAGTAGAAGACAACTCTAGTTTGCAGCTCGTACCTTGAGTTGCATTCCAGCTTCTGGTGTGGGGTCGTCTTGGCTCAGCTGTTGGCTTCCACTCCATTGACAGCTCTCCATGTTGTTTCCCTACACAGATGCACATTGCATCTTTCGTTGCATTCTCTGCAGCCATGCAAACACAAACTTGGTCTTCAGCATCCAGAACACACAAGTTATCCACAGGTTGATGTTTTGATGTTTCTTCTTCAGACAGACCTAGTTCTTCAACATCAGTAAGAATCTCATGGATTTCACCACCACCCTTTACATGAATTGCTTCTTCTGGGGTATCAATATCAAATTTCCTTGTATGTTTAACAAGTACAGTTGACATTGAATGCTCCTGCATATCTAAACCAATTTCCATTGGTGTTGCAGTTTCAGCACGAGAATAGCTCACAAATGCTTCATCAGCTGAGCCAACATCATCTGTATCAGTTGTAACTACTTGATATATATCAGGACTCGGTGATGTCATCTTTATACTTGGTGCACCAAATGACATCATTGAAGAAATCTGTTTTCGAGTTTCAGATGAAAAGGGTCCTTCGCCTTCCTTCATTGCCACTACATTGTAATCCATTTGTTTCATAAAATCTGGAGTGACAGATGAATATTGGACATAGTTTTCGTTTTCTTCTCCCTCCTCATCCTCAAAATCTTCTACATCTGTCTTCACATCAAAACCATGACTTTCAGGGATATTGAGGGATACTGGCATTTGTTTGGATGAAAATTCTGCTTCACTTAATTCCAAATCTTCAGTATCAGTTGTTGATGATATAAGAGGCTGTATTGGAACAAGTTTTGTTTTTGCCTTATACTTTTTACGTCTACTACTTTGTGGTACATCAAGATACAGATCCTCTGTATCAGTGGTGGGTTCTTTAATTTCATCAACATGAAGATGTGACCTAAGCTTCTTCTCTATGTACAAGGCTTTATTTGTTTTTATTTTCTTATCAGTATCACTTAAAAGATAAGGAGATTTACCTGTGACTTGATTTTCTTCTCCAGAGTCTCCAGAGACATATTCTATATCAGTTGTGCCCATATCTGTAGGCATGTCAAAATTGTTTGCAGCATGAAGTGTGGAATGTTTAGAGAACATTTTTGTCTGCTGATGATTGTTAAAAGCCTCTTGACTTTTGGAATCATAAATGTCAGCTGTATGTAAGATATGTTTCATTCCAGTTTCATCTGTGGCAGTAATAATGGATTCCAAATTAGAATAAGAAGCATCATCAGATGGTATAACCACATTTCCAGAAGATAATGGCATTGCCACAGGCCTTGCTTCACCTTCAATCTCTATAAAATTTACTTCTAATAATTCTCCATCCCTAGTGTTTTCTCCTATATCTAAATCTGTATCATGATCACTTACATCAACATTATCCTCATCAGTAAGTGTGGAGTCTGCATGGAAATTTGTTTCTTTTAGACCTGAACTCCTCTGAATATTTATAAAATCACTGTTTTCTGTATCAAGAACTTCCAATTCTGAATAAACTGAAGATTTCATGTTCATTCCTCCAGGCACATAGTTCTTAGTTTTATGTTGCACAGATACTGAACCATAGTATGTTTCCAATTCCTTTAAAGGAAAAGCCACTACTGACTCTGTACCATCTGAATCTTGTTTTTCATCATCTGTTACTTCATCATCTGTATCTAAATCTTCAACATCTGTGTGGATATCTAAATTTGAATTAAGAACAGTAAGTTTATTGGTAGCTTCGCTCTGAACAGGAGTCCTACCTGACACTTCCGAGACTGTTTGCTTAAGAATCCTTTTGTCTCTTTGGAGCACTGAATTTGATTTATGTGATGCTCGCTCAAACTTAATTCTAGAAGGTTGAAATAAATTTGACATTTCTTGGGTGCTGGAAGAAGGGTTCCAATTGTCTTCGTCTCCAGATATTACAAGATCTTCTACATCAGTAACAGCTCCAAAATCTCGGTATTTATTTCCTGGAGACCTGTTGCGATGTCGCCTAGGAATGTGCACTATGTCATGTTCTTGTTCATCCGAATCTGAAGGATTTCCATCATCACTAAGAGGAGCAGAAGCAGGTCTAGGAGGCAATGAATGTTTTGACTTCTTCCTGACTGCTGGTGGTCGTGCTAATAAACCTTGCTTCTTGTTAATAATATCATCATCTGATGGTTCAGGTGTTACAGCTGAGGATGCTGAAGGGTATGTTTTGAATACAGTATCCTTTATATCAACCACTCCATTTCCAAGATTCATATCTTCAAAAACATTAACAATCACGTCATCTGAGTGAATATCAAACACTTCTTCTTCATCAGCTGAAATATCTAGATCTTCTATGTCTGTAAACTTATCCTGTTCAGTCATTTTTACTTTTAATAATTCATTGCTAGACTTTATAGCTACTTGACTCACTACTGCGTTAGATTGCCCATTGCTTTTAAAAAGAGATTGTTCCTCAATAGCATTAGGAAAATCTAATATGTTTTCAAGGGGAGTTGGAGTTTTTGGTCTTACTGAAGGTTCATCATATTCCTCATCATCTGAGGTTTCCAGATATTCCAGATCTGTAAGCTCATCACCAACTGACGTGGTGAGTTGTATGCTATGTTTAGATTCTCCTGTATCACTATCAAGTTCCTCAACATCTGTGAGAGCTTCTGGTCCAACTCCTGACAAGGATTTTGTCATGATAACATCACTGTCACTACAGTCATCTGGTGTAATTGCTATAACAGGAACATTGCCATGTTTAAATGCCATGCTGGCAGCTAAAGAGTCTGAATGTAGAACAGGCTGTTCACTTAATGAATCACTTTCTGTTGTTAAAACTGAAGCAAGAGAACAGCGTCTGCTTAGTTCATCAGGTTCCCAATCAATATTTTGTTTCTTTAAAGGGATATCATCAATTGGAATCAACTCTTGGTCATCATCTGTCGCTGCAGCTGCTTCCTCTTCTATTATAGCTAATGGGTTGGATGATGATTCTACTACTGCATAGTCAATTTCAGAGCCAGAAGTTGACAATGTGTGGATATCTTCTTCACCCAGTTCTAATACATCTTCATCTTCACTAAGGATATAATCTCTTGAGTCTAATGCTAAACTGAATCTTACCACACCTTGTTTAGTGTTAACCTCCCGGAAAGACAGAGGCTCTTCTAATGATGACTCCGTAGCAATTAATCTTCCTCGTGCTATCTGGGGATCAGAAGGAACAGACATAGATGTCGAAACAGTTTGAAACTCATTAACAATTGATCTTTCTGTCTGTGGGGAATACTGTGCCACTTGCAATCCATTTCTAATTACTTTTAACCCTTCAAATCTATCATACATGTCATCTGTTGACACCAACTTACCTTCAAACAGTTCATTATTTACAAATTGCTTAAGAGATCTAGTTTTAAACTGCAGATTCTCTACCCTATGTCTTACAGATTCTGAATCCCAGTTGCCATCTGACCTCATATTCATCTGAACCTCTTGCAATAATTGTTCTAATTCTGAAGCCATGCTCTTAACAGATGCAGCAGCAGCCAAACTTTGTTGGAATGCAGGTGCCGGTGCATCATCTGCTTTACCTGACGAGGACAGGAATGCAGCAACTGCTTCCTCTTCTACATCCTCATCTATGTCGTCTTCATCTTCGTATTGGAATTTATGTTTCACTCTAGGAGGAGTTACAGCACGGACATCTAAAATCGGGGAAAGGCGTTCCTCGGAGATTTGGGTTGAGGTGCGCATCTGAGTTTTGTCAGCATGTTGCTTTGGGACGGCATCCAGCGGGACTGCTGCCGAAGAACTAACAAGCACTGGGACGGATGTTGATGATACTTGGATTTCAGACTCGGCGACAGCAACACTTAAACTGGGGACGGCTGAGTAGTCTATAAGAACATCTGTAGTTCTCACTTTTGAACCAGAACTGTCAGTTATAAGATCCAATGACCGTTTTGTAGGTTTAGGAGAGGCTGGTGACCCAACAGTTCGAAGACGTGTATCAACACTCAAGTCATGGTCGGAAGAAGAGGACGGGAGAGCGACAGAATCTGAGAGAGAAGAATCAGTGGTGTCTATGAGAGAAATTTCTCCTTCTGCTCCGGCAGTTACACCACCAGTTGTAGACTCATGAAGAGAAGATCTAGTACCAGACGCGACCGCGACGCGACGTAAAGCTTCGGAAGAAGTAGGTTGCCGATAAATCACTTCGATTGAACCAGACGCGTCAACAGTTCGAGTGAATACTTCCGACGTAAGAAGTTGAGTGACTCCAACTTGGGATGTACTCGAGCGAACCATACGACTTGGACTGGACGGTAAGGACGGTGGTGTGTGACTGCTATAGTCATAACGATCTGTTGCTCGAGATGCCGATGTCGCGGCACGAACCGGAGACGCGGAAGGCGTTGGGCTCGGAGCACGGCTATGTCTTCTCTCTGAAGCTATAGCTGGTGATTTATCAAGAACACTCTTTATGGAAGGGGATGATTCAGGACTTGGAGCAGCAGAAGGTGGTGATATCGTATGGGAACTAGGAACAATAACTGAAGTTGCTCCATCAGGATGCTTACTTGTGGAAGAAATGCTTGGGGATATTTCAGTTAGGGAATTTGGGATATTAGGGAGGGCATTTGCTTCTGTTGTTGGTGATAACTGGTAAGATAATTCTGATGCTACTTCTGTTTCTTCAAGGGGTCTAGTTTTAGAAATTGCCACTTCAGGTGTAGTTTTTATTAAAAGTTTAGGAGCTGAAATACATTCATCACGACTTACATCAGTGGGAGATGCTTTCTTACTCTCCATTATGCCTATTCTCTTTGTTTCAATTGATTTAGGTTGATCATCTCTCTTTCTTCTTCTTCCTCTTTCCTGAGGAATCTCTGTGTCTGTACTTGGCTTTTTAGTTGATGTATAAAGGCGTGATTGTCTTATATTGGATGACGAATCTTTCCCAGAAAATGTTTTCTGTTGGACGGTGGATTCATGAGTTGTTTTGGAAACTGATTTAATATTTGAAATTATAGAACGAGAGGACATGGTGGATGTGGTGGTCTTGGACCGTTTAGTAGTACTTATATTACTCTGTTTCGTAATACTTGTATCATCGAGTTCTTTGTTTGCTGATTTACTGACATCATCGTGTTTTGTAAGAACTGCCCTTTTAGGTGACTTTGGTATAGCACCAGTAGATGCCTGTTTCTGTATAGGGGTTTTGGATGGTGATACAGAACTGTCTTCTCTATCCATACTGATTTTTCTTTTGGTTGTAGATTCTCTGCTGAAGTAACTACTTCGCTCTGCAACCGAGCGGTCTACTTTCAAATCTCTTGAAAGTGTAGAGGCCATATATCCCTTATATCTAGATAGTGTCCCTGTAGATGATATATCTGGTACATCTGATGACTTCTCAGGCTCTTTCGTTTTGTGTGCTGTTGTCATATGGTCATCCACTTTCTTTGTTGCAGGAGTAGTAATAGTTTCCTTTGAAGTTCTCTTTACTGTTACATCTCTTTGAACTTGTCTTTCAGAACGTTTTTTCTTTACTTTAGTTTTAACTGTTTCTTTTCGAACTGTTCCATGTGTTGCATCCTCAGAAACCTTCTCAGTATTATCACTGATTGAAGGTTTGGGAGCATCAAAACTTATAGGTTCACTTGAAACTACATATTCACACATACACACCGACTGTTTGCCATTTCTTTCATAGTGAACATATGTAGCACCAGATTCCGTTGTAACAATCTTTCCTTCAGTACCTACACCTTTGCATTCACCGGACGTAACAGTGACTTCTAACAAATCATCTTTCATAACTATATCTTCTGCAGACACACCATACCTCGATTCTGATTCCATCTGCCAAATAGAAGAATCATCACCACCTTCTGAAACCTTTCCTACAATAGTGTCCCATGACTGTTCTTTTTGAGATGGGAGGTCAGAATCTGTTTGAAGCAAAATTTGTGATTTACTTACAAGATCTGGAGACAACACATCTAGAGATGAATCACTCTTTTCTACTATAGATGCAGCTTCTTCTAGAATTTCTTCTCCTACAACTGAAATTAAATCCTCAGCTGCTGAAGATGGTTCAGTCTCTTCAGGTTTGAGACGTTCCTCTAATAATGTTTCAATAAAATCTTCCTTCTCAAGTGTAACAGAAGTTTCAGTATCAGTCGGTAATGAAGGTTCTGTTGTTTCCTGTAGTTCCTTATCTACTGACAGTTCTACATCAGTTGACTCAGCTTCTGCAACAGCAGAAGAGTCAGTCTCATCTGTTGCTAATCTGTTTTCATCTACAAAAGACACTTCAATGTCAGGTGACTGTGCTTCTTGAGGTAAATGTTTTTCATCATCATGCATATCAATAGCAGTAGGAACGTCTTTAGGCTTAAAGGATTTAGTTGTTTCATGATCGTATGTTTTATTTTCTGTATGAAGAATTGACTCTTCTACACTACCAATGAGGTGTTCCCTCGACCCATCATCTATTTCCTCAGACACAGCACATGAAGAATCACTCACTGATTCTGAACATGTATAGAATTCAACCTTTAATTTTCTATCAATGGTGTCATGCACGCTCAATATCTTATCAGTTGTAGAGTCCTTAGAGTCTTGTATATAGCCTGTAAAGGAAGAGGAGTGAAGACCCATTGAATTCAAATGTGATTCTGGTTTGTCTTGTTTGATAGAAGTAATTTCACATGCTTCACCCCATGAGGTTCTAGAGGAAGCCTCAAATTCTTTCTCAGACTGAAGTTCACCATTGTCATCATATACAATTTTAGCTTCCACATCTTTTTCCAAATTCAGAAGTTCAGGGGGGATATGACCAAGCTCGGTATAACTAGTGATTTCCCGTCGTCTTCTGCTATGAGAGGGTATTATAACGCGTTCATGAGAGGAATCCATATCTATTACCATCTGCTTCTTGTACAAAGCAAAATCTTCCTTTCTCTGATCTATAGTATCATCAATTAGTGAATCTCTTACAGATAGAATAGTAGCTTGAGAATCATGATGAAAGGTTTCAAGTGTGTCTTCTGTTAATGGTAAATATTCTCCATCATGAAACTTTGGAATTGAGGAAATACTGGGAATGTCATTATCTAACAATGGAGGGCACAAATCTTCATCCATCACCTTTTCTGAAGACAACACACTATAATCACTTTCTTCTTTAGCATCAAAAGATGAACGCTCCTCAATTATGGCTCCTAAATCTGTTATCTCTATCAGTTCACGGGATTCTGAGAGGGATAGAATAGAAGAATCTCTGCCTTCAGGAGTTGGTGTTAAATCAGGTTTCATCTCACGAACTTCTTCCTTTATTTGGCGTGTGAATTCCTTAACTTCACTCATCAACTCTTTTACCTCTGACTCTGTAACATGTGTCTCAATCATAAGACTTTGTTTCCTAGATATAAGACATGCTTCCTTTTTAGAACTACCTTGCGCATTTGGTTCCATATCGAATGACCTAACTACAGACAGACTTCCAGATTCTCCAATAGCAGGTAAAATATTATCAGCAGTATCATCAGATATCCAAGTTAAAGACTTCTCAAACGGCTTTTCCTCATTTACACATGTAATATCAATGTCCAGTCCACCTGAATCATCATCTGGACTCTCACTCATAAACTGTGACTCGAGATTGGAAATCATTTGCTCCACATTTGGTGTTTTGTCTACCATAAAAGAGGTGGATACAACGTGATCTGACACACCAGAGAAGATAGATGCCCTTCTCTCTTTAGCAGCTTCATCAACATCTACGTCTTTCTCTCTAAAAGAAGTTTCTGTTTGTCCATGTGATGGTACACCCCCTTCAACTGTTACATCTTTAGCATCAATCTCTTCTTTAGGCAATATTACTGAAATAATTTCACCATCCACGTCTTTCTTAAATTCCTCAACTTGTTCTGAAATATCTGCAATGGAAGTTGGTGGCACATCCTTTACAGCACCTTCCTCCTGCACTTTATCAACATATTCTATATCTTCTTCATCCAAACTCTTAGTTTCTTCCACCACTATGACATCTCCACTAATCGTCAATTTTAATTTTTCTAATCTTTCAGTTGTAATAGTTTCCAATAAAGTCACATCTTTCTCAACAATATCCACATCCATTACCTCAATACTCTCTATCTCATCTACTGATTCCTTCTTCGTTGTTAGAACTACAATATCCTCTGGCACAATTTGATGAGATATTTCTTCAAAAATTACACCCATTTCCATCATCGTAGCTGATGCCACCATATCCGATTGGCCACTTTCTAAAGACAAGGAACTCCTTTCTACTTTAGTCTCCTCCTTACTTAAACCTGACAAATCTTTATGTCTCACTGTTTCACCATCTACACCTTTAGCGACTTCCTCAACTGGTTCTGCAAATTCTGTAACGAATGTTGGTGAAGATTCCTTTGCAACTGGTTCTTCCTCTCTCTCAGTTATGTGTTCATCTGCAGCACTATCTCTTACTATATCCTCTTCTTTCGTTAACTCTCTTTCACTTAATATAGGAGAAGGCTCTTTTTCACCTTTTTCCACAGACACTTCCTTACTTTCTACTTTAATCTCTAACTGGCTTACAGATGCCTCCTCTTCACGTTCCTCGGCTGTCTCTTTTAATTTCTCGAGTTCTTCAATAGGTGATTTTATTTCTTCAGCAGGGGGTAATTTTGTTTCAACTTGTATTTCTGTGACAACGGTTTCAACTTTAGGCACAATTTCTACTACATATTCCTTTTCTACATCTACTTCGCTTTCCTCAACTTTTTCCTGTTCCACTGTCTTATATTTATCTAATGTAACATCAACAGAAGGCTTTTCTTCTGTTGATGTGACAATATCTATTTTCTTATCCTCGACAACGATCGAGTCAACAGTTAATTCCTCTTCCTTGCCCTCTTTAATTTCCACCTCCTCTTCCAACTCTTTTGTTATTGTTTTGACAATAGTTACATCACCTTCTGTAACTACATCATCTGCCTTTACGTCAGCAGCTTCAACTGTAATTGCTTCTTTGACATCTTCTTCTTTTGGCTTTTCTCCATCTTCGGGTATTTCTTCTTTCATTCCCTTCTCCACTGCTTTGATGTCTGCTGCACTGAAGTCAATAATACCTTTCTCGGTCGGTTCCTTCTCACTTTCATCCACCGTTGGAGATGGTTCCTTCTCCAATTCACTTGGTTCCATATCAGGTACGGTTTTAATTTCAAGCTTAATATCTAATTTGCTTTCAGTTTCCTCCTCCTTGCCTTCAATAGTAGCTAAATCAGTGTCTTCTTCCAAAGGAACCTTGTCTTTAACAGGTGACTTATTTGTTACAGGTGTGGGTACTTCTTCACCAGTAAAATCTTTAGGCTCAGTTTCTACTTTAGTCAATGTTACAGCAAAAATTTCACCTTCTACACCTTTAGCGACTTCTTCGACGGGTTCTGAAATGTCGGTAACGAATGTTGGTGGAGTTTCCTTTGCAACGGATTCTTCCTCTCTATCAGTTATATGTTCTTCAACCATCTCAGGTTCTGTCAACTCAATAACATGTTCGGTTGGCTTTATTTCTGCCTCCTCTATTCCCTCTTGCAAGATTTCTTCCGCAATATCTTTTTCTTCAACATCCACATCCTTTACATCATCTTCCTCTTCTGTTACTTTCTCTGTTGTCAGCACATCGGTATCCTCAGGCTCAATTTTAGGAACATCTTCTATCAAATCCTCGGCTGATTCTATTACGTCTGCCGCACTATGTTTTACTATATCCTCTTCTTTCGTTACCTCTTTTTCACTTAATGTAGGAGATGGCTCTTTTTCACCTTTTTCTACAGACACTTCCTTACTTTCTACTTTAATCTCTAACTGGCTTACAGATGCCTCCTCTTTACGTTCCTCGGCTGTCTCTTTTACTTTCTCAAGTTCTTCAACAGGTGATTTTATTTCTTCAGAAGGGGGTAATTTTGTTTCAACTTGTATTTCTGTGACAACTGTTTCAAGTTTAAGCACAATATCTCCTACATATTCCTTTTCTACATCTTCTCCGCCTTCCTCAACTTTATCCTGTTCTACTGTCTCATATTTATCTAATGTAACATCACCAGAAGGCTTTTCTTCTGTTTCTGTGACAACATCTATTTTCTTATCCTCGACAACGATCGAGTAAACAGTTAATTCCTCTTCCTTGCCCTCTTTAATTTCCACCTCCTCTTCCAACTCTTTTGTTATTGATTTGACAATAGTTACATCGCCTTCTGTAACTACATCCTCTAACTGTACTTCAGTAGCCTCAATTGTAATTGCTTCTTCGATATCTTCTTCTAGTGGCTTTTCTGCATCTTCGGGTACTTCTTCCTTCATTCCCTTCTCCAGTGCTCTGATGTCTGCTGCACTGACGTCTATAATCTCTTTCTCGGTTGGTTCCTTCTCAGTTTCATCCACCGTTGGAGATGATTCCTTCTCCAATTCACTTGGTTCCATAGCAGGTACGGTTTTAATTTCCAGCTTAATATCTAATTTGCTTTCAGTTTCCTCCTCCTTGCCTTCAATAGTAGCTACATCAGTGTCTTCTTCCAAAGGCACCTTGTCTTTAACAGGTGACTCCTTTGTTACAGGTGTGGGTACTTCTTCACCAGTAATATCTTTAGGTTCAGTATCTACTTTAGTCAATGTTACAGAAACAATTTCACCTTCTACACCTTTAGCGACTTCCTTGACTGGTTCTGAAATTTTTGTAACGAATGTTGGTGGAGTTTCCTTGGCAGCGGGTTCTTCCACTCTCTCAGTTATGTGTTCTTCAACCATCTCAGGTTCTGTCACCAGAAAAACATCTTCTGTTGGCTTTATTTCTGCCTCCTCTATTCCCTCTTGCAAGCTTTCTTCCGCAATATCTTTTTCTTCAACATCCACACCCTTTACACCTTCTTTCTCTTCTGTTTCCTTCTCTGTTGTCAGCACATCCGTATCCTCAGGCTCAATTTTAGGAACATCATCTATCAAATCGTCGGCTGATTCTATTACGTCTGCAGCACTATCTTTTACTATATACTCTTCTTTCGTTACCTCTTTTTCACTTAATGTAGGAGATAGCAATTTTTCACCTTTTTCTACAGACACATCTTTACTTTCTACTTTAATCTCTAATTGTCTTACACATGCCTCCTCTTCACGTTCCTCGGCTGTCTCTTTTACTTTCTTGAGTTCTTCAACAGGTGATTTCATTTCTTCAGCAGTGGGTAATTTGGTTTCAACTTGAATTTCTGTGACAACAGTTTCAACCTTAGGCACAATTTCTGCTACATATTCCTTTTCTACATCTTCTCCGCCTTCCTCAACCTTTTCCTGTTCCACTGTCTCATATTTATCTAATGTAACATCAGCAGAAGGCTTTTCTTCTTCTGTTTCTGTGACAATATCTATTTTCTTATCCTCGACAACGATCGAGTGAACAGTTAATTCCTCTTCCTTGCCCTCTTTAATTTCCACCTCCTCTTCCAACTCTTTTGTTATTGTTTTGACAATAGTTACATCGCCTTCTGTAACTACATCCTCTGCCTTTACTTCAGTAGCCTCAACTGTAATTGCTTCTTTGATATCTTCTTCTTTTGACTTTTCTGCATCTTCGGGTACTTCTTCTTTCATTCCCTTCTCCAGTGCTTTGATGTCTGCTGCACTGACGTCAATAATCTCTTTCTCGGTTGGTTCCTTCTCACTTTCATCCACCGTTGGAGATGGTTCCTTCTCCAATTCACTTGGTTCCATAGCAGGTACGGTTTTAATTTCCAGCATAATATCTAATTTGCTTTCAGTTTCCTCCTCCTTGCCTTCAATAGTAGCTACATCAGTGTCTTCTTCCAAAGGGACCTTGTCTTTAACAGGTGACTCCTTTGTTACAGGTGTGGGGACTTCTTCACCAGTAATATATTTAGGCTCAGATTCTACTTTAGTCAATGTTACAGCAACAATTTCACCTTCTACACCTTTAGCGACTTCCTCGACTGGTACTGCAATTTCTGCTACGAATGTTGGTGGAGTTTCCTTTGCAACGGGTTCTTCCTCTCTCTCAGTTATATGTTCTTCAAACACCTCCGGTTCTGTCACCACAATGACATCTTCTGCCTCCTCTATTCCCTCTTGCAAGATTTCTTCCGCAATATCTTTTTCTTCAACATCCACATCCTTTACACCAAATAACTCTTCTCTTTCTTCCTCTGTTGTCAGCACATCGGTATCCTCAGACTCAATATTAGGAACATCTTCTATCAAATCTTCGGCAGATTCTATTACGTCTGCAGCACGATCTTTTACTATATCCTCTTCTTTCGTTACCTCTTTTTCACTTAATGTAGGAGATGGCTCTTTTTCACCTATTTCTACAGACACTTCTTTACTTTCTACTTTAATCTCTAACTGTCTTACAGATGCCTCCTCCTCACGTTCCTCGGCTGTCTCTTTTACTTTCTCGATTTCTTCAACAGGTGATTTTATTTCTTCAGCAGTGGGTAATTTTGTTTCAACTTGAATTTCTGTGACAACAGTTTCAACCTTAGGCACAATTTCTGCTACATATTCCTTTTCTACATCTTCTCCACCTTCCTCAACTTTTTCCTGTTCCACTGTTTCATATTTATCTAATGTAACATCAGGAGAAGGCTTTTCTTCTGTTTCTGTGACAATATCTATTTTCTTATCCTCGACAACGAACGAGTCAACAGTTAATTCCCCTTCCTTGCCCTCTTTAATTTCCACCTCCTCTTCCAACTCTTTTGTTATTGTTTTGACAATAGTTACATCGCCTTCTGTAACTACATCCTCTGCCTTTACTTCAGTAGCCTCAACTGTAATTGCTTCTTTGATATCTTCTTCTTTTGGCCTTTCTGCATCTTCGGGGAGTTCTTCTTTCATTCCCTTCTCCAGTGCTTTGATGTCTGCTGCACTGACGTCAATAATCTCTTTCTCGGTTGGTTCCGTCTCACATTCATCCACCGTTGGATATGGTTCCTTCTCCAATTCACTTGGTTCCATACAAGGTATGGTTTTAATTTCCAGCTTAATATCTAATTTGCTTTCAGTTTCCTCCTCCTTGCCTTCAATAGTAGCTACATCAGTGTCTTCTTCCAAAGGCACCTTGTCTTTAACAGGTGACTCCTTTGTTACAGGTATGTGTACTTCTTCACCAGTAATATCTTTGGGCTCAGTTTCTACTTTAGTCAATGTTACAGCAACAATTTCACCTTCTACACCTTTAGCGACTACCTCGACTGGTTCTGCAATTTCCGTAACGATTGTTGGTGGAGTTTCCTTTTCAACAGGTTCTTCCTCTCTCTCAGTTATGTGTACTTCAACCATCTCAGGTTCTGTCACCACAATAACATCTTTGGTTGGCTTTATTTCTGCCTCCTTTATTCCCTCTTGCAAGATTTCTTCCCCAATATCTTTTTCTTCAACATCCTCACCCTTTACACCATCTTCCTCTTCTGTTTCTTTCTCTGTTTTCAGCACATCGGTATCCTCAGGCTCAATTTTAGGAACATCTTCTATCAAATCGTCAACTGATTCTATTACGTCTGCAGCACTATCTTTTACTATATCCTCTTCTTTCGTTACCTCTTTTTCACTTAATGTAGGAGATGGCTGTTCTTCACCTTTTTCTACAGACACTTCTTTACTTTCTACTTTAAACTCTATCTGTCTTACAGATGCCTCCTCTTCACGTTCCTCGGCTGTCTCTTTTACTTTCTCGAGTTCTTCAACAGGTGATTTCATTTCTTCAGCAGTGGGTAATTTTGTTTCAACTTGAATTTCTGTGACAACAGTTTCAACCTTAGGCACAATTTCTGCTACATATTCCTTTTCTACATCTTCTCCGCCTTCCTCAACTTTTTCCTGTTCCACTGTCTCATATTTATCTAATGTAACATCAGGAGAAGGCTTTTCTTCCGTTTCTGTGACAATATCTATTTTCTTATCCTCGACAACGAACGAGTCAACAGTTAATTCCCCTTCCTTGCCCTCTTTAATTTCCACCTCCTCTTCCAACTCTTTTGTTATTGTTTTGACAATAGTTACATCGCCTTCTGTAACTACATCCTCTGCCTTTACTTCAGTAGCCTCAACTGTAATTGCTTCTTTGATATCTTCTTCTTTTGGCATTTCTGCATCTTCGGGTACTTCTTCTTTCATTCCCTTCTCCAGTGCTTTGATGTCTGCTGCACTGACGTCAATAATCTCTTTCTCGGTTGGTTCCATCTCACTTTCATCCACCGTTGGAGATGGTTCCTTCTCCAATTCACTTGGTTCCATAGCAGGCACGGTTATAATTTCCAGCTTAATATCTAATTTGCTTTCAGTTTCCTCCTCCTTGCCTTCAATAGTAGCTACATCAGTGTCTTCTTCCAAAGGCACCTTGTCTTTAACAGGTGACTCCTTTGTTACAGGTATGTGTACTTCTTCACCAGTAATATCTTTAGGCTCAGTTTCTACTTTAGTCAATGTTACAGCAACAATTTCACCTTCTACACCTTCAGCGACTTCCTCGACTGGTTTTGCAATTTCTGTAACGAATGTTGGTGGAGTTTCCTTTGCAACGGGTTCTTCCTCTCTCTCAGTTATGTGTTCTTCACCCATATCAGGTTCTGTCACCACAATAACATCTTCGGTTGGCTTTATTTCTGCCTCCTTTATTCCCTCTTGCAAGATTTCTTCCCCAATATCTTTTTCTTCAACATCCCCACCCTTTACACCATCTTCCTCTTTTCTTTCTTTCTCTGTTGTCAGTACATCGGTATCCTCAGGCTCAATTTTAGGAACATCTTCTATCAAATCGTCGGCTGATTCTATTACGTCTGCAGCACTATCTTTTACTATATCCTCTTCTTTCGTTACCTCTTTTTCACTTAATGTAGGAGATAGCAATTTTTCACCTTTTTCTACAGACACATCTTTACTTTCTACTTTAATCTCTAACTGTCTTACAGATGCCTCCTCTTCACGTTCCTCGGCTGTCTCTTTTACTTTCTCGAGTTCTTCAACAGGTGATTTCATTTCTTCAGCAGTGGGTAATTTTGTTTCAACTTGAATTTCTGTGACAACAGTTTCAACCTTAGGCACAATTTCTGCTACATATTCCTTTTCTACATCTTCTCCGCCTTCCTCAACTTTTTCCTGTTCCAGTGTCTCATATTTATGTAATGTAACATCAGGCTTTTCTTCTGTTACTGTGACAATATCTATTTTCTTATCCTCGACAACGATCGAGTCAACAGTTAATTCCTCTTCCTTGCCCTCTTTAATTTCCACCTCCTCTTCCAACTCTTTTGTTATTGTTTTGACAATAGTTACATCGCCTTCTGTAACTACATCCTCTGCCTTTACTTCAGTAGCCTCAACTGTAATTGCTTCTTTGATATCTTCTTCTTTTGGCTTTTCTGCATCTTCGGGTACTTCTTCTTTCATTCCCTTCTCCAGTGCTTTGATGTCTGCTGCACTGACGTCAATAATCTCTTTCTCGGTTGGTTCCTTCTCACTTTCATCCACCGTTGGAGATGGTTCCTTCTCCAATTCACTTGGTTCCATAGCAGGTACGGTTTTAATTTCCAGCTTAATATCTAATTTGCTTTCAGTTTCCTCCTCCTTGCCTTCAATAGTAGCTACATCAGTGTCTTCTTCCAAAGGCAACTTGTCTTTAACAGGTGACTCCTTTGTTACAGGTATGTGTACTTCTTCACCAGTAATATCTTTAGGCTCAGTTTCTACTTTAGTCAATGTTACAGCAACAATTTCACCTTCTACACCTTTAGCGACTTCCGCGACTGGTTCTGCAGTTTCTGTAATGAATGTTGGTGCAGTTTCCTTTGCAACGGGTTCTTCCTCTCTCTCAGTTATGTGTTCTTCAACCATCTCAGGTTCTGTCACCACAATAACATCTTCGGTTGGCTTTATTTCTGCCTCCTTTATTCCCTCTTGCAAGATTTCTTCCCCAATATCTTTTTCTTCAACATCCACACCCTTTACACCATCTTCCTCTTTTCTTTCTTTCTCTGTTGTCAGCACATCGGTATCCTCACGCTCAATTTTAGGAACATCTTCTATCAAATCGTCGGCTGATTCTATTACATCTGCAGCACTATCTTTTACTATATCCTCTTCTTTCGTTACCTCTTTTTCACTTAATGCAGGAGATGGCTTTTTTTCACCTTTTTCTACAGACACTTCTTTACTTTCTACTTTAACCTTTAACTGTCTTACAGATGCCTCCTCTTCACGTTCCTCGGCTGTCTCTTTTACTTTCTTGAGTTCTTCAACAGGTGATTTCATTTCTTCAGCAGTGGGTAATTTTGTTTCAACTTGAATTTCTGTGACAACAGTTTCAACCTTAGGCACAATTTCTGCTACATATTCCTTTTCTACATCTTCTCCGCCTTCCTCAACTTTTTCCTGTTCCACTGTCTCATATTTATCTAATGTAACATCAGCAGAAGGCTTTTCTTCTGTTTCTGTGACAATATCTATTTTCTTATCCTCGACAACGATCGAGTCAACAGTTAATTCCTCTTCCTTGCCCTCTTTAATTTCCACCTCCTCTTCCAACTCTTTTGTTATTGTTTTGACAATAGTTACATCGCCTTCTGTAACTACATCCTCTGCCTTTACTTCAGTAGCCTCAACTGTAATTGCTTCTTTGATATCTTCTTCTTTTGGCATTTCTGCATCTTCGGGTACTTCTTCTTTCATTCCCTTCTCCAGTGCTTTGATGTCTGCTGCACTGACGTCAATAATCTCTTTCTCGGTTGGTTCCATCTCACTTTCATCCACCGTTGGAGATGGTTCCTTCTCCAATTCACTTGGTTCCATAGCAGGTACGGTTTGAATTTCCAGCTTAATATCTAATTTACTTTCAGTTTCCTCCTCCTTGCCTTCAATAGTAGCTACATCAGTGTCTTCTTCCAAAGGCACCTTGTCTTTAACAGGTGACTCCTTTGTTACAGGTATGTGTACTTCTTCACCAGTAATATCTTTAGGCTCAGTTTCTACTTTAGTCAATGTTACAGCAACAATTTCACCTTCTACACCTTCAGCGACTTCCTCGACTGGTTTTGCAATTTCTGTAACGAATGTTGGTGGAGTTTCCTTTGCAACGGGTTCTTCCTCTCTCTCAGTTATGTGTTCTTCACCCATATCAGGTTCTGTCACCACAATAACATCTTCGGTTGGCTTTATTTCTGCCTCCTTTATTCCCTCTTGCAAGATTTCTTCCCCAATATCTTTTTCTTCAACATCCCCACCCTTTACACCATCTTCCTCTTTTCTTTCTTTCTCTGTTGTCAGTACATCGGTGTCCTCAGGCTCAATTTTAGGAACATCTTCTATCAAATCGTCGGCTGATTCTATTACGTCTGCAGCACTATCTTTTACTATATCCTCTTCTTTCGTTACCTCTTTTTCACTTAATGTAGGAGATAGCAATTTTTCACCTTTTTCTACAGACACATCTTTACTTTCTACTTTAATCTCTAACTGTCTTACACATGCCTCCTCTTCACGTTCCTCGGCTGTCTCTTTTACTTTCTTGAGTTCTTCAACAGGTGATTTCATTTCTTCAGCAGTGGGTAATTTTGTTTCAACTTGAATTTCTGTGACAACAGTTTCAACCTTAGGCACAATTTCTGCTACATATTCCTTTTCTACATCTTCTCCGCCTTCCTCAACTTTTTCCTGTTCCACTGTCTCATATTTATCTAATGTAACATCAGCAGAAGGCTTTTCTTCTGTTTCTGTGACAATATCTATTTTCTTATCCTCGACAACGATCGAGTCAACAGTTAATTCCTCTTCCTTGCCCTCTTTAATTTCCACCTCCTCTTCCAACTCTTTTGTTATTGTTTTGACAATAGTTACATCGCCTTCTGTAACTACATCCTCTGCCTTTACTTCAGTATCCTCAACTGTAATTGCTTCTTTGATATCTTCTTCTTTTGACTTTTCTGCATCTTCGGGTACTTCTTCTTTCATTCCCTTCTCCAGTGCTTTGATGTCTGCTGCACTGACGTCAATAATCTCTTTCTCGGTTGGTTCCTTCTCACTTTCATCCACCGTTGGAGATGGTTCCTTCTCCAATTCACTTGGTTCCATAGCAGGTACGGTTTTAATTTCCAGCTTAATATCTAATTTGCTTTCAGTTTCCTCCTCCTTGCCTTCAATAGTAGCTACATCAGTGTCTTCTTCCAAAGGCAACTTGTCTTTAACAGGTGACTCCTTTGTTACAGGTATGTGTACTTCTTTACCAGTAATATCTTTAGGCTCAGTTTCTACTTTAGTCAATGTTACAGCAACAATTTCACCATCTACACCTTTAGCGACTTCCGCGACTGGTTCTGCAATTTCTGTAATGAATGTTGGTGCAGTTTCCTTTGCAACGGGTTCTTCCTCTCTCTCAGTTATGTGTTCTTCAACCATCTCAGGTTCTGTCACCACAATAACATCTTCGGTTGGCTTTATTTCTGCCTCCTTTATTCCCTCTTGCAAGATTTCTTCCCCAATATCTTTTTCTTCAACATCCACACCCTTTACACCATCTTCCTCTTCTGTTTCTTTCTCGGTTGTCAGCACATCGGTATCCTCACGCTCAATTTTAGGAACATCTATCAAATCGTCGGCTGATTCTATGACATCTGCAGCACTATCTTTTACTATATCCTCTTCTTTCGTTACCTCTTTTTCACTTAATGTAGGAGATGGCTTTTTTTCACCTTTTTCTACAGACACTTCTTTACTTTCTACTTTAACCTTTAACTGTCTTACAGATGCCTCCTCTTCACGTTCCTCGGCTGTCTCTTTTACTTTCTTGAGTTCTTCAACAGGTGATTTCATTTCTTCAGCAGTGGGTAATTTTGTTTCAACTTGAATTTCTGTGACAGCAGTTTCAACCTTAGGCACAATTTCTGCTACATATTCCTTTTCTACATCTTCTCCGCCTTCCTCAACTTTTTCCTGTTCCACTGTCTCATATTTATCTAATGTAACATCAGCAGAAGGCTTTTCTTCTGTTTCTGTGACAATATCTATTTTCTTATCCTCGACAACGATCGAGTCAACAGTTAATTCCTCTTCCTTGCCCTCTTTAATTTCCACCTCCTCTTCCAACTCTTTTGTTATTGTTTTGACAATAGTTACATCGCCTTCTGTAACTACATCCTCTGCCTTTACTTCAGTAGCCTCAACTGTAATTGCTTCTTTGATATCTTCTTCTTTTGGCTTTTCTGCATCTTCGGGTACTACTTCTTTCATTCCCTTCTCCAGTGCTTTGATGTCTGCTGCACTGACGTCAATAATCTCTTTCTCGGTTGGTTCCTTCTCACTTTCATCCACCGTTGGAGATGGTTCCTTCTCCAATTCACTTGGTTCCATAGCAGGTAAGGTTTTAATTTCCAGCTTAATATCTAATTTGCTTTCAGTTTCCTCCTCCTTGCCTTCAATAGTAGCTACAACAGTGTCTTCTTCCAAAGGCAACTTGTCTTTAACAGGTGACTCCTTTGTTACAGGTATGTGTACTTCTTCACCAGTAATATCTTTAGGCTCAGTTTCTACTTTAGTCAATGTTACAGCAACAATTTCACCTTCTACACCTTTAGCGACTTCCGCGACTGGTTCTGCAATTTCTGTAATGAATGTTGGTGCAGTTTCCTTTGCAACGGGTTCTTCCTCTCTCTCAGTTATGTGTTCTTCAACCATCTCAGGTTCTGTCACCACAATAACATCTTCGGTTGGCTTTATTTCTGCCTCCTTTATTCCCTCTTGCAAGATTTCTTCCCCAATATCTTTTTCTTCAACATCCACACCCTTTACACCATCTTCCTCTTTTCTTTCTTTCTCTGTTGTCAGCACATCGGTATCCTCACGCTCAATTTTAGGAACATCTTCTATCAAATCGTCGGCTGATTCTATTACATCTGCAGCACTATCTTTTACTATATCCTCTTCTTTCGTTACCTCTTTTTCACTTAATGTAGGAGATGGCTTTTTTTCACCTTTTTCTACAGACACTTCTTTACTTTCTACTTTAACTTTTAACTGTCTTACAGATGCCTCCTCTTCACGTTCCTCGGCTGTCTCTTTTACTTTCTTGAGTTCTTCAACAGGTGATTTCATTTCTTCAACAGTGGGTAATTTTGTTTCAACTTGAATTTCTGTGACAACAGTTTCAACCTTAGGCACAATTTCTGCTACATATTCCTTTTCTACATCTTCTCCGCCTTCCTCAACTTTTTCCTGTTCCACTGTCTCATATTTATCTAATGTAACATCAGCAGAAGGCTTTTCTTCTGTTTCTTTGACAATATCTATTTTCTTATCCTCGACAACGATCGAGTCAACAGTTAATTCCTCTTCCTTGCCCTCTTTAATTTCCACCTCCTCTTCCAACTCTTTTGTTATTGTTTTGACAATAGTTACATCGCCTTCTGTAACTACATCCTCTGCCTTTACTTCAGTAGCCTCAACTGTAATTGCTTCTTTGATATCTTCTTCTTTTGGCATTTCTGCATCTTCGGGTACTTCTTCTTTCATTCCCTTCTCCAGTGCTTTGATGTCTGCTGCACTGACGTCAATAATCTCTTTCTCGGTTGGTTCCATCTCACTTTCATCCACCGTTGGAGATGGTTCCTTCTCCAATTCACTTGGTTCCATAGCAGGTACGGTTTCAATTTCCAGCTCAATATCTAATTTGCTTTCAGTTTCCTCCTCCTTGCCTTCAATAGTAGCTACATCAGTGTCTTCTTCCAAAGGCACCTTGTCTTTAACAGGTGACTCCTTTGTTACAGGTATGTGTACTTCTTCACCAGTAATATCTTTAGGCTCAGTTTCTACTGTAGTCAATGTTACAGCAACAATTGCACCTTCTACACCTTCAGCGACTTCCTCGACTGGTTTTGCAATTTCTGTAACGAATGTTGGTGGAGTTTCCTTTGCAACGGGTTCTTCCTCTCTCTCAGTTATGTGTTCTTCACCCATATCAGGTTCTGTCACCACAATAACATCTTCGGTTGGCTTTATTTCTGCCTCCTTTATTCCCTCTTGCAAGATTTCTTCCCCAATATCTTTTTCTTCAACATCCCCACCCTTTACACCATCTTCCTCTTTTCTTTCTTTCTCTGTTGTCAGTACATCGGTATCCTCAGGCTCAATTTTAGGAACATCTTCTATCAAATCGTCGGCTGATTCTATTACGTCTGCAGCACTATCTTTTACTATATCCTCTTCTTTCGTTACCTCTTTTTCACTTAATGTAGGAGATAGCAATTTTTCACCTTTTTCTACAGACACATCTTTACTTTCCACTTTAATCTCTAACTGTCTTACAGATGCCTCCTCTTCACGTTCCTCGGCTGTCTCTTTTACTTTCTCGAGTTCTTCAACCGGTGATTTCATTTCTTCAGCAGTGGGTAATTTTGTTTCAACTTGAATTTCTGTGACAACAGTTTCACCCTTAGGCACAATTTCTGCTACATATTCCTTTTCTACATCTTCTCCGCCTTCCTCAACTTCTTTCTGTTCCACTGTCTCATATTTATCTAATGTAACATCAGCAGAAGGCTTTTCTTCTGTTTCTGTGACAATATCTATTTTCTTATCCTCGACAACGATCGAGTCAACAGTTAATTCCTCTTCCCTGCCCTCTTTAATTTCCACCTCCTCTTCCAACTGCTTTGTTATTGTTTTGACAATAGTTACATCGCCTTCTGTAACTACATCCTCTGCCTTTACTTCAGTAGCCTCAACTGTAATTGCTTCTTTGATATCTTCTTCTTTTGACTTTTCTGCATCTTCGGGTACTTCTTCTTTCATTCCCTTCTCCAGTGCTTTGATGTCTGCTGCACTGACGTCAATAATCTCTTTCTCGGTTGGTTCCTTCTCACTTTCATCCACCGTTGGAGATGGTTCCTTCTCCAATTCACTTGGTTCCATAGCAGGTACGGTTTTAATTTCCAGCTTAATATCTAATTTGCTTTCAGTTTCCTCCTCCTTGCCTTCAATAGTAGCTACATCAGTGTCATCTTCCAAAGGCACCTTGTCTTTAAGAGGTGACTCCTTTGTTACAGGTGTGGGTACTTCTTCACCAGTAATATCTTTAGGTTCAGTTTCTACTTTAGTCAATGTTACAGCAACAATTTCACCTTCTACACCTTTAGCGACTTCCTCGACTGGTTCGGCAATTTCTGTAATGAATGTTGGTGGAGTTTCCTTTGCAACGGGTTCTTCTTCTCTCTCAGTTATGTGTTTTTCAATCATCTCAGGTTCTGTTACCACAATAACATCATCGGTTGGCTTTACTTCTGCCTTTGAAATTCCCTCTTGCAGGATTTCTTCCCCAATATCTTTTTCTTCAACATCCACATCCTTTTCAAAATCTTCCTCTTCTGTTTCTTTCTCTGTTGTCAGCACAACAGTATCCTCAGGCTCAATTTTAGGAACATCTTCTATCAAATCGTCGGCTGATTCTATTACGTCTGCAGCACTATCTTTTACTATATCCTCTTCTTTCGTTACCTCTTTTTCACTTAATGTAGGAGATGGCTCTACTTCACCTTTTTCTACACACACTTCCTTACTTTCTACTTTAATCGCTAACTGGCTTACAGATGCCTCCTCTTCACGTTCCTCGGCTGTCTCTTTTACTTTCTCGAGTTCTTCAACCGGTGATTTTATTTCTTCAGCAGGGGGTAATTTTGTTTCAACTTGAATTTCTGTGATAACAGTTTCAACTTTAGGCACAATTTCTGCTACATATTCCTTTTCTACATCTTCTCTGCCTTCCTCAACTTTTTCCTGTTCCACTGTCTCATATTTATCTAATGTAACATCAGCAGAAGGCTTTTCTTCTGTTTCTGTGACAATATCTATTTTCTTATCCTCGACAACGATCGAGTCAACAGTTAATTCCTCTTCCTTGCCCTCTTTTATTTCCACCTCCTCTTCCAACTCTGTTGTTATTGTTTTGACAATAGTTACATCGCCTTCTGTAACTACATCCTCTGCCTTTACTTCAGTAGCCTCAACTGTAATTGCTTCTTTGATATCTTCTTCTTTTGACTTTTCTGCATCTTCGGCTACTACTTCTTTCATTCCCTTCTCCAGTGCTTTGATGTCTGCTGCACTGACGTCAATAACCTCTTTCTCGGTTGGTTCCTTCTCACTTTCATCCACCGTTGGAGATGGTTCCATCTCCAATTCACTTGGTTCCATATCAGGTACGGTTTTAATTTCCAGCTTAATATCTAATTTGCTTTCAGTTTCCTCCTCCTTGCCTTCAATAGTAGCTACATCAGTGTCTTCTTCCAAAGGCACCTTGTCTTTAAGAGGTGACTCCTTTGTTACAGGTGTGGGTACTTCTTCACCAGTAATATCTTTAGGTTCAGTTTCTACTTTAGTCAATGTTACAGCAACAATTTCACCTTCTACACCTTTAGCGACTTCCTCGACTGGTTCGGCAATTTCTGTAATGAATGTTGGTGGAGTTTCCTTTGCAACGGGTTCTTCTTCTCTCTCAGTTATGTGTTTTTCAATCATCTCAGGTTCTGTCACCACAATAACATCATCGGTTGGCTTTACTTCTGCCTCCGAAATTCCCTCTTGCAGGATTTCTTCCCCAATATCTTTTTCTTCAACATCCACATCCTTTTCAAAATCTTCCTCTTCTGTTTCTTTCTCTGTTGTCAGCACAACAGTATCCTCAGGCTCAATTTTAGGAACATCTTCTATCAAATCGTCGGCTGATTCTATTACGTCTGCAGCACTATCTTTTACTATATCCTCTTCTTTCGTTACCTCTTTTTCACTTAATGTAGGAGATGGCTCTACTTCACCTTTTTCTACACACACTTCCTTACTTTCTACTTTAATCGCTAACTGGCTTACAGATGCCTCCTCTTCACGTTCCTCGGCTGTCTCTTTTACTTTTTCGAGTTCTTCAACCGGTGATTTTATTTCTTCAGCAGGGGGTAATTTTGTTTCAACTTGAATTTCTGTGATAACAGTTTCAACTTTAGGCACAATTTCTGCTACATATTCCTTTTCTACATCTTCTCTGCCTTCCTCAACTTTTTCCTGTTCCACTGTCTCATATTTATCTAATGTAACATCAGCAGAAGGCTTTTCTTCTGTTTCTGTGACAATATCTATTTTCTTATCCTCGACAACGATCGAGTCAACAGTTAATTCCTCTTCCTTGCCCTCTTTTATTTCCACCTCCTCTTCCAACTCTGTTGTTATTGTTTTGACAATAGTTACATCGCCTTCTGTAACTACATCCTCTGCCTTTACTTCAGTAGCCTCAACTGTAATCGCTTCTTTGATATCTTCTTCCTTTGACTTTTCTGCATCTTCGGGTACTTCTTCTTTCATTCCCTTCTCCAGTGCTTTGATGTCTGCTGCACTGACGTCAATAACCTCTTTCTCGGTTGGTTCCTTCTCACTTTCATCCACCGTTGGAGATGGTTCCTTCTCCAATTCACTTGGTTCCATATCAGGTACGGTTTTAATTTCCAGCTTAATATCTAATTTGCTTTCAGTTTCCTCCTCCTTGCCTTCAATAGTAGCTACATCAGTGTCTTCTTCCAAAGGCACCTTGTCTTTAAGAGGTGACTCCTTTGTTACAGGTGTGGGTACTTCTTCACCAGTAATATCTTTAGGCTCAGTTTCTACTTTAGTCAATGTTACAGCAACAATTTCACCTTCTACACCTTTAGCGACTTCCTCGACTGGTTCTGCAATTTCTGTAACGAATGTTGGTGGAGTTTCTTTTGCAACGGGTTCTTCCTCTCTCTCAGTTATGTGTTTTTCAATCATCTCAGGTTCTGTCACCACAATAACATCATCAGTTGGCTTTACTTCTGCCTCCTCTATTCCCTCTTGCAAGATTTCTTCCCCAATATCTTTTTCTTCAACATCCACATCCTTTACAAAATCTTCCTCTTCTGTTTCTATCTCTGTTGTCAGCACATCGGTATCCTCAGGATCAATTTTAGGAACATCTTCTATCAAATCGTCGGCTGATTCTATTACGTCTGCAGCACTATCTTTTACTATATCCTCTTCTTTCGTTACCTCTTTTTCACTTAATGTAGGAGATGGCTCTTTTTCACCTTTTTCTACAGACACTTCTTTACTTTCTACTTTAATCTCTAACTGTCTTACAGATGCCTCCTCTTCACGTTCCTCGGCTGTCTCTTTTACTTTCTCGAGTTCTTCAACAGGTGATTTCATTTCCTCAGCAGTGGGTAATTTTGTTTCAACTTGAATTTCTGTGACAACAGTTTCAACTTTAGGCACAATTTCTGCTACATATTCCTTTTCTACATCTTCTCCGCCTTCCTCAACTTTTTCCTGTTCCACTGTCTCATATTTATCTAATGTAACATCAGGCTTTTCTTCTGTTTCTGTGACAATATCTAGTTTCTTATCCTCGACAACGATCGAGTCAACAGTTAATTCCTCTTCCTTGCCCTCTTTAATTTCCACCTCCTCTTCCAACTCTGTTGTTATTGTTTTGACAATAGTTACATCGCCTTCTGTAACTACATCCTCTGCCTTTACTTCAGTAGCCTCAACTGTAATTGGTTCTTTGATATCTTCTTCTTTTGGCTTTTCTGCATCTTCGGGTACTTCTTCTTTCATTCCCTTCTCCAGTGCTTTGATGTCTGCTGCACTGACGTCAATAATCTCTTTCTCGGTTGGTTCCTTCTCACTTTCATCCACCGTTGGAGATGGTTCCTTCTCCAATTCACTTGGTTCCATAGCAGGTACGGTTTTAATTTCCAGCTTAATATCTAATTTGCTTTCAGTTTCCTCCTCCTTGCCTTCAATAGTAGCTACATCAGTGTCATCTTCCAAAGGCACCTTGTCTTTAAGAGGTGACTCCTTTGTTACAGGTGTGGGTACTTCTTCACCAGTAATATCTTTAGGTTCAGTTTCTACTTTAGTCAATGTTACAGCAACAATTTCACCTTCTACACCTTTAGCGACTTCCTCGACTGGTTCGGCAATTTCTGTAACGAATGTTGGTGGAGTTTCCTCTGCAACGGGTTCTTCTTCTCTCTCAGTTATGTGTTTTTCAATCATCTCAGGTTCTGTCACCACAATAACATCATCGGTTGGCTTTACTTCTGCCTCCGAAATTCCCTCTTGCAAGATTTCTTCCCCAATATCTTTTTCTTCAACATCCACATCCTTTACAAAATCTTCCTCTTCTGTTTCTTTCTCTGTTGTCAGCACATCGGTATCCTCAGGCTCAATTTTAGGAACATCTTCTATCCTATCGTCGGCTGATTCTATTACGTCTGCAGCACTATCTTTTACTATAGCCTCTTCTTTCGTTACCTCTTTTTCACTTAATGTAGGAGATGGCTCTTCTTCACCTTTTTCTACACACACTTCCTTACTTTCTACTTTAATCGCTAACTGGCTTACAGATGCCTCCTCTTCACGTTCCTCGGCTGTCTCTTTTACTTTCTCGAGTTCTTCAACCGGTGATTTAATTTCTTCAGCAGGGGGTAATTTTGTTTCAACTTGAATTTCTGTGATAACAGTTTCAACTTTAGGCACAATTTCTGCTACATATTCCTTTTCTACATCTTCTCTACCTTCCTCAACTTTTTCCTGTTCCACTGTCTCATATTTATCTAATGTAACATCAACAGAAGGCTTTTCTTCTGTTTCTGTGACAATATCTATTTTCTTATCCTCGACAACGATCGAGTCAACAGTTAATTCCTCTTCCTTGCCCTCTTTAATTTCCACCTCCTCTTCCAACTCTGTTGTTATTGTTTTGACAATAGTTACATCGCCTTCTGTAACTACATCCTCTGCCTTTACTTCAGTAGCCTCAACTGTAATTGCTTCTTTGATATCTTCTTCTTTTGACTTTTCTGCATCTTCGGGTACTTCTTCTTTCATTCCCTTCTCCAGTGCTTTGATGTCTGCTGCACTGACGTCAATAATCTCTTTCTCGGTTGGTTCCTTCTCACTTTCATCCACCGTTGGAGATGGTTCCTTCTCCAATTCACTTGGTTCCATAGTAGGTACGGTTTTAATTTCTAGCTTAATATCTAATTTGCTTTCAGTTTCCTCCTCCTTGCCTTCAATAGTAGCTACATCAGTGTCTTCTTCCAAAGGCACCTTGTCTTTAAGAGGTGACTCCTTTGTTACAGGTGTGGGTACTTCTTCACCAGTAATATCTTTAGGTTCAGTTTCTACTTTAGTCAATGTTACAGCAACAATTTCACCTTCTACACCTTTAGCGACTTCCTCGACTGGTTCGGCAATTTCTGTAACGAATGTTGGTGGAGTTTCCTTTGCAACAGGTTCTTCTTCACTCTCAGTTATGTGCTTTTCAATCATCTCAGGTTCTGTCACCGCAATATCATCATCGGTTGGCTTTACTTCTGCCTCCGAAATTCCCTCTTGCAAGATTTCTTCCGCAATATCTTTTTCTTCAACATCCACATCCTTTACAAAATCTTCCTCTTCTCTTTCTTTCTCTGTTGTCAGCACAACAGTATCCTCAGGCTCAATTTTAGGAACATCTTCTATCAAATCCTCGGCTGATTCTATTACGTCTGCCGCACTATCTTTTACTATATCCTCTTCTTTCGTTACCTCTTTTTCACTTAATGTAGGAGATGGCTCTACTTCACCTTTTTCTACACACACTTCCTTACTTTCTACTTTAATCGCTAACTGGCTTACAGATGCCTCCTCTTCACGTTCCTCGGCTGTCTCTTTTACTTTCTCGAGTTCTTCAACCGGTGATTTTATTTCTTCAGCAGGGGGTAATTTTGTTTCAACTTGAATTTCTGTGATAACAGTTTCAACTTTAGGCACAATTTCTGCTACATATTCCTTTTCTACATCTTCTCTGCCTTCCTCAACTTTTTCCTGTTCCACTGTCTCATATTTATCTAATGTAACATCAGCAGAAGGCTTTTCTTCTGTTTCTGTGACAATATCTATTTTCTTATCCTCGACAACGATCGAGTCAACAGTTAATTCCTCTTCCTTGCCCTCTTTTATTTCCACCTCCTCTTCCAACTCTGTTGTTATTGTTTTGACAATAGTTACATCGCCTTCTGTAACTACATCCTCTGCCTTTACTTCAGTAGCCTCAACTGTAATTGCTTTTTTGATATCTTCTTCTTTTGACTTTTCTGCATCTTCGGGTACTTCTTCTTTCATTCCCTTCTCCAGTGCTTTGATGTCTGCTGCACTGACGTCAATAACCTCTTTCTCGGTTGGTTCCTTCTCACTTTCATCCACCGTTGGAGATGGTTCCTTCTCCAATTCACTTGGTTCCATATCAGGTACGGTTTTAATTTCCAGCTTAATATCTAATTTGCTTTCAGTTTCCTCCTCCTTGCCTTCAATAGTAGCTACATCAGTGTCTTCTTCCAAAGGCACCTTGTCTTTAAGAGGTGACTCCTTTGTTACAGGTGTGGGTACTTCTTCACCAGTAATATCTTTAGGCTCAGTTTCTACTTTAGTCAATGTTACAGCAACAATTTCACCTTCTACACCTTTAGCGACTTCCTCGACTGGTTCTGCAATTTCTGTAACGAATGTTGGTGGAGTTTCTTTTGCAACGGGTTCTTCCTCTCTCTCAGTTATGTGTTTTTCAATCATCTCAGGTTCTGTCACCACAATAACATCATCAGTTGGCTTTACTTCTGCCTCCTCTATTCCCTCTTGCAAGATTTCTTCCCCAATATCTTTTTCTTCAACATCCACATCCTTTACAAAATCTTCCTCTTCTGTTTCTATCTCTGTTGTCAGCACATCGGTATCCTCAGGATCAATTTTAGGAACATCTTCTATCAAATCGTCGGCTGATTCTATTACGTCTGCAGCACTATCTTTTACTATATCCTCTTCTTTCGTTACCTCTTTTTCACTTAATGTAGGAGATGGCTCTTTTTCACCTTTTTCTACAGACACTTCTTTACTTTCTACTTTAATCTCTAACTGTCTTACAGATGCCTCCTCTTCACGTTCCTCGGCTGTCTCTTTTACTTTCTCGAGTTCTTCAACAGGTGATTTCATTTCCTCAGCAGTGGGTAATTTTGTTTCAACTTGAATTTCTGTGACAACAGTTTCAACTTTAGGCACAATTTCTGCTACATATTCCTTTTCTACATCTTCTCCGCCTTCCTCAACTTTTTCCTGTTCCACTGTCTCATATTTATCTAATGTAACATCAGGCTTTTCTTCTGTTTCTGTGACAATATCTAGTTTCTTATCCTCGACAACGATCGAGTCAACAGTTAATTCCTCTTCCTTGCCCTCTTTAATTTCCACCTCCTCTTCCAACTCTGTTGTTATTGTTTTGACAATAGTTACATCGCCTTCTGTAACTACATCCTCTGCCTTTACTTCAGTAGCCTCAACTGTAATTGCTTCTTTGATATCTTCTTCTTTTGGCTTTTCTGCATCTTCGGGTACTTCTTCTTTCATTCCCTTCTCCAGTGCTTTGATGTCTGCTGCACTGACGTCAATAATCTCTTTCTCGGTTGGTTCCTTCTCACTTTCATCCACCGTTGGAGATGGTTCCTTCTCCAATTCACTTGGTTCCATAGCAGGTACGGTTTTAATTTCCAGCTTAATATCTAATTTGCTTTCAGTTTCCTCCTCCTTGCCTTCAATAGTAGCTACATCAGTGTCATCTTCCAAAGGCACCTTGTCTTTAAGAGGTGACTCCTTTGTTACAGGTGTGGGTACTTCTTCACCAGTAATATCTTTAGGTTCAGTTTCTACTTTAGTCAATGTTACAGCAACAATTTCACCTTCTACACCTTTAGCGACTTCCTCGACTGGTTCGGCAATTTCTGTAACGAATGTTGGTGGAGTTTCCTCTGCAACGGGTTCTTCTTCTCTCTCAGTTATGTGTTTTTCAATCATCTCAGGTTCTGTCACCACAATAACATCATCGGTTGGCTTTACTTCTGCCTCCGAAATTCCCTCTTGCAAGATTTCTTCCCCAATATCTTTTTCTTCAACATCCACATCCTTTACAAAATCTTCCTCTTCTGTTTCTTTCTCTGTTGTCAGCACATCGGTATCCTCAGGCTCAATTTTAGGAACATCTTCTATCCTATCGTCGGCTGATTCTATTACGTCTGCAGCACTATCTTTTACTATAGCCTCTTCTTTCGTTACCTCTTTTTCACTTAATGTAGGAGATGGCTCTTCTTCACCTTTTTCTACACACACTTCCTTACTTTCTACTTTAATCGCTAACTGGCTTACAGATGCCTCCTCTTCACGTTCCTCGGCTGTCTCTTTTACTTTCTCGAGTTCTTCAACCGGTGATTTAATTTCTTCAGCAGGGGGTAATTTTGTTTCAACTTCAATTTCTGTGATAACAGTTTCAACTTTAGGCACAATTTCTGCTACATATTCCTTTTCTACATCTTCTCTACCTTCCTCAACTTTTTCCTGTTCCACTGTCTCATATTTATCTAATGTAACATCAACAGAAGGCTTTTCTTCTGTTTCTGTGACAATATCTATTTTCTTATCCTCGACAACGATCGAGTCAACAGTTAATTCCTCTTCCTTGCCCTCTTTAATTTCCACCTCCTCTTCCAACTCTGTTGTTATTGTTTTGACAATAGTTACATCGCCTTCTGTAACTACATCCTCTGCCTTTACTTCAGTAGCCTCAACTGTAATTGCTTCTTTGATATCTTCTTCTTTTGACTTTTCTGCATCTTCGGGTACTTCTTCTTTCATTCCCTTCTCCAGTGCTTTGATGTCTGCTGCACTGACGTCAATAATCTCTTTCTCGGTTGGTTCCTTCTCACTTTCATCCACCGTTGGAGATGGTTCCTTCTCCAATTCACTTGGTTCCATAGTAGGTACGGTTTTAATTTCTAGCTTAATATCTAATTTGCTTTCAGTTTCCTCCTCCTTGCCTTCAATAGTAGCTACATCAGTGTCTTCTTCCAAAGGCACCTTGTCTTTAAGAGGTGACTCCTTTGTTACAGGTGTGGGTACTTCTTCACCAGTAATATCTTTAGGTTCAGTTTCTACTTTAGTCAATGTTACAGCAACAATTTCACCTTCTACACCTTTAGCGACTTCCTCGACTGGTTCGGCAATTTCTGTAACGAATGTTGGTGGAGTTTCCTTTGCAACAGGTTCTTCTTCACTCTCAGTTATGTGCTTTTCAATCATCTCAGGTTCTGTCACCGCAATATCATCATCGGTTGGCTTTACTTCTGCCTCCGAAATTCCCTCTTGCAAGATTTCTTCCGCAATATCTTTTTCTTCAACATCCACATCCTTTACAAAATCTTCCTCTTCTCTTTCTTTCTCTGTTGTCAGCACAACAGTATCCTCAGGCTCAATTTTAGGAACATCTTCTATCAAATCCTCGGCTGATTCTATTACGTCTGCCGCACTATCTTTTACTATATCCTCTTCTTTCGTTACCTCTTTTTCACTTAATGTAGGAGATGGCTCTACTTCACCTTTTTCTACACACACTTCCTTACTTTCTACTTTAATCGCTAACTGGCTTACAGATGCCTCCTCTTCACGTTCCTCGGCTGTCTCTTTTACTTTCTCGAGTTCTTCAACCGGTGATTTTATTTCTTCAGCAGGGGGTAATTTTGTTTCAACTTGAATTTCTGTGATAACAGTTTCAACTTTAGGCACAATTTCTGCTACATATTCCTTTTCTACATCTTCTCTGCCTTCCTCAACTTTTTCCTGTTCCACTGTCTCATATTTATCTAATGTAACATCAGCAGAAGGCTTTTCTTCTGTTTCTGTGACAATATCTATTTTCTTATCCTCGACAACGATCGAGTCAACAGTTAATTCCTCTTCCTTGCCCTCTTTTATTTCCACCTCCTCTTCCAACTCTGTTGTTATTGTTTTGACAATAGTTACATCGCCTTCTGTAACTACATCCTCTGCCTTTACTTCAGTAGCCTCAACTGTAATTGCTTTTTTGATATCTTCTTCTTTTGACTTTTCTGCATCTTCGGGTACTTCTTCTTTCATTCCCTTCTCCAGTGCTTTGATGTCTGCTGCACTGACGTCAATAACCTCTTTCTCGGTTGGTTCCTTCTCACTTTCATCCACCGTTGGAGATGGTTCCTTCTCCAATTCACTTGGTTCCATATCAGGTACGGTTTTAATTTCCAGCTTAATATCTAATTTGCTTTCAGTTTCCTCCTCCTTGCCTTCAATAGTAGCTACATCAGTGTCTTCTTCCAAAGGCACCTTGTCTTTAAGAGGTGACTCCTTTGTTACAGGTGTGGGTACTTCTTCACCAGTAATATCTTTAGGCTCAGTTTCTACTTTAGTCAATGTTACAGCAACAATTTCACCTTCTACACCTTTAGCGACTTCCTCGACTGGTTCTGCAATTTCTGTAACGAATGTTGGTGGAGTTTCTTTTGCAACGGGTTCTTCCTCTCTCTCAGTTATGTGTTTTTCAATCATCTCAGGTTCTGTCACCACAATAACATCATCAGTTGGCTTTACTTCTGCCTCCTCTATTCCCTCTTGCAAGATTTCTTCCCCAATATCTTTTTCTTCAACATCCACATCCTTTACAAAATCTTCCTCTTCTGTTTCTATCTCTGTTGTCAGCACATCGGTATCCTCAGGATCAATTTTAGGAACATCTTCTATCAAATCGTCGGCTGATTCTATTACGTCTGCAGCACTATCTTTTACTATATCCTCTTCTTTCGTTACCTCTTTTTCACTTAATGTAGGAGATGGCTCTTTTTCACCTTTTTCTACAGACACTTCTTTACTTTCTACTTTAATCTCTAACTGTCTTACAGATGCCTCCTCTTCACGTTCCTCGGCTGTCTCTTTTACTTTCTCGAGTTCTTCAACAGGTGATTTCATTTCCTCAGAAGTGGGTAATTTTGTTTCAACTTGAATTTCTGTGACAACAGTTTCAACTTTAGGCACAATTTCTGCTACATATTCCTTTTCTACATCTTCTCCGCCTTCCTCAACTTTTTCCTGTTCCACTGTCTCATATTTATCTAATGTAACATCAGGCTTTTCTTCTGTTTCTGTGACAATATCTAGTTTCTTATCCTCGACAACGATCGAGTCAACAGTTAATTCCTCTTCCTTGCCCTCTTTAATTTCCACCTCCTCTTCCAACTCTGTTGTTATTGTTTTGACAATAGTTACATCGCCTTCTGTAACTACATCCTCTGCCTTTACTTCAGTAGCCTCAACTGTAATTGCTTCTTTGATATCTTCTTCTTTTGGCTTTTCTGCATCTTCGGGTACTTCTTCTTTCATTCCCTTCTCCAGTGCTTTGATGTCTGCTGCACTGACGTCAATAATCTCTTTCTCGGTTGGTTCCTTCTCACTTTCATCCACCGTTGGAGATGGTTCCTTCTCCAATTCACTTGGTTCCATAGCAGGTACGGTTTTAATTTCCAGCTTAATATCTAATTTGCTTTCAGTTTCCTCCTCCTTGCCTTCAATAGTAGCTACATCAGTGTCATCTTCCAAAGGCACCTTGTCTTTAAGAGGTGACTCCTTTGTTACAGGTGTGGGTACTTCTTCACCAGTAATATCTTTAGGTTCAGTTTCTACTTTAGTCAATGTTACAGCAACAATTTCACCTTCTACACCTTTAGCGACTTCCTCGACTGGTTCGGCAATTTCTGTAACGAATGTTGGTGGAGTTTCCTCTGCAACGGGTTCTTCTTCTCTCTCAGTTATGTGTTTTTCAATTATCTCAGGTTCTGTCACCACAATAACATCATCGGTTGGCTTTACTTCTGCCTCCGAAATTCCCTCTTGCAAGATTTCTTCCCCAATATCTTTTTCTTCAACATCCACATCCTTTACAAAATCTTCCTCTTCTGTTTCTTTCTCTGTTGTCAGCACATCGGTATCCTCAGGCTCAATTTTAGGAAAATCTTCTATCCTATCGTCGGCTGATTCTATTACGTCTGCAGCACTATCTTTTACTATAGCCTCTTCTTTCGTTACCTCTTTTTCACTTAATGTAGGAGATGGCTCTTCTTCACCTTTTTCTACACACACTTCCTTACTTTCTACTTTAATCGCTAACTGGCTTACAGATGCCTCCTCTTCACGTTCCTCGGCTGTCTCTTTTACTTTCTCGAGTTCTTCAACCGGTGATTTTATTTCTTCAGCAGGGGGTAATTTTGTTTCAACTTGAATTTCTGTGATAACAGTTTCAACTTTAGGCACAATTTCTGCTACATATTCCTTTTCTACATCTTCTCTGCCTTCCTCAACTTTTTCCTGTTCCACTGTCTCATATTTATCTAATGTAACATCAACAGAAAGCTTTTCTTCTGTTTCTGTGACAATATCTATTTTCTTATCCTCGACAACGATCGAGTCAACAGTTAATTCCTCTTCCTTGCCCTCTTTAATTTCCACCTCCACTTCCAACTCTGTTGTTATTGTTTTGACAATAGTTACATCGCCTTCTGTAACTACATCCTCTGCCTTTACTTCAGTAGCCTCAACTGTAATTGCTTCTTTGATATCTTCTTCTTTTGGCTTTTCTGCATCTTCGGGTACTTCTTCTTTCATTCCCTTCTCCAGTGCTTTGATGTCTGCTGCACTGACGTCAATAATATCTTTCTCGGATGGTTCCTTCTCACTTTCATCCACCGTTGGAGATGGTTCCTTCTCCAATTCACTTGGTTCCATATCAGGTACGGTTTTAATTTCCAGCTTAATATCTAATTTGCTTTCAGTTTCCTCCTCCTTGCCTTCAATAGTAGCTACATCAGTGTCTTCTTCCAAAGGCACCTTGTCTTTAAGAGGTGACTCCTTTGTTACAGGTGTGGGTACCTCTTCACCAGTAATATCTTTAGGCTCAGTTTCTACTTTAGTCAATGTTACAGCAACAATTTCACCTTCTACACCTTTAGCGACTTCCTCGACTGGTTCTGCAATTTCTGTAACTAATGTTGGTGGAGTTTCTTTTGCAACGGGTTCTTCCTCTCTCTCAGTTAAGTGTTTTTCAATCATCTCAGGTTTTGTCACCACAATAACATCATCGGTTGGCTTTACTTCTGCCTCCTCTATTCCCTCTTGCAAGATTTCTTCCCCAATATCTTTTTCTTCAACATCCACATCCTTTACAAAATCTTCCTCTTCTGATACTATCTCTGTTGTCAGCACATCGGTATCCTCAGGCTCAATTTTAGGAACATCTTCTATCATATCGTCGGCTGATTCTATTACGTCTGCAGCACTATCTTTTACTATAGCCTCTTCTTTCTTTACCTCTTTTTCACTTAATGTAGGAGATGGCTCTTCTTCACCTTTTTCTACACACACTTCCTTACTTTCTACTTTAATCGCTAACTGGCTTACAGATGCCTCCTCTTCACGTTCCTCGGCTGTCTCTTTTACTTTCTCGAGTTCTTCAACCGGTGATTTTATTTCTTCAGCAGGGGGTAATTTTGTTTCAACTTGAATTTCTGTGATAACAGTTTCAACTTTAGGCACAATTTCTGCTACATATTCCTTTTCTACATCTTCTCTGCCTTCCTCAACTTTTTCCTGTTCCACTGTCTCATATTTATCTAATGTAACATCAACAGAAGGCTTTTCTTCTGTTTCTGTGACAATATCTATTTTCTTATCCTCGACAACGATCGAGTCAACAGTTAATTCCTCTTCCTTGCCCTCTTTAATTTCCACCTCCTCTTCCAACTCTGTTGTTATTGTTTTGACAATAGTTACATTGCCTTCTGTAACTACATCCTCTGCCTTTACTTCAGTAGCCTCAACTGTAATTGCTTCTTTGATATCTTCTTCTTTTGGCTTTTCTGCATCTTCGGGTACTTCTTCTTTCATTCCCTTCTCCAGTGCTTTCATGTCTGCTGCACTGACGTCAATAATCTCTTTCTCGGTTGGTTCCTTCTCACTTTCATCCACCGTTGGAGATGGTTCCTTCTCCAATTCACTTGGTTCCATAGCAGGTACGGTTTTAATTTCCAGCTTAATATCTAATTTGCTTTCAGTTTCCTCCTCCTTCCCTTCAATAGTAGCTACATCAGTGTCTTCTTCCAAAGGCACCTTGTCTTTAAGAGGTGACTCCTTTGTTACAGGTGTGGGTACCTCTTCACCAGTAATATCTTTAGGCTCAGTTTCTACTTTAGTCAATGTTACAGCAACAATTTCACCTTCTACACCTTTAGCGACTTCCTCGACTGGTTCTGCAATTTCTGTAACGAATGTTGGTGGAGTTTCTTTTGCAACGGGTTCTTCCTCTCTCTCAGTTAAGTGTTTTTCAATCATCTCAGGTTTTGTCACCACAATAACATCATCGGTTGGCTTTACTTCTGCCTCCTCTATTCCCTCTTGCAAGATTTCTTCCCCAATATCTTTTTCTTCAACATCCACATCCTTTACAAAATCTTCCTCTTCTGATACTATCTCTGTTGTCAGCACATCGGTATCCTCAGGCTCAATTTTAGGAACATCTTCTATCATATCGTCGGCTGATTCTATTACGTCTGCAGCACTATCTTTTACTATAGCCTCTTCTTTCGTTACCTCTTTTTCACTTAATGTAGGAGATGGCTCTTCTTCACCTTTTTCTACACACACTTCCTTACTTTCTACTTTAATCGCTAACTGGCTTACAGATGCCTCCTCTTCACGTTCCTCGGCTGTCTCTTTTACTTTCTCGAGTTCTTCAACCGGTGATTTTATTTCTTCAGCAGGGGGTAATTTTGTTTCAACTTGAATTTCTGTGATAACAGTTTCAACTTTAGGCACAATTTCTGCTACATATTCCTTTTCTACATCTTCTCTGCCTTCCTCAACTTTTTCCTGTTCCACTGTCTCATATTTATCTAATGTAACATCAACAGAAGGCTTTTCTTCTGTTTCTGTGACAATATCTATTTTCTTATCCTCGACAACGATCGAGTCAACAGTTAATTCCTCTTCCTTGCCCTCTTTAATTTCCACCTCCTCTTCCAACTCTGTTGTTATTGTTTTGACAATAGTTACATCGCCTTCTGTAACTACATCCTCTGCCTTTACTTCAGTAGCCTCAACTGTAATTGCTTCTTTGATATCTTCTTCTTTTGGCTTTTCTGCATCTTCGGGTACTTCTTCTTTCATTCCCTTCTCCAGTGCTTTCATGTCTGCTGCACTGACGTCAATAATCTCTTTCTCGGTTGGTTCCTTCTCACTTTCATCCACCGTTGGAGATGGTTCCTTCTCCAATTCACTTGGTTCCATAGCAGGTACGGTTTTAATTTCCAGCTTAATATCTAATTTGCTTTCAGTTTCCTCCTCCTTGCCTTCAATAGTAGCTACATCAGTGTCTTCTTCCAAAGGCACCTTGTCTTTAACAGGTGACTCCTTTGTTACAGGTGTGGGTACTTCTTCACCAGTAATATCTTTAGGCTCAGTTTCTACTTTAGTCAATGTTACAGCAACAATTTCACCTTGTACACATTTAGCGACTTCCTCGACTGGTTCTGCAATTTCTGTAACGAATGTTGGTGGAGTTTCCTTTGCAACGGGTTCTTCTTCTCTCTCAGTTATGTGTTTTTCAATAATCTCAGGTTCTGTCACCGCAATAACATCATCGGTTGGCTTTACTTCTACCTCCTGTATTCCCTCTTGCAAGATTTCTTCCGCAATATCTTTTTCTTCAACATCCACATCCTTTACAAAATCTTCCTCTTCTGTTTCTTTCTCTGTTGTCAGCACATCGGTATCCTCAGGCTCAATTTTAGGAACATCTTCTATCAAATCGTCAGCTGATTCTATTACGTCTGCAGCACTATCTTTTACTATATCCTCTTGTTTCGTTACCTCTTTTTCACTTAATGTAAGAGATGGTTCTTCACCTTTTTCTACACACACTTCCTTACTTTCTACTTTAATCGCTAACTGGCTTACAGATGCCTCCTCTTCACGTTCCTCGGCTGTCTCTTTTACTTTCTCGAGTTCTTCAACCGGTGATTTTATTTCTTCAGCAGGGGGTAATTTTGTTTCAACTTGAATTTCTGTGACAACAGTTTCAACTTTAGGCACAATTTCTGCTACATATTCCTTTTCTACATCTTCTCTGCCTTCCTCAACTTTTTCCTGTTCCACTGTCTCATATTTATCTAATGTAACATCAACAGAAGGCTTTTCTTCTGTTTCTGTGACAATATCTATTTTCTTATCCTCGACAACGATCGAGTGAACAGTTAATTCCTCTTCCTTGCCCTCTTTAATTTCCACCTCCTCTTCCAACTCTGTTGTTATTGTTTTGACAATAGTTACATCGCCTTCTGTAACTACATCCTCTGCCTTTACTTCAGTAGCCTCAACTGTAATTGCTTCTTTGATATCTTCTTCTTTTGGCTTTTCTGCATCTTCGGGTACTTCTTCTTTCATTCCCTTCTCCAGTGCTTTGATGTCTGCTGCACTGACGTCAATAATCTCTTTCTCGGTTGGTTCCTTCTCACTTTCATCCACCGTTGGAGATGGTTCCTTCTCCAAATCACTTGGTTCCATAGCAGGTACGGTTTTAATTTCCAGCTTAATATCTAATTTGCTTTCAGTTTCCTCCTCCTTGCCTTCAATAGTAGCTACAACAGTGTCTTCTTCCAAAGGCACCTTGTCTTTAAGAGGTGACTCCTTTGTTACAGGTGTGGGTACTTCTTCACCAGTAATATCTTTAGGCTCAGTTTCTACTTTAGTGAATGTTACAGCAACAATTTCACCTTCTACACTTTTAGCGACTTCCTCGACTGGTTCTGCAATTTCTGTAACGAATGTTGGTGATGTTTCCTTTGCAACAGGTTCTTCTTCTCTCTCAGTTATGTGTTTTTCAATCATCTCAGGTTCTGTCACCACAATAACATCATCGGTTGGCTTTACTTCTGCCACCGAAATTCCCTCTTGCAAGATTTCTTCCCCAATATCTTTTTCTTCAACATCCACATCCTTTACAAAATCTTCCTCTTCTGTTTCTTTCTCTGTTGTCAGCACATCGGTATCCTCAGGCTCAATTTTAGGAACATTTTCTATCCTATCATCGGCTGATTCTATTACGTCTGCAGCACTATCTTTTACTATAGCCTCTTCTTTCGTTACCTCTTTTTCACTTAATGTAGGAGATGGCTCTTCTTCACCTTTTTCTACACACACTTCCTTACTTTCTACTTTAATCGCTAACTGGCTTACAGATGCCTCCTCTTCACGTTCCTCGGCTGTCTCTTTTACTTTCTCGAGTTCTTCAACCGGTGATTTTATTTCTTCAGCAGGGGGTAATTTTGTTTCAACTTGAATTTCTGTGATAACAGTTTCAACTTTAGGCACAATTTCTGCTACATATTCCTTTTCTACATCTTCTCTGCCTTCCTCAACTTTTTCCTGTTCCACTGTCTCATATTTATCTAATGTAACATCAACAGAAGGCTTTTCTTCTGTTTCTGTGACAATATCTATTTTCTTATCCTCGACAACGATCGAGTCAACAGTTAATTCCTCTTCCTTGCCCTCTTTAATTTCCACCTCCTCTTCCAACTCTGTTGTTATTGTTTTGACAATAGTTACATCGCCTTCTGTAACTACATCCTCTGCCTTTACTTCAGTAGCCTCAACTGTAATTGCTTCTTTGATATCTTCTTCTTTTGACTTTTCTGCATCTTCGGGTACTTCTTCTTTCATTCCCTTCTCCAGTGCTTTGATGTCTGCTGCACTGACGTCAATAATCTCTTTCTCGGTTGGTTCCTTCTCACTTTCATCCACCGTTGGAGATGGTTCCTTCTCCAATTCACTTGGTTCCATAGTAGGTACGGTTTTAATTTCTAGCTTAATATCTAATTTGCTTTCAGTTTCCTCCTCCTTGCCTTCAATAGTAGCTACATCAGTGTCTTCTTCCAAAGGCACCTTGTCTTTAAGAGGTGACTCCTTTGTTACAGGTGTGGGTACTTCTTCACCAGTAATATCTTTAGGTTCAGTTTCTACTTTAGTCAATGTTACAGCAACAATTTCACCTTCTACACCTTTAGCGACTTCCTCGACTGGTTCGGCAATTTCTGTAACGAATGTTGGTGGAGTTTCCTTTGCAACGGGTTCTTCTTCTCTCTCAGTTATGTGCTTTTCAATCATCTCAGGTTCTGTCACCACAATATCATCATCGGTTGGCTTTACTTCTGCCTCCGAAATTCCCTCTTGCAAGATTTCTTCCGCAATATCTTTTTCTTCAACATCCACATCCTTTACAAAATCTTCCTCTTCTGTTTCTTTCTCTGTTGTCAGCACATCGGTATCCTCACGCTCAATTTTAGGAACATCTTCTATCAAATCGTCGGCTGATTCTATTACGTCTCCAGCACTATCTTTTACTATATCCTCTTCTTTCATTACCTCTTTTTCACTTAATGTAGGAGATGGCTCTTCTTCACCTTTTTCTACACACACTTCCTTACTTTCTACTTTAATCGCTAACTGGCTTACAGATGCCTCCTCTTCACGTTCCTCGGCTGTCTCTTTTACTTTCTCGAGTTCTTCAACCGGTGATTTTATTTCTTCAGCAGGGGGTAATTTTGTTTCAACTTGAATTTCTGTGATAACAGTTTCAACTTTAGGCACAATTTCTTCTACATATTCCTTTTCTACATCTTCTCTGCCTTCCTCAACTTTTTCCTGTTCCACTGTCTCATATTTATCTAATGTAACATCAGCAGAAGGCTTTTCTTCTGTTTCTGTGACAATATCTATTTTCTTATCCTTGACAACGATCGAGTCAACAGGAAATTCCTCTTCCTTGCCCTCTTTAATTTCCACCTCCTCTTCCAACTCTGTTGTTATTGTTTTGACAATAGTTACATCGCCTTCTGTAACTACATCCTCTGCCTTTACTTCAGTAGCCTCAACTGTAATTGCTTCTTTGATATCTTCTTCTTTTGGCTTTTCTGCATCTTCGGGTACTTCTTCTTTCATTCCCTTCTCCAGTGCTTTGATGTCTGCTGCACTGACGTCAATAATATCTTTCTCGGATGGTTCCTTCTCACTTTCATCCACCGTTGGAGATGGTTCCTTCTCCAATTCACTTGGTTCCATATCAGGTACGGTTTTAATTTCCAGCTTAATATCAAATTTGCTTTCAGTTTCCTCCTCCTTGCCTTCAATAGTAGCTACATCAGTGTCTTCTTCCAAAGGCACCTTGTCTTTAAGAGGTGACTCCTTTGTTACAGGTGTGGGTACCTCTTCACCAGTAATATCTTTAGGCTCAGTTTCTACTTTAGTCAATGTTACAGCAACAATTTCACCTTCTACACCTTTAGCGACTTCCTCGACTGGTTCTGCAATTTCTGTAACGAATGTTGGTGGAGTTTCTTTTGCAACGGGTTCTTCCTCTCTCTCAGTTAAGTGTTTTTCAACCATCTCAGGTTGTGTCACCACAATAACATCATCGGTTGGCTTTACTTCTGCCTCCTCTATTCCCTCTTGCAAGATTTCTTCCCCAATATCTTTTTCTTCAACATCCACATCCTTTACAAAATCTTCCTCTTCTGATACTATCTCTGTTGTCAGCACATCGGTATCCTCAGGCTCAATTTTAGGAACATCTTCTATCATATCGTCGGCTGATTCTATTACGTCTGCAGCACTATCTTTTACTATAGCCTCTTCTTTCGTTACCTCTTTTTCACTTAATGTAGGAGATGGCTCTTCTTCACCTTTTTCTACACACACTTCCTTACTTTCTACTTTAATCGCTAACTGGCTTACAGATGCCTCCTCTTCACATTCCTCGGCTGTCTCTTTTACTTTCTCGAGTTCTTCAACCGGTGATTTTATTTCTTCAGCAGGGGGTAATTTTGTTTCAACTTGAATTTCTGTGATAACAGTTTCAACTTTAGGCACAATTTCTGCTACATATTCCTTTTCTACATCTTCTCTGCCTTCCTCAACTTTTTCCTGTTCCACTGTCTCATATTTATCTAATGTAACATCAACAGAAGGCTTTTCTTCTGTTTCTGTGACAATATCTATTTTCTTATCCTCAACAACGATCGAGTCAACAGTTAATTCCTCTTCCTTGCCCTCTTTAATTTCCACCTCCTCTTCCAACTCTGTTGTTATTGTTTTGACAATAGTTACATCGCCTTCTGTAACTACATCCTCTGCCTTTACTTCAGTAGCCTCAACTGTAATTGCTTCTTTGATATCTTCTTCTTTTGGCTTTTCTGCATCTTCGGGTACTTCTTCTTTCATTCCCTTCTCCAGTGCTTTCATGTCTGCTGCACTGACGTCAATAATCTCTTTCTCGGTTGGTTCCTTCTCACTTTCATCCACCGTTGGAGATGGTTCCTTCTCCAATTCACTTGGTTCCATAGCAGGTACGGTTTTAATTTCCAGCTTAATATCTAATTTGCTTTCAGTTTCCTCCTCCTTGCCTTCAATAGTAGCTACATCAGTGTCTTCTTCCAAAGGCACCTTGTCTTTAACAGGTGACTCCTTTGTTACAGGTGTGGGTACTTCTTCACCAGTAATATCTTTAGGCTCAGTTTCTACTTTAGTCAATGTTACAGCAACAATTTCACCTTCTACACATTTAGCGACTTCCTCGACTGGTTCTGCAATTTCTGTAACGAATGTTGGTGGAGTTTCCTTTGCAACGGGTTCTTCTTCTCTCTCAGTTATGTGTTTTTCAATAATCTCAGGTTCTGTCACCGCAATAACATCATCGGTTGGCTTTACTTCTACCTCCTGTATTCCCTCTGTCAAGATTTCTTCCGCAATATCTTTTTCTTCAACATCTACATCCTTTACAAAATCTTCCTCTTCTGTTTCTTTCTCTGTTGTCACCACATCGGTATCCTCAGGCTCAATTTTAGGAACATCTTCTATCATATCGTCGGCTGATTCTATTACGTCTGCAGCACTATCTTTAACTATAGCCTCTTCTTTCGTTACCTCTTTTTCACTTAATGTAGGAGATGGCTCTTCTTCACCTTTTTCTACACACACTTCCTTACTTTCTACTTTAATCGCTAACTGGCTTACAGATGCCTCCTCTTCACGTTCCTCGGCTGTCTCTTTTACTTTCTCGAGTTCTTCAACCGGTGATTTTATTTCTTCAGCAGGGGGTAATTTTGTTTCAACTTGAATTTCTGTGATAACAGTTTCAACTTTAGGCACAATTTCTGCTACATATTCCTTTTCTACATCTTCTCTGCCTTCCTCAACTTTTTCCTGTTCCACTGTCTCATATTTATCTAATGTAACATCAACAGAAGGCTTTTCTTCTGTTTCTGTGACAATATCTATTTTCTTATCCTCGACAACGATCGAGTCAACAGTTAATTCCTCTTCCTTGCCCTCTTTAATTTCCACCTCCTCTTCCAACTCTGTTGTTATTGTTTTGACAATAGTTACATCGCCTTCTGTAACTACATCCTCTGCCTTTACTTCAGTAGCCTCAACTGTAATTGCTTCTTTGATATCTTCTTCTTTTGGCTTTTCTGCATCTTCGGGTACTTCTTCTTTCATTCCCTTCTCCAGTGCTTTCATGTCTGCTGCACTGACGTCAATAATCTCTTTCTCGGTTGGTTCCTTCTCACTTTCATCCACCGTTGGAGATGGTTCCTTCTCCAATTCACTTGGTTCCATAGCAGGTACGGTTTTAATTTCCAGCTTAATATCTAATTTGCTTTCAGTTTCCTCCTCCTTGCCTTCAATAGTAGCTACATCAGTGTCTTCTTCCAAAGGCACCTTGTCTTTAAGAGGTGACTCCTTTGTTACAGGTGTGGGTACTTCTTCACCAGTAATATCTTTAGGCTCAGTTTCTACTTTAGTCAATGTTACAGCAACAATTTCACCTTCTACACATTTAGCGACTTCCTCGACTGGTTCTGCAATTTCTGTAACGAATGTTGGTGGAGTTTCCTTTGCAACGGGTTCTTCTTCTCTCTCAGTTATGTGTTTTTCAATAATCTCAGGTTCTGTCACCGCAATAACATCATCGGTTGGCTTTACTTCTACCTCCTGTATTCCCTCTTGCAAGATTTCTTCCGCAATATCTTTTTCTTCAACATCTACATCCTTTACAAAATCTTCCTCTTCTGTTTCTTTCTCTGTTGTCAGCACATCGGTATCCTCAGGCTCAATTTTAGGAACATCTTCTATCATATCGTCGGCTGATTCTATTACGTCTGCAGCACTATCTTTAACTATAGCCTCTTCTTTCGTTACCTCTTTTTCACTTAATGTAGGAGATGGCTCTTCTTCACCTTTTTCTACACACACTTCCTTACTTTCTACTTTAATCGCTAACTGGCTTACAGATGCCTCCTCTTCACGTTCCTCGGCTGTCTCTTTTACTTTCTCGAGTTCTTCAACCGGTGATTTTATTTCTTCAGCAGGGGGTAATTTTGTTTCAACTTGAATTTCTGTGATAACAGTTTCAACTTTAGGCACAATTTCTGCTACATATTCCTTTTCTACATCTTCTCTGCCTTCCTCAACTTTTTCCTGTTCCACTGTCTCATATTTATCTAATGTAACATCAACAGAAGGCTTTTCTTCTGTTTCTGTGACAATATCTATTTTCTTATCCTCGACAACGATCGAGTCAACAGTTAATTCCTCTTCCTTGCCCTCTTTAATTTCCACCTCCTCTTCCAACTCTGTTGTTATTGTTTTGACAATAGTTACATCGCCTTCTGTAACTACATCCTCTGCCTTTACTTCAGTAGCCTCAACTGTAATTGCTTCTTTGATATCTTCTTCTTTTGGCTTTTCTGCATCTTCGGGTACTTCTTCTTTCATTCCCTTCTCCAGTGCTTTCATGTCTGCTGCACTGACGTCAATAATCTCTTTCTCGGTTGGTTCCTTCTCACTTTCATCCACCGTTGGAGATGGTTCCTTCTCCAATTCACTTGGTTCCATAGCAGGTACGGTTTTAATTTCCAGCTTAATATCTAATTTGCTTTCAGTTTCCTCCTCCTTCCCTTCAATAGTAGCTACATCAGTGTCTTCTTCCAAAGGCACCTTGTATTTAACAGGTGACTCCTTTGTTACAGGTGTGGGTACTTCTTCACCAGTAATATCTTTAGGCTCAGTTTCTACTTTAGTCAATGTTACAGCAACAATTTCACCTTCTACACATTTAGCGACTTCCTCGACTGGTTCTGCAATTTCTGTAACGAATGTTGGTGGAGTTTCCTTTGCAACGGGTTCTTCTTCTCTCTCAGTTATGTGTTTTTCAATAATCTCAGGTTCTGTCACCGCAATAACATCATCGGTTGGCTTTACTTCTGCCTCCTGTATTCCCTCTTGCAAGATTTCTTCCGCAATATCTTTTTCTTCAACATCCACATCCTTTACAAAATCTTCCTCTTCTGTTTCTTTCTCTGTTGTCAGCACATCGGTATACTCAGGCTCAATTTTAGGAACATCTTCTATCAAATCGTCAGCTGATTCTATTACGTCTGCAGCACTATCTTTTACTATATCCTCTTGTTTCGTTACCTCTTTTTCACTTAATGTAAGAGATGGCTCTTCTTCACCTTTTTCTACACACACTTCCATACTTTCTACTTTAATCGCTAACTGGCTTACAGATGCCTCCTCTTCACGTTCCTCGGCTGTCTCTTTTACTTTCTCGAGTTCTTCAACCGGTGATTTTATTTCTTCAGCAGGGGGTAATTTTGTTTCAACTTGAATTTCTGTGATAACAGTTTCAACTTTAGGCACAATTTCTGCTACATATTCCTTTTCTACATCTTCGCTGCCTTCCTCAACTTTTTCCTGTTCCACTGTCTCATATTTATCTAATGTAACATCAACAGAAGGCTTTTCTTCTGTTTCTGTGACAATATCTATTTTCTTATCCTCAACAACGATCGAGTCAACAGTTAATTCCTCTTCCTTGCCCTCTTTAATTTCCACCTCCTCTTCCAACTCTGTTGTTATTGTTTTGACAATAGTTACATCGCCTTCTGTAACTACATCCTCTGCCTTTACTTCAGTAGCCTCAACTGTAATTGCTTCTTTGATATCTTCTTCTTTTGGCTTTTCTGCATCTTCGGGTACTTCTTCTTTCATTCCCTTCTCCAGTGCTTTGATGTCTGCTCCACTGACGTCAATAATCTCTTTCTCGGTTGGTTCCTTCTCACTTTCATCCACCGTTGGAGATGGTTCCTTCTCCAATTCACTTGATTCCATATCAGGTACGGTTTTAATTTCCAGCTTAATATCTAATTTGCTTTCAATTTCCTCCTCCTTTCCTTCAATAGTAGCTACATCAGTGTCTTCTTCCAAAGGCACCTTGTCTTTAAGAGGTGACTCCTTTGTTACAGGTGTGGGTACTTCATCACCAGTAATATCTTTAGGCTCAGTTTCTACTTTAATCAATGTTACAGCAACAATTTCACCTTCTACACCTTTAGCGACTTCCTCGACTGGTTCTGCAATTTCTGTAACGAATGTTGGTGGAGTTTCCTTTGCAACTGGTTCTTCTTCTCTCTCAGTTATGTGTTTTTCAATCATCTCAGGTTCTGTCACCACAATAACATCATCGGTTGGCTTTACTTCTGCCTCCTGTATTCCCTCTTGCAAGATTTCTTCCGCAATATCTTTTTCTTCAACATCCACATCCTTTACAAAATCTTCCTCTTCTGTTTCTTTCTCTGTTGTCAGCACATCGGTATCCTCAGGCTCAATTTTAGGAACATCTTCTATCAAATCGTCGGCTGATTCTATTACGTCTGCAGCACTATCTTTTACTATATCCTCTTCTTTCGTTACCTCTTTTTCACTTAATGTAGGAGATGGCTCTTTTTCACCTTTTTCTACAGACACTTCTTTACTTTCTACTTTAATCTCTAACTGTCTTACAGATGCCTCCTCTTCACGTTCCTCGCCTGTCTCTTTTACTTTCTCGAGTTCTTCAACAGGTGATTTCATTTCTTCAGCAGTGGGTAATTTTGTTTCAACTTGAATTTCTGTGACAACAGTTTCAACCTTAGGCACAATTTCTTCTACATATTCCTTTTCTACATCTTCTCCGCCTTCCTCAACTTTTTCCTGTTCCACTGTCTCATATTTATCTAATGTAACATCAGGCTTTTCTTCTGTTTCTGTGACAATATCTAGTTTCTTATCCTCGACAACGATCGAGTCAACAGTTAATTCCTCTTCCTTGCCCTCTTTAATTTCCACCTCCTCTTCCAACTCTTTTGTTATTGTTTTAACAATAGTTACATCGCCTTCTGTAACTACATCCTCTGCCTTTACTTCAGTAGCCTCAACTGTAATTGCTTCTTTGATATCTTCTTCTTTTGGCTTTTCTGCATCTTCGGGTACTTCTTCTTTCATTCCCTTCTCCTGAGCTTTGATGTCTGCTGCACTGACGTCAATAATCTCTTTCTCGGTTGGTTCCTTCTCACTTTCATCCACCGTTGGAGATGGTTCCTTCTCCAATTCACTTTGTTCCATAGCAGGTACGGTTTTAATTTCCAGCTTAATATCTAATTTTCTTTCAGTTTCCTCCTCCTTGCCTTCAATAGTAGCTACATCAGTGTCTTCTTCCAAAGGCACCTTGTCTTTAACAGGTGACTCCTTTGTTACAGGTGTGGGTACTTCTTCACCAGTAATATCTTTAGGCTCAGTTTCTACTTTAGTGAATGTTACAGCAACAATTTCACCTTCTACACTTTTAGCGACTTCCTCAACTGGTTCTGCAATTTCTGTAACGAATGTTGGTGATGTTTCCTTTGCAACAGGTTCTTCTTCCCTCTCAGTTATGTGTTTTTCAATCATCTCAGGTTCTGTCACCACAATAACATCATCGGTTGGCTTTACTTCTGCCACCGAAATTCCCTCTTGCAAGATTTCTTCCCCAATATCTTTTTCTTCAACGTCTACATCCTTTACAAAATCTTCCTCTTCTGTTTCTTTCTCTGTTGTCAGCACATCGGTATCCTCAGGCTCAATTTTAGGAACATCTTCTATCATATCGTCGGCTGATTCTATTACGTCTGCAGCACTATCTTTTACTATAGCCTCTTCTTTCGTTACCTCTTTTTCACTTAATGTAGGAGATGGCTCTTCTTCACCTTTTTCTACACACACTTCCTTACTTTCTACTTTAATCGCTAACTGGCTTACAGATGCCTCCTCTTCACGTTCCTCGGCTGTCTCTTTTACTTTCTCGAGTTCTTCAACCGGTGATTTTATTTCTTCAGCAGGGGGTAATTTTGTTTCAACTTGAATTTCTGTGATAACAGTTTCAACTTTAGGCACAATTTCTGCTACATATTCCTTTTCTTCATCTTCTCTGCCTTCCTCAACTTTTTCCTGTTCCACTGTCTCATATTTATCTAATGTAACATCAACAGAAGGCTTTTCTTCTGTTTCTGTGACAATATCTATTTTCTTATCCTCGACAACGATCGAGTCAACAGTTAATTCCTCTTCCTTGCCCTCTTTAATTTCCACCTCCTCTTCCAACTCTGTTGTTATTGTTTTGACAATAGTTACATCGCCTTCTGTAACTACATCCTCTGCCTTTACTTCAGTAGCCTCAACTGTAATTGCTTCTTTGATATCTTCTTCTTTTGGCTTTTCTGCATCTTCGGGTACTTCTTCTTTCATTCCCTTCTCCAGTGCTTTCATGTCTGCTGCACTGACGTCAATAATCTCTTTCTCGGTTGGTTCCTTCTCACTTTCATCCACCGTTGGAGATGGTTCCTTCTCCAATTCACTTGGTTCCATAGCAGGTACGGTTTTAATTTCCAGCTTAATATCTAATTTGCTTTCAGTTTCCTCCTCCTTCCCTTCAATAGTATCTACATCAGTGTCTTCTTCCAAAGGCACCTTGTCTTTAACAGGTGACTCCTTTGTTACAGGTGTGGGTACTTCTTCACCAGTAATATCTTTAGGCTCAGTTTCTACTTTAGTCAATGTTACAGCAACAATTTCACCTTCTACACATTTAGCGACTTCCTCGACTGGTTCTGCAATTTCTGTAACGAATGTTGGTGGAGTTTCCTTTGTAACGGGTTCTTCTTCTCTCTCAGTTATGTGTTTTTCAATAATCTCAGGTTCTGTCACCGCAATAACATCATCGGTTGGCTTTACTTCTGCCTCCTGTATTCCCTCTTGCAAGATTTCTTCCGCAATATCTTTTTCTTCAACATCCACATCCTTTACAAAATCTTCCTCTTCTGTTTCTTTCTCTGTTGTCAGCACATCGGTATCCTCAGGCTCAATTTTAGGAACATCTTCTATCAAATCGTCAGCTGATTCTATTACGTCTGCAGCACTATATTTTACTATATCCTCTTCTTTCGTTACCTCTTTTTCACTTAATGTAAGAGATGGCTCTTCTTCACCTTTTTCTACACACACTTCCTTACTTTCTACTTTAATCGCTAACTGGCTTACAGATGCCTCCTCTTCACGTTCCTCGGCTGTCTCTTTTACTTTCTCGAGTTCTTCAACCGGTGATTTTATTTCTTCAGCAGGGGGTAATTTTGTTTCAACTTGAATTTCTGTGACAACAGTTTCAACTTTAGGCACAATTTCTGCTACATATTCCTTTTCTACATCTTCTCTGCCTTCCTCAACTTTTTCCTGTTCCACTGTCTCATATTTATCTAATGTAACATCAACAGAAGGCTTTTCTTCTGTTTCTGTGACAATATCTATTTTCTTATCCTCGACAACGATCGAGTCAACAGTTAATTCCTCTTCCTTGCCCTCTTTAATTTCCACCTCCGCTTCCAACTCTGTTGTTATTGTTTTGACAATAGTTACATCGCCTTCTGTAACTACATCCTCTGCCTTTACTTCAGTAGCCTCAACTGTAATTGCTTCTTTGATATCTTCTTCTTTTGGCTTTTCTGCATCTTCGGGTACTTCTTCTTTCATTCCCTTCTCCAGTGCTTTGATGTCTGCTGCACTGACATCAATAATCTCTTTCTCGGTTGGTTCCTTCTCACTTTCATCCACCGTTGGAGATGGTTCCTTCTCCAATTCACTTGGTTCCATAGCAGGTACGGTTTTAATTTCCAGCTTAATATCTAATTTGCTTTCAGTTTCCTCCTCCTTGCCTTCAATAGTAGCTACATCAGTGTCTTCTTCCAAAGGCACCTTGTCTTTAAGAGGTGACTCCTTTGTTACAGGTGTGGGTACTTCTTCACCAGTAATATCTTTAGGCTCAGTTTCTACTTTAATCAATGTTACAGCAACAATTTCACCTTCTACACCTTTAGCGACATCCTCGACTGGTTCTGCAATTTCTGTAACGAATGTTGGTGGAGTTTCCTTTGCAACGGGTTCTTCTTCTCTCTCAGTTATGTGTTTTTCAATAATCTCAGGTTCTGTCACCGCAATAACATCATCGGTTGGCTTTACTTCTGCCTCCTGTATTCCCTCTTGCAAGATTTCTTCCGCAATATCTTTTTCTTCAACATCCACATCCTTTACAAAATCTTCCTCTTCTGTTTCTTTCTCTGTTGTCAGCACATCGGTATCCTCAGGCTCAATTTTAGGAACATCTTCTATCAAATCGCCAGCTGATTCTATTACGTCTGCAGCACTATATTTTACTATATCCTCTTCTTTCGTTACCTCTTTTTCACTTAATGTAAGAGATGGCTCTTCTTCACCTTTTTCTACACACACTTCCTTACTTTCTACTTTAATCGCTAACTGGCTTACAGATGCCTCCTCTTCACGTTCCTCGGCTGTCTCTTTTACTTTCTCGAGTTCTTCAACCGGTGATTTTATTTCTTCAGCAGGGGGTAATTTTGTTTCAACTTGAATTTCTGTGACAACAGTTTCAACTTTAGGCACAATTTCTGCTACATATTGCTTTTCTACATCTTCTCTGCCTTCCTCAACTTTTTCCTGTTCCACTGTCTCATATTTATCTAATGTAACATCAACAGAAGGCTTTTCTTCTGTTTCTGTGACAATATCTATTTTCTTATCCTCGACAACGATCGAGTCAACAGTTAATTCCTCTTCCTTGCCCTCTTTAATTTCCACCTCCGCTTCCAACTCTGTTGTTATTGTTTTGACAATAGTTACATCGCCTTCTGTAACTACATCCTCTGCCTTTACTTCAGTAGCCTCAACTGTAATTGCTTCTTTGATATCTTCTTCTTTTGGCTTTTCTGCATCTTCGGGTACTTCTTCTTTCATTCCCTTCTCCAGTGCTTTGATGTCTGCTGCACTGACATCAATAATCTCTTTCTCGGTTTGTTCCTTCTCACTTTCATCCACCGTTGGAGATGGTTCCTTCTCCAATTCACTTGGTTCCATAGCAGGTACGGTTTTAATTTCCAGCTTAATATCTAATTTGCTTTCAGTTTCCTCCTCCTTGCCTTCAATAGTAGCTACATCAGTGTCTTCTTCCAAAGGCACCTTGTCTTTAAGAGGTGACTCCTTTGTTACAGGTGTGGGTACTTCTTCACCAGTAATATCTTTAGGCTCAGTTTCTACTTTAATCAATGTTACAGCAACAATTTCACCTTCTACACCTTTAGCGACATCCTCGACTGGTTCTGCAATTTCTGTAACGAATGTTGGTGGAGTTTCCTTTGCAACGGGTTCTTCTTCTCTCTCAGGTATGTGTTTTTCAATCATCTCAGGTTCTGTCACCACAATAACATCATCAGTTGGCTTTACTTCTGCCTCCTCTATTCCCTCTTGCAAGATTTCTTCCGCAATATCTTTTTCTTCAACATCCACATCCTTTACAAAACCTTCCTCTTCTGTTTCTTTCTCTGTTGTCAGCACATCGGTATCCTCAGGCTCAATTTTAGGAACATCTTCTATCAAATCGTCGGCTGATTCTATTACGTCTGCAGCACTATCTTTTACTATATCCTCTTCTTTCGTTACCTCTTTTTCACTTAATGTAGGAGATGGCTCTTCTTCACCTTTTTCTACACACACTTCCTTACTTTCTACTTTAATCGCTAACTGGCTTACAGATGCCTCCTCTTCACGTTCCTCGGCTGTCTCTTTTACTTTCTCGAGTTCTTCAACCGGTGATTTTATTTCTTCAGCAGGGGGTAATTTTGTGTCAACTTGAATTTCTGTGATAACAGTTTCAACTTTAGGCACAATTTCTGCTACATATTCCTTTTCTACATCTTCGCTGCCTTCCTCAACTTTTTCCTGTTCCACTGTCTCATATTTATCTAATGTAACATCAACAGAAGGCTTTTCTTCTGTTTCTGTGACAATATCTATTTTCTTATCCTCGACAACCATCGAGTCAACAGTTAATTCCTCTTCCTTGCCCTCTTTAATTTCCACCTCCTCTTCCAACTCTGTTGTTATTGCTTTGACAATAGTTACATCGCCTTCTGTAACTACATCCTCTGCCTTTACTTCAGTAGCCTCAACTGTAATTGCTTCTTTGATATCTTCTTCTTTTGGCTTTTCTGCATCTTCGGGTACTTCTTCTTTCATTCCCTTCTCCAGTGCTTTGATGTCTGCTCCACTGACGTCAATAATCTCTTTCTCGGTTGGTTCCTTCTCACTTTCATCCACCGTTGGAGATGGTTCCTTCTCCAATTCACTTGGTTCAATATCAGGTACGGTTTTAATTTCCAGCTTAATATCTAATTTGCTTTCAATTTCCTCCTCCTTTCCTTCAATAGTAGCTACATCAGTGTCTTCTTCCAAAGGCACCTTGTCTTTAAGAGGTGACTCCTTTGTTACAGGTGTGGGTACTTCATCACCAGTAATATCTTTAGGCTCAGTTTCTACTTTAATCAATGTTACAGCAACAATTTCACCTTCTACACCTTTAGCGACTTCCTCGACTGGTTCTGCAATTTCTGTAACGAATGTTGGTGGAGTTTCCTTTGCAACGGGTTCTTCTTCTCTCTCAGGTATGTGTTTTTCAATCATCTCAGGTTCTGTCACCACAATAACATCATCGGTCGGCTTTACTTCTGCCTCCTGTATTCCCTCTTGCAAGATTTCTTCCGCAATATCTTTTTCTTCAACATCCACATCCTTTACAAAATCTTCCTCTTCTGTTTCTTTCTCTGTTGTCAGCACATCGGTATCCTCAGGCTCAATTTTAGGAACAACTTCTATCAAATCGTCGGCTGATTCTATTACGTCTGCAGCACTATCTTTTACTATATCCTCTTCTTCCGTTAACTCTTTTTCACTTAATGTAGGAGATGGCTCTTTTTCACCTTTTTCTACAGACACTTCCTTACTTTCTACTTTAATCGCTAACTGTCTTACAGATGCCTCCTCTTCACGTTCCTCGGCTGACTCTTTTACTTTCTCGAGTTCTTCAACCGGTGATTTTATTACTTCAGCAGGGGGTAATTTTGTTTCAACTTGAATTTCTGTGATAACAGTTTGAACTTTAGGCACAATGTCTGCTACATATTCCTTTTCTACATCTTCTCTGCCTTCCTCAACTTTTTCCTGTTCCACTGTCTCATATTTATCTAATGTAACATCAACAGAAGGCTTTTCTTCTGTTTCTGTGACAATATCTATTTTCTTATCCTCGACAACGATCGAGTCAACAGTTAATTCCTCTTCCTTGCCCTCTTTAATTTCCACCTCCTCTTCCAACTCTGTTGTTATTGTTTTGACAATAGTTACATCGCCTTCTGTAACTACATCCTCTGCCTTTACTTCAGTAGCCTCAACTGTAATTGCTTCTTTGATATCTTCTTCTTTTGGCTTTTCTGCATCTTCGGGTACTTCTTCTTTCATTCCCTTCTCCAGTGCTTTGATGTCTGCTTCACTGACGTCAATAATCTCTTTCTCGGTTGGTTCCTTCTCACTTTCATCCAACGTTGGAGATGGTTCCTTCTCCAATTCACTTGGTTCCATAGCAGGTACGGTTTTAATTTCCAGCTTAATATCTAATTTGCTTTCAGTTTCCTCCTCCTTGCCTTCAATAGTAGCTACATCAGTGTCTTCTTCCAAAGGCACCTTGTCTTTAACAGGTGACTCCTTTGTTACAGGTGTGGGTACTTCTTCACCAGTAATATCTTTAGGCTCAGTTTCTACTTTAGTCAATGTTACAGCAACAATTTCACCTTCTACACCTTTAGCGACTTCCTCGACTGGTTCTGCAATTTCTGTAACGAATGTTGGTGGAGTTTCCTTTGCAACGGGTTCTTCTTCTCTCTCAGTTATGTGTTTTTCAATAATCTCAGTTTCTGTCACCGCAATAACATCATCGGTTGGCTTTACTTCTGCCTCCTCTATTCCCTCTTGCAAGATTTCTTCCGCAATACCTTTTTCTTCAACATCCACATCCTTTACAAAATCTTCCTCTTCTGTTTCTTTCTCTGTTGTCAGCACATCGGTATCCTCAGGCTCAATTTTAGGTACATCTTCTATCAAATCGTCGGCTGATTCTATTACGTCTGCAGCACTATCTTTTACTATATCCTCTTCTTTCGTTACCTCTTTTTCACTTAATGTAGGAGATGGCTCTTCTTCACCTTTTTCTACACACACTTCCTTACTTTCTACTTTAATCGCTAACTGGCTTACAGATGCCTCCTCTTCACGTTCCTCGGCTGTCTCTTTTACTTTCTCGAGTTCTTCAACCGGTGATTTTATTTCTTCAGCAGGGGGTAATTTTGTTTCAACTTGAATTTCTGTGATAACAGTTTCAACTTTAGGCACAATTTCTGCTACATATTCCTTTTCTACATCTTCTCTGCCTTCCTCAACTTTTTCCTGTTCCACTGTCTCATATTTATCTAATGTAACATCAACAGAAGGCTTTTCTTCTGTTTCTGTGACAATATCTATTTTCTTATCTTCGACAACGATCGAGTCAACAGTTAATTCCTCTTTCTTGCCGTCTTTAATTTCCACCTCCTCTTCCAACTCTGTTGTTATTGTTTTGACAATAGTTACATCGCCTTCTGTAACTACATCCTCTGCTATTACTTCAGTACCCTCAACTGTAATTGCTTCTTTGATATCTTCTTCTTTTGGCTTTTCTGCATCTTCGGGTACTTCTTCTTTCATTCCCTTCTCCAGTGCTTTGATGTCTGCTGCACTGACGTCAATAATCTCTTTCTCGGTTGGTTCCTTCTCACTTTCATCCACCGTTTTAGATGGTTCCTTCTCCAATTCACTTGGTTCCATATCAGGTACGGTTTTAATTTCCAGCTTAATATCTAATTTGCTTTCAATTTCCTCCTCCTTTCCTTCAATAGTAGCTACATCAGTGTCTTCTTCCAAAGGCACCTTGTCTTTAAGAGGTGACTCCTTTGTTACAGGTGTGGGTACTTCATCACCAGTAATATCTTTAGGCTCAGTTTCTACTTTAATCAATGTTACAGCAACAATTTCACCTTCTACACCTTTAGCGACTTCCTCGACTGGTTCTGCAATTTCTGTAACGAATGTTGGTGGAGTTTCCTTTGCAACGGGTTCTTCTTCTCTCTCAGTTATGTGTTTTTCAATCATCTCAGGTTCTGTCACCACAATAACATCATCGGTTGTCTTTACTTCTGTCTCCTGTATTCCCTCTTGCAAGATTTCTTCCGCAATATCTTTTTCTTCAACATCCACATCCTTTACAAAATCTTCCTCTTCTGTTTCTTTCTCTGTTGTCAGCACATCGGTATCCTCAGGCTCAATTTTAGGAACATCTTCTATCAAATCGTCGGCTGATTCTATTACGTCTGCAGCACTATCTTTTACTATATCCTCTTCTTCCGTTACCTCTTTTTCACTTAATGTAGGAGATGGCTCTTTTTCACCTTTTTCTACAGACACTTCCTTACTTTCTACTTTAATCGCTAACTGGCTTACAGATGCCTCCTCTTCACGTTCCTCGGCTGACTCTTTTACTTTCTCGAGTTCTTCAACCGGTGATTTTATTATTTCAGCAGGGGGTAATTTTGTTTCAACTTGAATTTCTGTGATAACAGTTTCAACTTTAGGCACAATTTCTGCTACATATTCCTTTTCTACATCTCTGCCTTCCTCAACTTTTTCCTGTTCCACTGTCTCATATTTATCTAATGTAACACCAACAGAAGGCTTTTCTTCTGTTTCTGTGACAATATCTATTTTCTTATCCTCGACAACGATCGAGTCAACAGTTAATTCCTCTTCCTTGCCCTCTTTAATTTCCACCTCCTCTTCCAACTCTGTTGTTATTGTTTTGACAATAGTTACATAGCCTTCTGTAACTACATCCTCTGCCTTTACTTCAGTACGATCAACTGTAATTGCTTCTTTGATATCTTCTTCTTTTGGCTTTTCTGCATCTTCGGGTAATTCTTCTTTCATTCCCTTCTCCAGTGCTTTGATGTCTGCTTCACTGACGTCAATAATCTCTTTCTCGGTTGGTTCCTTCTCACTTTCATCCAACGTTGGAGATGGGTCCTTCTCCAATTCACTTGGTTCCATAGCAGGTATGGTTTTAATTTCCAGCTTAATATCTAATTTGCTTTCAGTTTCCTCCTCCTTGCCTTCAATAGTAGCTACATCAGTGTCTTCTTCCAAAGGCACCTTGTCTTTAACAGGTGACTCCTTTGTTACAGGAGTGGGTACTTCTTCACCAGTAATATCTTTAGGCTCAGTTTCTACTTTAGTCAATGTTACAGCAACAATTTCACCTTCTACACCTTTAGCGACTTCCTCGACTGGTTCTGCAATTTCTGTAACGAATGTTGGTGGAGTTTCCTTTGCAACGGGTTCTTCTTCTCTCTCAGTTATGTGTTTTTCAACCATCTCAGGTTCTGTCACTACAATAACATCATCGGTTGGCTTTAGTTCTGCCTCCGAAATTCCCTCTTGCAAGATTTCTTCCCCAATATCTTTTTCTTCAACATCCACATCCTTTACAAAATCTTCCTCTTCTGTTTGTTTCTCTGTTGTCAGCACATCGGTATCCTCAGGCTCAATTTTAGGAACATCTTCTATCAAATCGTCGGCTGATTCTATTACGTCTGCAGCACTATCTTTTACTATATCCTCTTCTTTCGTTACCTCTTTTTCACTTAATGTAGGAGATGGCTCTTCTTCACCTTTTTCTACACACACCTCCTTACTTTCTACTTTAATCGCTAACTGGCTTACAGATGCCTCCTCTTCACGTTCCTCGGCTGTCTCTTTTACTTTCTCGAGTTCTTCAACCGGTGATTTTATTTCTTCAGCAGGGGGTAATTTTGTTTCAACTTGAATTTCTGTGATAACAGTTTCAACTTTAGGCACAATTTCTGCTACATATTCCTTTTCTACATCTTCTCTGCCTTCCTCAACTTTTTCCTGTTCCACTGTCTCATATTTATCTAATGTAACATCAACAGAAGGCTTTTCTTCTGTTTCTGTGACAATATCTATTTTCTTATCCTCGACAACGATCGAGTCAACAGTTAATTCCTCTTCCTTGCCCTCTTTAATTTCCACCTCCTCTTCCAACTCTTTTGTTATTGTTTTGACAATAGTTACATCGCCTTCTGTAACTACATCCTCTGCCTTTACTTCAGTAGCATCAACTGTAATTGCTTCTTTGATATCTTCTTCTTTTGGCCTTTCTGCATCTTCGGGGAGTTCTTCTTTCATTCCCTTCTCCAGTGCTTTGATGTCTGCTGCACTGACGTCAATAATCTCTTTCTCGGGTGGTTCCTTCTCACTTTCATCCACCGTTGGAGATGGTTTCTTCTCCAATTCACTTGGTTCCATAGCAGGTACGGTTTTAATTTCCAGCTTAATATCTAATTTGCTTTCAGTTTCCTCCTCCTTGCCTTCAATAGTAGCTACATCAGTGTCTTCTTCCAAAGGCACCTTGTCTTTAAGAGGAGACTCCTTTGTTACAGGTGTTGGTACTTCTTCACCAGTAATATCTTTAGGCTCAGTTTCTACTTTAGTCAATGTTACAGCAACAATTTCACCTTCTACACCTTTAGCGACTTCCTCGACTGGTTCTGCAATTTCTGTAACGAATGTTGGTGGAGTTTCCTTTGCAACGGGTTCTTCTTCTCTCTCAGTTATGTGTTTTTCAACCATCTCAGGTTCTGTCAGTACAATAACATCATCGGTTGGCTTTACTTCTGCCTCCGAAATTCCCTCTTGCAAGATTTCTTCCCCAATATCTTTTTCTTCAACATCCACATCCTTTACAAAATCTTCCTCTTCTGTTTCTTTCTCTGTTGTCAGCACATCGGTATCCTCAGGCTCAATTTTAGGAACATCTTCTATCAAATCGTCGGCTGATTCTATTACGTCTGCAGCACTATCTTTTACTATATGCTCTTCTTTCGTTACCTCTTTTTCACTTAATGTAGGAGATGGCTCTTCTTCACCTTTTTCTACACACACTTCCTTACTTTCTACTTTAATCGCTAACTGGCTTACAGATGCCTCCTCTTCACGTTCCTCGGCTGTCTCTTTTACTTTCTCGAGTGCTTCAACCGGTGATTTTATTTCTTCAGCAGGGGGTAATTTTGTTTCAACTTGAATTTCTGTGATAACAGTTTCAACTTTAGGCACAATTTCTGCTACATATTGCTTTTCTACATCTTCTCTGCCTTCCTCAACTTTTTCCTGTTCCACTGTCTCATATTTATCTAATGTAACATCAGCAGAAGGCTTTTCTTCTGTTTCTGTGACAATATCTATTTTCTTATCCTCGACAACGATCGAGTCAACAGTTAATTCCTCTTCCTTGCCCTCTTTAATTTCCACCTCCTCTTCCAACTCTTTTGTTATTGTTTTGACAATAGTTACATCGCCTTCTGTAACTACATCCTCTGCCTTTACTTCAGTAGCATCAACTGTAATTGCTTCTTTGATATCTTCTTCTTTTGGCCTTTCTGCATCTTCGGGGAGTTCTTCTTTCATTCCCTTCTCCAGTGCTTTGATGTCTGCTGCACTGACGTCAATAATCTCTTTCTCGGGTGGTTCCTTCTCACTTTCATCCACCGTTGGAGATGGTTTCTTCTCCAATTCACTTGGTTCCATAGCAGGTACGGTTTTAATTTCCAGCTTAATATCTAATTTGCTTTCAGTTTCCTCCTCCTTGCCTTCAATAGTAGCTACATCAGTGTCTTCTTCCAAAGGCACCTTGTCTTTAAGAGGTGACTCCTTTGTTACAGGTGTTGGTACTTCTTCACCAGTAATATCTTTAGGCTCAGTTTCTACTTTAGTCAATGTTACAGCAACAATTTCACCTTCTACACCTTTAGCGACTTCCTCGACTGGTTCTGCAATTTCTGTAACGAATGTTGGTGGAGTTTCCTTTGCAACGGGTTCTTCTTCTCTCTCAGTTATGTGTTTTTCAACCATCTCAGGTTCTGTCAGTACAATAACATCATCGGTTGGCTTTACTTCTGCCTCCGAAATTCCCTCTTGCAAGATTTCTTCCCCAATATCTTTTTCTTCAACATCCACATCCTTTACAAAATCTTCCTCTTCTGTTTCTTTCTCTGTTGTCAGCACATCGGTATCCTCAGGCTCAATTTTAGGAACATCTTCTATCAAATCGTCGGCTGATTCTATTACGTCTGCAGCACTATCTTTTACTATATGCTCTTCTTTCGTTACCTCTTTTTCACTTAATGTAGGAGATGGCTCTTCTTCACCTTTTTCTACACACACTTCCTTACTTTCTACTTTAATCGCTAACTGGCTTACAGATGCCTCCTCTTCACGTTCCTCGGCTGTCTCTTTTACTTTCTCGAGTGCTTCAACCGGTGATTTTATTTCTTCAGCAGGGGGTAATTTTGTTTCAACTTGAATTTCTGTGATAACAGTTTCAACTTTAGGCACAATTTCTGCTACATATTGCTTTTCTACATCTTCTCTGCCTTCCTCAACTTTTTCCTGTTCCACTGTCTCATATTTATCTAATGTAACATCAGCAGAAGGCTTTTCTTCTGTTTCTGTGACAATATCTATTTTCTTATCCTCGACAACGATCGAGTCAACAGTTAATTCCTCTTCCTTGCCCTCTTTAATTTCCACCTCCTCTTCCAACTCTTTTGTTATTGTTTTGACAATAGTTACATCGCCTTCTGTAACTACATCCTCTGCCTTTACTTCAGTAGCATCAACTGTAATTGCTTCTTTGATATCTTCTTCTTTTGGCCTTTCTGCATCTTCGGGGAGTTCTTCTTTCATTCCCTTCTCCAGTGCTTTGATGTCTGCTGCACTGACGTCAATAATCTCTTTCTCGGGTGGTTCCTTCTCACTTTCATCCACCGTTGGAGATGGTTTCTTCTCCAATTCACTTGGTTCCATAGCAGGTACGGTTTTAATTTCCAGCTTAATATCTAATTTGCTTTCAGTTTCCTCCTCCTTGCCTTCAATAGTAGCTACATCAGTGTCTTCTTCCAAAGGCACCTTGTCTTTAAGAGGTGACTCCTTTGTTACAGGTGTTGGTACTTCTTCACCAGTAATATCTTTAGGCTCAGTTTCTACTTTAGTCAATGTTACAGCAACAATTTCACCTTCTACACCTTTAGCGACTTCCTCGACTGGTTCTGCAATTTCTGTAACGAATGTTGGTGGAGTTTCCTTTGCAACGGGTTCTTCTTCTCTCTCAGTTATGTGTTTTTCAACCATCTCAGGTTCTGTCAGTACAATAACATCATCGGTTGGCTTTACTTCTGCCTCCGAAATTCCCTCTTGCAAGATTTCTTCCCCAATATCTTTTTCTTCAACATCCACATCCTTTACAAAATCTTCCTCTTCTGTTTCTTTCTCTGTTGTCAGCACATCGGTATCCTCAGGCTCAATTTTAGGAACATCTTCTATCAAATCGTCGGCTGATTCTATTACGTCTGCAGCACTATCTTTTACTATATGCTCTTCTTTCGTTACCTCTTTTTCACTTAATGTAGGAGATGGCTCTTCTTCACCTTTTTCTACACACACTTCCTTACTTTCTACTTTAATCGCTAACTGGCTTACAGATGCCTCCTCTTCACGTTCCTCGGCTGTCTCTTTTACTTTCTCGAGTGCTTCAACCGGTGATTTTATTTCTTCAGCAGGGGGTAATTTTGTTTCAACTTGAATTTCTGTGATAACAGTTTCAACTTTAGGCACAATTTCTGCTACATATTGCTTTTCTACATCTTCTCTGCCTTCCTCAACTTTTTCCTGTTCCACTGTCTCATATTTATCTAATGTAACATCAGCAGAAGGCTTTTCTTCTGTTTCTGTGACAATATCTATTTTCTTATCCTCGACAACGATCGAGTCAACAGTTAATTCCTCTTCCTTGCCCTCTTTAATTTCCACCTCCTCTTCCAACTCTTTTGTTATTGTTTTGACAATAGTTACATCGCCTTCTGTAACTACATCCTCTGCCTTTACTTCAGTAGCATCAACTGTAATTGCTTCTTTGATATCTTCTTCTTTTGGCCTTTCTGCATCTTCGGGGAGTTCTTCTTTCATTCCCTTCTCCAGTGCTTTGATGTCTGCTGCACTGACGTCAATAATCTCTTTCTCGGGTGGTTCCTTCTCACTTTCATCCACCGTTGGAGATGGTTTCTTCTCCAATTCACTTGGTTCCATAGCAGGTACGGTTTTAATTTCCAGCTTAATATCTAATTTGCTTTCAGTTTCCTCCTCCTTGCCTTCAATAGTAGCTACATCAGTGTCTTCTTCCAAAGGCACCTTGTCTTTAAGAGGTGACTCCTTTGTTACAGGTGTTGGTACTTCTTCACCAGTAATATCTTTAGGCTCAGTTTCTACTTTAGTCAATGTTACAGCAACAATTTCACCTTCTACACCTTTAGCGACTTCCTCGACTGGTTCTGCAATTTCTGTAACGAATGTTGGTGTAGTTTCCTTTGCAACGGGTTCTTCTTCTCTCTCAGTTATGTGTTTTTCAACCATCTCAGGTTCTGTCACTACAATAACATCATCGGTTGGCTTTACTTCTGCCTCCGAAATTCCCTCTTGCAAGATTTCTTCCCCAATATCTTTTTCTTCAACATCCACATCCTTTACAAAATCTTCCTCTTCTGTTTCTTTCTCTGTTGTCAGCACATCGGTATCCTCAGGCTCAATTTTAGGAACATCTTCTATCAAATCGTCGGCTGATTCTATTACGTCTGCAGCACTATCTTTTACTATATGCTCTTCTTTCGTTACCTCTTTTTCACTTAATGTAGGAGATGGCTCTTCTTCACCTTTTTCTACACACACTTCCTTACTTTCTACTTTAATCGCTAACTGGCTTACAGATGCCTCCTCTTCACGTTCCTCGGCTGTCTCTTTTACTTTCTCGAGTGCTTCAACCGGTGATTTTATTTCTTCATCAGGGGGTAATTTTGTTTCAACTTGAATTTCTGTGATAACAGTTTCAACTTTAGGCACAATTTCTGCTGCATATTCCTTTTCTACATCTTCTCTGCCTTCCTCAACTTTTTCCTGTTCCACTGTCTCATATTTATCTAATGTAACATCAGCAGAAGGCTTTTCTTCTGTTTCTGTGACAATATCTATTTTCTTATCCTCGACAACGATCGAGTCAACAGTTAATTCCTCTTCCTTGCCCTCTTTAATTTCCACCTCCTCTTCCAACTCTGTTGTTATTGTTTTGACAATAGTTACATCGCCTTCTGTAACTACATCCTCTGCCTTTACTTCAGTAGCCTCAACTGTAATTGCTTCTTTGATATCTTCTTCTTTTGGCCTTTCTGCATCTTCGGGGAGTTCTTCTTTCATTCCCTTCTCCAGTGCTTTGATGTCTGCTGCACTGACGTCAATAATCTCTTTCTCGGGTGGTTCCTTCTCACTTTCATCCACCGTTGGAGATGGTTTCTTCTCCAATTCACTTGGTTCCATAGCAGGTACGGTTTTAATTTCCAGCTTAATATCTAATTTGCTTTCAGTTTCCTCCTCCTTGCCTTCAATAGTAGCTACATCAGTGTCTTCTTCCAAAGGCACCTTGTCTTTAAGAGGTGACTCCTTTGTTACAGGTGTGGGTACTTCATCACCAGTAATATCTTTAGGCTCAGTTTCTACTTTAGTCAATGTTACAGCAACAATTTCACCTTCTACACCTTTAGCGACTTCCTCGACTGGTTCGGCAATTTCTGTAACGAATGTTGGTGGAGTTTCCTTTGCAACGGGTTCTTCCTCTCTCTCAGTTATGTGTTTATCAATCATCTCAGGTTCTGTCACCACAATAACATCATCTGTTGGCTTTACTTCTGCCTCCGGTATTCCCTCTTGCAAGATTTCTTCCGCAATATCTTTTTCTTCAACATCCACATCCTTTACAAAATCTTCCTCTTCTCTTTCTTTCTCTGTTGTCAGCACATCGGTAACCTCAGGCTCAATTTTAGGAACATCTTCTATCAAATCGTCGGCTGATTCTATTACGTCTGCAGCACTATCTTTTACTATATCCTCTTCTTTCGTTACCTCTTTTTCACTTAATGTAGGAGATGGCTCTTCTTCACCTTTTTCTACACACACTTCCTTACTTACTAATTTAATCGCTAACTGGCTTACAGATGCCTCCTCTTCACGTTCCTCGGCTGTCTCTTTTACTTTCTCGAGTTCTTCAACCGGTGATTTTATTACTTCAGCAGGGGGTAATTTTGTTTCAACTCGAATTTCTGTGATAACAGTTTCAACTTTAGGCACAATTTCTGCTACATATTCCTTTTCTACATCTTCTCTGCCTTCCTCAACTTTTTCCTGTTCCACTGTCTCATATTTATTTAATGTAACATCAACAGAAGGCTTTTCTTCTGTTTCTGTGACAATATCTATTTTCTTATCCTCGACAACGATCGAGTCAACAGTTAATTCCTCTTCCTTGCCCTCTTTAATTTCCACCTCCTCTTCCAACTCTGTTGTTATTGTTTTGACAATAGTTACATCGCCTTCTGTAACTACATCCTCTGCCTTTACTTCAGTAGCCTCAACTGTAATTGCTTCTTTGATATCTTCTTCTTTTGGCTTTTCTGCATCTTCGGGTACTTCTTCTTTCATTCCCTTCTCCAGTGCTTTGATGTCTGCTGCACTGACGTCAATAATCTCTGTCTCGGTTGGTTCCTTCTCACTTGCATCCACCGTTGGAGATGGTTCCTTCTCCAATTCACTTGGTTCCATAGCAGGTACGGTTTTAATTTCCAGCTTAATATCTAATTTGCTTTCAGTTTCCTCCTCCTTGCCTTCAATCGTAGCTACATCAGTGTCTTCTTCCAAAGGCACCTTGTCTTTAAGAGGTGACTCCTTTGTTACAGGTGTGGGTACTTCTTCACCAGTAATATCTTTAGGCTCAGTTTCTACTTTAATCAATGTTACAGCAACAATTTCACCTTCAACAACTTTAGCGACTTCCTCGACTGGTTCTGCAATTTCTGTAACGAATGTTGGTGGAGTTTCCTTTGCAACGGGTTCTTCTTCTCTCTCAGTTATGTGTTTTTCAATCATCTCAGGTTCTGTCACCACAATAACATCGGTTGGCTTTACTTCTGCCTCCTGTATTCCCTCTTGCAAGATTTCTTCCGCAATATCTTTTTCTTCAACATCCACATCCTTTACAAAATCTTCCTCTTCTGTTTCTTTCTCTGTTGTTAGCACATCGGTATCCTCAGGCTCAATTTTAGGAACATCTTCTATCAAATCGTCGGCTGATTCTATTATGTCTGCAGCACTATCTTTTACTATATCCTCTTCTTTCGTTACCTCTTTTTCACTTAATGTAGGAGATGCCTCTTCTTCACCTTTTTCTACACACACTTCCTTACTTTCTACTTTAATCGCTAACTGGCTTACAGATGCCTCCTCTTCACGTTCCTCGGCTGTCTCTTTTACTTTCTCGAGTTCTTCAACCTGTGATTTTATTACTTCAGCAGGGGGTAATTTTGTTTCAACTTGAATTTCTGTGATAACAGTTTCAACTTTAGGCACAATTTCAGCTACATATTCCTTATCTACATCTTCTCTGCCTTCCTCAACTTTTTCCTGTTCCACTGTCTCATATTTATCTAATGTAACATCAACAGAAGGCTTTTCTTCTGTTTCTGTGACAATATCTATTTTCTTATCCTCGACAACGATCGAGTCAACAGTTAATTCCTCTTCCTTGCCCTCTTTAATTTCCACCTCCTCTTCCAACTCTGTTGTTATTGTTTTGACAATAGTTACATCGCCTTCTGTAACTACATCCTCTGCCTTTACTTCAGTAGCCTCAACTGTAATTGCTTCTTTGATATCTTCTTCTTTTGGCTTTTCTGCATCTTCGGGTACTTCTTCTTTCATTCCCTTCTCCAGTGCTTTGATGTCTGCTGCACTGACGTCAATAATCTCTTTCTCGGTTGGTTCCTTCTCACTTTCATCCACCGTTGGAGATGGTTCCTTCTCCAATTCACTTGGTTCCATAGCAGGTACGGTTTTAATTTCCAGCTTAATATCTAATTTGCTTTCAGTTTCCTCCTCCTTGCCTTCAATAGTAACTACATCAGTGTCTTCTTCCAAAGGCACCTTGTCTTTAAGAGGTGACTCCTTTGTTACAGGTGTGGGTACTTCTTCACCAGTAATATCTTTAGGCTCAGTTTCTACTTTAGTCAATGTTACAGCAACAATTTCACCTTCTACACCTTCAGCGACTTCCTCGTCTTGTTCTGCAATTTCTGTAACGAATGTCGGTGGAGTTTCCTTTGCAATGGGTTCTTCTTCTCTCTCAGTTATGTGTTTTTCAATAATCTCAGGTTCTGTCACCGCAATAATATCATCGGTTGGCTTTACTTCTGCCTCCTGTATTCCCTCTTGCAAGATTTCTTCCGCAATATCTTTTTCTTCAACATCCACATCCTTTACAAAATCTTCCTCTTCTGTTTCTTTCTCTGTTGTCAGCACATCGGTATCCTCAGGCTCAATTTTAGGAACATCTTCTATCAAATCGTCGGCTGATTCTATTACGTCTGCAGCACTATCTTTTAACATATCCTCTTCTTTCGTTACCTCTTTTTCACTTAATGTAGGAGATGGCTCTTTTTCACCTTTTTCTACAGACACTTCCTTACTTTTTACTTTAATCGCTAACTGGCTTACAGATGCCTCCTCTTCACGTTCCTCGGCTGTCTCTTTTACTTTCTCGAGTTCTTCAACCGGTGATTTTATTACTTCAGCAGGGGGTAATTTTGTTTCAACTCGAATTTCTGTGATAACAGTTTCAACTTTAGGCACAATTTCTGCTACATATTCCTTTTCTACATCTTCTCTGTCTTCCTCAACTTTTTCCTGTTCCACTGTCTCATATTTATCTAATGTAGCATCAGCAGAAGGCTTTTCTTCTGTTTCTGTGACAATATCTATTTTCTTATCTTCGACAACGATCGAGTCAACAGTTAATTCCTCTTCCTTGCCCTCTTTAATTTCCACCTCCTCTTCCAACTCTTTTGTTATTGTTTTGACAATAGTTACATCGCCTTCTGTAACTACATCCTCTGCCTTTACTTCAGTAGCCTCAACTGTAATTGCTTCTTTGATATCTTCTTCTTTTGGTTTTTCTGCATCTTCGGGTACTTCTTCTTTCATTCCCTTCTCCAGTGCTTTGATGTCTGCTGCACTGACGTCAATAATCTCTTTCTCGGTTGGTTCCTTCTCACTTTCATCCACCGTTGGAGATGGTTCCTTCTCCAATTCACTTGGTTCCATAGCAGGTACGGTTTTAATTTCCAGCTTAATATCTAATTTGCTTTCAGTTTCCTCCTCCTTGCCTTCAATAGTAGCTACATCAGTGTCTTCTTCCAAAGGCACCTTGTCTTTAAGAGGTGACTCCTTTGTTACAGGTGTGGGTACTTCTTCACCAGTAATATCTTTAGGCTCAGTTTCTACTTTAGTCAATGTTACAGCAACAATTTCACCTTCTACACCTTTAGCGACTTCCTCGTCTGGTTCTGCAATTTCTGTAACGAATGTCGGTGCAGTTTCCTTTGCAATGGGTTCTTCTTCTCTCTCAGTTATGTGTTTTTCAATAATCTCAGGTTCTGTCACCACAATAACATCATCGGTTGGCTTTACTTCTGCCTCCTCTATTCCCTCTTGCAAGATTTCTTCCGCAATATCTTTTTCTTCAACATCCACATCCTTTACAAAATCTTCCTCTTCTGTTTCTTTCTCTGTTGTCAGCACATCGGTATCCTCAGGCTCAATTTTAGGAACATCTTCTATCAAATCGTCGGCTGATTCTATTACGTCTGCAGCACTATCTTTTACTATATCCTCTTCTTTCGTTACCTCTTTTTCACTTAATGTAGGAGATGGCTCTTCTTCACCTTTTTCTACAGACACTTCCTTACTTTCTACTTTAATCGCTAACTGGCTTACAGATGCCTCCTCTTCACATTCCTCGGCTGTCTCCTTTACTTTCTCGAGTTCTTCAACCGGTGATTTTATTTCTTCAGCAGGGGGTAATTTTGTTTCAAATTGAATTTCTGTGATAACAGTTTCAACTTTAGGCACAATTTCTGCTACATATTCCTTTTCTACATCTTCTCTGCCTTCCTCAACTTTTTCCTGTTCCACTGTCTCATATTTATCTAATGTTACATCAACAGAAGGCTTTTCTTCTGTTTCTGTGACAATATCTATTTTCTTATCCTCGACAACGATCGAGTCAAAAGTTAATTCCTCTTCCTTGCCCTCTTTAATTTCCACCTCCTCTTCCAACTCTGTTGTTATTGTTTTGACAATAGTTACATTGCCTTCTGTAACTACATCCTGTGCCTTTACTTCAGTAGCCTCAACTGTAATTGCTTCTTTGATATCTTCTTCTTTTGGCTTTTCTGCATCTTCGGGCACTTCTTCTTTCATTCCCTTCTCCAGTGCTTTGATGTCTGCTGCACTGACGTCAATAATCTCTTTCTCGGTTGGTTCCTTCTCACTTTCATCCACCGTTGGAGATGGTTCCTTCTCCAATTCACTTGGTTCCATAGCAGGTACGGTTTTAATTTCCAGCTTAATATCTAATTTGCTTTCAGTTTCCTCCTCCTTGCCTTCAATAGTAGCTACATCAGTGTCTTCTTCCAAAGGCACCTTGTCTTTAAGAGGTGACTCCTTTGTTACAGGTGTGGGTACTTCTTCACCAGTAATATCTTTAGGCTCAGTTTCTACTTTAGTCAATGTTACAGCAACAATTTCACCTTCTACACCTTTAGCGACTTCCTCGACTGGTTCTGCAATTTCTGTAAGGAATGTTGGTGGAGTTTCCTTTGCAACGGGTTCTTCCTCTCTGTCAGTTATGTGTACTTCAACCATCTCAGGTTCAGTCACCACAATAACATCATCGGTCATCACAATTTCTGCTACATATTCCTTTTCTACATCTTCTCTGCCTTCCTCAACTTTTTCCTGTTCCACTGTCTCATATTTATCTAATGTTACATCAACAGAAGGCTTTTCTTCTGTTTCTGTGACAATATCTATTTTCTTATCCTCGACAACGATCGAGTCAACAGTTAATTCCTCTTCCTTGCCCTCTTTAATTTTCACCTCCTCTTCCAACTCTGTTGTTATTGTTTTGACAATAGTTACATCGCCTTCTGTAACTACATCCTGTGCCTTTACTTCAGTAGCCTCAACTGTAATTGCTTCTTTGATATCTTCTTCTTTTGGCTTTTCTGCATCTTCGGGCACTTCTTCTTTCATTCCCTTCTCCAGTGCTTTGATGTCTGCTGCACTGACGTCAATAATCTCTTTCTCGGTTGGTTCCTTCTCACTTTCATCCACCATTGGAGATGGTTCCTTCTCCAATTCACTTGGTTCCATAGCAGGTACGGTTTTAATTTCCAGCTTAATATCTAATTTGCTTTCAGTTTCCTCCTCCTTGCCTTCAATAGTAGCTACATCAGTGTCTTCTTCCAAAGGCACCTTGTCTTTAAGAGGTGACTCCTTTGTTACAGGTGTGGGTACTTCTTCACCAGTAATATCTTTAGGCTCAGTTTCTACTTTAGTCAATGTTACAGCAACAATTTCACCTTCTACACCTTTAGCGACTTCCTCGACTGGTTCTGCAATTTCTGTAAGGAATGTTGGTGGAGTTTCCTTTGCAACGGGTTCTTCCTCTCTGTCAGTTAAGTGTACTTCAACCATCTCAGGTTCAGTCACCACAATAACATCATCGGTTGGCTCCTCTATTCCCTTTTGCAAGATTTCTTCCCCAATATCTTTTTCTTCAACATCCACATCCTTTACAAAATCTTCCTCTTCTGTTTCTTTCTCTGTTGTCAGGACATCGGTATCCTCAGGCTCAATTTTAGGAACATCTTCTACCAAATCGTCAGCTGATTCTATTACGTCTGCAGCACTATCTTTTACTATATCCTCTTCTTTCGTTACCTCTTTTTCACTTAATGTAGGAGATGGCTCTTTTTCATCTTTTTCTACAGACACTTCCTTACTTTCTACTTTAATCTCTAACTGGCTTACAGATGCCTCCTCTTCACGTTCCTCGGCTGTCTCTTTTACTTTCTCGAGTTCTTCAACCGGTGATTTTATTTCTTCAGCAGGGGGTAATTTTGTTTCAACTTGAATTTCTGTGACAACAGTTTCAACTTTAGGCACAATTTCTGCTAGATATTCCTTTTCTACATCTTCTCCACCTTCCTCAACTTTTCCCTGTTCCACTGTCTCATATTTATCTAATGTAATATCAGCAGAAGGCTTTTCTTCTGTTTCTGTGACAATATCTATTTTCTTATCCTCGACAACGATCGACTCAACAGCTAATTCCTCTTCCTTGCCCTCTTTAATTTTCACCTCCTCTTCCAACTCTTTTGTCATTGTTTTGACAATAGTTACATCGCCTTCTGTAACTACATCCTCTGCCTTTACATCAGTAGCCTCAACTGTAATTGCTTCTTTGATATCTTCTTCTTTTGGTTTTTCTGCATCTTTGGGTACTTCTTCTTTCATTCCCTTCTCCAGTGCTTTGATGTCTGCTGCACTGACGTCAATAATCTCTTTCTCGGTTGGTTCCTTCTCACTTTCATCCACCGTTGGAGATGGTTCCTTCTCCAATTCGCTTGGTTCCATAGGAGGTACAGTTTTAATTTCCAGCTTAATATGTAATTCGCTTTCAGTTTCCTCCTCCTTGCCTTCAATAGTAGCTACATCAGTGTCTTCTTCCAAAGGCACCTTGTCTTCAACAGGTGACTCCTTTGTTACAGGTTTGGGTACTTCTTCACCAGTAATATCTTTAGGCTCAGTTTCTACTTTAGTCAATGTTACAGAAACAATTTCACCTTCGACACCTTTAGCGACTTCCTCGACTGCTTCTGCAATTTCTGTAATGAATGTTGGTTTAGTTTCCTTTGCAACGGGTTTTTCCTGTCTTTCAATTATGTGTTCTTCAACCATCCTAGGTTCTTTCACCACAATGACATCTTCGGTTGGCTTTATTTCTGCCTCCTCTATTCCCTCTTGCAAGATTTCTTCCACAATATCTTTTTCTTCAACATCCACATCCTTTACATCATCTTCCTCTTCCGTTTCTTTCTCTGTTGTCAGCACATCGGTATCCTCAGGTTCATTTTCAGGAACATCTTCTATCAAATCCTCGGCTGATTCTATTATGTCTGTAGCAGTATCTTTTACTATATACTCTTCTTTCGTTAAATCAATTTCACTTAATGTAGGAGATGGCTCTTTTTCACCTTTTTCTACAGACACTTCCTTACGTTCTACTTTAATCTCTAACTGGCTTACAGATGCCTCCTCTCCACGTTCCTCGGCTGTCTCTTTTACTTTCTCGAGTTCTTCAATAGGTGATTTTATTTCTTCAGCAGGGGGTAATTTTATTTCAACTTGTATTTCTGTGACAACTGTTTCAACTTTAGGCACAATTTCTGCTACATATTGCTTTTCTACATCTTCTTCGCCTTCCTCAACTTTTTCCTGTTCCACTGTCTCATATTTATCTAATATAGGGTCAGCAGAAGGCTTTTCTTTTTTTTCTGTAACAATATCTATTTTCTTATCCTCGACAATGATCGAATCAAGAGACAATTCCTCTTCCTGGACCAGTTTACTTTTTGTCCTACTTTCAACCATACTCTTGACTATAGTCTCCTTTCTTTCAGTTTCTCTTTTTTTACGTTTCTTATGAGTTTCTTCCAATTGCTTTAGTTCTTCAATTGGAGCTTGTATTTGTTCAGTGGTTGGTACTTGAGCTTCAGGAGGTAGGTCTGCATGCAGGCCTTCTTTTCTACTTAGTATTTCTTTAATACTCTCTCTTTCAATATTCAGCCTCGCTTGCTTATCTCTTTCCCCTTCTTCTGTCTCATACTTCTCAGAGACATCTTCTTGCTTAGTTTGGAATTGATACATCTCCTCATCAAAATGTTCCCGGTCAATTTCTTCCTTTCTTCTTTGAGATATCGTTTTTGTGGTTGGTAAAAGTTGTTTGAGTTCTGCTATTTCTTTTGCTATTTGTTCAGTTTCTTCAATTTCTATTTCTTGTTTTGAACGTTCAAGTAATTTCATTTTCTCTCTCTCTATGTGCTCCTCTAGCATCATTTTCTCTTTATCTCCATGAACCTCTCGAATTCCAGAAAATAGAAACTCCTCTTTTTCTTTTACAGGAAATTCCCCTTCTGGTAAATGGAAAGCTTGTGATGTCAGTTCTTCTGTTTGTTCTAAGTAGGAAAGAAATTCTTTTCTGTTAGATGATTCTTCTACAAATGTTATAACCTCTTCAATTTTCTTTAAAACCTGTTCTTCTGCTTTCACAAGTTGTGTAAGACGTTCTTCTACGAGGGACGGTTTTACTTTTTCTACTACTTCTATATCTGTACTTGCTAATTTCATGGACATGGGTTTTGCATGTTGACCCTCTGTAGCAATTCGTTTTTCTATTGATTCTATTACTTTAGACATATGAGGATACATATCTTTTTCATCTTCTATTTTTTCCTGAGATATTGAATCTTGAAACTTTATTTCTTCTCTAGTGGTTAAAGGTTCATCCATACTAAGTTTGTGCTTTGGAGAAGGAATTCTTTTTTCCATTGATTCTTCTCCTTCGCTTTCTGTTGACTGTGTAAATATTCTTTGAAGTTGTTTAATCTTTGGGCCTATGTGTTTTGGCGTTGTTGGCACTGAAGTTGGTTTATATGATTTTGACTCTTGTTCTGTGGATTCGGCTATTTCATGCACTCGATCAGGCAACTTTGTATCTTTCGAAATGTCAGATCTCTCTTCCTTTTGTGTTTTTAGTTCCTTGTCTTCTCGTAACTCTACTGTACGTGAAAATATAGGCTCCTCTTTTGGTTTCTTGGCCTCTTTTGAAGTCTGTATTCTTTGATGAGATCCTTCTTCTAAAAGTCTTATCAATGCTCTTACATCTCCAGAGTCTCGCCTAGTTCTTACATCATCACCTGATTGCTCTTGTAATGGGGGGCTGCTCCCTTCAGGACGAATTGGACTAACACTTGCATCACGGGTGTCTACCTTGTCTGTTGAAACACTAACTTCTGAAGTCTGTATTTGTAGTGGGGAAAGAGCAACAGAATATGACTCTACCTGCTGGAACTCAACTGGGCTGCTAGCTGTATCACAATAATGTGCAAGCACAATTTCTTCTTCCAGAAACATTAATTCTGTGTTAGGTAAGCCAAGACCAACATCATCTGCTTGAATAGGACTGAGTCCTGCATCAGTTAATTCTGCCTCCTCAGCACCTACGTCAACAGCTGTGTCTGACAGCACACCACGATCATCAATGTAAATCTCTCCAGGAGGTCTCTGAGCAGGACTGGTTATGGTGTCAGTAGTTGTTCCTCGAGTTAAACTAATTCCTGTGTCAGTTATGTGATGTGATGCACTGTCTTCTGTGGTGGGGCTTTCAAATGCTGGAGAACCAGCTGCTTCTAAAGACTCATAGCGGTAAATACTTTTCTTACCACTGAATATTACTGTTTCTTCTCTTTTTTTCTCTTTTGTTAGCTCTGTTTGTTGTGCTTCAGTTTGTTCAGTAGATGGCGGTGGAATTATATAGACATCTCTCCGTTCATCTACTGGTTCCTCAGTCACTTCAGGACTAAGTTCTGCATGTGGAATTCCAGCATTGCTTCCAGTTCCTGCTGTTGCTGTCATACCAACATCCACTCTCTCTGATGTTTCTCGACCACTTGCCTCCCGACGTGTAGTTGTCACACTTATATGTGATTGAGAACGAATAGATATTTCAACATCTCTTGCTCCATACAATGTCAACCGACTTTCTGCTGTGGCACTAGCTTCTCTTGTGCGTACTTCTTTGCGACCAATTACGAGCTCTAGAGTAGGTGGTGGCTGATTTGTTCGACCTCCTCCAGCAGGAAATGGTGATGGATCTGGAGGAGATGTGTTTGGATTTGGACTAGACAGAGCTTTCCCTTCTAATGGACTTGTACCACGATCTATATGTTTGTTATTATCTGCATTATCACCTGACTTTTCACCAGCTTCCTCCTTTCCACTAGCTTCCTCCCTTCTACCAACACGTTGCTTCTTTTTCTCACCATTGTGAATATCAGAATCACTGTCATAAATTTGTTCTTCCTTATCTCGTTTTTCCTTTTTAGGGGCTTCTTTACCTGTCCCAACCCCCCCAGACAGTCTTTCAACAGGGTGAAAAGCAAGATTTTGTCCACCAGATTCCTCAATATATTTTATATTTTCAGTTCGTTTAGAATCCTTTGCTCCTTTTTCCTCTTCAGGAGATCTAATTGAACTTAGAATGGTAAGTTGGTCTGGTCTTACTCTAATTTCTGCATCACTTAGATCCATACTGGTATGTGTATCACTACCTTCATCAACATCAGTTGTTACTTCACTGTGACTAGACACAGTTTCTGTGAATTCATTTTCTTCCTCCTCACCCAGTTCACTTTCTTCTGCTGAAGCCAGTTCCTTCCTCTCTTCCAGTTGCACAACTGTAACATCTGATGAAGTTCGTCTATGTGTATATATTGTCGTCTTGGTTCCCATTGTCTCCTCTTTTGTCCTCCTGAGGTTTTCTTCAGTAGGGGGTGGTGGAGTCTCCAGTAGAAACTGTTCTTGAAATCCATCTGTGTCCAAAGAATCATCATCATCCTGGGGTGAGGCAGAAGCAGTTGGTAGTGGAGGTTGATGAGGGGATGAATCTAATCCATGCAAGCGTGTAATAAACAGCATATATCAATCATATAAATTACATAATTATCATTATTACTATTGTCACAGGTGTAAGTGTTCCTTCATATACAAAGAATCTGTGTGTCCAGCGCAGGGAGGTAGGTCGAACAAAGAACAATAATACATCACTAAAAGTATATAATATCCCACCCCAAAGTGACGATTGATTCTCTAAATGCCTATTGATTCTCTAAGTGCCTAATTCTTTTTTTTAAAAAAATAATAATACGGAGTGCCCTGGAACCATATATCAGTTCCAAAGCAATACAGTGTTGCATGCTACTGACCTGATGGTGATATGCTGAACCACTATGCTGCACCACTCATCAATGAGAATCCTAAAGGATAAACCTAACACCAGTTGTACCACTCTGCAAGAATATACATATTTTGCTTTTTCTATACCATGCCTTTAATTACACAGTTAACAGTAGGCACATTTTCAAGTTTACAGTAATAATCTGCAGTAGTAAATAATGTCAATTAACCCCATGAAATGTGATTTCTGAGAAGGCCTACTTTATCTTCAAAGGAAAAGGCACGTAAATATTAACAATAATCAAACATCAGTAAACTAAAAATAGCAAATTAATATAGGCCTACTAAAAGACAAACATAATACCTAATCTTTAACAAATACTTGTGTTTTTTAATTAAGTCAAACAATAATATAGTACCAACATTAGGTTAATGCTACTCCAGTTCCAATCATAACCAGCATCAGATCCTCTGTAGGAAATGTGTCATTGTTAGTTAAAAAAGAATGCTCATTGGAACCTAACTGAAAGAATTATTAACAGCATTATGATAAGAAGAATGAATTAGCAAGGGAACGAATATGAGTAATATGTAAATAAAGCCATTGTAACCAGAGCCTGTCATTATATGTATGGACTTTTTTGCCAAACCAAGAACTTTAGTAATGACTGTGCAATTATCCCAAAGACGAATACTATAAAACATATTGCTAATAAAAAAAAGCCTAGTAAGCACTTTTTAATACTAGTAATTTAAGGGACTAGATTTCTTAAATGGCATAATAGGTAAATAATTTTAGACAATCTAATACAATCTGCATCAATAAACGATACCCAAGTTAAGTCTCTAACTAAGATATTACCAAGAAGCTTAATGCTGGACTGTGCATCCATATTACAAGTTCTTCTTAAAATAAATAGGATCTTTTGTTTTATCAATATTATCAGTTAAGCAAACACTGTCTGACTATTTATACATGGTCTGCACCACTGGAAGGCATGGCTGTACAAAATAAGTTGAGTGTAATTGTTGCAACTTCAAATTTCACTGTTGAAATAACATATTTACTAGAATTTAATGCATAATCTTTTGTCCATTTGTGGCATTCAAAATTGAGGTGTGCATTAGATTTGATGGCACATTAGATTCGAGTGTAAATCTGTTCCACAGTTCGGCGGTAACTTTGATCACTTAGGCCTATGTAACAACGCATTGCTGTAATTCTCAACTTTGGTACATTTATTGATGGCCTATTAGTGGTATGCACAAATAGGCCTACAGGTTCAAGTTAACGTATTATTTTGAAACTCAAGCTTACAACCAAGTGTGTTCAAAGGTGGTGGGGTTTAATGTGAAGGTATATTTTGAATTGAATAGTTTGTAAATGGTAGCATATAATTAGTAACATGTGTAGTGAATAAATATGTAGTCGGATGCATTTAAATTTCTTTCTTTCAAACGATTGTATAAATTAGTGAATAACTTGCAATTGGTAATATACTAGTGAATAAATATATAGTCTGATACCTTTAACAATTGTGTAGCTGTATTCCCTGACCCCAAATATGTATATATAGACACCAATTTTGTGATCCTAAGTGCTTTAGAAGCCGAGATATTGATAATATACTTATTTTTCAAAATGACCGCTATAAAATCCAAGATGGCCGATGGATGAGTTGGATCATGTTAAAAATTGTGTAGTTGTATTCCCTGACCTGTATATAAAGACACCAAGTTTGTGATCCTAAGGGCTTTAGAAGCCAAGATATTGATAATATACTTATTTTTCAAAATGGCCGCTATAAAATCCAAGATGGTCGACGGAGAAGTTGGCTCCTATCAAAAATTGAAAGCTAAGTAGCTAAGTAGCACCTGGAAAAAATGTGCTTTTATCCAGTATGTCCACATTTTCATGCAAAGGGACCCCACTATAATAACACGATGTATAAGTAACACTCATATATCAATTTTTTTACAATATCTCTAGGAAGTAGGGCCTACTTCATTATAAGTTACATTGTGTTTTATATTATTATTTTGTCTTCCACTTTGCAATGTTAATGAATAACACAAAGCACAGTAACATTCATGAATTTAATGTAGGACTTGACAATGCTTCCTTGACATTAAATTGTCAATAACTTATTACCATTGTAGTTAAAATCAGTATTTGTTTTCGGGCCACCAAAAATTAAGTCACAAGCTGCCGGTGGCCCCCGTGCCGTTGGTTGAATACCACTGGTATAGATGGTATTTCCTGTAGAAGCAGTATTGATCTCTGAAGTCTGTCTCTGAACATAAATATAACTTCATTCTTCTGGAATATATTGGCTGAATGATTTAACTAATTTTTTAATCTGTGATTTTGAGACAGATATGAAAGGCAGATAGATCACCTGCATAGTCTCGTGGCTGGCTATGGATCCGCAGGCCCAGGCTTGATCCCTAGTATCTCCTCATAATTTTCTGAGGTTGAACGGTCTGGAATGGGGTAAACTGCCTCATAATTCAAACTGAGGAACTATTTGATTAAGAAGTAGCGGCATCAGTCAAAGAAACCATAATTAATGGCCATGGGTGTCAGCATGCTATGAAAATTTTTTTATGATTTCAAAATGATAAGTGTCTTCAATCTTAGGCAGGTTACTATATAGATATTAAAAACTGACCTTAATCTTTTCATCCACAGTGCAAAAAATTATATTAATAATAATTGCAAATTCTATTACTGTGCATCATAATATTTAGCAGAATCTGGCAGGGTTGAAAGTATAAGATAATGATCCATGAAAGTTTTAGTAAACATGGGTCTACAAACAAGCAATTCACGAGATAATTGCAAATTTGTGGTTGTATGTCATCACTGACATTTTTTGTTGCAAACATCATCCCAGTTGGTAAAATGCTAACAATTAAGTAAGAAAAGTTATTGGAGATCTTGCTAAAAATACTGCTGCTTTATTGAACATTCTACTTTTTAATATGAAATTATCTGGGTTGTTCGAAAAAATCCAAACTTCATCAAGAATTAATGAAGCATTGCATCACAATGCAAGGGCAATACTTTGAACACCTCTCTGAACTGCTTAACATAAAATCCTGAGTCTTAACTTTAAAATCCAAATAAATGCATTATTTGTGTTTTAAACAGTTATAAATGTGGCCACAAGAAAACAATCAAATGCACTTCTGAAGGCTGCATTCATATGTTGCAGGGGAGGAAATCCGAGCTGATCTCCAGTTTGTAGGGAATATAAAGGTGCTACATGTAATAAAGCCTACTGCATGAATTTATTTATTTATTCTGGTGAATAATTTGATATAGAATTTAGGACTAGAAGATTACATTACTGATAGTGAAGGCTAAGATTGGATGGTACAAGTAATTCAAGAATTCACAAACCTACAAACAACTGAAGGTAAAATTATAATATAAGAAAATGTGAACTTTTTTATTTTTTGTAACCAACTACAATCACTGAACACTTTTCAAAGTGATTTATTGAAAATTACCACTTATAAAATATTTAATCTAATATATAGTTACTTACAATTATAAAATAACTATACTCGGCATTTTAACATAGCCTTTCTTTTAATGCTCCCTAATTACCAATTAAGTGTAAAACTATTAAATTATTGTTATCTATAACATTGAACTTCTAAATTCTTAAAAAAAAAAAAAGTTTTAGACATCTTTTGCCAAAAAAATGATAATCTAAGAGATTAATAGGTACGAGTGTACAGTACAATTGGAACGTTTACTGAAGTAATACTGCAGTCATTGTTAAAGTAAGTAGAATGTTCAATAAAAGTCACAATAATTCTAGTGAGATATCCAATAACTTTTCTTACTGTATTGTTAGAAATTTACTAACTAGAACTTTTACAAACAATAAAGTCAATGATGGCTTGTAACCACAAATTCACAATTATTTCATAAACTGCTGGTTTGAAGAGGCATGTTTACAAAGGTTTTCTTGCATCCATTATTGTGCATTTTCAATCAAGTTGGTTTGTGCTATCGGTTATGATTAGGGCCCAGATTCTTAGCTTTTAAACTATTTTATTCCTTCCTAGCCAAATGTAATATTTTAACATAATTATCCGTTTCATTGTCTTGGCAGTCACATAGTTCAATCATATAAAACCTAAAAATGGCTAAGTAAGACGTTAAAAACTGAAAATGGCTAAAACTGTTTTTGTTTAAAACATGATAAAATACTAAAGAAACTAATAATACATAATCTAATTATTATTGTTCACTAAAAATTTGTTTTTAAATATCTACCATTGTTAAGCATTACATTTTTTAATTCTGTCATCTTGTACCCCATTATCCAGGTAAAATTAGTAAACAGTAATCCTCGATTACTTTAGAAGCAAATTAAAGGCTTACACTTGCTGTTAATTCACAGCGTTTGCTCTGGTAAGATGCTTTTCTAAAAGTATGAAAATGTTCTCATTGGGTTTATTTGGTGGAATTGAAAATGACAGGGTAATTCTAAAATTAATTGTGTTCTATAAACTGTAAACTGTTAAAAATTAAGAAAAAGAGTTCTTATTAGTTCTGTGGTACAGAGGCATGGAAATCATAAGCAAAAATAAAATTAATACATTTGTTTCAATGTGTGTATTGTATTTATTAAAGTGAAAATTAAAAACTTGTCTGAAATCGTAAAAACTGAAATAAAACTATTTTAATATGTTTTAAAAACTAATACAGGGTTTGTAAAAACCTAAAAATCTGGGCCCTGTTTATGATACACCTTGTATAATGAAGTTGTAACTATGAAAGTAAGTAAAGAATAAGAACTGCTCGATTCCTGTGACCGATCTCTCAGTGAATGTGTTAAAAACTGGTAAAAACCATCTGGATCAGATCAATGAGAATATGTTTAGGTTGGATATATGTAAGAATTCAAATTTTGTGTGTGGATGCCTTTGACTGTCAGGAAGACATGTTCAATCAAAGGTCTAACCAAAAGGTTTGCAGATTCAAGGGGTCCAAAAAATTTTTTGTAGGCAAATTAATAAAGATAAAATTTGTCTTTGATAACAAAATGTTGTTGTTATTATTATTATTATTATTATTATTATTATTATTATTATTATTATTATTATTTTATCATTCGACTTCACCCTCTACGAACTGGGTGTTAACAACCAATCTCATTTTCAGTGTCTGTGTCTTGTTTGTTTGTCGGCTTTGACATCCTGCCAGTATTTCTTGAGCCCATCGATCAGCGCTTTCTTCGGCTCCTCTGGTAAAGGGTCTCTCCATCTTCTGGGTTCTGCCCCCACCATAAAGCCCTGATAGCTTTTCACCATCTTTCTGAAGCTATTCCTGTCATTGATTTCATCCTCTGTAATGCCCATCTCTCTCATATCTTTCTCACACTCTTGGAACCATCTCAACTTAGTTGTCTTTGGTTTAAGAAAATTCCAGATTTTCTTTGTGAGTCAGTCATTGTTCATATGGAAGATGTGACCATAAAACAGTAATCTTCTCTTTCTAATTGTCATTGTTATTGGTATATACTTCTTTATTGGATGTGTTGATAAATTTCATGTTTATTGGATGTTAATCGAACCTGCCCGTCAACCCATCTATTGCCCAAGATCTTCCATAGCAGCCTGCGTTCTCTTTTAAGTAGCTGATTGACTTATCCTTTTTGGTTCATGCACAGGGTCTCCGAAGCATATAAGCCTTCTGGTCTGACATCAGAGCTATAATGTCTAAATTTGGCTCCTATACTCAGCATCTTCTTATTATAGATGATTTTAGTAAGCTGGAACGCTCGCTCTAATTTCCAGATGCGGATATTGGTTGCTTCTTGTTCCAGCCCATTCTCTTGGATTACTTCCCCTAGGTACTTAAACTTCTTAACTCTTCTAATCTCTCCATGGTCTGTTAACATCCATTCTGGACCATCACTGATGTTCGTCATGTATTTTGTCTTCTCATAGGAGATTTGTAGCCCTACTTTTTCTGCTGTTTCTTTAAGATGGTTTATCTTTCTGATTGCTGAAATGATGTTGTTGTCAAATATGGCTGAGTCATCTGTGAAGGCCAGATAGTCAACATACACTCCTTTGTGTTTGTGACCTAATTGAAACCGCTCTTTGTTTCCTCCTTCTTTGTTCAGTGATTTTCTCCATTCTCGAATTACCTTTTCTAAGATACAATACCTTTTCTAATACCTTCATTATTATTATTATTATTGTGGTTATTATTATTATACATTGGTGTTCCATACAAATTCCCACATTTTAATTTAATCAATGCTAATAAGGTATATAAAATTGTGAGATGAGATTATTATTTCATTTGTTTGCATGTGACTGTTTATTGCGTGACAATTGCATAAAACAAAATGGTGACTCCACCAGTGCAAAGAAAATACCAGTGAGAATATGGAGGAGATGCACCTGATGCGAAAACCATTAAGACATGGTGAGAGAAGTTTTTGGATACTGGAACTGTTAAACAAACAATCTGGAGGTACTCATTGACTGTTTCAGAAGGAAAGTTGGGAGAAATTCGAGAGGGACTTACTAGAAGACCAAACAAATCAATTTGCCAAGCATCCCAGCAATTCAATGTGCCAACAACACTGCAGAGAGTGCTTCATAAGCAGCTACAATGTTAAATTGCTCAAGAACTGAAACCAGATGACAAGCCACGATGTAGGGCATTAGCTATTGAAATGCTGGATTGTATGAACAGGAATCCTCAATGTCTTGGAAACAATTTGTTTTCAGATGAGGCAACGTTTCATCTACCAGGATGTGTCAACAGGCATAATGTAAGGATCTGGGGTATGGAAAATCCACATGTTTACCGTGCACATGCTTGAGATACTCCAAAAATAAATGTTTGGTGCAGCCTGATAAAAAGCAGGACTATCGGCCCATTTTTCTTTCAAAAAGTAACAATAAGTGTGAAAATGACAATTCTTTTAGTTTCTCTTCCTTCTAGTACCAAACTCATTTCATAATTTCACATTCCTTATTAATGATTAAATAAAATATGGGAGAATTGAAGCAGCCAGTTGATGAAAGAATAGCAAACCCAGAAGAAAGGTTCCCAATATTTATATTTTATGTTTGCCTGGATATAATATTCCAGCAACTTGGAACATGCCATGAAAGTATGAATGATATCACAACAAAATTTTCATTACTCCAGCCGTCTATCAGAGCTTATAGAGTTAGGAGAAAGGGACATTGTGAAGAAAGCAAATATACTTTGTGAATATTATTCAGTCAATTTATCTCATACCTTTCCTGAATAGATTATACATTTTCAGTCTATAATGATGAACACAATTTGTAACTTTTCAATTGTAAAAGAACTGCCTGAACTTTTGATAGTTGTCAGTAGTTGTCAGTAGGGACTTGTGTAGTGTGCTACAATTTTATCTCATGTTAACAGTTGCAGCAGCATCCACCGAGTTATCATTGAGCAAACTCAAACTTATAAAAACATATCTGTGCAATACCATGTTATACACAAGGCTTAGTTCATTGGCTATATTCTCCAATGAAAATGAAAAAGCAACAGAAGTGTGGAAAGTGTGGTCATCAAGTTCTTATCAATAAAGCACGCTGCTTTGGAAAAATGTAATGGAGACCAGTTCTGGCGAATTTCAATGAATTACATTATATCTACAAGGGAGAATCAAATGAAAACCGCAATTAATTTTTCCCCACTATTTTGCTGCAGGATGAATGTTTGCTTGCACATTATTTTCTACATAGTCCCCTCACAGTTCAATGCACTTATGTTATCAGATAGGAAATGCTTCAATACCGCATGAGAAAAATTATTCTGGTGGACACTGTAGGCACTTATGCACCGCCGATTGGACATCTTCATCAGACTTGAACTTCTGCCCTCCAAGGAGCTCCTTTAATGGAATAAAGATGTGGAAATCTGATGGTGCCAATCCTGGCAAGTAAGGCAGATGTGGGAGGCACTTGAAGCATATGTCGTCAATGATTTTCATGGTTGCACGAGCAGCATGAGGACGGGCATTATCATGTTGAAGCAAAACTCTGCTCTCAGCAACCCCCTTCGCTTTATAACCATCAGATTTCCAAAACTTTGGTCCGTTAAAAGATCTCCTTAGAGGGCAGAAGTTCAAATCTGATGAAGACGTCCAATTGATGGTGCAAGAGTGGCTACAGCATCAACAAAAATAATTTTTCTCATGTGGTATTCAAGCTCTTCCTATCCAATGGCGTAAGTGCATTGAACTGGGAAGGGACTACATAAAAAATAATGTAAAGCAAACATTCTTCCTGCAGTAAAACAGTAGAAAAAAATTAATTGCGGTTTTCATTTGATTCTCCCTTGTACATTCAGTAAGCATTTACTAAATAATGCACGAAAAAATTTATGCAAGACACTGGAGTTTGAGGAAGGAGGCCCAAATAATATTTCTTGTGGGGAGCCATCTATCCTTAGTTACTCTACTGTGTTCAATTAATATATTTTTTAATTCTGAGGTAATTATAATATTGGCATTTGTTGTAATACAAGTTGTGTTAGTTAAATTATGGAAGAACCATGTGTTAGTTAAATTATGGAAGAACCATGTAATTTACTCTGAAAAAGGAGAAGGAGGGAAGATTATTAAGTATCAAATATGAGGGTATATGAAAAACATTGCCTCATTTTTACTTCTTCTGCCTGTGCCACAATTACTATACACAGAGGAAGTATTGTGTTTGACCCCAAAATTTAATGTCACGTTTTTAACACAAATACATTTTGAGACATCCTAAATCCAAAAATGCTATTTTTAGAATCATGTCTGGGTGTGTATGTCTGTGAACAGAGGGTTAGGTAACTTCTGGGGATGTGACATGAAGATTGATGGAAACTTTCCCTTACTAGCCTATTTATTAATGACAATTACATGAAGAAAATCTCGTTCTTTGCAATTTACTCAAAAATGGTCGGAACTAAGAGCTAAAACTTTTATTTGAAATATTTTATTTGTAAAAATTCTCTGAAAGGTAGGTATAAGCCAGACACTGTTTGTAGAAACAGTCTTACCTGGTGAACAATGAAACTTTGCATCAGGTTGAAACAACACTGAATACATTCCTTGCACTAAGGCCTCTTATCACAATGTGAAGTGAGAAATGCCTTTTGTCCATGCTTTGGATAGGGAATGTTATGTGAGTGCATCAGATTTTACTTGGTTGTGTATATCCTTCATGGATGTGATTCAAATCATGGTAATGACTCTCTTTATTTTTACAACCACTTTACATGAAGACAATTTTATATCTTTTTCGATTTTCTTGAAGGATAGAGGAAGTTATGTTTCACATCAGGGTTTCTTTTCTTTTTTCTTCTTTTTTTTCTTTCTTTCTTTCTTTTTTTCTTTTCTTCTTTAAATTCTAAATCTATGTTGAAGGGTAATATATATTTTAATAATTAAACTTTCCTACTTCACTGAAACAATCAGACTTCTGCCCACAAAAGCCTCATTTTGTAGCATTAACACGTTGGGGTCACAAAAAGATTTATTTAGTTATGACTTGCTGCCCTCAGGTTTTCATCTATGCTTTGTTTCCAATTATGCTATAAAATCAGAAGTAAGGCTATGCATTCCTTTATCAAAATGAAACTAACAGCAGTGATGACATTCGGAATCCAGTCTCTTGGAAGGAATGAGTTAATGTCCAAAGTAATTATGTAGCGAAATAATCACATAGAGCTCAAGAATAAAGTTTCATAAAATTATCAGTGTCTGTTTTACTGAAATAATCATATGTTTTCAAATAAAACTTTTTTGTCTATCCTATTTGCTATTTTTTCTTAGCCTTTAGAGCTGGTTTTACATGCTAAGCATGCAGCGGATGTGTTCTACTGTTCCGCTGGTTATATGTTCCAGGAACACTTGAGCAAGGCAGTCTTTTAACTCAAATATCTCAGTCACATATTGACAAAATTTGAAACTATTTGCACAAGGATTTGCTAACTGAAAATTTGAGAGGTTAATAGCTGGCAATACAGAATAAATTTTTGGTTTAAGTCGGCAGACTCCAACTAATTACTTCCCTTTGCAATAGATAGGAGAGAGAAGTGAACATTTGCAAACATGGTCAGCCATCCACAAATCTTCCTTCAAACCTGCCTTATAGAAAGATTTTTCATAGAAAACATACTGTCCACAGGGAAAAAAGTGAGAAACTCAAAAGTAACTTATAATAGAATGAAAGTAGATGAGATACATATTTATGTCCTGACTGCCAAGTGAGATTTTGTATTGACTCCTGCTTCCAAAATTGTCCCCTTCATTGAAAACTTACACATTTATATAGCAGTAATAGTTAAGTTACAAGGCAAAATTTGTGTTACAGCTGCACGTGGCATTTAAATACCAGTACACCTGTTTTCAAATAAAAACTGTGAATTCAAATTGGGAAAACCATAATTTAACCGAGCACGTATTGTGTAGAATCTGTTCTGTATATATCTTCCTGGATTATACTGTATTACTGTATTACCAGATATAAAAATTGCTTCAACTTAACAATAAAATGACTGTGATTTAAAGTTGAAGAACTCATAAAAATTGCCAACTTGCTTGCTAATGTATGTGTAGTTATTAGAAATAATATCCTCTGAATCTTAAAAATTTAAATTAAAACCAAGTCATTCTGGAAACAATTGATAATTTAGCAATTATAGGTTTAATCAGGGCTGAACATATTCTGGAGTACATACTGGAGTACATCTAACAGTCAATATGTATATTATATTTTCCGATGTTCGGTGACCCAAAGCAGTTTGATTGGCTCTTGAGGACATAGGATTACGTTCAATATTACAGAAGGCTATGGTTATTACATTATGATTCGAAATGATCTCCATTTGTCAGTCTAGCCTGACAAGGGAACTATACAGGTTGTCATGTCAAAACCTACCCTCAAATTTTGCACATTGATTGGTCTTCACTGCACATGACACATGCCAAAAATTAGCTCCTCATATAAACTTTTAGTGGGTGAAAATTAATTATGAATCTCGTCAAGTCAAAATATTGAGTAGCCTCTTATGAATGTTGCAAGAGAGGGTAGTGGCCTTCCCTATCTAGCGCATGCTAGGCATCAGCTGTCACAATGTTCCCGAATCCCGCTTCAGATATACGTCTAAGTGTATTTTGCCTTATCACTCTCTGATATAACAAAGCCCCAGAATCATTTTCTTTAATCAGTGATAATTGCAATTATGATATGCAGAAAGTAAGTCATTTTTTTAATTGATTTCCGAATTAAGCTCCAGACTGATTCATTAAGCAGGGCTTACAGAAGAACAAAGGTCTAGTTTGATAAGCATATGTGAAGGAATATGTGGGTAGTGTTATTTGTTAAAGCTACATGTATTACAACTTCCAAAGCCATATATGAATACTGTAAAACAATATGTTGTTACAAGAACTGATTTCCATTTGATAAATTCCTCTAATATATTAGGCTACCATAAAATAGGCACTAAATTGGGCATTACTCCGGTAATAGTCAACTGAATTGGTCCAAAAAATAGGCTTCTTCCCATAGACATTATAAATGCATATACTAAGTTTCATGAAAATCTGATAAAGTGTATTTGAGTTATCTTGCATACAGACACACAGACAGACAGAAATTTTCCAGTCCCCCAAACAATCTCATAAAGTACCATTCTGGCACTTACTTAGTTCATTTTTTTTACTTTGGCGTATAATGACAAGTACAATTATTACGTAGTACATTAGTCCGAGTTCTTAACTCTTAAAGACTTTTATCTGTACAATAAATGTCAACATTAAGAATAAGTTGATTGAAGCACTGGTATTGTGATTAATGTGCATGGGAAATATATTCAAATATCCCGAAAATTGAGTGGTCACACTTCTATAACACCTACACACACCAACACTCATAAGCAAACCCTCAGTGTCTATACAGATTATATACTTTTAAAATGCAAAAATGATAAGAACAAATGATTATATAAAAATTATTTAGTGAAACACATTTTGCGAATAATAAGGCAGCTCCTTCCCTTTCTCGCACACCCTGACCCCGCTATCATGTGAACCCAGCATGCAGGCTACTCAAACATAACAAACAAGTTTTCACCCAATTACAGTTCATAAGACAGCTAATTTTTTGCATGTGTACATCTATAACGAAGACCTATCGATGTGCAAAATTTGAGGGTAGGTTTCGACATGACAACCCATAAGGTTCCCTTGTGAGTAAAATTTACAAGTTAAAATACACGTTTATGATAATGTAATCACATTAGTGAAATTAAAGTATTCTTTTATTAAGGAGAAATCAGATCATAAAGAAGGTTTTGATATCAATGATGATCTGACTGTCCTTTTAAATGCAGGTACTGAAATACGAGGGCGGTTCGTAAAGTAAGTTCCGTTCTCTCACAACACGCGAATGAGTGGCGCTAGCATCGCGAACTGTGTTCCATTGTGTAGCTTGGTTCATTACGCTCACGGCAGTATAACTGTGAGATTGTTTTCGGCCACTTATCTCAACAATACAGGCGTTTGAAATGTGTGCAGCGGTAAGAGATCCCGCTAAGAGTGAGGTACGTGGATTAATACGATTTCTGTGGACTAAACAAATGGCACCAGCAGCAATTCATCGTGAGATTACTGAATTGTACGGGAACATTATGAGTGACACTATGGTTCGACGTTGAGGTCGTGAAATTCGTGACGGACGCACTAACATCCAGTGGCGGCTCGTGGCCGGAAAATTAGGTGAAGAGAAAAAATGCCACATGCTTATGTTAATAACGGAATTCACCCAATAGCGGCTCGTGGCTCAAAACGAGGGTGTGCTGCAAATATCATTTCATACAGCAAACTTAAAATATTTTTAAAAATTATTAGTAGGCCTATCTAAACTGCTCGTCTCTTAATCCATCTCTGGGAACTCTCACGCGATTATTTTTTTGCTAATTTCTCTCGTCTCGTCGAACGTTGTGTGAGTTGTGTGACGAGAGAAAATAGCACAATAATAATACAATAATAATGATAGTAATAATGATGATAATAATAATAGTAATAATTACAACAATAATAATAATAATAATTAGGGCAGGGCAAATCGTGTGAGAGTTCCCCGGAAATGGAATAAGAGACGAGAAAATAGTATTTTTAATGATCGAGGTAGAGAAAGTCGCATAGTGTTCCCAGTGCGACAGAATACTTAATCAGGGTTGTGGAATCCGGGTTTTTCAGAATTTAACACATTCGAATTTGGCGGCGTTAGACCGTCAGACGGTGGAAGATCTAACGTGCCCACCTCTTTCTCCGAGCTGACAGTGTGGTGCTGGCGCGGCGAAGAAAATGCCTGAACAAGGGGGACTGCTTCATGGGTAGTCTGTTCTCGTCACCTAGCAGACGTGGGATAAGCGAGAAAACTGCTGCTTGCCATCCTCAGTTTTTATTTGAAGAGACTACCCATGCAACGGAGGGCGTGGTTTCCACTTCACCTTCACACGGCCGACTTGAAGCACGCTGCCCTCTCAGGATCTCAATGTCTCCTAGCTTTGCCACCAGGTGGTGGCGTGGCGGGCAATTCAAAAATACAGATACATTTATAGTAAAAACCAATTCGTGATATGGAAAATAAACTTTAAAAATACGTATTGTAAAAGGAAAATACTGGTGAAGTGCTACTTCACCTACTTCCCCTGAATAGACGCCACTGCTAACATCTATGATGAAGAACGAAGTGGCCCACCGTCTGTTGTGAATGATGAACTTGTTGCAAAAGTGGATGAAGTGGTCAGAGAGAATCGCCGTTTCACCATGTCTCTTCTCAGAGCATTTTCCACAAATTTGTTGGACTATCGGATCGCAGCGGTTTCAAATGGATGAGGAGCTCAAGGAGAGCGTCAACGGACGGCTACACGCACAGGCGGCAGAGTTTTATGCAGAAGGAATTTCGAAGCTTGTGAAGTGGTATGACAAATGTCTGAATGTTAGCGGAAATTATGTTGAAAAATAGCTGAAAGGGTGTATTGTTCACTGGTGTGTAATAAAAGTCCCTACAATAAAGGGTTTTCTGCAAAAAAAAATATCGGAACTTACTTTACGAACCGCCCTCGTATTTTTAATTCATGGAGAAGACTATTGTACAATTGAATGCAGTTGAGACACTATGGAACTAGGCAGGGAAAGTTTATCACTAATTCCGATAATGTTTATCCCTACAAAAGTGTATTTTATCAGCTTTTGTGAAAATCTACACTTATTAATAGCATATTTAAATAAATTTTCTCTACTGATCCTCGACTTAACTAGAAATGTAACACTTATGTAATATTGTCCATTTTGATGTACTAAAGCCCCCTATAAGTTACATTTTAACACAGGCTGGATTCATATCAACTGAAGCAAATTATATAATATTGTGCATTCTATCAAAATGTACGGTTACTAGCAGGTGCCCGCGGCTTCGCCCACAATAATTAATTGAAAAATTAAAAATTAAGAGTATAATAATTATTAAAGCATTATAGTTATTAACACTTGCACGCGAATCATTCATAAACTAAACCATTAATAATTAATGAAACAGCTAAAATTCTGGCTTTAGAGTACATTCCACGATTAGAAAGTGCTGCCTGGGAAAACAATCTCAGATTCGATTATGCAGTTCCAAAGCTAACTGTGAATACTGATAATACCACTGCTTTCTAGACTGTATTACTCGTGTAATTCTCGAGACGGCGGTGGATAATAAGTATCGTTTCTGAACTGTTTGTTGACAGATGAATATGATGTGAATTTTATTTGATAAATTCAGTGTAATTTTTCAAGGGAAGGAGTGGTTTGTTTGGATTTATATTGTCCGCGATACTTCCAGGGTTAAACTATCAATATATTATAGGTAGTGCCCGCGGCTTCGCCTGCCATTATTAATTGACTCCAGGATTTTTAAGAAATTTACACTGGCAGTTTATTAAAAATGTTTGTGGTTCACAGCTATGAAAATTGTAAGTAAAAATAAAATTAGAATATTTGTTCATTGTGTTCATTTCACTTAGTCCTTATATAATAAAGAAACGGTGATTTATGTATAGCGTAGAGCTTAAATCATTAAGATTATCGCTACAGAATGGACAAAACTCAAGAAAGAAACGGTTTTCCTAATTTTGTAATCTTTGTGAAAGTTTAGAGTGTGAGAGATGAACATTGCCGAGTATACCCGATGTCTCATGAAGTGAGGGAGCGAGTGAGCACGCTATTTAGGGCCGTTGAATTGTATAAGAGTAGATGGATTACCTTATCTATATTAAACTTTTAATGTATTTTTCACTTTAAAAGCTCAGCACTTATGTGCGAGTAATAGGCCTAATGTAATTCCTGACGGATTGTTTTCAGACTGAATGTGGTTTAACTGTAATCCATTCCTATCCTACAAATTATGGCTGCTCTAAAGCTCTAACCTACTTGTTGGTGAATCACAAACTTACATCATTAATATTATTGGCAGTGCATTTTTCCCTACTGATGTTTGATTCAACTAGAATTGTTTGATTTATGTAATGTATACAAGTTTTTAAATGTAATGTAAATAAAATATTTTATGTCAAAAAAATGCAAAATCATTTGTGTCATAGTTTGGTATGTACTGTGGCTGAGCAGACACACTAAGCACTGAAACATTTTTAAAATACTCATACCAACATTACAAATCTAGCTAAATTTTAGCTAGTACAAAGTGCTAGGAAAACAGATATTATTTACCTAATAAGAAACATCCACATTTTGATAATTTTATCTATAATTTAATTTCAATATCATTGACAGAGATTCAATGAATCATTCAAATTGTCTGAAAATCAAAATCTAAACAGGTACACATTTCAACTTCATATAGGCTATATTTTAAATATTTGCCTAAGGGAAATATTATCTGAGAGCTCCTTCAATTTACTATAAATAGGGACTTGCTTTTTCCACTTTACTGTTTGTTGAAAATTGCTGTTATTTTGTGTAATTTTGTAAGAATTTCACGTTTGTTTAAATTTAAGTAGGTATTTTTTAGAGAATGTCTTTGTCAAATTTACAGTTTTTTGGTGATACCATGATACATTTTAAGGACTACCTGTTTTAAGTTTTTAAAAATGTTATACGCATGGGACAAAAATCTTGTAGATAAATCAACTATAAAAGGAAAATGTTGGATTTTTGTTAGAGAATAAATATCTAATAAAAATGAATTTACAAAAGGGTTGTTGCCGCATCACTTGAGAACGGCTCGACCGATTTGGCTGATTCTTTTTTTGTTGTGTGAGGAATTGTCACGACAAGGTTTGTGTGAAAGAAAATTTTTGGAAAATCCACGGGAAAAGTCGGAAATGTGAAATGAGGCAAAGTTAGAGAGTTCTGATGTCAATTGTTTACATAACGAAAGTATTGTTTACGATGTTTACATAGGGCTTTGGATACTATATTATAATAGTGGGCTTTAACAAATGCTAAATACTATCGATGTAAGTAATACATTTGTGAAAATAATTCTGAAGAATAAAATCCACACACAATATTTCTGCGTAAGTATTTAATACATAATTGTGAAAATAATTCTTGACGAATAAAATCCATTTAAAGCAGTCACATAACTTTCTCTACCCTCGACATGGAAAATATCATTTTCTCACTTCACATTTTGATGTAGAATAAGCGGTCGTATTGCAGGGACAACTTAAGTGTGTGCCAGTTAGTATGCTATATCGGAAGTCGGTAACAAATCCTATCCACTGATAGTCACTCATAGCTGTAGGCTTTGTATTAGTTGAGAAATAGGCCTAGGGACGTTTATCAGAGGCTCTAAGCATCTAAAAGAAGACAAAATGGGATGGAACATTTTCAGTCCTAAGCGCGAAGTTTATTATGTCCCAGATTTCTGGGAAGGAAAGTATGAAAGCGATACTGAATTTCTTTTTTACTTCAGCCCCGAAACGGTTGTATGGTAATATGAGAGTGAGAAATACAATTTTCTGTCAAGACAATACAATCTTATGAAACTGGAATTTCTTTTTCTTCTTATTTGCACTCCTCCCAGGCATGGTGTGTAGAAGCAATGGAATGCAACATTCGACATCCTCTATGAGCCATAAAAAGCTATATCTAGCGTTTTCTGAGGGAATAGTCTGAATGTCATATGTCGTTCTTCCTCATTTCTAATTCCACATACATATTATATAAGGACCTAGAGTTTCAACATCGAAAGTTCTCCATAAGTTAATTTCATATTACAAAATACAAAACCCGGGAGACGCCGGGCCTTTTAAGCTTGTATATATATATATATATATATATATATATATATTATTTTTTTATCATGTCACACAACAACAACAGAAAACATAATTAAAGAAAACTACAGTGTTCATTCTAACTCACTCTGTAGTGGAAGTTACTGCATTTGGGTAGGCAAGGTAGTGGTGTGGTATCATAGAAATGGCTCAAGACCTTTGATCTTCACCTGCATTCAGGAAAGCCTCTGTAGCCATTTTGGCAAGATAATGCATTATAGTAAGCATATTCTTTACCATCTACTAGCTTACTAGAATATTTTGCTCCCTCTTAAGACAAAATGTTGTACTAGCTGACGATAATGTTTTTAGCTGCATGTATTTTTCACTTTGCATGTGCTTGGCACACATATCTTTCCTATCCCACGATATCGTACACTTACAGCATTACATTTTTAACTGGATGCATATATTCCGTCATTTTTAAAGTCCAAGGCCCATGCCTTTGTAGTAACGCTCAACTTAAGCATAATAACAACAATGATATTAACCAAACACTGCAGAAAACATAGATAGACATAAAATTATTAAGCTATTTTAGAAATTAACTCATTTGCTTTTTATGTATTTGCACCTAAATTTTTTTAGTAAAATTTGGTGAAAAGGGAGTACATAATATAAATTAATCCAGTATTTTAATGAACATTTTGGAACTAATAAAACCAAAATATTGCATTAAAAGAATAGCATCTGTCTAACAAGATGGAGTAAATAAGTAGTAATTATTCAAACAGGAAAATCTTACATTTTTTTTCACCAACATGTGCAAAATAGTGCGATAGTTGTAGTGACACTTATGTTGTGAAACTATCAATGGAAAAATAGCAATTGCAAGTGCAGTAAAATTTCTGGGAATTACAGTTATTCAGCATCTAAGATGGCATAATTTTATTTAGAAAATGCTGTTAAACCCAACTAAAATATATGTTTTATTGTAAGCTTAACAACAGAAATGTTAAGCATTGAGTTGATTAATTATACTTATGAATTATGTTGCCACATTAAAAAAAAGAAGTTACAAAACATATTCAAACCTCTGTGTAAGAAAGACTGATATACAGGGTGGACCGCTCGAATGTCCCTAATTTCAATTGTATGTGACGGGTGAACGATTGAAGATAGAAACTTACAACAACGTTTATATGAAAGAAAAACTCAACAAGTTTCGAATTCTGTCGGTAGATGGTGCAATGATACGGTTTTCATTCTTAGATTTTATCGTTTATCAAAATGGCGACACCGCAGATGAAAGCTCAAACTGTTTTGTGGTATGCGGAGTTTAAATCAATTGTTAGAGTTCAGAGGGAGTTTCGGCGAGTCTTTAACCATGATGCTCCAACTGCTAAAAGCATAAAGAAGTGGTACGATACATTTTTAACTACTGGAACTGTGTTAAAGAAGCATGGTGGTGCTAAACCGTCTCGGCGTTGATCCTGATTTCATGTCCAAGATTTTCTTCTCGGATGAAGCCACTTTCCATGTATCAGGCAAGGTAAACCGGCATAATGTGCGGATCTGGGGATCGCAGAATCCTCATGCCACACAAGAGCACGTTCGTGACAGTCCCAAGTTGAATGGTCGGTGCAGTTTGTCGCAGAATAAAGTCATTGGACCATTTTTCTTCGCCGAGAAAACTGTCCGTGGTACCACATATCTTGACATGCTGGAGCAGTTTTTCTTTCCACAAATTGAAAAACTGCAGCCTAACATCCTTTTCCAACAAGATGGCGCTCCTCCTCACTGGTTCAATGAAGTTCGTATGACTTTGGACAACATTTTTCCTGGCCGTTGGATTGGTAGGGGAGGACCGATCGCATGGCCCCCGAGATCTCCTGATCTAACACAGCTTGATTTCTTTCTCTGGGGCTACGTCAAAGATAAAGTTTACGCCACCCCACTCAATGACCTTCGTGATCTTCGGGAGCGCATCATAGAGGCTATTGAGAGCATTTCAGAAGACATACTCCAACGTACTTGGCAAGAAATTGTTCATCGGCTTGATATCGTCACAGTGACTGCTGGAGCTCACATAGAGATGTGGTGACGTGGATATCAAAACTTGTTGAGTTTTTCTTTCATATAAACGTTGTTGTAAGTTTCTATCTTCAATCGTTCACCCGTCACATACAATTGAAATTAGGGACATTCGAGCGGTCCACCCTGTAGTAATATTTTGATTTGATCCTGAAAAAAGTCCAATCTTAGTACTGTAACAATGAGCAATGAAGTTATTTTAGAAAGATCCCTTTACAGAAATACTTTGAAATTAATTGTTTTTGCAAACCAGTAGCCTAGTTCTGAGGAGAGCATCAGGTAATAAATTAATTTACTTCTCAGCCTTGCTGGACTGATAAATAGGGGTGGATTTTATTATAATTCCATGTTGTTTCCTTAGTTCAAAATCATATGCTACCAGCATTAAACATGTTTCATTTGTTTGATCCTGTAATAGCATAATATACTGCACAGTGCTATGATATAGATCAAGCCAGATTAAATAAGATATAACTTAAAATTAAATGGTGATATAATACACAATAATGAAGAGAAATGACGTAAGCGAAGACAAATTACGTAACATGGTAATTTAGTAATTATGAGACATTACACTACCCTGCACCATTTTACAGCAAAGCATTTAATATGCGGTTTTAACTAAATTAGGTCTCCTGATTTTAGAAATGTCACTATTTTTTTGTATCACATCTATTTTTTGTGTTTGCTGTCCGAAAATGTAGATGCAACTTGAAGGTCTATGTTGACCTTTTTGGGGGCTTATAGTAGCTAAACAGTAAGGCGCATCAAAAAACCGAATGTAGCAGCAGTAATGGATTTTGAGAGGTCTAAAAGTTTGGTCTTATGACTTTTTGTCCACGATTGGTTATCCTTTAGATTGAGTTAGATTTTTTTTTTTATTTTAAGTAAATTTTGTATATTTTCCTCACATTATGTAATATTTGACACACATAGGACAGACAGAATCGTAAAATTTGGCAGGAATATTGGCACATACAACAGCCATAAACGTGCAAAATTTGATGTCTCTAGCTGCCCATAACTATAGAAAAACTATAGAAACTATAGCCGTGACATTATTCACATCTACAACAGTCTAATCTTCCACTTAACATTGATGTTTATTCACTTCCAGATGAGCTAGAAACTTGATATTTGGCAAACTCATAGATTTTAGCTTATAACCATTGAGAAAATTCCCAAAAGTTCAAATCTTGAATATTTTCCGCTCTAAAATTAACGTTGATTTTTTTCTCTGCGTATTTGTATGGCTTTAGATGATTTGACAAAAATAAACTTATTTGGCCTGTGTTTACAAAACAAAGTGTAATACATGTCTTGGACTGTTTAAAAATATTATTTTATTTTTCTCTGTAAATATTATCAAAATTATCCTAATTTTTAAGTACTTTTTTCCCTGTGGGCTAGTCTAAGCAATAACTTATATATCTCATTTTGATGTACCTATTGCAAGAAAATATGACGTGATACGTAGAAACAGTCAATGGATTCATGTTCAGTGACCCAAAATTAGTTAAGATCACCTATCATACCACTTACCGGGGGGAAAAAAAGTTTCAAAATGATGCATACAGTTATTTTATTATACGAAATGTCAAAATAACATTTTTCACAATTGTCAGTTAACCAGATGTGATGGAGAAGAACTAAATGCATTATCGAATTTAGCACAGCGAAGTTAATCAAAAACCCCTATTTTCATTTTTACCACAGACATATTTTTTTTTTTTTTTTTTTTTAAAAAGGCTAGTGTTATCTTCTTCCTTAGATGTATTCTTCAATTCAGTAGAAGCGGTGAACAAGTAAATATGCCAACACTGCTGATCTGAATGAGGTTCTTTCTCTAGTAATTTTATTTTGGATGGTAGTTTATTAAATAATCTTATTTCACTGTGAATTATTCCATTTTGATTCATTTTTGTATTTGACATCATCATATGCATATTGGTCTTCTGCCTTGTATTGTAATTGTGAATAATTTCATTGGATGTGAAATAATTGTTTTCAAGTTTTGTGAACAGGATCGCATCATAGACATAGATTAAGATACAAATAAGAGTAGTATTTTTAGCTTTTTGAATAAAGGTTTACATGAAGATTTTCTCTTTTACCCTGTCATTATTCTATTCATTTTTTCTGCACAAATTACCACAAAATAGAATACCATACCATAGGTTTAAGCGGATTTGGCCGAAATATATGCATCTAATTTGAGTCTGTGCTCACACAGTAGAATGATTTTCTGAAGTTGTTGGTGTGACATCCCTTTTTAAGTTGCTTTGTATCTTTAAAACTTAAAAATTTTACAGAATGAACATTCCAACATCATAATTGTATGGGTTATGGTAAATCCAGCAAGCATATTCAACCAACATTTATTGCTGAAATATGAACTACACATTTGTGTTCTTCTTTGTGGATATATACAAATATTATTTACTGCAAGCAACCAATGCCAGACAACACGTATAAGAGGCAAATGCTGGCTTTTCTTATGGTAGGAAGGTACCGTTACTTAAGACAACTCATTGTCATACAGTTACTAGTTAAATGAACAGAGCCACTCAATAGTACAGTGGCTCTATAAAAGTAACAGTCCAATGGGTGTGTGCACCATTCTCGATCAGAAAACAAAATAACCGAGGGTTCCGAGGTCAAAATATTAATGGGGTGCAACAATCCCGTTCAGCTAACTTCCAACTTGACACAAACTAACTCAGAGCTAGCTTGTTATTTTGTCAAAGGAAAACAGCCATAGGAGACCAAAGGTTAAAACAGAATGCACCCAATTGTTGACCACTTCCATATTGTTAGCCCACTTTGTTTGATTCATTTGTTTATAACGTTATAAAAATGTAAAATGAATCTAAAAGGTAAGTAATATTTTGTATGGTTGGACGTTTTTAATTACACTTGAATTACACCTGAAGTTGTGCAATGAATATAAAAATATTATTGTTTAAATTCCCCAGTGGTGTAGGATCTTAGCATTATTAAAATTTGTTTATAAGTGAAATGGGATTATTTCTTTAAAAAATGATGGAACATAAACAGTGAAGCAACTATAATAGAATAATTACAATTTGAGTTGAACTTAGACACTTATGCTTCACTTATCAACTTTTTGGTGGAACATGTTTCAAGGACCCTTGTCCCCATCCATACATTTTCAAACATTGGTATAGATATGTGGATGATATCTTTGTTGTGGTCAGTGAAAAGCAAATTGATGATGCATTCAAACTATTAAATCTACAAGAAAATTCTGTAAAATTCGCAGTAGAGAATGAGAAAGAAAAAAACACTGAATTTTTTGGATTTGAAGATAAAAAGAACAGATGGCAAATTAGAATTTGGAATATTCAGGAAACCCACTCATACAGAAAACTACATCAAAGCAAATAGCCATAACCCCAGACCACATAAGAATACAGTGTTCAATAGCCTGATCCACAGATTGGTGAATATTCCCCTTACAGTTGAAGAATACAATAATGAATACAATCACATACTAGTAACTGCTAAAATGAATGGTTTCGACAAAAAACTAATAGATAAAGAAAATAGCCAAATTTGAAAAACAGAAAGATATAAGAAAAATTACTACATTGTCTGCTGAAAGAGAAAAAACAAAATTCAAAAGGTTCACTCACCACCCCTGGGCAACACCGAAATTTCAAAAAATATTCAAGGATCATAACATAACTTTGGCCACTTACAACAGATTCAGCATAAAAAATTTGATTAAATTTGATTAAATTAAACAGACTGATGATATACCTACTGGAAAGGAATCAGGGATCTATCAGATAAATTGTACTAACTGCAGCAAGATTTATATAGGAAAAACAAAAAGAAACGTTGAGACTAGATTTAAAGAACACATGAGAAACCTTAAAAATTGTCAGTTGGAAAAATCAGCCGTTGCAACGCATTCTTGGGAAAATGACCACAGAATTTGTAGAGAACCAAAATTGTTAAAATCAGTAAGCAAACCAAAAGAACTGGACATCTGGGAGAGGATCTATATAAAGAAATTTGATAGTAATCTCATGAATTTCGAAATACCAGAGGATGAGAACCTCATCAAGAAGTTCGTAAAACCACTACCAGGGACACTTCATGACCTTCAAAAGCAAGATTTGTCAGTTGGACACGTAGCCGAGGATGGGGACAAGGGTCCTTGAAACATGTTCTACCAAAAAGTTGGTAAGTGAAGCATAAGTGTCTAAGTTCAACTCAAATTGTAATTATTCTGGGATTATTTTCCCCAGTAAGAAAGCTCATCTTTCACTAATGAACTACAGTTCTTTCAAAAGTTGAAATTTATCCTTAGGTTTCTATCTCCATATGCTTCTAAGGATCCTCCTTTCCATAATAACATTTAATTTCACATTGGTCTCTATTAAAATTATCTAGGTATATAATTTATTTTATTCCGTCAAGAAATCTAAACATGCTGCCATGTATTGGAACTTCACAGTGATCAATTCCTTATGAGCGGTTAAGTTTTACCCAGGTCAAATACTACATTTAGCTTAATTATGATTGATGCACCACAAACTAAGGATGAACAGAGTAGAATGTAAACTTTACCACAGTAAAATTTTGATCGTGGTGCACACGGCCACAAGAGTTAAATTTGAAAAACTACAAAAATGAAAGCATTCAAGCGAGGCATACCCCTATGAAAGAAAATATATCTTATGTAGGTGAAGTAGTGCAAATGAATCTAGGCTTGCCATATGTCAAGGATTTTATGGACAATTTGTGATTTTGCAATGTAAGAAGATGTCTTATTGTACCGAATATGATCCATGGTTTCATGCAGTTCATAATAGGCTACAGTTATGCAACATTGTTTCCAAGAAAATCTGTAAGATGCGCTAGCTACATACCTGAGGGACAATGAAGTGTGTTTTTGCATATTGAAATCAATTTGAATATGGTAGTGGTTTTCATGGAATTCAATACGAACTCAAGCTGATCTGTTCCCCCATTTTAGTTTATTGACCTTGAGACTCAAATTGATTTGAATCCTCATTTTCATGATGATTGTCCATTAAGAAAGTAAGATTAAAAAATGAATGCATTACATTTTTTAAATCCCTAGTACACTTTGGCTTCTGTAAAAAAAAAATCAATATAGTCCTAGGGAGTCGGTATGTGGACCATGTGCTCCAAATCCTGCCATCTATCTCAATGAGTGCAAAAGACTATGGTAGATGATGCGGCAGTTAGCTGATAGGCCCTGTCTCTCTATTGGATTTGGTGCTACGAAGTTAAATTCAATTACGTAGGCTTTGCCTTAAAATTTCTCTAACATACCTATTTATTATTGCATGTGTTATTCCACTTGCAGTTTATTAAAAATAATATCAAAATAATATTATTTTCTTATTATTCATAAAACACTGAAATGTCACTGAATGCAATCTGGAAATTATGTTTTACGCATAGGGGCAAAAATAATAATATAAAAAATTAGTAACAAAAATAACCCTTTGACTTGTCTTGCATGTACAGTAAATACCAAATAGCTGAACTCATGGTAAAAAATCAATAGATATATAAATATTTGTTTCCATAAAGAACTGTCTTGAACTAACAACACTATAGCATTTTGAGAGTTATTTGGGAAAATAATATTCTGAAGTCAGTAACTCCTACATTATTCCATGACCACATTTCAGGTAACCCTTATATTACATTGGTTGCAGAGTGGTACAACTTTCCTTTGTGAGAGGTTCTGTGAAGCTTAATAGTTAAATCAATAAATGATTTTGAAGTAGACCTACTGGTCTAATATTATAGTTCTAATTACAGCAATTTCTTGTAATAATATATAGTACCAGTAACCACAATAAATACCTATCATTGGTACAGTATTGATCTCAATTTGAAACATATTGTAAAACACAGTCCTATTGATTTATTACAGTGCAAATAGTACCAAATGAATTATAGAAAATATATTTCCTTTTTATTTGCATTTCAGTATTTAGGATACTGTACATAAGATGAAATATGTATACTCATAGAGTTTCTGAGGAGTCCTCTGCTATTAAAAAAGATAAAATTACATTCCCTACCAAATTTTCAATAGCATGACGTAAATCATGATTTTTATTTACTTTTTACGTAAAAAGTTTGTATTCATAATATTCATACAAAGAAATTTGTGATCTAGCAATCACTTAGGGCTTCATAGATTATAATTTCTATTATGAAACAATAACTGATGAATGCAATAATTTTAATGACTTTTATCAAATATGGCATATCTATGAGTAATATATCTTTAAAAGATCACTGCATAGTAATTATATTAATAATTCAGTATGTTTAATTTAAAAGCTAACAACAGCTTTCACAGACCTCTTCACAATCACACAACTCATGGGGAAACCAGGATATTGTGAAGTGTAATTGATTGACGATTGCAACAGGAGAACCCATGCTGATGTTGATGTGATGCATAGCTTCTGAATCAGTAATACTCTCTACTGTATATCTACTAGTAGTAGATGATACAGAACAATACTCAGAAAAAAGTTTAAAAAATAAACATACTATTAAAACTGACACGAAACACCAAATTCAAAGAAAAATATGATTAGAAGCAACCGAATGTTGAATAATATTAAAAATTTCTAGTGCTGATCATTCAGAAATACTTTATATAATACGGTTTGCTGTCCTAAACATACATGCTCTTATAACTAGACATCAAGACATTTTACATTGTTGACGTAGAACCAAACAAAGCAGAGACTCACCTTACATGTGAGACAAGGTAATAAAATAATACAGGTTAGGAATAGAAGCCAGAGCATTAGTGAAGGAAGATGTAAGGAAAATTATGCCCATAATATTAGTAATAATATTACTTAAGGACACACAACACACAGAACACCTCTGACAATAGTATTAGGTCAAGTTAAACAATGTTAATATAGACAAGTATTATACTACTGGTACAGTACCTTATTGTTAGAAAAACTCATCCTGTCATTCATGCATTGCACATTTTCTCACAACTTATTTGTGATATTCATTATAATTTATTTAAAAAGAAAGTTTGCAAGTATTATGTTGTTAAATCTTAAGAGACATTAAAAACCACATAACTCAATTTTCATTTCATGATTTACATGGCATAGTAGCCTAATAATAATAATTATCTTGCATTCACTGGTTGCACATAAAAACTGTTGACAAATAAATATAAATATATATAACTTATGAGTAGTTTTGGTTAGATTCTCAACATTTTAAATTATGTAGGTTTATAGAAGCCCACTAAAATACTTCAACATTCAGGTAAGTATAGTGATAGAGTTATTTGATGAAATACCAGTAGTTAACCATGGTGCAGTTTGTTAATTTCACTCATTGTAATATACTTTCATTCTCTCTTAAGCACAACCATCCACCAACTTGCCCTGCATATTCCCTCCTCCATTAAAAATGCACATACACAAGCAAGTGTAGAACAGAGGGAGGCAGACAGACAGACCGACACACACACATACATACATAACGTACATACTGTACACACACACTAGTTTAGGGTGACCAGGCGTCCCGTTTTTAATGGGATTGTCTCTTTTTTGATTGACTGGTCCCATTGTCCCAACAAATCTTTAACAGGTTGCAAAATGTCCCTTTTTTAAAATTCATTTCTTGATATCCCGCTTTCATGATGTTTTTTGTACTGTCAGATCAGAAGATAGGTTTAATAATGAAACTATTAAAGATATAGTTATGGTCAAAATATTTTTCCATGATGTATCTTGCACAAGTTTCTATAAATTTCTGTTAGAACACCCAAAACTTTTGCAGGAAATACAGAACTCACAGAAATATCAAAGAAAGACCGGATCAAGTCCCAGATGCAGTGAAGTGTCAATAAGATTTGGCCTAAGAAACTTCAATTAAGCTAAGACTTAGGCAAGATTTAATATGGTGAAAGTATTTTGGAATCTGTTTGCAAGGTTGCCACATATTTTTCGAATACACTTGGCAGTGACTGTTAATGATTATGTAGTTTAAGGTTAGGAATTGTTCACTTTATTGGTTTAAATTAAAATCTATTATTAAATAGAATATTTGTAACGTTTGCCTAATTATGTTTTCTCGATATTCCACACAATGTGCCTGGGTGTCCCCTTTTTTGTTTTTAAAATATGATCACCCTATAGTAAACATATACCAGAAGATACATACATACATACACACATACATACATACGTACATACATACATACATACATACATACATACATACATTACATACACATACATACATACATACATACTAGAGATGAGCATGTGCAGCCCATGGGCTTGCCATCAACTCTCTGTGAAGCAGCAAGCCCTTGCAGTCTGCCTGCAGTCTTCATGAGGTTTATAGCTAGAGTTTGACTTTTAGTTGTGAACTCTGAGACTATCAAGCCCATGATGAACGATCAAACAGGGGGAACTCATGAAGAAAACTGAAACCCATCTTGAAGGACCATGTGGTTCTCTTGCTATGTTAGAATATTTTCTTACAGTACAAATTATTTTCTTCTCCACATAATGCATTTCACAATATTTCCTTCTGCTTGAAAGTACACCCTTCTTTCTCTACCTGTACTATTGTAAAAGAAGTATAGTGTTAGATCTTAAAATTTGAAGCTGGATTTTCAGCATTAACTAAAATTTTGGGATGTTATCAGTGAAAAATTTGCGGAAACATGTCTGAATGTGTGTCTGCCCATATGTTTATCTCTCTGTGTGTCTATGTGCATCAAAGCTTCAAAATAAAAAACTTTATATTTTAGTTATGTATCTTTCGGCGATATGGCAGGAAGCTTGGTAACAATTTCTTTCATTACCATTTTACATGAATAAATTTTCATTTATCATAATTTTCTCAAAAACTGGCAGGCATGGTTTCTCTTCATTTGCTACAGTACACAGTTTGTTTTTTGTCTTCACGTAATTTTATTTTAAACGCAATTCTGTATTTCATTTTATGTATATATTGAACTTGGTGTATCGAGGCGAGATCTTATTTGTTGATATCTTATAAGTTGGTAATATGAATACCTTATTTATTGCAGTTCGCTTGTTTCATTCCCTGTAACCAGATATTATTATCTACGTTGTTACATCAAGTCTCTACATGTAATTTCTATTCACAAACATGACCAATTGCACAAAGATGCACACTACGTCGTGAAATCTCTGAAAAGTCAAGCAAAACTACGGTTCGGGATTTAGCCATAAGTGAGAATTACACAATTGCCTTGGCTTTAAATAGGTGGCCAATGGACAAAATCAAAATCTTAACATGAAAGTAATTGATAACTTCTGCAATAAAAAGGGATGCCACAAGGACTTCACTTATCTACAGTAATTATGTAAATAGGCCAACCAATCAATTTTTTATTTTAAACCTAAGAAATGGTATATGATGTACACATTTCTTTTAAACCACGAACTGGAACTGGAAAACTGCTGTAATTAAACTACAATTTTCTATTTCAAGTCATGCCTGGCAATAATATTGCTCTGAATGATGTTTAGACAACTAAATGTGGACTTATGCAAAGTGACTGCAAACTATATCATAATATTAAGGGAGGAGAAAGTCTTATTGAGGGCTACACACCAGATTTTTGTGTAAATATAAATGTTTCCAATTACAGTAGAACATCAGTAATCCAAATATCAGTTACCTAAACAACCTTTTTATTTATTACTTTCTCTGCCTGTATCATAGGTACTATAGATAGAGTATCCCCCCCCCCCCCAAAAGCAAAATGACTAATTTACAATCACTATTGGTGTGGATTTAAAAGTGAAAAAACAGTCTGTTGTCTAAGGAAGTGACAAGTGTAGTTGACTCTGGTTTAGACACGAAACAAAGATCAGAAATGGTGCTCGAAAAAGTCAATATTATTTCCTTTAAGGTATGAAACTGTGTAATTTCTATGATTATGCCTTAAAAAAGAAAAAAAAAAATTAATGTTATTTTGTGCAAATTTGACAATAAAAAAAAATGAAAAACCCAAACCCTTCTCACATGTAATTAGTTCAGATAACTGACGTTCCACTTTACTCTGGTTATTTTTAAAACAATAATATTGCCTAATAAAGTATGTAGGATACACTGTAAGAATCTAACGAATAAGTTGTAAAGTATAAGACCATACTGCTTAAGTTCAAAGAGTTAATTACATAATTATTGATTGAACAACACATAATCATTGTAGATTTAAAAGTATATATATCAACCAAAAATACCATTTGGGGTCTTCATCTTTTCTTGTACATATCTGGTGATTACTGTATGTCATGTGGAATAACACTTTCGTCGCTTTCCGAGCTCATGTTATTTAAATTTAAATTTAAAAAACCTGTATGTTACAATAACTGTAAAATGATGACCACACAGAACTTTATTTATAAATGAGTATTACCATGGCAATGGGGTCTAGAAATGTAGTTTTCAATAAATTGATGGGGATAGTTTCCCATTCTACTGGATTCGTTTATTATTATTATTATTATTATTTTTATTTTTTTTTTTTTTTTTACACACGAAAAATGGCAAAATTTCATGTAATATTATTCTCCAAAAGTTTTAGTGTCTACTTGTTATGTTGTGCATATTCCAACTTATCATGGATTTCCACTGTATATATAATATTAATAAAACTAGGTTCGAGGGCTGAACCGAAACATCGTGCAGTTACGTATTAAGTGTATCCATTGTGGATAAAGTGTATTGCAATATAGTTTTATTAATTTGTGCATATTCCTTAATCTGTACTACATTCCTTAATAACGAGGGTGTTAATGCCAAGCTCAAACAGTCACAGTAGCCTATTTAACCTTCATTCACCCTGCAGAATTTCTTGAAACATTTGCAGGGTTTTTTAGGCAAATCCCAGTTGTGGAGATGTCAATATTAATGACATTACTGAACAGCAAAAAACAGACATGGTGGCTACAGCTTGGTTAAGAAAGATTATATTTATGCCGCATAATCATCAGCTATCAGCTGTAGATAACAAGAGTGATGGTGGATCATAAAACGAGGAAAGAGCACAACTGGAAGAGATGTTGTCTAATGCTGAGACAACATTCCAGTTTGAAAGAAGTGATGGTCTACTTAGAACATCTAATTGAAACAATATTTGTTGAACTCTCAACTATAGAATGCCTATGTGTATGTGTTGCATGAAATTATCATAAGAAACTACCTAAAAAAATATGAACAGTAGGCCTACTTGAATTTAAAAAGGGCTCTGTAATTTGATTTGGCCTATATGTAAGTAAATGATAAGTTGTGAGATATAGGCCTACAGTATATAATCTGCATTAGCGTGTTACCTTAATTTCCAGATTATCCAGATTTTTTATAACCTGGATGACTTCTGGTCCCAATCAGTCTGGGTAAAAACGTCTAACTGTAGATATTTTACATTTTCAATGAAGCATTTTGTTCTTATAATAATAAAAATTCGCTTCATATTAACAAAAGGCAGAGCACATACTTTATATTTAGCAAGCCCTGTAAGTTATATTGACAGTTCTTCCGAGAGTTTGTTGAATTAAAAGATTCTTTGAGTACAGTCCGCATGACGTGATGATACAATGAAACCTGCTTGAGTAATCCACGTTCAAAAGTCATGTCAACCCATATCTGGCCTGTGTTCATCTCTAATATATACAAACATACATACATATGTACATACATACATAAATACATACACACTTACACACAAACAGTTATAGGTCACTGAAAAAAAAAATGTGAGAAGCGACAGATTTGAAACAGTAAAAAAAAAGTATTTCATAAATATGAATACAATAAATTATATACCAACAGTGTGCAAGAGAATATAAAATGTATGAGATGAAGACTCATTTATAAGTCACATTTTTAAATCATTAAAACATTTATCTTATTAAAACATGCAAACTAGCTCAATTTAATTTAATACTGTGTCCATCTTTGTACATAACTTTTAACCATCTATTAATAATCATAGTAATAATATTACAACAGAACTCTGCTAGTCCAACCCACACTAAACCAGAAGTCCAACAAGGCTTATATATATAAGCCTATAAAATAAAAACAATTTTAATGTTTTGAAATGTAAAGTAATAATTTAACAATACATTCTATACATCGGTTCTTTGAAAATGGATATAACTATATTGCACATACCCTACATTATTTTAATCCCCAATTCAATTTTTATTTTGCATAAAATATGGTACAAAAGACTTACTGGTTTTCTTGCTAATATCATATTAATAATAATAATAATAATAATAATAATAATAATAAACTTCATGTTAAATAACCATGCTGCATGTGGGAATCAACATACAGTCAACGTCAATATCTTGGAAATCTGTTTCTCAGATAAAATAAACTGGAAATAAACTTTTCATTAGGAACACACTAGCCACACACAGGCAGTGCTAATGCAACAGAAATAGTACAGACACTGACTAAAACAGTCTTGAAGTAGGCCTATGTGATGATAGCATTTTTCAATGTTCTCTTCATATAACATCCTAAACAAATAATTTGAAAGTTTGAATGCTAATAGATGGCTACAAAGTCGAAAAGGGTTAATTAGTTCTGAAAAGTGTTTGTTATACTATCAAGAAACAAGCATATGTTCCATCCATGGATGAGGTCAGAATGGCAACTGTAGTGAGATCAAAACATTGGCATGTGTTAGGCTTCTTTCAATTACAGGGAACTTCTAAGGAACACCTGCCATTATCACATACAAAGCAAGATAGCAACTGTTTTGAAGCTACAGAACTATAATATTTATGAGGAGGTTCACTGCATTTCCATGAATGGGGAACACAAAGAAATGAGCCTAGAGCAGTTCATAATGAAGAGAGATAGATATACGAACTAACAATTGGATATTTAAAAAAGAAATACTGTGTGCAAAATGTAGAAGTTATAGGCTTAATGACTGGTGATAAGTGTACAATACAATACACAATACATATATTAATCAAATTCTTTGCAAATTTTTCATTGTCTAAAGATTTGTATTTTGAAGTGGCACTATTGTCACTTAAGGGTTCTATATAGCCTACATATTTAAGGAACCACTTATAAAATGCAACAAATTAAATTTAACTTATTTTACTTCAAGAACTTAATTATTCCATTCTATAGCTGAAGCTATGTGTAGCTAATATTGTAATTAGAATTAAATATTAAATTGTCTAAATTACAAAGAGATGTGTAAATTACATATTTATTTAGGGTAGATCTGTGTCTGTCTCTTTACCTGCATAATATGTAGGCCTATGTATGTTCCTTATATAGGCCCTATATAGGACTGTATAATATGTTTATTGACGAAGCCAAAAATCTGTAAAACTTAAATGGCAAATAAATAAATACTAAGTACTAAATACTACATTCACATGCTATCCTTAATAAAAGCTTATGTAATTTTATATTTAAAAACATTGTAAGGCTACTAGTATTCTTTGTCATAAGAGGCAATTTCATTAGGCAAAAAGATAACAAAATAAATTACAACCTTTGTTAATAAAATATGAAGCTGTGTTAAGTTTTATCTAATGTGTAATCTTGCAGTCACAAAAGAAAGTATGTTGGCTTTATTTATGGTTTTATGCAGGTTTTGTCCTAAAAATGTAAGTGCATCTTCCAAAACTCTGACTAGCTGGAATGAAGTCTAGGGTACGGGAAAATTGTATGAAAACTATAAACATAGGTTTTGTAACAGAATAGAGTTTTCAACGAATTCTGAGCTGATGGGTAAAACTATATCATAAGGAAGGCCTATTTGGAAGAACAAATGTTTAATGCCTTTAACTTTCCTAGCTATTAATTTGTTGGAATCAGTATATGACATTGCTATTATTAGGCTACTATAAATCTCTTCGTTTTCTATCTTACTCATAAAGGTTTTCCAGAAAAATTTCATACTTTTATATGTTTAGGAAAAATGGTTATTGTGTTTGAAATTTATTTTACCCTTCATAATTATAAATCTATATTATTTAAAAAAAAAATTAATAAAAACAGATATTACCTCTTTCTGTGGGAGTTTAAAATGTGTGAAGGTGCAATTAAATTATTTTAAAACATATTTTTAACTTATTTCACTTACATAATATATTTGTTAAAAAAATATGTTTTAAATAAGTTTACGAATAGGGCCTAATGGTTAAAAATTAAGAAAAGAAGTTTCTTCATATTATTAAACATTTATTTTTCTTTCCATTGACAAACATTCTTTTTAACCAAAATTGATTTAGCCTACATAAACCTCTTGCTTACTTGTTAAATTTTATTTTATTACACCCGATATAAATTATGTAATTATGTTAGGCTACACAAAGTACCTCATCCACTGATTAGTTCACTGAAGTCATTGGTTTAGTTTAAAGAAAGCCTGAAATAAATAATTATTTCTTTTACATGGACTTTACGATGAAGTAGGCCTAACTTACAGCACATAGCCATTAAAGTACCGGTACTATACATAAAACGCCATTTTTCATTATATAGGTAAAACTTCATAACCTATGTGACAGGCATTTTGTAACTCAGATTTAACTCTGGCCTGCTCCTGTAGTATACCGGTAAGTTATTAAGAGTTAACTGTCTCATATTCATTGCATTTGAAATGGTATTGTGAACAAATAAGACCTTGGTACCGGTATATACATTTATAATCGGTATTGGCAAGTGAATGTTTTGATGCAACAACAGCTAAAATAAGGAAAGGAGGTAACAAAAACTGTGTTTCTGGAGTGTGCTCCCTAAGTATATCGTTCTCCTAAGTTTTCATGGGTTCAGAAAAATGTATGAAGTTACTTTCTGTTTATCTCATTCTTCTCTATTCTTATTTTCTCTTTTCCATGGACAATATCTTTGTTTCAAAAGCAGAAATGAGAAAAGGGAGTAGGCCTATCTTATAGGGAATTGAATCTAAAGTTGTATAATGCAGAAACTAGTAGATGTCTGGACAGTATATCTAAAGAAATTAGTAAGCATTGTATCTTGTATTATGCAACCGTTTTATTTAATTTTCAATATGGAATTTCTTTACGGGTGAAAATTAGCAACATATAGATCTGCATACTTAGGAGTTTGCCATTCCCAATCCGTAAGATAAACTGACTAGAAATGTATGTTTTATGTAAATGTCAATTTCAGCTATAAAGATAATACTGAGATTACTGTACCTTCAGCTGTAAACCAGGGGTGCCCACCCCCCAAACTTCATGACTCACACCCCAAACTTCATTGCTCACCCCCCCCACCAACCTGATTGGCTGTCGACAAGGGCGATCATATGATGTTTTCTAGGGGGGGCAATATTTTTAATTAATTTATTTTTTGTCGCTTTAACTTCTTGGGCCACTTTGTAACATTATATTAATAATATAAAAATATAAGTGCAACAATGACTTAGCCAGAAAATAATTGCGAGGAGGGTGGAAAGTGCTGGGGGGTTTGGAATACTGCCCCAAAAAGGGGGTCGAGGGTCCATCCCCAGAAATTTTTTTAATATTGAACTAATGTAATTCACATTTTACGCTATTTTACCACAGAAAAACTAGTTACGAAATTTGTTTACCGTACTCTAAGACATGCCAATGTAAATAAGGAATCATTACCTATGTGGGGGGTCCACCCCCGGAAAATTTTTAAATATTGAACTAATGAAAATCACATTTTACCCTATTTTAGCACTCAAAAACTAATTAGGAAATTTGTTTACCATACTCTAAGACATGCCAATGTAAACAAGAAATTCTTACGTAAGTCGGGTGTCCACCCCCGGGAAATTTTTAAATATTGAACTAATGAAAATCACATTTTACTCTATTTTAGCTTGAAAAACTAGTTGGGAAATTTGTTTACCATACTCTTAAGATATGCCATTGTAAATAAGAAATCATTACCTAATTGGGGGGTCCACCCCTGGAAATTTTTTAAATATTGAACTAATGAAAATCACATTTTACGCTATTTTAGCACTTAAAAACTAGTTAGGAAATCTTTTTACCATACTCTAAGACATGCCATTGTAAACAAGAAAATGTTACCTAAGTCGGGTGTCCATCCCTGGGAAATTTTTAAATGTTGAGCTAATGAAAACCACATTTTACGCTATTTTAGCACTAAAAAACTAGTTACCAAATTTGTTTACTATACTCTAAGACATGGCAACTTAAACAAGAAATTGTTACCTAAGTTATAATACTTATCATCATTTATAAGAAAAGTTGAATAACACATGGAACAGTGGACATAATAGGCCTACTCATCATTATGTTATGAAAAGAAAATAACTGCTATATCATATTTGACACACCAACAAATCTTGTTCAATTAAATAAATATTTCTTTTAAATACAAATATAGAATTTTGGGTTTTGACTTTTGGGGGCCCAAACCCCCTGAACCCCCCTTTCCTAATCCACAGAGGATTCTGCTTCCATGTTGTCGATTTGGTAAAACTTCTGCAAACTTTTTATGTCTTAACTGACTTTAAAATAATTGTCATCAAAGAAAAACACCTGAATATAATAATGATTAATATACATTTTTTTTCCTTGCGCCTCCCCCCCCCCCCCCGCCTACGGTTATGGGCGCCCGTGACTGTCGAAATTCTTCATCTTTATCTTGAAGAATCTTCTTGGGATTTACATCAATATACGGTTTCCATTTATCTTCGCCACTGCTTTTACTTTCAGTAAACTTGTATTTTATATCTAAATTATGTTTCAGTTTATACGGATGTTTCTTTCTGCAGTGATCTTGCCATATTTTGTCATGCCTAATAATGGCATTGCACAATTATTCTAAACACTTATATTTAAATTCCTGTTGTTTTTTAGGCATTTTCAAGATGCCGAGATGGACTGAAACCAGTAGCCATAACCACAAGTTTCAAATTAAGAATGCATCATTCGTTATAGACAGATTTTTCCACACCTTCCCTCCTGTTATTATAAGGTGGCACGTACTTTTGAGTGCAGTAAAATCACTTCCGAGAATAATATTATTCTTGCAGGCGGCATTGTACAAAGACTGTAATAACCCAGTAAGAATAATTCTACCAACAAGCGAAGGAAGAACTGAGGTCAGTGATAACAATGAGAATATTGCAACGTTGCTTTTGTTTTGGAAAGCGAAAGCCATGGTTAAGTTCACAGTCGGCGCTATCGGCACAGAGTGATCGATTTCGTTTGCAGGGCAGTTGTTTACAAGGAAATGCGTTTCGCTAATTTGTTGACTATTCACTTCTAAAGAATTAGAAGAGACCTTTTGAAGTTATCAAACTTGACCGTTTTTAGTTTTGACATATAAAACGCTAATTTTGCAACAATTTTTAACCCCCCCCCCAGAAAATTCATAAAACGATAATATTTTGCCCCCCCCCCAGAAATTTTAATGACGCAGTCTGTGGGCACCCCTGTGTAAACTGAAGATATTTTCAAGAAAAAAAATCCAATTTCTTAAAAGCCTGGCAATGATCAGTACAAACATCATAAATTATACTATATGACAGAAGTTAATACATTTTCTTGTTTGCTTGACTGATATTGGAAAATTGTTTTAAGCTAATAAACAAATATCTGGATGTATCAAACAGCATTTATTGCAATTTAGTTAATAATTAATTATCGTAGAGATCCCTACAGATTAACTTGCTGAAAAAATAATAGGATGCAAATACAATGTTTACTCACAGTAATATTAATTTATGTCTTCTGTCCAGAAATCTAAAAATAAAGATTTATAAGACTATTATCCTGCCGGTTGTATTATATGGATGTGAGAAGACATGGCCGCTTACTGATCTGGAAGAACATAATCTGAGTGTGTTCGAAAACAGGGTGCTTGGGAAAATATTTGGGCCTAAGAGAGATGAAAATGGGGACTGGAGAAAACTGCATAATGATGAGCTTCATGACCAGTACTCTTCACCGTATATAGTAAGGGTAATTAAATCACAGAGGATGAAATGGGCTGGACATGTTGCATGCATGGGGGAGGAACGACATATCTCAAAAGTATTGACTGGGAGACCCGAAGGGAAAAGACCACGTGGAAGACCTAGATTTAGGTGAGAGGACAATATTAGGATAGATTTAAGGGAAGTAGGATTTGCGAGGGATGATTGGATAGAGTTAGCACAGAACAGGGTTCAATGGCCGAATCAGGTAAGTGTGGCAATGAACCTTCAAGTTCCATAAAATAGATAATATTCCTTTAGCTCGCTGAGGAATTGTCTATTGCCATTGAGTAAGTAATATTAATTTATATAGGAAGTTGGTGAAAGTGAAGTTATTATTATTTTTAGTATCTGAGATATGTTATTTTTGTCTATCTGTCTGTATTCAGAAAGCAGAAATATTAACACATTATTAACATATTTTAGGAGAAACTTTTCACCAAAATGTTCTGCTTTTAGCACTTTTGTTAAACATTACAATACCAGTACTGAATTATTTTGGGCTACACTATAAACAAAATTAGAGCTTAAGATTAAATACTGAAAAATTAGTAAAAATTACATTGACTAATTCAGACACCAAATGGGATATCTCTCTGGCATGGATAAAGATCCCCAAAAGGCTATGGCCTCATCTCACAATTCGTTTGTCTTGCAGAGATATCTTCTAGAAAACAGGAAAACTCATCAGTTGATCTTAGGTGAAGATGAAGGCAAGAGCCATGAAATAAACTTTCCTGTGAAAGTCTAAACTTATAATACTGAAGGTGAGCGTTGGTTATTTCAATTTCTCATTTTAATAGTAGTTTGTTTTCTGCTTAAAATTTTAATTGTTGTAAATTTCTAACTAACCAAAACATTATTTTTTTTATATAGCTAATACAAAACAAGTATTTTGCACACAAACACCAGACAGAGAAAAAATACTAGGATGGTAATAGTAGCCTAACCATAGTATAATTTTTAAAATGTATCATTTTTTTTAGAGGATTATAACCCTTTCTTTCCCTGATTTGAATTACACTTAAAATATTTGTATTATTTTTCAGTTTTGAAATATCTGTCTCATTTTTAAGTTTCAATATTTATGGTGGCCAGGGTACAATTCTTTTACGAGCATTCATGATAAAATTTCTAGTATACACAGTACCATATAAATGCAATGATAAGAACAGGTTATAGGCCTGCAGTAAGAAAGAACATAAAAAAATAAAAATTAAAAAAAAAAAATATATATATATGCTACTGTCGAAGAATATACATAACTAGAATCTAGTATATTCACCCTCCTGAAAGAACACTTTATAAATTAGAAAAACATACTATTCACAAACAGATATAAAGTTTCAATTCGTTCATAAAGATTTATAGTTGTAGCTGCGTACGTTGATGGACACAATTTAAATTAAATATCTCGTTTTATCATGATAGATTAAGTCATAACAAACACAAAATGTCATTTGTACACTGTGCATTGGCAATAAACTTGGCAAAAATGAGTGCATCCTTTACTTACAATGCCTCAGACTATCACCTCCAGCAGAACAAAGAGCTAAGATGAGAGTTGCTTGTTGCCAAAAGTGTGCACACCACACCATGTTGTCATATATGATAATATAAAAACAGTTATCACGATGCTGTTCAAGCAAAGCCAAGCAGCACTATTATGTCATAAAGCTCAGTCACCATTTGGGCATACAAATAGATTGCTACACTGTTTTTTTCTTTGGTTATTAAAGTGGTTCTGAACAAAGATTGCCTACAAACAAAATTTGCTAATGAGATTAGAGAAGGATATATAATTTCATAAAAAAAGCTAACTTGAAATATAGAGAACCGAAAAAAATTATTTATTGGAACATTAAATTTTCAAAATACAAAATTTGGGATTTCCTTTAAATACCGGTAATCTACTGAATGCTGAATTTTTAATAACAAAACCTTACTCAAAAATGAATTACTATAATTAAACATTCCTACGTATAGAATGAATTTAAAAAGAGATCTACAGAATTCATTGAAAAAAAGAAGAGATTTCTAGAATTCATTAAAACAGCAAACTTGTAACTAAATTTTTAATAGTATGTTACCGATCCTAATATTACTTAAAAAGAAATAAACATGTTGCATTATTTAGAATATCAGAAACCACCTGCAGTGACCACATGTGTTTGTTGTAATAGCACCGCTACCTTTCACAAAGACCACTTTTACACACATCTTCCACCCTCTCATTCAAATTTGTAAAACATGAAAAAGCCATGCAGCTGAAGGAGCACTTCTGTATGCCAGCAACAGCTTTATCTGTGTGTATGTGTATAGGAGTGAGCGGCCATGATTACGCTAATCAGGTTACAGAAGGAGGCTTGCCGGCATTCTTGTCCTCACTGTTGTAGGTGACAGAAGACTGATAACTGTCATGACAGGGGTTTGGTTGTATGGCTTGTTTAAAAGCTTGCTCTGGCCTCAGGACTGTCTCATGCATCAAAATTGAATTTAGCATTGATTTTTCATACATTCTCTATTTGCTATTGAGACATTTTGGATCAGTAGGGCAATGTGGTAACATGGCACTGACGACAAAGAAAAGGTTTCATTCCTCTAAAATGAATTTTAATAGTCATGACATATCATTGCCTTGCGACTTACTTTTCAATATTACTTCCTTCTAATTTCAAATGTAATTTGCACATTTCACACAAATTTCACATTTATTAAGAAGTAGGTAATATAGAAGGAACATAGCATGCTTTAGACCAACATAAGACTTATTTAAAACGTTACTAAACTTTTCACATGTGGCTCTTTATAACTATAACAAAATATTGTACAGAACATTTTCCAAGAACAAAACTTCTATCAGAGTGTCTAAAAACGATATGAAAATGACAAATGTTTTATATAAATAAACATTTAGAATGTATGGAAAGCCTTATATGGTGCTCTAGTTGGGGAAAAATATTTGAGGATATTCATCTTTAATGTAAAAGCTATCATAAGGAATGACACCCTACTCATGGGTGTTTTCTCAAATCTTATACTTCTGAATTAAAAAGTGATGCCATCCTAAACAATCTGGGGTGATGGTTTTCATATATCAAACAATAATATATAATACTGTATTCCCTTGTGCAAGAGCAACAGGTTTCCAGCATGATACAATTTCTGGTTCATTTATTATGAAGCTTGCTACAAATCTTATCAATAATGATACTTGACAAAAGACTGATATATATTTACAATATTGAGTCATAGTCCATTACATTATTGCTCTTATATGATGGATTATGGTAATTATATATTTTTTGGTGAACAGTGTTCCCCAACTAAAGCATGGGCTTATATCAACTACAGATTTTTGGAGGCACAGTGGTTCAAAATTTAATGGAAATTAATTAGAATACTGGCACAGAAAATAATCACTGAATTAAAAATACTTTTTAAGCACACTGATTTTTACCTCAGTAAACCACCTGTGAAACGGCCATCAAGAAGTTTACCGAGGTAAATAGCAATGCGCTTAAAAGTATTTTGAATTCAATGAGTTTATTACACACCTCTGAAGGTCGGATATAAGAATGAAGAAAATATTCATTTAACCATTTGTTTATCTCAAGATTCTTGATAACTAACTTATGAACAATGTGTATTTGAAAGTCAAAACTAATGAGTTACCAGAATCTTTCTTTTAAACATTTCATACGTAGGGAAAAACTTAGAATAATTACTATAAAAATTTAATATTATATTACAGGAATAAAACTGGTGAATGAATTCGGAGAGATTACTAACTGAATTACCTGCAACTACATTTTGTGTGTGCAATTTATCACTTGAAAATTTATTACTTTTTTGTACAATCAGACCCAAAGATTGCTTTCTGGAAATCCTGTTTTGTAAGATAAACATATAGATGCATATTATATACATTATGCGCTATGACTTTGACCACATCTCTTTATCCTCCAAGGAACAGAAAATGGCATTATTGATATCTGATTTGTACTTTCTGAACTTCATTTCCACCAGCCTTTGCACCTTGCCAGAGAATTCTTCACACTAATTTGTGGTAACTATTATTTCAATTCAATTATCAGGTGTTGAAGTTTCACTATGATCTTGATACTATGTATGATGAATCTTGTACCTAGATTATTATGCTCACACTTTATCTTGAGCCCAAAAATTGCGGGGTGAGGGGAGCTGATATTGCATGCAGTATAAGAGACTGACTATTGCAGAAGGCGGTGAGTTGTAATTGACGTTGTTTCTGAAGGGTTGCCAATTACCAGAAAATATAACGTTTGTAGTTTCATGCTGGTACACAATGGAACTAACTGTAATTTGTAGCACTTTCAACTCTCGCTACCAAACTAAAGATTTTATATTGATTCAGATATTATAGTAGAATATATCGCTGGAGAAATGAATAAAGTAGTATATTTAGACCTATTTAGACAATTTCTCTCCCGTCTTCAGAATATAGAAAATCGTTTAAAAGTCGTAGCATTGTACATGTAGGCCTACTTGAATAGGGCCTACGCACTTTCACATGCCTGAATTGATGTAATTTAACTAAATACCTTTCGCGAAAGTTTGTAGGTAATTAATATAACACAATTAATACAACCAAATAATAAAACTTGACTTGTTCTTTTCTCCAACGACAGATTCAGCTTAAAACGCATTCAATTGCTTTTCCTTCCATTTCATTTATTTGGTTTATTATTTCGCTGATTTCCGATACCTCTTGGTTTAAAGAATCTTTATTTTTAACTTCGTTGTCACATATATCGACAATTTCAACAACGCCAGTACTGTTCTTCTAAAATCCCTGGATTTATTCTGTCATTTTCAGAATAATATTATGTAAACAAATAAAAAAAAATTGACGGTAGCTCAAGAATGCCTCAACGGGAAGTTTTTGGGTATGGCAATACTGGAGACGGGTCGCGATCTTTATTTTTTCGAGCGAGGCCTTCTTTATATGGACGGTTTTCAGCATTATGGAGTGCAGAGCTCAAGATAAAGTGTGCGAATAATAGACAATATTTGATAAGAAGAATTTTAAAACGTAGCAACTCTGGTTTACTAACAGGTTGACCCTGGTTATCTGTTGCTAGGGCTTGATGGGTGTATATTCCCCACTATGGCAAAATGATCTAAATATTTCATCAAAAATGTAATTTATTTTTTAATCAAAATATTAAAATTGTGTTCACTTTATTTTACTTAGCACCTTTCTCTTGGTCTCATACTTAACTAGTGTCAAATATATATATATATATATAAAGTATCAGAACACCCACTGATATAAGGCATGATAGTAAATTTAAATTTTTTTTTCTGTACTGGTAAACCTAGAATTGTAGAAAAATTGAACAATTCATCATTAATATAGTAAAGTTTGTATTTTCATTCTGTACTGAAGTTTGTTCTAGAATTGTAAATATGTACTTTAATTTCTAATTCTATATATTCTAATTGTACAGTAGAAGCTCTTTAATCCGGCACGTTCAGGACTGTGGTCGTGCCAAGTTAGCAATTTTACTAGATTATTGAATGCCAATAATTTTAATGAGAATACCAAAGATAAATCGCTCTAGATAAAATCCAAATGATTAAAGCATGTATTTTAAGAAAACCAGAGTACAAAAATTAAATTTAAACAATGAATATTTATTTAATTGAATATTCTGTAAATAAAGAACACTACAATGCATAAAAGAAAAATTAATACATATGAACGTTACTGTTTAAGAAAGTCTCTGTTATCACGTTCCTTCTGTGATTCTGATCTCTCTGATCTCTTCTTCAAAAAGTCATTATGGATTATAAACAAATTTATGAGTTCTGCAGAGTTGTAACTTTCGTTGAATTCGGCAAATTTTATAAATGTATGCAATGCATCAGAAGCCTGTTTTCATGAGGCTTTAGCTTCATCTGCAATGGCTCCTTCTTCACTTCCTGAACATGAGCTTCTTGTGAGTTAACAACACTTTGTATAATCTGTTCATCACTTAGTTCTTTGACCACTGGCACACTTTTCTTGATTTCAATAAAGTCTATAACTTCCTCAAGGGGTACAACTCTTAAAGGGTTGTTTGGCACAGCCGGTCAAGGTCAAGGAACACATGAATCCACCCGAAAAAACCCGAACACGGGTGGTTCAATCGGTGCCGAATTATAGAACGTGCTGAACCATAGAATGCCGGACTAAAGAGCTACTACTGTATATCTTTTACTTAACTTATAGGATTGAAAAAACATAAATCATCTCATCCCAAGAAAGAACAGATCAATAGCCTTTGATGTACATAATATCTTCAACTAGTGGTTTGAAAAATTCTAGTAAATAATGAAACACACCAAAATGATTGCATTTTGCAATGCCACTAAAGGTGAGATTTTGCAACCATAGGTCCAATTTTATCTCTGATAAATAATTTTGTGATTGAAAGCAATATCGGTATAAATTATTTATTTATTTTCTCTCCAGTGATATAATATGCACTTTATTATATATTCTAATGAAGTTCTTTTATTACATCCATATTTTTTATATTGTTTAGTACATTTTACCGTACACCTCATACATTCATTTTATTACCCATTATTTTGGCTTATTATTCTTCCCAATTGCCTTTGCTCCTCAACCTTCATAAAGCAAGTTTTCTGTAGACTAACTGCAGTATGATACAGTAAGTTTCTACAAGAAGGAATATTTTATTATATTATATTCTTTATTTTAACAGATTTAAAAAAGTGATATTAGAAATGTTGATTTCAACATAAACAGAATAGTATGTTCCCAAAGTAGAGTAAAAGCCCGATTTACCATGGATTCGAATTTGAATTGTGAAAATGTAAATATTAATAAAGTTTTTTCAGAAACCTGAATATGTGCTTCTGCAGTATGAATTACTACTGTACTGGGATTTCCTTGTTAAAAGTGCAAAAAACGACAAGGGATGGCTTTTATGACTGGATTCTTGAGATTTCACAAAAGTAACGGGACTAGGTTATACCTATATATTCTGTAGAGTATCATTCACACAGTGATGAGGTTGTTTATTTTTACTTTGTCATATCGCAAAAAAGAAAAGCCTATTCTGTTACTGCAAACTAAAAAGCATTGGTCATGTTACATCTTTATAGTGTAATGATTAGGGCCTGGATTTGTATGTAAAAAAATGTTTTTTTTCCTGATGTGTACATTCCTAAAACAAAGTTTAATATCCAAATCGAGGTCCGACAAACGCAAATTCCAAATTTTATTTCACATAAAAACACATATTTTACAAAAAAAGTTATGTGTATAAATATTTTCGATATTTTCTCCATAAATACATATTTTAGTACTTTTCCGGATTTTTTATGTTTTTTTTTTCCCCCTGAAGCTCATATCAAGGTCCGACAATCGCAAATTCCAAATTTTATTTTACATAAAATCACATGTTTTACAAACAAGTTATGTGAATAAATATTTTCGATAAATTCTCCATAAATAAATATTTTAGTACTTTTCCTCATTCTCTTTTAACATTTTACAACAAAAATTTGTATTTCAAAAGAATTCAACACAAATGCTTCACTTGCAATGAGGTGAGAGTGATTCACTTGCACTTGCTTATCGGGGAAGAACAGAACCCAATCTCAACATTGTGTAATTCAGTTAAAGAAATACAATATATTGAAAGGCAACTTAACACTATCTCAGGTTCGAAAATAGAAGTTCTAAGAACAAAATTTAAAGGTATGTTTGAGAAATACGGTGGCTATCAAACCCTCTGCAAAGTCGCTCAAGTTTTGGAAGGCCAAATCATAAGTGAACTTGATCGTGTTGTGTGATAGTGATATACCCCTCTTCAAATATGCAAGGTTAACATTGTGTAATGTTGAACGTTCCTTTTCTCAATATAAGGCATTATTCTCGGATAATAGGCAAGGATTTGTGATCCATAATCTGGAGATGACATTGTTGTTGTCCACTGCAACTCCTCTCAGCATTTTACATCTGATGTTTAGCTGCAATTGTTGAGTTGCAATATAATTTGTTCTAGTAAGTTATGAACATTCTGGTGTTTTTGTTTCTTTTTCAGAAAAAAATATATTTTTTTTTAGGTTTAGCACATATTTTTAAAATTTTAGCACATATTTTTAACATTTTTAGCGCATAAAAAATAAATATTTTAAAGTTTTTTAGCACATAAAAATCTGGGCCCTAGTAATGATGTATCAACTGCATTATCCCGCCAAGGTAACTTACAAACGTTTCTAGGCCTAGCACAGTGAAGTGATATAGTAGTGTACATGATTGTATGATCTGCGGAAATAAAGACAAAAACAGGTAAAATCTAGTGAAGTATAGTGTATAATACCTCCACTCATGTGTTCTAATTATTAACTTCACTGTGTAAACTTCCTACAATACTTAGAACATAAAATTGTGTTTACATTATGTAGTAAATGGTAAAACATCTTCCCCTTCCTGCTAACCATTAATGATTTATTGTGACCTTTCACTATACTATGGTTAAGCTATAATTCAGGGGCAAGTTATCTCCCCCAACAGCCACGTTTAATGGGGCTTCTACTGTATGTATATAATTTTACAGTTTCCACTACTTAGAGGTCTAAAAAAATTCAGCTACTCAAGGGTATTCCCACAAATATTATGCATTGTTAAGCGACACATAATTTCATCATATATAATTTTATTATAGCTTTATATACTACTACTACTACTCCGTGGCACGGCATCCCCGAAGGGACAAGGCCTACCATCCGACCGCTGCGTCATCTACCTATAGGCAGATGGCAGGATTGATGGGCATGTGGTCAGCATGCCGACACCCACGGCCGTTAATGGTGGTTTCCATGACCGGAGCCGCTACTTCTCTATCAAATAGCTCCTCAATTTGAATCACGAGGCTGAGTGCACCCCTACCAGACCTCCCAACCTCAGAAAAATCCAAGGAGGTACCAGGGATCGAACCCGGGCCGACGGATCCGTAGTCAGCGACGCTAACCACAAGACCACGCCGGCGATCATTATAGCTTTATATACGTATTAATAACTGCAAAATTTTCTTCTGATAATATAGCAAAGCTAAATGATCTGCAAAAAGTAATTATGATAACTCTAAATTTCTATTGTCGGCCGCGGTGGTCTAGAGGTAGCGTGCCCGCCTCTAGATCCGCAGGGCGCAGGATAAAACCCGGCCGCGGCCGATGGTTTTTTCAGGACGTAAAAATCCTGGGCATGGAGTCCTCCGGGAGGGACTTTAAGCTGGGGGTCCCGTGTCGTAGATTTACGGCACGTAAAAGAACTCCAAGCCTAAATTAGAGCCTCTGGACAAAATTTCTCGGCCCTTTTACGTCCAAGAAATACAGTGGTACCTCGAGATACGAGTGCCCTAACATACGAGTTATTTGAGATACGAGCTGTCGGGCGAGCGAAGTTTTGTTTTGAAATACGAGTGACATTTGAGATACGAGGAACGGCCAGCTGCGACGCTGCACACAGCCCACCAGTTTACTGCGCCTGCGCCTCGTGCGTCTCGCGCATTATCCTACGTATTCCCCCAGTGTGCTTGTTTACCTCGCTGTCGAAGCATCTTTGCTAACTTTTTCTAGGGCTTTGCGCTTTTTGTGCATTTACATACTTTATCACATTTCTTTTTATAACCATGGGTCCGAAGAAAGTGTAACAAATATGTATGTACACTTTATAAAACCAGTTTTTTTTTTTGCTTTACATTCTCTTTTATTATGTTTTTATACAATATTTGTAATTTATAAATACATTTTTCTTATTAAAAAACACGTAACAAAAACAATTGGGGGTAGCATTTTTGGGGTGTGGAACGGATTAATGGCATTTCAATTAATTTCAATGGGGAAAATTGCTTTGAGATACGAGCAAATTGACATACGAGCAAGGTTACGGAACGAATTAAACTCGTATCTCGAGGTATCACTGTAGTTTCCAGAGGGGGGTTGCGGGGCGATGGGTTTACCACCTGTCCCTCTACCCTCTCTCGGAAAATAAGCATACCCAAATTAGTATAGGTAATGAAACCTCCATTGGAGGCCCCTTCGCCCCACCTGGGGATCATAGGGTACCAGATACAGATACTGATAAATTTCTATTGTTCTGTATGTATCCATGGGGATTTTCTATCTGTTCTTTAATCACCAGTACATGCATATTACCCGCACTGACATATGGCTCACAAACTTGGAGTGCAACTAAAAAAGACAGGAAATCAATTCAAACATGCCAAAGAAAGATGGAAAGAAAAATCCTTGGAATAACGTGGAAAGACGGAGTCAGGAATGACGCAATAAGAAGAAGGACACAAATAACAGACGCAGGTAACGCCAGTAGATACCTAAAATGGAGATGGGCCGGACACATCATGAGACAAAATCCCAATCGATGGACGCACAGAATAACGACATGGGACCCAAGGACGGGAAGGCGAAAAGTGGGACGACAGAGGATGCGATGGGCGGACGAACTCAAGACAACTTTCGGCAACAACTGGACCACTACAGCTAAGGACAGAAGAAAATGGCAACTACTAATCGAGACGGCAATCCAGAGCAACAACACAGGACGACGACAGCACAACTAGCAGGACATAAGGAACCAGTGCGCCACGGAAATATGTGGGACTAAAATCGCAAAAATAATTGGACCTTAAGTGATAGACTATATACGGAAACATGCGATAGTATACAGGCATAAGTACCAGCAGGAGGATCCCTCCCGGATTGGCTAACCGGGATTGCTAAAACCAAGCCACCTCTCTCAGGAGAGAGGCCCGTGCCCCACGGGGACCCTATGGGCTAACACTAACACTAACACTATATGAGTTACATACTACAGGATGAACAGACAGATTGCAAGATTATAATGCATATTACAAACAAGTAGGTAAATTTGATAGGTTTTAAGCTACACTACGCAATGTACGCCTCACATGTTTTGTTTGCTATGCACGTAACATCCAGTGGCCATCCTGGAAGCTATGTACAAAGATTCCTGACTTTAGTCTTCTCTGTGATATTGGTGATATAGTGCCTTAGGAAAGTAGTGATGATTTGGATGATTATTGTGTTGTAATTTCCTTTGTGTAAACTTAAAAGAATGTGGATGCATGTCAGGAACATAATAAGAAGAGAGTTGACAAATTCCATCACTTAATTAAATATTTATATGGAGATAAAGTTGAATTTAAAAAGATTTTTCTACAAGAAAAGAATTAGTATGATCATATATTGCCTGTTATCAAAAATTAAATAAAAAAAGAACCAAAAGAACCTACAGGGAAAGCATTTCAGCAGAAGAAGGATTGGTTGTTTGCTTCAAATATAACTTAATGTTAAAGAAAATTTGTAAGTAGCACAAATTGTGATGATGAGTGTTGCAAGCCGAATAATGTGTGCATCCTATCCTGCCTTCTGAGGTGTTTATCTTCACCGCATACGCTTACGCTTGTACATGTAAGATTTGAGGCTTTCCTGGCGAATCTTATGTAGAAAATCTTCTCGGGTTTGCAGCCAGGTGAGAAGTTTGTTGTGGTCCAACGTTTCCGAGGCTGACGCTGCCTCCATCCTCAGGGAATCTGAAGTGTCGAGTTTTGACATGTAGGGGAAATATATATCAACCCGAGTTGGGCGGAGTCGACCAATCAGGGAGCAGCTGTTCTGTTTTCGGTCCTTTTCCGGGCCAAAATGTTCCTTTTACCTTTCAGGTCCTGAATGCATTTGTTCCAGGCCTGGTTGATAGTGAAACCTTCATCCCTGTTGAAGTTTGTGTCTTCAAGTCTAATTTCAATTGCCTCTCTGATGATCTGGTCCCAATAGCGTGTTGTCTTGGCAAGTACTGTTGTGTTTTTAAATTCTATCCTGTGGCCCGGTCCAGAATTAATGGTGTGGTCTGCAACTTCTGATTTGTCCGGGTAGAAGAGTCTAATGCATCTCTCGTGTTCTTTGCAGCGCTGTTCAATTGTGCGCGGAGTCTGTCCGATGTAGGCTTTACCGCATTCACACGGGATGCGATAAACACCCGGAGTTCTGAGTCCCATGTTGTCTTTCACTGGTCGTAGGAGGTTCTTAATTTTCGGGGATGGCATGGACACTGTACGGATCTGGTGTTTCATAGAATCCTTTCTAGCTTCCTGGACAGGTTTCCAAAGTATGGCAGGTAGGCAGTTCTAGTCTTTTCTCTTTGGTCGGTGGTTTCCTGAGAACCGGTCCTTTTCAGGGCCAGTCGGATTTCAGCGTCCCGGTACCCATTCTGTTTGAAGGTCTTCTTAAGATGATTTATTTCCCCGGGTAGGCTGTCTGTGTCTGAGATGGCGAGAGCTCTGTTGGTAAGTGTATGAAGAACACTCCTGCGTTGGGCTGGGTGGTGGTGACTGTTGCCGTTAAGGTAGAGATCGGTGTGTGTAGGTTTCCTGTAGACTCTATGACCAAGAGTTCCATCCGGTTTCCTCTGGATTAAAATGTCCAGAAACGGAAGACAGCCATCTTTTTCCATTTCCAGGGTGAAGGTGATGTTAGGATGTATGCTATTGAGGTGATTCAGGAAGTCCGGTAGTGTTTCATGTCCATGGGGCCAAATGATGAGCGTATCATCAACGTATCTGTAGAAATGAGCTGGTTGTAAAGGTGCTGTATCCAGAGCCTGGTGTTCAAAGTGTTCCATGTACAGGTTTGCGATAGCCGGTGATAGCGGCGACCCCATAGCTACTCCGTCTGTCTGCTCGTAGTAATTGTTCTGATAGAGAAAATAGGTCGAAATCAATGTATGCCGGAAGAGCTGGATTATGTCTGGGCTAAAGTGTGGTGTAAGCAGCTGTAGTGAGTCTTCGATTGGCACTCTTGTAAATAAGGAGACCACATCGAAGCTGACGAGTAGATCTCCGTCGTTGATTCTGATGTCCTTGATAGTGTTTATGAATTCCATGGAATTCTTGACGTGATGTTGGCAACTGCCCACTAGCGGCTTTAATAAGCTGGATAGATGTTTAGCCAGCCGGTACGTTGGAGAACCTATGGCGCTGACTATGGGTCGTAGAGGTACCCCGGTCTTGTGAACTTTAGGCAGACCATAGAGTCTAGGGGGTACTGCACTATGCGGCTTCACGCTTTTCTTTATGTCATCCGGTAATGTGGACTTCGAAATCAAGGACATAGTCTTGCGTTCGATGGGACCTGTAGGATCGCGATTCAAGAGTTTGTAGGTGGGGTCGTTCAGGAGTTCTCGGATCTTGTTGTCATAGTCCAAGGCATGCATCAGCACCGTGGCATTTCCCTTGTCGGCAGATAGGACTACTGTGTTGGTGTCATTGCGTAAGGTCCTTAGTGCTGCTCGTTCCTCCTTCCTCAAGTTGGATTTTGGAAAAACGGGCCTTTTAAGGGCCAAAACTGTTTCCTGTCGTATCTCATCGGCAATTTCCGCCGGCAAAGATTTTATTGCCTGCTCCATACCACTGATGATGCCAATGGTTGGAACGTCCCTAGGAGTTGGCGCAAAGTTGAGGCCTTTAGAAAGGACCGAAGTCGTGGCAGCATCCAGCGGTTTGTCCGTCAAGTTAACAATCGTGGACAAGGGCTCCAACGGTGTACTGGAACGCCTATTGTCCTGCAGACGTGTGAATTTGTTGATTTGTCTGTCCGTTGTCCTTCTATGGATGAGTTCACTTTGGGCCGTGGTGAAAAGGTCAATCCTTTCCCAGTCATGTGGTGCAAGATGTCTCGAAATGTCGAGGTGGAGTTGAAGTAACTCAGGGTCATTTCTGTCAAGGTTACGTCGGATATCATGTATGCGCTCCCTAGTCAAGGCCAGGCTCGTTCTGGCCTTGACCACTCCAGCCCAACGCAGGAGTGTTCTTCATACACTTACCAACAGAGCTCTCGCCATCTCAGACACAGACAGCCTACCCGGGGAAATAAATCATCTTAAGAAGACCTTCAAACAGAAGGGGTACCGGGACGCTGAAATCCGACTGGCCCTGAAAAGGACCGGTTCTCAGGAAACCACCGACCAAAGAGAAAAGACTAGAACTGCCTACCTGCCATACTTTGGAAACCTGTCCAGGAAGCTAGAAAGGATTCTAATGAAACACCAGATCCGTACAGTGTCCATGCCACCCCCGAAAATTAAGAACCTCCTACGACCAGTGAAAGACAACATGGGACTCAGAACTCCGGGTGTTTATCGCATCCCGTGTGAATGCGGTAAAGCCTACATCGGACAGACTTCGCGCACAATTGAACAGCGCTGCAAAGAACACGAGAGATGCATTAGACTCTTCTACCCAGACAAATCAGCAGTTGCAGACCACACCATTAATTCTGGACCGGGCCACAGGATAGAATTTAAAAACACAACAGTACTTGCCAAGACAACACGCTATTGGGACCAGATCATCAGAGAGGCAATTGAAATTAGACTTGAAGACACAAACTTCAACAGGGATGAAGGTTTCACTATCAACCAGGCCTGGAACAAATGCATTCAGGACCTGAAAGGTAAAAGGAACATTTTGGCCCGGAAAAGGACCGAAAACAGAACAGCTGCTCCCTGATTGGTCGACTCCGCCCAACTCGGGTTGGTATATATTTCCCCTACATGTCAAAACTCGACCCTTCAGATTCCCTGAGGATGGAGGCAGCGTCAGCCTCGGAAACGTTGGACCACAACAAACTTCTCACCTGGCTGCAAACCCGAGAAGATTTTCTACGCTTGTACAGTCACTTTTAGAAATACAGTCAAGAATCAAACACTCCACAACGCAGCTAACATAGCAATCTTAGTAAACATAACATGATGTAGCTCTGTCTGGCCAGCCACATTATGAATAAAATCAGGTAAACTGATATAACAAAGTGCCAGTATGTTTTGTTTAATCAGATATGATTGCAGTTATGATATGCAGAATACAAAAAAAAAGTCAAATTGGCCGGTTTCGGGATTTCAGCCATGGAACTCCAGAATGTGACGCCAAGACGTTACCATCTCAGCCACCTGGGTCAGTTATGGGATAAGATCATTTAAAGCAATAGTGTTGTCATAGCTAACTGTATTTTAATTGCCAAAGCCTTAGAAATCACAGTAAAACAAAAGGTTATGTTGTCAAGATAACTGATTTTCATTTTTTTAATCAATTCTTTCGAATACGTATATTACCATAAAATAGGCACTAAATTGAGCATAACTCCGAAACAGGTCAACCGATTTTATTCAGTATCAATAGACGTCTTCCCATGGACATTATAAATGTGTATACCAAGTTTCATAAAAATCCGGTAAAACGTATTTGAGTTACCGCGTCTTTAAAATAGACACTAAATTGGGTTTTACTACGGTACCGGTCTACCGATTTGGTCCAATATCAGTAGACGTCTTCCCATGTACATTATAAATGGGTATACAAAGTTTCAAGAAAATCCAATAAAGAATATCTGAGTTATCGCGACTTCTTATATATTAACATAAAATGCACTAAATTGGCCATTATTCCGGTACTGGCCAACCGATTTGGTCGAATATCAATAGACATCTTTCCATGGATATTATAAATGCGTGTACGAAGCTTCATAAAAATCCGAAAAAGCTTATTCGAATTATTGCGCCTTTAAAATATACACTAAATTGGGTTTTACTCCGGTACCGGTCAACAGATTAGGTTCATATTCAATAGGGCACTTTTCATGGGCGTCATAAATGGGTATACCAAGTTTCGTGGCAACCGGATACAGCGTATTTGAGCTATGGCGCCTTTCTAATATAATCTATTAAAATAGGCACTAAATTGGGCATTACTCCGGTACCGGTGAACCGATTTGGTTCAATATCAATAGGGTTCTTCCCATGGACATTATAAATGTGTTTTCCAAGTTTCATGAAAATCCAAAAAAGCATATTTGAATTATGGTGCGTACAGACACACGGACAGACAGACAGACGGACAGACAGACAGACGGACAGACAGACGGACAGACATTTTTTCGTCCACCACACAATCTCTTAAAGTACCATACTGGCACTTAATAAAGAGATTTATATTTTGTGAACTTATTTTGTGTATGTTATGTGAAACAGGAGATCCAAATTTTCAAGTAACCAAAATTTCATGAGTTATGGTCAAGTGCACTCCCATAGGTTAGTTTCAGCTACTAGATAACAACTATAAACTTTTACAACTACTAATTTCATAAATAAGATGCAAAAACATTGACTGGGTTTATCTAATCTGCATTTTCTGGCAGTCAGATACCCAACTCAGCATTCAAATATTTTATGTTGCTTGCAAAACTGAATGTGAAACGTCCTTATCTGTGGTCTTTTGTTACCATGTTTCCTTGTACATTTATATGCACAGGAAGAAATAACATGGATACTACGAAACCAATAGAAAAGCATCAACAAGCATCTATTAAAATCCAGGTAAATGAGTTACAGAAAATATATAAGTGGCAAATTGTAGTTATTGCAGAAGATCTTTGGTGTGTGATTTCTTATAGTATCATCTTATACATGTAGGGAGAATAACCAATTAGTATACAAAAGGACCAGTATAAAATCTATGTTGTCAGAAAAAGAATCGTAGGTGAACCACAAACATTTCTATCAGCAGAAAACTTCAATCTGTCACTTAGCTCTACTGCAATATGCAGTTTCTTCCCACAATTAATTTTTAAATGATAAATTTTGTTCAGAAAGAATTTACATTTTAAATAATAAAATTATATGTGGACAATGATCCAGATGATAGAAATGGTTCAAACAGCAACTTATCTTCAAAATTATCATAAAATGTTAGCTTGTTCTTCACAGAATTTACAACTGTTAAACATCTAAATGGTTAGCAATGAGTTATTAATGACTATGGCTGTTAAGCCTATTTTACTGATGAGTAAGTGTTTGTGAACCACAAAATATACTTAAATGGCATTAAATTTAAAGTTTACATCTATTAATTCCTAACTGAAGTCAATGCACCTGGCTGTAAGTATCTAGTACCTATTTTAGCCATCACTGTCAAGTTTGTTGCGGCTTGTGATCATCAGAGAAAATATTAATAATATAAGAGCTCTTCAAAGCATATCTGTACCATCTAAATTCCTAACAAAATTTCAAATACAAAATATTGATGATGATGCAAAAAAGGAAAGCATTTCAAGCTAATGCTTTCTATTGAAAAACTAATTATACTTAAAGAACTCATGGTTGTAATAGGGTCTTGCAGTAGTCTACTATAGTTTGGATAGGTCAGCAAGTCAGAGTAAATTAAAACTAACAAGTTTATGTCTGCAATACTGGTACTAGTCAGCTAATTCGCTCTACCCTTTTACTTTACACACACAAAAAAAGCAAAAATTTGAGGAAGTTCTGTTTACTGGACTGTCTACAAATTTAACAAAATGTTGGATATTAAAGTTATCTCTTATAAGTTGGTAATTTTTTTAGCCTTCCCAATAGTGATTGGCAGGGCCAGGTATTTATAGAGATTGCGATAATCATCACATGTTAGATGTAGAAGTGAGTTTTGAGAATATACACAAATTTAGGGGTTCTGATTAATAATATAGTGGACAGAAACAGGCTGAGAGCGAACCAGTCTTAAAGACACATAACACGATTCGCGATACATCTTTCATCACAATATATGCAGTTCCAAGAGCTACCATGAACCGTGTGCAAGTTGTGCATGTGAACAGTGTAATTTAAAATGTGAGAGATATAATCTAGAAATCTGCCCGAAAAACCAAAAGACTATAAGCGAATATGGTAAGAGCTGAACTGAACAAACTTAATGCCTCATCAGGTGCACCTTTTATCATTATTAGTAATATGTGGATAAAATTATTGTGACATATCACGAAATGGAATCCCAAAAAGCAAAATATGAAAGGATGAAGCACTTGCATGTACCAATCAATTGTGAAAACGTAGATTAAAAACTTCTTCCGGGCTGTTGGGCCGTGGTATCGGCTTAAAACTGCCTGATGTTTCGCCCATGGCTGTGATGGGCATCTTTGGAGATATAGTAATATAAGAATTGAGTCAATTTTTGTGACACTTACCGGTACTTCACTTGAGTTCTCTATTTGGAGACTAGTTTCGGGAGATTTTTCCTCCCATATTCATTCCATTTTGACTGCTGCCTGTTGCTGTTGCTGCTTGACTGCCCTCTGGTTTCTTTAAGATGAATTTATTGAACAGTTCATTGGAGGCGGGGATTTCAAAATTCATGGCTTTGTCTTGATGTTTGAGGATGAAGATTTTTTCCCAATTAATTAATTCCGTATGTCCTCTTGCAGATTTTAACAATTTTGCTTCTGGTTCAAGGTCATGGTTTTTATCCAAAAATGGGCTGCAACTGCTGATTTATCTATTTCATGGTTCTTTATGTTCCTGAAGTGCTCTTTGTCCTGATTTTTAAATTTCTTTTTGTCTTTCTGATGTAAACCTGGTTGCAATCCTTGCACTCTATTTGATATATTCCTGATTCGTTGGAATTAGGTATTCTGTCTTTTAGTGAGGATTTTAGTAAGTTTCCAATACTATGTTTGTTTTGTGGTGCCAAAATTATGTTTAGTTCTTTGAAAATTTTCTTGAACTGTTGTTAGCCAAAGGGTGGTAAGTGAATTTTTTGAATTTTCTATCTTCTTCTTTATTGGTCAAAGTGCTAACCTCTTTAACATCTTTCTGTCTTTTATGTCTGCCAATCTTTCTATCTACCAGATCTTTGGTGAATCCACAAAACAAACATAGTATTGGAAACTTACTAAAATCCTCACTAAAAGACAGAATACCTAATTCCAACAAATCAGGAATATATCAAATAGAGTGCAAGGATTGCAACCAGGTTTACATCGGACAGACAAAAAGAAATTTAAAAATCAGGACAAAAGAGCACTTCAGGAACATAAAGAACCATGAAATAGATAAATCAGCAGTTGCAGCCCATTTTTGGATAAAAAACCATGACCTTGAACCAGAAGCAAAATTGTTAAAATCTGCAAGAGGACATACGGAATTAATCAATTGGGAAAAAATCTTCATCCTCAAACATCAAGACAAAGCCATGAATTTTTAAATCCCCGCCTCCAATGAACTGTTCAATAAATTCATCTTAAAGAAACCAGAGGGCAGTCAAGCAGCAACAGCAACAAGCAGCAGTCAAAATGGAATGAATATGGGAGGAAAAATCTCCCGAAACTAGTCTCCAAATAGAGAACTCAAGTGAAGTAAGTGTCACAAAAATTGACTCAATTCTTATATTACTATATTAGAAAAACTTCACTGTTACTAACTTCCTGTAATAATTAATATCTTTGGAGATGTTCAAGTCACTAGTAGGTGCCGAAGTGAGTTCTCTGGCGCTGGTGAAGGGAAGGGAGCTGTGGTTCCCTCATTGTCCTCATTTCCCTGCTTCTAGCTGTCTCTGCAGTTGTGGGCAAGTTCTATTGCAGTCATCCAGATCCTGTTCATTTTGAGAGCTTTGTCTTTCCTATAAAGTTTTCTCTGTGTTTGAAAATTTCAGTCGTTCTCTGAGCAGGCGTGGATAATACTGATTAATTGTGGAAAGAACCTTGGTCTCTTTGTATAATATTACATGCTGGCTGGTCTCCAATAAGACATGTTCTGCCACAGCAGAGTTTTCTGGTTGAAGCAGCCTACAGTGCCTCTTGTGTTCATTGAGGTGAGTGGCAACCCTGCGCTTTGTCATACCTATGTTTACCTTACCACAACTGCACAGGATTCTATATACACCGGCAAAAGTTAGCGGATCTCTGTTGTCTTTTGGTGATCTAAGACATTCCTGAAGTTTCTTGGTTGGTTTGAATATTGTATGAATATTTGGTTTTCCCATCAATTTTCCAATCCTGTCTGTGACACCCTGCAGGTTTTGCCTCTGGTACTTCATTGGTTCTTTTCAGGTGAATGGCCTGCCGAATCTCATGTTTAGGGTAACCATTGGCTTGGAGGACAAAATTAAACATCTAGAACAAGCGCTCCAAGCCAATGGTTACCCTAAATGTGAGATTTGGCAGGCCATTCGTCCGAAAAGAACCAACAAAGTACCAGAGGTGGAAATCAAGAAACCTACAGGCAAGACCTATCAAGAGTGTCACAGACAGGATTGGAAAATTGATGGGAAAACAAAATACAGTATACATACAAACCAACCAAGAAACTTCAGGAATGTCTCAGATCACCAAAAGACAACAGGGATCAACTAACTTCTGCAGGTGTACACAGAATCCCATGCAGTTGTGGTAAGGTAAACATAGGTATGACAAAACGCAAGTTTGCCACTCAACTCAATGAACACAAGAAGCACTGTAGGCTGCTTCAACCAGAAAAATCTGCAGTGGCAGAACATGCCTTATTGGAGACCGGCCAGCATGTAATATTATACAAAGAGATCAAGGTTCTTTCTACAATTAATCAGTATTATCCATGCCTGCACAGAGAAGCAATTGAAATTTACAAACACAAAGAAAGCTTCAACAGGAAAGATGAAGTTCTCAAAATGAACAGGATCTGGATGACTGCAATAGAACATACCTGCGACTGTTGAGACAGCAAGAACCAGGGAAATGAGGAGAATGAGGGAACTACAGCCTCCTCCCTTCACCAGCGCCAGGGTATAAATAATGGATGGATGGAGCTGCCAGAGAACTCACTTCAGCACCAACTAGTAATTTGAACACCTTTGAAGAAGCCCATCACAGCCATGGGAGAAACGACAGGCAGTTTTAAGCTGAGACCATGGTCCAACAGCCCGGAAGAAGTTTTTAATCTACAAGACTCCGGCTGTGAAAGCCTTTGCAGTTAAATTGTGAAAACAATATTTGTGTAGTTATATTAAAACATGTGTAATGCTGAAGTTTGGAATTTCATAATTTCAGGTGCCATTGAAGTAATAGCAGAAATGACTTTAAAATGGAACATTCCCTATCAAATAATTCTATATTGAACAACTATTTAAAGTTGTTAATTAATTTTCACTGATCTTACCACAACTTTTGAAGAATACAATGAACTTTTCACCTGAATTATGATCTGGGAATGTAATACTCATGCCGAGTTAATAATCATATTTTGAAATAATTACATTTTCCACAATCTCATTCAAATTAGTTAAGAATATCACCAACAATCTCCACTGATACCAATATTAAAAACCACAAATGATCAAATCAATCTGATAAATACCTGCCCCTGGTGATTGGTATACTGAAGAAGTTTATACAGTATTGAAGAGAGAAGTTAAAAGTCCTTGAATCTGACAAGGGAACTATTAATGAGCTCATATCGATCCTTGCCTTCAAATTTTGCTGACAGAACCTGTATCCTCTAGGAAGCTCACAGAACAAAAACTATTTCTTCTTATAACATATTATCTATAGCTAGACTTATATTTCCATTATGATCTAATTTTACATATTCCTTGTTTTGCTTGTCACATTTTTTTTTTTCTTTCTTTGATGACACTTGTGCTTTCTATGAAGCCTATGCTTTTACTTTCTCGCTTATACGTAGTATAGAGAAAGTATTGTGATCGTGACAAAAAATCGAAATCGAGTTAACACCGGGAAAACATGTTTCACGATGCCTAGAAACCGAAAAACGTGTTTTTGGTTTGACGTCTGTCCGTCTGTCTGTCTGTCTGTCCGTCCGTCTGTCTGTGGACAAGCACAGCGGGTAAACGGTTCATTGTATTTACTTCATTTTTTGAATTAAGGACTTTTTTGAAATTTTGTCGAGCCACCCAGAAATTTAGTTTTACAACTGAAATATTAAGGGGACTTTTCATGAAAACTTTTTTAAAAATTTTGATTTTTGAAAAAATGGCTCTAACGATTTTAATAAAAATTTAAAATTGGAAACTCTTATCTATGACTAATAAAATGGCTATATCTGTATTTCTGCAAAAATGACTTAAGGGGTACTTTACTCGTATCCATTTTCAATTTTTCTACATTATATCCATTACAGTAGGCGATACACGAAAACCTACCACAGTAAAGTTGTAGAGAAAATTAAAATGAACATTGTTTGTTTAACACATTTCTTTATACGTTTAATAGATATCAAGATAAAAACGAAATATATACGGCTTAAATGCGAATTTCAGAACATACATGCCAATTAAAATATGAATGACATTTTGTTGCCCCTAGTAACAAGAAAACTATAGGCCTAATGTACACTTATTGTTGTGAAATGCAACCAGTTTAGCTCAGTCGCAATGAACACACCAAAACCAATTACAGCGAGGTGATATGGGCTAACAGGGAAGAGGTCCTGAGTTCAAATCAAACCTTGTGGCCGCCCAAATTGACTTGGGTTTTTCATAGTTTCCTCATTCGCAAAGGCAAACGCCGGGTTTGTAGGACATGCTTACTTTCCATAACTCATCGCCGCTACGTCACTGGATATTATAATAGTTTAAACTGAATATCACAAAAGAAGACATCACTAAACAATAGAATCACATGACACGAATGAGTTGCTACTATAGACTAATGGTTCACGCAACCATACTAAACACGTGATATAACCTACATGCAGTTGCGTGCAATATAACCTAAGTAGTAGTAGTAGTAGTTGTGGCGAAATTCAATTATAAGTCGCCCCTTAAGTTCCGCCCATTCGATATTCACATTTGCACGGACTGTGTGATGTATTTTGTTTCTGAGCGAAGCAGAGTGACCAACTGTCCTTATTAATTGCTGCAAGTGATTTTCACCCACTATCCTTATATACTGTCGCAAGTGCCTTCTATTCACCTCTACATATAGCTAAATAATGCATAACACTAACCACATAGTTAAGCGCAGCCGTAGCGAAGCGCCCTTGCATTTTCGAATAATGTACGATACACTGTTTGTAGGTTTCGAAAATGTGGCATATTATATCTCCCGCAAGGTTTGTCAGCCTGTCACCTCTCGTCTAGCGGTGTGACGTCATACGAGTTTCTTCATAATACGAGGAGAGAAGAATTCTCTAGATCGTGGTATAAAAGAAACTGCATTGGTGGGTGGGTTGGGTGGGGCCGATTTATCCCAAGGTGCGACTTATATTTGAATTTTCCCGTAGTAGTACTAGTAGTACTAATAATATGCAGTTTTACTGTCATTCATTATTATTATTATTATTTCACGGTAAAGCATTAAACATGAAGATCGATTCTGATGGTTTCCGTTCTAGATACTTCTTAGTTTTATGAAAATGTAATAAATAAAATGTAATTGTACTTTAATTTACTTTTTTCTGTGCTAGCCTTTAACACGTATATGCGAGAAAGTTTGTGCAATATATTTTTGCACCATTTATTTACTTAATTAATTAATTATTATGATTAGCCTTAACTTTAGTCAGTATTAGTCATAATTCTCTTATCAACTATTGCTATTTATGTAAACCTATATTGTATATATTTTCTGAAACCTGGTTGAGTGGAAGAGAAGGCCTTATGGCCTTAACTCTGCCAGGCAAAATAAATCATTTACTACTACTACTACTACTTTTTCTTTAAATTTGTAAAAAGTGAAGCGTTAAGTTGGGCAGTTCTGACTAATGTACTAGCAAGCAGCAGTACATCAAGCTGCATCACTATCTAGCTAGCGAGGGATGTCCAAATGCTACTGGCCAGGAGCTTGACCTGGAGATATTGCAGCCTTGAATTGGGAACCTTCCAATTTAAAAAACAGCTACTTTCGGGTACAAGAGCTTCTTATAGGATATGGATTCTGTCAGTGAAATTTGAATGTAAGTTCGATATGAACTCATTATTAGTTCCCTTGTGAGTGCTGCAGCTATGATTATGGAGCCAATAAGAGATGTGTGAAGGTTTGACTTGAGAGGAAGCTTAATGCCAAAAATTAATAAATTTATACAAACGGTAGATGTTTAAAATATTGGGCATTCATATTTTGATGTAAAAGAGTTAGTTTGTTTAAACTTTCAAGAACTTTTCTTTTAATATTGTTAATTCATCCACAAAGATGATGCTTTAGCACAGAAAGTGTAAAAGCTGCAGACGAAGCAAACATAGATGGAATGAGCAAGTGGAAGAAGAAATTATTCTAGTCCTAAAAAAGTAAGCAAATCTAGCATGGTTATAATATTACTATTACTAGAATGCTGCCCTGACACTTATGATAATAATATCCAGTAGCAGGTAACATTATTGTTATTCTGTACAAGTAGTTGTTTTCTACCATTAGAAAGTACAAACTAGAAACTAGAAATGATACACAGTAATTCATAACATGTTTGATCACTAAACAGTCCACTTACTCATGGTACCTCTCTTTCTCCTCCTTTTTCTATTCTATTTTTCTTCCTCCTCACTTCATATGGTATTATATTTTAGAAAAACATTTACTTCTAAATTGGGCACCTTCCATACTTTTCAACTCGGTAGTTTCTGAACATTACAAATATTATTTTAATACTACAATAACTTTATTTGAACATGTAACAAACTATCTACAAAAGAACTCCTGAGTTTTACTTAAAATTCAATCAGGTTAGGACTGGCCATACAGGTATTTGGGCAAACGCCCAGTGCTGCCCAAAGTTTAGTTGAAAGGCGCTGGTTGACCAGCAACTATTTTAGAAGGTGAAAAATAGTCAGAGGGGTGAACGCTGTGCAAAAGGAAGATGGCTGCAGAGCTGAAAGCTTGAAATGTCTAAATCCATTCATCCGACTGGAAGCCCAAGAGACTCTCATCCACTAATCATGAATAACATTTATTGTTAATCAAAAATTATAATAAAAACAAAACTATATGGAGAGTAGTAGGGCGTGTACTTTGCACAGTCACAGTAGGTAGCAAATACAATATAATACAGGACACTCACTTTGAGCAGGGAATGCTACACTAGCGCTGCCAATAGATGCAATCACAGCAGCCAGATATCTTCCTGCCATCAAGTGGAGTCATAGTTTGAATTTAGGTGTATTTGAAAAGTTGATTGATATGATAAAAAATATGTCTTTCACGGAGTTGGATTTCCTGTAGTCTCCTTAATATTAATTCAATGATAAGGAATTTGCAGCCCTTAGCAAAGTGCTGCCCAGGGCCGGCAGCTCATTCTCCCCCCCCTCCCCCACGCTGTGCCATTGCCACAGAAACAGGACAAAATGACATATAATCTAAATCTCAATGTTTCACAATTTATTTATGTTACTGTGTTAAAACGAAGACACAAAAAAACAGTTTATGAATTTTACAGAAAGTCAAGTTATCGAGAGCCGAGCTTACAGAATTATACCGTATTTCTGCTGGTCACCCCATGGCTCAAGAGGTAGTGAATGAGACTTGAAATCAGAATACAGAGACAAGAGTTTGAAACCCTTTAAAACTATCTATTAAAAAATTTCTGTCCTTCTAACGTGAAGATATCTTTATAGATTTGTCTACATCATCTCATCCCTATGTGCATTTACTTTTGGGAGACATCAGAACCACTACGAATACCTTTACCTAGTTTAAACATACACATATGTAAGGTGCTTTCATGGCAACCATAGTGAGGCTGAGTACAATCTCTCGGATATTCCACCATGAGGATATTTCAATATTTAGAGAAAGTTTTATAGAATTAACCTAGCTTCTAAGAACTAAATCACAGAATGTGATTTCTACTGCAGCTTTTATTTTCCTATGTTCATTTTGAACAAATACCAACAAATGTATTCATTTCACTCCTGAATAAACATCTGTTTCTTAAATAAACTTTAGAGCTACTAGCATACGTTTATAATCAAAAGCTTTTTTAAACTCTGGAGCTCTTTTGTAGTTCTTCAATATTCTCTCTAAGAATGTACAAAGTGAACAATGAGCTCAGAGCTCTGGCACTGTTTATTACAATACTTAAGACACAGCATCAGGTAGTAGAATTGCACTAAGAATTATTTTTAACATTTTGGTCTCAATTTAAAACCTTCATTTTATGACCTATCCTTATGACACAATGAATCTTCAACTGACCCTCACTCACTATATGAATTATATTATTAACAAACTTATTCTTTGCTATTAGTAACTCACAGGCAATGAGTTGTCATGACTTGAAAGCATTTGAAACTGGTACCTTTATGTAATGAATGATACCATTATGCTTTGCAATTACATGAAAAACCTAAAGTAGAAGAAGTTATACATTAACATTCCAACATACAAATTCTGAATTAGCCTATATTAAACTAGACTAGAAAATTGCACAAATTTTCATGAACAACATCAAAAGCCACATAGAAATGTCAATTACACATTTCTGACAGCAAATGTGGATATACGAACATTAATTTAATGTAAACATTATTCTATAATGATGACACGAACTTATGGGTAGGGAAGGATGCAGAAAGGAAACAAGAAAGTCTACAGGAATTGCACAAACTGACACGCTTTGTTTGGTTCTATGTACTTTTAAACGAACAGGAAATATTGTTATACTGGTACAACAGTGAAGAAACATGGCATATCACAATATCGCAGATGCATATAATAAAATACTTTCACACAGGATTGCAAGTGGCACACTGAGAACTGATCTGAAAGGTACCTGCAAAAACATGCTCATTACCTACATTGATGCTCTTGTAACAGAAGTGTGAATAACATAGGCAAGCTCTTAAATTGAAACAAATTCTGTTCTTTTTATAATTTTTTATTAAATTACTTGAAATAATATTGTTAAGTGTCAATATTATAAATTTAACTTTAAAGCATTCAATTACACATAATTATTGTAAGTAAAAACTTATCAAATTAGTAAGATTTTTCTTACAATAATTACACGTGAAATTGAATGCTTTAAAGTTTAAAATATAACATTCCGTTAAATTAGATAGTATGCTGGTATGTAAATCCAGTTTCAATTTACAGCTCTACTTAAAACTAGATATAGCAAATTCAAAATCGGAATTCTGACATTAACTAACTAATTGAATTGGTTTAAGATAAAAGTGTAGCCATTTAAAATATAATGGCAAATGTGTTATTCAGCTATTCTACAACATACAGCAACTAGTGTTTTATGCATATAAATGATACTAATAAACAGTATTGTTTATTTCACAATGACCACACAGGCATTGCATTAATGCCAATTTTCTAATTAAAAGTTATTTTATTAAAAAATAATCCATTCAGAAGAATTAAAAACTAAAATAATGAACTGTTTGCAAGAAACTCAAAACATAGGATGAAACCTGAAGCTTTATACTTAACCACAAAATTTATGAAAATGAACACAAAACTACATTATATTAAACAATGGCAAAATTATTATTATTATTATTATTATTATTATTATTATTATTATTATTATTATCATAATTATTATCATCCATGCTAATTAAAATAAAATAACTGCATCATTTTAAATTTATTTTATTTTATCTTATCTTACATATAGCACAGATTATTACACGACTATTTAATTGCTTGGTCAACATTAAAAATAAACATCAACATCATTAATAAACATCAATTCATTAATTTCATCAACTTTAATTTATTTATTGTACATCTTAAGGACCTAACATTAATAACGGATGGAAGTAAAAGCAAGAGTTTAAAATACTCATAACATATGTTTGATTAAGTTAAATTAAGGGTTTGAGTTCATAGATAGATAATAGTGATTTATTTTTTGTGAAACATGTTACATCTCCAAATAAAAATAGCTTACCTAAAGAACTGTATCAAAGCAGCAACTCAGAGGGAGGAGCCCCAATACCTCAAGCACACTCAAGCACACACACACACTACTAACGGCTCCACAACTGCTTGTCAATGGACAGCTCTAGAAATGCGCAGTGAGAGTCATGTGATATACTTGGTTCATGGTTGACCAACATTTTTTGCCAGTGCTGACTATCTAATAAAATACCTTTAGCTCTGTCTAGATGAACATTAATAAAACTTAGTATTTCTCAATGCTTCTATCATATGCTTATCTGTATAAATTTTCTATGTAAAATAAGATGGATATGTAATGTTTTACTAATGGCTATGATGTTTAACGTACCAGTACAAGAAACTTATAAGTTATTAATTATATTTTAACGACCAAATTGATGAAGTCACATGTTTACTGAAATGTTTAATTAATTATTCATTTAATCTATTGCTCAGGTTGTTGAGCAATTGTCATGGTCTTCTAGCTCTCAATACACCTGTCCATTTGACATTTACTGAAATATGGGTAGAGTTAGTTATGTGGTACAAGATGACAAGAATAATAATTAAGTCTAACATATCTGTATATGTTCATTTTGACATTCTAATGCAATAATCAGATAGACATAAATGATACACTTTTTTGCCTATAGATTTACAGGCATGTAAAAAAACTACTGCGGGATAAGATCATCAGCAATAGTTACCATGAATGATGTTGGCATGCTGAACACATGCCCCCAATCCTGCCATCAGCCTATGGTAGATGATGCTGCGGTCGGATGGTAGGCTTAGTTCCTCCAGGGATGTAGCACCACCGAGTTTAGAGTTTAGTCGTTAAATAAATTATTTTAAAATCTAGCGACTGAATTAATAAACGAGGGTGAAGCTGCTACTTCCAAGCTTAAATGCTGCATGAATTATTAAGGGAATGTAAACATTTAATAGAATGAATAGCAGGAAGAATATGAACAATCTGATAAGACTACAAAAAGGAAAAACAAAGATTTATACTATGTATGTCCATGCAACATGATGTATTCTGTAATACCCTATACACAGAGAGTGAAATCAATGATATGTGAAATAAACACAACCTGACCATAGTTTTTGTGAATTACTAGAATAGCCTACCGGTAACCATCAAATTTGTTAGAAGTTAGTAAGGGCACAATGTTCTCAGAATTTCAAGTAGTATACCTATAGTAGGTATTATCAGAAGGCAACCTACCAGAAGGAACATGTTTTTATTTCTGTTTTTTTTTTAAATCATGTATTTCATGTAGCCTATTTACACAGCTTCAACTTGTAGCTACCAAACTCCAAAATTATTTTAACTGCTATAAGTAGAATTAGTTAAGTAATCCATTAATTAATCACAAATTTATGGTAGTGCAAATTCATATAAAAATAAGCAAGTACGGTGTTTTCTTCTGAACAGAAAATGTACTATTTTGTTTTGAAGATATATTATTATCAAGAAACAAAACATAGAACATAAGATGAAAACAACTCCTCAGGAAAATATAACATTCAAACAACAAATTGAAAATGATGAAATAGTGTTTACTGAACTGCCAGTGAGTTTTTCATCAATTTAATTGCAACAGTATATCTACTCATAACTTCAAATAGTTTAACTTTTTTTCAGCATTCTTCCCTAATTAGGGTTCTGGAGTTCTATTTACATAAGTTATATTTACGACTATATTCCCATCAGTAAGTGGAGTTAGGAGGAAAGTATGACGATACGCAAAATATATTGGCCTGCATGACAAAATTTTAATCTACTAACCAAAGATTTTCAGTTTCAACACAATACTGATTAAGAAAAGATTTCATGCGTTAGCTAAGATCTGATGAGAAAATTCCATTCTCAGTGATAAACCGTTCACACAGAAGTACCATAGAAGATTCATTTATCTTTACAGGTTTATAGTCTGAATTTAATTTTAATATTTACTTTGAAATTATGTATGTTTAATCTATTAATCACCATTATGTATCATATTAGGGTGTCCATTCATCCTGCTTTTCCAAATGTTCAGATGTCAGGCTTTTTTGTTATTCCTTTTGGCTGGTGTATGTTATGCTATATTAATAAATGTTGTAACAGCTTGTTGTCAACACACATTTTAATGGAGTATCATGTGCTACATTTATGACAAAGTATCAGATGAAAATATGAACCTCTTGATAAAATATATAAAAGTTAAAAGTTCAGTGACAATGAGGCATCTACTTCTGCAAAATAAATTATCTACACCAATCTGCAGAAGAAATTTAAGCAGTCATTTAAGTCATTTGGGATAATTCGTGTGAACAAGATAAAGTTTGACTAAATTTTGTGGATGAAAGTTTTGTCCCCTTTTTTTCCTTAATTTTTCCCAATTTTTTAAATGTCCTCTTTTTATATAAACATTATATGGATACCTATATATCATTTATCCCTTATAGTTAGAACCCTAGAACACACAATGGAACAAAATCATCTGGCCAGTTATTAATAACCTATTATTGACTTAATAACTTAAATACAATTTCAGGGAGTTATACTCTTGGTTTATCAATGAAATCTCAAATTCAAATTTCCCTTGATACCAATAAATTTCCTATAATTAAGTTATGAGTAATTTAGTAATGAAAACTTAGAAATGAGTAACTTAGAAATAAAATGAAATGAAATAACTGAATGAATTCATCTGATCTGAAAAAAGAATTCAATATCAATGATTAATGGTTTCAAGATTAATTTTTATTAGCATTTCCAAATGCAGTTCTGGAGAATATGTATATGAATCAGTTTATAGGTAAACATTTGATCAGCTATGAGAATGAAAAAATTTGTACTGAACGTCTGTAGAATGTGAAATTTTCAGGTGTCCAAGGCTGAGTATTTTATGTTTTTCAATTGAAAAGAATTAATTAAAAAATGGTGAAATAATATTTCTCTTGGGAGAACTATAGCTAGAATCCTATAATATTATAAAGAAATAAAAACCATTGAAACAGTATCCTATCTATACCTACAGCTAGAATATATTTGTGATACTTAAATGGAGACTTAAGAAACTTTAACACCTCCAGTTCATAATTAGCTAGAGCGCTTGCCATTGCAGTGTAATTATGTAGTATAGTTCTCAGGTGTTTACAACTGAAGCGTACTGTATTTTGGAGGATAAATGAATACGCTTATAGGAAACAAATTATTTTTGGATATGTTTATAAATGAATTCCTGCTTCAAGTAACATCAGTAAGGATCATTTTCAATAATTTTACATTTATCAATAATGATTTCAATTTCAAGCAAAATTATTGGTCCATCCATGGAGTTCTTTTTGATGTTCAAGGCATTCACTCAGTACGTTCTATAGGCAGGCTAAAATGTTTTACATTACTGCAGGTTCTATTAGTAATTTTAAAATGAATCAAAATTTTGCTGTAGGACTACTGCTTATTTTTAAAAGTGTACCAGTAACTTTATTCATTCCTTTTTATATCTGTCAAAATTATTATTACCGGTATGTAAAACCACTGCTAATCTTATCTGTCTTAATTGCTGAATAACAGATTATTTATCATTTTTATTAAATTATTTTGTAAATAATTTTAACTTACTATATGTGACTTGAGGCTTTCCTGGTTTTGAGAATGTATAATGGTTTCTTGGGCTTCCAGCTGGGTGAGTAGGAGAATTGATTCCTAGCTTTCGGCAGCTTGATCAGCTGCCATTTTCTGGGAGAATCCAGCTCCAGAAAAGCAGCAAAACAAGCTGCCAAAAGCTTAGAATCACTCCTCCTACTCAGCCGATTGGAACCCAAGACACTATTATCCATAACTTACTATAGGTTAAATGTAGTGATGAATGAAACTATTGCTTTACTGAGTGCAAAGAAGGGAAACCATTTTAGAAAGTTATGACATCATTGAAAACTAACACGATAAGATTTCAGAATGAATAAACAGATTCAAAGAAGCCAATAAGTTGCATAACAAAATAGTTACATATCCAAAGGGATTTTACAAATCTCCTGTTACTATAGAAAAATTTCAATTAGGAAGGTCGATTATATAAATATATTTAGGCTATATATTTATAGAAATATTAAATATTTAGTCGAGATGGTTGAGAAATATTATAGAATAGAAAATAGAATAGAAAATATTTACAAAGAACTGCTGAGAGATATTTCAGAACATGAAAAAAAAAAACTTGTGGACAAGTGCCAGTAGTCATATCACTTTCAAGCTGATCATTGGGTTAAGCAATGGTCCTGAGTCCATGTCAAGCTCTAGGTCCCAGATACAGTAATAACAATTTTAGTACCACTAGCTATCAATCTGAAATGGTGGGATTTTCTTCCTATCCACCCGGGATCTGACTAGCCCCCACCCCTGAAACTGGAATTATTCCACCCTTTCGATTTATTTATAAAACAATAATTAATTAATATTTATTCAAGTTATCCAAATTATTATTATTATTATTTTCCGTATCAAAATTCTAGTTTCGATTATTATTATTATTATTATTTTGTAATTCCAAATTCGAAATATTAACTGTAAAAGAAACGTATGTATTCAAAATACAACGTACCAAATTCATAATTCCAAACCGCGAATTGGTTTAACCAATAAAAATGCATTACGTAAGGGAGAATGTAGCCAATGAGAGAAAAGCATTCTTAAGCGCGAAACAGAGCGTCAGTAGGAGCTCACTCCATCACTACTCACCTAACAGCACGGATCGTTGCGTCATGCTCTCCCGTGGAGAAGTTCGCGGAAATTAAACCTAAGCTTTGGCGATTCCCACTGCCACATACACAACGCATTCAGAATATATAAGCTTGTGAGTTACCTTTCATTTGTGATTAACAAGAAAAATCCAATATCACGTAAGTAAATGACAAGTGAAACTAAAGTGGTGACGACGTACAAACAGCTACACAAACTACCAGTTTATGAATAAATTTCAATAGTCAAAGAATTATAGTGTGGTTATTATTTAAAAGGTAGTAACTAGCTATAAAACTATACCCGAGATGATTCATGCACTACCCCTGAGCAAAGCAGCTGTGGAAGTTGAGGCGCGTAACCAAATGGACTCCGACGGAGAATCGAAGTAAGTACTTTTCCCAAAGAAATCCTTCACCCCTCCGAGTTCACCTCACCCCCATGATCATTTCTGAAATGGCCATATTTGCTACATAAAATATGTATGGTAGTGAATGACAGGCCCTAAGTCTAGAAATAAAAGGAAAAAGAAGAAATCCATATTTTAAAAATAAAAAATCAGGTAAACTGGTTTCACAAACTGCTAAATGGAGATAATAGGCTTTATTTACGAAGCTATTGAGTTTTAGACCATGGTTTCTTGAGAAAGTTTGATAAGCATATGTGAAGAAATAAGTGCGATGAGAGTATTAACAGAACGAAATTACAACAAATGTCTCACATCTAAAGCAAGGCATGACATAATAATAAAATGACAAATCTACTGAACCTATCAAAACATAATTATTTTCCTTATGGTAGTTGGAATGCACTGTGGAGTCTGTAAATGATGGAGAATAACTAAAAGAAAGAAAACTCCCTAACACATTGTGAAAGTGAGGTAATATTGAAATGAAGGGTCATATTTTTTGGTGTGTTAACAGTAAGACAAAGCAACTGTTCTAGAGAGCGGGTACTAAAAGGAAATTGTTAGGCTCCCGCAAAATACACAACTGCTGAAGTACATGATTTTGGTACAGTTTGAGCAGCTGTAATTTATTTCCAATTACAAAATAAAGTACTTAGCACACACAAACCTCGGTGCTTAAGCTTTCCAATAATAGTCATTAAAAAGGAAGAGAAAATGATGTCTACATGAATTCACCCCAATTAATATTTCTTGTCTACAAATAACAAAGTTTTCTACTATCTTTATCAAAATAAATCTAAAAACTTGTATTTTATATTCATAACTCCTAGATGAAGTCTTTACTTTACTTTACTTTATATGTCATGCTTTAGCTTTATACTCTTGTCATGAGAACTGATTTGCGTTTGATAAATTCAGTCCAATATATTACCACAAAATAGGTGCTAAATTGGAATTATTCGGGTATCAGTCAACCGATTTGGTCTAAAATGAATAGGCTTCATCCCATGGATGTTATAAATGCATATACTACGTTTCGTGATAATCTGATAAAGCTTATTTGAGTTATCACGTGTCCAGTCACACAGACGTATGGACAAACGTTTCCTATCCACCATACAATCTCATAAAAGTACAACACTGGCACTTAATAAGTCTATTGTCCATTTTATAAATCAATGAAGGAATGAATAGGCTATAAACAGTATCTTTGTCTGTTAATGTTTGTTTCATAGAAAGTAAATGTGGTAACCCCTAGCAGAAGCAAATCTAACATCAGGTTGAAACATGATCCTATTAGCAAAGAAACCTTGCAGTACAATAAGTCTTGTAAGGTTTCATGCTTATTGTTCTAGTCAGGGCACTGTAAAAGGCAATGGACAGTCCTCTTCAAAAGTAACAATTTTAATCTGACCCACATTTCACATAGGTACAGACACAATTTTGTGGTATAAAAATAATAAAGCCAAAGCAGGACAAAAGTGGTGGAAAAAAATATCATAACGATAAACACTAATATTTTTATTAAAGCACTATTCAACCATATAAACCATATATGTGTTATTGAAATAAAAGCTGAGTAGTGTTTCTAAATTATAATGTGAAAAGTTTATACATTTGTCAGACAGAACATCACTGTGGGCAGATAGAGCTCTTTCACTACTGTCCATTTTGGAAATTGAAATATAGAGTTAATGGAGACACTTCTGAGCAAAAGGATATTTTGTATTCAACTTACATTATCCACACTACTGAAAACAGATTTATGACTATTTTGTAAAGGCACACAGAATTTTAAACATCTGATGTGAAACTCACATAACTTCCTCTGCCCAAATAAAAGTACATTATGTTATGTATGACACTCTCTTCTTGTAAATTGGTTGTAAAAATGAAGAAAATGTCATTACTACAATGTATTGCATCCCTGAAGGATACACAACCCAAATAAAATCTGATTAATGCACTCACGTAATTTTTTTTACTCTAAGCATGGCCAATACATCTGTATCACTTTACATTCTGATACAGAATAAGAGGCTGTATTGCAACAAGCATGTATTCAGTTTTTTATTTGGACGAAATATTAATGATAATTCATTTACATGAAATATTTCCAATATTCCTTCCTGATTGTGTCAACAAATAAATGAATCAACCATGATAACAAAGAATATTCTTCTATGGTGGAATTTTCACTTCAACTAACTAACTCCGTGGTGCTAACATCCCAGAAGGGACAAGGCCTACCACCCGACTGCTGCATCATCGACCATAGGCAGACGGCAGGATTGGGGGGCATGTGGTCAGCATGCCGACACCCACGGCTGTTAATGGTGGTTTCCATGACCGGAGCCGCTACTTCTCTATCAAGTAGCTCCTCAATTTGAATCACGAGGCTGAGTGCACCCCTACCAGACCTCCCTACCTCAGAAAAATCCGAGGTACTGGGGATCGAACCCGATGGTAACCGCAGACCATGCCAGCGGTCAATTTTCACTTCAAACCGATCTTAAATACCCAATTACGAGCATTCACCATCAACTTAGGAAAAATAAGAAATCCTTATTTTCTATAAAAACAAAAATACAAGATGCAGGAAGTTTGAATAAACACGTTATTTTGAGTAATTCATAATAGTGGTTTTGAGTTGAACATAAACCTTGCACACAAAGACATTTTTTTTTTTTGCTCACCAGGTAAGATTGAGTTTCTACTAACTGTGGGCGGCTTGTAACACCCTTCCGAGATTTTTTTGAAAAATGTTTCAAATAAAAGTTTTAGTTCTTGGTATAAGCACACTATGTTAAAAAATTGAAACAAAATTGTTAGAGCTGTTTTTGAGAAAATCACTAAAAACTAAATTTTCTTCTTGTGAAACCCTCTTAAAAATAAGAGGAAGTCGTCACCAATCTTCGTGTCACATTTTCAGAAGATACCTAACCCAAATATAAAATGTTGTTTTCATAGAATTTTCTGTTCTGGAGCTAGGCTGTTCACAGACTTACACACAGACAAACACAAACACACTCAGATATGTTTCTGAAAATAGTATTTCTGGATTCAGGAACCTAAAAACGTGTATTTATGTTAAGAACTCTACTTCGAATTTAGGAGCCGAACGCAATACTTCCTACTTCCTATGGTATGGGCAGAGGAAGTAAAAACTGATGAGTAGCCTATCCACTCAAGGAACATCTTCAAATTCTACTAAAGATCAGCTTCAACCTTTCCTAATGCTAACAACATTCACATACCTTTCTTGCCAAAAATTTAGAAAAACAAAAAACCGAAACAATTTTGAAATCTAAAATGTACCAAAAATTGTGGCATTAAATTATCTGAAATACATACCACATAAATACGTATGTGGTAAAGAACGTATTTTGCAATTAGCCTAAACTTTACACTTTGTTGTAACACAGTTCATTGTTTTAGGCTCAACAACCAACAATCATGTATTAAAACCACTTCTATATTAATATATTTTGCGATGCACCACAAAATTGTGACTTTGTACATTAGTTTTCTTTTTTCATTTGTTTACCAGAATTTGTTTTTCCTTTCCTATTCATAACATATTCAGACATAAATTACTAGAAATTTGAAGAATATCAAGACATTCTATTTGTGACCAGAAATTTGAACTTCAATTGCAATTGAATTTTTATTAATTTAAAAGGCATGAGAATGCTTACTGCTTCCTACATTGACACAAAACAGTTCAGTAAAATAATGCTAGAAAAATAAAAATGAAAAAGCACATACCTTTAACTATTTTAACTGTCTCACGTAATGATGAATTTTTTAGGGTGATCAATGATAACAAAGTGTCATATTTTCACATAGGCCTATTCTGTCACAAGCATTGAGCATAATTTCCTATTAGGACTTTTTATTTCATGAGTACCTTCTTCACATGGATGGAAATTGTGATATGCCATGTTATGCTAAGGTCTAAGGGAAGCAAAACAATGCACAAACATTAAAATGCATAAGCATACCAAATGCTGAAAGTAATATCCTACCTTGAGTTGGTGAAAGTTTTTCTGTGGTGGCCACATCTCCACTTTGTTGCCATGTTGTAGTACCTGTAAAGCATTCAATAATAAGTCTTCACTTTCACAAGAACTTTAGAAGCCATAAATATTTTTACTTACATCTCCATACTTTTACTTATGAAGTGGATGCACAGGCCATTATAAAATTCTATAAGTACCAAAAGAAAGAACATACAAAAAAGCAGCATGTGCATTTTGCTCATTTCTATGTTTACCAACTGATAAAAATTTGTAACATTTGACATTTTAGTTCTGATATGAAGGTTAACCCTGCAGTAGTCGCATCCGATTTCTGTTACATGTATGGTCATGAGTGGGACAGCTGTCACCCATCATTAATTTCATTCTTATTTTAACAGCATTCAAATAGGGTAAAATATTTAATTGTAAAGTAGTATTGGATCCAATAATTACTCAAATTCAAACATGAAATTTATAAAAGAAAATAACAAGAAAAGTTAACATTTATGAATCATTACACCTATAATATAAGAGTTTTGAGAATAATACACTATAATAACTGATTATGTATTATTAAGTGCCAGTATGGTACTTTATGAGATTGTGTGTGGGGACGAAAAATGTCTGTCCGTCCGTCCGTCAGTCCGTCCGTCCGTCAGTCCATCCGTGTGTCTGTACGCGCCATAACTCAAATACGCTTTTTTGGATTTTCATGAAACTTGGAAAACACATTTATAATGTCAATGGGAAGAACCCTATTGATATTGAACAAAATCGGTTCACCGGTACCGGAGTAATGCCCAATTTAGTGCCAATTTTAATAATTAGAAAGGCGTCTGTATCGGATTTCCATGAAACTTGGTATACGCATTTAAGATGTCCATGAAAAGTACCCTATTGAATTTGAACCTAATCTGTTGACCGGTACCGGAGTAAAACCCAATTTAGTGTCTATTTTAAAGACGCGGTAACTCAAATACGCTTTACCGGATTTCTATGAAACTCGGTATACACATTTATAATGTCCGTGGGAAGACGTCTATTGATACTGGATAAAATCGGTTGACCGGTATTGAAGTAATGCTCAATTTCGTGCCTATTTTATGGTAATAAATGTATTCGAAAGAATTTATAAAAAAAATGAAAATCAGTTATCTTGACAACATAACCTTTTGTTTTACTGTGATCTTATATGGCTTTGGAAATTAAAATACAGTTAGCTATGACAAGAAACACTATTGCTTTACATGCGCTTATCCAACTAGACTGTTAAATTGACCCAGGTGGCCGAGATGGTAACGTCTTGGCCTCACATTCTGGAGTTCCATGGTTCAAATCCTGAAACCGGCCAATTTGACTTTTTTTTGTATTTCTATGTGAGTGCGATTGTCAAGATATCAAAAATCAGCTGATGCTGGAAGATTTTAATCTGATTAAAAAAAACTTGACCTTTGTTCTTCCGTAAGCCCTGCTTAATGAATAAATCTGGAGCTTAACTCGGAAATCGATTAAAAAATAATAATTTTCTGCATATCATAATTGGAATTATAACTGATTAAACAAAAACATACTGGCACTTTGTTACATCAGTTTGCCTGATTTTATTTACCTACTGATTATGTTCTGACATACATGTCATCTTATAATTATCCAAACAATTGACTCAAACATCTTTCAAATGATCAAGGCAGATCCACTTTTACATCTAACACAGCACTCCCTGGTTGATTTTTGTGTGATCTACCCCACTTGTAACATCTTAATTTTTTCAATATCCTTGTTCTTGAGGATTATTTGCATTTTAAGTAAAACGTTACCATGTCTCCTAATCTTCTTAGAAATCTGTGGTCCTGCAGTAGTTGTGTGGATTTCTGTTATATGTATGGTCACATGGGGGACAGCTGTCATCCATCATAGTTTTCATTATTATTTTAACACCCCCTCAAACAGGGTACAATATATTTTATTTGTATAATATAGTATTGGACTCAATAATTACTCAAATTCACATTTGAAATATATTTTATTTATCTATTAAAGAAAGTAACTAAAATTGAAGATAAAGCACATAATTGTAATGTTATTAGTCACATCGGTGACAATTGTCACTCATTGAGAGCAAGTGATGGAATTTGTTATTTATATGCCCTAACAATATGCATGTACAAATAAGAATGAGAAAATATTGATGGTTAAAGTGTAACATGAAACTGCAAAAAGTCGTACCTGCAATGAACTCACAATGGCCAACAACATAACAAAAAGAAAATCGTTGGGTGACAGATGTCACCTGCATGACTACTAAAGAGTTAGTATTAGTATTAGTATTAGCCCGTAACATCCCTATCGGGCAAGGGCCTCTTTCTATGAAAGGTAGCTAAAACAATGTAAATATAGGAAGAAGCATCAAAGTACTGGTATAATAGAATGGGTAATATAAGAAAAAGTATTATTAAAATGAGCTTAAAATATAAAATTCCACAGTACAGAATGGTTTATTCATCATATAAAATGAATTAAATACTAAAAAAATCTACAGCTAATTATCTAAGAAATAACTCTAAATTAGAAAATTAAATGTAGGTTGTCATAAATATGGAAATAATTGAAAACTAAAGGGAAGAACACACACTTACACCAATTAATAAGGTAAAAATATCCGTTGCATCACTTTCTTTTCTGAAAAAATCTATTATGAGGAATGTTTTTGTGAAACTTTCAGGTATGAAGGAGAAAAGCAATAAGCATAAATTTCATTCGAGGAAACCATTCCAGAAATGCCTCGTCAAAAGTTATAATGCAAAACACTTTTGGGATGCCTATTATTTAAAATGTAATGTAACTTTTCTTTTCAGAATTAGTCATTTAGTTACCCACAGTACTTTTATAAGTTTCAACAGGATTTACATTTACAACAGGGTCTCTTGGTGTTAATAACAATAATGATGATATTGTTTGGATTCCGTTACAAGTTCATTGCCTGGCGCTTGAAAATAAGTTACATGCACAGGGGGCTATGACATGGGTTCAATGTCCATTGGGCTCAGTGCAACACATTGGCTTTAAGCAGTTAGTCACATATTCATCTACCATTACACAGATAATCGGTGTTTTACACTTCACAGTTTTTGTACACAAAACGATAAATCATGCCAAAAGTAAACACGTACAGAAGTTGCTCTTACTTGTTGAGGAGTTTGGCCATGATTATTTTACTTTGAGGGAAGAAAATGTATGTTTTAAATCATGCCATATAGACAGAAATATGTGAAAATGGTTTTATTTTTAGGAAAAAAATTGTTTTAAAATTCAGTATTTCGGTGTTGTTATTAATTTGGTGGTGTTTTTTTTTAAATATCTTTATGTGGAAGTTTTATGTTCCACTTAAATTCATTATTATGAATTACTAAAAATAATGCGTTTATTCAAACTTCCAACTGCTTGTATTTTCATTTTTATATGAAATAAGGATTTCTTATTTTTCTTAAGTTCATCGTGAATGCTCGTAATTGAATATTTATGTTCGGTTTGAAGAGAAAATTCCGCCATGGAAGAATATACTTCTTTGGCAACATTCATTTATTTGTTGACAAAATCAGGAAGGAATACTGGAAATATTGTATGTAAATGGATTATCGCAAATATTTCGTCCAAATGCTATACGGCTCGCAAACCTGGAGCACTACAAAGAGGGATAGAACAAGGCTAAAAGTGTGCCAAAACAAAATGGAAAGAAAGATACTGGGAGTCACGTGGCGAGACAGAATGCGGAATGAGGCCATAAGGAAAAAAACAAAAATAATAGATGCAGTAGTCACCAGCACAACCCAGAAATGGAGTTGGGCGGGCCACATCATGAGACTCAACCCCATCAGATGAGCGTACAGGGCTACAATCTGGGATCCAAGATGCGGTCAAAGGGATGTAGGACGCCAAAAGACACGATGGGCCGATGAACTCAGGAAAACCTTCGGGAACCGCTGGACAACGGTGGCCAAGGAGAGGAAGACATGGAAGAAATGTTTAAAGGAAGCAGCCCAAACCATCGGTGGTTAGAGAAATGCTCAATAACAGACTGATAACAAGGGACCAACCGAAGCACCAAGGCACCATACAGGGAGAAAATTGCTCCTAGGGGGATCGTTCCCGGCATGGCTACCCAGGATCGCCTTACCAAGCCATCTTCCTTCAAAAGAAGAGGCCCGTGCCCTGAGGGGACAAAAAAAAGGGCTATACATACATACATACTATCTCTAACCAGGGCCATATTCAGAAGGGTACAGGCCCCCCCCCCCAAATATTAAGACTTCCTAATACGTTGGGCGTGAGGACAATTTTATTTCACAGATAGTAGACAGCTGAATTGCTCATCCTGACTCAAAGAAATTTTGAAATTTGAAAAAGTATAAAAAGTGGACAGTGTAAAGGTAGAGACTACAACTGGTCATCCTAGACTAACTCCTATTGAAACTAATTGGAACTATTCATCTTCACACTTCCTGAGTAGGCCTACTGAAACTCATAAGATTTAATATCAGTTCCAAATTCTATTGGAAGATAACACTGTGAAGTTAAAAAAAAAAAAAAATTAAAAAAAAAAAAAAATAAACATATTATACACAAAGTTTAAAAATAAAAACGTAAACTTCCCTCTAGATATTTTGGCACCCTAGGTGAGAAATAATTTTGGTCCCCCCCCCCTAAATTGCCACCTCAGTCATTCCATATTTTACCATTTGATTAAACATGTAATTTGCATTTCCATACAGTAAAAAGCAAAATGGGTCCAAACCTGCCACTTGCTCTTTACTTCCATTTTTAGCACAGGTTCAGTCATGTGTCACATTCAAGCAAGCATCATTAAAAGTAAAAACGTTTTAGCCAATCTTGAAACCATTCATTATAGTATTGTAGATTATTGTGCATATAATTTCATTTAAGATACGAGGGCCATCCATAAAGGATGTTTACAGAAACAAAGGCTGTTTACAGAAACAAAACACAATTTCATGAAAATATTTATTGCAACAGATACAGCAAATGCTCAGTTATTTTTCAACATATTCATCACCGGAATTGAGACATTTTTCATTCTGTGGGATCAACGTTTGAATACCTGTGTCAGAGCCTGGGATTTGAGCCAATGTGTGGCAACCATGTCCGCCTTTTTGTCATTCTCTGTCATTTCTTGAGGTGTAGGAAAAGATGGAAATCAATGGGAGCGAGGTCCAGGCTGTAAGGTGAATGTTTAAACATCTCTCAGTCAAACTTCTGCAGGAGACTTGCTGGAAGGTGTTTAAAAATCCACCCTATAGCCTGGATCTTGCTCCCATTGATTTCCAACTTTTCCATCTTTTCCTTTTTCCTGACAGAGAATGACAAAGAGGCAGACATGGCTGCCACACAATGGTTCAAATCCCAGGCGGCAGACTTCTCCGACACGGGTATTCAAACGTTGGCCCGACGGAATGAAAAATGTTTCCATTCCGATGGCGAATATGTTGAAAACTAGCTGAACACTTGCTGTATCTGTTGCAATAAACATTTCCATGAAATTGTGTTTTATTTCTGTAAACAGCCCCAGGTAAACTTACTTTATGGATGGCCTTTGTACCTTGATTTTTTAAAAATCAATTAAAACATGAAATTAGCAATTTAAACGTACTTATATATGACATGACTTATGATGTAAACTGCGTAATAACTTCAATTTCACATAGAGTCAAACAGCAAAAGCAATTATAAAAACTAGGTATGATCAAATAGGATTAGTACAGATTGTGTCTTACAGGAAATAAGAACATGTAATTAATTACCTGTGGTTTCTTTAAATTCTGCAGGACTAGGAGGTGGAGTCTTAGAGATCTTTGGTGACATTAATTGTTCTGTAACACAAATTTAAGTTTAGAAGTGCAAATTAACATTAATTTCATGAAAATATGTTTGCTACACTCTTGTATTTCATTAATTTTCAGATTTATGATATTGTTTACTATACATTTCCAGTAATGGACATATTATATGACCACACACATCACACACATGCACACTAATACGTAAATTTAAAGTGGAGGGGCTGCCATATTACAAGATCTCAACAAAAATCATCACATTGCTACTCCAAGTAGGCTTACAGTGTAAAATCCATTAACCCACACCTCGTATCTGGGGTCTTTTTGACTCCACACCTCTTTTTATAAAGAAATGTTTTTTTAAGTGGATACAGACGTCTAATTCTCCAGATATGCTTTCTGCAGACATTTTGGTATAATTAAGTAACACATTCTAGTTATAAGACTATTGGTGGTAAGTTGGCTTGTGTTTATTACAAAAAACAAGAATACTGGCAATAATGGCTTGGCAACACTGACATTTATGCGTGCATTGTTGTAACAAACTCAGGCTTTAGCAATAGCATTTTGGTGAGCTCGTCAAGCTGATGCAATTAACTCAGTGATCCCTGGTCCAAACTTTTTGATTTTTTGTTTAAATGAAAGGCAATTAAATATACTAAAAAAAAGTATTGTCACTTTTCTCGATATATTTCAGCCTTTTCAATTAAAAGTGCAAAGTATGAAAATAAAATCTAATATAATTTTATATTTATGCATTGTCATGACATTACTTAATTAGTTTGAAATTTTTTACTAAGAAGTTAATGCAAACCTTCTGCTAAGCAACAGAACTAACTTGAGAAGTTTGTGACGTGGCCACCGCACTGGTCCTATATGAATGAAGGCCTCCACGCTCCGCCTAACAACAACACAATGTACAGTACGTGCACCAGCATGGAAGAGTTTGATTAGGAGCCTGTCAGAAAAAAACATATTTACAGAAAAAGACTAAATACAATGTATATAGGCCTAATGGTAAATTGGTAGAAGAAAGTGTATAGTCTTATATTTTGAAGCTTGAAGAACATGGAGAATTCTTTGACATATGCTTTAGAAAAAAGAAAAGAAGTGTCTTCAACCATATGAAAAGGGCAAGCTTTCGAAATTACGTTCCTAAGCAGAAAGGAACAAACTGCCAAAAAGACTTAAACAAGGAACTTCAGAAATCAACATAATCTCTTAACGTCCACAAGACTGTAATGTTATTGATTCAACGTGAATATGACCTGAAGTCTATTGCTAGTTATGAACTAGCGGAATATCCTCTTGCCTTGACTGATGTGCATGGGTTCATGAAAAGAAACTGTTAAGCCCTTCATGCTTGCCATGTTATTGAAAATGAAGTTAACTGCGCTTGTGATGCAGACTATGCTCTTTCGTCAGGTCATTGTGTGATCCATATATTTGATGGGATGGCTCTTGTATTCATCATTCAACTACATACGTACACAACGTTTGGGGACATCATAGAAGCTTTCTACAAGTACATAACTTCTTTCTATTTTAGACCTAATGTACAAAGAATTGACATCATTTTCGATAGATATGATGACATTTCTGTGAAGAATATGGAAGCGAAAGGCATGCAAAAGGTATCAGTCATGTAGAACTGAAAATACCTCTCCCCAAAGGTTTAGAACGTTTAAGGGATATAATACTATTTCATTGCCAGAGGAAGAAGGTATCCTGACATGGACTACAAACACACAATAGATCTATCAATCTAGGAACAGAACCTAACCAGTAGCCTATGTCTGTCTCACTATAAAGTAATGCGCTAGAGTGAGACAACTGGACTGGTTTCTATTTGTTTTAGCTTTTTTGTTCTTACATACTGTAGTGACATCAGCTTTCTAGTGTGACTTTATTTCCTTCATCATACATTAGACCGAGAAATTAAGCTCAGTAGTAATTAGGCCTACAGAATTAATAAATATGTTTCAAAAACAAACAAGCACGACAACACTCGTCAGCATCTCTGTATTTATTAGCAAAATTGAAATGCTTATATTCAGAAGATATGTGTCTGGCATTGAGAATACAGACAGTTGCTTCTTATTGGTTTTACATAGTCTCCTTTGATATTACGAGTGAAGATTGATGGATGTTGGTCATGTTTTTTTAAATTCTTGGTGTTGGAAACAGCACCAATATTCTCTAATTAAAGTCCAATTCAGAATAACACACTTCTCCAAGAAATACCACTACCCCATTTATATATCCCATAAGTAGTAAGTAGAACGAAAACTTCACGTGTGACAAACTGAAAAGGAAATAATTGCTTTTAGAAGAACCTTCTATTTTAAGAAAATGTTTCATCATGCCTGAAGAACGAGCTGTTTTCATTTTGAGAAAGTAATTATTTTTCATTCTCTCTAGTAGTCCGGTGTCCCGCAACCAACGTAGCAGATCATCTACAGGTATAGGCTATATACAGGCATAAAAATTATCATTGTAGTAGGTATTGTTAGATCTCTGATAGATTCAAAGTTTTATCCCGGTAGCAGTAGGGCTTTAAACATTTCAGCTTGTAAGTCACTAGCAAGTATACTTATATTCTGATATATACCTGAAAGAATAAAGATTGAGTCCAATCTATGTTATTCTTGTTAGATGTTTCCTGATACTTCTTTTCATTTAACCTTCTGATTGTAGCAGACATCATTTTGGTATGTTTAGAGTCACAGTACTAAGAATATTCTTCATATTTGCACCATTGTTCAATTTAACCTCGTGCTCCATATTTTTGGAATCTGCTCTTTTTAAACTCTTCAAATGTAATGATTTTATGAGTTTGACCAAGGTCTATTATGTGAGTTGTGAAGAAAGCCTGGAAAATTGTACTCATTTTATATGAGTAGATTAATCAAGACAGGAAAAACACTCTAAGTCATACACCACTTGGCATTCTAGTCACCCCAACAGACAGAAAGGCCGCCCGAAGGTTGCACAATCCTGATGACGTATCATATGAGAATACTCCACCTGCAATATGCATTTCTATCCAGTGGATGCACCAGTCATTCAACCCAGTTAAGAGAAACGTAAGGCTCATGATGGCCCAAACCAACAGAGTGAAGACCTCATAAAACTTACCCTGTCTTGAATTCGATTTTGGACAGGGAACAAACCATCTTAACTTTGTCTGTATGTGGGGTGTGAGATGCGAATGGTGCAGGAATAACAGTTTTGATACCTCCGTATCCAGATACAAAGAACCGTATCTAATATCAGCATTACCAAGTGTCAAATTTTTGTCTATTACACGGTTAAGAGCTGTTACATTTAGCAAACTGAATCTCTCGCCCAAAATGTATGTTTCTATCTTCTTTATTGTTGTCTCAAATGGCTTGAGTAGTTGAACTGTAATTGGGCATCCTCTGAAGTCTTTAGGTACTTTGTTGTTGAACAGTGTTGCATTGTTTTGAAATCTTCCCACCGTAGCCTCTATCCAAGAATCTACAACAACTGGATGACTGTAGTTGTTACACATCTCTGGAAACTTGTATTGGAACCAAGTATAAATATCTATCCATGCATCTTCGTTCAGGCACCAGAAATATGCTATTTCTTCTGCAGTCAACCCCTTGTTGATATGAAAGCATGTCCAAAAGTATTGACCTACTCTGGATGCTAAGTAGAACTATGATATAGCGATTGCTGAATGCTGATGCTAACCCTAAAAGCATAATTAACTGACCGAAATAAGTAGAGAATCCGTATTCATCGTCCTTTATTCCCCAGAGAAATAAAATACACTTCTCTGCGTCTGGATATGACATAGTCAATCTGTGGTCAGAATATGTTTATGGACCACTGTAGTTAGTGTGCAATGAGATAAGCTGTCATTTCATGTCATTGTTGAGAGTTTCTGCCAAGATATCGATGTCGCGTTGATAGTTTAAATGCTAGTTGACACGTAACTACCATCAGAGCCTCTGCTTCATCTAACGGAGGGAATGTAATGTAGATAGGTTTGTGGTGTGAAGTTGTTGGTTATGATATTCTTCAAACAAAGAACAATATGGCATTGTTCTGTTGTGAGAATGTCAGAATTTACTGCAGCCAGGATGAGAATTATTTCAAGCACAGTCCACGTTACTTTCATGGTGAAGTGTATGTTAATATTGCAATAGCACAGGTACTAACTTGTGAATGTACCAGGTGGCATTAGATAACATTGATGACTTTATGAAAAGTGCAATTTGAGCTAAGGTTCATCAATGTGGCAAAAGGAAATTAAGCATATAGTGACAGGGGAAATAAGATGTGGGATTTTAATTGCATGTGTGACACTGTACAGTCAAAAGATTAATAACCAATTTAGGTTAAAGTTTGGATGCTGACTTTGATATGGAAGTCAAGCCAGTGTCAGATGATTTGGATTTGGAAGTTACACACTACGCTTAATATACGTAGGGCTAATTATTTCACAGTATATAACAATATTCATGTAGTACTTGAACTTGAAAAACAAAATAAACAAATAAACAAGTCTTTGTTTTTAATGCATATGGCATCTGAAGTAGGCCACATAGATAGATTATGAAGGGAGAGGAAGACTGACATAACACATGACCAATCAAATAATGTTACGGGCGAAATTATACAAATGCAATAAGATCTTCTTGGCTTCTGGGTATCTGCCGCTTCATGTGTATGCTCTCTGCTAACGTTTCGTCCATCTTGCCCTGGTCTTTAACAAGGCTACTGCCTACGATTACATATTATACAAATGCAATGATTACATGCACTTGCATTTTCAGAATGAATAGATGATACATATTCCTTCATATATGAAGGGTACAGGGGAAGAAGGCGGAATGTCAGTAAATCAAAGTTTTGCAGGAAACGATTTTTAAAGTTTGAGTACTCTAAACGCAGATGTATGAAATCAATTATGAATACATTTTCATTCTACAGTAAGAATAATGTGTTTTGTACACGTGGTCTGAATATCAAGATCTGAAATTAACTCAATCATGTAAAAAAATCGTAAAATGCGAAAAAATGTCCAGCGGTACAGGGGAAGAAGGTGGAATGTCAATAAATCAAACGATACAATTTTACGATTTTTTAAAGATTTTTAAAGTTTGAGTACTCTAAACGCAGATGTATGAAATCAATTATGAATACATTTTAATTCTGTAGTAACAATAATGTGCTTTGTACACGTGGTATGAATATTAAGTTCTGAAATTAACTCAAACGTGTAAAAAAATTGTTAAAAGCAATGAAATGCACAAACATTTTGAGGTAGTAGGTGAAAAGGTATAGTTATGTTTTATGTGGTCATCGCCTACATTTTTAAATAACTTTTAAGTTACCGGTATTAAAAATCACAATTAAACATTAATTACATTATGAGACATTAATTGCCGTACATTAATTATTCCTTATGAGGAATTGACTGATAGAACATCAGTGTGGAACAAAATTTCGTCAAATGGTTTACATCTGCGTACTACTCCTTTGAAAGTGGGATAAAATCTAAAACAAACAAAAAACGCAAAGCAGATAATGATTAGGTTTAAAAAAATTAAAGGAGTAGGAAAGATATTTCCTTAAAATTTTAGGAATTACTGATTTTTTGTGCAGTGAAAGGTCGAAAAAAAATATGTCTACACGTAAACAAACATGGGTTGTGTCATTAGTAAAATAGAAACACTTAGGCGCATAAAATCGAAGGCAATGATTAATGTTTAATATTATTACTAGGGTCCGATTTTTAGATTTTATTAAAAAAAAGTTATTCCTCAGGTTCGCGAGCAACCCCTGGTGATTCCGTAAGGGAATATTCACAGCAGATTTGTTACCGGGGTGCGCCAGTCCCCTACCTACTTAAACCTAAGGACACACACACACCCAGTCCTGAACCCGGGAAAGACATTTTTCTCTACTGAAAAATCCCCGACCCGGCCGGGAATCGTACCCAGGCCACCCAAATGGCTGGCAGTCACGCTACCAACTCACCCACGGCGGCAGACAGATTTTATAAACCCTGTGTTAATTTGTTAAACATATTAAAATAGTTTAATTCTAGTTTGTTTTACTATTGTCACACAACACTCACTAATAATGGAATCTGGATAAACGTAACATTACACCACCTAGAAATTAACGCGCCAAACTGTCACGTCATTTTCCTGTCGGCATTTTCATTTGTGGTCTGGTCGAATTATATTATTGTTTATTGCGGGCAAATAGTAGTTTGCACTTTTAAACCCAAGCAGATGGCAGACTCTGTTGCCAAATTAATCTAATAATAATAGTAATATAATACGAAATTTCAGCGTTTCTTTGCTCTCGTTTCCGACTGACATTTGGCAACGTTTTGTAAATATACTTCAGCACGTGACTATTGATGAGTATGTCTTTCTTGCATTAAACAAACAACATTTCATAGCCCGCAACGGTGCGTTAGAGGACAGTGAGTGCCATTGTCTCCTGACTCGCCGCCTTATTTCGCCGTGACGCAAGGACATTCCGCCTTCATCCCCTGTACGGTGAAATTTAAACTGCTATTTTCTCCTTATCGAACAATTTTTTCACCGGTTTCATAAGCAACACTAAAAGAGTGCTCAGTCAGCTACCAGATGGGCTTGATAACTAAATTTCCGATTTTTCTTGACATTCCGCCTTCTTCCCCTGTACCCTTCATATGCTTATCAAACTTTAAACTTTTGTTCTTCCTTAAGCCCTACTTAATGAATCTATCTGGAGCTTAACTCGGAAATCTATTACAAAAATAACTTATTTTCTGCATAGGCTTAGTCATAATTGCAATTGTCACTGATTAAACAAAAGCATTCTGGCACTTTGTTATAACAGTTTACCTGATTTTATAGTTTTTAATGCATCACTCAGAAAATATGTTACTACAAAACACTTTCTGAGTGGATGCTTGCAGCACAGTCTGTTCATATCTTTCTCTTTGAAATCAATGAGGCTTTTAGTTTGTTTTAGTTAGATCTCAGTAATTGCTGTTAACACACATCCAAGATATACTTGGTATGTAGGCCTACTCTTTGAGAACACGATCTGTACTGATAAACTGGGTTGTGTGTTTGAAACCTTGCATCCAGCTGGTTGTCTCATCATGTTGGATAGTGTATGGCCAGCTTAAAGAAACACAGTCCTTCACATGGAAGTTGCGACAATGGAAATGCATATTTTCTCTTCCTTCTTCTTCTACCTGAGTCTTGGTCTTGGCCAGTGCCAGGTATTACTTTCTGTTACAATTTAGGTTCCCTATGGGATTTAGTGCTGGGCACTATGACTTTTGCAATCGTTTTCTGAACGTTACAGCAGTGCTCTTGCCAACCTGGTGGCAACTTTACAAAATATTTCCATACATTATTTTGTTTTTCTATAGTTGTGGCACAGTTAACATGAACCCTTGTCTTCTTATTTTGGTTTGATAGTGCTGTGGCATGGCAGCACTACTATTTAGGCCACCAGTGATGCTTATTACAACAACAACGTATTTTATCAAGAAAGTCAAACGAGATTGGCTGAAATTTTAAATTTCATTACACTTCAGTGGTCAAAAGTGGAATGACATCATATGAATGAAAGAGTGACATAATATTTTCCCATGCAACTCCGATTAGTTTAGATTTTCTCCAGCAACTCTAGTAGCAAATAATTAGTTTGTTTCTGCTTGGCTCTTGTTTCTTATGACCGTTTTCAAGCTTACAACCACACACCGATGGGACGGCCCTGTTGGTTGCCTACTTACGTAATTATTGCCACAAAGTGAAGTCCATTCATTGCTTTGTGTTATGTAGGCCTACTAAAGACACAGCATTTATATTTACTATGAAATTATATAACAAAGCCAACCACATTCAAACTTACTAATAGGCCTACACATAAACACAAAGCAGAACAATAGGAAGGCCTCTTCTGTGCTCTTGTGGTGAGTTTTTCAATTGCACTTTAAAAGTTCCCGTTATTCTGAACCATACTTACACTTTATTCCTTAGAGATGTAGTAGAGCTACAAATAATTGCAGTTAATCCTGCTATTAAATGAAGACTAGCAATCTTCCGAGGCCTGATTGTCAGGTTGTAGATAAAATTGTGATACTGACATCAACAAATGAGATCTCACCTGGATTTGCCAAGTTCAAAATTTACACAAAATGAAATAAAGTATTACATTTGAAAATAAAGTTACATGGAGAACAGATAACAAGCTGTATTCTGCAGCAGTGTAGGACATTAAGAGAAACCTTTCCCACACATGTGTGCACAACATACGCACATGATTATAGTTTTTTCATTTTGTTGAGCCGTCCATTTAGTCTAAGTCGAAGAAACATAAATTGTAACTACAGAAAACAATATTGTCTTTACTCTTGAGTATTACAAGCTTGAGTGTGATTCATAACAGGAATATAGCAATAAACATATTTTCATATTTTTGTGTCAATTCAGTACTCAGGTGGTACTGCCCAATATATTTGTAAGCCAAGCATGCACAGATAAAAAAAAATGCTCATCTAACTATATTGCAACTAAACAACAAATCGCATGTATGAAGATTAAAAAGTCTAAGGAATCTTTGAAGGAATTATTTCAATATATTTTCTATATGGTCTTCTTCTACTGTTTATGCAAAACAATAACATTGGATTTTGTTGAAAAGTTTTGGCTAAGTTGTACCGTAGCTTACATCATGAACACAAGGCTTGGACGAACAGCTATAAATCTGCAATAAATTCTGTACTCTCCTAGTTTGTTTCGCCGCCAGATGCTAGGCTAATGAATTGTCCTGTGTGCGTTTTTAACTATGGTTAATATGGAAATGTGTAGTGAGTTTTATTGTTAACATTGATGTAATTGACATATTTAGTTCAACTGAAAAAATGGTGCATTGTTGTGTACCTAATTATATGTCAGGTGCTGCGAAGTAAGAAGAAAATGTGACTTTTCACAGTTTTCCAGCAGATCCATTTGAGACTGGCTGTATCTAGACAGGGTGAAAAAATGGGTTCACTTTGGGTACCTGTAAATCTTCCAAAGTATATGCAGTTTGCATTTCATAGAGGCTGATTTCAGCATAAGTACTACTAAAAAAAGATAGTGCCTTCGGTACTTCCTAGCTATCCATCTTATAAGCAGAAGAAACTTTAGTGTAAGAAAATCTCTTTTCTGAGATGTGATGTAGTGCCACCAAAAAAGGAAAATAACACACAAATTCATACACAGGACCAGAATACAAATTTTTTATCAGATCATTCGTAAAGACATCTCCTCTCCACTGAACGATCTATAAAAAAGGGTATTATTAGGTGTTTTATGAAGAGAAACTTGGTTTTAAAATACGGGCCCTCTACATTGGAGTTTAGTGCATTTGTAGGACTCAATTTTCTAATTATTTGTTAATAATTATCATTCAACTATATTTGGTTATGATATGCTTTACCTTTAGGTACTGACGACTACTTTCAATTCAATAAATATTGCACCTACCCCAAACCTAAAAGCAGTTCAAGTAATCAAAAATGCATTACCGGTATTGTGATGTGTTTTCATTTTAGCCACATTCAGCTATCCTCACCAAGTACTCTTGCCAATAGATGTCAGTTTCTTTGAATGTTCACAGGCATTTCTATCCCTTGTTTTGATTTTAGTCTTTTCCCAGCCTCCTTATATAGCATAAGGTATGGTTGTACAGAAACATCTTTTTAAAGTTAATATGTGAAACTGATTTAAATGGAGAAGGTTGCTTTACTCCCTCAGTTGAACAGAAAGCAGTTTGAAATGAGCAAATTGAAAATGTAGGCCTAGGTGGAAAGGTAGAGTCAGATTGAAAAATTCAGCCACTGAATTTTTGGCTGAATTTTTCAGTTTGACTCTTCCTTTCCAGTTTGCAAATGTGTTTTCTGCACTTGTGACATTATTAAGCCTAAGTGCATTCTGAATGGGGATGATTATCTTTTCAAAATTAATGCATCTTATTAGGCCTACTTTGTATGTGATTGTGATGGACTTGTTATCTTTTTGTGTTTGTTGGAGATTTTGTGTCTGTTGTTTTCGTTCAGCTTTGAGTATTGGATTATTTCAGGGTTGTAAGTTATCCATTTTGTTGTCCTAGATATTTGATTGCAATCAGTACTTGGTAGTAGTCTGTTTAGTCCAATGGTATGTTTTTTAACCTGTGAATCACAGAGTGGAAAGCTTTGTATTGCATAGAATGATTTGATGTGTTATGTATGAGGATTGACTGTGGTTGTAGGTTTCCTCTATGGTTTGAATTTGTGATTGTTGTCCTTAGTTTTAATGAAATCAAGGAAGATTATGAGGTGTTGTCTTCAGTTTCCTTTAGAGTCATCATCAAACACCAAGATAATAAATCAAAGAGTTTGATTTGAATCTCACAGGGGAAATCTGAAGAAATTAACTATGAGAAGAGAAGTATCTAAAAATCTACTGTACCATACTACTGAGAGAAGTATAATTTTGATTACCGTACATCAGTGTTACTGGATTGTTGTTTGGTGCAAGATGTAGGCCTACAATACTACACTTCATTACTCATTGCTGCAACAGTCTCAGCATGCAGAGTTGTCTATAATTGTGATTTGTGAATCTATTAGAATTTTTACATACCATCTTCATGGCCCAAGAACTAAAGAAAAATTATACATTGTTTGTTTCAACTGGATATTATATTATGTTGTAGACCACCTCATTATGTTGTGTAAATTGTTTGAATGATATACTTTGTATTCTGGCAATCTCCACTTGGATCAAGTTTAAATAATAATTGAAAAGTTCCCATTTTTCTGAACATTATCGAACATTATTTAATTTAAAAAGTAAGCATATAAAAGTGCAAATATGAAGTCTCATTTCTTCCCTACAGCTATGGAAAAGTGTAGGCCTATATCAGCACTATGAAATGCAATATTGTGACTCATATCAAAGAACACAAAGGACACTCTCTACCAGTGAGAGAAATCAGCTGCAGTGGAACATGCTCTTTTCGACGAGGGAAACCATGAAATGATGTATAATGACACACTAGTCCTTCCCAATAACGTGCAGTATTACCCAAGACTACTTAGAGTGTTGATTGAAATCTTCAAACACCAGACAATTTCAATAGAAAGGAGGAGGTGCTGAGAGTCAAGTTTTGGCACCTGATACTGCGAGAAGTAGCAACGTTACTACTCAAGACGGAATGCACTGACAACTACCTCACTCCAGGACCAGGATATACATACCGGTGCTCAAAGGGAACAGATCACAGTCTGCAGTCAGAGTTCAACAAGAACACTTCACTCCAGTCAATACTTCAGCTTCAGCCCACAGCAGCGGGCGAAAAGTAAGTTTTAAAACCTTGTACTGCAGCCTAATAGCCTAGAAGATAGCTTCTCTTATATGACACTGGTCGTGAAAGCCTCCTCATTTTAACTAAAATACATTCTGATTAGATGTAGCCCTATGATTAAATTGGGGACATTACTATCAATGAGATGACAGAACTGAAGTGTTTACCTTGGTCACTGATATATTATTGCTCATGTTTTTTTTCAATTGCAATGCAGTACATATTAAGTGCAGCAGCAAGTAAGCAAAATTAAAACTTCCGGCTAGAAATGCATTTTTGCTTTAGTCTATCTTTTGGGTTAAAAGTTAATTTTGAATCATTTTACTTTAAATATTGTACTTAAAATGAAGAGGAGCATGTGGTTAATAAAAAATTAAATATGACCTTTCTGCAGTGTCACAATAATGATCCAGAAAGCTATGATAATTATGGGTAACTTGTTAAGTTTTATGAGAAGATAAAAAAACAAGTATGGATATTTTATATTAAGATTCTATAATTTGATATACAGATCCTATTTGATTATCATATAATCCACACCACCACTTAGCCGCTTATAGTAACAATTTCAGATTGAAGGTATGAAGGTACAGAAGGAACTTATATAAAAACGGAAACAACTTTTAATATTAATTTAGTAAAAATATTTCCAAAGTAATAACCAGTATGAAGCAAGACCAATTCTTATTATTAATTATTATTTTAACAATACAAATTTACAACTACTATACTCTACAATAAAAGCAATCAATATTTTTTCACAAAAAACAAGTAGGGATATTAAAATGGAATTTTAACCATTTCAGTGGCAAGCTATTTGCCAAGGAACAACTAAAATGCCACCCGCCGAATCACTCGGTCTCTGATTACTCACGGCCTCTAATGTCAATATCAATCAGAGCAGAATTCAGTTTTACGAAATAATATACATATTCGTCTGTACCTTTAAATATACGTCAACAGGAACAGAAAACTCCCCTCTTCAAAATGACATATTTTGTGAGGATTTTGAGTGATCGTTTCGGCGCATGGCACCAAAAGTGTTCAATCTGATTATATAAATAATAACATTTACAATTAAATGAATCATATATATAAATAATAGAATATATAAGGTACAGCTAAGAATAGGGCAAAACTCACCTTCTTCAGCAGGTATCACCTTGTAGGTAGTCTCCAGTCGCACTAATTCGTCTGTTACACCTTGGAACAGTTCAGAATCACGACGCTGATCAGCTTCTGTCCTCGCTGATGGTTGGGGAGGCAGTTTCTTTGATATGTCCTCTTCTGTTATAGATTTTTCGTCTTTGATTGTCGTTTTAGTTACATGAGACACTTCCTCCACTTTAACACGCACAGAATCTTCAGTTGTGGTTGACACTTTTGGAATGTCCTTTGGTATGGACGGGGGTGACACTTTTTCCATTTTGGGTTTCACTGGAGGTGTTGTAGGTAACTGTTCTGAAACACTTGGTTGACGTTCATATTGACGGTCACGTTTGTCCTGAGCAAATATTTCCTTGAGCTGAGCTACTGTTTTTCTCTCTTCTTCCACTACTTTTTCTTCACCAATATACTTTGTTTCTTCACTATCACCTTCATGTTTGTCTTTAGATATAACAGGCTTAGGGACACGATCTACAATAAACAAAGAATTATGTAAGTTTTTTTCCTTTTTCAATATTGTACTGATTTCTAGAAGAAGTAATGTTATTTTACATGTGCTAATTTATTTAATTTTCAGATACAGAGTTGGAACACAGTATAGTGTCTAAAATAACAGTGATCTTACGATTAGGCTAATTTTATTATCTTATTGTAAATCTTTATTTTCATGTAGAAGGTCTACATTACACATAAATTTCAAAATCTCAGGAACTGTAATAATCTGATGTAATTATATTTAGAGTCATAAAAATAAAATGAAGTGAAACATTTAAGGACAAGTATATGGGAATTCTAAAGGAAAAATTTATTAAAGACTGTTTATACTTAACCCTTACAAAACAATGAAATTATTAAGTTTAGAAATATCTACAGTATTCATATCACTCATGACAGAATTTTACATGATATAAATTGAAGAGTCCAGGTAGTGATGGGAACCATTCGAATGAATTCATTCGAAATATTCGATTGTTAAAATCATTCGAAATGTTCGAGATGTTAAAAAAATCATTCGAATGATTTTGCTCTCTCCAGACTAGGGTTAGAGCGCTTCGCTTACTGAACTGAAATGTGAAAGCGAATGAATTCATTCGAATGCTTCTTCAACCTCTCGGAAACTGGCTTCTCGGCTCGTTCTCTCGTTCATTCGATTGTTTTCGTGTTCCATCGTGTCCCAGTTAGTAACTTCCGTCTCTCCCATTCCAAGCATGGATGGCATGACGCAGAGCTAGAAGGTTTATTTTCATGAGTTTCAACCCCAGGCTACAAAATATATTTTGATAATAAAATAGCCGTTCTCACGAATATTAAAAAGCACAATTTTTCGCAGATTGTTCCTATTTTACATCCATCATTAGCTTCTACATGAAGCATATGCATTCTCAAATGGATTATTTATTTGATTAATTACCGTATGTTATGAATTATGGTATTAAATACAGCCATTCAAATTTTTATATTTGATACATTTATAAGATTTTTAAGCAGTACCAACTGCAATCGGTCACATTAGCTATTTACATAAATACATATCTTCAACAACCTAAGCTATGAGTATTTACAATCTTACAAAGTTAATTATACCAGTCAAAATTAATATTCTAAGTTATACGTACTAATGCCATAGCCTAAGTGACACTAAATGAATAAAATATACTTACATATCACACATGTAATACTTACAACCATATTGATATACTTTTGATAGCAATATTTAAAGCTTTAACTCTATATACTTTCAAGTTCTTGGCGGAATGTAGAATTGGAAGGAATATTTTGACACGAAATCCATAAACCGTTTATATAACGTACACGTTTGGAGGATTCAGTGGTTCTTTAATTATTGACTCGAGATCAGATTACTTAAGCAGGAGGCAACATGTTGTTTAGAGTCAATTTAGATATCAATCATAATTAATAATTCTATACCACATTGAACTGTTGAATTAGTTAACTGAGACATGTTCCAATTACCTCCATATTTTAGAAATTATCTAAGTAAGAGCATATTTTCCGCGACAAACTGTAATATGAGTATACTAATTTAACCTTTTCACTTCTGTTGTTTCTACTGTTTTTGTCTAAAGATCTGCAGTGTTCCAACATGTCAGAGAACTGGCAACATCTAATTTATTTTAATGGTATTGCCACCAAAGTGGGAATGCTTGCATTTTTTCCCTTTTAAAATCTTCAAAAAAATCATCCGCCCCTGAAGGGTTGTGTTCAGAAGGTGAATGGACTTGCAGTCTTTTCAATTTCCACATCCTAATAAAGGGGAAAAAAATTAGGAAGAAAGGAAGGAAAAAAACCAGACTGCTCTCACCCCATCGCCAACCTACATGTGCTCAATCACGGCTCAATTTACTCAGGCTTTGCAGAGACCTTGAATTGCTTTTGTTGGTTCCTAATTATACAAGAAAATTATATATAAAACAACAAACATACATCTTTATAAAATTAATAATTATTGAGATACAGATTAAAGAGCCACGACCTATAGTGCATGAAAATAGCATTGTACTAAACGTTATTCTACTGTTTATTAACTGAAATGTTCGTTCTTGTCTTGTTTTGATTCTTTGTCTTTGAACAGTTATGTCTGCATTTATGCAAAAATACTGTAATATGACATAACACTACCTTCAGTATGCTATTATAACACAGTAATAAAATAAATAGTACTAAATGTGTTTCACATATGGTCTCGCATATGTGTTATTGAATTTCTTAGTTAAACGAACGATGTCTACCCTATTAAATAATAATTTGAAATCTTCAGATTTAAATAGATTTGGAGATCTTACCGAATTATAGATATAATTACTTTACAGCATCGCATATAACTGACAATATAGTTATTCGGATTTCCGAACGTAATAAAATAAACTGAAGAATACACTGCACATAATCAATTTAATAACTTATTTACCTTAATTACTATTTATTAAACTTGAAAATTTGAATGGACCTAATACTAAAATTAGATACATTTCATTTCGTTGTATTCAAATTTTGTCGTGAAAATATATTTGTCTATTTTAGGCCTAGTATTGTCTTTTCGTGTATTATATTTATCCTTCCATGCTTTAACTGCATATTACATATTACATCGCTTAATTAGGAGCTTAGGGTATACCAATAAGCCGTGTAATAATAATAATAATAATAATAATAATAATAATAATAATATAATAATCTGTTTCTGTTGTCGTTATGTTCTCTATTCATTGGGATTGATAGGCCTATACAGTTATAATGATTATTATAATATGGTATTATTAGGTGAATAGTAACGATAAGTCATGATAAGTAAATGTTCAATCCTTTGTGAATGGGATACTAAAATTAACCTACGACAAATTATTTTTTTATAGTCAAAGATAATGATGCAAACTTATTTTTGTTAGGCTATTAGGATAGTCATATGAGTTTTATTGCAAGACAAAAGGATTGAATGATATTTTATTTAAAATTGTAAGTCCAAAGAGAAAACTAATATGAACAGATTTTTTGTAATTTATGATTGATTTAAAGCTTTAAGAACGTGTCTTGAAATTACATAATTTTTACTTTTTCGTAAATTGAAAAGTTAGATTATTTTGTACTTGATCGTATTATGCTTGTTATTATTAAACACCACAGGTATGCAAATTCAAATAATAACTACGAAGTTGTCTGGTTATTGCTGCATTAAGCAATTTATATTTGTAGGACTTCAAGAAATTTCATGTTAGGCCTAATTTACTGTATTTACTACAGCACCTGTTCGAGAATACATGACTAAAATAATAAACATCTCTGGAGGCCGTGTTTGTTGTAAGCTGGCCGCATTGTTCTCTGCCGGAAATGTGCGCACTAAATTGAAATCTACCCGCTTTCGAATGCCAATGAAGTGAAGTGAGTGAGAACGGAAGATTCATTCGAAAAATATTGACGCTAGCGAATGAACATCTCGTAGGTTGCATGTAACTATCCCTCTATGAACAAAACACTTCGAATGATTTCATTCGAAATATTCATTCGAAATGTTTAGTTCTGCATTCGAATGATCATTCGATTGTTAAAATCATTCGATTTTTCCCATCACTAAGTCCAGGGGATAAACATGAAAAGCGCCATTTTTTTTTTTTCCATTTTGAGATAGTGGCACCATCTTTTAGAGCATAACATGTCTTTACAGAGGGAAAAGCTTAATCAATTCAGGGATACTGGTGAAGAAAAAATTGCTATACAGGAAAAAACATATTGTGTCCATGCAAATAAGGGAAAAACTTGATAAGTCCATGAAAAATTATAATAATCATGGTAAATTTGTTTTTAAAACAGTGCATAGCCTAATTTTCTATGTTTGTAAGAATGTGATAGTTGTACACCCTTACTGTGTTCTGCTTGGATGTTTCTGGACTCTTCATCATTATACAGCTGAGTGTATATATCAATATTTATTATAGTTGCAGATATTACCACAAAATAAAAACGTTACTCAACTTTAATTTACTACAGAAATCTGAGGAATTATGAATGTGGTTAAATTACATTGTACAGTACTGATAGTGACCATCAGAATATCAGCTATCCTTTCTTCTTTTCTTTTTGCAATGTCTTGATATTGACATTGAGAAAAATCCATGGTAGTTTGAGAAATTGTTTCAACTTCTCTTAACAATAGGAAATCTTCACTCATTCCTACTCAGACATACTGTAATGTTAAGAATTAATGCTACTTGTTTATCTCTATAACTTATAAATCAGTCCTTAAACTGAATTATCTGTAGTATTCAAGTTTTCCTTCCTTAACCTCGATGATTAATCAATAAATCACTACATACGTTAGGTACTAGTATTCTAGCTAATGGTATGTTACATTTTATATTGAATTAATAAACAAACACTTTACTTGTGCGTAAGACTATTATATGTCATCTATAGATTCAATAAGGCGAATTTAATTGTAATCTTCAGAATACAATAATATATTCTGTTGATAACATCAAAGTACATGACGAACAAGAAATAAGAAATATTCTAAAGACAATTTAACAGAGGGTTATAAATGCACATTACATAAATAACTCCCATCACAACATCTTACAGTAGTAACTACATACCTTCATAAGGTTCTTTCTTCTCAGCTTGTACCAGTTCTTCAACCGATTCTGATTCCTGAAATTTTCGAGGCACATAAAAATTTAAATTCAGATGGCTGGAAGTTAATGTTTATAGAACTATCCTGAGAGGATGAATGAATATTATTTCTACAAGATAGTTAATATTTATATTACAAATCTTGTGTGGTTATGTACCAGTAGTCAAAACAGAATAATAATTAAATAATCATTGATGTATCAGTAAAAATTATATATAGTTAAAAGACTCCTATTTCAGTGTAAAAGCAGGTCCATATCTAAATTATTGAGGCACCTAGAAATTCAGTTATTGATGTAGGAATGATGTAAGACTGTGAATCTTACAGACTTGTCTCTAATTCGAACAGGAACCTGGTAAGGTTTATTTATATTTTTGAGGGAGCTGAGAAATCCCATGCCAGGGATCTTTTGGATAAAAAATGTGGAATTACCGGTATCAACTCTGTATCATTTTGCTTCAAATAAATAATAATAAAAGAGATATGCTTCTTTGCACCTTTTGAAGATAAAACTACTATAGTCCTACAAGGTATAAAATAACATGCGCAGAACAAAGTTGTGATTGCTGTAGCAAGCACAGCTTCGTTCGGTGCAGGTTTCTTTCTAGCTTGTAGGACTATAATTATGTACATCCAAATGTATAGTGAGGTAAAATTTTTATACAACTCTATATTACAACTAGTAATACAGATATTACAGATATGCACCTACTTTTAAACAGTTTTGCTCAAAAACCATTTAATAGCCCAAGAAACTAATGTTTGAACCTTCTACAATGCTCACTCTTCAATTTTTCTGGTTTTGTTTTGTACACCTAACAATACATAAAGACAGAAGCATAGTTTAATAAGTAAGAAGTAGGATGAAGATGCTAGTGTTCCATTCTCTACAGCAGTGATGGGCATACGCTAATTATGTAAAAGGATTTGCGACCCACATAGCACACAATGCGACTTGAATCGTAAAGTGGAAGGGTAATTTTAACTAGTAAATATATAGACAAGTGTATTTAGGACAGCGTTATGGGTTAGGACTGCCTGCATGGTCTCGTGGTTAGCATCGCTGGCTACAAATTTGCAGGCCCGGTCCGATTCCCGGTACCTCCTCCAATTTTTCTGAGGTAAGGAGGTCTGGAACGGGGTGCACTCAGCCTCATGATTCAAACTGAGGAGCTACTTGATAGAGAAGTAGCAGTTCCATTAACAGCCGTGGATGTCGGCATGCTGACCACATCCCCACAATCATGCCATCTGTCTATGGTAGATTACACAGCAGTCAGGTGGTAGTCCTAGTCCCTTCAGGAATGTAGCACCATGAGTTTTTTTTTAGTTATGGGGAAGTGTAGGAATCAAAACACACATTCTGCCCATTGATGGTCTACAATATATTACCTTTTTTCCAGTATTTCACCGATCATTTCTGAATTTCCTCCCAAAGGAAGCACTTTCATACGCGTATTATCACTAATGGCCCTTGTATAAGCCTCCAGTCAAAGACAAACTCTAATCAGTAGGAGTAGATCATGTTTAAATATTGTTTTAAATTAGGTGATTGTTTAAGGAAATATGGCTACATCTACGATTAACTATCATATTTCTGAAGTTTTATGAAGCATCATTCTTACTAGTTTAAGAATCTTGTTAAGAATTTTTTGAAAATGTGATCAATAGTGCTAGCAAAGAATGCAATTAAAGCATAATGCTTTGATTCATCTAAGAAGAGTTATCTTGTAGATTTAATACATAGAAGATTCCATTTCTAACGGTGCAATTGATATTTATTGCATACCTCTGTACTCCTATATGATATTAATAACAAATAATTCAGAAAGGGTAAAATACATTTTATCTTAGAATTTTTATACAGGTAAAGGACTGTATTTTATTTTATATTTTACAGTTATTCTAGGATTTAAAAAGAGCAGATCTATACTGAAGTTCTATTAATAGCTATGTCTAAAACATGAGGTAGGGTACTGTCAGGCAGATGGAAGATTTTTTACTAAATTTACTTCAATTTTTTTAAAGTGGTCTTGATATTCTAGCTTGGGATCTGTTTTGTACCATTTATCTTGTATCATAACCTAGGGTCTCAAGCAATAGGTCAGTGACACTTGACATCGCTGATTTCAAATTGTGAAACTACTGTTTCTTGTGAGAATTTTTGCCAATGTATGAGACTGACATCAGCCCAAATGCACGAGAAAAATAAGAGCTGTAGTGAACAACAAAATCTGTGACACTTTTATAAAATCATTTATCCCTGTGTGGTACGAGGCACATTATATGAATGGGTTAAGATCTAACATGCCAGATCATTGTTAAATTGAAGAGATAATTACAAAACTTTCTTCACTGCAAAACACTACATAGAATACATATTTTACACACAAACAGTATGTGTTGATTATCTTTATCCTTGAAGATTGTAAATTCTTAGGTGGTTTAAAGGTGATTTGGGACTTAAATTTTGTACTGCTGGAAACGAACTATGTCTTTTTATACTTCGTTTGAAACTGGAACACTACTGTTTCACTGAAATTCTTTTAAGGATTATAAAAATTGTACATTAAAATCCTACATATCTAATTAAGTTTACAAGCTATGCAACCATTTGTTTCACAACCTGCATCACGCGAGTATGTGGGTATTGCACATAGCCTTATATGACTAGTTCAATATTGAAAAGTCAAACTTTGTACGTAGGATATTTAATTTACCTATGCTATTAATCATGCCATTAATAAGATAAAATCTGACATTTTGTGGAAAATCTGAGCCTCCTCTTCCAAAGCAAATAAAATAACAGGACACGATGGTGCTGTTATATAGGGAAAAGGGGACAGGTAAAAAAGTAAAGATTGGAGAAAAAAAACTGTGGCCTTGAGGAGGAGGAGGAGGAGGAGGAGGAGGAGGAGGAGGAGGAGGAGGAGGAGGAGGAGGAGGAGGAGGTGGAGGTGGAGGAGGAGGAAGTTAGAGGCAACAAGACATGACATGAAATGAGGGCCAAGTTGAAAAATTGAATAACTGAAATGAGGACAATGGAGGTACCGGTATGTAGTAGTGAAATTTCATTTTTCAGCACTACATCTTCATTAACCATTGGGGCTCATTTCATTCAGTCATGTCAGCCCTAACTTCAGAATCCTGATTCGTTGGCTTCTGACAGACACTTCTAGTTACTGCCATTTCCCTGCACAACAGAACCAATATGTCCCAATACTTTATTTACCTTGAGAATAATAGCCTGTGTAGTATTGTACATCATCAAGCACCTCAAAAAGTTTAAATTACAAACTTTGTATGTTTGGACGGAAATCTAATATTTTTTATTAATTTTTTTATCCTGATCAGAACAATAATATTCTATTACTCTTCTACAATCACTGATCACTAAATGTGCTAATATTGCTAAATAATGTTATGATACAAAATACTGTATTGAATATTTATGAACGCTTACATACCTAACATTTAGAGACGTAAAAAACTTACGAGAAAATATTTACCAGTAAATGTATTACGTATGATATTAAAACAAATATTCTTTTTTTGTATAGAGTAATTGAATAGGCTATAATAAAATTAACTCTTTAAGTTTATAGGGGGAAAAGGGAGGGCAAGGTACTTTTCTATAAGAATCACAAAAATGGAAAAAGGATATGGCGATAGAATAATTGTATCATCCTTTGCTGCAACAAAGAAGAAAACCATTTTTACCCACAATCCTTTGTGTAATGGGAATTTGAATCCTGTTTTCAGTATATACTCAAAGGTACCCCAGGTTGTTTCGAGATTTCTGTTTGGAAGATATTACTTTTTACAGTAACAACAAAATTTAATAATCACAAGAAATGGTTAGCTATCATTTATGTGGAACTCAAGAATGAAAAGACTAAATATGTAATGTTTCATGTGTAAGTACAGAAAAACTTGTTGATGTGCTTTGCCTCTATGTAACATGACTACATTTTTACTTCTCCAATGGAAAAGGATTGCAGCAAGATATGTGCCACACACCACTGGGAAAATATGACCTATCGGTATTATTATTAGGGCCCAGGTGTTTATGACCTAAAAAAAAACGCAGAAATATGATCTTAAAATAGCTAAATATGACCCAAAGAGACCACTATGACCAAATAAACACACATTTACTGAATCACACAAAATGTAAACATTATTTGAATATTAAATCAAATTATTTTAACAGTTTCAAAGCATTGTCAAATAGTATTGCAATAATTGTTGATGACTTGTGAATCCAGTAAAAACATATTATCAGGATGGTCAGTAAGCAGCATGGCAATAAAACTTCACAACAGATCTCTTACAAGCATCTGATTTTTAATCAATGGACACCCAAACCTTATTGATCCTTGCATTAATTTTAATTTGTTCCAATCCACTTTGATAGGTAGAGAGGTATTCCTCAGGTTCACGAGCGACCCCTGGTGATCCCATAAGGGGAAATTCTCAGCGGATTTGTTACTGGGGTGCACCAGTCCCCTACCTACTTAAACCTAAGGACACACACACATCCAATCCTGAACCCAAAAAGGAATTTTTCACTGCTGAAAAATCCCCAACTTGGCCGGGAATCCAACCCGGACCACCGGAGTGGAAGGCAGGCACGCTACCGACTCACCGACGGCGGCAGATGCACTTTGATAACAAGAAGATAAATAATTTTTCCTCAGTGTTTATCCATCTGGAATCAGATTCATCGCTTTTCATGACTTTTTAAAAATTAACATTGTTAACTTTATTGAGAGGAATGTTAGCTGATATCATCTTACAGAGGTCTTTAGAAAAGTTGATGGTTTGGAAAACTGTGCCGTTATAGCAGGTAACTAGTACCTAGGCTGCATTCCATCGACAGTGAGACCACAATATCAGTAACTCTTTCTAGGAATTAAATTTTCAGTATACAGACAAATATATATATATATAAAATTAACCATTTAACTCTTCTAAATATAAGATCATATCCACAAATGTAATCAAAACATGACTTTAAATTGCGAAAACATGCATAATATGACCAAAATTGTAAAACTGACCTAAATATGCCAATTTATGATGTATAAAATATATCTAAAAATAATTAGAAACGTTCAATTTTTGTTTAAATCATTGCCATGACTGAAATAAAAGTCTAGAAAAAAAATACGACATAGCATAAACATCCGGGCCCTAATAATTATTATAATACACACTGGTCACACTTTCGACTTTCGAAAATCGTCCCTATCTAAACTCACAAATATGTATTTCACATCACATGTAGTTCTCAATCATTGCAGGTTATGGCACAATAATAAAAATAGAAGAATACTGCACAATGTAAATTGAATGATGGGTCAGCTATCATGGTTTGCGGGTTTCTAGCTAACCTTCCCTCCTCCCCGTATATACGTAATGAATCAACTGTATATTCTTTGCCACCAAGACTTCAGCTATATTTAACAAATACTTTGCTAAGCAATTATTATTAAACACAATTTATATTACTGCATTTCTATACTATTTAGATACAATACCAACTTCATAAGAAAATGATCTACTGAGGATGAAAGTGAATACATTTGAAATGTTTGCTTCAATTGGTTGCTGTTATTTTTGACGTTTTCCCTGCTACTGATGTATAAATGCATCAACTCAATCTTAAGTGTAGACAGCTCAGAACTTCTAAAGTGTTCACAGACAAGGGTTTCTCTTTTGAAGGGTATGCAATTCTCAAACAGACTACTGGATCTACAAAAATAAGTACAGTAAAAGTATTCAAATTAAGGAAGTTATGAATAGAAGTAGTGGAACATGACTAGATCAGTTTGGCAGTTACAAGTGGTGTTGCCAGGTGTGGCCTGTTTCAAGAGGATTAAATATAAACATAATAAACATAATGTAAGCATAATAAAATTAAAGTGGATAATATCATTGAACAGATGACAAAATGAATAACAATTTTAAAGATAAAAATATTAAAAAATTAACTTTCATCTTATCAACACATTTAAACAAATCAAGAATAAAGAATTTAAAAATGGGTTATTATGTTAATAATAGTATTATTTACCTTCAAATCAATACTAAACCATATAAATACACACGTTTACAGAAAATATTTCTTCAGTACAGTACTATTAATATTTACTTCATGATACAATAAAAAAAATTAAATACTGGTACGGTACCTTAACTATTATACTATATATCTAGAGCAGACTCCTAAGAAGGGCAAATGGAATAACAGAAAATAGTTTCAAAGATAAGTGAATGAGTACAAATAATACAGATTTGCTCATTTCATGTCAAATGAATCACATCTTTACTTTCTCACATAGTAAAGAGAAAGTATAGTTATCACGACAAAGAAATTTAAATCCAGATAACATTGGAAAAATATGTTTCATAATGCCTAGATGATCAACTTAGTTTTGCTCAATCGAAATTCCTCATGTCACAGTGATGCCCTTGTTTTAATGAATGTAAACCATCTCCAGCTAAGGCTTGATCTAGCTACAGATTCGATATTGGTATGTTCGGTTTTAAGTTGATAAATCACAAAGAATCATCATTCCTGCCTCTGAAGAGCTTTCCTTGCTTTATTTCTTCTTATTTATTTTATTTATTTAATGAATTATAATTTCTTGCTTACCACACAAACTATCCTAAAACAACAGAATAATAATTTACTTCTTCCAATATTGCATTATGCTTGTGCTTATAATTCCTAGAAATGTGGGCAGATGTTAAGGTATGTCCATTTCTTTTTCTTTTACTAGTTTCAGAATAATGTAATTTCTGTTTGTTTGTCAATTTGTTGTCACAGGTTGGCTATTGATATTTTCAACCACATAATAATACAAACTGGTAATCATCTATAATCCATAAGTCTTTGGATGGATACATATTGCTTTGTTCTTTCAATCAACTAGTGGTACAATAATAAATTGTATTGGAAGTTAACACAGTGAAGTTATATAACATAATAAATATATAAGAGTTGAATTTTACACAAAAACTTCACCTTTGGTATATTTGACATTTACTAGTTTTGGCGCCTTCGCTGCCATTATCAACAGCTATACTTCAACTGTCGTCACACCCTCCCATAGACGTGGTACAATCTTTGAGATGAGATCCTCATTGGTTGGGATATCGAAGTTCATCAGTTGGTTCCCCTTCTTGTGAATAAAAATCCTTTCCCAGACTAAAAGCTCCTTGTGTCCATGGCCACATTTTAGTAGTTCTGGATCCCTGTCAACTTCATGTCCATTATCCCAAAAGTGTGTCGCTACTGCTGATTTGTCTGTATTTTGATATTTGATGTGTCTTATGTGTTCTTTAGTTCTGACTTCCAATATCCTCTTGGTTTTTCCTACATAGACTTTTCGCAATCATTACATTTAAATTGGTAGATGCCTGATTTTTTATTGTGGTGGTGGTTCTCTAAATTTGTAGAGCTGAGTAGGTTTTTTAAAGAGTATCTGTTTACAAGACCTGTTGTGATGCCATGCTTTCTGAAAACTTTTCTGAATTTATTATCGGCCCAAGGGTGGAATGTAATTTGCCTGTATTTCAAGTTTTCTTCTATTGGTTTCAAGGTAGTGATCTCTCTTGTTAGTTTTTGTTTTTGCACTTGTTGATTTTCTTGTCGACTAGTTCTCTTCTGTACCCATTATTTTGTGCAGTGGTGATGATTGTGTTATATTCCAGGTCATATTCTGATTTGCTGAGAGCTTCAATATCCCGACCAATGAGGACCTCATCTCAAAGTTTGTACCACGTCTGCAGGAGGGTGCCATAGCTGTTGACAATAGTAGCAAAGGTGCCGAAACTAGTAGAGGTAACCTATACTAAATATGAAGTTTTTGTGTAAAATTCAACTCTTATATAATTATCATATTATAGTGGTACAATATCTAAAGTTATGGTCATTGACACTCATACTGTTCCACACTATTTCATTTCTTGCTCTTTCTTTTCTCCTATTGTGAGTCAAAAACAACTTTCAAACAATCCTTTCTATTAAATATCATTTACTTCTAAACATTTAATTTTACGAACATCTGTGTAGTCTAGTGGTTAGTGTTGCTGACTAGGGATCCCCAGGTCTGGATTCAATCCACAGTACCTCCTTGGATTTTTCTGAGGTAGAGAGGTCTGACACAAACTGAGGAGCTGCTTGATAAAGAAGTACTGACTCCAGTTCAGTAAGCCATCAATAGCGGCAATGGGAGTCAGCATGCTGACCACATGCCCCTCAAATCCTGTCATCTGCCTATAGCAGATGATGCAGCGATCAGATGACAGGCCGAGTCCCTCAAAGGGATGTAGTGCCATGGAGTTTAGTTTTTAATTTTAGCCCTCTATTTTAAGTTTTGAAATTATTTCGTAAGTTGTAATTATATAAGCATTTTGCAATTCACAAGTGTTTTTATTTCTGGATCCTTGTGGTGATTCTTGCTGAAGGGCAGAAGATTTAGAATTTTTCTTAATAAATCTTACTACTACCGGTTACGTTCTACTATGAAATGAAAAATTGTTCAGTTTTGAATACTGTAAAACATACTATTTTTTGAATAAATAAGGCAAATATGAGTTACGAGATAAATTTAACAACTCTGTTAATCTACCTAAAGGTATAAAATATAGAAAATAAAAGGACATCACAAACCAGAGAAAAATAATTTAAATTTAACTTATTCCTAACATGCACACACTAAAAATCTTTCACTGAAAATATATTGATAAAAGTGAGGTAAGGTTTAAATAAAAATTTACTACGTAATGCCAAATCATGTAGGAAGAAATGTACAGAAGCTCTTTTCCATGGTATTTATCATCATTAGTGATTTGGCATGAAATGAGCAAACATAAGAAAACATCAGAGTGAGATGACTGTAATACATGATGTACTATCTACATCAATTTGTCCACAACCAGTAATGAATGCTAAATTCATACCTTTATTTTCCTGGAAAAAGAACATACTGTAAAATTGTTATTGATAAAACAATAATAGTATTGAATAAAGACATAAATTAAAAATACTGCGCAGTATTTTCACCACAGAATTAAGGTTTACATTTATGATAATATTAGATTGCACAAGTAATATGCTGCGAAATTATTTAGGAGTAAGTTGGTTATTTCAATAATAATAGCTGAAACCAATTGATTAAGTTCCACAAAAACAAATAAAATAAACCATAACAGATCAACATTACTCAGTATTATAAATGAAGTGATATACAGTTCAGAAGTTCTACAGTTTTTCAGTATAGAATCACTGGCGCCATGATACAAACTTCCTCAAATATAAATGATAAGTTCCGGCAGTCAATGATAGTTGTCAACAATCAAAAACGTTCTGTTTGGTGGATTGTGTGCATTTTTATATATACAGCCCCAATATTCTAATCAAAAGTACTTCAGAGTATGTCAAGGGTATAAACAGTATTTCAAGCATAAATTTAATTTACTATATGAGTTGACATAAACACACTTTTCGCTTCACTTACCATATTTTGGTATGACGCGTTTCAAGGAGCCTCCTCCCCATTTTCAAACACATTGTCAACTCATGTCAACTATGTGTTTATGTCAACTCATATAGTAAATTAAATTTATTATAGTTGCTTCACTGTATAAAATTCCACAAAGTCTTTATTAGTATTTCAAGCATTCAAAGATGCGTTTTGCCTTGCATTTGTTGCAGGGTACAATTGTACAATTTTTGTATCAGTGGGAGTGCTGGAACTTGTCAATCGCTCACACAGGATTCAGCTACTCCAAAAGGCCTATTTTATATCAGAACAGAACTATCGAAAATGGACAATGCAGATTTTTGGGAATAGACAAACTATAAGACATAGCCCAGAATATATCTACAGCAGATGTGTCAATGAAAGGAATATAACAAGGAGATTGTTCATAGGGAATTTGCATTACAGGTGAATCTCTGAAGAACTTGAGCTAAAATTTAGACTTTTTGCTGCTGAATTCGCATAACCACCAAGACTGGACCATGGAACAATGCTATATTAATTAGAATTATTTAAACGACATGTTTAACAGATGTAGGTAGCTAGGGCACTCATGCTAAACCTGAAGTGTTCTTAAGAATACTGAATCCTTATTTGGAAAATGTTCAGCAGAATCATAGCAACGAGGGGAAGGATTTAAAATATTTCTAAGGAACCACAAAATCACATTAAACCAGATATCACCTTAGTATTGTTATAAAATGTATGAGTTTTAAGAGAATTCTTCTTTCCTTTTGTTAACAATGTTTAACATGATCTAACTCTATAGTAAAATTAAGCAGATATTATAATTATTTGTACGTTGTACCCCTGCAATCTGCTGTAAATAACAACCTTGTTAAATAAAATAAAAGAGTTCTTTGCAAAATGTAAAAAAACCCAGAAACCAAAAGATATTAATTAGTAGCATACTAGAAGCATCTTTTGTATTGTTGGTTAATGTGAAAAGTATTTTTTTAACTTTACTTTAATGGTAATTCTTTTTAATATATTTGTTTTTTGTTAGCACTACATGAGTAAATAATAATGATTTTTTAGGGTTGTATTGTATTTTTGTATTGTATAGTAAAACACTGAAATAAAACAAATTCAGAAGAACTTAAATCCACCTCTAATATGGCAAGATAAACAGGAAGAGTAAATTAATACTATATGTAACAGAAGTACTTAAATAAATTATAACATTTTAACATGTGGCATTAAATATAACAGGACATTTGTGTGAAAAAATCTTTAACAATGGAAAGCAGAAAAACTGTTCATACCCAATGATGACAATAATTTGTAAAAATAACATCATAAAGAAATGTTTATAACTTACCTTCATTATGTCTTGTTCATCGTACGTGATGTCAAGACTTGTATCTCTTCTCAATGAGGCATCTCGTGAAGGTCCTAGTTCTTCCTTCAGGTTATCAAAACCTGACTGGTCAAGCTGGACTTTGGCAACTGCTCTGTCCATTTCATCTGCATTGAATATGCACTGCTGGACAATGTCATCTCGGCCAATTTTCCGTAACGCTGTTTCCAGCACATTCCCTGTACAGAAAATATAATTATGAAATCTTCAACATTTTCGAAATTTAAAAAAGTGCTAATAAATGGTATAAATAAATAGTTAGATAAAAGACTGCTAAGTTTATGACAAATGAAATCACTTTATTGTACATATAGAGTAGGCCTACCATATTTGCTGCCATTTAAGATGCAATTTTTCTCTGAAATTCTACCCCAAAAAACAGGATGCACATTATGCACTGAAATGGAAATTTTGAAAACTTCGCTGAAGAACATGGAAGCTGGTGGTCACCAATTTGATGTGAGTGTAAGCTGCATCATGAGGTGCATCGTATTGCAGCATGAAGGCTTCAAACTAATTCTAAACATCACCACCAGATGGCTTCTGGGCACTGTTAAGAGTTAAATAATAGGCCTAATAATAATAATAATAATAATAATAATAATAATAATAATAATAATAATAATAAGAAGAACAACAACAACAACAACACAATGATGATGATAATAATAATCTTTACTTGTTCAGAATAACATAGTTTACTTTAATTTAGAAGCAGGATGACTGATCATAGTGACAGTCTCAGTGAGATGTAGTGTCAGTTAAGACAGTTCTTCATTGAAGCATTTCAGACACTGAGTCATGTAAACAATACACATTTTTCAAAATTAATTATTTTGTGTCTATTTTGATCATCAGTCTTCAGCACTGATCGAATATTTCACTCCATGTGTTCGCTGGAGAAGCACTTTCTATTGACATCTGCTTGGCATTTCCTCCCAGCCGCCACTGCTCTGTGGATGTGATTTCATATACGAGGGTTGATCCAGAAATAAGGTTCCCATCAATTTTACAAATAGACAATATTGTTTATTCTCATAGTAATGTACAACGTTGGAAAGAGACACTTTGCTCTATTTTTTGACATAATCGCCATCTTTTTCTAGGCATTTTTGTTGACGGTGCTCCATTTTTTGTATCCCAATGTCGTAGAACTCCGCCGCCAACCCGTTGAGGAAGAGTTTCACCTCGTCTTTGACTTCATCGTCGCTCCGGAAGCGTTGGCCACCAAAGTGTTCCTTTAACTTCGGGATCAAGTGATATTCGCTAGGCGCGAGGTCCGGACTGTACGGTGGGTGACAGTCCACCCAAAGTTTGTCAAAAGGTCCTGGGTTTGACAGGAGACGTGAGGTCAGGCATTGTCGTGAAGCAGCATTACACCGGCTGTCAGTCGTCCTCGCTGGCGGTTCTGGATAGCTCGCCTGAGTTTCCTTAGTGTTGCACAATAACTGTCTGAGTTGATTGTTGTCCCAGGTTCCATGAAATCGATCAGAAGTATCCCCTTACGATCCCAAAACACACTGGCCATGACTTTGCCAGCAGAAGGAGTTTGTTTGAACTTCTATGCGACTGGTGACCCTGAGTGACGCCATTGTTTGGACTTTTCTTTCATTTCGGGAGTGAAATGAAACACCCATGTTTCGTCTCCCGTAACAATGGAGTCCAACAATCCTTACGGAACGATTATCGCACTTGGCGGGAGCAACAATGAGCACCTCCATTTCAGACGGCTGCTGAGCCAAGGCTGAGCGGCGCAGCAAAGCACGGCCAGGTGGAATTGAGAGTGGGGGAACAGCCGCGCACAGAGGTGTTGCCAGATTTCGCCTCGCATCTTCCCGTGCGGCTGGAGCTCTTTGGGAATCTTATTTCTGGATCAACCCTCATAGATGTGGATGTGATTTCACATAGCTACTTTGAGTTGCTTCAATCGTTCAAGGCAAGATTTGGTGGTATGCTTGCTTTTGGCGGTGGATCAGGTTTATGCACAGTTATAATGTAGTTTTGAATATAAACACATTTAATTTTTGTGAAATGAATGTGTTGGGAAATTCAAAGAACCCAGCAGATGTTTAGTGTGTATCTTAATCTAGGCAAAGTTTTCAGCAATGTGATCTCACAATTTAGGTAGTTACCAGTGTATTATTATAATTATCAAGTTATTTTGGTATTATTATTACTTTCATTAATATTACCGTAATTATTCGGCTATAGGACCCCCTTGCCTGTAAGACCCCCCTAATTTTTAAATCTTCATTTTGGAAAAATATTAAAAATCACGAAAATTGAAGTTTCAAACTTGGATAAAAGTGGAAACATTGGACATTCTTTTGATATAGCGGTAAATTGTTTTTCTTCTCCCTTGACCTTGAGCTTCCAGCTGCATGACTCATCCCCTCCAGGTCCACCCTGAACACTTTTCAGCAGCATGTTTTGTAAGCAAGTGGTCCAAGGTGTGGGGTGGTCAGTGTTTAATTTTACAGGACAGACAAGTGGCGTGTGAAAATGCCTGGTCGAAGAATTTGTTATTCTCCCTCTTGGAAATTAAGTGTAGTTGCGTTTGCACAGCAAAACAGTGTGAGAGGTGCGGGTAGAAAGTTTGATGTACAACCGAATATGGTTAGTTACTGGGGCAGTTAATAGGTGTGAAGAATTAGATGGGGTAGATGTGGCAACAGTGTAGGCTGCAGTTCATTCAGCAGCACATTCGTGCGTGCCACACATGTAATGGCGGCCATTTTGTATCTACTGTAGTTATAATTGCCACCTGTCCCTCTGCCCTCTCTTGAAAAATAAGCGTAACAAAATTCACATAGGTATCAGAAACCTCCAATTGGAGGCCCTTTGCCCTGACACTGGGAATATAGGATAGAGTCAGTCAGTCAGTCAGTCAGTCAGTCAGTCAGTCAGTAGTCATAATTGTTTATGTTATTAATGGGAATTGAATGTTTTAAAGTATTTTGTTCAGTGCATTTTTAACCCTTTCACTGCTGAGATATTGGCAAGCTGACATACCCTCCTTGCTGAGATATTTTCACTGTCACTCGGCGCTAAATCCGAAAAATAAGAAGGCAGTTTTAAAATACGCCAGAACTCCGTCATCACGTTAGAAATGTTTTTCCTTGCTCGTGAAAGCAATGACTGTGTTGAAATTGAACATACCATGGCCTTGACGTGATTCCCCGCTTGTCATATGACTCGTGAGTTCAATGGCTTCTTCAGACATCACAACATTGTGCAAGGCCTCACATTTTCGGCTACAGATTGCACCACAGGGCAAGGAAAGCAATGAAAATAATTTCTATCTAACCCCAAGAGATGGCAGGACACTATCCTTTCGTTGAAACCATGTTAAAGAATTCTATTCTACGAGCAATTGTGTTATTCGTAGCACTAACTTTGCGGCAACATTGTGCAAGGCCTCGCATTTTCGTATACAAATTGCACCACAGAGCAGGGAAAGCAATGAAATTAAGTTCTATCTAACCCCAATAGATGGCAGGACACTATCCTTTCGTTAAAACCGTGTTAAAAAATTCCATGCCTTGTGGAATCGTCTCGTTCATAGCACCCACTTCGCGGGCGGAACAGTTCCGTCAATAGCACATGTAGGTGCCATTCTCCGCGCCGTCACAGTTCCGTCGTTAGCAGTGAAAGGGTTAATAAAGTAGTTCATTTTAGTTTATAACTTACTGGTTCTCCATTTAATATTAACCACCCCCCAGTCTGTTGGCCTATGAAGACATTCTCACCTATATGACCCCCTCCCATTTTAAAACATCAAATTATGGAAAATAAGCGGGTCTTATAGCCAAGTAAATATGGTACTATTATTGTTGTTAGAAGTATTATTATAAGTCACTAGCTGGTTGTCCGTCCTTCGAATGAGTGAAAACATATTTTGAAGGGTTTTAGACAATATTCTGAGGTATGATGTCTATCTGCATTTAACTCCATGTGAACAAGTTTATTTGTTTATTTGTCTAGTAATATTTCAATATTTCACCTATTGTGTATATAAAATATTTTATCAAAATCCAGAATAATATCATCTGTGCAAGAAAATGAGTGATAAGCTCAGAAACAGAGATTAGAATTAGATGCTGAAAGACATATTGCCCAACGCTCTAGCGAGACACCGTTTACTTCTTTGTGAAGTTTCTTGGTAAGGCTAAAAACCACGTAAAATACTTTCAAATGGTATCATGGCTTGTTCATTTTAACTAATACTGAATTTTAATAATTATGATATTAGGTAAATAGCAGAGGTGAGTCAATGACTATAGTCCTATAATCTTTCTGAGTATAAAAATTATGTTTATGCAGAATTTCAGCTCTATCAGTTTAGAAATTTTTGTGTGAAGTTGGAACAGACAGAGATGAACCACTATATAAGTATAGTAATAGTAATAGTTTATTTCGTCCTACAAATCAAATACATGACATTGGACATGCCAAGGCTTACACTAGGTACTTATAACTAAACAAAATTAAACACTGGATAGGCAACTATAACTTGAAACTAAAATATTAATGTAGCACTTGGTTACTCAGACACAGTTTAGATTACATTATGTTATGTGTTTTCTATAAAAATACTTGGAGAGTCACCTGTTCCATTACCCCAGAGCCGCATCTGGTGCCAGTTCTGTGACTTGCAATGTCAGTAGTAATAATGTTAAGAACAGTGATATTAGTTATGTGCCGTACTGAATCTCGTGTGTGTCCTGTTATGTTGGTATGATTTTAGCCATGTTATATCACACCACCAATGTGCAATCGTGTGTTTCTTGTCAGTTCTGGAAAGTACTGGTAATATGGTGGAAATATAGTCACTTTTTGCCAGTTCATACTATAAAAGAAAGTGTCTTATTTAGGGCAGAAGGGTTGTACCAAAATACTTGTGAAAACAACACCTTCTCTCGAGAATGAAATACGTGTATTTTTAACTATTTTCAATATGTTTTATTTTTAATAGAATACAGTGCTAGAAAACTACTTTTATGCTTCACAAAAATTAAGGTGTACGTGGCCTATTCTAGGGTGCTGGGTATTTGAATAAATACAGTATATTTGCAGAAGCTGATCTTCATCTTCAGATGTAAAAGATGTTTCAAGTGATTCTTTTAGGGATGAGTTCTTGGGTTTCAATGAAGAAGATTAAAAGGTAGGCCTTTTCATACAATCTTTTATATCAGATTATCAGTTAATATTTTTCTGAAAGTAATTAGTGCAGAAAATTGTAAAAATCCTATGCTCCGATGTATCTTAAAATGCCAGCAAATAAAGTAAACATCATTTATGTAAGTAGCAAAACCTATTATACAGGGTGTTAATGAATAACACCGAAATATTTTACCTGTGTATAGAGGAGACATAGACAAGCAACTTTTATTAGGAGATTTTTGCTCTATGGATTCAATTCTTCCTGTTATAACATAAAATCTCCCAAGGATATGCACGCCACTGAGTTCTAATACTTGAAACGATGGGAAACAAAGGAACAGTGAATATTGTGTAGTGGTCGGGAAAATTGTAAAAAATGACGATCGATATCTTCCAACACTAGAAAAAGAACACAAATGGAATTTTATTGTTGTCAATGTTATGAATACGATACGATAGTATAATGCGATTTATTATTTATGCACAGCACATGTTTTTACTTGAGAATTCTTAAATAAACCAGAGTATCCAAGTAGTTACGCTTTGAAGATAAATTTAAGTTCGAATCACTGAAATACTGCAAAGAATGATAAAGAAAATGATAACTCAATGATAATTAATGAAGCTTCAGTTTTAATTCACCGGTAATAATGGAATGGACAGAAAACTTCGAACTTTGTATTCACATCTGTTGAAATAACAGTTTATCTTAATGTATTTCACACGATCTTTTCTTTAATGCAGGAATTGCTGGAACTGGCCCCCTCCAGCACGAATGCACAGACGACAGCGCTGCAGAAAAGATTCTCGCACCCTATGAAAGATTCCTGGCGTATTACGAATAAATTCACACCCTGTGATTATGCGGGCGACTAATTCCATCTCGGAAATGACAGGTGTTTCATACACCAAAGCCTTCAGATGCCCCCATAAAAAGAAATCTAGAGGATTGAGTTCTGGAGAACGTGCTGGCCATTCAGTGGTCTGACTTCCTCTTCCAATCCAACGGTCAGGGAAAACATGGGCCAAATGGTCTCGCACGTTCAGGCTGAAATGGGGTGGAGCTCCATCGTGTTGAAACCACATTTCTCGCCGAATATGAAGCGGGACTTCTTCCATGAGGCCAGGCAGCATGTCTTGTAAGAATACCTTATAGGCCTACACATGGCCACTCAATCGTTGCGGAAGGAGGTATGGATCAATTATGTGATTAGATATTATGCCAGCCCATATATTGACGGAAAACCTCTCTTGATGACTTGCCTCCACTGTGGCATGAGGATTTTCGTAATCCCAGACATGACTGTTCCTTGAATTTAAAACCAGTCCATCTCTACTAAAATTAGCCTCGTCAGTGAACAACACAGTAGAAAAGAAATATGTTTTTGTTGCACTGCCCAATTACAGAATTGTAGGTGAGGACCAAAGTCATTAGGACCTAAACCATGTACCTTTTGAAGGTGAGAGGGATGGAGCTGCCCTTCATGTAGGACTTCCCATACACTGATGTGGTTCACACCCATTGCACTTGCAATAGCACGGGTGCTAGTAGAAGGTTCCTCTTCAATTTGATTGAGGACATGGTCTTCAAATTGTGGTGTACGGCGAGTTCGTCTTCTGCCGCAGTCTGCCTTGCTTACTTTAAAGGTTCCAGAATCCCGCAAACGCAAATCAACAGACAGAAAAGTTGAATGGTGTGGATGTCGTCTATTCGGAAATCTCTCTCTGTAGAGCTCAGCTGCTATTAAAGAATTACCTCTTGCTTCTCCATAAATAAGATGCATGTCAGCAAGTTCAGCGATAACCATTCTCCATTTTCTTTTCTTTAAATTAACTTCGAGATTTTGTACATAGTACGAGTAAAACCTTACTATTTACTTATTCTGTACACAGAATGATCAACTATGAAAAAATGACGATCGATATCTTGCAACACTGAGGGAAAGAAAGACAAACAAAACATTTTTGTTATGTCTGGAATTAGGAATAAAAACATAATGCAGTGGTGGGCAATCATGTGATTAGTCAGTAAATTTTGCAGATTATGAAAATTCTAAATTATGATATAGCTGTTGATGAATTATTAAGAATCAGGTTTTCATCGATCGCTAAGAAGGCATGAAGTCAATTTAATGAAAATTTTAACCCTATTTCGCTCCATTATTGACTTATGAGTACCAAATTTTAAGGACTTTAATGCCCTGTAGCATACACATTTTACGTCTTAGAGCAAAAATGTCCTAATAAAAGTTGCTTGTCTATGTCCCCTCTATACACAGGTAAAATATTTCGGTGTTATCATTAACACCCTGTATAATCATGTAATATCTCACCTGTAGCTTTATTTCCTGCTTGTTGATTCCATAACCTGAGCATTGCCATTGCTTGTTGGGCAACACTACTCGGACATTCTGATTTCACAATATTAATGTCTGAAGTTGAGATACCCAACTCATTTGCTAAAGGTACCCAGTCTTCACCCAAAAGATTACTTATATCAGATAGCCTGAGGTCTGTACGTTGATATGTAGTATCAAATCGCCCTGCAAGAATTAATATTTATGTAAACAAAACTAAATTACCATAAGTAGTATAAATAACTCTCAAAATTAACATTTGATAGTACTTACCAGAATACTTGAGAATACTTAGTCTGAGAAAAATTCCTCTGAAACCTGGCATAGAAAGCCAAAGGTCCTGGATTTGAGTTCTGGTGTCAGATGCATTTTTCTCCTAAGCATTCTCAAGAAATGTCAACAGATTGGCCTATAATAATCTGTAGAAACATGAATATACATCTTCATCATGCAAACATGGTATATATATATATACATACATACAAAAACATTATTTTTGCAATGTACCGCTGAAGCATGCCAGCTGTTGTGGCGCAAACCTGTGCCGATAAGCAGTAATCTCACCTTCAGTTTCCTGGGTAAAGTCGCATTGTGAGAGCCGTCTGTGGCTTACAAACATTACAATTCATGAAATGCAGTGTTACAACGTTACAATTCATGAAACACAGTATTACAAAACCTGTCTTAAGTGTTTTTAAGTGTGTTTGTTTTGTTACAATGCCACAACATAGATACACTTTAAAACAGAGAATTTTATGTATGATTCTCATGTGAAAACAAAATCTTGCAGAAGAGTGAGGCTACCTTTTTTAAGGAAATTTCCCAGTGTTCCTGCACCTTACAGAAATACTGTGCGTAATCTTGTAAGTAAATTTATAACATAAGAACATAAGAAGAGGAACTGTAGCAATTTTACGAGAAGAATTAATGCGTGTGAATGCAAACTTTCTTAAAAGATGTCAGAAATTTGTGGTGGTAGACAGACATCATTTTCAACTTCTATGACAAAGTAAGGGATTACTCTAACTGTAGGCTGACGACTTGCTTCCAAGCCGCCATTCGGACTGTGCGTTCTCAGCACATCGCAAAAATAATCTCTGTGTATGTATATGCAAATATATATATATATATATATAGTCTAGCCCTTTACATTTTAGTCACTAGTCTCTCATTAGAACATACTTCAGGAATCACTGCTCACATTCTCAGAAAATGTTGGACTATTTTTTAATAGGAAATGTGTTTAGTGATCAGATGGAGTTAGTGTGCTTGGTAATAATAATGTTAGGTAAAAATGTTTAATGAATAAAATTAAAGGAAACTTTCTTTCTTCGAATGTGCTGAGATTATAGTTTTTTAATAAAAATGTTCTTCCACAGCTCAAGTTCTGTTGAAATGTGAAAATTCTAAAATATTAATTTATGACTTATGGCCTATTTTAAAAAATGAACTGATTCTGCTGACTTGTCGATTTATTGATACCTTCATGCCCGTTTTCTTTGGCTGTAATTTTAAGTTTATCGACAAATTAACAAATCAACAGCAGCTACACATTTTTGTAAGGAAGGCTATAACAGAAACCATGACAATACATTATTAAACTGTGTCTAGCACTCAGCAGAATTTACTTTTGCATGGGAGAACTTTTTTGTTGAAAAGCATAAATACAAATAAATGAAATTAACACACTTGTTAAGAATTTCTACAGAGCATTAATACCATCAGCCATTCCTATTCCATCCCTGCTATCATCAACATGACCAACCACAATTTCAGAGGACAGTCAGACATAAACTTTGGAAGCAAAGGTTAACAAACTGTGTTCTAAACAAACCTAGCAAGTAAGGCTGAGTATTAGTTTTGACTCTACTCGCTTTATTTACAGTCTCAATACCTTGTAATCCATGCTATAGAAACTGTAATATCAACTGTAAGGACAATGGTAAGTTTCTAGATATTTAACCTTTTTAATTACTGGAGCTGTCACTGTGAGAGCGGAAAATTATTTTTAAATCACAGAGGAAAGTTTTGAATAAATATCTGTGACTTACAAGTGATGTTTCTAACCCAAGGATAACGATCTGAGCTTTTTAACATAAATCATTTCTATAAACTTATATTTTAAAACTGTCGACTCTATGTGGGCAGATTTAAGCAAATCTTCCTTGTGGTCACAGCCACAGCAGTTAAAGGGTTAAACAAGTCTCATGATCTCATGAAATCAATGTTTGAAATAAATAAAATAAAAGTACTCACCTAGTCCACCATCTCTCAGGAAGCTGTATTTTTTGTGCAGAACTAAAATGTCAGGTTCTGAGAGCGTTGACTCGGGCAGAATTGTTTCTGGCAGAACTATGTTGAGAATACATATAGGTTGCTGTGGAGGTTCCCCTTTCGCTATCTAAATATTTGGTAGAAAGAAAAAAAAACCTTTAAGAATTGTATGTGCTTTGCAATTGAAACTGTATGTTTCAGACAGTATCCATTGCAATTTGCATGTACTTATTGCCTGCGAACACTGTCATATTAAGTGAATCATGTTACAGAAACAAGAAAAGATAAATTCAGCTTTCAGTCATTTAAAGTCAAACTGTCACATTTTTTTTATATTTTAATTTTATTTTTTAATTATGTTTTACCTTAGGTTCCCTCATAAAGAGGATACGACCAACTGTGTCAGCATGAGGATCCTTTACTCTCACTGTGAAAGGCAGTCTATTTTCTCTGAATGCTCGGAAGCCAAGTTGCAATTGATCACCAGATTTTGTAACAGGAACTAAGTTACCGGCAAATTCTATATATTGCGATTTGCCTTCCAAAACCTGAAAAAATTAAACAAATAAATCAGTCAATCAGTTGGTCAATTAGTCAAGTGCCAATCAATCAATCAATTGATCAGTCAGTCAATTTATTTAGCTGTCATTCAAATATAAACGATATGCAAAATACATTTTACTTATCACAAATTGCACATTCAAAAACAATTTTAGTTTCCATTTTTGTACAAAAAAGTTAAAAATAAAAACACTTTTCTTCGAGTTTGAATCAGCAACTGTGTATATAAATTATTAAAAAGATTAATAGAAAAATTATGTCACTACAAGTAATATAAATTTGGTTTCTAATATCCTATTTTAGGATACTGCTAAGCATAAAAAACTAACGGGAGCTAAGTACCATTTGTAAGTTTATTTCACATATTATAGTGTGTGTAGGTAGATAGATATACACTGGTATATATACACATACATCTCATATCATAGGTGCTGACTTCGGAGATGCTTTGCATATCAAACACCCCCTGAATAATAAATTCTATTAATGATATTTATAGTTCCCACAACTATCCAAACTAATGATAAAAGATAGACAATTCCAATGAAAACATAATTTGCAAATAAATGGTGCAAAAATATGTTGCACAAACTTTCTCGCATATACGTGTTAAAGGCTAGTACAGAAAAAAGTAAATTAAAGAGACAATTAAATTTTACTTAATACATTTTCATAAAACTTAAAGTATCTAGGACGGAAAGCTTCAGGGTCGATCTTTATGTTCAATGCTTTTACTGTGAAATAATAATAATAATAATAACAATAGTAATAATAATAGCCTAGTCAATGGCAGTAAAACTGCATATTATTAGTACTATACTACGGGAAAATTCAAATATAAGTCGCACCTTGGGATGAATCGGTCCCACCCAACCCACCCTCACCGATGCAGTTTCTTTTCTACCACAATCTAGCGAATTCTTCTGTCCTCGTATTATGAAGAAACTCGTGATTGGACGTTGGAGGTATGACGTCACACCGCTAGACGAGTGGTGATAGGCTGACAAACCTTGCGGGATAGATAATATGCCACATTTTCAAAAGATATAAACAGTGTATCGTACATTATTCGAAAATACAAGGGCGCTTCGCTACGACTGCCGCGTCCGCTTCGCGCACTTAACTATGTGGTTAGTGTTATGCATTATTTAGCTATATGAGAGGTGAATACAAGGCACTTGCGACAGTATACAAGGACAGTTGGTCACTCTGCTTCGCTCAGAAACAAAATACATCACACAGTAAATGCAAATGTGAATATCGAATGGACGGAGTTTAAGGGGCGACTTATATTTGAATTTCGCTATACTGAAACTAAAACTAAACTCCGTGGCACTACATCCCTTGAGGGATTTGGTCTACCAACCGACTAGTGTGTCATCTACCACAGGCAGATGGCAGGGTTGGGGGCATGTAGTCAGCATGCCGACTCCCACGACCGTTAATGGTGGTTTCCATGACCGGAGCCGCTACTTCTCTATCAAGTAGCTCCTCAATTTGAATCACGAGGCTGAATGCACCCCTACTAGACCTCTCTACCTCAGAAATATCCAAGGATGTACCGGGAATCGAACCCGGACCGACGGATCTGACGCTAACCACAAGACCACGCCGGCGGTCCTACTGCTACTACTACTTAGGTTATATTGCACGCTTTAACTGCATTGTAGGTCATGTAATGTGTTTAGTATGTTTGCGTGAACCATTAGTCTATTGTAACAACTCACTCGCATCATCTGCTTCTATTGTTTAGTGATGTCTTCGTATGTGGCATTCAGTTTAAACGATTATAATATCCAGTGACGTAGCGGCAATGAGTTATGGAAAATAAGCAAGTCCTACAAACCCGGCGTTTGCCTTTGCGAATGAAGAAACCATGAAAAACTCAAGTCAATTTGGGCTGCCACGAGGTTTAATTTGAACACAGGACCTCTTCCCTGTTAGCCCATAGGCCTACCACCTCGCTGTAATTGGTTTAGTGTGTTCATTGTGACTGAGCTAAACTGATTGCATTTCACAACAATAAGTACATTGGGCCTATAGTTTTCTTGTTACTAGTGGCAACAAAATGCCATTCATATTTTAATTGATATGTATGTTCTGAAATTCGCATTTAAGCTGTACTTATTTCGTTTTTATCTTGATATCTATTAAATGTATAAAGAAATGTTTTAAACAAAAAATGTTCATTTTAATTTTCTCTACAACTTTACTGTGGTAGGTTTTCATGTATCACCTACTGTAATGGATATAATCTATAAAAACTGAAAATGGATACGAGTAAAGTACCCCTTAAGTCATTTTTGCAGAAATACAGATATAGCCATTTTATTATTCATAGATAAGAGTTTCCAATTTTAAATTTTTATTAAAATCGTTAGAGCCATTTTTTAAAAAATAAAAAATTTTAAAGAAGTTTTCATGAAAAGTCCCCTTAATATTTCAGTTGTAAAGCTAAATTTCTGGGCGGTTCGACAAAATTTCGAAAAAGTCCTTATTTCAAAAAATGAAGTAAATACGAGCCGTTTACCCACTGTGCTTGTCCACAGACAGACGGACAGACGGACAGACGTCATTCCAAAAATGCTTTTTTCGGTTTCTAGGCTTCATGAAACATGCTCTCCCGGTGTTATCTCGACTTCGATTTTTTGTCACGATCACAGTACTTTCTCTATACTCTGTATAAGCGAAAAAGTAAACAACATGGCACAACATATTAATATTTTATTAATCCTCAAGAAAAGTGGTAGTGTTGTTAATATTGCAATAATTACTGATTACAGACTATGAACAAAGTATTTATGTTTATCAATTAATAATGTTTGTAGTAATGAAGAAGGACTTTCAGCATAAATTATATTAAACTTGAATGTGATTTTCCTTTTCTAAACGAGCACCCCAATAAATTTTACAAGTCAGCGCCAATACCTCATATACATACACTTTATGGAATCGAATTCCACTGATCCATTAGAAAATTGTACTGGACATATCATCATGATCATGAATCCTATGCCACCAATTTTTATTTATTATTTATTTTATGATAGTTCTGTCACATTTCAAGTAATGGACTGTGATAATTGCACTACTACAGCTTCAACATAGGGAACACAGGAGTCTTCATTATGCTATGGAGTAGAGTGCACCATTGTTGCGGAACTGCATACTGCCCAATCCAGTCATATAAGTAGCAAGAATGACAGTCAAATAAGTATATGATGAACATAGTACATTTAAAATATAATGGAAGCAACTTATTTACTTAGAGTAAATAACTTATCTTCAAATTCCTTTCCATCCCTTCCAGGTACATAAGTAGAAGATAGCTGATATCAGCAGCAAAACTGAACACATGCTTTTAGAATCAAATAATGAATATAAGGATTTATATTGACTTCCTTTGACAGTAATGATGAAACATTTACTATGTTTACATGCATCATTGAAATCGATCTGAATCCAATCCCAACTGGAAAGTTTTGGGAGTGTATTGAGATTTTTGTACTATTGGCTAACTTAGTTATATATAGCTATTTGTAAGGCCAACCTGTGTAAACAATTGTCGGATTTATTCCATGATTAAAAAGTATGTGTTAAAATAATAATTTCTAGTCACCATAAACAAATTTTGGCATAAAAGAATAAGATAATATTAATACTGTAGTGTGTAAGTGCTTTGATTAAATTGATGATTAGCTGACAGAACAATGACTGCTGAATCCATCAACCGCTGCCAGGTAAGCATTCTCTGCCAGCTACCTGGCAAATGAACTGTAAAGGGCTGCCATGTCTCCCAAGTCTCACCTACAACTGTCATTTAAACCAGACCGGTTCTTCCTGACCCCTTGAACACATGGTGTTTCCTACATCTTTGCCAAAGGCATTCTTAGCAGGAGGAGGTTAGTAGTAGATATTCCAGACGGACAACACTACACATCACTATTATCAACTTCCACTTTGATTAATACAATGTTTTTATGCTTAACACTATTCAGATAGTCACCTATAATAGAAACACTAGAAGATTTTGTTAAGAAAATATTTAGTATTCCTCATAAATGTTTTTCTTTTTTTTAAATGTAACTAGTGAAAATTTAGCCTATATTGACTTTTTCCCTTTCAATAGAAAAAAAAGTTTTGAAAGTTACCAGATTGTCCCACTAAATATTATATTACCACAAGTACAGGCAGACTAATCAATAGTAATTTGGAATTTCTGTCATGATGTGGACTTCACAACAAATCACTTTGATATGTCTAGTTTAAGTCTAATGAAGATTATAATTACCATGCATTATAAATAATGAATAGGCCTAATGATACTTACTTCTACATCTCTGCTCTTGGCAACTTCCGTGAAATGTTCCTGATGTTCTAAAGTCTTGTCTTCTTTATCGTCTGTCATGCAGAAAACTCGAAGTCTAGCCTCCAGAACATCCACCCGTTTCGCAAACACAACAAACCTGTACCATCACAAGGGATAAATAATGTAATCAAAGTTCTTAAGGAAATGCCCTCCCAGATTTCTATACTGAAGGAAGTTGGTACACTGAATATTATGCAACACATGTGATTTCCACGACACAGAAGAGCATTTTGGAATATATATCTTATCAAGTTCGTATCCTGTTTTCTTTTGTTGGAAAATGTATAGCCAAATTGGTTACAAATCTTTGGAGAGGAAAATTAAATCAAATTACAGAAAATATAGAGCATGTATTAGAATTCAGCACAATCTATGGTATGTACTTCCAACTGATTTAGTGTATTATGATTATCCTTACAGCCTTGATAAACCCTTAGTTTTTAAGAAGTTACAATACATTGATAATGTTTAAATGTTAACTTCTAAAACATTTTAAACAAGGAGTGATTGATTACACTGAAAGCATTAATAAGTGAACAAAATTGTATTGAACTTTCCAAGACCTACTTAACCATAAGAAGGATTCTTCTGCAACTAGAGATTTCTATCAGCTTAAGTGGAAACAATAGTAGTGTACATTTAAAAAACATTTTCAGCAAGTCATTTACCATACTCTGAACCAATACTTCCAATTAATAATGCTATTAGGGAGCAGCCAAGTGCTTAAGTAGGACTTTAAGAGAAGAAGGAACTTTTCCCAGATTAGGTTCATTTCAGATTATAGAGTTTTCAACATGCCATAATTCTATGGCTTGAGATTAATGAGTTCTTTAGTATATTGGTGGCATTAACTACAGTTTCTGATAACACATATCCTCCAAGCTGGAACCTCCTGCAGAAGTTTATGAAGAGGTGAGGTATTGTGACTCTAGCACCAATCATGAAACCAATGACTTCAATGGAAGTAAGAATGTATTTTTCCATGTAGAAGGGATTGGTCAGTTTATAAATTACACATTTCTCATCGTGGTCTAGAGCAGGCTATGTTCAATTGATTCTACCCTCACTGTCAGAACAATAATATAACCATGAATTGAGCCAGAAGGAATGGCTAATATATCAATCTGCAAATAGCAGCCCTCATCAGACTGACCATGGATCTCTTCATAAACAATGAATCCATTCCTCTGTAGAGCTGTAGCTATCAAAGCTCTAATTTTGTGGTGGCAAGAAATAAGAAGCATTTCATTAAAAGGAAAACATAACCATTTGTTTCTATCTCACTGTTTCATCGGTAGCAGTGGTATTCGTTTTGAGATCTCCCTGGAATGGAACGCCAAGGATACACATTTGTTGTTATTTTCAGAGCATCTTGCCACTCACTGCAATTCAGTTGGTTAGGTTGACGAATCCATTTATTGGTGGGAGTAAGAATTTCTGATTATTGAATTTCTAAACAAATTTAATTCATAAAATATAAGGAACATAATAATAACTTTTTTTTTAATAAAAGTAGAATCTACTTCTACTCAAACTAGTCACATAACTATAGGCTATATAACAAAAGAATATTTTTTATTACTTTCTCAAACTAAATTCATGTCTTTCTTCATCGAACATGGTCTTTCCAGCAGACTCGTTTAAAAAACTCAACAAATCTACCAGTCCCATAGAGAATATTTCCATTAGACCCATTAGACCTTTACATTCAAAATGGTGTATGGATGTTCACTCCAGATAGTCCACAGTATGCAGATGCTGTGTACGTGTGTATATCGAATAACAAGGCCATTGCACTGACACATTTGGGGACTGCAACGAGGCAGACAGATAGCAATATGCGCCACTTGGGCGAGCCACATTACATGGAGACATGTACCTGGCAGATATACTCATTAATTTACCTTAAAACCAACAAGAAAGCCCATCAGAATCTATGTATTGATAATAATGGGTGTAAAGAAATTATTTACACTACCAACTTAGAAGTGGTCATTTACAACATAAGTAGGGTAAATTAATATTCCTGATTATTGTCGACTAGCCTACATGATGATGATGATAAATAATGCACAAATACTTTATCAGACTCAAAGTAAATTATTTTTTATAATGAAATTATCATGGTTGAAAGTGCTTCATCCAAGATATTATTTACCAAAAAACAATGTATTGAAAGTCTACATCTGTATGATAAAAGTAACCATCTCTATTGACATAGTTATAATTATGACTATGGCTGCCTATGAATCTGACAGAGTATTACTAGTTTATACTTATGTAAATTGCCAAACATTCAACAGATGAAATGTGCAAATAATGAAATCCATATGCTTTTTTCATACGATAGGGTTGCCATATGCCCAGTTTTCCAGGACACATCGTCATTTTCAGGAATAAAATTTCTTATTTATAGACTTAGGCAAAATGTCCAGCATCCTTAGTGTCAGAGACCAATGTCATCATAGAGATTCATTGTTAAAAGTAGAAGAAATCAAATGTGTCCTCTTTTTCTTCTTCTTTAACTATTTTATCTTCCCTTTGTGGATCTTACAGGATCTTATGCCTGTAGGGTAGGAATAAAAAATCTATGCATCACATATATTTAGATAGATTATCGAGGGACTCCAATGTGTATGATCAGCAAGAAGCATGGCCCTCCTAAGACAACAGCAGCATGCACAGACAGATGTTCAGGATATATGTTAAATAAAATCCAATATGACATTTTGTCTTTGACAATGGGGGAATCCAAAAAAAGAACCACATTCAGACTAACCAGCCACAGGATCTAATCCCATGACTTCCCGAATGCAAGTATGTGAAGGTACTGTCTTGGCCACACATAAGTCCACAGTTTTGTTCTTCAAAATATATCTACTTTATCACATTTGTCAATAATTTGAGAAATATTTCTTTCCATTGAATGCATCCTCTTTTTGTTACCAGCAGCAATCCTATAGCAATATGCTGTGAGTTGATATTTAACACTACTTGGCTGTTACAGATGTCTGATGATGAGAGAAACAAAGAAATCTTGAACTTCATTCTTCCTTCCCATCTGACGATGGAAATAAACTATTGTGTCAAAGTCAAGTTGAGTGCACATTTTTGTGATCTTCAATTTTTTGCAATTTTTTTAAACAAAGGGTTATATAATGATATGGTGCCAGTGGCACAGCTACGAGGGGGGGGGGGGTGCTAAAGGGGCTAAGCCTCCCCCCAGTCCCCAAGATTAGAATGATTCTTCTTTACATTACATTTTCATTGAAGTTCAATTAGAGACAAGAATGCATGATAGTTTAAAATATTTCAAATGCAATGTTGTAAATAGTAGGTTGGATTAATAATTAGTTTTTGCCATATGTAACAGAAATTTGATAAAGATTCCAGATGCATTAGTTTTCAGCATTGCATTACAATCACCGAATTGAGTCCAAAGTTTGCTGCAGGATTCATAATGGCAGAATACAACAAAATCTTCTGTTAATAGCAATAATTTCAAGTCATCATGGATGTCAAACTGAACATGTTTAGTTCTGTATATTATTGCAGTAAAAACAACCAATGCTAAATTCAGCGTCATTCCATCATTCAATCACCTGACTGTATGAATACTTTTTTAATCCTTGTTTGTTACAGCGCTTCACATGATCGCATAAAAAGCACATGGAACCTAATACTATTGGCGAGCAGATTCCATTGTGATTAGGCCTACGAGTACGATAAATGTGTACAGTAAAAGCTCCTTATTCGCGCTTCCTTCATTCGCGTTTTCACTATTCACGGATGAAAAAAATGCGACCCAATTCCTATATTCGCGGCTAAAAATTTCTTTATTTGCGGATCTAATAATAATAAAACGATTCCAATAGGTATCCAACCCAATATCTTTTGTAAATGCCGTCAAATGGACTAATAAAAAAAGTAAAATACAGTACTGTAGATCTTATTACAACTTTGCCTTTGTTGTTAAATGATATCGCCGAGGACTTTGACATAAGCCGCCTTTGCTGCGATCGGTGTTTTTGAGAATGTAAACAAACAGAATGAAAGCAACCTTATTACTCAATGAATAAAGTATATTTTTAAATGTTGCTGTTCCGTTTTATGGTAAAAGCCGCTTTGCGTGTTTTATAGTTTCGTCTTTCACATTCGTTACAAAAATGGAAGTGGCGTTGTCATTATGGATCGAAGACCGCAACCAAAAAAGGGAGCCCCTGAGTGGTCCAATGGTCCGGGAGAAGGCAAAGCGTTTTTACGCTCATTTTAAAGAACCTGATGGTAGTTGTAGTGGTGAATGTACAGGTGGAGGATTTCAAGCATCGGAAGGTTGGTTCAAAAACTTCAATTAAATTGATTTTTTTACTGTACTGTATATATTTGTTTTTTTTTTATTACCTAGGAACGTATCCCCTATAATACCATATAAATTACCATTCCGTATTCACGGTTTCTGTATTCGCAGCATATTTATGGAACATATACCCCGCGAATAAGGAGCTTTTACTGTATTTCAAAAAGTAGAATGAAATGCTTTGTATTGTGAAGTGTTAAAAAATGGATTATGATAGGCCGAATAATAATAAAATATATAGTAATAATAATAATAATAATATTAACAATAATAATAATACTCTAACAATAGTCTAACAATAATAGGCCTAATAATAATAATAATAATAGTTCTAATGAAGTTTGCAATAGGATAACTTAATTGAATAAGAATAAGTTGTAAATGAAATTGAAGAATAAATTCTACCCAGCTTATAATAAATTAATTTTTACTTCCTCTGCCCGTACCATAGGTACTAGGCCTATATATAGGTAAAGGAAGTATTGTTTTCGACCCCCAAATTCGAAGTTGAGTTTTTAACATATATACACGTTTCAAGGCCCCCTGAATCCAAAAATACTATTTTTGGAAACATGTCTGTGTGTCAGTGTGTGTGTCTGTGAGTGTGTGTGTGTGTGTCTGTGTGGAATATCTGCGAACAAGCTAGCTCCAAAACGGAAAATCGTATGAAAACAAAATTTCGTATTTGAGTCAGGTACCTTCCGAAGATGTGAGCTGAAGATTGGCGACAAGTTTCTCTTATTTTTAAGGGACTTTACATGAAGAATTTTTCGTTTTTAGCGATTTTCTCGAAAACGGCTCTAACGATTTTCTTTAAATTTTGCACATGGGTTGCTTATATCAAGAGCTAAAACTTTTATTTGAAACATTTTTTCGAACAAATTCTCTGAAGGGTAGTTATAAGCCACTCACTGTGAATACACGCTCTTTGCAATATGGCCTCATGTAACGGAAAGTCGTACGAAAACAAAAGTTTGTACTTGAGTTAGGTACCTTCTGAGGCTGTGACACGAAGAGTGGCGACAACTTTCCCTTACTTTAAGGGGACTTTACACAAATAAATTTTCGTTTGTCACGATTTTCTCAAAAACGGCTCTAACGATTTCCTTTAAATTTTGTACATGGAGTGCTTATACCAAGAGCTAAAATTTTATTTGAAACTTAAAAAAAAAATCTCTGAAGGGTGGTTGTAAACTACCCACTGTTTGTAGATAAGCCTACTCTCGTCTTGCCTGGTGAACAACTCAATAAGCGGACATTCACGGCCTCTTATTCTATATTAGTACGTGAAGTGAGAAAGATGTATTGTTGGCCATGCTTACAGTAAAGAAATATCTGAGGGGAATATTCGATATATTTCGGAAATTATTCTGAATGGCGGAAAGTTCAATAAACGTTTGCAGTCACTTGTTTTTTCTTCTTTTTTAGTATGTCCATAGCCTGTGTTTTTAGTCGCAACATTCAAAGAAGAGGCTATTAGGTATTTATAGCATAATTAGCGTAAAATTGTGTCTTGCAATTCTGTACAAGGATATGTGAATACTGCTAACTTTTATTTGGGCAGAGGAAGTTATGTGACTTTCACATCAGATTTTTAAGATTTGTAGTGGTATGTATTTTATAATATTTAAGACCCCCAGTTTAAAGTCCTAGCTGTACCACTCTGTGGTACACTAAAATTTAACATTTATAGTTCCAACTTGTGATATGGGCAACTATTTCACTTTCTTCTAGTAGGGCTACTTTTTAAAAATATATAATAGATTTAACATAACTCTCTAAAAACTGGCCTGTTTTATTAATGCCAGGCCACTGTAACTTATCATATAGTAAAACTTTGTTATAATTAATATTGGTCATTTATTTTTTCCTTGGCACAAAAGGAAATTTTTCTAACATAAAATCAGTTGACATTCTGTTAAAGATGCAGGATCACCACCTGCAATAACCATTCAGAAGTTTACTGAGGTATATAACAGTGCACTTAGAAAGTATTTTTAATTCAGTGATAAAATCTGGATAATTATAATTTTTAGTTCAAGTATAAGTATTCAAGTAGGCCAGTAATTGAATTTTTAGTTTAGTTCAGATATAATTATAATTTTTAGTTCAATACTATGTCATGGTGACCAGCAGCCATGGTTTCTCCATCAACACAGATGAGTAAGTTACTACTGAACCTGGGTACACCATCTCAGAGGATGCGCTCACTATAATTGCAAAACAAATTTTTCTATGATTTATAGGATGAGTGAAAAAATCATGAGGGAGAAAGCAGAGAGATAATCTAACAGTATTTTTTAAAGAGATTGAGGAAGCTCGTAAAATGTGTTTATTAGATCATGAGCCTCCCAAATGCAAGTTTGATTGTTTGAAGAACCATTCTGATTCCTTCACAGCTATTTCTCATAATTTTTAATATCATTCTTTGATATTTTACTGACTTTCATTAAAATATCTGTCAATAATGAAATGACTCCACCTTGTATGGATTCAACCAAGTACCTACTGAAATTTTCATGTCTATGAAGCCCTTTGAAAGTGCCAAAGGACCCATGGAGTAGGCCTACAACATGGAAACGACTGTGATAGAGCTTTTTGGGAGAATGAGATACCGGTAAGTCAAAACATAAAAATGTTCCATATAAAATAATAGTAGGCCCTATGCTTGGTGAGTTTACTTAGAATCTAGTCATCATTATTATTATTATTATTATTATTATTATTATTATTATTATTATTATGTCAGGGTGGGTATGTTTACTACAAATGAAAATGGTATAAATACAGAATCTCTTAATTTTTAATGTGTGATTGGTCGCTATATGAACATTTTACTTACAACCTTGCTAAAACTGTAATAATGTTTTACTCTTTTAACCAAACTTACACTTTCACTTTAGCTGGGTTTGTTGCTTTTGACTACAAGATGTTATTTTTCTAAGTTTTAAATAGGAATTTGTGAAAACTGTAACAAACAATTTGCAATGAACATACAAAGTATATTTGTGTATACTGCATTGATAATGGTGAAGATAATTGATTTGTAGTGGAATGTGTTCCCATATATTTCAAAATAAGATATATGACCTATGTGAGATATGAAAGTATGCAAATAAAAGTTTCAACAGTTATTATACTGGAAAACTGAATGAATACAACAATATTATCTTAGCTTGGTTTCTTATCATTGTAGTCTAATCCTAACTAATTTGTAAAATTGTGATCTTTTATAATATTTAAGATATAAAAACATAAAATCAGTTAAAGAACAATTACAGTGCATAGCTTGTAAATGACCTATATAATATGGCATAATAGTTCAAAAATAGAGAAACATGCAGACTGTAGTGTAAGCAAAATGCTCACGCACGACTACCCGTGTGACATTTCACCTAGCAATTGCTCACGGATTAATGATGAATTAAGAAAACCCTCTCAACCCCATGAAATTAACTACTGGTACCTTTGCTAAAATATTAGATTTACCTTCTGTAATAAGAACTCTAAAGCTATGTGAATAAGCAGCAAGCAGAGAAGGAAATGGTTTAAGGAGAATGATTAGTACCAAGAAGGACCATATAGCCAATCTAGAATGATTTGCAGATTATGCAAATGTACTCGCTTAGAGGTTAGAAAGTAAGGATTGATGAGACAAGAGACAACTTTAGGTACAATAAGTTATCTTTATTTAACAGAATAGATTATGATATCACTTGTTGCATTTGTACAATTTTTGTACATAAGAAGTTAAGGCTAAGCAGAAAAATTAGAGAGAAAGCAATAAAGCAAACTTAAGCTGAGAGACACTACAGGAAAGGATAATCATTTCTAAAACTGGAACCTAGTTCATTATGGCAGTGAATAATAGATATGTTAAGTCATTTTATGTAATGAAGGTCACCATTTAATTGGACATGAGCATGAAGGCAATATGACACTAATATTTTTAAATTTGTACTTGGTTCAAATCAACTGACTTCTAATAAATTTCATGAAAACCGTACATGACAACAAGTGGTATTAGGAATTATATATTCTTGTTAGTTTTAGAATCCATTAGATCTATGGTAATATAATATAAGGTGAACGCCGTTTAATATAATCGCGGATAATGTTATCAGTCAGGTAATGTTATCACTTTCATGAAGTCCCATATGGAATAATTCTCATACATTTCAAAAATGCTGTTGATTGTGATCAAAGATTCGGTTTATGTTATCACATTTTCTATTTTGCAGCTTTAATTCCAAGTATTGTATGTCATTCAAAATTTTGTTTTTAAGGATTTCGTTTCTAACTCAACTGTATTGTGTTGTATTAGAAGTAAGGGTGGTGTTCCCAGCTCATAGGGTGACCTGTTCAAGGGGGTGGCAATCCCTATCTTTCTCCTTTAAGCAGTAAAAAATGCTTCACCCCCAGTTAAGCTGTTGCTTTTGATTTGTGAAGGTCACAGTGATGACATGCAGTGATGGTAGAACAGATAGGCATTAGATGTTTTGCTAAGCGGTTTCACCACAGATCAGTAAAACTTCCAAAAAAACACTATGAGTTTGAGATATAGGTTAATGGACTCCAAAGGGAAAACAGAAACAACAAAAATGTTTTATTGATTGCGAAAATAGTGGTTGATTGCAGGTTATTATGAGTGGTTGAATGATTCAAGTTACGTATTATCTTGTACATAATACATTAACATGTTCATAATGTTTTATTGATTGTGAAAATAGTTGTTCGCAGGCTTTTATGAGTGATGAATGATTCACAGTTACGTATTATCTCTATATATATAAAAGGCTTTGTCCTGACTGACAGGAATCAACGTAGAGCCTAAACTATAACAGGTAGAGACTTGGAATTTTGACAGTACCTTCGTTTCATAATGTAGGTGCTCACTAAGAAAGGTTTTTGAAAAATTCTGATTTTAAATGCCAAAAATCAAGTGTTTTTGAGAATACTTAATCCCTTTTTACACAGAATTATCGAACCCGAATCACATTTGACATTAAAACATATTGTTGCCAGTGGGTTTCAGGTGGGTTTGGAATTAAATTAAATGGAAGTTTGACAATTACAGTTGGCTTTGTCTATTTTTGTCATACCTTGGAAATTAAACTTTCGCGATCGCTTGAATGTTGTAAGCCCTAATATGGTCAAACATTGTTTTATTTGGACGAAACTCACTATTCAGGAGTTTTCTGGACCAAGGAACTCGAATCTGAGATCGCTTTTACCAGGCAATGCTATCTAATCGTGGTATGTATAATCGTGGTATTTATAGTCCATGTGATTTAGGTGTTAATAAATATAATGATTTAACTATTATGCTCTTAATTTTTATTTTTTGAAATAATTATCGCGGGCGAAGCCGCGGGCACATGATAGTCTTGTATATATGAATAAATAGCTTTTAATTCTGTTTTTTGTAGTGCATTATCTGATATAAGAAGAAATATCCTTCAATTACTTCTTTTGGCTACTGTTATCAATTGGTTAATATTATTAGCTGCAACCTGAAGTGATCACAAGAAGCGGCCTGCACTGTACTTTTCATGTCTGGCAGCTGTGGTTAGTACTAGAATTAGCATTCTACTGCAGTGCTTCAGGTTCCATTTTATGGAAATTCAATTTGGGATCTATGGTGGATATATAGATGATCGCAAGCAGGGATTTTAAGAGTTCTCCGTTTGCCCTGCATCTCCATTTAATCTCCCTCCTTATAGGTTAGTTTCTAAAAGCATTGCCAAATTTAGAAATATGAATAGAGTTTCCACGAAAGCAACTCCAACTAGTTGGAAAAAGTTGCATGAAAAGAGAAGGAAGAACGAAACAACAATGATAGAAAGAAGGAAGGAAAAAAGACAAGCAAGTAATATTCTTTCAATGCAGGACTGGTACGCATTCTGAGAGAGCTTCAAGTAATGCCTTTGGAGAAAATTTGGTGTAAGTTATAAAGCATAGTAAATATTTTTCTCTTATCGGCAGGTTTTCAGTTTTATCTCACTAAAGAGATTTAGGTTGAATTAAGTAGAGGAAAATTAGTCTTGGCAGGAATTAAACCAGGGTTTCAGTTTTGTATGCTGAATCCTAAACCCAGTTCTATTCAAAATATTCCTCTAGACTCCTATCAATCTCCTATAAGAACGATGACTGAGGTAAAAATGGTGATTGCACATCTAAAGTGTAGCAAGGATACATCTGACTTTGATGCTTATTTTATTATAGGTTTTAAGCACTTTCAGTGGTATTAGTAATTATGGGATTTCAGTCTTATGTCACTGAGAAAATTTATGTACTGAATTCAGTATTTTCTTATTGTGATGAAATTTTTCAAGCCTGGACTAACTTCAGAACGATTTAACTAACCTACGGGTTACTTCTGGTACTCATTTCTGTTACTAAAGTTGACCTAAGTGCCAGAGTGCTAATAGAAGGACTGGGTCAATTGAAAAGTTCCAATGAGATATAAGATTAATAGCATAATGCTTTATATAAAATGTGAGGATTTCAGAGCTAAATTTATATACTGGCAATAAGCACTCTTCAAATGAAATCATTTAGAAGGCACTATGTTTGAAATCAATGAGGAAAATTTCAATGCAAATTTCTATAAATGAAAGTCATATTTAAAGATCTTATCCTTATATCTCTGCTTTTATCCAAATTTAACCAACATATTAAAATGTGTATAAATTCCTGCTCCCACCTACACCTGGTAATGGGACATTGTTGCAAAGGAGAAAAAAAGTGAAATACGGAAGGAATTTTTCAGCACAGATGCAATAATCTCATGATAATGGATGAAAGGTTCAGATGTGGCTTGTAGTGACGAGGTTCTTGGCACATGATTCAGTCATGTAATATGTAAGACCAAAGGATATCACCAGCCATTTGTGCATTTTCCATGACAAAAAAGTGAGAGATACCATGTTATGTGGTGTAATCAAAGAAAGCTGTCTTTGAAGCAGTTCTAAGAGAAACAGTTACTCTAATATTCATGTATATTTTGGGCATTTCCTACTACATATCAATTCTCTGAATGAATGTTAAATTAATTTTACTCTTAGACCTTACTCAAGATAGAAAAGGTAGGTCTTCAGACTTAGTGCAATCCTTGATGTATTTAAGGATTCTTTTTATTATTAAACAAATAGAAATAATTTAAAAGCTCTTACTGCTTCATGTGATCATTTTGTTTTCATGCAATTAATTATTTACGGTGCCTGGAAGGAGTGATAAATAAAATATTTTAAAACTTACTTACTTACTCAATGGCAATAGACGATTCCTAAGCAAGCTAAAAGAATTTTATCTATTTTATGGAACCCGAAGATTCATTGTCATGCTTACCTGAGCCTGCCATTCGACACTATTCTGTACTAACTCCATTCAACCATCCCTCGCAAATCCTATTTCCCTTAAATCTATCCTAATATTGTCCACCCACCTACGAGTAGGTCTTGCAAGTGATCTTTTCCCTTCGGGTCTCCCAGTCAATATTTTTGAGATATGTCTTTCCTTCCCCCATGCGTGCAACATGTCCAGCTCATTTTATCCTTGAGACTGGAACCCTTTCCCCCTAATTTAAATTATTAACATAAATTCCATTTGTTCATTAAGGAAATAATTTAAATTCTTATTATTTTTAATTTTGTGGCAGGAAACTATAGGACGTTATTACAGTTGAAACTTAACTGAAAGATTCAAATAGAACACATACAATAGTAACAGCCAATCATTTTATACCACCTCAGGAAGCAGCGACCAATAGGATTGAAATGAGGGGTGTGGTCGAAAAACTTGATAACCCACATTTTTTCGAAAAATGAGTTACCTGCATTACCGACTTCATCGGGTTGTTGTCAATACCTATATCTAAGAATTTTCTCTGAAAGCCACTTAATGGCAAAGTTATCACCTATGTTGATATGCCACATTGCATTTAGACAACCACATTTTTCAAACTTTAACCCCACATATCTCAGAAAGAGAATAATGTGGGTTATCAAGTTTTTCACCCACACCCCTCAAATGTAGAATGTTCAAACTAGAAGTGAACGTTATAATTATTCATTCTGGAGACAGCTTCCATCCATGCCTGCTGCACAAGTCTCGGTTCATAATGTATCCCACACAAATAGTAATTAAACTTCCACAACCAGATTAATATAAGAAACATATTCGCCATGCATTATTTATATGAGTGATCTAAATAAGTGGAAACTGGCACGTAAGTATATTAATTGAAAGTAATACGGTGGTGTATGGTTTCAAACACAGAATACAAATGAAGATTCAAAGTGCCCATTTTCAAAGTGAAGTTTAATAAAGTTAAAGTAAATTTAATTAAAAAGGACTTACTATTAGTAGAAGTATATACACATATGTTAGGGACATGGTCCTTAGATGAATCGTGTTGTACACTGAGCAATACTAGCTTGGGAAGTGATGGACTCCGCAAGAAAAGTTAAGCTGATCCAGAATTGAAGTAGGCTACTTTTCCCAAACATCAACGCTCTGGAAAACCTAAGTGCAGCAGCAGGTCTAACCATGAATTCAGCAAAAACCAAACTAATGACGAACAGAAACGAAGTTGCCATCACACTAGCTACTAAGGAACCGCTTGAGTATGTCCAAGAAACCACCTACTTGGGGCAGATTTTCTCATTCCAGAATAACTCAGACAAAGAAATAGCACGTCGCATCACAGCAGCATGGGCAAAATTCTGGTCCCTTAAATTCATCCTCCTAGATCATTCATACAAGGTTCACCTAAAGGCCGAAGTCATGAACATGTGCATACTCCCGGTTTTAATATATGGAGCACAAACATGGAGCTTAACGAAGAAGCACAGACAAGCCATAGAAATCTGTCAGAGGAAAATGGAGAGAAAAATTTTAGGGATCACACTCAAAGATAGGATACCCAATCAAGAAATACGCAGGAGGACAGGTATGAGGGACGCAGCAACCACAGCAAGCCGCCTAAAATGGAGATGGGCAGGGCACACCATGTGACTACAACCCACCAGATGGACATACAGAATAACTTCATGGGACCCCAGGACAGGTCAAAGGCACACAGGAAGACAGAAAACACGCTGGTCAGACGACATCAGGCACACCTTTGGTAACCGATGGATGACGCAAGCCAAGGACCGTCAAACCTGGAGACACCTTATAAAACTCAACTCGGACACTATCAAAGACTGATCTCTCCCGGACTAGCTACCCGGGTCTGCAAGAACCCAGCTACCTTTCATAGAAAGAGGCCCTTGCCCGATAGGGATGTTACGGGCTAATACTAATACTAATACTAATACTTTTCCCAACCAAATCCTTGCTTTCAAACATAAAGATAATCGATCCTAGTACCATCGCATCCTCAGTGATTTAATTACCCTTACTATATCTGGTGACATGTACAGGTTATGAAGCTTGTTGTTATGCAGTTTTCTTCCGTCCCCATTTTCATCTCTCTCAGGCCTAAATATTTTCCTAAGCACCCTATTTTCCAATATGCCATTCTATCCTAAATTACTGAGTGTTTCAAGTTGAATAACAATTTATTTACTTTTCTTACATTCAGCCCTAAAGTAAAAAAAAATTCATAAATAGGTGAATTGAGCATTTTTCTTAGGGCCTACAGCATTACACTAATTTCTGAACCAAATTAGTAATGTAGAATGATGAGGAAACATGAAATTGCAGTTAACAATGGATAAATATATAGGACTGACTTTCTTAGCTAGAAATGTATTCATGTAACCACAGAACATTCTCATTTTATAGGTGTAAGTCATGATTCTATCTAATAACATGTATGGGTCTTGTAATAAGAGCTTTGCAGATACCGGTATCTCTCATAGGAATTTGCAGTCTTCCTTCATGAATTAAATCCTTATCAATATCACGTTATAATTCTGTTCAGTATTTTGTTTACCTCACTAATTTTTCCTTATAGCATTCCAAGTTTTCAGAATAGAGTAAAGTAACACATCATCATCATCATCATCATCATCGTCATTGTGGTCGTCGTCATCAACATCATCATCATCTTCATCTTCTTCAACAACAACATTCATGACAGGCCAGACTTGACCTGTTTCATCTCAGAAGATTTCTTCCTAGTGATGCCTGTGGTCTTCCTGTTTCTCATTTTCCTTTTGATTGGTAGTGAAAAGCTCCATTTGCTAACCTCTTTTCTGATATGCCTAGTACGGTATATGGTTCATCCAGTTTTATTTTATTGTACTTTATGTTCATGTTGAATATGATCACTGCTTCTCTTGAATTTTTGTTTATGAAGTGGTCTTAAGCGTACAACCAGAAACATACCGTACCTTAAAAAATCTCAGCCATTTTGATCACTCTTTTGTCACCCATTTTTATCACTTTTTTGTCACTTCTATTCATGGCCTAATTCCTAAAAACCATAAGCTAAGTGCCATAGAATTATAACATTTTAAAATAGTGTCTTTCCTAGTTTTATTTCTTACTGGGCATTTTATAGTACCACAAATAAATGTTGATACAATTTCACTATTTACTTAAGGTCCATGGTATAATCAAAAGACATGTCGCATCCCAAGTAGCTGGAAGTGTCAAAGTTGCTCTATTACTTCATTATTAACCAATTAGTGCCCAGCACACCATATATTGTATGCAGTTTTTTCTGATAACGTTTCCAGGCTTTTAGCTTGGTCTAAGATTCTAAATTGATTAAAGTGGCTGTCAGCTTCATCTAGTATTCAAAACTGGCTAGTTGTCTTTTACTTTATTATATATATAACTGTTTATAAAAATAAAATGGGGATAAAATCCAACAAATAATTTTCATTTGTAATATTTTTTTTTCTCACGTAAAGCAAAATGGTTTTAGACAGTACAATGATAATGCACCCTGTCAACATCTACACTTGACATAAACCACTTATTTTACATGGGCCCTACCCATCCTTTACCACAGCCACATTAGCACTGCAATGACCGAGATTAGAAACTGTCACATTAGGGTTGTCGCTCACCCTGGCCAAAAGTGAGTTATGCCTTAGACCGCTAGAATTATATTGACCTCATTTCCATGTAAAATTCTGGGAACTAAAGGGTTAAGTATAATTTTTTATTGCTTCTGATATTTTCCAATGAAGGTCATGACTTTTGATTTTTCAGAAGATATTTTTAACATGACATACTGTTATTAATTTACCTCATTTAAAAGAATAATTTCTATAACAAAACTAGAGAACTCTAAACCTACCACTAACCTCAGCTAAACAAACAATGATCACAAACCCCTATTCAAAGGAAGTGTATAAAAAGCAAAAGGAAAACCATGATTTTACTGATTTGAGAATTTTAGTGGATAGCCCAGAGAGAATGAAGATACAAAAGAGAGAAACAATTAATTACTGGTATGCCGTGTCTTGACTACAAAGGAGTGAACGAAAGCAATTTTCTATTGCTACTATTTATTTTATTTATTGAATATCCACATTACACAAAACCCTATTTCACCCGAAGGTACATTAGGGTTGGAGATGTCACAAATGTTACTTTACAGTAAGTTATCCTGATATTGGAATCTGAAGGCATGCTATGTTTCATGTCTATTATACACTATTTACAGTTCTTACTAGGTGCAATGTCTACAATAGTCCTACAGTTTCTTATGTCTTAAGTTAAAGTTAATTGTGTGAATTCGTTTTTATATAAACATAACCTTATATTATAAAGATGGAATTATTTATCACTAGTAAATCCTTTTAAAAAAGACTGAAGTTACACAAAGACAAAAATAGTAAAAAATGTTCTAAAAATGTCTTGCTTATAAGCTCATGATCAAACTTGTTGCTGATACTAAGGAAAAAAAAAAAAACAAGTGAGACATGAATACTAAGAAATTCTCTTAAAAGTTATTTTTCTGATATAGAATCATCTTACTGGTGTGCCTACCAGAACTGAAATTCATTTATCTAATTGAAAAATATGACCAATCCAGATTCACTATTGTATTCAGTGGTTAATGAAAAAAACAAGTAAAACCAAATATAAGGTGCCAAATAGGCTCCGCCCATTGCGTTGCTATGGCGACAGCAGCTGACGGCGGCCCAACCGTTCCCGAGCCCCGCGCTGACTCACTCGACATTCCCTACCAAATAATGAAAATACGATTACAATGATACGAGAGTTTCCCTTGTACCAAATATCCAAAATACGAGAGTGCCCCTTGTACCAAATATTCAAAATACGAGAGAGGACATACTATGATATTGCGCAGGGAAGAGTTTTAGATTTAAAAGGTTTGATACCCAAATGACAACTTCGTTCATAACATATTTAATATACCGTATACATCTGTCCCATTTTAAACTTCTCTAGAACCAAAAATGCTCTTTTCAGAACCAACATAACATTTCACAATTATATAAAACAATATCCTTACTATTTATCATGTATTACACATCTCTGTAGTAAATAGGCTAGAAGAATTCTCGATTTTTATTGCAACGATCACTGATGGCGTAGTGGTCCCAAGATCGAATCTCCGTAGGTGCGAAAATTATTAGGATAGGAATAGGTCCCAAATAGGTAGGAGAGAAGGGAGGTAATAGGGAAAACAGGAGGAGAGGAGGAAAAAAGGGATAAAAAAGGAAAATAAAAAATAAAATTTTCTGTGTTTCTAGTATTTCCGCCAGATGTCTCTGCACTGCTACTAGTTCCACCATTACCTAATAGATGTCTCCCACTGTTTAAAATAGTCCCCGCCCTAAACCCCTCCAGTATGGGAGGAGCTTAATTGGCACCTTGTATTTGGTTTTTCCCGAAATTGCTGCCTAGGATAATGGTAGAGATAATAAAAGTACAATGTAACATAAATGTTCAAATAAAATATACAAATTTTAGCTTGCAGCCATACCCTAATGGATCTTTTTAATGTCAACCTAAGGAGCAAGATGATTTGCTGTTTCAGATCTTTCTATATGGATCCTGACTTGGGGTTTTGCCTAGTTTACAGTGAGCATAACTTTATACTAGCAATAGGAAGTCAGGTAATGGATTCATTTCAGAATAAAATGTTGAAATAATGTAAGCTTAGCTTAATCCAGAATTTATGTTAAATGTGTAATCTTGCTACGTTATAGTTACTGTAGTTGATACTCTATAAAATAATACACACTTAAAAAATATAAAAAAAAAAAAAAAAAAAAAACTAGGTTTTCTTCTGAAGAAATCAAAGTAAGGAACCTATTAACAACAAGAGCTGAAATGAACCTTACACCAGTCTGAGAATTCAGTTGGAAAAATTGGGACTGTAGAATAGACTCAGGCTAACATTTTGAGGTAAGGAACTTGTGATTTACATGGTGCAATTTATTGCTCAGCTATGATGCTCTTTTGGGATTCAATATGTTTACTGTTTAATATTACGATTTCTCAATTACAATAATATATATTTCAATGTATATTATTATATGAATCAATATGTTTCAATTGTTCTGTATTATGATTACTATTGAAACTATCTTGCAAAAAAGTGAATGTTCAGTACCCACTATACACTTGAAAATTATGGTCTTTTTTGTTTTGTGAAAATTATGGGCTATCTATTCAAAGTAGTCGAACGTTTGAAACACTTTTAGCTCACTTACGTATCTTTACTAGGACATGTTTCAAGAGGTAAGTACCCTCCCATCGTCGGCTAGCGGTCGACTGGCATTCTGGCGACTGTGTTGTGTGAAGTTCTGTGTGCTGCCATCTGTTTTCTTAGTGGTGAGTCTCATTACGTCATCTGCGGGCGGGATCTCGAAGTTCATGGCATGGTCTTCATTCTTGATGATGAAGATTTTTTCCCATCATCCGAATTGAATGTATGGGAAAAAATCTTCATCATCAAGAATGAAGACCATGCCATGAACTTCGAGATCCCGCCCGCAGATGACGTAATGAGACTCACCACTAAGAAAACAGATGGCAGCACACAGAACTTCACACAACACAGTCGCCAGAATGCCAGTCGACCGCTAGCCGACGATGGGAGGGTACTTACCTCTTGAAACATGTCCTAGTAAAGGTACGTAAGTGAGCTAAAAGTGTTTCAAACGTTCGACTACTTTGAATAATTAGTATAGTTTCACTGTCAAAAAAACTTCATTCCTAAACTTTGTTATGGGCTATCTGTTTGGTAAAATTGGTCTTTCTGCAGGAGTATGCACATAACTGATAACTGTTGGTCTATGTATCGTGACTATGATTATAAGGAAAATAAAAGCATTATCATAAGACTGTATAAGAAAATTTACTAATCAGCTGTCACCTGTTTTCATCATGTAAGATGGACATCTACTTACTGGTGTGCTGACCCTAATACATTTTACGCTATTACATATTTTTAACACAAAGATCAATAGTTTCTTATCTCAAAATGTTAGTCTGAATCCACTATCCAATGCCTCCAATTTTTTCAATTGAATTCTGGGACACCTGTATAACATCAGATTGATGACAAATCATATCTGATATAAATGTCATACTAGAATAAGAAATTTAAATCAAGAAATCCTATCACTATTTATTATATTATTAAGGACACATGAATCCTAGAAGAGCAGGTACATTATATTAAAGCACATGAATGATGTGCTTTATTAAATATAAAAGCGATGTAAGGAAATTTCTACATATTACTGTCAAGTAAAAGAAAAAAAAGAACTTTTAATCATGGAAAGAAAACAAGTTATCTGTATAAACAAAATATATGGCATATAAATATACCTTAAACTGTGAAGTTGAAATTAAACTAATTTGAAACATGTTTTTAACTTTCTTCACTTACTTTTTCTGCACAAGAAATCTTTCTCTTTGGTCCTACGGATCATTGATTGTGGTCTGATTCAAATTCACCATATTGCAGATCCAACTGTCTGCTGCTGCTGTTGCTCTCTGCTGGAAGTCTACTGAACTGTAGATGGTGTCAAAAGTTGGTATGTCAAGAACTCTGAAATACCAACTTTTGGTGCCATCTACAGTTCAAAAGACTTCACCTAATGGCAGCAGCAGCAGCAACAGCAGAAGACAGTTCGAGCTGCAATATGAAGAATTTGATTCAGACTACAATTGATGATGCTACAGACTGAAGAAAAAGCACCCTTGTATAGAAAAAGTAAGAAAAATAGGTTAAAAACCTTTTTTAAATTAGTTTGTATTGCATAGCAATTTACCTGATAATTGAAGTGATGTTACTTGAAAACAATTAACCACTTAGAACAGCTGTTGTTAAAAACAGAAGTACAAACTTGATTGATACATCGTTTACTGCAGTGCAAGCAGTGTGCAGGCACACCATATAAAGACCTACTTTGCATGGCACATAGAAAGTCTGGCATGAAACTTAGCTGCCTGATGAATAATGTAAGCCAACATTAAGAAATAAAAAGGAAGTAAAGATAGGTAAGATTGAAATTGTAAATTTCAACTAGAAAATATATTTATAATACAATTCCGAAATAACAGATGTACCAAAAGTTACAAACTATTATATAATGAGGTAGTATGATAAGTACGTTAGTGTGGTCAGTAGTACGGTAAGTTAGGTTATCAGCACTGAACAATGGAAGTAGCATGAATGGGCAACAGATGGAAAAACATTATCATATAACATTTTTTGAAGTTTTGGAACTTGAATCTTTTGTGACTGCCTGTCTTTGCATCCGTCATTGTTTCAATTATGCCTGAGAAGTTATACTTCTAGAAAAGTTTTATTAATTTTTAGGTAGATTTCGAAGAAAAATGTATCTATTGCAATGGATACCATGTCATGATTTTCGAAAAAAAATGTCATATCTTTACGTTTCATGCTCCCCTAAGTACGAAACCACCGCTCGTTCAAAAAAAAAAATTGTGATATTTATATATATATTTATATATATCTTTACACGCTAGCGGCCGTAATTTTGAAGATATTTGAACCAAATTTTATTATATCATTTCTAGGCCCAATAGTTCGGACAAGTTCGTTAATGAGCAAATTTGGCCCAAGGGGGTGGTCGGGGGAGGGGGTTGAAATTTTTAAAAATGTATATCTCGGCCCCTATGAAGTATAGAGGGAAACTTTGTTTGAATAAATTAGAGTACTCCCTATGAAGTTCACAGAGACACCAACGATTCGGGGGTTCGAGTGAGGGTGGGGGTGGGGGTGGGGGATGAAAATTCGAAACTTTTGAAACCACGTCTTGTGGGGTATCGTTGAAAAGCTCTTGATGAGTACTTTACAAATCAATACATAGTTTCTTGATAGCTCTCATATGACGCGAGATTTTAATGTTTGAAAATAATAACACTTAAAAGAATTATTATAATATCATAATTTTGTCTTGTTTTGCGGCTTTGCTAATTTTATTCATTGCTAATATTGCGCACGGCCTCCCAGAATATTATATCCTAGTCTTGTTGTCAAAACAAATGATTGTAGGTTCTTCCTCTTTACTGCAGGTTGGCCATGCCAAGGCTAAAAAATCCCTTTAGGCAGGCCTACAGGCGGAGGTAGATTTCGAAGTGCTTTTGGTTTAATTTATTGTCGCTGCATAGCACTCTTCTTCTTTAGCCTTGGCATGGCAAACCTGCAGTAAAGAGGAAGAGCCTACAATCAATTGTTTTGACAACAATAATAGGATAAAATATTCTGGGAGGCCGTGCGCAAGATCAGCAATGAATAAAATTAGCAAAGCCGCTAAACAAGACAAAATTATGATATTATAATAATTCTTTCAAGTGTTATTATTTTCAAACATTAAAATCTCGCGTCATATGAGAGCTATCAAGAAACTACTTATTGATTTGTAGAGTACTCATCAAGAGCTTTTCAACGATACCCCACAAGACGTGGTTTCAAAAGTTTCGAATTTTCATCCCCCACCCCCACCCCCACCCTCACTCGAACCCCCGAATCGTTGGTGTCACTGTGAACTCCATAGGGAGTACTCTAATTTATTCAAACAAAGTTTCCCTCTATACTTCATAGGGGCCGAGATATACATTTTTAAAAATTTCAACCCCCTTGGGCCAATTTTGCTCATTAACGAACTTTTCCGAACTATTGGGCCTAGAAATAACATATTAAAATTTGGTTCAAATATCTTCAAAATTACGGCCGCTATCGTGTAAAGATATATATATATATATATATATATATATATATATATATATATATGAATGAATGAATGAATGAATGAATAAGCCTTATTTGTCCCATGAAGGGCTATGGCCTCCTAATTAGGGTCAGCTCGATTAGGTATCACATATGGAGGGCTAGTCCATATGATCTTCAACATTCTAAGGTTGACTTGAAGTCTGTCTTGTGATTGTCTTTTCCACAACCCTGATTTTGCACAACTGTTTTTATAGCACTGTCTTGTCATTTTCCTTTATATTAGTTTTGCTCTCCACTTGGTTCTGTCCTTTGCCATTGTGGACCATATATATAAATATCACAAAATTTTTTTTTGAACGGGCGGTGGTTTCGTACTTAGGGGAGCATGAAACGTAAAGATATGAAAGAATTTTTCGAAAATCATAAAGTGGTATCCATTGCAATAGGTAGATTTTCTTCGAAATCTACCTAAAAAGAAGAGTGCTGCGCAGCGATAATAAATTAAACCAAAACCACTTTGAAATCTACCTCAGCCTGTAGGCTTGCCTAAAGGGATTTTTTTAGGTAGATTTCGAAGAAAAATCTAACTTACCTATTGCAATGGATACCATGTCATGATTTTCGAAAAATTCTTTCATATCTTTACGTTTCATGCTCCCCTAAGTACGAAACCACCGCCCGTTCAAAAAAAAAAATTTGTGATATTTATATATATATATATATATATCTTTACACGCTAGCGGCCGTAATTTTGAAGATATTTGAACCAAATTTTATTATGTCATTTCTAGGCCCAATAGTTCGGACAAGTTCGTTAATGAGCAAATTTGGCCCAAGGGGGTGGTCGGGGGAGGGGGTTGAAATTTTTAAAAATGTATATCTCGGCCCCTATGAAGTATAGAGGGAAACTTTGTTTGAATAAATTAGAGTACTCCCTATGGAGTTCACAGTGACACCAACGATTCGGGGGTTCGAGTGAGGGTGGGGGTGGGGGATGAAAATTCGAAACTTTTGAAACCACGTCTTGTGGGGTATTGTTGAAAAGCTCTTGATGAGTACTCTACAAATCAATAAATAGTTTCTTGATAGCTCTCATATGACGCGAGATTTTAATGTTTGAAAATAATAACACTTAAAAGAATTATTATAATATCATAATTTTGTCTTGTTTAGCGGCTTTGCTAATTTTATTCATTGCTGATCTTGCGCACGGCCTACCAGAATATTATATCCTATTCTTGTTGTTAAAACAAATGATTGTAGGCTCTTCCTCTTTACTGCAGGTTTGCCATGCCAAGGCTAAAAAAGAAGAGTGCTGCTCAGCGATAATAAATTAAACCAAAAGCACTTCGAAATCTACCTCAGCCTGTAGGCCTGCCTAAAGGGATTTTTTATTTTTAATTGTACTGAAGTTATGACCTTCATTACCTTCACAAATTGATCTTGATCTTGAATTCAAGAAGAAATATGTTGAAAATGAGCAAACAGGTTCCAGTTAATAATAACGGGATGTAAATGTAGTTTTATCGTGTCTATCAGCAGAAGCTATGGATTAGTATATTGAATGAAAATATGTAAATATTTATTAATACAGCATATTGAAATAACATAACTTTATAGAATAATTTTGTATAGTAAAGCTTTATATATACTGTATTATATTACCATAATTCAACATTTTATTGCTGATTACCCTATAAGTAAATATTTAAGTTGTACATTATATTGCCAATTATGTCACAGTCATCTGAAGTCACTTTAAAAGTATCCCACCTCAACATGTGATTTCATGTAGATATTTCATAAAACAACAGATCATTTTCACAAGGTGATATGAGTATCTTACCAAATATAAAACTGTACATAATATATTATAACTATAATATTCAATATAATGCAACTCTGAATACTCTGAAACAACATGAAACATGTGTTTTGTGTGTTTTGATTATAGGAAACATACCATATTAACAAAGCAACTAGCTCTGAAGTATAAATGTCTAAACCCTTCAAGACACTACACAGGCAGTATAAGCAATACCGATAACAATTCTAATTTTAAACTGATACTAGGTACCAGACAAGCAGAACCACACAATAACATTCTTATTTATGGCAACAATGTAATCTAATGATGCAAATAATTTAGCTTAAGTAACTTTGCTAAAAATCATTTTAATATTCTGGTAGAGGGATTGAAGATATTTTGGCAAAAGTAACTAAGTCCTACTTTCGAGACAGCAATACTGGGTCTGTATCATGACTAAGTGATCTTTACTGATGCACTAATAAGAAATAAAATGGTTTACTTCAACAGGAAATGTGATGGTTTTAATATTAAGAATGAAAAATACTGAGAGCCTGTCTCTATAACTCTGGGCTTAGATTTAAAGGTACCATTAATTAAATTATAGAGATAATGTATTATAATAGTAATAATTATATTTTGAAGATACGGATCTGTTAAAGTTGATTATATTTTAAAGATACAGAATTAAGCACTTAAGCTATAAGCCACTAAACTATAGAGTCTACCAACGCCATCTACAGAATTTTAGTTAATACTACTAGCACTTAATTAACTGATGGATACCGGTATTGATAATTAGAGCTTTAATACCACATCAGATGATCACTGTTTCCATTTTGAAGCATTTTACCCATGCATGAACATGACACGTGATGAGTTCAAGGAAAAAGTATTTATTGTTTTATTGTTACTCTTTTACAAAAAATTATTCCTAGCGATGTTATAAATTGGGTCTGTAAGGGCACCTTGAAACAGACGTTATCACAATCATTTTTAAAAGCATAGTATTACCTCTTTTTATAAAGTTTCTTTGCTAGGAAAAGTTTGTTTCAGTCAAATTTAATTCTACGTTTTAAGAATACTTTTAAATACTTAAGGTTCAGAGGAGGGAATTTACTCTCGTTTCAATTACAGCACTTTGAAAGAGTAATTGAAATATATGTGACTTTTCATTATGTATTTTTAAAATATGAAATAATGACCTAGGGTTTATATTTTAGTAATAGCCGTAGCTGTAGACAATGAATGAATTAAATTAATGAATTTCTTCCAAGAATTATATTTTTTTTAAATGTTGTTTCATAAAAGAAGACAGACAATTCAATTGAATTTGATTACTAGCGTTAAGATACTGATAAATATATTTTTATAAACTGAATTACATTGTACATTGCAACCTCTAATTTTTGATCCCACGCAGAACTTGTAATACTGGTACATGTATAATTATATAAAAGTAGTGACAAACACTAATTTCATTTTGATAAGAGAACTGGTATATTAATTTGTGCACAAAGAATTCTGTAGGCTAGTAAAAAAGTAACTTGTAGTACTTTCGTCTCGTTCTATTCTAAAACATGTCGTTATGATAGTTATATAATGAAAAGATTTTATCTTAAAATTGTAGATTATGAACTAGCTACTTTTCATATATCAAAGGACTGACACTACTGTATGAATTATTCTTTGGAATATGGAGTTATTACTTTAAGGGAATTTATAAGGCCAGGGATAGCATTTGCATCAACTTTTAAGATTTATGGCATGAAAAAATCAACTATTGCTCCATAAAAGAAATGAATTGGTGAATGTCCAATAAACCTATTATGCAAATTTAATAATTTCACAGTTACAGTACAGAAGGTACACCAATGTTAAAAACGGTAATGAAGAATAGAATGAATGTAGAAATATATTGATTACAAAAAATTTTAATAGATGACTAATTGCCCAACGTTGCTCTCTAAAGATGCAGAGATTCAGTAGAAAATTGAAATACTGTACTGATAGACGATAACACTACACACTTATGAAACATGTACTCCAAAGAAAGTGCTCCTTTAAAAATGTATACATTAGTGAAGAATTACGGCACACATAAACTGTTCCAATTTTGAAAAATATATACTTTTTTGTACCTTATAAAGATAAATGCAAATGCTGTATGAATAATTACCTCTATATACTATGCATTTACTTATTAAGTTAGTAGATGGGTGTTGCCTGTTTGCTGAACAGAAATATGCAGCAGTAAGTTTTCAAACACTAATATTACAGTACATACTTGCTTATCAGAATTACAATTCCAGTATTCATATTCAGTTTTCATATGCTTTCCATATGAATACCAACGCGCATTAATACTAGCAGCTAATTTTACCTGTTTTGCTGTCCTTAAAAACTAAACATGCAACAGGGAACACAACACAGAATAAAGCACCTTTCTTCTATACTCTAGATTCCTATATTTCAATTACTTCATAATTGCAGATTTCATGCACAGTTCATTTTAGAAATATTGCTGTTACTGTACTTTAATAAGATCAATACCAATATAAAGCGGTAATATTCAGAAATTAAACTGTACCAATCAATAATAAAATATATTTAAATATTCTTATATTGCCTATTTTTTTCCTATTTAGCCTGTAATAGCTGATTGGTGAGACTTCAAGATTTAATACTGGTTGGTATTCAAACTTTTCATTAAAAATTTGGTACCTTTCTTTGGTAATCTGTTATTGTAGAAATATTAAAGTTTTGGAAGTATATTTTTTTAGTATGCTACATTTACTTTAATAAGATATATATTCATTGTATGAATTTTCATCAGACACAATCAAACTTAATTGCTGAAACCAATAATTATTTTATAAACTGAAACCTACACTGAAATTTGCTACTCAGCATGATGATCATTATACGGAAGAGGCATGACAAAATTTTTCACACATGTTTCATAGTAATAAATTTGCTTATTCAAATACAGTACTTATTTTAAGCCACTAGAATGAAGACTTATGATCATAAGGCTAAAACTTAGTACTGTATATTATGTGAGTATTGTGCATGCAATATTTTGGACCACGCTGTGGGACTCACTTGGCCATGAAGGGAACGTGTATTGCCTCCTTGTAAAGTTCGGTGGCCATCTTCGTTGCCTCCCCTATGTTGCGACAATCCATGAGCCAAAAACGAGCCGAGACCGTTGTTGTGAAGGATACACAGTCATTGACAAATGTGAGAGGCGTTGATCCTGTGACGTCCTCCCATTGTGCGCGTGTTGTACCACCTGCCACCACCACAAGGCACAAATACAGTTAATTTATACACAGGGTATCTAACCTTATGTTATTTTATGTTTATATTCCTTATCTTATATTTGTCAGAAATTTTGTTCTATGAGAGCTGCATTTTTAAAATTAGTAATACAATTCATGAATAAAAGTGGAACACATACCATACAATTCATGCTTTTCTCATGCATTTTTAAAAAATTCACATAATTTCAAGGCACATAAAATTAAATGTAACAAACAAAACAAAAAAACAAAAACATGCAGTTGCTTTATTGGGTTCAAATCAGGAATATGAAACAAGATTAATGCACCACAATTTTAGTCTTGCATTATATGTATCACAATACACTCCTACAAAAAATAACAATAAAAAGTTGAAAACAATTCCATTTAGAATTTAAGGGTTCCATCTATATTAATAAAAGGAAGTGTCTGTCCTCCGTCTGTCTGTCTTCCGTCTGTCTGTCCGCGATGCCCAGCGAAATCTACTCAATGCAGAGATCTGAAATTTTATACATAGGCGGACTGAAGGGTCGGAATGTGCACCTCGAAGCCGGAATTTTAATTTTCGCTTTAGTTCGTGAGTTATGAGTGAAAAACGGGCAGAAAACGTGTATTTATTTCGTTTTCGAAGCATGAGTTTTCAGTAATACAAATCAATTACACTAGGCTTTGGCTATTTTTGTCAAACCTTCGACATAAAAGCATCGCGATCTCTTGAATGTTGTAGCTCACGCTGGTCGATTCATTTGTTTTTAATGTCAAGGCACGCAAACATAATGTGAAATTTTCAACCTACACCGAAGAGGATAGAGGATTATTATTATTATTATTATTATTATTATTATTATTATTATTATTATTATTATTAGTATTATTATTATTATTATAGGGATAATCAATATTAGCCTAAATATGGTCAAACGTTGTTCGATTTGGACGAAACTCACTATACAGGGGTTTTCCGGGCCAAGGAACTCGAATCTGAGGTCGCTTTTACCAGGCGATGCTATCTAATTGTGGTATGTAGTCCACATGATTTAGGTGTTAATATAATGATTTAACTATTATGTTCTTAATTTTGAATTTTTGAAATAATTATCGCGGGCGAAGCAGCGGGCACATGCTATCTTAAAATAATAAAAGGACGTGTTTGTCTGTCTGTCCACGATGCCCAGCGAAATCTACTGAACGCAGAGATCTGAAATTTTAAACATAGATGGGCTGAAAGGTGGGCGAATGCGCATCGAAGCCGGATTTTTAATTTTAGCTTTCGTTCGCGAGTTCTGAGTGAAAAACTGGCAGAAAACGTGATTTTAGCGCTGTCGAAGCATCAGATTTCAGTAATACATTTCAATGTCAAATCAATTGCAGTTGGCTTTGTCTATTTTTGTCATACCGTGGTAATAAAAGCATCGCGATCGCTAGAATGTTGTAAGCCCACGCTGGTTGATTCATTTGTTTAGAATGTCAAGGCCCGTAGACATATGAAATTTTCAACCTACACGGAAGATGGGTAATCAACATAGACCTAAATATGGTTAAACATCGTTCGATTTGGACGAAACTGACTGTACAGGGGTATTCTGGGCCAAGGAACTCGAATCTGAGGTCGCTTTTACCAGGGGACGCTACCTAATCGTGGAATGCGCTCCACGTGATTTAGGTGTTAATAATTATAATGATTTAACTATGCTCTTAATTTTTAGTTTTTTAATTTTTGAAATAATTATCGCGGGGGAAGCCGCGGGCACATGCGGGCACATGCTGTTTGTCTGTCTGTCTACGGTGCCCATCGAAATCTACTGAACACAGAAATCTGAAATTTTAAAGATAGATGGACTGAAAGGTGGGCGAATGCACCTCGAAGCCGAATTTTTAATTTTAGCTTTCGTTCGCGAGTTATGAGTGAAAACTGGCAGAAAACGTGATTCGCCCTGTCGAAGCATCAGATTTCAGTAATACATTTCAATGTCAAATCAATTGCAGTTGGCTTTGTCTATTTTTGTCATACCGTGGTAATAAAAGCATCACCATCGCTTGAATGTTGTAAGCCCACGCTGATCGATTCATTTGTTTAAAATGTTAAGGCCCGTAGACAAATTAAATTTTCAACCTACACGGAAGAGGGATAATCAACATAGACCTAAATATGGTTAAACATCGTTCGATTTGGACGAAACTCACTATACAGGGATTTTCTGGGCCAAGGAATTCGAATCTGAATTCGCTTTTACCAGTCGACGCTATCTAATCATGGTATGTAATTCACGTGATTTAGGTGTTCATAAATATAATGATTTAACTATTATGCTCTTAATTTTTAAAATAATTATCGCGGGCGAAGCCGCGGGCACATGCTAGTAGGAAATAAAATTGTTGTTTGGATGTCAGAAATATACAGGGTCTTTATTATAAGTTGAGACGGGGCGACCGGTGTTTTCACTCTCCGCTACGGAGTCCGCATTAGCCGCGGGAGGCACGCGCGCGGCTTCCCTGCTTAAAGTGTAGGCTATATAGGCTTACCTTATAACATATGTTGGAAGTGTCGTCCTTCCTGTGTTATACAGGCATTGTATCTGGAAACCACATTCTGGCTGACGTGAGTGAGTTCTTCCACTGTAATGCCCCTAATTTCATTCGTAATGTTTTCTTTCAGCTCCAATGTGTGAGGATTTGTTCGATAAACTCACTCGCGTCAGCCAGAATGTGGTTTCCAGATACAATGCCTGTATAACACAGGAAGGATGACACTTCCAACATATGTTATAAGGTAAGATATGTAATACTTTATATAGCCTACACTTTAAGCAGGGAAGCCGCGCGCACACCGCCCACGGCTAATGCGGACTCCGTAGCAGAGAGTGAAAACACCGGTCGCCCTGTCTCAACTTATAATAAAGACCCTGTATAAGTGTTTAAATAGTAGCAACATATTCTTGAGACTTTCCCGACACTGATAATGTATGAGTCTTTCGGGCTTCTAGTCGGGTGAATGGATTTAGACATTCCAGGCTTTCAGCTGCTACAAGTTCGGGATGTCTAAATCTATTCACCTGACTGGAAGCCCAATGAGTACTATGTCTGTCCATTTACTAACATAAATGGAAAAATATGACTTTCTAAATATTGCTTTTTATATTTGTATAAAGGCCAAGAGACCTATAGTATTTGTGGAGATACCGGTAACTGAAGAAAAGACTTAAATTGAATGTTGTCCATTTTTTAGTGATGTAATAATTCGTGAACTTAGTTCAAGTTTTTACTTTTATTGATTGATACTAATTGCTTAATCGTAGGAGTGAGTGTCAATCAATGAAGTTAAATAGTTTAACTAAATTTGCAAGGAAAGATTTAATTACATACTTATGCATACTAACAGGAAATAACTCCTCTAACTGGAAATTTACAATAACATGTTTTAAGACAATCTGCCCAGTTCGTTCACTGTTTGACAGATGAAAACTTTTTTTTTGGGGGGGGGGGGGGGGGGGAAACATAAGTTATTTCAGAAATTTAACATTTTGCTGACTGTACTTTCATTTATGCCATACCCTGTCAATGGGCCCCTCTGAATGTCATGAATTAAATCTCAGTTATTCTTACCAAGGAGGACAGAAAGTTGTTTCAAATGATTCCTGTTTATTTTGTGCACAGCTCACATCAAAAGGCCCTGTGCTGAAGTTGGGCCGGAACGGCGCTCCGACAAAGTAAAACATCTACTCTTTACCGCTCCAGCATAAACACAGAGAGGAAAAAAGTACATACGAAATCGGCGTATATTTTGGCAATACTTTTTAAATAAAGAAACATTATTAGGGTCATGATTTCCTGTTCTTGTCACAACAGTTGCCTTGCCTGCATGGTTGCTGTAGATTCAATGTGTACATGACAAAGTTGGTAACATTGGTTGTTACCATAAGGAAATTTCTATGTGATTCATTTAGAAAGGTAATTTCACCACCGGTAATATAATTTGGCCATAATGTTTATAAAATTAAAAATAAATAAATACCTGTACCATATAAATTTATAAGTTCACCCTAGAAAAAATGTCCAACTCCAGCACCTCCTTCCAGTGATATGTTTGTAGCTTTAATGCTGTAAATGCAATCCAAACAGAATAATTAAAAATGGAGTACTCCTTAGAATGTTCTGTGATGCTAAAATAGGTCATTTCTTTAACATGGAGATCTATACAGCTGAGCGGATGTCACTGGAGGAAACTGTCATGTCCTTGCTGCAGAATTATCATGTTTTTTAGAACTTCTCATATTTTTTTTATTCTGCAGGATGATAGTAAAGTTTATGGTACCAAGAAGTCTAACAAAGGCATTTCATCTGATCTTGAAACTGAAGGAAAAATCTCAAGGGGGATGAGTCAAGTTACAGAAGAAAGGGTGATGTGTTACTTAAAGACAAAGGGTTTATAAGTCGATTCAAGGTTCATAACATATGAATAACAGCAAAATAGACAGAAAAACTGAAGAAGAGATTAGAAAACCTAACTGCATTGTACAATGCAATGCGTATATGAAATATCTCTGTTATTATTATTTCTTGAGGAAGTGAGTTGAATGGTCCAACAAGGTTGAACTATAACTTTTAAAACTGTGCTTTGCTTCATTAATTACTTATGTACAAGGTTCTGAAAACACTAAGACTGCTCCGCAAAAAATTTCTTCTTGAGTAGGCGATACATTGGATCATTGAGAAAAGGAAGCAGCTAACACTGATGTTGAAATGCACAGCGATTTACAATCGACCTACAGTTAATACAAGCAAGACTTTGTCTCTATACATCTCATATGATTAACTTGAACTGAAAGGTTAATGGTATTTTAGACGTTTTTGGCTACTTTGAGTCTTTGTGAACTGGGTTTTTGGTTGTGACATCAGAGGAAGTTCATCACATCACATCAAATCACATCTTCTGTTATTACTATTGTCTTTATCATCACTATTATTATTAATTATCATCGGCATCGCCATCACCATCATCATCATTATTATTATTAAAGAAAGACCACACAATAAGAAATGAAATAACGTAACTTGGTACCTCCTCAACCTGAAGTGTAACTCTCCTTTTGCCCCATAGATGTAGAAATGTGGACAGTAAGTTACAGCTAGATATGGAAGTTAGAGTTTGCATCCTCTTTTTATTTGCGTCAGTAGAAAGCAATTCTTGTAATACTTGTACAAAGTATTAAATACTAGTAACCCATGTGAAACTTTTGCACTTCCACCTTTTTAGCAAAAGTCAGAAAAAGTGGAATTTAGCTAAGTAATTAGGTTCACCATTACACAGTTGTTTATAATCACTAGACTTCTGATTTTAGGTAAAAACCTATTTTAATCCTTAAGTGATATATGGACGAAAACTTGTATATGTATGTTTCATAAGTGACTATGCCTAAAACTGATACTTTTATAGGGCCTAAAACAGCCTATTTTTACGTTAGAGCCTAATATTGCCTTTTTGTTTGTTTTTCCTATAAAGTTCAAAATAACTCATTTTTTGTTATAAATTCTAGCATTTATTTTCAGTTCGTACTAAATTTTTAGCTCGGAATGTGCAGTACATGATACATTTGTGACGTGGTTAAATAGTAGAAAAATTCCTTGGAATTCCCAAGAAAATGTAGTGTTTTTCTCCCAACTCTCACATCCAGAAAAAAAAAAACAGTAGTTCTCTGAATCACTGAGGGATACAAGGGGTTGAATATGCTAGTACAGTATGATATGCGTAGCTTCTGGGCCCAGGGATTAGGTTTTCACTGTTATGATAGTAATACAGGCCCTAGTAATAGGTGTATATCATTCTGTGTACCATAGGCCTATATCTGTGTTTTATCATGATTATTGATTAATGGTGACTTCAATAAATATAATATTCTGCATTGCAATTGAGACATTTCAGAAAATTGGCAACTTAACGATTTTATAAGAGACTATTTTACGGTTTTTAGAACCTATTTTCCAATTTTTACAGCCTATTTTAGGTGACCTAAATAAATTCTAGTGACCTAAAAGTCCGAAGTCTAATAATCACATAATAAATCCCTAAAAATATATGCCTATTTCACAGAATGTACTGGCAATTAATGTGTTTTTATATGATTTACTGAACATGTAGGTTATACCTTACATTTAGCATGATGTTACTGGTTATAATAAGATAGCACAGCGAAATCACCTTCAAGCTGTAAATAATTTGTCAGCGAATACATTAATACTGGCACATAAATAAGTAAGGAGTGTTTAAAATGTAATCTAGGCTATTTACTTAAAGATTAGTGTAGTTTTAAAATTAACTTTAACTTCAAAGTTGACCATAAAGTTATGAACTTTTCATTGAATGAATCACCTATCGATGGATTGAGATATCGAGGGGAAAATATTCTGTTTGACTTTAAAATATAAGAATTTAATAAAAATACTTATTACAACTCAACAGCATGCAAATTAATCAAACTGGAATTAAAAAATCTTTTGATACCTCACATGTAGGCCTACATATTAACCAAGTAATCAATTTGAAAAGTATAACTCATTTACTGGGTTTGTAGCAGGTTGGCTGCTGATTGGATGCCCTCAAGAGCCAATCAAAATGCTTGGGGCTTCGAACACCACAAAATACAAGTTAATATGGATATAGTTGGCATATGAAATAAAAGCATTGTTTGTAAGTCCTACAGTGCCTATACCATACTTGTGTGAAAATTATGGTCAAGAGGCAAGGCATAACTACTCACAGTTACAGCACCTTTTCTACAACTTACATAAATAACTATTTCACAATATAATTCAAATAACATGATTTTTGATGTACTATAAGCCTACTGAGATTTGTCTTACATCTAATACCATGATTCCAAGCTTATAAATAGATATTTTATTATCAGTAGAGTGAACGCCGCTTAATGTAATCGTATATAATGTTATCAGTCGGGTAATGTTATCACTTTTATGAAGTCCCATACTCATACAATGAAAAAATGTTGTTTATTGTGAACAAAGATCTGGTTTATGTTATCACATTTTCAGTTTTGCGGTTTTAATTCCAAGTATTGTATGTCATCCAAAATTTTGTTTTTAAGGAATTCATTTCTAACTCAACTGTATTGTGTTGTATTAGAAGTAAGGTTAGTGTTCCCATCTCATAGGATGACCAACTTGAGGGAGTGGCATTCCCTAACTTTCTCTTTTAAGCAGTAAAACATGTTTCATTCCTCAGTTTAGCTGTTGCTTTTGATTTATGAAGATTACAGTGTTGACATGCTGCGATGGTGAATGTAAAATGAAACGACTTGAACAGACAGGAGTTAGATGTTTTGCTAAGCGGTGTTCACCACAGGTCAGTAAACTTCCAAAAAACACTGTGAGTATGAAATATTGGTTAATGGATTCTAACGGGAAACAAAAACAATAAAATCTTTTTATTGATTGTGAAAATGTTTGTTTACAGGCTATTATGAGTGGTTAAACGATTCACAGTTACGTATTATCTTGTATGTATGAATAAATAGCTTTAAATTCTGTTTTTTAGTGTATTATCTGATGAATGAATAAATATCCTTCAATGAATTCTTTTGGCTATTGTTATCAATCGGTTAATATTATCAGATTAGGTGCGTCCCAAAGTGATCACAATAAACGGCGTGCACTGTATTCATAATCATTGTGTGGATGACTCGGAAAATATGTTCAGAACATTTCAAAATCTGTATGAAATATTGAATGCCACATGTAACAGAACCCAGTGATGTCTTGTCATGATACATGATGAAAAAGTGCTCAGTTTGTGTACTATATTGTATCCTGTATATGGTAATGTTCAGTGTTGTGACCACTGATGGTGGTCTGATGTGAGGTCATGGTAATAAAATAACCAAGTTACTGCACTACAATTACATACACTACATTACACACTTAATTTTACATATCCCTATTATACTGCAATCTACGAACAAAATATTATATATATATATATTTTAAATCAGAACTAAACTAAACTCCGTTGTGCTACATCCCTGGATGGGACTTGGCCTACCACCTGACCGCTGCGTCATCTACCACAGGCAGATGGCAGAATTGGGGGGCATGTGGTCAGCATGCCGACACCCACGGCCGTTAATGGTGGTTTTCATGACCGGAGCCACTACTTCTCTATCAAGTAGCTCCTCAATTTGAATCACGAGGCTGAGTGCACCCCTCCCAGACCTCCCTACCTCAGAAAAATTTGAGGTACAGAGGATCAAACCTGGGCCGACAGATCTGTAGTCAGCGATGCTAACCACAAGACCAAGCTGGCGGTCTTTAAATCTGAAAGGGATGGTATTTTAATTGGTACCGGTATCAACTTGACATTAATGATGTTTGGAATAATTCTTTAGTATTTACTGGATCATTACCTGTTAAAGAACCAATAAAAGTGTTGATGCAATCCACCCTGAATATTCTGGTTAAAACAGAGTACACATATATGTTACAGTATAACACCCAGAGCTACTTTACGATTTACTGGATTCTAACAACAGAATTTGTCAGTGGCGGATCGTGGGTGTAGGAACAGGGTGTTGCACTATTTTACGGGAATTATAATTCCTTTATTGCAACCAATGGCCATAGTATGATGAATAGAGCTCTGATGGAATATGTGGCAGGGGAAACAGAAGTACCCCGAGAAAACCTGCCCCAACCCCATTTCGTCCACCACAAATTCCACATGGATCCACCAAGATTCGATCCCGGGTCCCAGCGGTGGAAAACGAGCAATCTAACCGCTCAGTCATGGGGGAGTGGTTTTACAGGAATTAAATACATAACCTAATAATATATAAATAGTCGCTTTGCTCGTTCGGGGCTCTACCTCCAAACTCCCAGTGGGGCTCTGCCTCTCTGTGTGGTTCTAAGAAAAGGTTTTTGTTTAACTGACACTTTATCGAAGATACATTCATTGTATTTAGACTGCCGTAGCCCATAATAACTACTTAGCCATACTAAACCTAAAAAAATTCTGCAGAACGACTTTAAGATTTTTCTGGGGTAAACATTTAAAATTTAGAACATTCTGGAATTTTCTCGTCGGTTACACGCTAAAAGCTGTCAAATTTCAGATTTCTAGCTCATGTGGAAGTGGGTCAACATTAATGCCTGTAAAAATTTTCTAAGTTTCTTTTTGGAGGGTAAAAAAATAAAATTTTGGACTTTTTGGAATTTTCCATCAGTTGTAGGTTAAAAGCTGTCAAATTTCAAGTTTCTAGCTGATGGGTAAGTGGGCAAACATTAGGTTGGGTTCGTTCCCCGGTACTTAATCGAATTTTTATGAAGTAGGGAGGTCTGGAATGGGGTGTAGGCTACTCAGCCTCCTGATACAAATTGAGGAGATACTTGATTGAAAAGTAGGATGTCGGATAGTAGGCCTAGTCCCTCTAGGGATGTAGAGCCAGGGAGTTTAGTTTAGTGTCTAATAGATAGATGAAATTAGCAATATAGTGACTACATTGGCAATTGGCATCTCTGTGAGGGACTTCATAGTTCATAGCACGCGCTCTTACTTGCTTGCAGACAGCAGCCGACGCGACGTGCTCTAGCGGTGAAGACAAGAATCACGCCTTGTTCGCAAACTGAAAGCGACGACAAAAACCTTTAAACCCTGGGAGTATTACCACGCAGTCAAGCCTCTCGCACCCGTTACTAGCCGGCAAGATGAGGCAGCAAGTCGTGGCTTTCGGAGAGCGACGACTAACACGCATTTACATGTTTAAATTACTTAAAATTGTCAAATATCAGGTGCAGCATGTTTTCAGTCGATAAGAACCTATCACAAAGACGATTTCGAAGTAATAAAAAAAATCTAAATATTCTTTACATTAAAAACTGGTCGTTCTGCAACACTGCAACATGATCAGAGGCCGCCACTGGAATTTGTTACTGTTGTTTCAGATGTAGATTTTTCTATTTTCAGGAAATGGGAAATCATCATTTATGCAGTAAAACTTCCCATATCCAAAATCATATAGTGAAAATTTACTAGATAAATCTTTGGAGACATGAGATAGTGCTTTTAGAAAAAGGTGTTAATAGAAGCACAAGGAAAAATATCCTTTTTGCTGTGATTTACGTTCTGATGTTTTTGGTAGGTATAATAATGTCATAAGTAGTTTCTCATAAACATCTCATATATCAGTTATACACACAACTGAAATGTCAGTTTGCCATTGCATTAAGTTATAATTCATGAGCCTTTTCATTACTGTCTTACAGCTTAAAATTCCTATTGATGACACATTATGAACATTTTTCAACCTTCTAAAAGTCTATCAATGAGTAAATTAACAACTTCCATTAAATCTGTCAATTTAATTCAAAATTCCTAAACTACATTACAGAGTTAGTGAAGAAAATATGGACTGAAGGTGACAATTTTTAGCAATTTCACAATGTCTGCCTATACTGCCAGCCAAAAACATGATGAATGCAAACAATGAAAAAGACTTCTAGTCAGCTTTCCTATTACACCTGAATGTTCAGGATGGTAAGACTAATAAAGTAATCAAAGTGAAATAAATTAGAAGCAGCACGGTCTTTGGCTGATGGCACCAGCACTTTGCAGGGATGCACAGACGTAAATGACATAAGCAATTACACTACCACTTTGAAAGATGAATTGGATGAAATACATGTAAATTTCAGAAGAATGGTGACAGTGGAAAAGCATTGGAGGTTGGTATGAGTGTCTAGAGAGCATGTTTGTTAACGTTCCGTGATCTAATGCATTCAGGTAAAACCTCTTGTGTTGTGCTCTGACATGGATGTAGGCCTAATAAAATTTTGAAACTGAAAAACACAGCCTTATAAAGAGGAAATTATAGCTGCTTGAGAAATAACACTATCTGAAAACTTTGAATAATAGTATGCAACTACTTTCAACAAGATACCCAACATGGGCCTCTAGATTAGAGTATGTGAAAAAATTCCGAAATTTATATTAAATTTTTCAAAGGTATTGGATTAAGGAAAATGTTATTTCAGCTATCCACTTAATTACCTTACAATAAAAGGATCTTTACAAATGTTTAGGACTCATTTATATAGGCCTAATGAATTTGATAGGATATATAACCATCGTAATATTTAAGCTTGGGAATCACCTTTTTCATTATTATACTAGGGCCTATGTATTTTTTAAAGTTCACTGTAAATTTCCAGGTGTCTTTTCAAATTGTGGATATGTTGTATGATCTTTTCTAAGTTGAATATTATTGTGATTTGATTGGAAGAGATACAAGAAGTGCTGCCCTTGACACCTTCCTAGAAATTTTCATTTCTTGGCCTACACACACACATTCTTCTTCTGTGAAACCTGCTTAATTCGATTCTGATGCTTTTGTAACCTCTTGCATATTTCATCAACCTTCTCATAAAGAACACGAGGATGTTTTCTTGTTACTTATTCAACACAGAATTTATTTCCTTAAACTTAATTAAAATATACATGCTGTAAAGTGCTTCTGTCTGGGATCAGAATACCAGGACATTATCTTACAAACTAATTTTTTAGGCACTTTTCCACAATACATTTGTATCACTTAAAGACTTGCAAAATACTTGGTTAGATTAATAACGGGGGGCTTGAAGAGAGTTTAGAGACCTACTGCACGTCAGCCTAAAAGGCTTATTGTGCTGCCCCTTCGGTGGAGAAGCTCTTGTAGGCTTCCTTTTCCAAAGTCTTCCTTGGATATTTGCCATGGTAGCATAGTCAAGCAGGGTATTTAGAATTGCTCCTTCCTCCTGCTTGCTTAGGCTTTGCGCCTCGCCCCATTGGGCGAAAATACTTGTTATTGAGGAGATGATTAAAATAGGTGAGAGTGCAATGCAAATTATGTTCCACCCCTAAAACCTGCATAACTTGCTTATGCATGTGAATAACTACTGTATTGGGTCTTCCTTGTCAGCAAGTGCACACAAGGGAAGGGTTTTTATGACTGGATTCCTGAGATTTCACAAAAGTAAAGGGACTTTGTTGATCATGTTAATGAATGGTGAATCAAAAGCGAGTTTGTCTCGTGAGTGTGAAGTATCAGAAAGAACAATTTGGGGTTGGATAAAAGGTAATATTAAACTTTGAAGTTTTGTGACATGATTGAAAGCGAAGTGTGCTCAAAAAAAAGGACAAAACTTGGTAAAAGATGAGTGGTTGTACACATGGTTCCTAATAAAAAGTGAAGGTGTGCCTCTCTTTGGTTCAGTTATCAGTAGGGACCGGATTTTTAGGTTTTTAAAAACACTGTTTTAGGTTTTCCATTAGTTGAAATAGTTTTTTTTTTAGGTTTTTTTGTCCAAAATATCATTTTCGGGTAGAATAATTGGTTTAATAAATTTGAATGTGCTATAAAGGATTCAATACATAATACTTGTAATGTCTAACTTAACAAAATTGACTTAAATTTGTGTAAACTTGCTTTAGGACAATATTATACAATTGAAGAAAGAAAGCATAAACAATCAAAAGAAGCAGTGAAAATAAGATTGCCTCACATTAAAGTTGTTAATACTGTATCTAGACACTACCCTTCTCAAGATTCGAATCCGATGCTTCTAATTTAGTGAGTAAAATACTTTATGGTTGGATGTGTATAATGTGAAACTGGTTATTCTCCTTTCTTCGGTTTTTACGCATGCTAACCGCACAACAGATCAACTAAGGATGAAAACTTCCCACTTATCTAGAAAGGTAAATAATACGTGTTTCTGGCAGGCTTGACAAAATATTACTTTGCCATCTGTAGTGAAATTCAGATTGTAGCCAATCCACTGCCGTAATAAACTCGATTTCATTTGTTTCGACATCATTAACACGTCTTCTTAAAACCCACAGTATGAATAACAGGGAAGTACTAAAGGCAAACAAGCGCTTTGAAACACAGGAATCTATATCCTTGTTCATACACGGCAACAATGGTTGTTCGTACGAATATTTTAAAAGGAATACGCCGGTACTCTTACACTTCCTCTTTTGATAATGTCCATCCTAGACGAGAATGGGTTGAACGAAACGCTGGTGGTATTAATTTCAACCCGACAAAAATTATTGTCTCTCCGCAAAATATCGATTTCTCAACTGACAAACAAAAAAGACAAAAAAAGTGGCCTAAATTAGATATTTTAGGTTTTTTATCCCGTTTAGGTATATTTAGGTTTTTATACCCGATTTAGGTATTTTTAGGTGCCACAGAATTAATGTGGGTGAATCCTATGGACATGATTGGAAAAAGTATATGAGCGCGTTTTGTTTTGGAAGTAAGGAAAAAAAATAGGTAAAAACCTAAGAATCCGGTCCCTAGTTATCAGAGCTCAAGCTGTAAAATTTCATAAGGTCTTACACAGGAAAAATTATTTTAATGCATCTGATGGGTGGTTCTCATGGTGGAAATCTTGCCAAAGTGAACTTGCCAAATATTTTAGAACTAGAAGTAGTGTACGTATATAGTTGTATGATCTACAGGAATAAAGACAAAAAATAGGTAAGCCATTTTTAAATGTGTTCACATTTTGTAGTAAAACATCCGCCCCCTTCCTGCTACCCATTAATGATTTATTGTGACCTTTCAATTTAGTGCGGTCAAGCTATAATCTGAGGGCAAGGTATGTCCCTCCACAGCGCATTACATGGAGGCTCCTATTGCAAATAAATTTTGTATTATCATTCAATAATTACTGAATTAATAATACTTTTTACCTTGGTACACTTCTGGACGGTGTCCCTGCATCTTCAGCAGAGTGTACAGAAGTTTACTGAGGTAAACAGCATTGGGCTTAAAATGTATTTTTAATTCAGTTGTAAAGTGCCCCAAATGGCAGCCCTGATTTCAGAGTCCAGTCTTTGTCTGAGTAGCATCTGTTATATGTGAGAAGTGCGGAGTATAAGTTTTCACCGTCTTGGCTAGTAGAGGATAGTCATGGCCAAGCATGTAACATATAATGAATATGCCGAAGGCAGTGAGCCTGGCAAGAGATCATGTAGTGATTGTAATACATATATTTGGTAATATACAATTAACGGGTGTAGTCTAGTGGGAAGTTGGACTAATCATTTACCCCAACCAAATCATGGCATCCTTTCAAGTAAGTGGATCAATCCAAGGGGAGGGGAACTAAGAATTTCTATCCTGTAGGAACCGCTGGAAGCGAAGCAGTGGGACATTAAGATAGTAGCGTGAACTGATGCAGGTAAGATAAAACTGGTGTCCAGAGGAGGGGCAATACAATACACAGTGATTTTTACTACACAATGCTAAAGTCAGATACAAGAATGAATAAATTAATATTAATTTCCCTAGTGCGGATTCTAACCCACTTGACAGCAGTGTGTAGCATGAGGGTAGACTTTCAGACTGAGTCAACCTAAATTACTTGTGTTTCCGCATGCTTAGGCAGGCTCGAAATCTCATAATGCGGCAGCGGAGGCAAGTTGAGACTGGATAGTAGTCAGCCAAGTTACAGACTCATTCAAGTGAGAGTTATATGACTTTTCCCACTAAATGTTAACCTGCTCATTGAGAGAAGACAGGCCAATTCCTTGCGCAAGAGCGACATATGGCACCACCACAGAGACTAGAAAGATTTTTCAGTGTCGTAGTCTCATCCCTTAGGTATTTGCTCACTTGAAACCGGGGTAACATAAACATTACATTCTCTTAGCTGACCTAAACCGTGTGTTTGATTATTTTTCAGTGTTGCATGGACAATTCCATCGATATAGTTGAACACTTATTAAAAACCACGTTTTCAATTCTGTCTTTGAAAAAATTGTGTGAAATTGAGGTAAATTACAAACTCTTGAGCTTGACATTGTCTTGCATGAAAATAACCAAACATTTCAAACATCTTGGCACAGTAATTATTTAATTGGTAGGGCCTATACTAGTAGTTACAACCATAAATATTTTATTTGCTATTTGGCGGGGAGAAGGATGGAGTGTTGAAGGAATATAAAGTGTAAATAATAATAATAATAATAATAATAATAATAATAATAATAATAATAATAATACAGTAGTAGTAATGCATAAATAGGTATAAGCCTACATGAAATCGAAACATGCGCAAACATTCCCGTTGTTTCGTTATTTAAAACGCTATTAATACTTGAGAATTCATGTGTCATTTAAACTGTCATTATAAATTTCATTTTTAAAACACAGTTTACCCAGAACACAATGTCAAGCTACGCCACTGCTTGACGGTAACAGCATTTTTCAGATAAGGAGAATTTGAAACAGTAATCCAGCTATGAAGTAATCTGCACCATCCTTGTGTCGCCTAACCATCTGCAGCTATATTGCTATTTATCACCATAGTTTGATTAGATTGAAAACAATGAAATTTTGCTCCAATTAGGCCTAATGTATAAATTTGTATTAAAAGTTGATCAACACCAGATTATGTTACATTTTAAAATTTAGATTTATACTGTGTTCATTTTAATGCATAAATTTATGTGTAGTAGATTTAAACAACAGCTACAAGTTTAATTAGATTTTCTAATTTCTGCTAATCACTTTTCAATTGGGTAAATTGCTTACACGAGATAAACCACATCACAACAATGGTAGCCACAAATGACAGGTTAATTTAAAGTTTGGAACAATAAAAGTGGTCTAGTTGGCCTGGTTGGCAGTCAGTATGGTACTGGATTTCTGTGCATAAGGTTGCGAATTCAATCCCGGACCAAGTGTGTATAAATGTAGATTTACAGGTATGTGAAAGAATTGCTGCAAGATAAAATTCCGGCACACCTGCGATGGTTCCAAGCCTAAGTAACAGTATAGCCTCTTTGTTAAACAACCAACCAACAGTGACCTTGTGATTCATCATCATTTTGGGTGACGAAACTGCCAAAGACATTTTTTTTAGGGCAAAATATACAGAAATGAAATACTGGAAACATCTTGTTTTGTCTATTTTTAACCTTATTTTATGATGTGACAGTAGCAATGAGCAGACCATTTTATTTCAGGGTTCCCCAAGGGTTAATAATAAAGTGGATTTTCTTCATTTTGTTACTTATACTTGAGTATTTATGTGCCTGAATATCCTATAACTAGACAAAATAGGCCATATTTTAAAAATTAATTTTTTTTAATCAATTAGTTTTTGGTTAGTTATTGTGCATTTCACTCAAAAAAGAAATGTACAGTACAAGGGCCTAAATGAATTATAATGATATAGGCCTACTACTTGGGAAGTTAAATTTTTCTTCAAACATTAAGGTTTGTTCCAGCAACATTCAGAAACTGTCATCAGATGTCTGACGCATGTGCTCATTGCCAGTTAGGCGAATAGGTGTTCCAACAGTCACAAATCCATGATTCTCACTAGTGACTTTACCGTTCCTGCAAGCTTTCCTGGCAGTTATGTACTTCCAAAAAAGATAGCGGATGGTAGCATGAAAGAAATTCATAGTAGTGAACATATCCTGAGATGTTTCCATTACTACAAAAAGAGCGTTTGGTGACATGAAATTAAGATCTATATATTTTAGCAACCCATTGGGCATATTAAATTAATTAGCAGTAATAATAACCAATTAATTAATCATGTTTGTCTTTAATTATCAATTTATATACTTTACTTTACTTTACTTTATAACATAGGTTATAACAACACAAAGTATCGACTGAAAAGTTATTGTTCCAGCAAGAATCAGAGAACATTAGGATACTGGACATGCACAAGCCTATTAATTTACCACAAATCCTCAAATAGTTACTTTTTGTTTGGTAGATCAACTTACTAAAAACTGCATCAGAATATTAGTTTTCCCAAAAATTCACAATAGACTGATCTGTTTTAGAAAATAGCATTAATTTGTTTATCAAAAAGCATTCTCGAAATTCCATTGGTGTTTAGTAGGCCAATATTTTGTATACACTTTCACACTAGGTAAATATGATTCATCATGTCATTTATACACTCATCTTAGGCAGGGGTGCCCATAGGACACAGAGTGCATTACTAACATTTCTGGGGGAAGAGTTTGAAAATTGATGAAAAAATATAACCTTATATGTTAAAAATAAAAATGGTCAAGTTTTATAATTTCAAAAGGTAATAGAAACCTCTTCTAATTGTTTAGAAGTGAATAAAATATTTTAAGTACTGTTCAACTATAGCTCTTTTCTAGTCTCCTGGCGCCTGTCCTACATGCCGTCCGGGGAAGTGGAGAGCGGGGAATACACCTCTGACCAATCACACAACCGATCACCTAGCGGTGGCTCTGAGAGTTACTCAGTAGCAAGATGAATTTTTCACGTTCACTTCGCTCTCTCAGTTGCTGCGTTGCCAGTTAGTTTTGTTGCTTATAGTGTGTTCAATACAGTACAGCATTAAAAAAAGAGCTTATTTCACCTTTTAGGATTATCGTTATTTTGAATAGTTATCTCGTGTTTTATTATCTAAACGTAGTGTATTTTATTATTTATAGTGTATAGTGTATCATATTGTATATATTGTGTACATTGTATATATTGTGTCGTGTTGTATATACTGTAATATTGTAGTGTAAAAATCTTTCAATGGCGAACGAGAATTCTGTAGTCCGTAGTCAAGTCAGAAAGATTATCAATAATGTGCATGATTATTTTCAAAGGGAAGCAGAAAATAATGCCCCCTTAACAAATGTACATAAAGTAGGAAAAGGGGGTCGAATTATTGTCTGCCATGTAGGATCCAGCCACACAGGTTTTCTCCAGGAATGTAAATTAGTTTTCAGACCAAAATCAAAACCGACATCTGACGATTACCATACTGATATGAACTCTGTGGTGTTTAAAGAATGGTTTATGAAGTTTTTAGATACACTGGATCAGAAGAATATTAGCAATGCAGTTATAGTAATGGACAATGCCAGCTACCATTCGGTTCAGTTAGAAAGAATACCGACGACAAACTCCCGCAAAGCTGATATTATTACATGGCTATCAGATAAGAATATTCCACATGACACCACTCTTACCAGACCCGAACTGTTGTCCATCGTGAAGGAATATAAGCCTAAGGCAAAGTCGTATGAAATAGACACCCTTGCTGACAACAGGGGTCACACCATTGTTCGGCTGCCGCCTTATCACTGTCAGTACAACCCCATTGAACTTATTTGGGGAAAAGTTAAAAGCGCTGTGGGGAAAAGGAATAAAACATTTAAATTAGCAGACGTCCAGGTTTTAATGGAAGAGGAGCTGGACAAAGTCACAAAAGAAGATTGGATGGCTTGCGTGTCACATGCGGAAAGAATTCAAGATGAAGATTACGCAAGAGATGTGGTGTTGGATACAGCAATGGACCAGATCATCATAGATCTTCGTGACGACAGCCACAGTGAGGAGTCAAGTGACGACGAAATTTCTCAAGACTGTCTTGATGGCGATGATGAGTGTTTTGCCGCGGATATTTGAGTAAGGTAAGGTAAATCTTGTTTTGTCAGATGCTTCTAATAATTCGCTGTAATTGTTTGTTGTGTTTTCGTCATTTAACGAATTTTGTGTAGTGCTAAGATTTTTAATAGTCTCCATTCTGCCAAAATATTCGTACCTAATAGTCTATGCCTGTAAATCTTTAGACATAATTATAACTATTCCACTTAAGCACACATAGCATTTCATCGAACTGGGCGCGATACGAAGCCAGAGAGCTTGGAAACAACCAGTTTTTAACCGACAATATTCTTTGTTATTAAATGTTGGCTTTTCGGACTAAATATGCTTTTATAAATATAATAGTTTGCTTCCACACCAACGATAACGGCAAATTTCATATTTTTACAATATAAATTGCATTCGGAATTACTGTACAAGGCATGCAAAAGGCATAACTACAGCCGAGATTTCTATGTAATTACACAAATTTTTCACTTTTGTGGTGCACCACAACAACAGCTAAAAGCACCTTTTAAATGGGTTTTCACAGAATTATTCCAGAAACTGTATAAGCCTTTGACAAGACCACATCACCGCACAATGACCGTCTCAACGTTTTACTGACCGTCTCAACTCTAAGGGTGGCGTGCACCATCCAGGAGTAAATCTTACTAAAGTAGTAAATTTAAGACGGAGACCTGGAGTATACAAGAACCAGTACATCTGTCTCACTCTTAAGTCATACTAATGTATGTGCTAGAGTGAGACAGACAAACCGGTTTTTGTTACGTAAGGTTCCCTTCCTAAATTTACTACTTTAGTGCTACTCTTTTAGTAACTTACTCTTTTAGTTGGTGTTGGAGAGCTCAATTGATAGTTACTTCATTAGTTGTTACTAAAGTAGTAAGCGATTTTTACTAAAGAAGTAGTCGAATTCTGCGCAGAACAGAGCAGAAACGTTAGTGCAGCGCAGCAGAACACGTGCATTTCAATTGCCAGTATTATTCAAGTGCCAGATAATGAAAAGGAAAGGTTCGCTGAAACAATGAATATGAATTTGGGTTGTTCCAAATATTACTAATGACAATCTTCATGTTTTAAAATAGGTCTAATAGTAATGTTTTATTCATTACTAATTTTAATTCCTTCAATTGAGTATTTTCAGTTTAGTAGCCTACGTATGGGTACTGTGATTACAATTTTTGTGCAAACTATTTCTGTATTATAATGCAAACAATTGGAATTTCCAGTTGATTTTCATAATTGATTCACTGTCAATATTATAATTATTTCTCTCATAATAATAATAAAGTTCTAAAATATATTAAAATATTTATACTTCCTAAAGTTACATATTCTTCCCCAAAAACGATAAATCAATGATTCTATAGTTGTTTATCATAAATCTCACTATAATGAATTATTAATACTTATTGACTGTTTAACAATATTAATAAGACGTATTAGGCCTACACAAAATCATGAAAAAGGGGGGATAAAAAGGATAACAAAACTAATAAGGGGCATTATGTTTCTGTCCTTTTTCAAATGCACAGAACATTTACTTAAAAAATATTACCTTATAAAAATAATAATATTACAAATGAGAAATGTAATATTTAAACAAAAAATGGCTGTACAATATTTCGGAAGCTATGAACTCCAATAATAATTATGTAGATGGTTGTGTGTTTAAAAATAATTTCAGTGACTACTTCTCTAGATCCTGTGCAGCTTCAACCTCCGGGCCCCTCCTTAAAATTTTCTTTCGGCACTCATGTTGGCATTTTTTTTCTATATAGTTTATAATGCTTCTCACTTTCCTGTCCACAGGGTTAATTAAATAGTTAGCAGCATACTATAGACCTGCAGCATCTGTTATAGTTTATTCCCAAACATGAAAGTCTCGTCTCACTCCACCATTCGAGACTTGGGGAGTCTTTAAGGAATGGTTTTACAATGTGTCCCCTTCTCAATGTACGCTAATCCGAGAGTCAGTCAAATTTTCTTCCGATGTGGCCTGTTTGGACATTTTTACACCTGGGTTAGAAAAAAGGACATATTATTCATTAACACTGCGGGTGCAACTATTGAACTTTTAGCTCTTATAATTATTATTATAATCTGAAATTCGCAATGTTGTGCTTTAAGTTAAGCTATAGAAGTGTAATGTAATAAAATTAATTTACAATAATTACATTAAATCGTTTAACAATGAGAATCACCTATTGTTCAGTAATTCTATGGTTAAGTAGGAGGGGGAAGTGTTTTCTGGGTAGCTCCAAGAACGGAGGCTTTCATTTATTGGAATGTACTATACCTCGCCGATATCTGTATCCATATGATTAGCTTGAAATACATCGTCGTTTTCTGACCCAAAGTTAGGGAGAACTGCAACATCTAAAGGCCGATCCAGCTAGGAAGATATTTAAGAGCACATGAGCTCCTTGTACCGTGCAATGCAAACGTCCCTTCCACTCACTCTCCCCCTCACCTTTGGTGGACGTCTTCCTAGTTGGATCGCTCTCCGCAATGATATTTCCACATTTGACTGGCTGAAATCACATGGATGTAGTGAGAATCTGACATCGTTTCTTCCAAACGCCAAAATTTCATGTAAGGATTTATGAGCTTAATTATTTACGTTATTAAATGCCCTACTAGGTATGGTTCGCTTAATATTTATTAAATCACCTGCCACAACTCTCATTTTTGGTATACAACCTTCTTCATTTCAATAACTTATCCTCAGTTTGAACTATGTAATCCATTTAATGTGATATGTAACTCATAACTCACGCAAATGCCACAGAACACACTTACTCCACAACTTACTCCACCCCCTGAGTAGGAGTAAATATTGGCCTTATTTACTCCACAACTTACTACGTTAGTAACGTACTCCATGTTGGTGCTCTCCACCACTTGTGGAGTAAGTTCATTTACTCTGGGAGTAAATAAAATTTTTACTTCTTTAGTACATTCCTCTATGTTGAAAGCCGCCGAGTTTAGTTTACTCCTGGTTGGTGCACGCCGTCCTTACTAAAAGAGTACGGTTACTAAAAGAGTAGCTTACTAAAGTAGTTAGAACTAAAGAAGTAAGGCTTACTAAAAGAGTAAATGGCATGAGTTTGGTGCACGCCACCCTAAGGCAAGCGTCATTGATCCTCCTGTGATCCTCAGAAAAGATTCCTTTCTTAGAATTTATCCTCATTACATGTGACATTGAAAGGTCGTTTCCACCTATAAGAACACTATTTCAGACAGACGTCAATGTCCCTAATTAGCATCAAATTTTAAAACAGTGAGATATAGGCCTATTTAGATTATTTTCCTTGCTTTTACCTCTCTCCATTGTAGGTTCATTTATGCGACCCATGCCACCCGGGCCTTATAGTGCTGCAACCTTCGGGAGAGAATTAGAGTTTGGATCACAAACACATTCATACCTTTCTGTCAAGACAAGGACTTGGAGGGCCTCCCCGGATGAGTGATCAACCCAACAACACGAACACATAGGACGAGACACACAATTCACACACACATGCACTTCGAACAAGGCGAGGATAGGAAAAAGATGATAATGACGGTCAGATGATACCCGGGGACCACAAAGTCTTCAAGTTACCCGACATTTGTCTCACGGGTGAGGAAAACCCTTGGAAAAAACCCACATAGGTAACTTGTCCCAACCAGGATTCGAACCCGGGCCCGCTACGCCACAAAGGTGGATCTGAATAATTTTGTTTACACAAAATTGTGAATTGGTGAAAAGTTTGGGATCTTTTCTGTATTTGTCACATTTTTAAGGCTTCTTTTCCACATCACAATATTCGAAATGTTTGTAATGCCCATGATTTAGGTAGAGAAATTTGTCAATGTAGGCCTACTGTATTTTTTAAGAATGGATTTCTCATACCTGTGGAAATACACGTAAATACACTGTTTTATCCTATTCTTGTAAATTGACGGTTGTAACATGTGATTTATAAATTTCAAATATAATTATTCTGGCTAGAGATGTCTCATAATTCTTTTCCTAGCGGTAATATGTTGAATTGTAAATTTGTTTACGTACATTGCTTCATTTGTTAGGCAACAATTCATTCTCGTTTCTCGATATTAACATCATGTCTGTGTTGAGATATAACATGGATACTTAACAAATAACCACAACATTCGGTACTTTAAATGTTACCGTACGGATGGATGCACCGTCAAATGAATAGATGACAATGGAGAGGTTGACAGAATGTTTATTTTTTCTATGCTATGCTACTACAGAAATTGTAGTATATAAGTTTGTATAACTTGTTATAGCTTCGATAACTTATATGCCGGACATGTGCAACCCTTAAATGACTATGCAAAACGTCGGTTACCTAACTGTGCCATTAAATGAACGAATATATATACACTGGTAGGCCAATTAATTACAATTAATCTAATGAATAAACCTCATAATTATGAATTTCTATAGGCCTATTTCATGGATTTTGATTTTAAACGCACCGCCACTTGCAACGGCAACATTGTATAAGTATCGTCTGTCTCTTTCTTTCACTGCCTTCTCACAGCGCTCCGGATTGGTTTGTTTGCCGCTCCCCGCTCCCCGGACGGCATATAGGACAGGCGCCACGAGACTAGAAAAGAGCTTTAGTGGGACTAAAGTTGTATCACAGTTAGCAAAATGCTTGTGCTTGTAAGTTAACCAAGTGTCACACTGATGACAGCCCGCTGCATCATAGTCTCGTCTGAATTGTTGTTTACTTATCTTGCTTAATGCTTAACTGTTAAGAAGTTAAAATATTCAGTTCTTCTTAAATTTTTCTTAGGGCATATTCTGTATATTACCTGTATGCTTATTTCATGTAAAAGCAGCCTCATTAAGCATACATTTTCAATTGAAACTGGCAGCTGTACGTGGCTTTGCATTTGTTTATTAATTCGACCACTAGATGTTTGATTTAAATCATTTCTTTACTAGAAAAATAAAATCAAGTAAACTGATATAACAAAGTGCCAGTATGCTTTTGTTGAATCAATTATACGAGGGTTGTGCAAAAAGTAAGTTTCCCTGTTTTGTTAAACAGGGGAAAATTTTTGTGGGACTCTCATATTTTGAGGGATTTTTATTACATATGTAGTGGCAACACTGAACCTGTTACCATTTCTTTACAACAATTAGTTTGGCATCAGTAGCTTCTAAACCATGGAGACACCCTTACTCTCTCACTCCACCATCGAATTGTGTTCTGTGATCCGTTTTCTCCATGCTAAAGGCAAAAATCCAACTGAAATCCACCGAGAAATTGTTTCTGTGTATGGCGCGGGTGCGATGAGCATCCAAATGGTACAAAAATGGTGTTCTGCTTTCGCAGAGGGCAGTCAGAATGTTTGTGATGAACCGCGCTCTGATCGTCCTTCGACCACCACTGAGGGGGACGGTGTGCAGTGCGGTTCAGAGACTGTTGAACATGATAGGCGCTTCACCCTCGATGGTATTGTTGCTTTCTTACCTCCCCACATTGAAATCAGTCGCAGGTCAGTGGCTAACATCTTAAAAAAGAATTTGGGAATGACAAAAGTGTGTGCACATTGGGTTCCCAGCGAGAAAGACAGTTGAGCTGCTTGAAAAGTTAAATTGGGACATTCTGCCACATCCACCCTACTCTACAGACCTTGCCCCAAGTGACTACTACCTGTTTCCGAAGTTGAAAGTTCACCTGGGTGGACAGCACTTCCACAATGATGACGAACTCAAGATGGAAGTCAACCAATTTCTGAAGGAGGTGGCGCAAGCGGAGTATGAGGCTGGAATGAAAATGCTTGTACCACGGTTACAAAAATGCATTGAGAAAAACTGTGACCATGTAGAAAAATAGTTCTTGAGTCGAAGAATTGAAAAATAATAGAATTTTTTCGATATTTCCTGTAGTTTTTTTTCTAAAAATAAGGGAAACTTACTTTTTGCACAACCCTCGTAATTGCAATTATGATGCGCAGAAAATAAGTTTTTTTTAATCATATTAAAATCGACCAGCATCAGCAGAACTACAGATTTGTGATACCTTGACAATCGCGCACTCACATAAAAATAAAAAATTAAATTAAAAAAATCCATGTCAAATCGACCAGCTCCGCGATTTGATCCAGGGACCTCCAGAATACGAATCCAAGACGTTACCATTCGGCCAACTCAGTCAGTTTGATTATGTATTTTGATAAGCATATGTGTAGGAATAGTGTTATTTGTCAAATCTCAATGTATTGCAACTTGAAATTCTTAAAATACGGTATGTCAACACTTCGCAAAATTGAATGGCATATAACTCCGCTAATTATTTCACAGTAATGTACCTTCTGTGTATAACAATATTAATGTAGTAGGCCGACTCAATTTCAAATACATCAACGAAGTAAACAAACATCTGACTGCACTGCAGACAAAGCCCTCAAATGATTAAAAATGTGGCATTGTAGTATAGATATTATTTTTTAAAAATGTGACCTTTAATTAGTTGTTACTCTGGTACCGGTCAACTGATTAGGTCCAAAATTAATAGGCTTCTTTTCATGGACGTTATAAATGCTTATAACAAGTTTCATAAAAATCTGATAAAGCGTATTTGAGTTATGGGCCTTTTGTTATATAATACCATAAAAAGCCACTAAATTGGGAATTATTCCGGTACCAGCCAACCGATTTGGTCCAATGTCAACAGACATCTTCCCATGAACATTATAAATGTGTATACCAAGTTTCATGACAATCCGATAAAGCATATTTGAGTTATGGCACTTTTAAAAGAGACACTAAATTGGGTTTTACTCCGGTACCGGTCAACCGATTTGGTTCAATATCAATAGGGTTCTTCCCATGGACATTATAAACGTATATACCAAGTTTCATTAAAATCCAATAAAGCCTATTTGAGTTATCGCGCGTACAGACACACGGACGGACGGACAGACAGACATTTTTCCTTCCCCCACACAATCTCATAAAGTACCATACTGGCACTTAATAAATAGAACATTATGTTTATTATCACTGACGTTTTTATATAAATTGCATGATTTTATAATCTTATTTTTAATTACTTAATTTTATTTTTAATTATATTGTTAGATATAGGCCTACCTATAGTGAATATAAATAATTAAAACAATAAATATGAATCTTGTGCTGTCCTCCAAAAATTGGCAGATTCATGTCACACTTGATTTTCTGGTGTATGTTGTATGTTTTTATATTTACTTTTGCTCTAAATTATAATAATAAGGAATGCAGAGTTAAATTCTAAAACTGAGATTTTCTAAACTCAAATGTTCTCAAGCTGTTTAACAAATTAGAGAACAGTCTCACCTCCATTACTCTCACCTCCGTTACTGTTGAGCCCCATCCATAGACGAGGTGAGAACGGGTAACTTAATGGAGTTTAGAATGCAATATTCTGCTTTATAACACTGTGCTATCTAATATTCTTAATACAAAACTCACTTAGTGATCTATATAATGAAACTGAATTAAGTTAATTTTTTTTCTTTTCCATGAATGCTTAATAAGAAAAATCATATGAAGCAGTATAGCCCGATGTTTAAAACTTGTATCGCAAATAACTAGTTCACTAAATGTAGGCTTTATTTTTTATAGTAGGCCTAATTATATAGGGTAATGGCAAAGAAAATGTCCCCCAAAAAACTTCAAATGATAGAAGAAAAAGAATCCAGGCGAAAATGATGGGGGAGCAATAAGGAACAATCCAATTGGATACTGGTATGAGAAATCCAAGAAAAATGAAAGACAGCAACACCATGCAAGGAAAGAATTGTACAGGAAAATAAAACTGACTCATGACATGACTCAATGAGAACAGAAAAAGATTAGAAAAGACTGATGGGAAAGAACCAAGAAGTGTTATGATATTAAAAACAGATTGAGAAAACTGATGGAATGTTAGAGGAAAGCACACCACCACTTAGTCCACAACCTGGTCCAAGTGGAAATAATGAAATCAAAGACAAGAAATGATGAAAAAACAGAGCTCTCCTGGTAAATAAAATTAAGAAACTAGAAAATAATCTAAAAGCATGTGAGTAAAAAGTTCAGATGTAGGCCTCCTCCAATTGCAAGTAAAGAAAAATATATTTGCAAAAAGTCTGATGGACCTTACAGACTTATCACCTGAAGTGAAAAATAAATTGCTCTTTGGTGAGAAGTCACCTGAGGAAGGCCCACAGGAACAGGGCTGAAACATTGTGTTTTATAGTGTTTTAAAGGCATCCACCGTTGTACAATTTATTTTAATTTGTAATTTTTAATATTGATTATATATTTTAGCATTCACGGTGGAAATCAGGACCACAATATGACTAATTGGATCTACAAGTAGTATAGCTGGTAAGGTACGGTAGTTAAGAAGTATAAATACCTGTCTCAGATTGGTAACATGTTGGCAATGATGGTTGTCAAGAGTAGGCCTACACAGTGAAATTTATCTGATAAATTAATCTTCCCAGGTTCAGATGTACAGTGAGTCTCAGACAGATTGCACCCGCCGCGCCGCGCGTTGGGTTCCCCGCAGATGACGCTCTTATCCCCGGTATGTGGCAAAGGAACTGCCCGGCAGTTGACTGACTTGTCCGTGCGTGACAATGAAAATAAATGAAATAAGTTTGAAAATAACGAAAATAGGCACCTACCTTATTACAGGAGATGCGGGAAGTGTCCTCCTCCTACATCCACACATTTTTGGCATCGTGATAGGAAATTCCGATTAATACGCATTAATTGTTCTTCCATTATTATTGAGTTTATCTCTATCCTAATGTTTTCTTTTAGTTGTGACAACTACAGAATAACACTTTCACGTCTGTACAACACGAGAACAATGCTCAACTGCAGGCTGTTGACTTATCTGCGGGGACACAGCTGGCCGCGACGCGGGTAGTGTTGAGTCATCACAAGAGAAACACGGCGCGCGGCAAACGGGTGCAATCTGGCTGAGACTCACTGTAGTTGGTGGTACTTGATCAGCCACTGTTAAATAATCATGGCCAAGTCCAACATATGTGCAGCAGTGATGTGAAAACCTAATTGACCAGTAAAAATATTTGGTGTCCTTATGACAAACATTATTTACTTGTTAGAAATTAACTTAATGTTGTAATTGATGTTCATATTTGATTATCTGCCTTTATTATTTTTGTTTAAAGAAGATAATGGTATAGCCTAATGGCCTACTTTATGACAATATAAGATGTTTGATTTGAAGGTGATAATCTATTTTAACATAGATGAAAATAAGTAAAACGTTGTGTGTTAATCCCTTTGTATGGTAATAAATATTGTTTAATGCAGTAAATTTAATCTAATTCTCACAGAACTTCCACTCCATTACTACATTCTCATCTCTGTGAATGTGCCATTTTCTAACCTTGTTAATTTAATGGAGGGATGCCCACAGGGTGGGGGGTTAAGACGCAGACTTCGTCATTGAAATTTCTGGGGGGGGGGGGAAATATTATCGTTTTATGAATTTTCTGGGGGGGGGGGTTGAAAATTGTTGCAAAATTAGCATTCTATATGTTAAAAATAAAAACGGTCAAGTTTTATAACTTCAAAAGGTCTCTTCTCATTCCGGGGTGCGCGGGCAAAGAGAGGTAAGTCCACTTTCTTGTTACTGAGAATCAGAGTGACTTAACACACTATACCAGCCCAACATAGCTTTAGAGATGGATAAACCCATCAGGCACACATCCATAACTACCGTACAATTCTGAATATGACTTACTGGACTTAACACAAATGTAGAGAACATTTTTATCTATAACTCTATGGATGTATCTCAATTTTTTAGGATGGTGGACTTAACTCTCTTTGCCCGCGCACCCCGGAATTCTTTAGAAGTGAATAGTCAATAAATTAGCAAAAGGCATTTGTAACCAGCTTGTAAACAACTGCTGCACCAACGAAATCGATCATTCTGTGCCGATAGCGGAGACTGCAAACTGAACCATTGTTAGTAGAATTATTGGAGTATTAGTTCTTACAGTCTTTGTACAATGCCGCCTGCAAGAATATTATTATTCTCAGAAGTGATTTTACTGCACTCAAAAGCACATGCCACCTTATAAGAATGGGAGGAAAGGTGTGGAAAAAATCTGTCTATAACCAATGCTGCAATTCTTAATTTGAAACTTGAGGTTACGGCTACTGGTTTCAGTCCACCTCGGCATCTCGGAAATGCCGAAAAAACAACAGCAATTTAAATATAAGTGTTTAGAATTATTGTGCAATGCCATTATTAGGCATGACTAATGGCAAGATCACTGCAGAAAGAAACATCCGTATAAACTGAAACATAATTTAGATATAAAATACAAGATTACTGAAAGTAAAAGCAGTGGTGAAGATAAATGGAAACCGTATACTGTATTGACATAAATCCCAAGCAGAATCTTCAAGATGAAGATGACGAATTTCGACAGCCATGGGTGCCCATACCCATATATTAGGGGGGGGGGGCGGGAGCGCAAGGAAATAAATGTATATTAATAATTATTATAGAGAGTCCGCCGCCGTGGGTGAGTCGGTAGCACGCCTGACTTCCACTCCGGCGGCTTGGGTTCGATTCCCGGCCGGGTCGGGGATTTTTCAGTAGTGGAAGATCCCCTCCCCGGGTTCAGGACTGGGTGTTTGTCAGTAGGTTAAGTCTTAGGTTAAGATAATGCACATTGTGCGCGATTCCTTAATTTATTTATAATTATTATAGACAGGTGTTTTTCTTTTAAGGCAATTATTTGAAAGTCAGTTAAAACATAAAAATTTAGCAGAAGTTTTACCAAATCGACAACATGGAAGCAGAATCCATAGTGGATTAGGAAAGGGGGGTCCAGGGGGTTTGGACCCCCAAAAGTCAAAACTTAAAATTCTATATTTGTATTTTAAAAAAATATTTATTTAATTAGACAAGATTTGTTGTTGTGTCAAATACGATATTGCAGTTATATTTTATTTTCATGACATAATGAGTAGGCCTATTATGTCGACTGTTCCATGTGTTATTCAACTTTTCTTATAAATAGTAATAGGCCTAAGTATTATAGCTTAGGTAACAATTTCTTGTTTAAGTTGCCATGTCTTAGAGTATAGTAAACAAATTTGCTAACTAGTTTTTCCAGTGCTAAAATAGCGTAAAATGTGATTTTCATTAGTTCAACATTTAAAAATTTCCCGGGGGTGGACCCCCGACTTAAGTAACATTTTCTTGTTTACCATACATAGAGTATGGTAAACAAATTTCCTAACTAGTTTTTGAGTGCTAAAATGCGATTTTCATTAGTTCAAAATTTAAAATTTTCTGGGGTGGACCACTTAGGTAATGATTTCTTATTTACGTTGGCATGTCTTAGGGTATGGTAAACAAATTTCCTAACTAGTTTTTCAGTGCTAAAATAGAGTAAAATGTGATTTTTATTAGTTCAATACATATTTAAAAATATCCTGGGGGTGGACACCCGACTTAGGTAACAATTTCTTCTTTACATTGGCATTTCCTAACTAGTTTCTGAGTGCTAAAATAGCGTAAAATGTGATTTTCAATAGTTGAACAGCCTATTTAAATATTTACAGGTAATGATTTCTTATTTACATTGGCATGGCTTAGAGTATGGTAAACAAATTTCCTAACTAGTTTTTCTGTGCTAAATAGTGTAAAATGTATTTTCATTAGTTCAATAATGAAACATTTTCTGGGGATGGACCCCCGATCCCCTTTCTTGGGGGGTATTCCAAACCCCCCCAGCACTTTCGACCCTCCAGGCAATTATTTTCTGGATACGTCATTGTTGCACTTATTATATTGCAATGAAGTTTCTGGGGGGGGGGGGCAGCTGGCAGTCGGTAAATTCATCTTTGACTTCTGACTGCAAGTTACATATTACGAGATTGAAAATTATTTACTAGTGCAAATAAATAGATTAGCTTACTACGAAGAAACAATATGTGTATATTACATATATTAAGTGTTTAAATTGATTTCTCCACATTTTTTGTACTGTATGTCGACTACATCAACTACCAAGTGCCGACTGCACATTGTGGATAGAGCTTTAATAAATACATGAAGCACAATGTTGGAGTCTTGTTCAGCGTCCATACACGTGGTTCATACTTTGTCCTGTCATATGTATATTTCAGATTTTTCACACACGCTGGTATCCTCACAACAAAAAATAGTTGCCATGACTTAGCCTACGCTCCAACCCTTGTATAAAACAATCCTCAAGTGAAATCATGAGTTAATTATAAGTTTGAAATCAACATGAAAAATTTCAGTGGAAAAGGTGATTTCCAATAATGACAGCCTCCTCATCAATCAGTAGCTACTCATTAAATAATAATTCTCCTTTCAGGCCTATCCAATATTTTGCGGTGACGATACGTCAGTAGCAGTGAAAGAGATAGCTATTGTGATTAAAGGATTGCATATCCTTTTTGGTATTCTGAGGATTCATTCTTGAACAGAGTTAACGTCAAAATTGTGTACCGGTACCGACACGTAATTTGAAACCAAATTTGGGTCCACTACCTGGTGCTGGTAGGCCGGTACCATACATAACGAATCCCAATAGTTTGTGCAAGTTTATTTGGGTAACTGGTCCCGATACATAACACGTTTACACGCGGGATTGAAATTTATCTGAATCCGATCCCAACTAGGGTTGCCACCTTTTGGTAAGGCTAAGGAGGGACACTTATCGAATATATGCAGATCGCCGATCTTCATACCTAAATTTGTACACGGAACAATTTATTAATAACTGAAAGACGGATTATATTACAAAGCCAAAACTGAATAGGCTATGTAACAGTAACACTAACATTAGAAAAGAAAAGGTTAGCAAAATCATTTAAAAAAAAGCCTGGGCAAATTCATGACTTGAAGCTGTATTTCTTGTTTGATTTGGCAGTTTCTAATAGTTGTTTGTTCTGTTTCACCCTCACTAAATAATCTTTGCAGGTATCTGTAACATTTGTAGAAATGATTTCACTCTTTATGAGGTCAGCTGAGCACCTGTTTCTGGATTCTGTCCATTTTAGATTCAAGAGAGAGAAAACTCTTTCCACAAAGGCATTGCTACCAGGAATGCTCAGAACAAAGCATTTGAGACTGGGAATGTGTTCTTTACTTTAGTAGCATTTATTATATCTGAACTAAAGAGAATTCCTCATATAGGCCTAACTCATCCAAATTAACATCAGATTCTACATTATGTGCCTTCACAGAGTCTTTGAGATGTTTGAAAGATTCAAGTTCTTCAGTGTGCCATAAAGATTGTTTTCTGTGAAGTCAAATACTTTCTCTAAGGAACTTAAAGCTTTGCTCAAAAATTAAAAAAAAAATGTACACTCATAGACATGTTCCGAAAAAATTATGAACATTGGCAATCTAGACTCTGACTAGATAATGGCTTACCACTAAGTTTAGGAATAACAGGAGAAATATTTAATTAGTTCTTACTCAACGAACGACACATAAAACACACAGAGAACGTGGATTCAAATTACAACTGATAACACTACACACGTCTTGCTGTGCTATATTTCCAGAAGGAACTGTACTTGGCAAATCAGTGCCATCATATGATCTGTTTTCGGTACTTCCCCGTCGGATCACCAGTTAATGGCTCGCACGCTGGTTGTACAGATCACTGACATACCCCAAGAATGCCCGCGCGACTTATACAAATAAATTACAAAGAATAACATCATGGGCGGTGATTTCAATGCTGCCAACACGATACATTTTAGCGATGGAACGACATCGATATCTTGACCATGAGACGAAATTCACAAAAGACGCCACCAAGAATTGCTGTCTCATATTTTGTTTTGGAATAATTTGGCGTCCCGCAATATAATGCGTCCCTCTTAGGCATAATTCGGGACGCTGAAAATGTCTTTAAAATGCGGGATGTCCCGCCTAATTCGGGACAGGTGGCAACCCTAATCCCAACTCAAGACGTTCCCTGTTTACCATTGAGCTCTATTACATACTGGAGGTAGCACTGCATGATGAAAAATCGTGACGGCAGGGTTCGCGGTCCGCCATGAAAGTGAAAGTATAATTTAGCTCCTATCCCGTATCTCCTTCTAACAAACTCATGTGTATTAATGGGATTATGAAGATGTATTGGCGTTTTTAAAACACTTTTATGAATGAAACGTTTCAATATAAACTACTTGATGCTTTTTAAGTACATAACAAAACTAATTTCATATCGTAATGGTTTGGTAAAAATATTTCTTTAATCTCAATCAGGCGTGAATGCACATTGGTAAACAGTTGTAAACACTCGCATTTTAAATATTAAAATAACTTCACAATAAGCCTTCATTTTGCGATATTATGCTTGATTTCGATATATAAAGAGAATAGACAAAATCTGTTCTAAGTGCTTTGGAAATGTATAAACCGTGACCTTCAACTTTACCGTTACTGTACTGGATACAAATCACATTATTTTTTTTAAACAATTCCTGTAGACTAGCGCAAAGGGAAGCCACTGAAATAAAATTTCAAAATACTTTAAGTCAGTAGGCCTACTTAGAAGTTCCTTTTATTCAAATATGAAATTTAATTAGCCATGCTATTTATCTTCTTGTTCTTGCGACAGACAATCGTCTGTAGCCTTTTGTTCTTTCTCAATTCTGTTTTGATAGGAGATGGTGGGAGATCATCTGTTTGTCTGTTTATCCATTTTCGTATAATTTTCAGCGAGGTCTTATACAAAAACATCTGCTTCCTCTTATTTCTGCAATTAAAAACTAGCATGAAAAATTTAGGCCTACATGCATAAGAATACTATGATTACATGACTGACATTTTGCATAATGTATATTCCTACATGGTACCTAAAGTAGGCCTACTAGTAGTAGTAGTATTCCTTGAGTCGCGGACGACTCCTGGAGATCCTGCCGGATTTACATAGCAAGAAGTGTGTCTTGCCAGTTATGCATTAAGCCTCGTTCGATTTTCCACTGCTCTCCTGGTTACAGCTCTCCAATGATTCCTGTTTTGTGTTGCCTTAATCAAATTTTCCCATTCCATTTCCACGGTCTCCTGGATGCTTTGTATCCACCTTGTGTGTTGCCTGCCTGGCCTTCTTGTTCCTTCCATGAGTCCTAGCATTAGTGCCTTCTCCATTGACTCTTCTTTCCTCATTATGTGACCAAAATATGACAGTTTTAATTTTGTAGCCATCGTCTCCAAAGATTGTTGAGGTCTTATTTCTTCTAGTACCGACGTGTTAGTTCTTTTCTCTACCCATGATATTTATACTACTACTAACGAACCTACTACTAGGCCTACTACTAACCACATTACGAACCAGAGGCGTAACGAGGGGTTTGAACCCCCCCATTGATTAAAAAAAGGAAAATTGTACAATTTTTTTAAGTCTGCTTATAAATTGCTTAATACGAGTATAAAGCGTGGGAAGCTTAAAACTCGTTATTGTGCATCTTAATTATTAAAATTTTCCGGGGGAGGACCCCCGAACCCCCTCTCCCTGGGAGGGGGTATTCCATACCCCCCAGAAGTTGTAACCTCCCCCCCCTATATGGTCGGCCTGGTTACGCCTATGTTACGAACGAGTTGTCTTTTTGGGACAATAATTTTTTGAAGATGTCCTGGAAAATTGAAGATTGATGGTACAGCATCTTTTAGTAATTTTACAAGTGCACCAGTCCTTATGACTGATAGCAATCAGGTGTAAAGTGTCTGCTGCTTAATGTACTGTACGCTGTGGGTGACCAATATTCTCTGCACATTGCTTGAACCCACTTCTTCGGAATATCAGGCCAAGAAAATGGAAACCTGTACAAACAGGCAAGAAAAAGACAAACGTTCGTGGCTATGCTACGCTTGAGGCTAAGTCAGATTTGGCCAGTATCCTCGAATGTTCCAAACAAAAATAACCTACTTGTGAAACTTAAGTCCACTTCCATTTCTCTGGAGCTCTGTGCAGCCATATACCACGCAATATTTGACCATTTTGTCATGAAAAATAATAAAAACACATTCATAAATATATGTTTAACATAGGAAGCACACTTCACCAATACGTACGGTGTAGCCAACTTAACAACAAGTGAACGTCACGATTTATGCAATTCCAAAGCACAGCTGTTGTGTATCCTGTTTATATATTGAGATCACTGCCTGTTTACATGGCAAGTTCTAGGAGTGGATTGAGAATTGTTGGACTATTGGCAAATACTCTCAATAAGTAATACCGTCCACTCCCTGTCTTTTTCCGGGACACGCTACTACTAGCGCCGCCAGTGAGCAGGAATGGGCAGTTACTCGTCAGCTGATATAGTTAACGTTTGTCTGTTGTGTTTTGTGTACGAAAATATAATATAAATTCTAGTAAAACAGGGTGCCCACGGGGGGGGGGGGTTAAGACGCAAACTGCGTCATTGAAATTTCTGGGGGGGGGGGAAATATTATCGTGTTATGAATTTTCTGGCCGGGGGTTGAAAATTGTTGCAAAATTAGAGTTTTATATGTTATAAATAAAAACGGCCAAGTTCTATAACTTCAAAAGGTCTCTTTTAATTCTTTATAAAGATAAAGATGAAGAATTTCGACAGCCATGGGCGTACCCGGGGGGGGGGCGCAAGGAAAAAAAATGTATATTATTAATTATTATCGTCAGGTGTTTTTCTTTTAAGACAATTATTATAATAGCAGAGGTTTTACCAAATCGACAACATGGAAGCAGAATCCACAGTGGATTAGGAAAGGGGGGGTTCAGACCCCCAAGAGTCAAAACCTAAAATTCTATATTTGTATTTAAAAAATATATTTATTTAATTAAACAAGATTTGTTGGTGTGTCAAATATGATATAGCAGTTATTTTCTTTTCATAACATAATGAGTAGGCCTATTATGTCCACTGTTCCATGTGCTATTTAACTTTTCTTATAAATAGTAATAAGTATTATAATTTAGGTAACAATTTCATGTTTAAGTTGCCATGTCTTAGAGTATAGTAAACAAATTTGCTAACTAGTTTTTTCAGTGCTAAAATAGCGTAAAATATGAATTTCATTAGTTCAACATTTAAAAATTTCCCGGGGGTAGACACCCGACTTAGGTAACATTTTCTTGTTTACATTGGCATATCTTAGAGTATGGTAAACAAATTTCCTAACTAGTTTTTTAGTGCTAAAATAGCGGAAATGTGATTTTCATTAATTCAATATTTTAAAAATTTCCGGGGCTGGACCCCCCACCTAGGTAATGATTTCTTATGTACGTTGAAATGTCTTAGAGTATGGTAAATAAATTTCATAACTAGTTTTCAGTGCTAAAATAGCGTAAAATGTGATTTTCATTAGTTCAATATTTAAAAATTTCCCGGGGTGGACATCCGACTTAGGTAACATTTTCTTGTTTACATTGGCATGTCTTAGTTTTTGAGTGCTAAAATAGCGTAAAATGTGATTTTCATTAGTTCAATATTTAAAAATTTTCTGGGATGGACCCCCGACCCATTTTTGGGGGGGCATTCCAAACCCCCCCCGGCACTTCCGACCCTCCCCGCAATTATTTTCTGGCTACTTATTATATTATTGATATAAAATACAAAGTGGCCCAAGTAGTTAAAGCGACAAAAAATAAATTAATTAAAAAAATTGCCCCCCTAGAAAATATCATATGGGCGCCCTTGTCGACAGGCGATTGGGTTGGGGGTGAGCAATGAAGTTTGGGGGGTGAGCAATGAAGTTTGGGGGGTGAGCAATGAAGTTTTGGGGGTGGGAACCCCTGAGTAAAATAATAAATACAACATAGGCCTAAAGAAAATGTCCGGTTATGTAGGTGGCATGATATGTGCCGTCTATGGTTGTAATAATTATTTTGAGAGTGAAATAAGTAAAATCGTTAATTAGAGTGTGTACAAGACTAATTCATTCAGATGTTCATTGGCTCACCATCCGAATTGTTTTACATGTAAAAATTTCAAATTAAAAAAAAGTATATATTGTACAAAGTATCTTGCAAATCGTATGAATTAAAATTTAAAGCTGATTTTCACGAAAATGTATTAAAGTGAAACAATTAGTTTTGATACTTATTAAAAAAAAAGTGTGTGGAACGCCATGCGGCAGAAGTGAAACTTTTTTTATTTTTTCAATTTTGGATCATTGGATTTTTCAAATATTGGATTGTAGGACTTTTTAATATCTGGTTTTTGGACTTTTTAGATTTTGGATTTTTTAAATTTCTGACCTTTTAATCCTTTAATTTTGGATTTTTAAATTTTTTTACATTTTAGATCATTGAATTTGTTTAGTTTTGGATTTTTTAATTTTTAATTGTGGGTTTTTTTTATTTTTATATTTTAGAATTTTATAATTTTGGATATTTATGTTTTAAATTTTGGATATTAAGATTTTTTAATTTTGAATTTTTTATTTTTTAAATTTTGGACTTATTAATTTTGGTTCTTTGAATTTTTTGATTTTGAAATCTTAGATTATTTAAATGTTGGATCTTTGATTTTTTGTATATTTTAATTTTGGATTTTTTAACTTTTTCAATTTTGGATTTTTTTAATTTTTAATTTTTGGACTTTTTCAGTTTTGGATAAGCCTAATCATTGAGTTGATTGTTTTCTGTGCAGTCCGTTCCGTCACACCTCACTAATTTCGTGACGATTTTGAGCGTTACACAAGCTCTCGATTTACCCCTACCGCGGCTAAAGAAGTTTTACTTTAAAAATTAGCGTTATCGTCATTTAATTAAGTTAGTTTTATTTCCCGACCTAATTTCTGCATTACCAAGCACAAAAATAAGTTACTGTGTCATCAGGAATTTGAAAAACAAATTTATTTCTGCAGCTATATAGGTTCATTAAGTAGCTTCTGAGACTGCTGACCATTCCCACTCAACAGATGGCACCTCTGTGCTAGTGGACAGTTTGAACAAAGGGAATAGAGTAGAGTGGGCGGTATTCTTATTGAGAGTATTTGCTATTGGCTAACTTGGTTATGTATGGCTATTGTTGTGGCTAACCTGTTTAAAGAATTGCCGTGTTGTAAGACTGGTCGTACACATACGACTATTTTCATAGATTTGTACGACGTACGACGCAACCACGTGTCGTATGCCTATTCATACAACTATTTTAATATAATTTTATACTATAATTTTCTGTGTGTGTTTTAGCAATCTACTGCAAAACTTTCAATTTGGATAAACATTAAGTTTTTGTTTCTTCGTAGTTGCCTACATGTTGCTAAATGCATGGCGGAATGTTATAGAAGCCATTGTCAAATTATAAAATAAAACTAAGTCCCTTTATTTCTTACAAGCCTTTACGGGCCGTTGCCGCATCTTGCTTAAGTTGTATTGTTTATTGTTATTATTATCTCACTATTGATCTTCTCCAAACATTTTATATTTTAGCCGGACGTGTGCAAAACGAAGCAATCCAACCTCTAAAGAAATTATAAAGTTAAAGACCAGGTGGTCTCATTGTTTTTGTTTTATTTTGACCAAACATAATAATAGGGTGGCCATTTCTAAAATGTCAGAAAGAAGGACACTTCTTCGGTAATCTAGCGTAGTATAAAACTTCGGGCATGGACGGCTGGACAGCAGATATTACATGGTATAACCCTGACTAATTTTACTTAATAACAGCATTTATATAAAATAAATGATTATACACTGCTTTACTGCTTTTTGAAGTGTACTGAAATTCTTTGACCCACTTCTTTAACAAAGGAGGATCCCAACCTTAAAGCATACTTGAAAAGATACTCTGCAATTCTCCGTAGAGTAATAAATGAGGCTAAAAAACAAACTCCAACATCATAAAAAAACGCCAACAATAAAGGAAAAGCTATATGGTCTGTTGTAAAGCACGAAACGAACTCCATAAGACAGAAAAACCAAGAAAACCTGGTAATTACCATTAATGGTAAACAATGCTCAGATCCTTTTGAAATTTCTAACACTTTCAATACTTACTTTGCTGAAGCAGCGAAAGAACTTTTTAATTCCAAACCGTTAGGTGTCACTTCTCCACATACTTCACTAACTCATAACCTTAATTCATCTCTCTTCTTACATCCAGTGAATAACTCCGAAATACTTAAGATAATGATGAGTCTCAGTAATAAATTTTCCGCCGGTAACGATGGTATTCCGGATACCATTATCAAACAATGCGCCAACAGTCTCATAGAGCCATTAATTGACGTCTGCAACTCTTCCCTTTCATCAGTCCATTTCCCTAGCTGCCTAAAACAAGCCAAAATCACCCCAATCCACAAAAAAGGTGAAGTGTCAAATATAAAAAATTACAGACCAATATCCGTATTGTCAGTCTTTTCCAAAATTCTGGAGAAAGTAATGTCTAACAGACTCATCCCTTTTCTTGAAAAACATAAGATACTCACCAACTCTCAATTTGGCTTCCGTAAGGGCAGATCTATAAATAATGCCCTATTTTCATTAATAGAGAGTATCCTTCGCGCCAAAGATAACCAAGAACAAATACTAGGACTTTTTGTAGACCTTACCAAGGCTTTTGACGTTGTCGACATTAACATATTATCAGCAAAACTAGAAGTTTATGGAATACGTGGAACTGCTATGAATTGGTTCACCTCCTACCTGTCCAACCGGACTCATTTTGTAGAATTTAATAAGGCTTGCTCTGACCACAAAACAGCCACCCACGGCGTCCCTCAAGGCTCAATCCCTGGTCCTCTATTATTTTTATTATATATTAATGACCTCCCACTCCACCTACCTCAAGTTAACACAATCCTCTTCGCAGATGATACCACACTCCTTTTTAAGGATCACAATAATCTATCTCTCCAAAAATCAATCAAAGATACCTCAATCACTTTTCAAAATTGGCTAAATAGTAACAAGCTCTTCCTCAATCTAGATAAAACGATTTTTATTAATTTCACTCGAACTACTCAACTTGGTGAAACTTATAAATTCAGAATTGAAAACACCGATATTATGGAATCCAATCAAACAAAATTTTTGGGCACTTGGATAGACTCCACCTTATCATGGGAATCCTATATTTCTTATCTCTATGAGAAACTTTCTCGCACTAGTTATGCAATGAGAGTCCTAGTTAACTCCTGCACACCAGAAATTTTAAAAATAGCGTACTTTGACTATGTACAATATATTTTAACTAACGCAATTCCCTTTTGGGGCATCTCATCTAAATCCATTCATGTGTTCAGACTCCAAAAACGTTTTGTCAGAATTATGAAAAAAGTGCCTCTAAGAACACACACCAAACCTATTTTAAATTAATTTAAAGTTCTCCCATTACCTTGCTTATATATTCTGGAGACAATAGCTTTCATACACAAGAATAAAAACTTATTCCAATTTAATTCCGACTATCACACTCACTTTCACCAGAATTGCTAACAACATTAATCTCAACCATTGCAGACTAGCAAAAACTCAAATTAGTATGTCTCATAAAGGAATCCAACTTTACAATAAGCTCCCCCAAGAAATTAAATCACTAAACTTTGCACAATTTAAGAAGAAAGTCAAGCTCATCCTCTTGGACCATTTATTCTTTTCGGTCGACGAATGTTTGAATTCATCCTTAGCATAATTTAAAACACTAGTAGATCTGTATACACTGTAGCTAATTTAATAAATGTAGCCTACATATTCTAGAATAAGGTTGTTTGCAAATTATAATGTATGTTTTGCTAATTATTGTATCTAGGTTAAGGCTTAGGTTAAGATCTGACTGACGAAGCCATGTATTCTTGTAATACTTAAGGTGGAAAATAAATTACAATTACAATTACTGAGGATTAAAAGAAGTCTTTCGTTTTGGCATTCTGGTAATTGAATAAAAACACGGCAAACTGCAAAGAATGTACAATACAAATGGAGATTTGAACAACAATCAACAGTATGGCCAACGCCACGTACTGCACCAAACAAATGATAGTACGCTATCATCGTATGGAGAAGCAAGCCAACGTTAGGAATAGATTCAGTTGTTTCCGCGGCACCAACGAAACAAATGATAGTATGGCAGGATAGGATTGGCATGAACATACGGGAAAATACCAATTTTATTAATACGCTTTACCGATCCATCAGAGTCTCGAAAAGGGGGACAAATCAACGTCCGGCATAAAGCTGCGCCGGATGGAGGACTACTTAGCAAAATGCTTTACAGTCCGGCCAAAAGCCGGACGTCTGGCCACCCTACATAATAATCATATCATTGTTATTATTAATAGTAGGCCTATATGTTGACACGTGACTGTATACTTTTCTTTAAATAATATCTAGAAATTTACTTTCTTACGGTTTGTAATTTATTATTATTATTATTATTATTATTATTATTATTATTATTATTATTATTATTGTATTTATTCCTGCAACATTGCAGGTAGCTGATGAGTCCAGGGCCCGGATTCTAATGACATGTCATCTTTCTATTGACGCTGCATAAACATTGCCAACTTGTGGATAAATCCTAATCATGGCCTCTAGATTATAGAAATGCATTTTTGTTAGGCCATTTTTTGTCAGTTTATGCCATTTTATATTTTTAGGGCATTTATTTAAATTTTAGGTCATTATTTTGTCATTTTCGTGTCATTAGCTTCCTTATTTAGTCATTTTCATGTATTTACATTGAGTGTATTAAATTTTTTTCGTCGCTAGCGGTGCTGTCCTTGAAGTGTTGTTTGTTTAATGCAAGAAGGACAAATTCGGCGATAAAGTGTTGTCATGTCTAGTTGGAAATGAAAATAAAATTAACGCCAAAATTTTGTATAATATTACTATTGTTATTAGATTGACCTGACACCAGAGTTTGTCACCTGCTTGGATTTGAGAGTGCAAACTACTTCACTTCACTTCACTTCACTTCACTTCACTTCACTTCACTTCACTTTTATTTATCGACGTCACACCATGTAAGGTTTCAACGTCCGTAGGGGTTGTAAACAAATTTGCCTGTGTGTATACAAAAAGTAATTGTCCTAAATTGTTAAATCATATCTTCATTTTACATCGGTATAGGAATCGTTTTAAAATTCTAGCTGCTTTGTATGGTTGATCCGTAGTTAAGGCTGGTATATTCCATGGGCTGTAATCCATACTCTATGCGCAGGTTGTCAAAAAAGTCATGGTCACTGGTATTAAGTTCTGGACAGGAGAAAAGCACGTGTTGTATATTTCCTATCTGTCCACAGGAACAGAGTGGATTGTCCCTTTTTTTTATTCTGTGTAGGTAATGGGGGGTGATGGCCGTTTGGAATTTAACTTTATATATAAGAGATATTTCAGCTCTGGATGCTGGTGTTGTGATGAACCAGGGGTTATTCTTCTGCATTGCGTTAGATCTATGTATACGGATCCTGTGTGTGCTATAATCTTGTATTGGTAGTGAGAATTTGTCCTGGGTAGGATGCGCTGACGCCTGTTTTACCAATCGATCAGCGAGTTCATTGCCCCTGATATTACGATGTCCCGGGATCCAGATGAATCTAACTGAATTACTTTCTTGCAGTGTGTGAATTATCTGCTTTATGTTGATTTCCAGCCTCGAAAATTTTGTATTGATGTCCGTACGCGATATTGTGTCCAAAGAACTTCGAGAATCAGAAAACAGATAGATGTTATATCCTGTAATGGTTTTCAGGCTTATGAGTGCCTGACGGATAGCTATTAATTCAGCTGTATAGACGCTGTTGAGAGCAGATAGTGTAAATTGTTTCCTTTCATTAGTACCGTCATTATAATAAGCAGCTCCAGTACCAACAGACGTTTTCGATCCGTCAGTGAAAATAATCATAGTTTTGTCAGGGGGAAAAGTGGAAACGAGATCAAGATAGATATGGTTGGGTGTGAGTTAATTTCTTGTTTATGGAAAGTAGTAATATCTAAGTCAGGAGGCTTTATAAGCGTATTATAATCAGTGCAGTATAGAGGATATTTGGGGAATGTTTGGATTTCTTGGTCATGATAAAAGGATTGGAATGTGTCGAAGAAAGGAGGAAGTTTGTAATTATATCGGTGGCCGCTGTTTAATTCCCGTAGTTCCATCATATATTTGAGTTTGGTGTAGAGTGGATGGGCACCGTTGAGGAACACAAATTTCATGGTTTTTATACTTGATTCTGTTGCACGGTCCTGATGCGTCTGTAGGTGGGGTTCCTTGAAGACTTGGAGTTTATTCGGTTTCCCACCAGTTTCCAGTATGCTTTTTCCTATACTGTATATAATAGAGCTTATTTTATGTTGCCATTGCTTGGTAGGGGGTGCCAAAACCTGTATCCCATATTCAAGTGAAGATCTAGTGATGTTATTGTAAAGCGTGTAAAGGGCTTTTGGATGATTACCCCAGTATCTTCCAGTGATGTAACGGAATAGATTTTGCCTGTTGCATAGTTTGTTGGTCCACATCCGATAATGGTGATTGCCCGATAGCCTATAATCTAGATATATTCCAAGGTATTTGAGGTGCGTGTTGTAACGTATCGGGATCTGCTTTAGATATAAGTGAGGCATTTTCTGTTGTGATGTCATTGATCTGGCAAAGATAGTAAAAGCACTTTTGTCAATATTAATTTCCATCCCCATATTGTCCAGTTCTTGGGTCAAGATGTCGATGTCATCTTGGAAATCCTTATTTGTACTGGTAGGTGATGATTTAGGAAATCGGTAATAGAGAATAATATCGTCGGCAAAGCAGAGTATTTTACTAATCTTGAATCGTAATGTATGTAGGTTGTTAGTGTAAAGGTTGAATAGCATGGAACTAAGGGAAGGTCCTTGAGGAATCCCCATATACGTCTGCCTGGTTTGCCGAATGCCGACTGGATGGAATATTTAAAAGATTGCCAGTTAATGGATTTATTACGATGTGGAATTTCAGTGATAGGAAGGAGAGGTTCATTAGAATTAATAGCAATAATTATTGGAATATGATCACTGCCAAGGGTGTCCGTTGCTGTTATCCATTCAGTGCTTGCAACTAGGCTGGCTGAAATAAATGTGAGGTACGGTGTGGTATCTTGTTGCCCTCTATATCCAAGTCTGGTAGGCGTTCTTTTGTTAATGAGATGGACGTTATTGATTTTTAGTTCTTCGATGAAGTGGATAGTGTCAGTAGCATAGATGGAATCTATGGGTTTACCTAAGTTGAAGTCACCAAGAAATATATATTTCAATTGTTGTTCCAATGTAAAAGTCGTTCTCCAAAAAGTCCGCGTTATGTCGTAATTTCAATTGCTTGAAATGTGAAGTTGTAATTGTTAATCGTGCGGTAATTGGTAATGGAGAGATTTTTTAAAGAAGGATTGCGATGCCTCCTCCTTTACCCTCCCTATCATTTCTAATAGTAACATATCCTGGAATTTGGAATTTCATAGTGGGCGTTAACCAGGTTTAAATGATCACCAAGACGTCAAAATCATGATGCTTTGCGAAGTTTATAAGTTCTTCTTTTTTAATTTTTATGCTTTGTGCATTCCATTGCAGTATTTTTAATTGGACCATTATTTGCAGAAAAATGAAATTTGATCTAGGAATGATATATACTGCGTGTTGAAATATTGAGAAGGACTTAAGTATGTAAGTATGGTTTCTTACGTTCTGGAGTAATCCATGAGATCTTTGATTTGTTGCTTTATTCGTACAATGTCGCCCCGTAGGTGATCCGGGACCTCACTTAAGACCTTGTTTAAGGCCGTGATTACCGTGAAGTTAGGTTTCATCATTTGGCGCATATGGTGAGTTTTTGTTGGAGCAGAGCTTTTCTTAACTTGCGTTGAAGGTGCTGTCACAGACCCTAAGGATGATTCAGAGTGTGGAGTACTTATTGTATACTGTGTGTACGTGGGGGTTTCTGACTTTGCTTGCTCCTTTATCCGGCCATCCGGAAAGAGGAGAACTTTTTTATACGAAATCTTGTCGGACTCGACACTATTATCCTGTTCTTTTCTTTTGTTTGTGTTATACCCTAGGTCTGATTTGAGTCTGCAAATGGAGGCTGCTGCGTCGTCGTGGTATCTCTCAATAGATGGCGGGGAGACAATACTGGCGATCATTTTTCCAAGCTTGGAAATTGGGCTACTGTATTGAAAGCCAAAGATGTTTGGTGCTGTACCATCTGTGCGTGGGAGGAGCGACCCATGGCTATCTGTTTGGCTTCGTTTCATGAAATCGACAAAGAGGCCAATTTGTCATTAATTTGTTTCTCCAACCGATAAGCGGGGCAGTGATCAGTGTCTGTAGTAGAATGATTACCTTTACAATTCACACATTTACTGATGTTCGTGGTACATTCACCCTGATGTGTGTCTTGACCACATTGTAGGCATTTAGAAGTCGATCTGCAGAATTTAGCAATGTGGTTAAGTTTACCACATTTGGTGCACAGTCTAGTGCGTTCGTGGTATGGTTCAATTGTGCAATGCTGGTGGTACAAGATTACTGATCGAGGCAACCGTTGGCTGCGGAATGTAATCTTAATAGTTTCTGTTGGTATATAGGAAGGTGATCCCTGATCGTCAATAGTTTTTTTGTTAAATCTATACACATTCGTTATTTTAAAGCCTTCTGGAACATAAGTATCTGCTTTGATTCTTCATTTGTGATGCTTGCTTCCACACCTCGAATTACTCCTGAGGAGTATATGGCATAAGCTGGGAAGAAATATTCCGTGTGATGTACGTTATCGAAATCAGAATTAGGTATTTGCCGCTGAATATGTTTTGAAGTGAACATCGATTTGAAATTTAGACACTTTGTTGATATATTGGACGTCATAGTTTTGCCGGAATAACCATTGACCCACCTTCATCGGGTGCATATGACCCAATGCGTGGCCAGGTTGTTTTATGGACACGAAATATGGACCCGTGTCGGAATGTTCATAACGGTGATCTCTTTTTACCGGTAACTCTTTATGTGAATTACTCTCTTGTGTGAGTGTGGTATGATTCTCTGGATCTAACTGGGTTTGGCTAGTAGAAGTAGGTCTATTCACTATCTGCAAACTATCTGTCACCATTGAGTTCGTAATATGTAAACTGGCTGGCAAAGGAAACTGAGACTCGCTAGTTTAATCCATCATAACAACAGATTATAAATCCTCCCCTCCCGGGGAGACCCGAAGAATGAGCACCAAAAGTCCACAATAAAAGTTAAAACCTTTACCACCAATCACCAATACTGACCAACACAAAACTAAAGGTCTTTCAGAACAACCCGCACTGAATCAAGAGCTTCCTAGTCGCGACCGAACACTATGACTACATGAGCTATACTGCGTTTTATAAATATATCGAACGCACTAAGAAAACACTGCAAAATCACTAAAAGAACGAAGAACCTGAAATATTAGCATTCAAATCGTCCGCCATTTTAGTCAACAATGTCCAGGAAACACTTTTTTTTTTGCAAACTACTGTTTACCCTCAATAAACAACAATATAATCTGGCAGACCACAAAAGGAAATGCCGAATTTTGACTCGCCAGTGCCTCAGTGCCAGTATAAATTTCCGTGAGAAAAAAACATTCGCAACATTAGAGTTATTTACAGTTTTTACAATTATGTACAAATTAGACTATAACTTTGTGTGTAATAATAATTTTTTATAAATAAAATATCAGTTTTTAGGTCATTTTTTATTATTATTATTAGGTCATTTTCTTTAAAGTTTAGGGTCATTTTATAGGTAATTTTTAAAACAATTTTAGGTCATCAGAATCCGGATCCTGCTGATGACAAAGAATAGCCCACCAACAACAATGGGTATATGTATACAGTTACGAGAGACCAGTCAGCTGAGTCTTCTTCTTCTTCTTCATCGTTTTTATTTATAGACGCTACTGCCTCTCACTGAAAGATGGCTCCTGCGTCTCTCGATAGATAACAAGAGCTATCACCCTTATCAAGCAGATGGCGATATCCTGGTGGTGTTATGAAACATGCATGGTAGCCTGCTGGGTTAAATTTTCATTTTTGTTTTAGTTATGTAACGGAAATGAGCTTTTGCAATGTGTATAGATGGTCTGTATAATAAGCTGTCCATTTTTATAGGTCCTTGTGAAGTATGTCGATAGATCATCTTCAAGAAGATGGTAATTTGTGGTCGACGATATTCACATCCAAAGAACATACGGTCTATAGTTCCTACCTGCCCACACTCACAGTAGGGCGTGGGGAAATATTTAATGGTATATAGATATGCGGGAACTTGAGCTGATTTGAATTTTATTCTGTAGTAATACATAATGGAACGTTGTGGTATAGTGCGTGCTTGATTAAGAAATAATAATAATAATAATAATAATAATAATAATAATAATAATATTTATTCACCATTAGGGATTACAAGAATCCAAAGGCTTCGTCATACTTAAGAACTAAAAAAAATATTAAACAAAACATCCCTATACATACCTATACATATACATACAGTACACACTCATACAAAATGCAGACATTAGAACAAAATAATACAGAGTACAATAGGACACGGACATTTAGAATTTTACTTGTGATTCAATTTTGACTTATAGAAATGGAGAGGAAAAGAGAAAGAGGAGAGATCAGAAGGAATCACGTAGCTCCAATTACTCCATAAATTATTATCCAGTAAAAATAAATTTATAGAGTCAGTAAATTGGCGGAGATGAAATCTTGAGTACTATAGAAAACATGCTCCATAAGAAGATTTCTCACTTTGGTTTTGAAAAGTTTTGGACTGGTGTGCTTAAAAGAGTGGGGAAGTTTATTGTACAGAATTAGACCCGTGTGATTGATGAATTTTAAACTTCTGAAGGTTCGGTGGGATGTGAGGTGGAAATCATTAATTCCTCGCGTGTCGTGGTTATGGTGATGGGAGTTCTTTGGAAATTTCGGTTTGTTTGAATGTATGAAGCAAACAGTTTCTAAATGTTTTTGTTGTTAGCAATTTAGTTGTTTCCAATGTACCAGGAGGATTTTGAACAGTGAGATCTGAATCTAGGACCTGTGTCAAATGGTGAGCAAAGTCTGAGGGAGGGGTGAGAAAATGGTCAATTATTACCTTGGCTTCAGATGTTCGGGCTAAGGCATCTATTAGTTCATTGCCCGGGATTCCAATATGTGCAGGGATCCACGTGAGTGTGATCTGAAAACCTTGGTTGACGAGGGAGTTGAGGAGGGATTTAAGGAATATTTCATACACCGAGTGTCGAGCAAAATAATGTTTAGATAGGGAAAGTAGAGTGGTTCGACTGTCTGAAAAAATATGAATACGATTGCATGTATTTTGTCGTGCATCTTTGAGAGCTGTATAGATCGCAATAGTTTCTGCAGTAGTAATAGCCATCTGGGGATGTAGATTCCATGTTTTGCCATATCCTTCACACCAGTTGAAGTAGGCAGCTCCTGTATTATTCAAGGTCTTGGACCCATCAGTGAAATAAATTTGGGTGGGAGATTCTTTGTCCATCATTCTTTCCAAATCAGAAGGGGAGGGGTATTTGAATGCTGAAAAGTAGTAACGTCAATCTGTACATTTGGTGGAAGGGATTGTCGTTAGATAAGGTAAATAGGATTAACTGGGGTTCTGTAGATCGAGGGGAAACGGGTAAAGTGAACGTAAAAGTCTACCAGATCGTCAGTATGTAATTCCGATAGATGTTGGAGTTTAGGTAGGAGGATGTTATTACCGGTTGTGAATAAGTTTGCCATATAGGAAGAGGCCTTCTTTCTACGGCGAAAAAGATCAAAATAAGGAAATTCATATTGTAATAGTATGCGAGCCGGTTTACCATTAATGCGAAATATTATTTTGTAAATATTATATATTAAAGACATGTATCGATTAATGGTGGATTGTGTGAGTTGAGAATGGAACAGAGAGCCATAATCAAAACGCGAAAGCAGAAGGGAGGTCACAAGATTAAAACTGATCAGAGGATCAGCACCCCAATATTTACCGGTGATGCGTTGTAAGAGATTAGAGAATTTGTGGGAAGATTGTAGTAGGCTATATGTTGAAAATGTTGATTGAGTGTGTTTCGATGGTCTAAATGGATGCCCAGGAGAGTAATTTCTTTGGCCGCCGAGAGGGTGGCGTTAGGTAAATGTAAAAACTGTTTTCGTCTGTGATGTCGCGGTTGGAATATAATAAATTGTGTTTTAGTTAAATTAATATGTATACCTAGGTCGTTCAATGCACAAATACAGTCGGTGGCGTCAGATTGAAATTCTTGGAGATCAGAGTTCAGTGTGGTTCTACTAATAGGTCTGTACAGACAAACATCATCAGCATATTGTAGAATTCGGAAGGGCGTTGAAGTTGGTGAAATTATATCCTGGATATAGAGAGCGCATAGAAGGGGACTGAGAGAAGATCCTTGTGGAATGCCGTGAGTGGAAATCCGAGTGATGGGGTTGTGATATTTGGTGGTAAGGGAAAGTGTACGAGGTTGCATCAAATGATATATAATGCGTAGCAAGGAAGCTGGAAAATCATACTTGCGAAGTCTATGGAGGAGAAGGGAAATATGAACTGAATCGTATGCCTGTGTTGCATCTAAAAATAACGCGGCAGTTCTACGGCGAAGTAGGAACGAGATGTGAATGTCGGTCATGAGCGTATAAATGTTAAATTCCGGGATATAGTGTTTTCGGAATCCGAATTGAGTCTTAGGCCACATCTGATTACGTTCCAAGTAAAATGTAATTCGATCAGCAAGAATTTTTTCAAATGTTTTACGTAATGTAGAAAGTAAGGATATGGGTCGATAATCTTGTGGAGAGTATCCTGACTTGCCAGGTTTTTTAAGCGGGACAATATGAATCCGGTTCCACTGCGGAGGGGTAATACCAGTATGGAGAATAGTCGTGAAAGTAAAGGCTAGTGGGAAAAGGAAACTGTAAGGAAGATTGCGTAAAAGAGAATATGATATGTCATCCGGCCCCGGAGCGGAGGAACGGGTTTTGTTGTTCCAAACATGTTGAATCTCGAGAATTTGAATAGGTTGAAGTATGGGATGATGTGTCAAGCAATCAATGGGAGGCAAATTAGGCACCGGATCTCTAGCCGTAGGGGGAGCCACCATTTCCAAAAAACGGGATTGGAGATCGATGTCTCCTGCCAAAGGTGTGAGTTCCGCAATATTGTTTGAAGTTTTATACCAGGCCAGTTTTTTCCATATTTGGGATGAGGAGGTGTTTTGGTTAATTGATGTGCAATATATCTTCCAGGATGTTCTTTTGGCTTTGTTGAGGGTCCTTTTTGTTCTTGCCTCCTGCTGTTTATATGCCATTTAGTTCTGGAATGTGGACTGGTTTCGGTACGTTCGAAGAGATGCTCTTCGGAGAGCAATCGTTTCTGCACAATCCTTATTCCACCATGGAGGGTGTCTGCTGCGGAGATTCGGGTGAATAGTATACGGATGATATTGATCAAGATAATTGGTAAGCATAGATTCCAGATCTTCATATGATAATGTGGACAGATCAGATGTGTCTAGTAGGTCGGAGATGTATGTGGATAGAGTATCAGGGTTGATCTTGCCAGTTCTGTGCGGAGGAAGAAGGGTGTTTAGTATGGCAGAGGAGTGATTGATATGAATGTGGAGCGGAAAGTGATCGCTATTACATGTGTCATCTATACGCTCGATCCATATGAGATTACTGAAACCTTCAGAAGCAACTATGAGGTCCGGTGTGGAATCTCGTTGATTAAAGTTTCCTAAGCGGGTGGACATCTGGGTGTTTAGAATTGACCAATTATTTGTGAGGCAGTGAGTGATGAACGGGTGTGAAAGACGTCGCCAGTCTGCTGTTCTATGGATAATGGGGATGTTAAAATCACCACATATCAAAATCTGTTTGTCCAGCGGTGGTGGAATAATGGAGTTCCAATCTTGAGCTGAAATATGGTTGCGGCTGGAATTGTAGACACCAAATAACACTATGTCTTGAAAAGTGATTTGAACCAGTTCAAGGCGTGGAAACGGCACAGAAGCTTATTCTATGTGGGGACTTCAATATAAACTTTCTTGATCATGATCCTTTTGTATCTCGACTAAGAGCCTTAATAAATTCATATAACCTAACAGAGATCCTCGACTCACCTACTCGCATCACAGCTATGACTAAATCTTGTTTGGATCAGATAGTGATAGGACAAGACTTTTTTCCTTTTGCAGCTGACAATATTAATCTGGGCATCTCTGACCATAATAAAATCATCCTCCACTTTACTGTAAATTACAAGCAAAATGAATCGGCGGCTGAGACAACATGCCCAATGAAACGAATATATGATAAAACAAGTATTGACTACTTTAAATATCTCCTCGAAAAGGAAACTTGGGATACGGTAATTCACGAGCCCGAAATCAATCTCAAAATGGCTGAATTTTTAAACTTAATCACCTACTACTTCAATATATATTTTCCATTAAGAAAGATATACCCCAAAACAAATACACCCTTCAAAAGATGGATAACTAAAGGCATCCAAGTCTCTTGTAGGAAAAAAAGATTGCTAAGTGAAATTCATAAAACAACTAATGATCCAGGTTTTAATTTATATTTCCGCACATACTCCACTATTCTCAGAAAAGTTATATTAGAGGCAAAGAAAATGTACAACAACAACATCATCCAAAAATCAGTAAATAAGAGTAAAGCAATGTGGGATATTATAAACAGAGAGACTAGGAAAAAATGTAAAAGGAATGAACCAATTTGTATAAAGGAAGATAATGATATTGTAACAGCCCCAGAATTAATTGTTAATATCTTCAACAATTACTTCTCCAATGCAGAAGCCAATTCAACAAATACCCAGTTACCTACAGCTCCTAACATCAAGCCTACAATTAATACCACTAAAACAATCCTTCTTTACCCAGTCGATGAGAAAGAAGTTATCCAAACATCAATACACTTAAGAATAAATTTTTCTAGTGGTGCTGATGGCATTCCAGATCTAATAATAAAATCTATAGCCTCCCACATCTCTCTACCCCTTGCCAATATTATCAAAAGCTCCTTTTCAACTGGAATTTTCCCTGAAAACCTCAAAGTAGCGAGAATCCTACCTGTATTCAAAAAAGGCGACCGTCAAAATAAAGAAAATTATAGGCCCATATCCCTACTATCTGGTTTTTCAAAAATTATAGAGAAAATAATGTATAACAGGATTATTCCTTTTTTTGAAACGCTTAAAATCTTCTCGAAATATCAGTTTGGTTTTCGTAAGGGTCAAACAACAGTTGATGCTCTCTTATTCTTTATTGAAAATCTCCTCCAAGGAAAAAACAACAAAGAACTTAGTCTAGGCCTGTTTATTGACCTCAAAAAGGCTTTTGATACGGTTAGTCATGACTTGTTAATTACAAAACTGGCATCATATGGCATCAGAGGTCTTGCAGGAAACTGGTTCGAGGCATACCTTAAAAATCGACAGCAATTTGTGGAGATGGATTCGGCACGTTCAGTAACTACCTATATAAAGCAAGGTGTCCCCCAGGGATCTATTCTAGGCCCAATTTTATTTCTGGTCTTCATCAATGACCATCCAGAGCATTTACCTTTGTCAAAAACAGTTCTGTTTGCTGATGACACCAACATGCTTGTCTCTAATAAAAATAGAGACAAACTTCAATGTAACACTAATGCAAATAATGTTTGTCTGCAGACCTGGCTTGAAGGCAACAAGCTACAGCTGAATATAAGTAAAACTGTCTTCATATTGTTCAACCAATCCAGTTCTGAAATTCCATTGCAGATACAGGTATATAATCAAGCCGTAACTGAGGTTCAGAGAACTAAATTCTTGGGTGTCTGGGTTGACTCGACCCTATCCTGGAATGTACATATTGAAGAAACCGCAACAAAAATAAATCGTTACATATATGCATTAAGAATCTTGAGAAACATAATCTCATTAGAAGTCCTAAAATCAATATATTTTGCCCACATTCACTCCCTTTTACAATATGGCATTGCAGTATGGGGCATGTCTAGCAGATCACTGGAATTGTTTAGACTTCAGAAGAAAGCTATCAAAATTATGAAAAAAGTACCCTTGAGATCTGAGAGCAAAGTAATCTTTAAAGAACTACAAATTGTTCCACTCCCTTGTGTATATATTTTAGAAACAGTCTCTTTCATCCACAAAAATAAAGGCAGATTCAAACTGAACTCTGACTACCATACACACTACACAAGAACATCTGGGCTCATCCACTTATCTACCCATAGAATTGCAAACAGCATAAAAAGTATTTTTCACAGAGGCTTGATCCTATACAATAAAATCCCTGGCCACATAAAAACCTATCATGCAAGCCTATTCAAAAAGACAGTTAGAAAAATGCTCCTGCATCATATGCCATACTCCGCTGATGAATTCTTGAACATGGATCTCAATTAATGTTTTTAATTAGATAATAGCTACAATAGTTGGTGTAATACATTAATAATATTAACCTTCAACATTAGAAGTAGCTTTGTTCATCTCATTTTTCATATGACGTCTCCCAAAAACAACTATCTTCTTGTGTGCAAGTAAGATGAAAAGTCAAAGGAAATACACTTCCTCCAGGCCAAAAGATTCAGCGAAAGTGCCCTTGATGCTGGCAGCATTTCCACGCTGCAGGGCGATGCCAATTCGCTGCCTCAAAAACTCGGTTGAACGAGGTTCCCCAGTTAGAGAACACAGCCTTCTGCCAATGTCGGCAACAAGTGCTGAGGCATCTTTGCACCATGAACCCATGGTCTCCACCGCAAAGACGACGAAAAAGTAATTATCAGCGATAGCGCGATATTTCAGATTGTTTGCTGTTTCATAGCTGATATTTAAATCCAGCCTTAGTTACTAAGTGCATACCGGTAATTAATAATGTACATAATCTCATACCGGTATTAGTTATTAGATGTAAGTAATTAGTTGTTATTAGATGTAAGTAATTATTAGGCATTAAGACTAGGATTAGAACATGACGAAGCCTATATTTCTGTATAGAAATTTTTGGTGCATAAAATATCTTATCTTATCTTATTATCAAAATTATTAATCTTGAGGTCTAAGGTGAATGAAAATCGACACTCCTCCTTCCCTGTTGCGGTATTGATGTAGTGACTTGTACCCAGGTAGAGAAAAATGTACTTTACCGTCAAGATGTGTTTCTGTTATTATAAGAAAATGATATAAATGGGTGCGTAGCAATTGTAATAATTCAGTTTTCTTATTTCGAATACTGCGTGCGTTCCAGTAGAGAAGGTGTACATTGTGTGTGGTCTTCATGGTGAGCTGTAGCAATTTTTCAGATTATATCGATATTAATAGTTTATGGAATCAAATCTTTGATTTGAGCTTTGAGTCTTTCCAAATCCCCTTTCAGTGTTTCAGGGGCCTCGCTTAACATTTTATTTATTGATGTAAGTATGATGAATTTTGGTGGTGGGAGCTTGAATGCTGAAGACGTAGGTATGTTATGTACTCGCTGAAGAGGCTATGCCTTAGACTTACCCCCGGAGGGGAATTCGCTGGAGGATGTCTTCTGAGAGAGGACGGAGGATGTCTTCTGAGAGAGGACGGAGGATGCGTCCGGAACCCTGCCTGTAGGGTAGCGTAAAAGCCTCTTGTGGGCTATGTCGTCTGAGGCTGGAAGGCGATCATGAACCTTGCGTTTAGGTGTTGAAGTCTTGGATGTGCTGAGACCCGAAAATGAGCCGAGTGATTTATCTTCCTTTACAATTGTAGGACCATGTGCTAGATTTTCTTCAAGAAGGGGAAATTGACGGAATGATTCGAAGGTGGCAGGCACCTGTTTATTTAACATCTGTGCATACGTAGAACGTCCAGATGCTATTTGACGTGCCTCGAAACGAGATACCGGAAGGGATTGTAATCGGTCATTGATCTGAATTTCAAGTCTATAAGTTGGGCATAGGGTCTTTTTCGGTAGTTTTGTGAGCGCCCTTACAATTGAGACATTTCATCTCTTGAGCCTGGTATTTATCCGTCGAATGATCCTCCCCACAATTAAGACACTTTATGGTAGATCTACAGAATTTAGTTCTGTGATTAAAGCGGCCACAGTTGAGACACAGAGACACTCGTTCCTTATATGGTACAATAGGACATAGTTGGTGATACAGTTGTACTTTCTGGGGGAGTGTCTGGCTGCGAAAAGTGATCTTCACTGTCTGGGTTGGAACATACTTTATTTGACCTTGTTCATTTGAGATTTTCCGATTGAAGCGGTAAACATTTGTGACTTGAAAACCCTCGGGCACTATGAGATCTTCTTGTATTTCTTCCGGGGTAAGGGATGCTTCAACTCCCTTGATAATCCCTGCCGTGAATAAATTATACGATGGTATAAAAAATTTAGTATCATGCACTTCGTCAAATTTAGAATTGAGAAAATTGTTGGCAGCTTGAAAACTGGAGAAGTGTACATCGATTTGCGTAGAATTCACTTTATTTAGGTATCTCACATCATAGTTCTCTTTGAACAACCATTTCCCGATTATCATTGGGTGCATATTACCAATGGCATTTGATTCATTTTTAACCGTTACAAAGTAAGGCCCTGAATCGGAATGAACATAACGATGACTGAGAAGCTACTTTATCTGTCAAAGTGTCCTTCAACTTTACTTCTAAATTGTTTTTAATTACACTAAGGGAAGCTGCAGCCACATCAACGTCCATTAAAGGCGGTGGAACCGAAGGATTAATTGCAGATTGCTCCATGTCAGTATATGTTGCAAAGTCTGGATTCTCCGAATTTGATATGCGTAACCTCCCCTGCCGGGGAGTTAAAGACCTATTCACTAGGAGTTAAGCTAAAGTTGTTTACTTACAGTTTTAATACACAACACTATTCACAATATCACAATGACCCAGCCGGTTACCTCAATAGTTTTAGCTAAAATAATGACAAATAAAAGTGAAATTGTAACACACGACTGTCTAGGTAATTCAACGTTCTTATATCCACCAAAATAACAACACAGAAGTCAATATATGAATCTGCTAAATGCACAAAACATATAAATTTAACGCCACAGAAATAGAATACTATTTAAACTGGTCGCCATTTATACCGGCAGTCAGCTGAGTAGTAGCAAGGCGTATAGAATTAGGAGGTGGGTCGGACTGGTTTCCGCATGGTGGGGGAACCTGATTCGTGACGAAGCTGCATACCCACAGTTACAGCCGGTGCAGTCCTTATAGCTTACTTCGCTATATATATTAATAATTATAGTCCAGTGTCTTTCTTTTAAGTCATATTGAGTAGGCCTATTATTTGCACTGTTTCATGTAATATTTAACTTTTCTTACAAATACTAATAAGTGTTGTAACTTAGGTAACGATTTCTTATTTAAGTTTGCATGTCTTAGAGTAAAGAAAAAATTGCTAACTAGTTTTTCAGTGGCAAAATAGCATAAAATATGATTTTCATTAGTTCAATTACTAAAAATTTTCCTGGGGTGGATCCCCGGCCCCCTTTTCTTGGGGGTATGGATTTTTTTATTTAACCACTTTCGAAGTAAATTGAAACTGCATCATCAGAAAGTAAGTCGAAAGCAAACTATCGATGTTTTATTTCCACTTACAATGTCACACTTGTTTGCTTCCCCTAGAAAATATCATATGGGCGCCCTTGATCGTTTTGAAACTTACTTCTATCGAATTATAAATGTACATACATCTGAAACATTGTCATACTGTTACCTTTGAGTTGCCTGATGCCAAGACAATGTATGAATAAATCAATGTATAAGTTACAGTACGATCATTTTGTATTGTACATTATTTCCAACTGACAGTAAAGGCAACAATATAAATTACAATGCAAAATTTTTTAAAAGTTACAATAGCCTATATTTTTAAATACAGTTTATGTTATATAGGGTATGTAGTATTTTTGCAGTCTTGTAGTTACTTGCATATTCAAAAAGGGAATTCCGTCAGTCCTTCTTCAGCATGAGTTAATTATTAATCCATCACATTTTATGATCTCCAAATCCGATATTGTTTTTCATCCAATTTAAATATTTATTTTTTTCTTCCTTAGATAAAAGAAAATACATTTTTCAAAACTTTGGAGTTGGCACTACAGTATATTATATAGTAGGTAGCAATAAAAATGCATTTAGTCTAATGTGGTTAATATCTTATTATTAATGTTATACTAATAATAATGGTATAATAGAACACAACATGTTTTAAAATTACAAAAATTAATTACTTCATTTACTGTTTAACATGAAAAAAAATACTCTTATTACAAACAAAATTTTCACATGCCCTTCAATACACATTTTGAAGTGCCAATTTTTTATTTTAGTTGAACCTTAGAACAATATATTTTATAATAACTTGTAATTACTGGTATTATGCAACCAATATGCAATGCTTTGTTAAATGGCAAATGAAAAAGGAAATACAATAAAATTAAAGACAGATTAAATGAAAATAAAGGTTAAATGGGTTTCAAAATTTACAAAAATATGTTGTATGTCTGCTAAATACATTTGCTTTTATTTTATCTTGAGATCTTATGTAGTTTTTTTATCCTTCTGACTATTTTTAAAATTTAATATCTGTTTATTCAAATATTTAACTCTCATTATGATCCTTCTTTTGGCAAACAAATTTACAATCTCATCGTCTACATGCTTTACAAACATATCGGCAAAGCGGCATAGCAACACTGGCGCGTGGTTCTGGACTGCAGCTCGTGGGTATGCAGCCGCGTCATCACAGCGGGTGAGTGGTGGGGGAGAACCGCAGTCCGACTCACCTAATTCTATACGCCTTGGAGTAGTAGCGGTGAACAGTTAATTCAGCATGCGTGAGTGGAGCAATGGCACGTTATAGAACTTGTAAAAGCACAATATTTTAACCACCAAGCTTGAATTTATAGAAAAACTGTATGTATAGAGTAGGCTACCTCACTTGGCAATTATTATTATTATTATTATTATTATTATTATTATTAAAAACCCTTGCAAGACCTGTCCTCTGCTATGGCAGTGAAGCGTGGACTCTAAGACAATGTGACAGGAGTAGAATTACAGCCAGTGAGATGAGGTTCATGCGTAGGACAGCGGGCCACACCAAATATGATCACATCAAAAATGAAGATATACTACAGGAACTCCACATGGATCCAATTCTAGACTACATCCAGAAATATCAGGAGGACTGGCTGCGGCATGTAAGACGGATGGCCAGAGACAGGATCCCGAGAGCAATCACGGAGGAAAGAATACACGGAGACGCCGTGCTTGCGGTGTTGTATGGGAAACAGATGAAGCCAATGACCACGCCCCCTTAAGGGACCAAAAAGGAGGCTTGCTATATACAATAGCACACAAATACTCCGAAGTTTCACGGGTTATAACAACGTAACGGTAGGGAAAATATGTAATATCCCAATTTCATATATTAACTACATACTCTGACATCATAATAATCCCGGTAGTAAGCATTAACCTATCTCAGAAGAGCCAAAAATGTAACTTTCAAATGAGCAACTTGACATGTGCGAGTATAAATACTGAGTCAGAAAATGATTAAGTGACCATGCGACTATGATAATTCAGAACGAGAAAAATATTCTTGACAGTTATATACCTACAAATGCACTTTATTTGAATAATTACAATTAGCCTAATGCTATATAAATAAAATACATCAATAATTAGCAGCCTAGTGTAAAATACAAGTAAATTATGCTTAGCAATTATACCCATATTCATTCATCCCAAAAATTGATTATTTTCAGTACCTAAATTTTACAAAATTATTAATTTTTAAGGTAAGTCCATAGCATAGAATTTAAGTATTTTTGTTTACCTTAAATTTAATTTCTTCAATATTGTTCAATATGTACTTGTCAAAATTCATTACCTAGAAATTAAGTATAATGTACCTAACATTTATTTTGTACAAATTGTTCAACTCATGTGCTTGACAAAGCCATGTAAACCTCTTACATTAGGCTAATAAATCTAAATCTAAATTCTCTACATGAAACTTATCTACTTGTCTAGTTTTGTCTTTATGTACATCACTTAACCACTTAGGCCTAAACAACATGAATTTCGGAGATACAATAGTTTATGTTAGGCCTACTATGATTTTTCTATTCAAAGTATTAAATAAAATAAGACTAAATGATTAGTCAAACTATCGGAACTCTAAATATATCGGAAATATATTAGATAGACCTACTTCAGTCTGTTCTATTATTGAATTAAAAACAAGACAAAAAATGCACACCAAATTCACCAGTGAAACACACAACCTCAATTCACAGAACTATTTTTAATATATTTAGGCCTAATTCAGTCTAATCTGTTAATGAATTTCACGATACCAAGTTTGTTTCTTTCTGAATATTCATAACTGTGCCGGTAATCTAAAGATGACTTTTCGGAGATAAAAATTCTCTCTTCTTCATAGATCTATAGGCCTATATAATATATCCCCATCGCAGTGCCGCATTTAAGCCTAGGCAGACGCCTAGGGCGGCAGATTTGAAGGGGCGGCTTTTAGGCTCTTACTTTTTTTAACATTAAACATTTTGTTCATAACTCTTCAAAATAGTAAACTAATGTAACACACAATGAAATAAAAATGAAAAACAATGACACCAATACACTCAAACCACTCGTTGCCTGACTTCAGTTTGGTGAGTTCAACATGCACCTGTTTATTTATTTACTTATTTGTCTGTAGGCTTCAGTCGTATTTACTTATTTATTATTATTATTATTATTATTATTACTACTATTATTATTATTAGCCTACTATTTCAGTTACAATAATGTTTATTGTAGGTTACTTTGTGGTACATTCGTGTGAAAATAAGGAGGCAAAAATATTTTTCTCTGCCTAGGGGCGCCCCTGCCCCATCGTTAAATAACCATATAATTACCCTGTCAATTAAAGAATATCTCGAAGATGAAATGTCAATATAAACTATTTTCATTTTCAAATGTTGTAGTGTCCACCGCTGTGGCTCAGGGGATACGTCCAATCCTCTCACGCAGCGGGCCCGGGTTCGGGACAAGTTACCTAGGTGAGGTTTTTTCCGGGGTTTCCCTCACCTATGAGACAAATGTCAGGTAACTTTAGGCCCTTGTGGTCCCCGGATATCATCTGGCCGTCATTATCATCTTCATTCTCATCCTCGCCTTGTTCTGAGTGAGTGTGTGTGTGAATGGTGTGTATCGTCCTATGTGTTCGTGTTGTCTCGGAGGTGGCCCCGGCATTGGGCTAATCACTCATCCGGGGAGGCCCTCCATGTCCTTGTCTGGTCAAAAAAGTATGTATGTGATTCAAAGATAATCCCTCTCCCGACAGGTCGCGGTCCTGTAAGGCCCGGGCGGCTTGGGTCGCTTAAATCCTAAAAGGGAGAGGTGAAACTACGGTAAAGAAAGAAAGAAAGAAAGAAAATGTTGTAGTGTTAATGACATCCGCAGCCATCAGTTTTAAAGAGGACACTGACAATATTGATATGGCTGATAGCGGCAAACAATTTCCTGTCGTAGTTCCTACCTGGTGGTTTACCAGCAACTTCTTATATGCTGCTGTAAACAAAGACGAGTAACCACGCTATCCGTGCAAGCTATAAACATAAACACGTGAAACAGTGACACGCCCCCTTAAGGGCCAAACGCTCGGACAGTTGGCTTCACGCTTGCGGTCTCAGGGCATCTCCATGTATTCTTTCCTCCGTGAGAGCAATCTTGAACTACCAACCACATGGGAAGAGATCACTTGGTCGCCCTCCAAAAAGATGGACGGAAAATTTTTTGTAGACGTAACAGTTCTTACGGGACTACTATGTGTCAGGATGATGATGATGATGATGATTATTATTATCATCATCATCATGACCATTCGCAAAGGGTACGACTATTTTCAATTGTTGGTACGACTGTTTTACGTTTCTGATCTGGCAACCCTGAGCAGACAGGACAAAATGACGAACGCCATGAGAGTTTTTTTTTTTTTTTTTTTTTTTTTGTGATGAAAGTTGAATATATTTAAGTACCAGGTCGCCAACTGGACCCATGCCTTTACATTGACATAATACACAATTTGAAAAAGTAGTGAAATGTAACAGTTAATTCACAGCTTGTCTACTAGAAGTAGAGGCCGAGTAATGAGTGTAGAATAGTGTTTATGTATTTCTACAAGTCACATTGTATTTCCCTTAGTAAGGGATTTGAATGAAGTTTTAAGGACTCAAGGTATCTGGATCTGATGCGCTGCAAGTAGACACTCAATAACTCGATGTCGAGATCACTGTAAAGTTGAGTATTACGTATGTAATAATCAGCTCCCGTAATAGTTCTACAGACTGCACGTTGTATGCCGTCTAAACGTTTCAAGTGTCTTGAATGAGCCGTAGCCCAAACTTCACATCCATAAATTATATATGACCTTATTAGTGCAGTATACAACAAGAGTTTGGTCTTAAGTGGAATATAACTCTTGAACATAGGGTATAAAACCATAAACCGCTGAAAAGCCCTATCTCTCACAGTCTGAATATGTGGTCTGAATGTAAGCCTTTTATCCAAGATAACTCCAAGATATTTTGTCGTAATTTCGAGTGGTATTTGTTGGTTTTGAACAGTGAGAGATTGGGTTATGTGAGGGAACCTCTTTGTAAACACAACCAATTGGGACTTTTCACCATTCACTTTCAGTCGCCATCTGGTGGACCACTGTGTAAAATTATCTAAAGCGGACTGTAGTTGTTTACATGCAGTGTATATGTCCTTATTCCGTGTGTACAATACTGTATCGTCCGCATATAATCCATGTAAGCATGCAGGATGGGTAGGCAAATCTTGAACATATATACAATAAAGAGTTGGGGCTAAAACAGAACCCTGTGGAACACCAGCTTCAGCAATTTGCACATTGGAATGATGCCTATTATGTACAACCTTGAATCTTCTGTTTTGTAAGTAACTCGCTATTAGTTTAATATAGACGGTAGGAATCTTGAGTTTGAAAAGTTTAAAGATGAGCCCCTCATGCCAGACAGTGTCAAACGCTTGTTGAATGTCTAAGAAAGTAGCAACTGTATGTTCCTTTAAGCGAAATCCTTCTTCAATAAATGATGTCAGCCGGTATAGAGCATCTCTAGTACCATGATGCTTTTTAAAACCAAACTGTTCATTTTGTATCCTTTCAGGTAGATAAAGAATTGGGAGAAGCCTTTGAAGAATAAGACGCTCTAAAATTTTACCCAGGAAGTCAAGAAGGCTGATTGGTCTATAACTAGACGGAAGAACTGGGTCCTTACCCGGTTTAGCAATCACAACAATGTTAGCATTTTTCCATGCTGTTGGAAAATAAGCGAAACGGGCACATGCATTATAGATTTTTGTCAAGTGAGTTATTCCTTTCTTTGGTAAACGTTTAAGAGCCATTGGTGTAATGCCATCTGGTCCAGGAGCTTTATTCAATGATAAATTTTGTATTACTTGTTTAACCTCAATAGGCTGGATCGGAGGAAAGATTCCAGACAACGGGTGACAAAGTAGTTTATTAACTTGTCTTCTAATTTCTACTGTAAATTCTTCGTCACAGGGATGATGCTGAGGTTTGAACCTTTCACAGAGAGAATTTGCTAGAATTTGTGTTTTCATCTGTGGATCGTAGACATTGTCACCATTGTTATCTTGAATTGGTGTATTTTTTGTCTGGGGAGATTTACCCATAACACGCTTAGTGAAGCTCCAGAAGTCTTTACCGCACGGTTTTAAGCTTTCTACTTTTTCAGCGAAATTATCCATTAAAGCGCGTTTATGAATTCTCCTAATAGCTCTTTGGTAACGATAAAATGCTCTTTTGTATGAAGGGTCACCAGAAATCTGCCAATGTTTCCTTGCTCGTGTTTTGGCTCTTAGAAGGAATTTTAATTCTAGATTTTCATTTTCCTCCGCAGTGAATGAAGATAAAGTTGTTACCTCTTCCAGCGTTGTTTGTACAGTGTCAGTCAAGAGCTTTACTGCAGTATCTATATCACTAATGTTAGATATAAGCGGGTTTCCAGGAACACTAGAGTGTATTCTTTTGCTATATTCATTCCAGTCGATTGATCTGTTAATCTTTCTGGATTTCGAGTAATTTGTGACACGGCCCTTGAAGGACAAAAGAACTGGAACGTGGTCAGAATCAAGGGCTGTTAGACAGAACTGTTGGTTTGGTACACACGCAGTTCTATATAGACAAATGTCCAGAACATCAGGTTGATGGGCTGGCGCCCAAGGAAATCTTGTAGGTTCAAGCGGTCCAATAATTGCATAGTGAAACTTGTGTGAATGGTCTAATAAAAATTCTCCCTTTTTTGTATTAATGCGTGAATTCCACGCCCTATGCTTAGCGTTTAGATCACCACAAATTATAAAATTTCTATGGACATTAACAATAGCATTCAAATCGTTTTCGTCCATATGATTATAAGGTGGATAATACACAGATGAAATTAATATTTCACTTCCATCGAAATTAATATATACAGCACTTGCTTCAAGCATGTTGAATTGAGGTAATTTTGCAAGACGATGTGGAATTGATGTTTTTATTAATATAGCTGTTCCACCTCCATTTCTATTTTGTCGATCTGTACGGTAAATAGTATAGTTTCTTAAGCGAAACTTAGTAGATGGCTTCAAGTGAGTTTCGCTGATACAAGCTACATCTATATCATAATTTGTTAACAGTTGTTGCAATTCATACACTTGATTTATGATTCCATTAGCATTGAAGTTCAATATAGTTAGATCTTTCTTCAAGCAAGGAGAACTACTGGCCATTTTGTTCGGGGTCAGTATCTGTTAAAAGGGCAATGCCTTCAAAAATGTTGATTATTTTTGTCAGAGGGTCCTTTGCCGTCTTAATTTTATGTATTGTAGTACGAATAGTTTGTATTACATTTGTAATATTGAATCCTCTTAACAGATTGACTATATCTTTGATAGAATCTGTTAACGATTCTGTGGTCTCCACGTTATGAAGAAGTGAAGCGTTCCTTGTTACAGGGAGTGAAGGAAAGTCACTCTCTTTCCAAATCGGGGTTTGTCTACTAGCTTGAACCCGTTCTTGAACCTTATTTCTTAGCTTTTCTTGCAGCACTGACCTTTGTTTCATTTGAAACGGGCACTGTCCATAACTAGCGGTATGATTCCCACCACAATTAACACATTTTGGTTCATGATTGAACCCTTTTACTGGGCAGTCAGTAAAGATGTGATCATTGCCACATTTTACACACCGAGTAGGCAAATTGCATCTACGCGATGTATGATTGAAACCTTGGCACTTATGACACTGTACCACATGCGGTTTAGGTCTGTAAGATTCTACTTTTATTATATGATTGTTAATGTCTTGTATTTGATAGATTGATCTTGAATGTTCATTGTTATGGAGTGTGACGACCCATATTGGTATGGGGCGTCTGACAACATTTCCCTCCTGTAGCTTGGAGGGTACGGTCATCTGTCGAACGTGTTCCACGTTGAAATTGAGTTTTACCAGTTCGTCTTTTAGCACACTGGATTCAACAAAAACTGGGAGTCCTTTAACTACAATCTGCAAAAGCTTATTTTCGCGAGGCTCATGAGAATAGAATAGAACTTTTTCCTTCTGTAGTGCATTATATAGTGTGTCAAAATCGCTTCTACACGAAGTGAAGTATTTGATTCCTTCTCCTGAGTAGCTCACCTTCATAGGTTCGCTTAGCAATGCCTGTAGTACACGATTTTGTTCAAAAAAGTTTCCCTCCGGCAGCTTTTTAACTACTATAGGTGGCATTCTGCTCTTCTTCGTAATTTTAGGTTGTTCTTTAGTAATGGATGTGTCTGGTTGCATGTTTTCTGCAGTATTAACTTTAGATAACGGTTCATATGTATTTTTTGTTGGGATATGACTTGCAGTATCCGAAAACAATTTCTTAGCAATGTATGTTTTAGTTGGTTTCTTTGGTAGGATAAACTCGTCATTTGTTTCCGTGCGTCGGATTTTATTTTGTCTTATTGTTGTTACTTCCATATCTTGTTCCAAGTCATGCCGTGATTTGTGAGAAGAATCAGACATTATCCTTGTATCAGCTATTAAATTATCAGTATTACCTGATATTTCCAGTTTCTCCTTTGTGAGTGCAGATTGCATCACATCTGAATACAAGCTGTATGCTTGTTCATTGACTTGACTAGTGTCCATGTTTGAGAAAGGTCTCTCGAAACACTCGCACAAAACACGCTAATTTTAAATGTACAAAATTATGTCCAGCAAAAATAATTCGTAAAACTGAGCTTCAATAACTACGTTTTGTGAAGAATAACCTTACAACACAAAGCGACCACTAATTTCATATAACTAATAGCTTTTGAGACAGCACTTTTAAATTAGGCTCCGTACTAATCACTGCCTTCTAGACTACGCCATGAGAGTGTATGCGCGCGCACCGCGATTGAGTTCGCTAGCATTTACATCGAAAATTCCATAGATATAGAGGAATAGATCGGCAGCGTAAGGGGAGGGACTGAAGCCAACGCGTTCGCTGCGTCGCCATATTGCGATCACCAACAATCTGACGAAAGGACGGGAACCCGGCGCGGGAATCAAACAAGAAATGCTTTTTAAAGCTGTTTTAATTGGAATTTCACAATCCAGTAAATAAATTAATAAATACAGTTTTATTGTCATTTGGCCATTACAGCACTAGACGTCACACTTATAATAAAATCAGGTAAACTGATATAACTAAAGTGCCAAAGTGCATGTAGTACCATAGTCTTAAGTCTGTATACAGAAGATGCTTCTATAGGATAAATGTTAATGTTGTTAATGTTAATTTATAGTCACATATATTTTACATTTATTCAGCTTTGGCTGGTAAACTGGTGACTCACTAGGAATATTCTAGCTTAGGCCTACACTATATTACTTGTAAATCACGATTACAAATAAGGAAAATCTAACACTAATGTAATTATTTTTCTAATGCTATTAATGAGTGCTTGAAAATGGAATGATTTCTTTTACTATTTTTTGAAGTGAAACTTCTTTAGCCGCGGTAGGAGTAAATCGAGAGCTAACCCAAAGTTACGTGACGGACAAAATCGTCACGAAATTGTTACGCTCAAAATCGTCACGAAATTAGTGGATCTGTGAAAGAACGGACTGCACAGAAAACAATCAACTCAATGACTAGGCTTATCCAAAAATTAAGAAATCCTAAATTAAGAATCTAAAAATCCAAAATAAAAAAATAAAAAAATCCAAAATTAAAAATTCCGAAATTAAAAAATTCAAAGATCCAAAATTCCAAAATTTAAAAATTCAAAGATTCAAAATTTAAAAAATAAAAAAACCAAATCCCAAAATTTAAAAGTAAAAAAATTAAAAATTAAAAATCGAGAATCCAAAATTTAAAAAAATCTAAAAATCCAAAATTATAAAAGAAAAAAAGATTTACAATTTAAAAAAATCCAAAATTCCAAATTAAAAAATATAAGATCAAAAATATAAAAATTCCAAAAATCCAAAATTAAAGAAGTCCAAAAACCACATATTCAAAATGTCCAACAATCCAAAATTGAAAAATCCAATAATCCAAAATTAAGAAATAAAAAAATCTAAAAATTAAAAATAAAAATAAAATAATAATAAAAAATCCAAAATTAAAAAATGCTAAATAAAAAATTAAAACAAAAAAAATTAATAAAAGAACCATAATTAAAAAAAATTAAAAAATCCAAAAAATAAAAATGATCCAAAATTTAAAAAATAAAAAACAAAAAATTCCTAAATTCCAAATGAAAAAAATTAAAAGATCAAAAATTTAAAAATTCCATGAATCCAAAATTTTAAAAGTTCAAAAACCCAATATTAATAAAGTCCAACAATCCAAAATTGAAAAATCTAATAATCCAAAATTGTAAAATCCAAAAATTAATTCCCCGCACACTTTTTTTTTAAATTTATTATAATTATATGTAATTCTCTGATTGAATAATATGTTCTTTGCAAAAACAAGTTTTTAATTTTAATTTTGAATTGTCTGCTATTTAATGCTTTTGTTTCATTTGAAATTTTATTGTATGTTTTTATGCCCATGTATTGTGGTGTATGCTCTAGGAGGGTTAATCTATGGGAACAGAATTTTAACAACTCTGTTTCTTGTGTTGTGTTCGTGAGTATTTTGTGTGTCCTATTGGTCGAAATTAATGTGCACATGAGTTAGAAGCTCTAGTAAATATATTGAAAGAAATGTTAATATTTGTAGAACTCTAAAGAGTGGCCTTCATGATTCCCTGTAGGTTGAATGGGTCATAGTTAGTATGTTTTTCTTTTTAAGATGCTTTCCCATTCGCTGAAGTTTTCCCAGACAATTATTTCGTAAACCAGTATTGAATGAAAATAGCTGTAATAGACCCAGTTTAAGCAATAGTAATTTGGAAAATTTATAAATGAATGTTAATTTGACCTCCAATATAGTGGTATAGTATGTATTTGAAATTACAGGGATTCCCAAACAACACCGTGGTTCACCATTTCACTATAAATTCGGAATTATGTAGGAAGAAAAACAATTTTCCGTAATGAATACGTTGTACTTAGCGGACACGTTGGTGATACCAATATGGCGTCGCCTCTGCTTCCCTTGCCCCTCTTCGCCCCTGACTCGGCTTCACTGCCACCTGCAGTTAAGGATACGACGCTGCCGATCTATTCCTCTATATCTGTGGAAAATTCATTCCGGACTGAGTCCGCGTTTACATGGCGATTTCAACATGGGGATCGATCTGAATCCTACTTGTAAACGTACTTGTTGCATGTAAACACGGCTTCATCACAGCTGATTATCAACACTTTATCATGACTAGAGCCCGGATTTCCATGCAAATGCATGTTTTTAAATACTTTGGTTACACTTCTCAAACTTTGTAGTTACTCATTGCATGACTTATGGATTCCAAATAACCATATTTTTTCCGTGCATGTTAGCATATTTAGGCCTTTTTATGGCAAAATTAATGCATAATGCATGGCCGGGAATCGAACCCGGGCCGCCGGAGTGGAAGGCAGGCGCGCTACCGACTCACCCACTGCGACGGACCTCCCTAAAATCTCGGCTTTTCAAAGAAACGTAAAAATGTTGTATTGATTTACTTGGCAACAGAGTCTGCCACCTGCATCAATTTGAAAGTGCAAACTGTTTACCCTAAATAAACAGTAATATAATACACCAGGCTACAAAAGAAAATGCCGACTCGCCGACCCCCACTATCTTCCATTGAAAGAAAACTGCTAAATAGAATGTTCACTGCTTGAATTTGTCAGTCACTAGCCATTGTTGAAGACATTTAATTATCTTTAGAATCGTGTTGTGGAGAAATGGGTGTGACAGTTAGGGAAAAACTTAAGAAGGTAGGCCTACTTAGTTCAAATCCTGATCATAATCTCCTGAAAACAGTGAAAGACGTATTATGTGGAAAAAAAAAAATGTAAAAGACATAGCGAATTCAATCTCACCCTCAGGCAAATTTCTTCCCTTAAGTATGCACCTGTTACTTCTTGTGAAGTAGAAATATCCTTTTCTGCGTTCAAGAATGCCCTAACTGAAAAACGCATGAGTTTAAGTGAGGAGAATTTGGAAAAACTCGTTGTTGTATATTGTTTTAAGAGAAATTGAAATATATTGCAGTACAGTGCAGATTTTTGATAGTGCATGTTTCGCCCTTCATTGTGCATATTTGGAGATACGATAGTGCATGAATGCATGCATGTTTTTAAGTTTGATAGTGCATGAAAATCCGGGCTTTAATCATGACTTTCTACTTGCAGTTTAATCGTCGGTTCTATAAAAGAATTACTTGGAGGATTCAAAATAAGGTTTCACATCTAAATGTGTTAACAAAGAAAAAGCAAAACTTCTGGCCAAATGTTACAAAGCTCCGAAATATCATGAACTTATTTGTCAAATTCTGAGAACGTCATTAGAAGGATGGGTTCACAATTCGCATCACGTGTTTCCTCTCAGCCAATGACTTCTTGTTTTTTCCGAAAGACGAAGATTCACAAGCCTCATGCCGCGAAAATTCGAATGCATCGCAAGAAGGAACTACGAAGTCAAACGGAGCCTATAAGATTAAATACTTTTGTTTAAGCAATGATAATTGTAATTATGATATGCAGAAAATAAGTTATTTTTGTAATCAATTCCAGAATTAAGCTCTATATCAATTCATTAAGCAGGGCTTGCGGAAGAACAAAGATCTAACGTTTGATAAGCATATGTGAAGGAATATGTGGATAGTGTTATTTCTCAAAGCCCAGTGTACTACAACTTCCAAAGCCGTATATGAACACTGTAAAACAATATACTGTCATGAGAACTGATTTGCATGATAAATTCTATCTAATATATTACCATAAAATAAGCGCTAAATTGGGTATTACTCCGGTACCAATCAACCGATGTGGTCCAAAATCAATAGGCTTTTTCCCATGGGTGTTATAAATGCATATAACAAGTTTCATGAAAATCCAATAAAGCGTATTTGAGTTATCGTGTGAAAAGACACACGGACAGACATTTTCCCTCCACCATACAATATTAGAAAGTACCATTCTGTCACTTAATAAAAGTTGAAATCGTCTGCAAACAGTCGAGCTTGGTCTTCTTATTAAACATTTCTAGATTAATATTACACATTTTTCTACAAATTTTACTAATTTTGGCTACGTATTTATATAAGCCAACATATTTTTCACTTTATATTACATACAATACAGGTTCTACTCATTAAATGATGTCCTATGGTTGCAAGGTCTATACATCAGTGATGGATAGCCTGGGATGTATTAAATGGTCTGGAATATAAATTGGTGATGCATGGCTGCCTCATTTTCTATTTCATCTCTTTGTGAAGTTCTCTTTGTGAAGTTCTCTTTGTGAAGTTCTAGAACAGTATTAACAGTGTTTCTGAATTTCAGACTCCTTCCCATAAGGACATGTGACTTTTCATTGCTGGAATTGAACACTAGTTACAAAACTGTGAGCCACTCATTTGCATTATTACGTCTGTTGTCATTATATCATTTAAAAAGTGAAATGTCAATATATATGAATGTGGTGTCAATCAAAATATAAAATTTTGGAACAAAAGTTGCGTTGCTTTTAGTGATATTTTCAACAAAATACAATTTCTCCATTATTTTACACTAAAACCAAACAGACTTATGGCTCATGTGGTGCAAAACTGAAGTTACTGTAGATAGCTGCTTAAGCAGCTGAAAGCGATCTAACAAGATAATTAACACTGCCTAGTCGTAGTAGTGAGTGTCAATCAATAAGTTAAATAGTTGAACTAAGTTCACAAGTTATTACATCACTACAAAATGGACAATTTAATTCATTGTTGCCAGTGCACTAAGTGAACTCTCCATAAAATCATTCTGGTGACTATAATGATTGTTATAAGATTGATTTTAAATACTTAGTCACCGGTATATGTCCAGTTTTCTGGGTACCCATCAAAAGTGGTGAAGTGCAACATTTTTGCACAGGTTTAGTAGTATCTATCATTCCTGTTGCCAACATTCCTTTTTCTCAACTATCACAAAGTCTACAGCAATGAATAAAGTATCAGTGGATAGGGTTTTTTTTACTGACTTCTGACGTAGCATACAAAGTTTATGTTAAACCATATCATATGATTAAAATGTTAATACAGTGTGATTAAAAAATCCCGATCCATTTTAATGATACTGAAGTGTAATGTTTTTCTTTTATCTGTAACATACTCATACTTTGCTCTTAGAAGCTCATACTTTGCTCTAAGAAGCTCAAACTTTGCTCTTAAAAGCTCATACTTTGCTCTTAGACGCTCATACTTTGCTTATTTCCATAGTCACATGAGGTACGAAGCGATTTTCTGGGGTTCTTCTTCAGAAGCTGAAAAAGTTTTCAAACTCCAAAAAAGAGCAGTGAGAATAATGTGTGGAGTAAATCAACACACATCCCGTAGAGATCTATTCAAAAAGTTAGAAATTCTACCTTTAGCTTGTATTTATATACTAGAGGTAATCTGCTACATCAAAATAAATGAGCAAAATCTGTTAATGAACAGTAACGTCCATAAATATCAAACAGGACAACAGAACGACCTATGTCCAGTACAATAGAACAAATATTGCAAAGTCAAATATTCAAAATTTTGGTGTAAAATTATTTAATAAGCTACCTACAACTATCAAGTCTATAGAAAACAGTAAAATATTTAGAAAGAGTTTAAGGTCCTTCCTGCAGTCACATTACTTTTACTCAGGGCATGAATTTCTTTCCTTATGGGATAAGTCTTAATAATAACCGACAGAATCAATTTTAGAAAATAGTATAGATCATTAGTAATATTACAATGTTGAAATTCATAGAAGAAAAGACTAAGAAAACTGGGGAGTATTTAGGAAAAATGAGAGAGAAGTGGATGAGAAAAATTAGGAAATAGATCAAGAGTAAAATAACCAAGAAAGGTGTGGTAAGTTAACCAGAATCCCCATTCATACACTAAACCCAGGGGGTATAGTATGAGGGGACTCTTAGTGGGTAGTGCTAGACTTATAGATAAGAGATATTTAAAGTGGATGTAGATAACCATGTATGTAAAAGTATGCTAAATAAAATTCTATTCTATTCTAGTAATATTACAAAATTTTGATGACAAGATTTATTCATCAGAAAATCTAAATTTCTAAAAATCTCTTTTCTGTGTAGATACAGCAGTTTCTTAATGTTTCAGGTAACTCGGAGAGCGAATGACTCGCCCATAACTGGTTCTCGTGATATCGACATGCACTGCATAGTGCATGTAGATATAAGGCGTGATAGTGGGATTCATTTTTTTGTAGGCTTAATATCGTAATTCAATATTTCATCAATGCTAAATGTATTCGTTTTGTATTGATTTAATATGTAAATATCTATTATTGTAAATATTTTGACATGTCCTATAACATGTACATGTTCGACGGACTAAATAAAATTCTATTCTATTCTATTCTATAAACCCTACTCACTAAAGATGAGAGACTATCTGAAATACTCTCCCGTTGATGCATTGATGCCTCACATAACTGAAAAATGTTGCCAGCAACACAGAATAGTTCTTATTATGAAAACACGATGTTCAATCAAATAAATCTTATCACAAACCAGACAAGTTTAACACTGAATAACCTTGCGGCCAGGCAGCCAGCATGTCATCTCCCATATGACTTATGCTGCAAATGTGGACTATACATTTCAGTATAAGGCAGTATTGTTTTATTTAGGGCACTGGTTATTAATTCCAAGAAATAACAATCTTCTTTAGGATTCAATATTACAGGTATCTAGAGTTTAGCACCAAATGCAAGATCATCCTATGTGATTTAAAGATCATCGGATTTACCATAATTTATCATAATCTGATTATGTGCAGCAGTTAATTGTGATTCTCTCTCTGGTTTCAGATTGTCCCATCTAAGCTATATTTGAGTTTGTTTGACATTTTTATCACTGTTGTTGTTGTTGTTATTGTTGTTATTATTATTATTGGTGTTGTTGTTATTGCTGTTGTTGTTACAGTTATATTAATTTCATTATCATCATGGTTATTGTCAATGATGATTTTACAGGTTAATTGAAAAATCCAAACAATCTTATTGGAATCAAGCCTGCAACCTTCCAGTTCTATAGTATAGTTCCCCAACCCAATGGCAAACACAACGGGTTACCTATATATTTTTTTTATTAGATATAAATACTAATTCATTTTTTACCTTTCCTTCGATATAAATTTAATTAATGTATAAGCTGAAAACTGATGCAAGAATTTAAATTAATTAAACAATATAGCACAACTAACTCAATAGTTTTATAGCCATTTTCATGTTTTTAACCTTAAAACAGCATATTTTGAGAAACACTGGATCTAATCTGCAATCTGCTTTTGAATAGCTATCCGTAAGATGTTTTCAGGTCTTCAAATAAATTTAATTATAGCAGTCAAAAATAAGACAAAGTTTGTTTTCTGTTTCTTCTATTTTTATATCATTCTTCTTTCTTTCTTTCTTTTCTTTTCCCTATTGGATAAAATATTTAAATGCATGCCTTGAGATGTTGTATCAATGGTAAATCAACACATTAACACCACATCTCAAGAGTGAGTAAAATTTTTATCTTCTATTTTTGATAATTGGCAATCATTAGGACAATAAATAAATAATTAATTATTAATAACATCAATGGCAACGCAATATTAATCCAATAACGTTTAAGGGAGTATGTGAAACATAGAACAGATTATTTAGCTCTTGACATTAGTGTACAAAGTCTCTCTGGATACATAAAGGTATTTGGTTCTAAAACAGGTAAACTAGTTCCAAGCATTATTCATGTATAGTAAGTAATAATTAGGCATAACATTAAAACAATAAGCATTCACAATACGCACATATACCAACATAGTTACAACAGTGAAAATTCATGCACACTAATATCAATGTATAACAAGAATGAACATTCAGATGTTTGTATAGTTATATGAGAAGAAATATTTCAAGGGCCTTAAGCGTAACAGTTGTAATGTCAAAATTCATCCTTCTTAGGTGTCTCATACACCTTGTATAAATTTTCTTAATATGTAACTATATATCTTATATTCCTAGAATTGATTATAGAAAAGAACATTATAAGGTATAAGTAAAGAGCAAATAAATAGAGAAATATAATAGATGCACTAAGTGATAATATGTTTTCCATAGCCCTAACTAATTCATGATTCACTTTCTCAAACTTACAACCTACGAAGTGAATGGAACATACAGCATACAAGTAGTATAGACTTGTTAATTCAGAAGTAGAGGAATGGTACCAGTAATTATAACTTATTCTCAAACAAGCCAATGAAGATCATCTAGGTTAAGAAGTATATAGTAGTGGTTGAGAATTTATGCTATGATATTCAGGTGCTCTGGGACAGACAGTAAAGAAATATCCAAGATTGATCAATAGGAATCTAGTATTCTGGTCTTTCAGCAGAAATATTAATATTATTTAAGAAAATTTTATTTAGATCTTAAAGGGATTCAAGTGTTCAGGTGGAGTAGGCTATTGATTATCTTCAATTAATTGGAATTACAAATGGCATTCAGGTCTATTACTAACTTTTTGAAATAACTTTCATAACAGTCAAGCTAACAAAGAAAATTAAAAAAACACTGAGAACGACTACGTACCTAATACCTTGTTCTTGTGGAAAATCTTACACTGGAATCAAGAAGTGGCATAATTCTACCAGAATAAAGGAACATATTAATGAACTGCCACCTGGGTCATTTAGATAAGTCATACATGGCTGAGCATGCTTTTACAGCTGGGGACTAACATCAGATTAACAGCAGATTTGAGGATACTAAAATATTGGTTAGAACATCACAATATTAGGGTCATCTCAATAGAGAAGCTATTAAAATTTTCAAACAGCCAAACAATTTCAACTGGAAGGAAGAAGGCCTGAAGCTTCCAAAGACATGAATTCCAGCGTTAAGAACTTTGAAGGATATAGTAAAATAAGGGATGCTCCTCCTTTTATGTAAAAGAAGTCTGGAAAAAGAACAAATGAACGATGACTTAACAATACTTTATAAGTTCTGTTGATACCAGACACCATTTTTCAGACTTAGAAGTGAGGACAAGCTACCACTGAAGTAGTTCCCCGCAGCTGGGAATGAAAAGTTTGGAAATAAGTATGCCATTGAACATGACCTACATCCCGGAAAAGATGTCTATTATTCAACTTTCATGAAAGTTTTAAATATGTACTGGTGCTAGTACTTAATTTGTAAATAGTACATTAGAAAACCTGGAAACAACAAAAAAAGTTTTCAAGAAGTTCAGTTACCACCCCAAATTGTTTCACAAATTTGAAAAAGTTTTCAAGGATTACAATATTAAATTAGCACCACAATACAAATACACCATTAGGAATCTACTAAACCATCCATTGAAAAACAACAAACCTAAAACTGAACTCTCAGGCATATACCAAATAGAATGCAATGACTGCCCCCAGGTATACATTGGACAAACTAAGAGGAAGCTAGAGACAAGAATGAAGGAACATCTAAGAAACGTGAGACTAATGCAAACTGAAAAATCTGCAGTCGCTCACCACTGCTGGACAGAAAACCACCATGTTAAGAAAGATATAAAACTGCTAAAACATGTGAAAAAAAAAAAACATCTGAATTGAATGTATGGGAAAAAATCTTCATTATCAAGAATGAAGACCATGCCATGAACTTCGAGATCCCGCCTGCAGATGACGTCGTGAGACTCACCACAAAGAAAAAAGATGCAGCACACAGAACTTCACACAACACAGTTGCCAGAGCGACAGTTGACTGCTAGCCGATGATGGGAGGGAATTAACCTCTTGAAACATGTCTTAGTAACGGTACGTAAAGTGAGCTAAAAGTGTTTTAAACGTTTGACTACTTTTGAATAATTAGTAAAGCTTCACTGTCTAAAAAGCTTCATTCTAAACTTTGTTGTAAATATATATCTGCAAGAAATACTGTAGCGTAATGAAGTAATTACTATACAGTATGTTGAAGAATACACTGTGGTACAAAACAGAAGGCTATAAATTAGATCCCTGAAGGGACTACAGTGATTCTTCAGATGGTCCATTCTTACGAGTATTATTGAGACCCTGAATTCATCAGCTTTAAACAGAAATGGGTAGCAGTTTCCTTGTTATAAAGGAAATGCAAGGACTGAGGCTTACTATAAGTGCTACTGTCCTGTTCAGTTACTGCATCCACTAGATAAATATGGTAAGTTTATTCTTAAAAAGCGGGTTTTAGCAACGTTGAATGATTATGCCAACGAACAGTATAGTATGGAAATTGCTAAATGTTAAATAACGTCAGAACATTATACAGAGTGTTGCCAATAAGGATAGTATGGAACTGTATGAGAGTACAGAAAAGAACAATAATTAATCATTATTGCAGAAAAGATAAGAAAATATTGTTCACAGTTAAATTGCAGTTATGAAGAAAGCATTATAACAATCATGTAAAATGTCACTACGTTCATAAGTTTTATACATTTTGTGTTCCATGTGTCTGGTCAAAATTTATAAGGGTTTTCTGTTTAATGTGAAGTTTAGAAACCATTTATGACAGTATTAATTTTAATGAAAGGAAAGGCCTGTTTTTCCAGATTGGTAATTTAAAAATATAGGCCTATACATGCACTTTTTCTGTATATACCTGGGTAGTAGCCTATTATTTCTGAATGAAACATAGACTTTAGATATTACACGGAGTGCTCTTAGAAAATTATTTCAGTACAGTACCGGTACTTTAACATATTTACGAATATTAGATCATTTATTGGAAAACCATGAATGCAGCCTTCCTGTTTAAAATGATTAAGGTACTGCTGTGTTGAAGCATGCAAGAGAAGATTAGTGTATTACAAAAAGATTGCTATGGAGCACTCAACTTCACTAATTTACATGTAAGTACATGTAAATTAGTGAAGTTGAGTGCTCCTTAGCAATCTTTTTGTAACATTTGATTACTTCAATGTGATTCCCGCATATAATAGTGTTAATAAGAAGATTAGTGTTTTTTGGTTAAGAGAGCAACCAAATCACACACAAAAATCTGTAATGAAAATATATTTCTGAATTTTGTTATCTTATCAGATTACGTTCTTCATACTGGTATTAATTTATAACTTGCAAGGAGTTGCATTTAGATGGTGTTTATTGAAGATTTCTAACTTTTTTATTAAGATTTGCTTGGCCATAATAAACATTCATATCCTTAATACTTGGTAGAGTACCAGTAATTTCTTAAGTTAGATACCAAATAAAAATAACTAAAAATCCCAAGGCCTAACATATTTTAGTCATCACTAGAACCTGAGAGAAAAATAGGAGAGACATAAATTTATAAAGCTCAGAATGTTATAAGAAAATCTTCACAAAAAATATGTGGGACATAAACTACAGAGTAACCCTTTCTAGAACAGGTTAACTAGCTGGGAACTACTAAATGCTTCCAACTTCCAGCAGGCATAGCTCCAAAGATAGGAAAAAATTAGGCACAACAGTACGGTATGTTGTACCACAGCAGGGCAACATAACCACTCAAGTCATGTAGTCCAGGTGATTTACGCTTTGATTTTTAAAATAACCTTATCTAGCTATGTTGTTGCACTTCTTTATGGCTCTTTGAAAATTCTTATTACCTTATTTATTTCGTACTGGTCAAAGTCTAATGGACAAATCTACTGGGAAGCCAGAAGATGAATGGCAATTTTAAATGCCTGAGCGCTGGATTAAACAAATAAATATTTATTAAATCTTGAACACTCCTTTCTATTATAAAATCACAGAATGTCACTTGAAGAAGAAGAATGCATTTTGGCACATTTATCCAGAAGCTTAAGTATAAACATACTTACTGTTAGCATCAAGCATGGGATCATCAAACAAAAATTATCTTGATTTTTAAAATTACAACAACGGCTTATAGTTTCCATGCCACTGAAAAGGGTTAAGACAGAGACAAGCAACAAAAAAAAGTACTACATACCTTGTGATAAGAAGCCAAGACATAGAGAAACAAGCAAATGAGGGGAACACACGCCTATGCAACACAAAGTTGAGAAAGGAAGCAGCAACGGTTTCAGAAAAGACCCTTTTCGGGCAACTAACATATCTTCAAATTTTGCTTTCTGATGAGAAAGAATCTATTTCATCTTTCCTTTTATGCAAATTTTCTTTCCTTATTTAGACTTTGTCATGGTATTCTATCCAAACCCTCCAAGTTGTTAAAGACTGATTGCTGGAGGGAGCCATGCTGTGAGGGGACATCCAGTGGTGCGAAACAGAACTGTACAATAGGATGGTGGAGGAGACTTTCTCAATGCCAATTATCAAAACACAATGAAACTTGGCTGGATTAGCTATCCACTTTGTGTGTTTTAATTTTGAGATGCAATACAGTCAAGCCACATTTCCTCAGCCTGCATCCTGCGCATTGCTCAACACCATTTAATTCAAACTGCATGTGGTGTACACATGAGGTGCACTTTCATAAAGCAATCCTGAAATTGTGCATCCCGAAAAACAAGGTAAGCAGAAGGTGCCGTTCAATTGTTGTCTTGTAACAATTTTGAAAACCTACATGCTCCCCTGAGAATGAGCTCCAGAATCTGACAATAGTTTTAACAACTTTGAGAGTAAAAAAAATCACTGAAGAGAAAAAATATAGAGACGTATATGCAGCAAATCTAATAAAAGTGTGTGGTGTTAATCGTTTTTAATAATTGGTGATTTTTTGTTTAAAAAAATATAATTCAAGACAGAAAGAAATATATAATAATTATATATAAAACAATAGAGAGTGTTGCCCATTACCTTTAAGTGATCTTTTCCGAAACACCCCTGCCATAGCGTGCAGCAATGCGGCAAAGTGAGGGAGCGAATTAGTTACAACACAGTCGACACAGCTAGGGGCCGGCAACCCTCAATTCTAAAGTGTGCTTTCAATTTATCTATGCTATCCCCATATGACACAACACCACTGCAGTAACGTCAACATTTCTCTCTACCAATTCTATTAGCTCAATTCTTTTCAATTAGATCCCATAAAGTAATAAGAGGATAGGAACCCTTCTGACATTTCACCAATTTTATCTTTATGTAGTTCTAAATGTGAATGCACAGATCAGTAAGTACTGTCTGAGGTTTTAAGCTTTTTCTTACAGCTACGTGATATGATTTTAATGTGAAAGATAAGCAGAAAATCATGAAATGAAAGTCATCTTACAGTGATGGAGTAAATACAAATCAGTCAATAAAAAAAAAATTCTCAAAGAACCTTTTCAATGGCAATAAATACTGTAATATGAAGAAGTTAGGTGTATTTACTGGTATGAACAATTTATTTTGTACTCACTTATGAACTCCTTTGTGGATGTCCATAATTTGTTTTTTTTTTTCATGTGGTAAATGAACAGATGTAAATCCTTGTTTGTCTCTGTCTTGCTTGTTTCTCAAATAGTTTCATTTTGAAATATACACATATTTAAAATACATTAACTTTGGATTCACTGGTTATAACAGAAACTGTTTAGATGGTATAAATATAGGCAGTGAAGGAAGTGAGATGGTATTCATCGGTATGGAATACTGCCACTACTGGTTTTAAACGCCCAATGGAATACCAGCACTGGTTTCTGGTCAAATAGCATATAATGACTGAAAATTAGTAGATCTTAGAAATATTGTTAACATTCCTTTGTAGCAAAGAGTAGTCCCTATTATTTGTTTGGATCATAATGTAATTACTTTTCTTGATTATTTATCCACTGGTATGCTTTCACTGGTAGCCATTGCTAGTATAGAAGGCTGTGTGTGAATGGTAACTTCTGATGGTCTTTGTTGCTATCTTTGGTTGAAAAGATAGATCCAACAATTTTAAAATATATTTCTCAGTAAAACAAAAAGTATTGTAACTTTTATATTGCTTAAATAGATCTTACACACTTTTAAAATACCTTTATTGAAATAAATGAAGTTCTGTCAATTGACAGTACAAGATGTTCGTGACTTTTGTCCTGCTGCTTGGCGATCGTCTATAAAGCAGGGTTGGTTACTTATGGAGGAAGTTAATTAAATACCAAATAAGAAATATAAAGAACAATATCCTGCATATCACATAACTAATAAATTGTAAGGGTGGGACGCATACTTTTTTCAAATTGAGGTACAACAGGAACAAATCTTGGGATAGCATACCGCCTTTGATTTTTTCACACTTCCTTCACTGAATATAGGTGTAGGTTAAGTACTTAAAACAACTTATTACTATATGAGAGAACTTACACATTTGAATCATGTAAGCAACTTGAAAATATGCTTGACTACAATATCCTAAAAGTATTTTTGCACATAGAATTTTAGGAATTATTGTAGAGAATGAAATAGGAAATAAACCCTTTAAAAAGAAACTAATTAAAAGTTGTAATTATTGGATACTAACACTGATGGATGTATGGATGCTTTAATATGAAGATAATATTTTTATGAGTTCTGGTACTGGTATTATTCCTATTATTTTCCCATCCATATTGCAAGTAAATGCTATAAAAGGGCTTTGATCTGTATAATATTATGTAGGTGATTTTTTCTCCTTGTGTAAGTCTTATGAATAAGATTTTGTGATATCAATAATTAAGTTTTTATTTTTCATATCATCAACCTGTATTTGCTGGTTCATAAGCCATCTATAAAACTTCTTAATTTCCTTACACGGAGAACTGCAAATAAAGTATACATGTGAAGCTCAGAGACCATTTTTGTGGCGAGGAATAAATTATTATAATTATTATTTCAATTCTTCTTGCTTTGCCCTCATTTTACAATTACTATAGCAAACTTGTTTTCCTTTTTATTCAATCCAATTTTAATGCACTTGTTTATGTTTGCTTCCAGCAAAGAGGGTATAAATTATAATTGAGTATAATATATGATAAAACTTTGAAGGTTCTCCCGACGAATACATTGTAGAAACTGTTCTCGGGTTTCCAGTTGGGTAGTTATAGAAGTACATTCTGAGCTTTCGGCGACTGTCTGCGTCGTCATCTTCGGAGAAGTGAGATCCAGAGGTTGTGGTCACTTCTCCGAAGATGATGACGCAGACAGTCGCCGAAAGCTCAGAATGTACTTCTATAACTACCCGACTGGAAACCCAAGTACAGTTTCTACATAATATAAGATGATTAGTTTTCAGGTATATTTTATGGAAGTAAAACATCAATAGATTTTTACAAATCCTGTTCACAAATTAAAACAAAATTGTTAAAGAAATATGAAAGAAAATGTGAAGAGGTTTCACACAATGCAATAGGAGACTTATGTGTCAATAGGTAATCACATAAATTTTTAATTGACTGTGATTTTAAAAAAATCTCACTAGAGATGATGCTTACGACTATATATAACAAACTGAAGAAATTTACGTAATACTCTCTAGAGGAGAATTTGAGCAGGGAGTAATCAAATCTGGGATAGCTGCTTATGTGCTTAGTATGCAGAAACTAAAACCCATCAGTTCCTCAGAAAACAGTGGTGGTTTGTACATTGCACACAAGAGCACATTAACCTCTTAGTTATAACTTATTTTAATAATATGCACTTATGTTTCTTCATAATGCCATTTTGAATGTAACGGTACCATCAGCAAAATGTATCTAATAAGCATTTGAAGTGCACGGTGTAACAGAAGCACGACATTGGACATAAAGTTTATATTACTGCAAAATGATGGTTTCTTTTGGACGGCAACAATACTGTTAAAGACTGTTTGCTATGGTAATGAGTGCAGTTGTGATTGGTGTTCCATGGTAATCTGTCGAGTATGTCTTTTACAGAGTGGATGCTCCATAACATGAATATTTTTTAAAAAATAAAAAAGCATAAACTAACAGAATCTGAAATGTCAGGTAATAGAGTTATGTCTTCGACTGAACAGATAAAACGTTCCAATAGTGCATCACCTGACCTCGTCTAACTTTCACATTCTCCTCCCCAAATGATTATAAATGATAAGGAAACCATTTGGATTATATTGATATCCATTCAATAAGTTTTCTTTTCAGCTGCCTGGTATAACTACATTTATTTTTATAAGAAGTTAAGTAAAATTATGTTAGTACATTGTACCCCACATTTAATTCCCCCCTCGATAAAATGTTTGATTCAAACCCTGTGAGACATAACATACGTAGTTAACAGACAATAAGAAATATTGGTTATTAATTAAGAACTACAAAAAGACTATAATGTAAAAATCATAAGACTGTGATAATTATTAGTGTCCTTTTTTGAGGATATTCAATGAGGAATATTTTAGGGAAAGACAAATCAGATTGAAATAAATGTGTCTCCCTTTCTAGTAAATATTCTATATTGTTAATTATCAGTGGGAACACAAACATATGTTTCAGTAAATTTATTTATTTATTTTTGACCTAGTGTCTGCAAACTCACAATTTGCAATCCTTTCTATTCTTACTTATGTAATATATTTAAAAATAAGCAAAGTAAAGAAAACAAATATTGCAATATCATTGATATCTAAAAAACCTTAATTGACCACATTGAGATGTTTAAATTGATAACTGAAGTAACGAGATGGGTGAGCTGGTTTTGATTTTACACCCTGCAAGAAATAGAAGTGACTGAATTTATAATTTTAATAAAATATCTATACAGGCCCAGCCATTTTTATGGATTTTCGTCAGCCATTTTTATTAGTGCTATAAATGTGAAATCTAAAATGTAAAAAATACTAGAATTCCATTGCTGCACATGCACTGTCAGTTGATTGTTTGTCAAGCACTTACCGTAGCTGCAAATTTGGGAGATATTTTGAAATCACATAATGCTTGCATATAAATACTTGTAATACAAATAATGTTCATGGTATAGGCCTCCACCAAATCAACCTGTCATGCATGGTATGCATACCCCAGTATGAAAACCCCTGCTCTAGAATAAATATTTTCCTCGGTGGGAATAAAACCCAAATATCCAGTTTAGGGCAATGAGGTCAAGCACACTTGAATACGATTCCCATCCAAGATAAACTATTGTCCTACATATAGTAGTAATTAATCTCTTCATATATCAAACTGAAAATACTAAGTAACCAGTACAATACAGTACAATATTGAAACATCTTAACACCTTAATTTTTTTAAAATTGCACCTAAGTAAAATGCATCATCATATTGTAGTTATTTAAGTGTTTGTAATGACAGCTGTAGTGGTCTAGAAGAATTTTTATAATAGATCTGGTTACATTCCCAGGAAGCTGAGTGGTCCTTGGTATTATCATTTGCAAGCTGAAATCTCCTGTTCGGTTCCCACCCAGGAAAAATTTTCTCTTACGGAATTAAATCTCCGCAATAAGATACAGTTGAGATCAGTCATTAAAGAAAGGAGTGTTTTGTATTGAGATTGAACACCAGAAATTTAATACTATGGATGAAAAATGTATTGATGGCTGAAAATATAATGACTGTTTACAATGTGAGGGATATGTGCATGAAGTGTGCACCACAGTATAGAGTTGACATATTATGAAGTTAGGAATATGGATTTGCAAAATGAGGAAAGATTTTGGGAGTGGAAATGTAGCATGAAGTGGGAAAGTCTAATCAGTGACTGATCATTTCATTATTCAAAATTTTATGCAGGTAGATGGATTGCTAGGAGAATTACTCTGAGAGATATGACTTTTCTTTAAAAGTCACACAAGAAACATGAACACAGGATATGGCTTGGAGGGTCTTATTAATTATGTATGCAATGGGGTAATGGTGGAATTCTGAGTGGCTAACCTCTAAATTTAAGCCATTAATTCCCTCCCTTCCTTGAACGAGATGTGGGAAAGAGCATGGAATGAGTTGGGAAGGATGACAAGGGATTGGATGCATGATGCAAATGAGCAGTTTCCCCTAATTACCATACCAATTTTATAACACTTATTATTTCATTGAGGTCATATTTTTTATACAATAGACTTTGCTTAAATAAGTTCGTAGGTTTCCACAGCCAGTATATATAAACTGATTGCATTGGCTATTGGGGTTGGGCCGCATCATGTTTTTAGCGTCTAATATTTTGGACATCCTGTCGTGTCCTTCTTTGGAGAAGAATCTTTCTCCGAAGAAGGACACGACAGGATGTCCGAAACATTAGATGCTAAAAACACGACGGAGCCCAACTCGGATAGCCAATACAATCAGTTTTTATTTAAATAGACTTTGCTTACCAAATGTTTTGGCAGAACGTATTTTGTGGACCTTTGTCCACATACTCAACTGCCAGTCAACTTTTGGAGTCTGGTTTAGGTTTAATGAACCTCATGATATTTATTGATAGTATTGATCAAGCTTTCTTCTTGTGGTATTTCATAATTCATTAGCTAACTTCAAACTTTTTTTATGTAGGCCTATACATAAGGCACACCAGAACCTCCAAAGAGAATCTAATAGTTGACTAGCAGCTGAGGCTGTGAAAAAGTTCCATGAAACATGTTTTGTCAAAACACTTGGTAAGTGAAGTGTAATAGATAAGCTATGTAAAAGAATTCAACTAAATGGATTGAGTCTAGGCTATTATGTTACTTCACTATGTAAGTTCCAATAGTGGTAGGCCTACTACTTTATAATTATATTGCTTCACTGTAACATGTAAGTTCCATCAGTGGTACTACTTTATAATTTATTTTTAATTTTATTATATTTAAACCTGGAATCTCTGAACATGCAACATGTAGGGAACCGATATCTATGAACATCTCAATATGTTTCAGTAGTTTATATTAAAGTAATCTCCTAGCTTCATGGAGCTTGCAATACCAAAACATTAATCTTGTATTGTTGCAGAAGGAAATTAATAATACATAAAATTAATAAGTGCAGTTCGTTTCAACCAGTGAATCATCATCATAAAATTAGTTGAACAAAAAGAAGACAGATTAAAAAGAACAAGCAAGTGACAAATACATGAATAGATGTTTAGTGTTCTTCAAAGTCATATCAATATATGTTTATAATCCCATAGCAAAATCATACTTTGTGTTATATGGATGTGGTTTCCTTTTCTTTTCCTCCTTTACCTACATTTTAAACAAAACTAACTTACATTAATCATTCACTAAATATTATAATATGAAAAGCTAGCAAAAATGGAATTGATATAAACAAATATCAAAAGTAAACACTACTGGGGACTCCTAAAACTATCTACATGAGCCAATGTTCGTAGGAGAACACAGTTATGAGTGTTTCCATAGAACACTGAACTACACAACTAAAGTAGGTAACGAACCTGAATTCCAATGATGGCATGGACATGTGCAGTATTTATTTTATAATACACTTTTTAATTACATAATGTAGTTAATAAACATGTCCACCTATTTGTACCACAGCATTGCAATCATGGTTCGTCATATACTCCAACAAGACAATTACTTTTTAAACTCGTGGTTGTAGGGCGAGCACACTACATACAGAAGCAAGGTTGCCAACCCCTGCAAGTTATATAGAATTACTGCACAAAAACACTTGTAAAGACAACATCTAATTGAAAATAAAAATAACAAATCTATTAAAAATAATAGAATAATGATTAAACAAATTACAACTTAAATGTTTAAAAAAGTCACAAAAGTTGATGGAACCCAACCAATTTGGCATAACTACAGAATTGCACTCATAGTCCCTATGGATGACTACAGTACTTATAGAAACACACTATTGATTTGCAAGATATATCTGACAATTGAAAGATGCAATGTTGGTGAAAGACATCTTGCACGTTGATACTAAGTATAATAGCGATGTCCCCAACACATTACACAGCTAATCTACTTGGCATGTTCACCCATGTGCTCCTTGCCAGAGAATTGAAGGGCAGAAGTGAGGTACACAGAAGAACACAGCACACATCACATTTTTGATTAAAAGCATTGCCAGAGCAAGCATTTAGTGGTGTAGTGTTAACACTTGCCAATGAGGAAGTTTTTGTATATGTGAAATTTGCTTTGAGAATATTTCAATATTACAAACATCTACAAACAACCTAGAGGGTGAAACATTCACACAGTTAGAGTAAGCCCACATTAATAAAATTGAAAGACCTATCACTAAATTAATTAAAGAATTTGTTTAAACAGTACTTTGTAAGGAAAGCAGATACATATTCATAGAAAGCAAGTCAAATATCTGTTTGATGGAATTTAAAAAATTAGAAATGTTAATCATGTTCAGGGATTTATGTTGAAATGTAATTATGTAACAAATTTCTGGATATAAGAAAACAAAAGTATATGCAATGTTTAATTTTCCACTTATTAAATGAAAAATAGTATTTCTGTATTTTTCAATCTCAAATGAATCATCATGAATGTATAACAAAATAAAGTTCTAAATTACTTAAATGGAATTTTTTTTCAAGTTATTATCTGATTTTTCTTATACAGTGAACTCTCGATAATTCGGACCTCAATAAGCCGGACTTTGGATAACTCGGACAGATTCTTGATGATCCAGACCCAGATCTACAGTCATTCTACGGCCACTTTAGGACTGCAAGAGAAGTAATTATTCAAAAGCAACAGAAAAAGTGTACACAAAAGAACATTAACAGTATCTTTCGACCTAAATCTCCTCAGAAAAATATGCTCAAAGTGTCCACATTGAATATCATCGTGTCCTAATAATGTAAAAATATGTAATTCAGACTCTTGACTAGAAATTTTACTATAGTACTGAAGTGTTATTTGTTTTATGTTCCAGCTATAAGTTGCGTATATTCTGCGTATACATTTTTCTTGTTGTAGCTTATTCACGAAATTTCATTACTTAGATACAATTTTCTCATTTCCCCTCCATAAGACGGACATTTCATAACTCGGACAGACCCCTGCCCACTTTAGTCCGGTTTATCAAGAGTTCACTGTACATATAATTTAATTCTATGATTTACCATAATTCATATTCAAATCTTCCCACTTTTGTATAAATTAGGTTGCTTCACTAAGGGCCGATTTCACAGTTCTAGAGCTTAAGCTGAAGTTTAATATTAACTAAGTTAATTTTTTGTAGTGACATTTCCTACTACTTTTGGTAATATGAATTACCTTATTGGAGTCCTTTCAACTACATCTGGCAGCCATCTTCAGCAACTGATTCCAATGTTGTGGTCAGGAAGATGTTTGTGTATGATTTTGTCATACAGTTTATGTGATCTTAATTTTAGTTGTTCGTTTAAGATGTTTGTATTTTCTTGTATGGTGTGTTTGCATATTTAAAATCGTTTGAGTGTGTTGAGGGTGCAACCTTTTGTGCTTGCAGTTAATGTGTAGAAAGGTCACACTGTACAAGAAAACACAAACATCATAAAAACAAACAATACAATGCAAATCACAAAAACTGTAAGACAAATTCATACACATTTATCTTGCAACATTGGCAACATGGGAGTTGAGCAGGAAGTAAGGCTTAGTAAAACTATGGCTTAAATTAGAACCGTGAAACCAACCAACTAAATCCTCTATAATGGAATTTGCCGTATGCCCAGTGAATTTATAATTTGAAAAACTTTAGATCTTTTATATGTAATTGTTTATAGCTATTTCATTCTTGTAGATTATCTGCATTTTGACTTAATGATTTTCAACTTTATTTTTGGCAAGTTTTTATTTAAAACATCACCAATAGCTTGAGAAATGCTTGTTGATGACATTCTCCAGTTCCAGTGGGGTTACACTTATCAGTATTTGACAATAATAAACAAACTCTATTGGCGCTGTGACATGGCTGTCTCCTATTGAATATTGGGAGGACTAATATTATGTTCTTCTGAATCACCTTTACCTTACACTACTTTAACTCAAACTTAAGTTTTTTTAAGATTCTAAGCTAATGGAATGATAAATTATTATTATTATTATTATTATTATTATTATTATATATTTATATTGTCCCCAGCATGGTCTTGTGGTTAGCGTCGCTGACTACAGATCCGTCGGCCCGGGTTCGATTCCCGGTACCTCCTCGGATTTTTCTGAGGTAGGGAGGTCTGGCAGGGGTGCACTCAGCCTCGTGATTCAAAATTGAGGAGCTACTTGATAGAGAAGTAGCGGCTCCGGTCAAGAAAACCACCATTAACGGCCGTGGGTGTCGGCATGCTGACCACATGCCCCCCAATCATGCCATCTGCCTACGGGAGATGACGCAGCGGTCGGGTGGTAGGCCAAGTCTCTCCAGGGATGTAGCGCCACGGAGTTTTTATATATTTATATTATAATCTATTTTGATGTAATACTCTAGACCTGTATATTGAAAAGATGTATCTATGAGAATTCTGCTTTGTTTCATTTGGTTTTTGAAATAATGAAATTTACTTCCCATAATATTTGGAAGAAAGCATTTACATCCCATTTTCATACTGTAATACTATTCAGTAATTGTACATTCTCTTCCAATTTGATAATCATGAAACAGACAATATGTTTTCTAGTTATAATTAATTTCCAGTAGCCTACATAGCAAAATCATTAGCACCCTTCATGCTATACAAAGAAGTTAAAGTTTGTACAGATCAATACAATACACTTAGGAAAGAAAAGTTCCCAGGCTGATGTTTAATAGGAGAAAGCCATGAATATGTCAGTTAATTTTGTTTTAAGCTAACTGTTTTCCCTCCATGTCATATGAAAGCAGTGCACACATAAAAACACACACAACATATATAACATAATATTTACACTGAAAGTACAACAAACCTATATTATATTCTGTTGGTTAACTTCAGAGTATTGGTATTGAAAAATTAATACTGTGCTACATTTAATACTTTTTCTGTGACTTATGTGTAGTTTTGAAATGAAACATTAATCTTCTGTGGTCTCACTTGTATCCCACCAATTCCATGGTGTTGTCCTTAGTATCATTAAAGTACACTGAGCTCAAATGTAGTATCACTACCTTACATTAAGATTCTACTAGTTTGGTTAAAATAAAGATTAAAGCAACCTATTCAACAGCAGAGAAGGTTGTATTCCCCCCCCCCCCCCACCCCAAAGTGTCCAAATTAAGAGTACATCTAGTATAAGTATTTTCTCCATATATCATTATTATTATAAGGTTATCCTGGACTGATTTTCCCAATATCATTATTTGTTAAAAAAAAAAAAAAGTCCCACAAATTAGCATGTGAATACCAGATAATTTTAAAGACAACTTACAATTAAATTTGTTTCAGTAAAAAAAAAAAAAAAAAAAAAAGTTAAACGAAAAATTCATTTATATCATGTAGGAAAGTGATTGGAACTAGAAGGAAACAAAAAAATATAAATATTTAACTGATTGCTTTCTGATTCAAAGCTGAAATTAATACTTGTAACTGATTTCAAGAAACATTCCCCTTTTTTCATTTTATCATTTACTTTAATTTAAGGAACAACTAACCTTGTAAAAGGATACAAAGAATTTCACTTACTCTTCCCCACTATTCAGTACCAGAAAGGATTATCAAAACTTAAAGAGGGGGAGAAACTAATGTTGGCTATATGCTCTGCATCTGTATAAATCACTAATCACCAAGGCAGACATCTTAAAAAAAGATTTTAAAAGGCTTGTTGAATAGTGTTGAGGAAAATATTTTTTTGAAAATGACCCATATTTCTTATAAACCAAATTGAATTATATTTACATTATTTTAAGAGGAATGGAGAAGAAGTCTCATTACTGTATTACAGCATACAGAGTGATCCAGCAGAAACACACTTGGCTCAATAGGCTGTTGAGCCATGGATTGTCATCATACGAGAAAAAGGTCAACACCATATTATGGCAGAGTATAGGCCTATACATCAGTACTTAACCTATTTGTAGAATGCTATAATTGTTCACAGAACTGTGTATTCTTAATCTATAATGAAAAATTGGCCTATTTTTATAACTTAGGCTATTCTGTTGTGTCGTACATTAGATTAGTACAGATATTTATATATTTAAACAAAGGTATGAACAGACTAAATAAAATGCAATTTTTAGGTGTTAATGTGTTAATTTTTATTCTTTGATAAAACCAAGAACCTTTTTTACTTCTATGAAAATGGATGGATTGCAGATTTAATTAGTAAACTATCTGATCTGATCTGATAAATTGTTCACGTAGTGACTTATATCAAGATAATTATGATACTCAATATTATATCTCAACAAGATATCAGTGAAAAGCAAAATACTTCATACAGGTACAGTATTACGAGAGGTCCTCCAAATCTAATAATGAATTGGGATGTGACGAATTTTAACCAGCAAATACAATATGCTCCAAAGCTTTATAATGGATAATTATTCTTTACATTGGTCAGCAGTTTATTTTTCCTCTATGATAATAGGCCTGTATTTATGGAATTATTATATAAAAGTTTTGTAATGATAATAGGCCTGTATTTATGGAATTATTATATAAAAGTTTTGTACAAATCTAACATTGAAGCATACAAGCATAACATTGAAGATGTTAGGATGATAATTATGTCTTAAAGTATATTTATGAAAAATATTTTTACAGTGAAAATGTACAGATGATTAACACTATTTATTTTATTTTCATCCATTTCCTATTTTTCAGTTTTATAAATTATTAAACTCACATGTTCATGAACTAATGAACTAAATGTTCATAAAATATTCTTTAATGTCTTATGAAGACTATTTCCTCAAAAATAAATACAGTAAAAATATTATTTTCAAATGAATACTGTACACCAGATAAGATACTAAGGACAAAAGCACACCATGCCCTTCAAACAATATACATAACATATGGCTATATAAACACTCACCTGTGATGCTGCAAAGCAATCGTAGTGTAGGTGCGTCTCCTGAGTATTGGTTGATCATGCCTTTGTTCGCTGCTTGAGGCACAGGTATTGTTAATGTGATGGGTTTGTGGAACTTCCGTCTTCTAGGTTCTACAGTCACGATAGGTGATACTGCTACTCGGTTACCCAACAGCTTTGCTGCCAACTCCGCAGCAATCGGCTGAGCCTGAAAACCATAATTTTTATTCCTGTTACCTATATTTCCTTTTGTAACATTTAAAATATATTCTTAAGGTAGGTTCCGATAGTGGAGCTATAAGGGGTGCAAGGATTGTCTGGGCATTTTCTAATAAACCCCTGAATCCCTCAAAACAAATGGGTTATAAGAAACATCATGAAAAACTGTTACACGCTAAATTGTAAAATATTTTGTGTGTAGCCTAATTTGTTTCTTATGAATATGGACTAATAAGAATCTGAAATTATCATAATTATACACTAAAACTGCAATAATACAACAATGTGCACAAAATAGTACCGTAGACCAGCAGAACCATGCTATTCTTCATCCCATTCTACTTTGATCCTAGTCAAAACAAAGGGGAGGAGAACTCACAGAGAGTTCGCGGAAAATTCACATCATGTGATTGGTTAATGTCATTAGCATGCGCCATTACCCGGGTGTGTCTAACGAGTGCTCATGCAAGAATATCAACATTTACACGTGTAATAACAAACTCTCACTGGCATCGTCATCATTATAGTATATCAATTAGCAAACAAAACAAAGGATTCATTGTTCACGAAGACCCTGCGAGCGAGTTGGACTGAGAATAAACAAACACGGTTAACACATGCGTTCTCACTTGTGGGCTATGACAGCCACGCCTCTTTGTTTTGACTAGGATCAAAGTAGAATGGGATGAAGAATAAACCACACATTTGGAGGATAGTAACATGGAGTCTCAGAAGCTGTTTAGCTGTACTACATGTGTAAACATTAAATCCATCATGTTAGAGACCAAAGTGGTGGCCTCCATGGTCACCTGACTTGATACCGCTGGATTTTTTCCTCTGGGGTACCATGCATAGCACAACTTATGTCACACCAGTTAAGTATCTACAAGACCTAGTAGGTCACTTATGGCAGTGGCAGCAGTGCTTCAGACCACTCCTGGTGTATTGCATAGAACATGCCAGTCTTTGTTACAGCACTATGCTGTTTGCTGGCATGAAAATGGTGGTCATATTGAGCATTTGTTAGGATTTACTACCCGCGCGCCATATCTTGAGCGCTGGATTTACGGGGAAGTGAGGGTCGGGGGGAACAAAACGTAGCTATTCCGCCAGTCTTTCTGCAGTGTTGTCAACTAAAGAAATAACGTTTCAGCAGAATCGTGCGTATGGTATTTTATGTAGTGATTTTAATATACAACGATTTTAATGCAGTTCAATAATATAACATGGTGACGGTATTGCGTAACAATTAATTACACGTCATAAGCCTTTGGTTATCAAATAAGTCATCAAATAAGAATATTATGCATAATATAGGCTCAATATTTTTACACTGGATGACTAATTTTAAGCATAAAGAAGAGTCTTAGCAGAACATGCTTCACCATTTCGTGTTTTAAAACATAAGAGAGGTAAGGCATCTAAAAGTGGAGAAAGCTATAGGTCTAATTTTAAACGTATTTAATACAAATTGTGAAAAGTTCGCTCAACTTTCAGTCCATGAAATTGACATCAGAGTTCATGGGATCGTCAGAAATTACCACATACGGAATTCTTAAAGAGGTGAGGAAAGTGTTGGATGTACAATGAAGTGTTTGTGAAATCAGCAGTTCGAAAGATTGTATTTTTCTCCATAACTCGATGCGTCAGAAAAGATAATGTCAATAAATAAATAAGAATCCTGAGACAGAATGAAAGCTTAGTCTTGAAGCCACTAGATGTCAGGGTGTATAGCGTACTTCGTGTTTCAATGTTGTCAGCTTAACCTACGAAGTTGAACGAAACCTACCGAATGAGGACTAGGGAGCCGAGCGCTCAAGAAATCGCGCGTGGGTAGTATTGATATTAATTAAGCAATAAGTATGATGTTTGTTTCCATTCGTGACATTTGTTTTTAACTGTTCATTAATAAGAAGCAAAAGAATTTGATTTTTCAGTTTGAACTATTTTGGTCTTGTAACGTGAATTCTAGTGTGCAAAAACATTTGAGTTTTTCCACTAAGCATTTGCAAGACATGTTACCAGCACAACAATTAAGTATGTAATGTTTAGTTTGTCACTGTTTACCAGTAGGCTACGTATTAGTGGAGCAATACCAGTACTGTACGGAGCTCAAGAGAAGACGAGCGGGGTATGAGGAGAGGGGAATATTGTCGCTGTGATTCCCCGTTGCACGTGCGGACCATGCATTGAAGTGTACTAATCATTCACAAAGCCTTGTACTCTTGCACATTCGAGTGTTGCGGTTGTGTTTCATTTTCATTTCAGTGTTTATAAAGATTGTGTTTTATTCATCAACGTAACTAAGTTAATGGTAATAATTATTAGTAGGCCGTAGTCAATTTCGTTTACAGCAGGGGTGCCCACCCCCCAAACTTAGAGACTCACCCCCCAAAAACTTCATTGCTCACCCCCCAAACTTCAATACTCACCCCCAACCTGACTGGCTGTCGACAAGGGCGCCCATATGATATTTTCTAGAGGGGGGGGGGGCAAATTTTTTAATTAATTAATTTTTTGTCGCTTTAACTTCTTGGACCACTTTGTAACATTATATTAATAATATAATAAAATAAGTGCAACAATGACGTAGCCAGATAATAATTGCGGGGAGGGTCGAAAGTGCCGGGGGTGTTTGGAAAACTCCCAAAAAAGGGGGTCGGGGGTCCATCCCCAGAAAGTTTTTAAAAATTGACCCAATGAAAATCACATTTTACGCTATTTTAGCACAGAAAAACTAGTTAGGTAATTTGTTTACCATACTCTAAGAAATGCCAATGTAAATAAGAAATTGTTACCTAAGCGGGGGGTCCACCCCCGGAAAATTTTTAAATATTGAACTAATGAAAATCACATTTAATGCTACATTAGCACTCAAAAACTTAGGAAATTTGTTTACCATACTCTAAGACATGCCAATGTAAACATGAAATTGTTACCTAAGTGGGGTGTCCACCCCCGGGAAATTTTTGAATATTGAACTAATGAAAATCACATTTTATTCTATTTTAGCACTGAGAAACTAGTTAGGAAATTTGTTTATCATACTCTAAGACATGCCAATGTAAATAAGAAATCATTACCTAAGCGGGGGGTCCACTCCCGGAAAATTTTTAAATATTGAACTAATGAAAATCACATATAATGCTACATTAGCACTAAAAAACTTGGGAAATTTGTTTACCATACTCTAAGACATGCCAATGTAAACAAGAAATTGTTACCTAAGTCGGGTGTCCACCCCCGGAAAATTTTTAAGTATTGAACTAATGAAAATCACATTTTATGCTATTTTAGCACTGAAAAACTAGTTAGCAAATTTGTTTACTATACTCTAAGACATGCAACTTAAACAAGAAATTGTTACCTAAGTTATAGACTAATAATTATTACTATTTATAAGAAAAGTTGAATAACACATGGAACAGTGGACATAATAGGCCTACTCATTATGTTATGAGAAGAAAACAACTGCTATATCATATTTGACACACCAACAAATCTTGTTTAATTACCGTAAATATTTTTTTAAAAATACAAATATGGAATTTTAGGTTTTGACTTTAGGGGGTCAAAACCCCCTGAACCCACCTTTCCTAATCCATTGTGGATTCTGCTTCCATGTTGTCGATTTGGTAAAACTTCAGCAAACTTTTTATGTCTCTACTGACTTTCAAATAATTGTCTTAAAATAAAATCACCTGACTATAATAATTATTAATATACATTTTTCCCTTGCGCCCCCCCACCCCCGGGTATGGGCACTAATTTATTTACTATTCACTTTTAAAGAATTAGAAGAGACCTCTTAAAGTTATAAAACTTGACCGTTATTATTTTAACATATAAAACTCTAATTTTTCAACAATTTTCAACCCCCCCCCAGAAAATTCATAAAACGATAATATTTTGCCCCCCCCCCAGAAATTTCAATGGCGCAGTCTGCGTCTTAACCCCCCCCCTGTGGGCACCCCTGTTATACTATTACAATAATTATTTTTTGCAGATTAAATTATTCTTAAATTGTCGAATTCCTGAATAAAGTAACGGAAGAAAATTAAATTGAAGTAGTTATAGTTTTTGAGAATAACCGGTAACTTATAACTTAATAATTGTAGGCCTAATTGTTAACGGTTAAAAAGAAAATTCTTTCACATTAAAACGTTGAACTAGAAACGCGACTAATATTTTCAGGACAGGTAGTATTAAGATGCGATGGCAAAACATGCTGAGACTTTGGTCTTATTCAGCACATTCCTTCCGTTCGTCATCTCTTGAGCTCCGTACAGTATGTACAGATTTGTCGTGTGAGTTACATTTCATTGACAATAACTCTTTAAAATATTGTAACTGTGGATCATAATATTGTATTGTCTAATTAGTTCTTTAATTTTTCTCTAAACTAAACCCCGTGGTGCTACATCCCTGAAGGAACAAGGCCTACCACTCGACCGCTGCGTCATCTACCATAGGCAGACGGCAGGATTGGGGGGCATGTGGTCTGCATGCCGACACCCACGGCCGTTAATGGTGGTTTCCATGACTGGAGCCGCTACTTCTCTATGAAGTAGCTCCTCAATTTCAATCATGAGGCTAAGTGCACCCCTACCAGACCTCCCTACCTCAGAAAAATCCGAGGAGGTACCGGGGATTGAACCCGGGCCGACAGATCTGTAGTCAGCGACGCTAACCACAAGACCACGCCGACAGCCTTAATTTTTCTCTCTTCTTAATAATCTCTTTTCTTTTCTCTTTTTCTTATTTTATTAAGCCAAAGAATTATGTAGGCTACTAATTATTTATGGTGAATAAAGGAACTGAATTGAATTGAATTGACTTGCAAATAAAGATTTTTCATGAAGTCAGATTTCAATGAATCTGAGACTCCTAGTTCTTTTCCTCCAAACACATAGCTTAGTAGGCCTACTTCCTTCCTACTCTACAATTTTTCAACATTTTTTCTGCACCCTGTATAGGAAAGGACAGAATTTAGTTTAGAATGATATTTTAGAAATATATAGGCCTTACCAATATGACTGATGTTACTCATAATTTTTATTTACAGGCTCTATTTAATTTAACCCTCTATGGCCTAATGTTACTTTCAAGAAACAGTTTATTTTTCTCTCCTTTTCTCCCATATGTATTGGAAATTTACCCTTGTAGCCCATTGTATCTTCACAGTAACATCATGGAAGCACTAGGAAAGGAATATTTGTGTTTTTAGTTAAATACTTTGCCAACAGGAGGCATTGAAATCCTCACAGCTGATGGCTTGGCTTGTATGAGGCTGCACATAGTTCATTTTACTCTTTTCAAGTAAGTATTTGTGAAGTGAAAGTGAAATGAATAATTTGTAAGCTCAGATAAAGAGTCAAATATTTAATTTAACATATTAAATATTAAAAAATGCACATAATAGTGCGATTTTGAAACTAAATATGTTATGTTACTTCTAGGTAACAGTGAACCACAATGGCATCTTCAAGTAAGACAAGAAGTGAGGTTATGGAAATACCTTGTAGTCGCTTTTATGGTAAGAAGAAAAAGGAAGATGTAATTATTGCTCGTCCAATTTATGGAATTGAATCAGATGATTCTGTTATAGCATCTGACAGTGAATTGGAAGATGAAATTGAAAGATGTAGGCTTACATCAAATATAATTGTGCCGGAAAGTGATGAAAGTGAAAATTCTTCTGATGAATTGGTCAATAATAATAGGCCTAATGATTTATCATCAATTTCACCTCCACCTACACAAGATTCTGAAGAAGAAGAGGATTATGAAGTAAATTATAATACTCTAACATGGAGAATTTCACGGAATCGAACTACCGAACCAATCCCTCAGTGGAAAGGAAATCTTGATTCAGATCCTGAGGCCCCTTACTCTCCGATAGATTACTTCATTAAATTGATTGATGAAGAGTGCATTAATTCAATTGTGTATCAGACCAATTTAAATGCAGTTCAAACTGATCCATCGAATCACATAACTGTAACCAATGCCGACATAAGGCAATTCGTAGGATGCTGCTTCTTCATGTCAATATATGGTCTTCCTAGATCCAGAATGTACTGGAAAGCAGAAGCACGTATACCTTCAGTAGCTGACACAATGAGTCGACAAAAGTGGGAGAAGATAAAAAGAACACTGCATTTTAGCGACAACACGCAGGCCGATGGAACTGCATTTTACAAAGTAAAGTCCTTTTTAGATAAACTGCAGGTAAAATTTAATTCCATCCCCATGTCTGAAAAACTCTGCATTGATGAGCAGATGATACCTTTCAAAGGTCAACACAGACTGAAGAACTACATAAAGAATAAGCCAAAAAAGTGGGGTTATAAGGCATTTCTGCTTTGCGATTCTTCAGGAATAGTGTACAATTTTGAAATTTACACAGGAAAAGAACAGCATGATGCTAGCCTCCCAGATGTTGGTGTATCAGGAAATGTTGTGTTGCGGTTGAGCAACATAATTCCTAGGAATTTATTCCATAAATTGTACTTTGATAATTGGTTCACTGGGATAAAGCTTATTGTTGAGCTCAGTAAGAATGGCATACAGTGTCTTGGAACTGTAAGGATGAACAGGCTGAAAGGGTGCAAGTTCACATCAGACCAAGACATGAAAAAGAAGGGAAGAGGGTACTTTGAGGAATCCACTACTACTGTCAATGGAGTCAATGTACGTGCAGTGAAGTGGTACGATAGCAAACCGGTTCATCTCGTCAGTACATTTGTTGGTGCACACCCTACTTCTAAAGTTACACGTTGGGATAAGTCTCAAAAGAAGTATGTAGAAGTTGAATGCCCAAGTGTAGTACTCCAGTACAATAAGTTCATGGGTGGAGTAGATTTGATCGACTCTCTAGTAGCACTGTATCGCACAAGAATTAGATCAAAGAAATGGTATCACCGTATAGTGTTTCATTTTCTTGATATGACTCTTGTGAATGCATGGCTTCTCTACAGAAGAGATTGTGAACTGAAAAAAGTCTGCAAGAAAGATGAACTTAGTCTGTTGGAGTCCAAGTCTTATGTTGCATCATGTCTCTGCAGGCAATGAATATTGCAAGAAAAAAAAAAGAGGAAGACCCAGTTCACTTGAGAAGCAGATCCAGAAGAAGCAGAAGAGATCAAATGCAACACCTCTTCCAAATGCTGACATCAGGAAAGATGGAATTGGGCACTGGCCCTGCTTTGAAGACAAAAGGGGTCGCTGTAAACGGCCGGGTTGTGATGGAATACCAAAAGTGAAATGTTCAAAATGCAATATCAATCTGTGCTTTACTCCTTCATCAAACTGTTTCACTCAGTTTCACACAGAGTAACATGTAACTTCTTTTTTATCTTTCACTTACATGTAACAATAATCTAATATGTTATATATAGTTTCAATTTCAAAACAAAGAACCACATTATTGAAGGGTAAGATGAGAAGCAAATATTGTAATTAATTTTCAGCATAAATAGGGTCTTATTTAATAATTAATACCTTTAGTGTCTAAAATTTACTGTCTTATTTATTGCTTATTCAAAGATCTGTGACAGCTAAATAAAAAGACATAAGCGAACCGTTAAGGCCCACTGTTACTTAAAAGTAACAACTCAAAATTTTTTAATAAAAGATCAATTTTTTTTAAATCATACCTTTCAGGGTATTCTGATATTATTTTAAGACCAAAAAGTGGACCAATTATTTTTTTTACGTTCATCAAAGTAATTCAGGCCATAGAGGGTTAATGTTATTTTTATCATAACATTTAAACTCAAATGTTGAGTTAAAAATGCACCTTGCTAAAGTAGTAATTTAGGCATTAACAGAACTAATTTAGTTTCCAGTTTATTAATCTTTACATTGCTTCAAGTCTACTGTTCCCATAACTGTTGTCTTTTTCTAAAAAAATTAATCCAATTAATGAGGCTATAATGAACTCTCGGAAGTCTTCTTATGGAATATCAGGTAATAAATTTAAAAGTTCTTAAATTTTGAGATATGTACCGGTAGCTTATTTAAACATTAGTAGAATATGTAACAAAATATACTTTTTATTCAACCATACTATAATACACTTATTACATGTGACATAATGGTATCATAATTTGAAACACATTTTCATTTTAACATTGGTGTGGTAGGCTTATCGATTATTACCAAACACAGAATGATCTTGATTCCTTGAGAGTAGAGTATCAAACTGCTTGATAAACACCTGTATTAAAATAGAATCAATTCTGTTCATGTTAATTTTAATATTATACTAAACTAAGTTCATTTCATCTAGTAAAATATTAATTTGTTTAAAGAAAATGGGCAAGATGTCTTTGACTTGAACTTATGGCATCAACTGCCATCACTCACAGAAGGGAACAGCTATGAGAACTTGCTTACAGCTGACTGCGCACGGTCAAACTATTTCTTTTTTTATGAATCTAAAATCTCAAAACTTAAATATTTAATTATGGTCAAACAAAAACATAGGCCTACTCGTATATGTCATTATGTATATGTCATAGCATAATGTAACACATTATGGCTTTCAGGAACTTTCATATTCCGTAACTCAAAACAGTTTTTGAGATATCCTGGTTATAGTATCCATGATGTATCATTATGACCATTCCAGTTGTGAACTGATAGGTTGGACTTTATTTTATAGATTAAAATGTTTGCCATCACACCACTGCAAGGGCAGATTTTATTAAAAACCAATTAGTAATCAGTGATGGGAAAAGTACAAAAAGAAAGTAATTGAGATGAATTACAATTACCAGATTTTATTGAAAACCAATCAGTAATCAGTGATGGGAAAAGTACAAAAAGAAAGTAATTGAGATGAATTACAATTACCTGAGAGACATTTTACTTAATTACAATTATAAATTACTTTTTCAAAAAGTAATCAATAAAATTACAATTATAATTACTATTACCAATACTTTACAAAATTAATAGGCCTATACCTAAAAATTCCTTGCTTTTTGTTTGTTTTGAGCCCAAGACCATAAACTATTGGCCATTCAGCAGTATAGCTGCTTAGGACGTTACCAAGTGTCAACTTAGTTATGAACAAAGGAAAAACACACATCAATATCAATACTTCCAGACACATCGAGTAAATTTTTGTTAATATTAGTCCTACCTCTAATTTGTAATGTAATGTAATGATGATGATGTAGCAAGTGAGAATGAGACTAATACCAATGATTAGGCCTACTAAAATGTAACGATTACAATTTTATTCCCAGAAGAAAATTACAAGTAGAAATCATATTAAAAAAAAGAAGTAATGATAATATGTACATGGGACCAAAAAAAGAATCATTACATGTAATCTGATTACCTTTACTCAATTATTTCCCATCACTGGTTGTAATATATTTTAAGGATCACATTACAATTTATTCATAATATCATATTGAAGACTAAAAAGACATAAGGTACGGAAAGTATGTGGCTTCCTGTATCTTGGTTTTTTACAGAGTAGATGTAAGCCTAGTATAACTGCACTGATTTTAACACTTATTCCTTCTACAGAAAGAAACTAAAAATTCAAATACCATATTGTCCCAAGTAAGTAGGCTATTTTCACAGGGGAAAAAAAAAGGTTTTATCCGTAGACTTTAATCGAGCTTTACTCGATAAGTAATTCAAGTTCTAATTTTCTAATTTTTTTGTTCACATCAGTAGAGGGAAGAATAAGGAATAAATGTTCCTTTGCAAGTTTTCAATAAAGTCAGTAGTTTTCATGCAAATTATATACAAAAACTATTACAGGGAAAACACATTCCAAGGAAATTGGCAACATCATGGTACGTGAGATTATTTTGTGCTAGTGACAAACAAGGTCAATGCCTCTGCATCAGTGACCTGGTAGTGTGTTATTGCAATATGGCAGGACTAATGATTTCTTAAATGATGGATTTAATCACAAAACACCAAATGTGTTTTTGGTTTATTTCAATGTTATCTATTGCTCCCTTGAATCTGCACAGTCTTCCACTCTTTACATAGATGATAACAGTCTAATAATTTGGAATAAATTGGTACAGTTATAAGTAAGAATTCTAGTTCACTTTATGGTGAATAAAAATGTTAAATTTGGTACAAAAGTTAGGTTAATTTTGGTGTTACTTTGCACAATAAAATACAATTTCTATTCTTGAGTTTTGTCCATTCTGTAGCGATAATCTTAATGATTTATGTATAGCGTAGAGCTTTATCACTGGTACTCACTACTAAATTGCGGTATTTTGTTACCTGTTGGAGCGCTTTCAACCGCATGGAGCGGCCATCTTCAGCAACTTGCTGAAGATGGCCGCTCCATGCGGTTGAAAGCGCTCCAACAGGTAACAAAATACCGCAATTTAGTAGTGAGTACCAGTGATAAAGCTCTACGCTATACAATTTCTATGTTATTTTGCATTAAAACCATACAGACATATGGCTTACAACATGAAAAATATTGCTTATTTCTGCAAAAACACACAAGGAGATATTAGACCATTGATTTCATAGTTCAAACATCCCAAGAATCAATTTCAATAAGGGCTGGATAAACAGATTTTTGAAAAGGCAGGGGTTTGTACTAAGAAGATGCACAACTAACTATCAGAAATCGCTTTCAGACTTCAAATCGAAGTTGGCTGCTCCCCAGCACTACATAATCATGTTAAGAAATGAGAAAACTTTTCATTGGGATGGATTGGGAATGCAGATGAAACCCCAATCTGGTTTGATTTACACCAAAACTCTACAATAGCAGAGGGGGTGCTGAACAAGTGCCCATCCAAACCTACTGGTGTGGAGAAGCAGTGAATCACTGTCACGCTTCTTTCAGTGACAGCAGATGGTAAGAAGTTTCAGCTTATCTCATACTGAAATGTAAAACTGTCCTGAAGGAACATTTACAGACGTGGTCATTCTAGCATAGAAGATCGGATGGATGACAGAGGATCAAATGATTGATTGGAGTCGACATTCTGGTGTATTGATGAAATATCCATCCATGGTTTTGGACTCATTTCATGGCCATCTGACCGACAAAGTGAAAGAGATCATCAGGAGGCAGAAGAGCGAATTTGTAATCATTCCAGGTGGAATGATGTAGTTTTTTCATCCCTTAAGACGTATTCCTAAAAAAACCTTTCAAGGATCACATCAGGAAGGAATGTGAAGCATGGATAGCAGCAGGTGACTTTGAGGCCTTCTGGTAATGTAAAGAAAGCTTCCTGTACAATCCATTTGGCATCAAGGGCATGGAAACTGGTTGCTAGAACTTTCAAGAAGTGTTGCACTAGTTATGTCCTTGATGGGATGGAGGATGACCTACTGTGGACTTCAGAAGAAAACAGTTCCCAGGCTTAACAAGGATCCAGATAATCCAGATACTTTCAGTGATTCTAACTACAGTGGTGAATCAAGAGACAGTGCAGTGAACAATGATGAAGATGAATGGCGATACCTATAAATGTTCTTTCTGAATACCAATACCAGTATTTAAAATCATTCTTATTGCTGTGTTGTATTTCTTGTGATATATGTGTTAAATTATTACAAATATTAAATAAAGTTTATGGTAATATCTATCGTGGGGAGTGCTTTTTTTCTGGGGGTACCCTGGGGTATGAACACCCCTTAAAGATGTTTCCAATTTCATATAGGAGAAAATAATTAATTTACACGTTTTGAAATCTGGAGAAATCTGTGCCAAACAAAATTATGAAAGTGATTATACACATCGTTTGCATTAAAGTAGCTATTTTTAGTGTTATGTTTGTTATCTAACCTATGATTTTTGAGAGGTGGGACCTGACCATTGGGAAAACAAGCGAGTGCTACAGTAACGTTGCAATAGTAACCAAGACTATGTTGCCGATGTTACTTATTCAGCATTAGAGTGGCTGGAAATAAGATGTCAGAATACTCAATTTTGTTTTATCCAATACGCTGTGATTCATAGTGTGCTCATCTGGCATGCTCAGTGCTGTCAACCATAGCACTTCCCTTCTTGGAAAAGCCCAAGGAAGCTCTGGGGATCAAAGCTCAACTTCCAGATTTGTTGTCACTCATTCCCAATAGTTCCTGTGACACTGAGAGTTAACTCATTTGCTGAAAGAATCAGTGAATCGATGAAAGAAACAGAATGTCAGTGGGTTTAGTGAAGAGTGAACTGCAAATTAGGGTGAACTTTTCTGAAAGTTGTGTTCAGTTCTTTTATTTCTGAAAGCAAAAGAAAGTGAAGGACTGCTGAAAGGAGCAAAGAAAAACACTAAATATGCATGGAAAAAACAAGACTGAGTGCAAAATTATGTAATTTTCTTGATAACAGTCAAATTTCTCATATGTTTTCCATAGAGTAGAAGTTATTACATCTTTCCTTTTCTATACAATAAGAGGAAGTGTTTGTCTGTCTGTCTTTCTGTTTTTTCGTTTGTGTGTGGTGCCCAGCAAAATCTAGAGCATGCAGAGATCTGAAATTTCAACATGATGAACTAAAGGATGTCCAAATGCACCTCAAAGTTGAATTTTTAACTTTCGTTCATGGGTTCATGAGTTATGAGCAAAAAACTGGCAGAAAACGTGATTTTTTTGCGCTACCAAAGCAATCGTTTTTGGGAGGAGGAAATCCTTTTAGGATAGTTGCTTTAAATTAAGGGTGCCAATTGGACACAGCCAAATCAAAACAATTCTAAGAACTACATTTTTTAAGAAGATAATTTTTTTCCCCAATTTTCAATATTCATATATTTTTATATTAATTTTTAAAGCAGATATCAATAAAGGACTTTCTTTCTATTTGTTAAAAATTTCTGAATACAAATGGTTATGGACAATATGGAGCGAGTCTTAAAGAATGTTTAAGGTCGATTTCTGTAATGTGGCTGAAGACAGTGTACATTTCAATTGTAAAATTAATTACAGGTGGCCTTGCTCTACTACCATAACAACCAGTAAAGAAAGAGCATCGCTGTAATAGGTTGTTCGACATAATGCTTGGAATTGTTGAGCGCCTCAATTTTGTTAGCCCTCTCTGTTTGATTCATTTGTTTATAACATTATGGCTTGTAGAGATCAGATTTCTTTTACATAGATGGGCAGAAGGGGATCATGAAAACGAATGATTTGGAAAAAAACTCAGTATGCAGAAGTTTCTTGGGCCAAGGAACTCAAATGTGAGGTTTTTTTCCCAGGCAGAGCATTCTAATAGTAAAATTAACCTTGAAACCAGATTTTTAGTTTTTTTAGTATTAATTGTTTTAATTGTTTATGAATGATTGAAGTATTAAGTGTTAGTAAATATAATGTTTTAATTACTGGTAGTTTGTTGTTAAATAGTTTAAAAATCATCCAGCAATTGAATTTAAAAATTTGGGTGTCATGGGCAGCTGCTAGCCTATAGTATTTAAAATCTATGTATTTTAGTATTTTATTGCATAATCAATACTTTCTTATAAGAATATATATTTTTTAAGTTCTCAAATTGGCTTCTGTTTCTTGTACATGAGAGCTGTCCAGGCAAGGGTGAGTCTGTGAGCAACCTAGCTCAAGAATGGAAAAAAATATATAAAAATAAAATTTTATATTTGGGTTAGGTACCTTTTAGGGTTGCGACACAAAGATTGGTGACAACTTTCTCTTAGTTTTAGTGCCACTTTACATGAAGAAAATTTCATTTTTTGTAATTTTCTTAAAACTGATTTTGTTTAAATGTTGTAACTTGCATAAGGATGCTTTAATAGTCCAATCAATATCTACTTTTTACTTGGAAAATAGTCTGAAGTTAATGACATTTTTACAGGTTATTTGGGGGTAGGGCCTACTCAAGGATGTCTATAGTAAGTTTTCGACCTCGATGACCTTGTGCTAACTTAGGGGGAGGGCAAAAACCTCAAAATTTTTGGACTTTTTTAAGTTTTTCGCTTATATATCGTAAACTAGGAATATTTTGTGCACCATAGTACAATACAAAGTTTTAGAGCATTAAATTTTCTAAAATTTGGTTGATAAAACGAATTTGTGGACCCAATATTAACCGAGATACAGCCGAAGAAACTTAGACAAAGTTTCTCAAAATGTAAAAAAATATACGAAAAACGAAGGTTTTGGCCCTATAACTATTTATTACCATCATTTCCATGTTAATTATGTTAATCACTCATTAATGTCAACATCTTGGAATACCTTCCTCCACCCCTTTTCCCACCCCTCCCCCTCCCCCAAACGTGAAGGTGCCTCATTTTAATGTAAGAAATGCATTTTTAGAAACCTTCTCACACCAAAAACCCTTTCGTTGTACACACAATGTGATGTCACCAGAAGAGGGGGGCGTTGATCAAGAGCCTATTGTTGTGATTTGCAGTTATTTAGGCTACATATTTTCGTGCCTGATCATCACCCTACTGTGAATTCCTGTTAACCCATAATTTTGAACCTCAATAAACGTAGATCAGGTAGTTTAAAATAAATAATTAGTAATCAAGAATTAAAGTAATAGAACTATAGAATTTATTTACAAAAAATCATAATTTAGAGCATAATTATAAATAATTAAGTAGTAAGATTTATTATGAAAGTAAGTAAATCATCCGACCTCGAAAGAGGATGACGACTAAGGATCCAGAATACATGCAACATAAATCATGAAAGAATATTTACAATTAACCTTAAAACTTAACAGTTCAACATTGCAAGGATTGTTAAAAAAAAAGTATAGTTCTGCTTCAGGTAAAGGTGGACATGGAGTATCCCTGATCTCATGCAAATTGAATTGCAGAGCAGGATTTTCAAGAATGTTTTTGGTGTATCTGGGAAGGGTACCTCTTGCTCCGAACAGGAGACCTCTGACGACCCATCTATCCTTCGTGATACTGAACTTCACAGACAGGAAAGGAATGCAGGTGTTATGACCAACGTAGAAATAATTCCCTTGGCTTCCCATCCACGCCTGGACTTCCAAATACATCCTGAATGAGTGGTACTTGGCGTCATCTCTGGTTGGTGGCAGTCTGGCAAGTTGACATTTTGGCTTTGCCATGACTGTGGAAAACATGCAGTATCTCAGGTCAAGTTCGATAGTCCCTCCATACAGTTTCACAAGAAATTTCTTTCCAACATCAGCGATTTGAGTTGGAGTTGCCTCGGGGTCTTTAAAAATCTCTGAAAGGCTAGGGTTCTTGCTATACATCTGCATCACCTGGTGTCACATGCAGGAAAAGAATATCCTGTGTTCATAATTGAACAAGTGGGATGAATACAGCACAGTTGGGATGTTACCCTTTCCAGTCTTCTGGAAATAGACGTCCTTTTTGGAAGAACCCAAAGCAGTCAGTAGCACCAGAAGATCTGTGTCGTAACCTGTTATGATGACATTATCATATTTGTCAGCAGCTAAGCTAAGACAGCGGCATCCACAATCATTACATCGGTGTCTTCTACTGCCTGCTTCACTTGGATCCCCTTGGCTTCCGTTTCACTCTTAAATATGGTTATGAAGTTCATCTTGTTGGTATAATTGGAAAGAAATTTCGCCTGCGAAATCGTGCTAATCAAAGTTGTCTTGGAAAAGACAAACTTTGTTGAGGAGTGTAGCAAAGAACGCCGATAACGTTCAGCTGCTTTGGTAGCTTATCCCAACAGGATAACCATCAAAAACCACTATGACATTGCTACCGAAGTGCCTATGGACGTAATCCACGTAGTTTTGGCAGACTATCTGAAATGTGCCTTCACTTGACTTGGTCCAAACAACCCTATGCAACAGAAACCCACCATCAATGACATTGCAATTCCTGGCACCAAAATCTACGTCTTCACCCACGATAGGAAGGAATGCATCATACAGCATTGACAGCATTAACAATAGGCTCTTGGTCAGCGGACCCCCCCCCCCCCTCTGGTGACATCACATTGTGTGTACAACGAAAGGTTTCTAAAAATGCATTTCTTACATTAAGTTTGGGGGAAGGGGAGGAATGGGAAGTGGGGGTGGAGGAAGGGGTCATAGGTAGGCCTATTCCAAGATCTTGATATTAATGAGTGATTAACACAATTAACATGGAAATGATGATAATAAATAGTTATAGGGCCAAAACCTTCGTTTTTCGAATATTTTTTACATTTCGAGAAACTTTGTCTAAGTTTCATCGGCCGTACCTCGGTTAATTTTGGGTCTACAAATTCGTTTTATCAACCAAAGTTTAGCCAATTTAATGCTCTACAACTTTGTACTGTACTATGGTGCACAAAATATGCTTAGTTTACGAGATATAGGCGAAAAACTTAAAAAGGTCCAAAAATGTTAGGTTTTTGCCCTCCCCCCAAGTTAGCACAGGGTCCTCGAGGTCGAAAACTTAGGATAAACATCCTTGAGTCCCCCAAATAACCTGTAAAAATATCATTAACTTCGGAATATTTTCCAGCTACCCCACTATTTTTCATTACTTTATTGAACATATTTGATTCAGGTGGTTGTCCTGGTCTAGTTTGGCAGTTTTGACTAATGCCTTATCAACCAGGACCACTAGAGACAGGCAATCAAAATCAAATGATATTATTTTTCATTATATCGACTGGACTATAATGCCACTTTTCACGAAAATTTCATTTTTTGTATTTTTCTAAAAAAAAATCGTTTAAATTTTGCACATAAGGATGATAGTAAGAGCTAAAACTTTCATTTTATTTAAAACATTTTTTCACAAAAATTCTATGAAGGGTAGCTAGTTACAACCTAGGTACCATTCATAAAAACTCAAGTCTTGCTTGGCGAACAGAACTCATACTGCTTTCAATACAGCCTCTTTATCTATATCAGAATGTAAACTGAGAAAGGTATATTGCCCATGCTTATGGTACAAGAGTCCATTACAGCAGATTTCACTTGGATTGTGCATCTTTGGGTATGCAACACGAAGCGCTTCTCTCCATATTTACTTTACATGAACAGAATTTCTTTTATTTTATTTTTTTTGAAAACAGCTTTAATGATTTTGTTTAAATTTTATAAAGTAATTGCATATTTTGCAAAATATGTTATACTATATGGTATAATAGTTATATAATGTTTGTTTAGTAATCGAGGGATGAATGGTAAAACAGAAATAACCAAAAGTCCCTGTTTGTAATGAAGATGAAATTAACTTATTTGTATTTGTATATGGTATAATATGTATTATAATTAGGGCCTGGATGTTTATGAAAAGTCATATTTTTAATGATGCACAATACATGCTAGTGTTAAAATGCGTAGAAGACATGAGAAAAATTACAAAAATTGATGATTTCATTTTTCATATGGTTGCATATTTTATTAGTTGTGCAATAACGCATCAGATTTGATTGATATTAAAATATCTGAGGAGTGTTGGTTCAAAACGCGTTAAGTCCACCTCCGATCGTAATGTAGTTTTTTGCGGATTCGCATTCTCTGAGGTGTTCTGCATGATATTACATAACGTTTTTGTTTCAAATCGCAACCTTTCCCCGATAAAATTGAGCCTGAAATATGGGGTTCGATGCAAAACAAGTTGAGTTCAGAACTTGGTTCGGTGCAAATTATGTTGAGTCCACATTTTAGACGTGATCACGTGCGAAACAGGCGATGCATTGAAATTTACGTCTATTGTTGCAGGTGTTTTTCTAATGAAAGCAGCATTCACCAGACGCTGAAACAGATGTCATTAGTGGTCAATAATAAAAGAAGAGGAGCATGGATTTTTCATGATTTAACATGCTTAAAAAACAGAAATTGTTTAAATTTTGACAATTTGCTGCCTCGGCAATAGTTCACTTTGTATTTGTGCGAACAGATGTAATTGCAATTCTTAAATAAAATACTAACTTTCATCTTTTTAAATTATTATTATTATGGTGCTGGGACAAAACGCGTTAAGTCCGTTACTTTCGAAACTTTAACTATCAATAAAAGATGTAAATGAAAAGAATGATTTGACACACCCAATACATTTAACTATATATTAATTACTGGTTCTGATCATAGAAAAATATTGCAAATTCATTTGATAGTTTGGCCACAAACAGTTTTTCGTCATTCCTGAAAAATCATTATTTGTGGACTAAACGCGTTTTGAATCGACGCTCCTCATCTGTGTATATTTAATTAATTTTTGTCACATTTATGATTGTCATATTACTGACAGATTTTAAATATTGTACATATCTCTGTTAATTCATACAATCACAGCTTATTTGGCCAAGAGAATGTTTGAGAACTGACTACAATAATTCAGGACTAACTATATAATAATCAAGTGATGTTTCATTCATTGTTGCATTGACCTTATTTTTAAAAAGTAAATTGTAATGTAATTTATACAGCTTCTACAATCTAAAAAAATTTATAATGTAACTAACTTAACCCTTTATCTGGCAGTGTTGCTCTCAGGCAACACCTATGAATACCTCCCTGAACCTGGCAAGCCTCTTTTGCATTTGGACCTCAAAAACACTTCCTACGGCCATCTAACTGTTAGAATATGAACTAAATTTTTGATAGATGTTACCTGGGATATTGTAGCTGTTCCCTGTAGGCACCATTGCCGAATAGGAGGTATAATTGCTGGGTAATAACCATTAGACTTGTGATATACCATGTTGCCTGAGAGCAACATTGCCTATCATGTGGGCATAAATTTTCATTTCGTCTGCCAGATAAAAGGTTAATAGGCCCGTCATCGCCTGGGTTTTGAATTTTGCATGTAATACAAAATTAAATTATGGAGGACTTTTGATTTTCAAGCTGTAAGTCATTATATAAGTACCTAAAGTTAGAAGTGAAGAAGGACGACTTATAAGTCTCAAATCATTCCTCTCAGAAAACCCTAGATATGCTTTTATCGCTCATACAGGACTTAGGATTTTGCAATCCATTACTTTTACACACCATGCCTCAGGGTTGAAATAAGAAGAAACAAACTCCGGACACGTAACATTTTACTGTCTTTATGGGATATTTAATTTCTCACTTTCATGTTGACATACAACCATTTCAGCGATATAATCAAAAGAAAATCAATATCATTTTTGCGCATTCTTCCCCAAAAATTTGAGACACAATAATTTACTGTGCACATAGGATTAAAAATGTTCCATCCTATTTCTGTCTCTTTTTAAATGCTTCCAATAAACATTCCAACATAATTGTATCTTCAACAAAAAAAAAACGATTTTCCAATTATGTATTCATAAAAAATTACACATTTATATTTTTGTATAACTTTTGCTTATAGTATGCATAGCAGTTTGCAGAGAGTTTTCCCCAACCTTAGCATTGTGCCTTTCTGGCCAATGACGCAATGTTCCCGGAATATTCCAGGGTTTGAAAGGCTCTGGATGCCTGTGGAATTGAGGTGGGAGGGCTCAGTTAAAATAAGTTCCGGTTGGCACACCCGTAAGATGATGGGGCATGAAAGGGTCTCTCGAATTATGGTATTTTGCTCTTTATTATATATAAAAAAGTATCCACATTTTTTTTTTAAATTTGTTAGTGTGAGTTATAAAATGAGCAAACTCATTTATGATATGCGAGCATTGGGCATTCTTAAATGAGCTGGTTGCTCTATAATAGTCAATATACAAAAACCTAGCTATGATGACTTTAAATCTAGCAGATATGAGTCAGCTGAGTTAAGTTTAATATTTAATATTTATTAATGAAACTGTTCAATACTACAATTTGCAAATATTCAGTGTGCTTGAAAATATTGTATTACAGTAGTATTTTTGCTAAGTAAGTTACTGACAGACAACCTGATGGTCTATAGAGCTTAGTGTTGCTGACTATGGATCAGCAAGTGTGGGTTTGATCCTTAGTAGCTCCTCTGATTTTTGTGAGACCTGGAACAGGATGCACTCAGCCTTGTGATGACAACTGAGGAGCTACTTGATAAAGAAGTAGCGGTTCCTGTCTCATAAGTCACCAATAAAGGACATGGATGTTGGCATACAGACCTCATGTCTCTCGATCCTACCATCTGTCCACTGTGGACGATGCAACAGTTTAATAGTAGGCCTTGTCTCATAAGGGATGTAGCGCCAAGGAGTATTGTTTTGTTTAGTTTAGTTTAGTAAGTTACTGATATGTGTGAAACACTATAATGTGTAACAGAGTTTTTAAGTTCAGATGAAGATCTTGGTAAGTTCATTATCGATTATCAACATTGACATAATAGTTAAAACTATAATTGCAATAATTAATTATGAGAATATTAAATTCTTCTTACAATGTCAAAATATAACACTACCATTTGAAACTTATTTTTTGCGGCAAGTGGTGTGATAGGGGGTGTTAATTAACTATGGGTTGCTGAACACAAATTCGTTATCCATTTCAACATATCATATGACCTTTTCTCACAATAGGTACATCAAAATGAGGTATATATTGGATGTAGGATAAAAAGTGCTGAAAAAATTAGGGTGAGTTCGGAAATATGTACAGAAAGAAAAAATGTTTTTAAAGAGTCTAAGATGTATGTATTCCACTATATTTTTGTGAACACAGGCCAAATAAACAAAAGTTTCATCGATATAAGTGCCAGTATCTGGGGTTGAATATGCTTATATACATACGTTCATGATTTTTATGCTGTAGCAACAAAGAGCAAAGACTTCACGAAGAAGGTAATGTAAATGTAAAACACCACCAGAAAATGCTATTAGGGAAAAATTGTAGTCTCCTTAATGTGAATAGCCCTAGATGTCCCCTCAGAATGACCGCCTGGCTGCCCAGCATCTGACTACTGCATGATTGCCATCTCTTTTCAAACACAAACGGTAGTCGGCCATCATTGGGACATCCCCCCCCCCCAACATCTTCTTTCTGCCTCCTTGAGGTCTTTCCCATCTCTCCAAGAGCAGCCCCAAGATTTTCCGAAAAGTGATGGAGATGAGAATGAAGGAAGTGCAGTTTCTGGCTTATTCTACACCCTGACTCTTTTTGGGATCGAACATCATTTTCACTATTGTTTCATACTGTACATCCTTTACCCTAATTCGTAGGAACTTCATCATGACATCCCTAATTCAAATGCATGCAGCAATTTCCAAGCATTCATCGTATGTTCAAAGTTTTGATCTTCAGAAGCTTTCTAAATTGTGGCCCATCAAAAATACCTTCCTTGGCTTTTGCATCTCATAAATGTGGAAATTTGCTCATAATGTATTGAAAACAGGGAGTAATTTTGTCCAAGACCTTAAACGGCTTCATGATTCCCAGTTTGATGTGTAGGGGTACTGATTCACTGTTATTGCAAAGCAGCACCAAGACGCAATGACATATAAACAGGAAAACTAGATATGATCCAAAAAACACCAGTGACAATTCTTAAATTAGGAGAACGTATTTAATTAAAATCACTTATTAGATGGGTCTTTCAGGTGCCACCAGTCTTACATTCACCCTCGCCATAAATTTTAAATTTTTGCACTGAAAACGTCATACAAGGGGTAGCAGATTTGAAAACTTAACTTAATTTTTATATTGAGTATTTTGCATTCGGAGGCGGATTGTTATTTAGTGTTTTACAGGGTTTACAAACATAAATAGAAATGGAAGAACCAATCATCAAGTTATGTCGACTTTTGAATCTCATTCCATATATCGGTATATTTTTGGGGGGAGGGAGAGAGAACGGATGTTAGGGTGCACCAAATTTACACTTTTTAAAAATCAGCTTACCCTTAATTTTTTTTTTAAATGGTCTCCACATAACGTGTAGAAAACCACAGTCAGTCAGTCGATTTCTTCAGGTGATACCAACAGTCATAAATTTATAAAAAAAATTGCAGTACAAGTAAAACGTAGAATATTTACTTTTATTAAATTAGGTTACCCTTAGTGGTATTTTTTGCTAGAAAGATGTATGAAAAAAGCTCACCTTGATGGGTCCTTCAGGTGCCACCAGTGTCTTAAAACTTGGACCAAGAAATGCTCCAAAAACCAACACTAACACCCCTGTGGACTGCATATTGGACTGTTGATTCTCATTAACAAGCAGAAGGTGACTGACAATGACAAAATTTGAAAAGAGAAGAAATCCTTAGCAAACATGAAGAGACAAAAGCAACACTTGAATCGACTGAAGTAATTTCATTATATTTTGATGGAAGAAAGGATCAAACACTCACCCATGATAATAAAGACAGGATTAGCATCACCTTGGCCATGTCTCTCCTTTTTCTGGAAGAGGAGAGCTTAGGGGCTAGCATCACAAACTTCTTTGTTGATCAAAATATCCCCATGTCACAGAGCTGGTTGTTTAAGGGTTGTGGTATTGCTATTAACACTGGTTGAAGAATGGAACATATTGAAAACTTCTTCAACAAGCATCTTCAGAGTCAGCTGTTTGGTACACATCAATGAGCTCCCACTTTGACATTTGGTTGAATTCATAGAGAGCAAGACTACCACACCAAATACATTAGAGGATTAATCGGATCAGCACTTCCAAACTGTGAAGAGTTGGCATGCCAGATATTTCAACCCAATGAAGTAGACAGGGACCTCAATTTCATCGAAGACTCATTGAGTGTGCATCAAGAATATTTGCTGCGTATCTGCCAAGTGGTTTCTTTCAATGTACCTTTTCCGACTAATTCACTTCCGGAACCTTTGTTTGACTAGATCACTTCTGACTGGAAATCCGAGAGACTGTCATCCATACATTTACTTTAAAATGAATACCGGTACAGATTAATTTTTTGATTTTAGGGACCTGAAGTTAAATGAATGTAATCATTTTTAATACATATTTGAAGAAAGCTTTCACTATATCATTGTAATTTATGTAACAAAGTCCTGAGTTTTTTAAAAACATGTATTAATTCAATGTGTCCCACTTCATAGTACATCCCAATACAAATGTATTAACAACTGTAGGCTTTTTTATTGTGATTATGAATAGAAAATATTGAAACAAATGTTTTATTATTGGTAATAAAAAACTGGGTAGTCTCTATCAGGGATGTGAAATGTCTTGTGCTTGCTGCCTAAATCTAGCACTCTCCATATGTTATGATGTGCTTTCATATTTGCTATAAATAGAAAAGGCAGTATGCAGCCTACACTCATTTCTGGTATTTTATAGCCAACTATTTATTTAATATTTTGAAATTAATATACCGGTAGCTATAATTATTATACATTCTCTGCTAAATATGTACATCTAAAGTAAGGTGTGATGTAATAAATTTACAAACATTCAACTGCATTGTACTTAAGGTCCTCTGCGTTCAATATCAAGAATGGAATAAGCCTACTTATGTTCTGGTTTCTATAGTAATTTATCCAGACTTGATAAATTTCTGTTACAAGCTGTTTTAGCAAATGAACCTCCTCAAGATCAATGTTAAAGATGTTTACATGTCAAAAAATTGTATGATTCCAGGAAAATTTATTTAATATGAGATAAATTATTGCATGTTTACTGATAACTAACTTGTTAAAGCGAGTGTAAAAGTAGCCTACTACCTGAGATCTGTATAATATTTTTTAATGGTCTTTTTAAACAATTTTTTTGCAAATGTATACAATATGAAATAATAATTGCGCATCAAGAATGGACACAACAAAGCTTCAAATGTTATGTAATGGTATGAACTCTGTTAGATTGAAATGAAATTTATCATGCAATAATGTAAGCATGAAAAGATCTTATCTTTTAAAATAAACTCTAATTGAAAATACTGACAAGATCAGTCTTTCTTCCCTGAAGAGAATTGGTATTATATTCTGTAGAGGAAAATTTCTCCTGGACAGGAATTAAACCTGGGTTTTGAGCTCCATATGATGATCCCAAGACCACTCGGTTAATCAATAATGTAAACTCTCCACTCCATACATTCTTCTAAATCTCTAGTGATCTTACCACAGATGTTAACATATATACAGTGCAGCAAGAATGAATCTCACTATTATTGTTTGTTATATTATAGGTCGGTATTCAGGGTCAGTGACTTCTTGTTTAATGAGAATGACTTACTGAAACTAAACTTAATGGATTCTGTAAGTCAACTTATATGATTTTGCTATTCACAGTTACCTTTGAAATCCTACTTGGTTAAGTTTCACTTCATAGTAATATCACGTAATATGGTAACTTGTTAATATGAAAAATTGCATGTACGCTGCCAAAACAATGGAAAAAAAATCTTGAGTTTTGTGTAGGCTTACTGAAAAGCCATCTGGGTATGTAGCCTAATTTTAGGTATCATGATATATAAATTCAAATAACAATCTGCAATGGATGGCAGAGATGTATAAGAAGAGAAGTAAACATTTTACTTGGATTGAAAATAATGTGTTTGAGGAGATACTTAATAAATATGCAGCATAATAATTATAGAGTGATTTAATTTAGTTTTATGATTCACAAAATTTATGTAGGTAGCATAGGCGTAACGAGGGGGGGGGGTTTGGGGGTTTGAACCCCCCCCCCCATTGATTAAAAAAAGGAAAATTGTATAATTTTTTTAAGTCTGCCCATAAATTACTGTTAAGGACTGTACCTAGGCCTAGTATTTTTCCTTTAAAATCATTGCCCTTTAATATAATTTATAATTCAAATTATGATAATAAATAACCTACATATTAATTACGTAAATTATATTATAGGTCTGTCACGTTCATCCTGCACGTCATTGTTCACAGTGTATTTTGATTCTTTGCCTTATATGGCAATATACAACTTCAATTTATTGTAGGTCTATGTAGCATCAATTACTGCAGGATGGACTTCATTAAACAAAACAAAAAATTCAGGAGCATTTGGAATTGAAGACACCGTCGGTACAGCAGTTTTAATTAACGAGTTTTTATAGGAATTCATAAACTGTTTTCGGCGTGTGTCAAGCATAGACGGTAATTTTCACTCAAATATTTTACATATTTTGTTACTAGGTTTTCTTGTCGACCATTAATGACCTATTTTATACACCAGAAATCATTACAACAGAATAAAATATAAAAATATTACATTAAAGTAACTTGAAACATAACCACACCAGAATCACGAGTAAGGCAGTAGACCTACAATAAATATTACTTACTTTCGTTCTTACCTTTCTGGATGTTTCAAGAAAGTGAAGAAATGCAATTCAGGATTTTGTCTTTTATTATTACTGAAATTTACAGCAGAATAATAAGGTCCTTTCGAATATAGCGTGTTCTAATAAATACAACACTCCTATTTATTTACATACTTCCCGGAGTAGTTTCTGTAGCCTTACTTTATGGCCGCTACGATCGCTAGTAAATGCGCGCGCATGCTCGGCTGACAGAAAAACGGGCTGAGTTTCTGTACTGTATTAATACTTATACTGTGGTATTATTCATTTAGATTTCGTTTTTAGAAAATATAAATAAATATTGAAAGCAAATTGAATAATTTTATCATATAGCTTGTTGGGCATAATATACATATTATCCACTCTCAGAGGACTCTCAGCTATATGAAAAAGATTGGTATAGTGCGAGCTGCTCTCGGAGATTGATTGCAAAGGCGTGTCCACCTGCGAGTTGACTCTCTGAATGCCACTCTCAGCTACCTCTCAGACAGTGCTCTCAGACGCGTGTCCACATACCGAAATGCAACTCTCGAGAGCTTCTCGCACTCTCAGCTCTCATGTGGACGCGAGCCTTAAGGCGACAATTAGTTGCTAATTTTAAATATTGTCAGTTTGACTTGTATGTTTCTAAGAGTACATAAAAAATATAGCTAATAATATAATAGAATCCGTGTATCCAGATTAATCTACTGCAACTTAAATGTTTTGTGGTTAAGGTGGAACATTTGAGACACGTACATTAAGTTACCACAAACGGATATGAAGTTTATCAATCAAAACTCATTCTCTTGTTATGTTACACAAATTCTGAAAGTTTCCTGTTAACATAAAATTTCAGATAGAGAAGTCACAATATTGGAGGAACTGGTAAGCTGGATGGTTTGATTTAACAAAAACTGGTTCCACAATATTCTAAACCTTGTGTTTCTATTTAAACAAAACCTTTTTAACTTCATTTTTATTGTAGAATTCAATTGGATTCATCACTTTTTGCAAATAATGCTTTGTGGCAGGATTTCCATCTATTGCAATTATTTTCACAGTTAGTTCCTCAAAATTGCTATCAATGTGTTTGGCTAAAATTGATATAAGTCAAGAAAGAGGGCACTAGACTTTAAAAATGTTTTACTTATTTCAACAAGTAAGTAGTAGGCCTACTTTAATGACTGTGAATAGCAAGAAGTTAGACTTTGTCATGCATTATAAAGTAACTATGTCAGTATCATTATTAAGTGTGCCTTATTTGTGCCAGAATTTCAAATACAGACAAGATTTAAGTTAGACTTCAATGTTAGCATTAGGCTACTTATTGCAACCATGAATGTATACCTTAAGTTATTTATTGACAGGTTTACAGTATTAATTCAATGAAAGAATTTGTATTATATTCTGTTGTAATGTTTTGAAAGATTAGATCTTTTCATTTGTGTTGAACATAGAGCTAAAAAATGTGCTGGTTACATATCACAATACCCAATACACTAATCATGCAAAAGATTAAGAGATTACTTACCTCCAGAATTCTATTTCTTTATCTGATGACATGAACGATGACTTATCGGTATTGATTCAAACGGACCTTAAGGGGTACTGATTTGGAAGAAAGTAAACTTCTAACTTTTAGATTATATCATATTCACACAAGGCTTTGGCCTAATATGTGCAAATGCAAGTGATGTTAGATTATGTGTTATATGAAGTACCAATAGTTCATCAATTTATTGCATTTGTATACAAATAGTTTTTATGATGAATCAACACATAATGCACTTACTATATGGCATGTTAAACTGCATAATTTTTGCCTAAATATCATATCTAATACTTAATAGTGAAGTCAACATTGATAAATAATTATTTAAAGGTAATAACTTGGACTAATTTTCCAATCTCCTTTACATCTCTGAATTTATTTAAATTAAGGTGTGTCAATTCAACCCTGACAACATGAAGTGTGTTCCAGTTTTCTCAATTTAACAACTAAATTTAAGAGTCTAGTATCCAGTATCTTGGTATTGTTAATCTAGAAATAGAAATTTCCACTTTTAAATGCTATGAACAAGTTTCTGCAGTTGAATTCCAAGAAGGCAGTTTTATTTGCCTTTCTGGAGCACAGAAGTAAATATATAGATGGCAGCAAATACAGTTAGTAATCAGTAAATAGTAAACAAATTAAGTAATCAGTACATAGTAAAAAGTTAATTAATAATAGAAGTTAAAATCTTAAATTCTTGTAATCTTATTTGACAAAACTCTAAGCAATGTAGATCATACTGACCTCATAAAATCGGAAAAAAGTAGATTTCTTGCAAAAGGTATTAAGGAGTTAATTTGTTTATATGCAAGCAACAAATGTTTATTATGGTACCATAACAGGCCTATAGGTACTGCAGGTGGAGTAAGTATTGTGTTCGACTTTGAAGTTTGATATTGAGTTTTCAGTATAATACACCATTCAAGATCTCTAAATCCAAAAATACAATTTTCAGAAAAAAGTCTGGGGGTGTGTGTGTGTGTGGACAGCCTAGCTCAAGAACGAGAAAACATATAAAAACAACCTTTTGGAGTTGTGACACAAAGTTTGGCGACAAATTTTTCTTACTTTTAATTCCACTTTGCATGAAGGAAATTTTATTTTTAGCAGTTTTCTCAAAAATGACTAAAACATTATTGTTTAAATTTAGCACACAAGGTGCTTTTACCCAAAGCTATAACTTTTTTGTGAACATTCTTTTCATAAGTTCTCTTTACGGTAGTTGGTTTTTAGGCTAGCTACAAACTCAGCTCTTAAGTATTGCCTGGTGAACAATACACCTTTGCATGAGGCTGAAATAATTGAATATGTAGGCCTACTCCCTGCAATACGGCCTCTTATTCTATATCAGAATTTGAAGAGAGAAATTATATTGCCAATGCTTAGGGTGAAGAAAAAAGTTTTGTGAGTGTATTACATCAAATAATAATAATAAAAAAAAAATGTATTACCGGTGAATCAATTTCTTATAAATGAGACTGTAAGATAGACATGTAGGCCTACTGAACAACAAACAGCTAGAGTCAAAATTATGTTCAACATATAAGAAACAGTCCTGAATAAACATACATTGCATGTTATTCTCTTGTTTTCTAAATGCTTTATACTTATACTTAAATGTTGCAGTTCAACATGACAAATAATTATTTATGCAATTATTTGTTGTTCCATTACTGAATAAAAACATAAAGAGAATTGAGTTTACAAATTCCGGGCTGTGTGGCCGTGGTCTATGAGTGTCTAGTGCTGACGTTTCGCCGCGAGCTGCGTCGGGCATCATCAGAGCGATGTGTCTAGCTGGATGGTCGGCTGTCAACTGCTGGCGCTTGCTCTGTCCCGCTGATATTTATACTTTCTCCTCGCGCTCCGATTGGTCGGCGCTCTGCTGTTCTTTCTCCTTCTCTGATTGGTCTGTGATTAGTAGGTTTGCATTTAGTTTTAGTGATGGCTGGAATCCAAGATTTGTGTACCCTTTGTAATTCTTCTTTTCTGTTGAAGTTATTTTTGTGTTTGTGGATTTCTATGGCTTCTCAGTACAACCAGGGATAGTAATGTGAAGTGGTGCTGAGGACTTCTGTTTCCTGGAAGCAGATGTCGTGGCCTGACTGCAGTGCGTGTTCTGCAACTGCAGATTTCTCTGTGTTTCCCAGTCTACATTGACTATTGTGTTCCTTTAACCTGGTGTTAATACTTCTTTTTGTGGTTCCAATGTAGACCTTTCCGCAGCTGCATGGTATCCTGTATACGCCTGCTGTTGAGAGATGGTCTCGTTTATCCTTTGCTGAGTTAAGAAACTGTTTTACTTTCTTCGTCGGTTTGTAGATCGTCCTTATGTTATGCTTAGCCAGTGTTTTGCCAATGCGGTCCGTGACTGTTCTTACGTAAGGGAGAAATGCCGTGGCTCTTGATACTTTTTCCAATCGGGCCTTTTCAGGGCCAATAGGATTGGAGGCCCGTTTTATTTCTTTCACGCTGTATCCATTGGCCTGAAGTGCTTCTTGGAGGTGATTCATCTCTCCTTCTAGTTGGTGAGGGTCGCAGATTCTCTTAGCTCTTAGAGTTAGAGTCTTGATTATACCACATTTTTGGCGGGGGTGGTGGTTGGAGTCTTTGTGTAAGTATCTGTCCGTATGGGTGGGCTTCCTATAGACGGTGTGTACTAATCTCATGTTGGAGTCTCTGGTTACCAGTACATCCAGAAAAGCCAGCTTACTATTGTTTTCTTTTTCCATCGTGAACTGAATACTGTTGTTGATACCGTTTAAATGTTGTAGAAACTGGTTCAAGTTTTCGTCCCCATGAGGCCAAATGACAAATGTGTCGTCTACGTACCTCCACCATACCTTGGGTTTAAATGTGGCTGTCTCCAGTGCTGTCGCCTCAAATTTCTCCATGAAGAAGTTGGCAATAGTCGGACTTAAAGGACTCCCCATCGCCACGCCGTCTATCTGCTCATAGTAGCCACCATCCCACTTGAAATAACTAGTTGTTAGGCAATGACGGAATAGAGATGTTATGTCCTGCGGAAACATCCCTTCGAGGTAATCTAGAGTCTCTCCTACTGGCACTTTTGTGAAAAGCGACACAACATCAAAGCTCACCAATCGATCGTCTGGTGTTATTTCCACTTTTTCCAGTTTGTCTATGAAGTGAGAAGAGTCTTTGATGTATGATTCAGAAGTACCAATGTGCGGTTGCAGTAGATGCCCGACGCAGCTCGCAGCGAAACGTCAGCACTAGACACTCATAGACCACGGCCACACAGCCCGGAATTTGTAAACTCAGTAAACGCCGGCCGTGAAAGCTTAAGCACATACATAAAGAGAATTATCATTCCTGTCTTCAATTACAGAATTCTGTTGCAAATAGGGGCGTTATTGGAGAGTAGATGTTAAGAGAAATTAAACCATTGATATCAAACTATTTAATTTGATTAAATCTGCATTTCATCTTGTCAGGTACCATTACTTTATTTTAAAAAAGTGTAAGAATGTACAGTTTCTATTTATTAATTTGAATAAGGTTGTCAAGAAATTGTATTCCATTTATTATTTAATATTCTGAATGGGTATTAATTGAAAAGATGTACTTTTGAAAAAAAAAGTCATATTTTATTGTTATTTAAGAGTGGTTTTGTACTACTGCTTAACCATCACTGGTTAAAATTTTATCCTGTAAGAGTTCTTTTATATGCCCATATGTCTCATTGAAGATTAAAGATGCTATCACCTTGGGATGAGATCAAACTCATGACCTTGGGAACAAAAAAGCCATATGGGACCAGAAAGATTTTAATAGCATAATAATGACTTATAATAAGGAAATCTAACTGAACAAGTAACTCTGTGAATCACATGCAGCTTTCAGCTGTAGTTATAAATCTAGCATCCACCTTCATTGTTGCGTGGTGCTGGTAACATAGAGGATTCACAATTCATGAGATCGCAGGTACAATTCCTGGTAAAATGATACCGGTATTGATTTTTGCAGGGTGCTGTCCATTTGCAAAGGTAAATGCTGCATGGGAATTTACTTTTCGCTTCCCCTGAATCAAAATTAGATATGTCTGAGAAGTAAAAAAAGTAAGATGATTGATTAAATTGCAATTCACCCAGTAGCTCAATGATTGCTAATGTAGGCCTACATATGGTATAGTCTTGAGTACCATTTGTATTGATCAATTCAGGAGTGAGTTAGAAGTTGATATGTGAGGACGATTTACCAACTGATGAATTTCATGGCCGTTAATGGTTGAAACATCCCCATGCAGATCTTGAAAACGATGCAACAAGCTTATAAGGAGCACAAAGCTTCGAGTGACATAAAAAATAAGAGTGTAATGAAGACTTTAAAGATTTTACACATCCTAGAAGATCCATAACTGCAAAACTGAAATCAATGGTAATACAATTTATCTATTGTGTGAGAAGACCATCTTTTGATAATTACATAGATTGCCAACATGACCCATGTGTTTATCGAAAAGTTGCAGTGAAATGACTACTTAACAAAGGAAAAAAAATATCACCTTGTCAAGTTATCCATCAATGGCTTTGAAGGTTTTGGAGGAAACCAGATTTTTAAACAAAATCATTGCTTGTGAAGAGATTTAGTTCTATCATTATGACTCAGAAACTAAACAGTAGAGTTCATAAGGGAAATATCCATAAGTCAAAATCTCCAGAAAGCCAAAATGTAGCAAAATGGAGGAAAGATAACACATGCAGTGCGTTTCTTTTTAAAGCAAACCTGTAAAGTGCTTTACGAGTGATGCACGATTGCTTTACAACCGCTGCAGACAAAAAAGAATGGCAAAGTTGATCAGCTGACAGCTTGCTCAATGAGACCGGCAATGTTTACATCCCTCTAACATGGTTAAAACACGTGCAAATAACAGTTATGCCGGGATGGCAATAATAATTATTGTACAATATGATGTACAGGTAAAATCACATGATACTAACTGTGCTGAATTTGAACAATGATGTTAAATCCATCAAGGAAATTTTCGATGATCACCTAGTCCGCCATGACAGTTCGTGCAGCAAAACCATGCAGCAGTCGTAAAGCGAGATTTGAGTTCGCTGCATGGGCAGGTAGAGTGGGGGTAAAGCGAAGCTGCAGCAAAATGTAAAAAAGAATGGTTTTGATGCATTACTCGTAAAGCGCTTTAGCTCCGCTTTAAAAAGAAATGCAAGGATGTCAAATTTTTCAACAGAAAAAGCATTCTGTATGATCATATGGTGACAGGATAGAGGGTTAATGCTAGTTACTATTATGGTGTAATGAAGGGAGCAAAGGGGCCACTGAAAGAAAATCACCCAGAAGAGTTCAAATCTTATTCAGATGAAATAGATAATACACCAGGATAACGCTTCTGGCCATCATGCCATGCCATTCAGTATGCCATCATACAATTAGACACTGAGGTGAAGCAACACTCACTTTATTTACAGATTTCATGGTCTTCATGTTTGAAGTGATGAAGAAGTAAACAATGCTATTATAAGATTTTTAAAAAGGGCTTAAAGAGTGTATTGAACAGTGATGGAATTAATAAAATCATTATTAAGAGGAGTAAATTTTGGAATCTTGTGAGTGAATTTAAATGAAATACATACTTTACAACATGTCCGTTATAAAAGCTATCTGCTTAATTTTTTAATTATGCCTTGTATAACAAAAATTACCAGGCCCAAAGGTATGTAGTTGTCATTAAACTGTATTACCTACTTTCTATGTTGTTATAACACTAAGTGATGTAGGCTATACAACTGAGGGAATAGAATATTACTAGTAGTAAGATTCGTATTAATAATAAATCATCTATCCTCCAATGAGGTTGAACACATGAATCCAGAATACAAATAAGCCTATGCTATAAAATTGTTTAAAAATGTTTTACAATTATCTCTACAGTTTAAATTTTGACAATTTCAGTTGGTAAAAAAATAGCCTAGATATTCTGTTTCAAGTACCAAGCGTTGAGTGGATTACTGCTACTGATTTGATATAATAAACTACAGAGTTTAAAATATTCCAAAATTGTTGCTTTATTTGTTTTTATTATTTTTTTAAGGACATGGCTTGCAGAACTTTAATAATTTATTGTATTTAGATTAAATTAGATAGGCAGTAAGTTTATATTTAGTCTAACTGAATCTATACATGTTATGGGATTAATCAAAATGATTACAAATGAAAGTATAAAGCAGGTATGGGCAACCTTTGGAAAGATGCGGGCTAAACTTTACGATATTTATTAAGTTAGATAATAGGTAGTTGTGAAAAAATAATCATGATACGGTTTTTTATATTTATAAAGTATAATGTTAAAGATACATGAATGAGAATAATATCGAATTGATTAGACATTTACTTACAATCAGCAGAAATTAATGAGAAGCTTGAGCTTGAACTTGAGAAACAAGATAATCAATGTTGGCATCAATCCCACTAATACACAAGCGCAGAGTGTTTTCCAAATTATCTGTAAGTCTGGTTCGATACTTCGATTTAGGCCTATTGCAGCATTTTTCTATCGCTGACCGGCAGGAACACCCTCGTAGTTCAGGCTTTTGTTTCCCCCTCTCACTCTCTTGTTGGCGAGAACCGAAAACATTTACTTTTTCGAGAGCGATTTTAAAATGTTTCGCGGGCCAGATCAAAAGTCGGGCTGGGCGTTGCCCATATATGGTATAAAGTATAGGGTAAATTAACAGTTCCAAAACAAACTTCAAAACAGTGTTAAAGACTGTTAAAGACATTAATAAAATAAAATATGGACAATGAAAATGCTTATTTCCAAAAGCAATACTGAACTAAAAATTGGAGAAACTTATTACTTCTCAGTACCGGTATACAATCTTTCTTGCAAGAGGATTTCCTGCACTTGTTTCTCTGTTAAGAGCATGACAATATACATTTATTAGAAAATTTATTTTGTATAAAAAGTTTTAAGTATTAAGAATCCTAATGCAGTCTTAACTATTATAAATTTAATATATAATTTACTGTTGGCACCTTTTTAATAATTAGGTTAACTTGTCCTTACTTTTTTATATACCAATGCCACTACTACCTTATTAGGGCTTACTTTTTGTAATGTACCGGTACCATACTTGAAAAATTAAGTTTTTAAACTGTGGACACTCTTCTTTAATATTTGCACTACTGGTGTTGCAAATTCTTTTTAGCTTTTTATTTCAACAACAGTACAGAATAATAATTATCTGATTTTGAGGGAAGAGAAAAAAGGGGAAAACCTCTACCCAGTCATTGTCATAAAATTTAGCAATCACTAACACTGATGGTACAGTAAGCCTATAGGTCTATTTTCATTGGATGTATTGATATTATATTTATATTAAATAGCTCCAGTAACTAGCCTACTGTATTATCAACTGAAATATTCTCAAAATGTGAAATATAGAGTTAACCGTCAATATTTCTTTAACAATGTTACAGCATGTTTATATTCTTGGAAACTCAGTTGATTTGATTTGATTTGATTTTGTTAAGTTTTTGAACCACATCAAAATGTGGCTATCAACATACATAAATTAAGAGAGAGAATGAAAATGGACAACAGAATTACGTCGATCCATGTGATCAACCTCATTGGAGGACAGACAATTTATTATTAATAAATACTACCACCTTCATTATACTATGTAAAATCAAAGTTAAAAGAGTTATCAAGAAATTAGTTACTAACAAAAACAAAACTTTATAAGTTTGATAAGTAATAATAACTGCAAGATGAAATAAGTCTTAATCAAATTTAATGTCATATTTACCTTTGTATTCCCATTTATTTGTGTATCAAGTGCAACTAAGTTGTACTACATGTAACATAAATTAGATTAAGTAAGGTAAGATTATTTTGATTTGTGTTAGGCATTTAATAATTAAATATCGCAGAAGGAAATCACAATTCACTAATCTAAGATGAGTCAGATAAGATTGGTTTTTTACATTCAATGCATTACATTGTTATATAAATAGATAAAGAACAGAGTGGTTACAGCATTTTTTTGGCAATCTGAATAGAACTCTAGTACTAAAAGTTCCAGGTTGAAGTTGAAATTGAATAAAAAACTTTTAATTTTTGTATATTTATCATAAATGCGTGAAATAAAAATAAGAACAAAAGTATATTCAATAAGTCATTCTGCTTGTGAAACACGAAGACACCTTTAAAATATTTGAAGTAAATAAAAAAAGAACTAAATTTTTTGTGTGTCTGAGAGGCAATGTGGTAATCTAAGAAACCGAACAATTTTTTTTTTTTCATGCTTCAACATCTTTCATTTCAAAAATAGTATAGGCCTGTCATTATTTAAAACCAGTTGTTCTGTGAACAATAGACCTCATGCTAAAAAAAAAAAGTAAGATCTGTTCTTCATCTTGAAGCAGAATAAAAAAAAATGGAAAGATGCTGAACATTACATGAAATGGAACCATTAAAATGGCCACCATCTTGAAATGGATTAAAAAATTTAAAATCCTTAGATATATCTCGTTTTTAATGACCAAGGAACATTTTTGCCAAATTGGAAGAAAACTGAACAACAAGTTTGGTTGTAACTGTGTAACAAACAAATTTACAAAGAGACGGAATGTTGAACGATCAAGTTAAAACAGAACCTTGCTTTGCTCAGTCAACAATATTATGTATATTATAATTTCTATGTGATATTTATTGATTGTAACAAAAAGTTACTTTTAAAATTAATAGTTCAAGATTATGAGAACAATAAAGAGAAATTTTAGTAGTAAATGTAATAAAGTAATATTAGTGGTCCTCAGCCCCCTCTCCCAGCAAAATATGTAGTAAAAAATGGCTTGGTATATTTGTATTATAAGCTACGGTAATGCCTGAAAATTACTTGGTAATGAATTCAACTTGTTTCATCACTATTACAATTTATCTCAGCTCTTCATAATTATAATGTATTTTGTACTCAAGTTTGTAAACTCGATAGGTGTCATCTTAGCTTAGTGCATTATTGTGAAAAGGAACTAGGGAACTGCAGGGCAAACAGCACACAAGCAGGCTCGATATAGCATTCATTCCCAAAACAAAGCTGCCAAAAGCATTGCAAGCAACATGAATTAACTATAAAGTCAAAATAAAGTTATATGCAATACACCAGAGTAACAGTGCACATTTGTTTAAAACAAATGTTCAAAATGCACAGGAGGAAGCTGGATCATATTTAAGATCGAAACATGAATGGCATGTTCCTATCCAAAACAGAAGGCATGTAGCAAGACAGCTTCATCCCCCAGCTAATTCTTAATCTTCCGCCCAATAAAGTTAGTTAAACCTCGCAGTAGGAAGTACTGAGAGTGCCACATTTCGAACCATGCTTTGCTTGTTGTTTGCTTGGGTTTTTTTTTTCTAAATTGACACCAATCACCAAGTTGATAACTTTAGTTTAACTAAGTTTATTGGGCACTCAAACCTGTATACATACAAATATAATAAGTGCAAAGGCAAACCAGTGACCATGGTTAGTAACAATCAAAATTTGGTTACTGTGATGAGAAACATAAGAAATTATTTCCTACTAACAAGAAAAACCACCAAGTATGTCCAGGTTCCAGCTCATCTTCACACCTATAATTCTCCAAATATGAACAATTACTTACAAAATTAAAGAAAATGCTTTATGTTAGGCAGTTTCAGTTTAGAAATTCACAATCTCACCACTGATATAACAATGCTACCTTTAAAATATATTTGACTATAGTATGACAATTTTCATCTCCAAAAGATTTATCTTCTTGGTGGAAATTACAAAAATATCAGAAAATCATATATATTTATAGTTAAAAAAGCGTTTGCCACCATTTATAAAGCATTTCACTATTAACTGGCTCATATTATGAAAAATCACTTCAAGACATTTCTATGTCTGCATACAAAGTCAAGGAAACCAGAATGTATGAAATAGCAATTACACACAACAGAATGATACTGGGACAATTGTAGGTGTTTCTTTTCACATGCAATTTACTGCTTCCTGGTCATATATTTCTACCTTTAACTGTTATGATACTGGTACTGGTATCATGCAAGGTTGCAAAAAACACCTGTTAATCATTTTGCAAGCATAGTTAATGAATTCATTTTCCATCATGTATGATGTTGCCTAACCACCACTGAGAATACTTTGAATCATGAACTTGTCTAACTGTTCATATGCTTTTTTACTTAAGAAATAACAGCATGAATCATAAAATTTGTTGAATCTTTTGAAAAAATTAAATATAACTTTAAATATAACTTCATCCTCCTCCTTGTATTTGATATTATCATTTTATAATTTAGGTTGCTGCTACTTCAACATCATGAAAAATGAATATGCCATACCAAAACATACATATGAAAGAATTAAAGTCTTTAAAAGAGTGCTAAACAGATTATTAAAATACCGACACCAGTAGCTATTGACAGATACAGATGTTATATACCAGTAACATAAAAAAGGCAAGAAGGAAATAAACTGAAGAGATAGAGGAGTAAGAAGAATATTACAAGATGAGATTAACAGAAGAACAAAGAAAAAGATAAAAAGATGAGAAAAGGAGAGAAATAGAAATGTAAGAAAAATGTAACCTTTCATAAAATGATAATGAAAAATTTCATAGGTGGTGTATTGATAAACTATAATACATAACATACCTTTCCTATGGCCCATAAAATGATAAAATGACATTATTATAACAGTTATTTATGCAACGACTAAAGAAAGCGACAAACCACCAGGCAAGTTCTGGAAACTCACAAGTTCAAAAAAGGAGCTATCTATACAAGTTGCATACATAATTTTTTCTGCTACCTACCTCAAAAGTATGTCATTGTGTCCATAGGATGTCATGTTTGTGATGCAATACGATTATTAAAATAATCAAGATGTCCTGTTAATTAGCAGTGGGGGATTTAGTGAAAACTGTACTGCTAGGGCCTGTTGCCGTCATAAATTAAGTTCTATGTGGTCGCATTTTACAGTTATTTGAACAAAAAGTGTCTAAAATTAAAATCTAAATAATATGAGCTTGGAAAGCGATGAAAGTGTTTTTCCACACGACAAACAAGAAACAGCAGACACATAGAACATTGTGTTGAAGAAAAGATGAAGATTGCACATGGTATTTTTGGTTGTGAAAAGACACAGATGAGTAATGTATCTCAACTGAATGATTAGGCCTACACATCGATTCAGATGCTTTTGCTGTAGCTTCAAGTTCACCCGGTATAAACATTAGTAAAATCTTGACCAGTACAAAAACAATCAATCTGTTAAAGAATTGAACATTCTTTTGTAAGTTATGTTGAATAAAATGTTTGTAATTTCGTTTATTTTCTTTTGTAAATCACATACAAAAATAACAAACTTTCGTAACTCAAATCAGTTCAAGAATGACACACTTTTGGTGTAAGTAGTGGAAAAAAGAATTAATTATAATGTTATAATGAATCTAAAACAAAAAGAAAATGAAACTCTGTAGACTGCCTGAATCTTCACTAAAAGTTAAGGTACCAGTATATTACCTTAAAAAATTATACAAATTGGTCTAAATAGTATTATTAAAAAAAATGCACGTTTCTCAAAGTACCTTATAAATTACCAAAACCATCTTTCTTTTACTAATAACCCTAAATTTATGTCAAGGGAAGTGCAAGAGGTCTCAAAAAATGATGCTGACTAAATTTGGCACAAATAATTGTTATTGGTATTTGAAAAGGCATTAAGGACAATAAATTAATGTAAGCACCTCACCACAACGGGTTCTTTTGATATGGGCACTCAAAGTGTTACATACGTAGCATAACTGTTTGAGAATAGTGATTCAAATGATGTACAATTGTGAATTTATCTTGCAGTGAATGGTAGAAGCCATTAAAATGGTGGCAAATGTTTCTCCAGTCTGAGCTATCCTGGGCAGGTCTCAGAATAGTACCTTCTGTCGGTGATGCCGCAGAGAGAAAGAAACCTTGTTTCATGTTTTAGGATCTTGCTCCTATGGTGAAGTACCGAAGATCTCGTATCACCACAAGATACGATCTATTATTATGCATTACGCATACGATCTATTATTACGCAAGATAAACTATACCGTATGTATGAAGAAGTCTATGGCCTGTCAACTGATGGTAGTTTGACACAAATAAACATATTTGTTTTTAAAAATAATGATAAAATATTTATTATAAACCCTACTATCCAGTTTGAACATCATAAAGGGCAGCCAGATTGCATGTGATTGCATGTGTTACAGTCAAGCCATGTAAACTTTATTTTGTTTCATAAACAAGAATTTGAGTATGTCTGAAACATCTAATAGCTGAGTTTCAGAGTGCTGAGCTTTATGTTGCAAAACTCCTTGTCGCAAGAGAGAGCAAGTCCAAACAAGCAATTTCAAGACAACTGATAACAAATGCGGACATGTTGCAAAATACTTAACCAACATGAAGCAGTGTACCATCAAACAAACTTCAGAAGCTAATAGAAGGTTACAAAATGAAAAGTATGTTATGGTATGTGTCAATCAAACAATTTTAAAAGGTAAATTCCACAAAAATGACACATGGGAAGTTATTTCAAAAGTGTTTACTGTTCCAAGGAAGCAGGTAGAAACCAAAATCCACATACTGTACTTGGAATATTCACTAGAGTAAAAAGAAAATATCTTCCTCAAAAACAAATGGGAGAGAAGGAGCAGAGTCAGAGAAGACCAAATGGCTGTTTTATGCACCACTGAAGTTAACAAAATTGCTCTTTGTAATCAGTAGTTCTGGACCCATTAACTTTCTATATTTCTTTTCTTACAAGAAATGCTCCTACTTATACATATGTATGCAATGCCTAAAAACACAGGCAAAATCACAAATGACTGATGTAGATACTGAAGTGCTTGAAATACTGAATCCATAAACATCACCTACGTTGAAATTAACTGAAGAAAGTTAGGAACAATGATATAGACAACTATTAGGAATTGGTTTTTGTAATATTTTTCCATCACTCACCAGTAAATTTATGTTTATCAAAGAGCAATGCTGTTGGTGTTGGAAGCTATTTAGCTTCTGCTTGTTCTCCCTGTTGGTTACAGGAAGAACTTCTTGGTGAAGACATCACTTGGCAGGATTTCAAAATTCATTGCCAGCTCCTCATTTTCAAAATGAACATTTTTTCTCATGCTGGCAATTCCTTGCTACCTTTAGTGTATCTTAAAATTATGATAACGTCTGAATATCAAGTAGCAGCATGAGAAAACATTTTCATTTAGAAAAATAAGGTGCTAACAATCATTTTGGAAATCTGTAAAATGAAGTCTTGACCAAGAAGTTCAAATTACAACCACCAGGGAGAATGAGTAAAAGCTGCTCTAACAGCAGTCAGTCTTTGGTATACAGTAAAAGGGGGGGGGAAATAATTGAAACATGTCTCACAAATTTAGAAATGAGCGATGGAAAAAAGTTACAAACAACCAATTCCAAATATTCACTAGATTATGCAAAATTAATTAGATGGATTCTGACATTCAAACTTCCTAAAAATATTAAATCTTTAGATTGTTTCTAAACTAAAATAAACTTGTATCTGAAACTTGTTTGCAAGTGAATAGGGCCTACATTACACAATTTCACAACCATTGATTTGCAAATGTTCTCAGTGCCAGATCAATAAACACATACAAAGTTTCAAATGAGATGTTAAAATGGGAAGAGAGCCAGTTCTTGAAGTTTCAAGAAAGTTTTGTTTTTCCATATCTCATACTGTGGGTAATGGCAACATGCAGACTCTGTAAAATAATTAATTGAATTTTTCGAAGGACCAAAGAAGTAGGTCTACATGTCCAATGGTATGATAGTTTGATGTTAGAAATCCCTTCATATGCGGTGATTCAGGTACCTCTGCATCATCAGATTTCAATGCCATTCATTTATGACTAGGTCATGCACTTCCCTTGCTTACTTATTAAATTATTAAATTGATAGGAAACCAACTTTTTTGTGATGAGTTAGGGATGATAAGATAATGTGTGTTTTGACATATACCGGTATTTTAACTTTCATATTGAAGATAAATTATTTTATGTTATCTAGCTCAAGGAATCAGTTGTCATTAGCAATACTATTTTTAATCAAAATTCATTAAGCTTCCAGAAATTAAAAACTTTTATTAGAATACTAAAAAACGCTATGCTATATATTAAAAATATAAAGTGATAAAAGTACACAGTACATACCAGTACCATGAAGAAACAGTGGGCCATTAGGGCAGGAAAAACAAGCCTAGCATATTTTGCAAATGCATAAAATGTAGGTCTACTTAATTTATAACAGACGTACAATGCTCAGAAACCCTATCAATGAACATTATTATCGTAATAGGAGAGAAAAAATGCAACATTTTAAAATATACTGTGCTTTACAATTATTCAGATCTACTTTTAAACAAAACTGTTCCCCAAAATAAAGGATTTTAATACAATGCGAATTTCTCTATACAGAACGGTGTCAGAAAATGTAAGGATAACATTTCAAAATAGAACAGATTCAAATTATGGTACAAACCGACTCCATTGCAACCAGTTGACTGAAGTAATTAGAGTTGTTTCAGCAACATTCAAAAATCATCACCACACCCCCGACACATGAAATCCTCTAAAAAAGCACATTTAAATATTCCATCACATGATTCATTATTATGGTCTGTTTTAAAAGTGTGTAATTATCAATGAATTGATGTGTACATACATTGGGTGTCTGATGACAACCACTGGGTAAATGTAAGTTACCCATATGCTTAATGTTGTGTTCTTCCATTGAGTTAACCTTTGAAAACAGTGGTATGCACTTAAGAATTTAAATGAACTGAATTAGAATACATTTTTTTAAAAACTTGCATTTTGTGGCACAACACAATATGGGGTTTTTCCCTAATATATGTGAAAAAAGTAAGGAAGTTTGAGACTTTCCCGGTTATGAGAGTGGATTATGGTTTCTCATGCTTCTTGATGAGTGGGAGGATTGATTCTGAGTTTTTGACAGCTTGAGCCACTGGCATCTTCGGGAAAAGTAAGCTAATTTGAATATATGGGAATATAAATTAAAGACAAAGAAATGCTTCGAAAGAGTGGGGCCAATAAGAAAATTGGTAAGCGGATGAGTATGACATTTAGTTATTATATGCATCGCAATCTAAAACACTTGACCTGGAATAGCACATTATACAACCAGCCTATAGTGGCATTTATTAAGACAAAAGTACGTTGTTTAAGAAACCAGCACGAGTATCATAATTATTTCCATTCGAGAGTCTTAACTACCATTATAGGGAAGTTGAATATGACTGTTTTGTTCAACCATAATTAAATGTCTTAGTTTTGAGTTGTTTAGAATATTTTGTAAGCCATCAAATTGCTCAGCTGACCTCGGCAATCAGTTGTTAGTAAGTTCTTGTATTTTGTAATAGATGGCAGGTGATGGCACGAAGGGAATTCAAGGCCTCTCTTGGCATTTGAACCTCAAAGCAATGCACATTTAAACACATGAAATGAACTCAATTTAGTAGAATATTAAAATTAACACTAACAGAATTGATTTTATATTAAATACAGGTTGTTTATTGTGCATTCGAATTGCTGCTTTCTGAAGACAGTCTTGTAGTCAATCGATACCACAACAGTGTTATAATGAAATTCTGTATCTTAATGGATATCATCATGATACTGTTATGTCACATACAATAAGCTTATTGCAAAATGGTCGAACAAAGAACAACATTTTGAAAGTTTTGTGTGTTGTACCATCCTTCTCACTATAAATATTTCACCAATAAAAAATCACATCTACTTTCTTACTATTCCATCATCGCTTATGTGGTGATATCAGTTAATGCTGTTGATGTGGATGCAGTAAGATAATTTTAACTTGAACTGTTAATGTAAATTTTCTGAATAATTGCCGTCATTTTTTCTCTCCTCCTCAAACAGATAATACTGATACTGGTGGTGATTTATTGGTACTGGCATCTGCATATTATTGTATGTGTTAAGTTTCCATTATGTGATTATAAAGAATAGTAGACATACCATAAAATCGTGCAGTTTTTACAAAAATTATCATACAAATTTAATTTTTTCCTAAAATGCTATTAGCATAGATAATAATCTTATGAAATTATAACAATCTGGTGGGCAATTATCTTACAAATATTATTTCGTTCATTGTACCTATACAAATAATTAAAGAAAAGTGTTCCCTATACAGGCCAGAAAAACCCTTAAGGGTTCCAGGAGGTTGAGGCTCCTTGCTTTTATACATCCGGTTCATGGAGGTTGTCAGCCTTAGGCACCAGCTGCCTTTACCCCAAATATTTCACCGGTACCCATTTCTGTTAGAGACTGAGTTGACCCCATGGCTATAGTCCCATCAGAAGGATTCAGTCAATTGAAAATTCCCAATGACTTCATTGGGGATTGAACCCATGACCTTCTGAGCCATGTAGCACAGTGCCTCAACCAACTGCACCATGACATGCCTCCATATAGATGCAAATAGATAAAATATAAAGAAGTAAACGAAAATAAAAATAAAAAATATTGTTAAGTTATAACTTAGAAGTTATTGAAAACTCTAGCCTAGAATATGAAGCAAAAATATAATCACATTCTAAAATTATTATAGAAATCAGTCAAATGGTAATTTCAAAAATATTGATCACTTTGTTAATATCGTTATACAACTTTAAACAATAAACAAAAAATGGCATGTCGCTAAGTATTACCTCTACACTAATTCTAGTAGCACTGCATATTAGTGCAAACAAGTAATAGGAACAGAAGTGAGTCAATATAAGAAAAAAGAACAAAATCTAAATTTCCTTTATGTTCATACTTCAAACAAACTAATATTCTAATATTCTAAATTCCATGAAAACAGAACAAAAGGAATGAGATAATGTTTGATAAGATGATAAAATATTTTCCAAAAAAGGCACAAAAAATATTATCATATTTGTTTTGCTTTGCTGAACCTATAAGGTAAAAAGTTACTCAAAAGATGGTAATTTCATTTTGCTTTTACCATTGCATTTATAAATGGCCCTGGATAGAAATGGAATAAGAATTGTATAAGGATTCAAAAAATTTGTTCTACTTGCTTAACTTGATAAATTGTTTAGAATTAAATACAAAATCATGCTTAGCATTTCACTAATCCTTCTACTACAGCATACTGCTACTAATAAAATAGAATTACATGCAAAATCCATACAGCCTTACACACAAGAAAACTTATGTTCAGGTACTAAGCTTATATGACAAGCAATTCATCATCAATCATTTTGGATCACTGTAATAAAATGTTTCCTTCTAATTTGTAATTTAATGAAATTCAAGTTCCAAATAGTTCAATAATAAGAATTCTTGAGTTCCCAGTTGATATAGTTGATAGTATAACTGCTCTTCTAGGATGTGTTAATATTATGTTCCTAATAGAGCACTTAATTACTTTTTTCTTTGGCTATACAAATTGACTTATAGGCTACTTTCACTTAACTATAACTCTTAAATATTTGTACTTTCTATTATTTTGGGTTTTACACCTTACACCTTACACCTTAAAATTGTGTTTGAATGAGATGTCTATTTTAATTTGCTAGGTAGAAGGTTGCACAAGTAAAAGACAAAATAATTATGAATGGTCTATAAATTTTGGGAGGATTTTGTCAGCAACACTATACAAGCATAAGAACGTTACAGTTTATAGCACATTAAAACCTATAGAATAAGCTAAATTTTCATAATTTTCCCCATTCCTTCGCATACTGCATAGTTAAAGCCCTAATAAGTAGTTTAATATAAGAGTATATTATGTAATTTGCATATGTGTAACATGCTAAAAAAAAAGGGACCAGTTTATTATGAAGTTGAAACAATTATGTGTTAAATGCATTATGTTATGCTAGCCAATAAAAGGTGACTATTTTAAAGAACAGTTTCTATTATTCTGACTTTACTCAGAGAAAGATTATTTAGATTTAACCATAGTGTGGATAACCAGTGGCAGTGGATAAAAATGCCTCAGTAAACTTGACAGAAAGAGTGTGGGAATTAACAGCTACCAGAAGTTTCCTTCATGATCCCTCCACTTAAGGAGAGCTTCATAAATTTCACCTTTAGGTTGTAGTATTCTATGTTCAATTGTATCATTATAAACACAGAAAGTATAAATAATTGCTATGTTGCTCTCCAAAGTAAAATGTAACTGATAGGAAGTCTGGTACGATACTGTATACCTTGGTATCATGGTTACCTCAGAAAACCAAAAGAGATATTTCAGTTCCATAGGATAACAAAATCTCATGAAAATTTGACTTTTAAAACATACCACTTATAGTTTTCTTAATGCTTCACATGATTTTTCTCACATTGGTGGACAAAGTGGTATTGACTTATACTTTCCAAGTGCACCAGTAAATTTTGCTGTAGCCCATTTTTGTTTGTTTTATTTATTGTTACCAGTTTTTTCTTTTTTGATAATCCTTTACTTTCAGATGAGTCAGGATCATTATTTTATAATAGAAAAATTATGTAATGATAACATGTGAGACTTGTTTAAGCTATGGCATTCTACTGGTGAGACAGGATAGAAGACTATGAATATATAAAGCTGGGTGCAAGGAGAGGAAAATGAAGTTTGTTTCTTCCAAATTTTTTCACATTTTGCTATCTTCAGAGCTCTTGGTAACAAAATCTGTTTATAAAGTAGGGATTCCTGTGAAGATATATTTCAGTATCACCAGCAGAGTAAATGTGAAAAGAATAGTATGAAATCTGGTTGTTGTGAGACCTAGCGAGTTTCTGCAAAGTAGGATTTGATTGTCCAAATTTTGATCTTTTGATAACTGGGATTTTAAATTTCGATTCTTGGTACATATTCAGACATCTTACCTTCTAGACCACCAACGAAGCTTATGGTACTGACCTTTTTTCCTTATTTTTTTCAGACACACAATAATTGTAGTGAATGAATAATTTAACCAATCTCCAGATAATTGATTTATAATTCTTAAAATGAATTACCTTTTTAGATTAAATATAGTGGTATTTTTTATGTATAAACAGGGGTCTCAGATAATCTGTTTATACATAGCATAATAATTAACCTACTGATGGTAGGTATAACATAGTTCACAAAATTTCTGCATCAGAAAGAACTGAGCTATTAATTTTGTCTAAACTGTATTTAATGACGAAACTATAGCATCAATATATAGATTATATTTCTACCAATGAAAAGAAGTGTTTGCATTAATTCATCATAATGGGAGTTAAACAGTATGTTTGCCTCAAATAGTTTTGTTTCTGCTGAATATTTAATTCCTAGAGATGAATGCTAAATACACTCCATATTGCTTGTATGCAAATGAATGAATAAAGAACATATTATGTTCTTACTTAATCAGGGTGACCAGATATCCCGGTTTTGAGCATACTGTCCCAGTATCCCGAGAAAGCTTTTCAGGACACTTAAAAGTCCTAATTTTTTAATAATTTTGTGCAATGTCTTGTGTCCCTCCCCCCCAACCAGACAAGGACCCTACTTGTAACAAGTGTGTCAATTGTCTACCCCAGGCAGGCTTAGAGATTTTTATGATAATTTGTTACTGCAATGGATTAAGTTGGCATCTGGTTAAAAGTAAAATCGTTTCAGTCAGTTCATGTTATAACCAGCACTGTGTACCTATGACTTGTACAGGGCTGTGTACCTTGTGCCTATAACTGCCTTGTCACAGTCCGCACTAGCATAAAGGTCCCATAAGGCCCATGTTACACAAAGAAATAGATTTTCTGGGACATTCTACATATGAAGAGTATCGTTGCAAACCATATTATGTCCACCCCCAGACAAAACTGAGTTTTACATGAATCTGCATAGTTCCCAGCATGCTCGTTCAAACTGTGAACTCTGTGTCAAATCATATTTTGTCCTAGTGTAAATGACTTGCAAAAAGCGGCTGTTGTTGGAAACCGTATTGTTGCAAACCGTATTTTGTCTACATTCGTGATTGTTGAAAACCGTAAGCTATTTTTGTCAAAGTGGTCACCATGATAGTTAATTATGTTGGTTAAACTGACGACTTGATCAGTGTTAAGTGTAGAAAGGATTTTGTTAATTTGTGCTGTGTTTCACAGTGGATAAAAACATAACTGTAGGGGGTCAAGTCCCAAAGGAAACAGAAGCAGTAAAAGTCAGAAAGGCAGTTGAATTATATGTATTGAATAACACAATAATGATTAGTAATCTGATATGTCTTCATAATATTACCATTGTGCATAATCACTACTGTAGGTCAAACCTTGAATTGCATTTTCCCCCCTGTAAATAAAGCTGTGCACTGCAGGAAATAGCATATACAATAAGCTAAGGGCTTGGATTTTCAAAAAGTATTTAGTTTGTCATACCATTCATTCTGGGATGTGTAAAGACAAGTTTTATGACTTTTAATTTTTAAATAGTTTAGAAGTAGGCTAATTTATTTTTTAGCTCTCCTGTAAAATTTTGTTTTTTGGACATAATACAGTTTGCTACAATATTCCTCATATGTATTAATATCTTGGCATTTATGTATCTAGAAGTAATGAAAAAGTAATATAATTAGCAAAATGGAACAATGTGATGCAGAGATAAATTTTCCCTTGTTGAGTTTTCCAAACTAGGACATATTATGTTTGACTGGGATATTTCATGCTTTACATTTTATACATTTGAAATAACCTATGAGATTTATATGAATTTTTTCTTTACACAACGACAAAAGCTGAGCTGTCAAATTTAGAATTTAATCCAAATTAATCATAATGGAATGGTGAACAACTGCATATGCATATGCATTTATCATGCATGGGAAGAGACAGCTTACAAGCACCATTAGCTAACCTTTACAAACAAAAAATAGAATTAACAGAAGATAAGTTGGGCAGATATACATTGGTATTAGAAATGTATTACCAATGTAAAAATAAAATGATAGTAAAAATCCTGTTGTCATATGACAATGTCAAGTTAATACAGGTTTATTCATTTTTGTAAAGTAACGTTTTAGTGATTTAAAAATGTTGTAACACGAAAGTTAATTAAAAATAGCTTCTAACTTTCATAAATAAAAAAATAAAAATAAAAAAAAATTAATTATATGATAAATTACTCTAGTACTTAGCAGGAGACAATGAGATTTTCTGTAAGAAGGCCATATTTATGGGTGCATGTGGACATCAGATTGATAGTCAGTCAGCTGGTGTGTTTTGCACCTCAGTGGATGGCATCACTGCAGTTCGTACATTATTGGCTTTAATATGAAGTGATCAGATTCTTAGTTTTTGTTCTAATTATAAAATTAGTAAGTTACTGAATAACATTCCCTGAGATGTCTCTTTACTACCTACGTAAAAACTTATTTATGATATTAAGGGTCATGTAATTCATCAGTCATCATTTTTTACAAAATTCCTAATTCTTTCTAAACTTTTCCTATCACATCTGAACAACTAATAGATCCTATTCATAGATAAAAGCCAGAAGAAAATCACAAACATTTCTAGAAAATCATCACTATTTTAATGCAATTACATTATAACCAGGAGGAGTTAGTTTACCAGATTACCACACTTTATACTTTCTTAGGGTTTTTTAACTTTTTAGTTTTATGTACCATAGTAAAAACCATGCCTTTAAAACAGTTTCAGAGTTAAGAAATTTTATGTAGGCTTGTATTTTGAATGGAATAAAGGAACTCTAAAATCAACTTGGTTAAAGAGGTTATGTGAAATAGCAATGATCTGCATCAGATAGCATGGTCCCTACCTATGAATACAAACTGAAGAGTAATATGGGCACATCTGAATATGAATTTTAAAATGTTTATTTTGAATCTTCAAATTTTAGGATAATACTAGTTAGTAATACAAATAATTTCTGCATGAAAACAAACATGGCTAATACAGTATTTCCTACAGGGAAATAAAGTCCAGTTTGTAAATTAAATTTTAAAAATAATAATACATAAATCCCTTCCACTAATATTGAAGGGATGCATTATATTAATAAATAACTGATTGCCTGTCCAATATTTCAATACTGGTAGGTCCTGATTTATTTCATATTGATTAGTTCTGCAATAAAGCTTCCTGCAAGCATTTGCTGTATTTAGTAACTTATGTTGGGTGTGGGGAAAAGAGCATAATACTCTATATAGTTCATATTCACAACCTATCTACTTACTATCAAAACACTATTCTCAATTATTCATTTAGAAACATAAATTTTGTGTATAAATGCATGTAAATGGTAAATTTATAACTGCACATACTCACAAACTCTTAACATATCACTAATCTCTTTAAATATGTATAGCGACCACGGGCGTCAGCATGGGGGGGGGCAGATGCCTTCCTCTGGAATGCCCTTCTGGGCTCATTAATTTTTTCGTACGCCTACTCTTTGTCTCTGTCAACTTGCAGTTGTTGCAGGGAGAATAAAGATATAAATATTTTATAACGAGTTTACAAAGTATACAATTATACCTGCATCATTATATTTATAATAATCTTTCACCAATGCTGTTGCTCAGAAGAACATAATCTGCTAACTTAAAAACTTTACAGCCTCGTCGAATTCAGCTGGTGTTCAAAACCAGGGATCGGGAAATGTGTGAATATTAATGTATTTAATTATTTAAAATTGATTTTCAATTGATAATAATAAAATACTGATATCTGTCTCATAACTTATCACTTGAATTTGGATTAACCTCATTGAGAATTTAACTCACAGTACAGTCGTTATATTACTGTCGTAACATCACTATTACTGATCAGAATAGCAAATTAATTCTAATATTACAGAATACTGTAGTAAGTAAGAATTAATGTATTTGGAATTATGTTGAGTTTGCCCCACCCTTTAATAAAATTCCTGGTGGTGCTCCTGATAGCAACCTAGTGAACATGCAAACTGCATAATATCAGTCATTTATTTGCATAGGATTAATGCTGAATTATCAATATTTCTGTATTTCTGAACTATGTGGCTGGTAATGATTAATAAGATTAATAAGAGGTCACACAATCTATGGAAAGAAAGATAAGATGTCGGAAAATGTTTCCCTATTTGATCTTTGAAGAAAAGTCAGATAACCCTTTAATGGACCATTAGCAGTTTAAGAATAAAGTTAACAAGCAATGATTATAATTTTAGTAAGATTATTTATAAACTTCCTGGCTCTCTTATTGCCCCCTCCCCCATTCCACTAAAACTTGTTTTGCCTTTTTTTTTCTTCTTTCTTTTTTATAAAACCTAGACCTCTTCTTGAACCAGCTCACTTCTCCCAAAAGATGGCAGCAGAGCAAGCTGCCAAAAACTAGAATACAACCACCCCACTCACTTGGTTGATAACCCGAGAAACCATTAATCATTCTCAACACTGGGAAAGCTGAAGTCACACAGGCTATGCTATGCTATGCTATCAGAGTACCATAATTTTTTTTAAGTGCCAGTATGGTACTTTATGAGATTGTGTGTGGGAACGAAAAATGTCAGTCCGTCTGTCTGTCTGTCCGTGCGTCTGTACGCACCATAACTCAAGTATGCGTTTTCGGATTTTCATGAAACTTGGTATAAACATTCATAATGTCGATGGGAAGAACCCTATTGTTATTGAACCAAATCGGTTCACCGGTACCGGAGTAATGCCCAATTTAGTGCCTATTTTAATAGTATTATATTAGAAAGGCACCATAACTGAAATACGCTGTATCGGATTTTCATGAAACTTCGTATACGCATTTATGACGTCCAAGAGAAGTATCTTATTGAATTTGAACCTAATCTGTTGACCGGTACCGGAGTGAAACCCAATTTAGTGTCTATTTTAAAGACGCGGTAACTCAAACATGCTTTACCGGATTTCCATGAAACTTGGTGTACACATTTATAATGTCCATGGGAACATGTCTATTGATATTGGATAAAATCGGTTAAACGGTTTCGGAGTAATTCCCAATTTAGTGCCTATTTTATGTAAATATACATATTCGAAAGAATTTATGAAAGTCAAATCAGTTATCATGACAACATAGTCAATTGTTTTACTGTGATCTTATAAGGATTTGGAGATTAAAATGCAGTTGGCTATGACAAATAACATTGTTGCTTTACATACGCTTATCCAACTAGACTGTTAATCTGACCCTGGTGAACAAGATGGTAACGTCTTGGACTCACATTCTGCAGTTCAATGGTTCAAATCCCAAGCCGACAAATTTGACTTTTTTATTTTTATGTGAGTGTGCGATTGTCAAGATATCACAAATGTGTACAGTACAGCTGATGCTGGACGATTTTAATCCGATTAAAAAAAAAAAACTAGACCTTTGTTCTTCCGTAAGCCCTGCTTAATGAATAAATCTGGAGCTTAACTTGGAAATCAATTAAAAAACTACATATTGTGCATATCATAATTGCAATGATAACTGATTAAACAAAAACATACTGGCACTTTGTTACATCAGTTTACCTGATTTTTTTAAATTATGAGAACATGCAATATTAAAAAGACTAATTTTCATGTTACGTTTATATTCAAAGTAGCAAAAGAATCCGTCCTTCATATGGTGGTCAGTGATATCTTACATAATCAATTTTAACAATAGGCCTATAATTAGTTATAAAAAATTAGCAGAACTTTATCTTGTAACTTGAGAAGTTCTGTTATTAAATAATATTTTCAGATTATACAAGTGTTGGTTGATACCCGATCTTCAAATATCATTATAAGGCTTTTATAAAAGAGGCAGGGCTACTTAAAAAAAATCTGTGGCAATCACAATACTAGACAAAAAGAAAAGCATGCTACGCAAGCAAAGTTATTAAAATTCAATAGCAGACTGGAAAAAAAATGTTATAAAGAATATTCATTATATCAAAATTTTTCAAAATATAAAACTTACCAACATTAAGATATTTTTCTTATTAATTTGTGTTGTGAATCAATTTTCAGTAAAGACACTTTGATTCAAGATATTTCCATCTTTACTTTCCAAGCTTCTTATATACCCCTAGCTCAAAAACTTCTAAAGTGTGTACAAATTCAGAATACAAACTTGCATCAATTTACATGCAATTGTTTGAGAATGTTGACTAACAAACAGACATAGTACATATTGATAGACAAACTTGAAAATCTCAGAAATGGTGATCATTTTCACATGATTTATTTCAGAGATTTTTCAGAAAGCGTCAATTCATTTATATTCTTAAGTTCAAACCTAACTGCAGTCAATGGATTTTTCAGGATAATGGTCACAAAGTCCTGGGCACATATAACATTTGTTGTGGGTCCCATGTGTTAGATTTACAGCATGTTAAAGAACTCCAAGCCTAAATTAGAGCCTGTGAACCAAATTTTCCAACCCCTTTGCACCCAAGAAAAAATAAGCATAACTAATTATTAATCTTCACTCAGAGTCCCCTGTATTCCTATCCGAGGGATGATGTGATGAAATGAATGAATTAGGTAAATGTCTTGGTAATTAGGTAAATGAATTAGGTAAATGAATGTCTTTACCTTGGGTTTACTTGATGTGAGGCTAAATAGACAACAACTGTCTTGCATCCCATATGCCTTCAATAGATCAAAGTAATTCAACTTCAAATTTTCTGGTTTTACAAAACTCTATGAGAAATATAGAATATTGGTGGAGATTTAACAAGAACAAAATCACATGCTATATAAAACTGCTTTGACAAAGGTGCTTCGATTAGAGTTAATTAGTTTTCTTAAAAGGCTAATATATTATGCAGTTTAATCTTCTAATATTGATTAATGGCAGATTGCATTTTCAGAAAAACTATTAAAAACTAACCATCTTCAAAAGAACTGAACTTTCTATTTAGCTATAAATTCATCTTTATGTGTTCAAGTAATAGAGTGGGCAAACACAATGGACGAAGAATCTTAGAGAAAGTATTATCAAACTATGTACTGTAAGGGTCAGAACCAGAGAACAATGTTCGGTTCTAAGGTTTCATGCATTGAAATAAAGAGAAAGGCTCTGAGCCTGTTGCAAACAATGTATTCACAGCCAAACTGAGGATCACTAAATAATGAATGTTAACTTCTATCTTATGTTCCTAGATATTGGTATCTTGATTCATGGAAAATATGTTGGCTACAGTAAAAAAAAAATATATATATATATACCTTATATATAGAAGCACCCAGTGGACTTTGTAAACATCTGAGTGGCACATAGTTAGCAGGAAGTGGATTGCGTACTTGCACCAACAGTATGGGATTGTTGTTTAACTTATTTAATCGCCATCTGTTATCTTTCATTGGTGTGCCACAAATATCTGAAGTTATGTGACATAGCAATTGAAGGCAGGAGTTATTTTAAAACTGTACATATTGTCGAGGCTACAGCAATAATGAACCAGACGCCTATTGACATCACTCAATAAAAGTGCCAATCTTCTTGCTACTACCTTGTAGCTCATATCTTTTTAATAATACTACTTTTTTATACTATTTAATACCAACTACCAAGTTTTGTCTGGAATGTGTTGGAAAAACACATGTGTTGCATGTGTTGGAAAAACTGAGTGCTTTGTTTCCTTTTGACAAATTAAAGAATAATTAATTTACTTTTAAAATGTTTATGTAAGTTAAAGAATAAATTTGTATCTAAGTGCTAGTGATCTTGGTACCTATCCTTAGAGTACTCAGTTTGGTATCTTTCCTTTTGACCCTAAAGCTGTCTTTACAATGCTCCTCTGCATAATTCATATTTTCCTAAGTAGATATTATAATTATATTATAAAATATTGAACATTTTGTACTAGAGCCTCCCGTGAATAACATACTTTTACCCAAATGGCAATTTTTTTTATATTTTTTACGATTTAGAATGCTTGGTTAACTTTACTCAGCTCCCAAAAATACAATAGTAGTTCCTTCTCCCCAACTCAATGATATTTGTCAAATTCTAATCAACTACCACTACTGACCTGCTATCACTGTATTATTCAGTGCAGAGTAGTCTAAGCCACAAGACACATTCACTAGAAATGACTTAATTACTATTACTGTGACATTCAGTAACTAAAATTATATCAGTACAGTTCCACTTTAATAATTCTACCTAGTTTTCATGCCTACATTTATCTACATGTGAAAAACCCTAAGCAAACTGAAGTATAACACAAGCATGACACGACCCTACTACAGTGGTGTGATGCATTATAAACGAAAATACCTTGGATACTGCTATTTTCAGCAGTCACTATACATGAATATATCTAATAATCCATTAGTCTATCATTACTTTGAAGAGATCATTATTGAACCAACAACTATCATGATCAATAAAATAATTTGTAGGTAATATAAAATGTAGACCTAATGACCTATTAATACTGATTTTAATCACATTTCAAATTGGATCAAAGTAAAATAGGAAAACATTATTATTTTTAAAAAGCAAAACTTGGAGTTTTGTTATGATCATTTCATTCTTGATGAAATCTTTGAAGCTCTAAATTAATGATCTCATCACTCAACACAGCTTTTTGCAAACTTAAATTACAATCTTTCCTGTCCTTACTTGATGCCAACAAGACTGCTAAGACATTGCCAAAAAACAAAAGCACACTCCAATACAGGAGAGTGATGTAAACATAAAATGAATAGAAATTCCTGCCAGTTAAAGTTTGTAAATCATGTTATAAAGTGAATAAAGGGTAAATTTTAAAAATGATAACTGCATCTGCTTTGCTACCAGCTCTATGATAGAAATACAATTTGTGTTTGGAACAGCAAACAGGGCTCGACATGATCTTAAGATTACATCTATCTTAAGATCCTAACATCTTCATTTGAAACTAACAGACATAAGAACACCAAGGACATGTGTTGCACAAAGATGTCAATTGAAAGTTTCAGTTCCATATATGCCAGATATCAAAACAGCACTGATTATGTCTCTATTCCAGCTGACAGTTGTAAAAATACAAACTTTCAAGAACTACTTGAAACTGAATTGCATTCACTATTAAACAACCTAATTTATAAAATGGAGCTTTTACTTATATAATAGTGCAAGCAACAGAAAAGGTTTATTTAAAAACTTTCCCCTTTGATCTGCTTGAAAGAATGATTTGTGATAGGTGAGCCATTAATCCAGTGTGGACAAAATAAATCTAGTGCTCTCACTAGGGTGACCAAACATCCAACATTATGTGGGATGTCACACATTTTAAGGTTTTTTGTAAATGTCCTGTGCAGGACATCATTTGTTCAGCAATTGTTTTGTTTTCTATCTGAACAAATTTTCATGTTATTGCCATTGGTACGAATTTTCACAATATGTAACTGTCCTGCCATCTAGCTTTTAACCAAATACTCTCAATAAGAGTATTGAGCATTGAGAGTATTTGCTTTCACTAAACATAACATGGCCATTGCCAACAGTATGATCTTTGAAAGTGCAAAGCAGCAGGTTACAGGATTTTTGGAGAAGAGTTCCGGATGTACATTCTGATTTCCGAGTTACTGTTAGTTCGAGGCGTGGCATGTGTGGCCATTCTGTTACACGAAATGAATCAACATAGACGTGTTGTATTAACTGGTATAGGTGCTGACTGTGGGGGGGGGGGGAAGTACTTTCTGCCCAAACAACATTTAAGATTTGATCATATAAGGCCTATGCATAACTATTAAAAATACAATTCTTGCTCCTCCCCCCCCCCCAAAAAAAAAAAAATCAAGTTACCTTCAATTAACTGGAGTTTTTCTTTTAAGTTTTTGTGATTTTTGAAATGCATCCGGCATTGGATAGTGATGGCTGTAGGTCTACTTCTACTTCATCGCAAAAATGAAAGCCATCATTTAAATCCGAGAAGGCAAAGAGGAAAGATAAACTCATATGTGCATATAATGCAACAGGTTATTTTTCTATGTTATTACTTCAGCAAGAGCACTCTTGGTAAAAAAAAAAAAAATGTAGCTGCCCCCCAAAATTGTGGAATGCCTCCACCCCTTTTTTTGACTGTTTTGTCCCCCATTCCTTCGTTCACCAGTTGAATCACCCAGCTCTCACAGTGGGAAATTCATAGAGCTGGATGATAAACACATTATGTTGTATGGAGCTTTCGGTAGTTGACTGTGTCTCTCAGTACTTGTATCACTGAAATTTCTTGCATTACATAACCCTATTTTGTTTGCTGTTGGCTTACGATATTCTAGAATAATCTTTATTCACTGTTTGGAACATGAAGACATCAACAGGTTCTAAATAGTATTTGAGTTAGTAATTCTTGTGACAGTAGTATTTCAGTTTATGAAAACTTTAATGAAGATGTTATGGATCTGAGGAATAATCTTGTTTATTATACAAGTAATGAAGAATTACAGCCAATGAAACGAAGAATGAAAAAATAGCTTTGACAAGAAGCAAAAAGTACTCATGTATCAACTGGTCCCTTCTTTCAGATTAAAAGAAACAATTTTGTAGCAGCACAGTAATTTCTTGAGGCAATAAAACTTGGGGGGGGGGGATGTGTATTATATTGGATGGCCTTCAGGTAGTGGCACAGTCAGAACAAAGTTGGCTGTCTGTGTCAAGGTAGTGGATTAGATATTGACCCAGGTATGGCATTTTATGTGTGCAAAATGTGACAGGCCCACACCTGTAGATTTACTGTAGAAAATTCCAGCACACTGGTAACAGTCACAGGCCTCAGTAGCAGGACATTGCCATTGTTAAATAACCATAAAACCAACCAACCAACCAAACATCTTCTAACTGCAGGCAAAAACTGGGTCTATTTCCCACTTACAGAAGAAATGAGAAATCTTTCCAAAAGTGTAATGTGAATGAAAAAGAAGAAATAATTTGGCAATGAAATAGTGTGTGAGATTTTTCTTCAGGTACAGAGCTAGCTTTATATCTATTCATCAATTAAGATCAGAGCTAGAACATTGTGTCAGTAGAATTTAAAGTTTGAAAATAAAATTGCCAATCACTGTCTGGAATAATTATTTGTCATATAAAATTACTGGTTTTTCTCTTTCAGAGATTTAAACACATCTCAATGTGGCTTCTATAGTGATTACATTTCAATCTGAATTTGTCAATCTAATATACTGTATATTTAAAAGATCCTTCTGTGGGGATTAATGTACACTCAAATTTGAAGGCTCTACATACTTTAGTTCGCTAATTTGTTTTTTATAATAGTGTCAGAAAAGTACACATAGCCAAAGGGTTACCAATCCACAATGCCACACCAAAGGCCTTGCCATTATATCAAGCTTTTCAAAATTTGTCAATTCTATCTAATAAGAAACTTGTTAAAGGAATAGGCTGACAGCAGTTTTATGGTTCAGGAATTCTTCATTCTACATATTGTCTAATCTTAACTATACTTAGTCATAACTAAACCTATGATTGTTGTCTGCATAAGAAATTACTTTGATCCAATTTTTACAGCTCACCAAACAAGAGAAAACCGTTTCTTTTTTGGGACATGGTTAACTGTTATCTTTTTCAACATTCCAGCAGATGTGCCTTTGCGAGGCTTAAATAAGTTTACCTGGAGTCCCACTTTGATCTTCTTGGTCAGAGCTCCTTGAGGAAATACGGCCTGCACTTGAGGCACCACACTGGAGGACACCATGCCTCCTTCTGGTCCTATAGCATGCACCTCCTGACGGATGCGCGATACTACAGCAAAGTATTGAGGGAAGTCGGTTGTAAGGATTCGAGTCATGCGGCCAGAGCTTGACTCTTCCAATGCAGTCAGTTCTGCAATCAAACCAAGATTAATTTTCTCATTTCAGGATGACATTTTGACACAAAACAGATCCTTGGAATTTTAACTTACAATCTAGCAGAAGAATGTGCGGAATTTCAACGAATTGCATTATCACTTTCATTTTATCACACCTATGTGCACTTGTGTAGGCTAAACTCATAAGAACTGAACACTGAAACATCTTCATACCTGTAGCTTCTATGATGAAAAGCAAGGTATTGTGTAAGCTGCAATGAGCAAAATAAATGCTGAATGAATAATAATAATAATAATAATAATAATAATAATAATAATAATAAGCAGGCCTACAATATTTATAAAGGTAAGCTGTGCACAGCTGGTTGAGGTACAGAATTACAAATCAAGACCTTTATGGGTATGATCCCAGATGAGGTCGGTGGGATTTTTCCATTCGCTTAATCCTGCCAGTGGTAATATGGCCCTGGGGTCAATTCAGCTTCAAACAGAAATAAGTAGTCTACCAGGAGAAATCCTGGGGATAAAGTCAACCTTACCACCTTTATGTGCCAAATGTCTCAAAATCTGGGAGCCTGAACATCCCAGATCCCTAAGAGCTTCCACTACCTCTACAGAGATCACTTTACAATACAGCAAACTCCCGATTATCCATGTTAATTGGGACCATGATAATAAAAAAACGCGGATAAACCAAACTGGGTACGAGATTTTGAATTCCCCGCACTTAATTTCGAATCTCCTGCATTTTGTCACCATATTGTGCATCTATAATGAGATTAATTGCAGAAAATTCAAAATCTGATGAAATAAAGTGCGGGTAATTCAAAAGCAGGAAATTAAAAATTACGTGCGGAAAATCCAAAGTTAGATAGACGTTGACATTGTTCAATGCAATTCTGTGCATTTGAATCTTACTTACAATAACATTGATATAGTTTTATCCGCAATCTACAGATCGCCTAATTGTTGTGAAAGCGATTTCCTAGACAGTTTTGAGAGTTACCTTGCCGCTACGAAAGAGAGAAAATGTCACATCATTGTCGGTGACATCAATATTCAAATCCTAGAAAATAAAATGGACAATAATGGTCATAGATACATGAATATTTTGCACGAGTTCGGTTTTCTGAAATATTTAAATGCTACTACAAGGCCATCCACAAATTGCGGTACTGATTCTTGTTTAGACCATATATTTTTTAAAAGCTTGAACAAACATTGGAATTTTTCTTCTGGAATCTATAGTAGTTCAATCACTGATCATCATCTGATTTTTGCTGTGTTATCTAATGCTAGCTTCCCTACTCCTAATATATCTAACGAACTTTCAGCTCGTAGAAATGGCATTTTGAATTATAATGACTTTATCTTAGATATTAAAAATGAAACGTGGAATAATGTACTTAACAATCAAAATTCGGATGAAAGCTTTCATAATTTTTATAACATATTACAGAACTATGTATGTAAACATACTTCTAACAATTTCCGAAACACTCCTTCCAAATACAGAAAAATAAAACCGTGGATTACAATAGGTATTATTAAATCAATTTGCACAAGAGACAAAATGGCAAAAAAATTAAAAAGCATCCCATCTAACACAGAATTGTCGAATAATTACAAGGTTTATAGAAATATGCTAACTCTGGTTATAAAAAACATGAAAGCTAGATACTATGCAGACCAATTTAATAAAAATATGAACAATCCCAGAAAATTTTGGCAGCTCATCAATGAAGCTACTGACACGGAACCAAATAATAATAAAGACATAAAAGAAATTATAAGTGATGATGGCGTCGTATTACAATGTAAGCAAAAAATGGCAAATGAATTTAATAATTATTTTTCAAAGGTGGGACTTGCAATTGCCGAAAAAATAAAGAGGACATCGAACTTGAATAATTTTCTACCAGATAAAGTGTCCTCATCTATGTTTTTATATCCTATCGGCAAAAGTGAGATAATTAATATTGTTAACAAATTAAAACTTAATGTTTCTCCTGGTATAGATAGTATTACGAATAAAACTCTACAGAAAATTGTTGACTTCATAGCCAAACCGCTGACTCATATTTTTAATTTATGTTTTTCGCAAGGTATATTTCCAACAGATTTAAAAAATGCTATAATCGTACCAATTCATAAGACAGGGGATAAGAACAAATTAAATAATTATAGGCCAATTTCCCTTCTACCAAGTATCTCAAAGATTTTAGAAAAATGTATAAAGAATAGGCTGATGAATTATTTAAATAATAATAAACTTTTATCTAACAATCAATTTGGATTTCGTCCTAACCTGTCAACAGATGATGCCATTTTTACGGTCACAACGAAAATCATAAATGAATTAGATACTGGAAACAAATGTTTAGGTATATTTTTAGATTTACAAAAAGCATTTGACACTGTAGACCATAATATTCTTCTGACAAAATTACATGCTCTAGGCATTAGAGGAAATGTTTTAAATTTATTTCGGTCGTACTTAAGTAATAGAACTCAGGCTACAAGAATAGATAATGATCACAGTGATTTCCGGAAAATAAATATCGGTGTACCGCAGGGTACAGTATTGGGACCCATATTGTTTTTAATATACATAAATGAACTACTAAAGATTAATTTGAATATATTTAATGGCTCTATTTACTCATATGCTGATGACACCGTTGTAATATTTAGTGGTTCTTCATGGATTGAAACTTACGAAAATGCCAACAAAGGTATAAATCTAGTTAAATCTTGGCTGGATTTTAATTTACTTTCCTTAAATGTTGATAAAACTACGCAAGTTCCTTTCACTTTAACAGCTACCGGTATGCAACAATTAAAAGTAAGTAAAAATTTAAGCTTAAAAATACACAATTCAGGTTGCTGTATTAATAGCTGCACTTGTCCCTCCTTAAGTGAATCAAACCAAGTGAAATATCTAGGCATCATAATTGATCGACATTTAAGATGGGACAAGTACATCGAATATTTATGCAATAGGCTACGTAAAGTCATTTATAAATTCGTTATTCTCCGTTCATGTTTACCAGCTCATGTTTTACGTACGATTTATTTAGCACTAATTCATTCTATTATTCAATATGGCAAAATTGGGTGGGGAGGAGTTGCAAAACGATCCTCAGCCCTTTGCTTTGTCTTCAAAAACGCATTATAAAGATTTGTTTATCTAAGCCTCCTGACTATTCTTCCAAATTATTATTTTCTGAATTTAACGTTTTCACCATAGACCAAATTTCAAGTACGTCATACTGGATTATTTTCATAAACATCGTGACAATTACAAGTCAGAATGTCACGTATATAACACGCGAAGGAATCAATTTAATTTATTACTTGAACCAAAAAATGTTACAACTGCTGGAGCTAAGCACTGTTCAAGTTTTGGCCCTAGACTATTCAATTCATTTATTACCAACCATCCTGATCTAAACAGCTTAAACAACAAACAATTTAGGTCTAAAATTAGAAAATTTATATAATTATTACTTCTGTTATCTACTAATACTGTTATAACATTTTTCATATTAAACTTTAAAATTTGAATAGAACTTAATTTCTTTGTTTTTTTACTAAAATTGAACAAATAAATTGTTATGTATTATTATTGTATTACCTCGTACCTTTGTATTGTAAATAGAACATGTTCTAACCTATTATACATCATTTTTGTCATACTTCTCCAAATTATGTATTGCTTAAGTAATTGTATTGAACTGAACCACCCCCGAACACAAGCTCTGCTTCTTCGGGTGGTGTATCAACTTTTGTATTTTTCGTGTAATTTGGAAAAATAAATTGTGATTGTAATTGTAATTGTAATAGATGCAGGAAATTAAAATTTCCATGCATAGATAATCTACAAACCGGATAATCCAAGGGGTGCTCATTTGCCATGCACAGTTACCTAATATCGTTCGGTGCGCATGATGACGTCGCCCGCGAGGGAAATGGTGTAAACATTAAACCTATCACGTGCATTTTATATTGTTTCCATGTGAAGTTTTATGTATTATTAGCAGGGCCCGGATTCTGATGACATGTCATCTTTTTATTGATCCTTCATAGACATTGCTAACTTGTAGATTAATCCTAATCATGGTCTCTAGATTAAAGAAATGCATTTTTATTAGGTCATTTTTTGTCATTTTATGCCATTTTATATTTTTAGGGAATTTATTTCAATTTTACGTCATTATTTAGTAATTTTCATGACATTTTCTTCCTTATTTTGTCATTTTCATGCATTTAAATACGCAAATAAAGTAATAGGTTACTATAATGCAACATTTTGTAGGTCTACTTTAAAATCAATTTTCTTGCTTTTCTTCTGAGATGCTCCAATCAAGAACAAAGAACCAAGTTTTAAGGCCTACAACATCATTTCTGCATTTACAGTTTTTACAATTACAAACAAATTAGTCTATAACTTTGTGTGTACTATAATAATTTTTATAAATAAAATATCAGTTTTTAGGTAATTTTTACAATTATTAAGTCATTTTCTTTAAAACTTAGGGTCATTGTATAGGTCATTTTTCAAAAAATTTTAGGTCATCGGAATCCGGGCCCTGATTATTAGTTTCTTTTAAGGCATTATTCGCCAGTCGGTTTCCTCACTATTTGATATGGTCCTTAAATATTTAAAGTTCATATCTTGTGCTATGGCTGCATGGTAATCAGGGCCCGGATTCTGATGACCTAAAATTGTTTGAAAAATTACCTATAAAATGACCCTAAATTTTAAGGAAAATTATTTAATAACTGTAAAGAATGACCTAAAAACTATTATTTTATTTATACAAATTATTATTGTACACACAAAGTTGTACATAATTGTAAAAACTGTAAACGCAGAAAGGATGTTGTAGATCTAAAAACTTTATTCTTTGTTCTTGATTGTAGCATTTGAGAAGAAACGTAAGAAAATAGTTTCTAAAATAGATCTTACAAAAAAATGTTGCATTATACTAACCAAGTAATTTATTTAAATATTACCCTGTGGGAAAATAAGACGACAAAAAAGGTAATACACTCAATGTAAATGCATGAAAATGACTAAATAATGAATGAAATGACTTGAAAATGACAAAATAATGACCTAAAATTGATATAAATGCCCTAAAAATACAAAAATGCATAACATGTCAAAAAATTACCTAATAAAAATGCATTTCTATAATCTAGAGGCCATGATTACGATTTATCTACAAGTTGACAATGCCTATGCAGCTTCAATAAAAATATGACATGTCATTAGAATCCGGGCCCTGGTGATAATCATAATCACATAGAAGTTTCCAAGTATGATTTAGTGTTTGAGGTTATTAATGAATTAGGATATTTTAGCTTTCTTGTGAACTATTAATAAATTTCATTTTGCCACTAGTGCTAATTGTAATTCTAAAAGTATGTATAAATTTTAACCTTGTGCACTAGTAATAATATAACGAATAATTTAACGTTGATAAGGAATCAATAAAAAGCGTTAAGTATATTGTCTAAATTACAATGTATTGAGAAAAATATAAAAAGAGCTAGTAAATAGGCCTACTAATGAACAATAAGTACACAAAATCTAGAATAAAAACTGCAAGACAATCAATATGTAATCTTAAACTAGGTATCTATTGAAGTATTATCATATTTTTAAGAAGGAAGAATATGTTCATATATACGCTTAAATAGAGAATGTTCTTATACAAGCATAAGAAACCTAAAAACAATCATAGAAGATACGTCAAGAATTTTTAAAAAACATATGTACAAATTGTAGAGCAAATTTGCTGATTAATCTTCTATATTGTAGTCACTTTCAAGAACAGTTGAGTACATCAGAGTTAGGTTAAAATTTTGCTCACACAACTTAGTTGTCGTAGTTTGTAAAACACATGTAGATTTATAAAACTGGTGCAGTATGGTGTTAGTTGTATTGATTCCTTTTCAATCTATTATTCCATTCTATAAAGTTTTTTCTAGGATATGCATTTCGAAGCCCTTTGCTTCATCCTCAGTCCCAAGAAACACTAGAAAAATAAAAGTAGAAAATAAATATTGTATGTGATATGCGTAAAATCTTATCGTGGTAAAAATAAAGTATCACGAATTATAATTGTGTATATGGTACTTACGTTTCTTCATGTACTTGCGGAAACTGGTGTGTGTGAATGGAATGGAATAATAGATTGAAAAGGAATCAATACAACTAACACCATACTGCACCAGTTTTATAAATCTACATGTGTTTTACAAACTACGACAACTAAGTTGTGTGAGCAAAGTTTTAACCTAACTCTGATGTACTCAACTGTTCTTGAAAGTGACTACAATATAGAAGATTAATCAGCAAATTTGCTCTACAATTTGTACATATGTCTTTTAAAAATTCTTGATGTATCTTCTATGAATGTTTTTAGGTTTCTTATGCTTGTATAAGAACATTCTCTATTTAAGCGTATATATGAACATATTCTTCCTTCTTAAAAATATGATAATACTTCAATAGATACCTAGTTTAAGATTACATATTGATTGTCTTGCAGTTTTTATTCTAGATTTTGTGTACTTATTGTTCATTAGTAGGCCTATTTACTAGCTCTTTTTATATTTTTCTCAATACATTGTAATTTAGACAATATACTTAACGCTTTTTATTGATTCCTTATCAACGTTAAATTATTCCTTATATTATTACTAGTGCACAAGGTTGAAATTTATACATACTTTTAGAATTTCTTGTGAACATTCTTTGCTCAAATAGAGTTCTTTCGTTATGGGCAGGTAATAAGTTTTGTCAAATGCATAATTTACTTAGACAAACAAAATTTATTGACTAACGTGTAAACCCAGTCAAAATATCCACACTCCGCCATTGATTATTATTTTTATTATTATTTCACGTTAAAAGCATTGTACATAAAGATCGGCCTTGATGCTTTCCGTTCTAGATACATGTTAGTTTATAAAAAAATGTATTAGGTAAAATTTGTTTTCTAATTTACTTTTTCTGTGCTAGCTTTTAACTCGTATATGCGAGAAAGTTTGTGCAACATATTTTGCACCATTTGTATACTTTTAGTAAATGTTGTATATTTTCCTCACATTATGTAATTTTCGACCCACTTATAGGATAGATAAAATCGTAAAATTTGGCAAAAATATTGGCACATACAACAGCCATAAGTGTAAAACAATTGGTGATTCTAGCTGCCCCATAAGTATGGGAAAAGTGGCCAGATAACCGTAACATCTTTCACTTCTACGACAGTCTAATCAACCACTTATTAACATTGATGTATACTCACTTCCAGATGAGCTAGAATCTTGAAATTTGATAAACTTATAGCTTTTAGCCTATAACCGATGGAAAAATTTCAGGAAGTTAATTTTTTTATTTTTCCCCTCAAAAATTAACTTCGAAATTTTAAAACAGTAGAACAGCATTTTTTTGTTGTTTTGTTGTTGTTGTTGTTGTAGGAAAGGCATTCGTTTGTTTTGATTGCAATAGTATTTAAAAGTAATTTTGAATTAATAGTACCTATGGCTATAGCTTTTATGAGAGATAACAATATATATATATATATTAGGCTTGATTTATCACCTTTACTTTTGGTTTGACCGTCACATCATCACTCTAAATCATGTATACAGTGTAGGTCTATATTGCATTAAAATTCCCGCCCATATTCAGAATTTTGAGCCTCCAAGTCCAGTCAATAAAGGTCGAAAAACACCAAATAGAAAAAAAAATCGTGTAGTTTTGAAATTTTGCACAATTGTCGGAGGGAGTGTCCTGAACAACATAACTTACTAAAAGTCCCCGAAGGTGGGGGGTGAGCGGTGGGCCCGCAGAAGGTCCCGTTTTTAGGTTTTTCTCATATCTAAACAATGGTGCATCGTAGAGAAAATTTTGCTATATACAAAACTCAAGCTGATAAAATTTCCTACAAGTTTCATCCTAAACATTTCTTTCTATTTCCAATAGTTTTCGAGCTATCTGCCAGCGAAAATAAATTTTCGAAAAAAGCTCTTTCGCCTCACGCTTTTCGACACACTTTGCCTTCTAGCGCTTCAGCCCTTAGATATACAGCAATGTCCTCATGAAAGAAGTTGTAGGGAAATAAATTCACTTTAAAATGAGTTGTCATATGTTATTTTGTCTCGAAATGTTCAAAAGTTATAACAATTTAAAGTTTCGGTCAAATTTCGAGATTTCTAAAGAAAACCATACATCGCACTTTCTCTATATTTAGGGTTTATATCTTTGAATATAAGATGTATATTGTGTACTTACATCATGGAACTTACACAACCACTGAAGTTGAATTTATTAAAAATCCGATCACGTTACAAGCAGTACATGTAATGGAAAATACATTATATTCCATGCAAGAAAGAAAAAAAAGGCACAAAAAATTATGTAGTTTTGAAATTTGGCAGAAATGTGGGGGGAAGTGTCCTAAACAACATAGTAAAAGTCCCATGGATAGGGGTGAGCGGGGGGTGGGAGGACCTTTTAAATATTGCCCCCAGTTTTCCCTAAATACGCAAAAAAAGCTATGGGATCTAGCAAAAAACAGTTTATGCACAATATTAAACTACATAAAAGTTCTTATAAAATGGATCCGAATGATATTTCTTAGAATTAATAGTTCAAGAAATAGAAGGATATGAAGCAAACCAGTTCTTAGAATAATATTCGTAATAAAGGTAAACATCACACATAAAACTAATTATTATGATTATTGTTATAAAGCTTATAAACATCACATGGTATGAGTGCACGTTAAAAGAAATATAAATCAGGCCTATTAGCTGTTATATTTTTTGTTTAAAATATAATTTGGAAAAAATTGTAATATTTAGAAATTATAAAACCCAGTAGGCCTACATAGTACTTTAAATAAATATTTAGTTGTCTATTTTTTTCAGTGTCCAATACTGGAATCCTAGCACATCGTATGATAAGTTAGGGTTATATTTTTCTATCTACCGAACACTCAGTATTTATACACATATAGCCTACAACATTGATTAAAGAGTGCCTAAACAACTTATTTTGCTTGGACGTCATCAATTTTAAGCTCATCTTCTTCTAATGGTATAGTGTTTGTGGATGAGCATTTGATACCAGCTTTTCGGCATCCGTATCTTCCACCACCCCGAGTTGTACAGTAACAAAATATGATGTGCAAATATTCCCAGGAGTCACATAGACAAGTCAACATTTATTTAAAGTAATAGGTGGGCCTACTATTCTTACAATTTCTAAATATATCTAATTCCTTACCATCTTTCAAAATACCGATAATTTTTTGTAACGAAACATAAAACGGCTAAGCATTACAACAAGAACAATAATAATAATAATAATAATAATAATAATAATAATAATAATAATAATAATAATAATAATAATAATAATAATAATAATAATAATAATAATAATAATAATAATATTAATATTAATAATAATAATTATTATTATTATAATGGTAATGAGTTTTATGTGTAACATTAACCATTAGTAAGTATATTTTCCTAAGAACGAGTTTGCTTTTGGCATCATGCTACTAATTTAATTATCGTCTGCTTTCCTTTTTGTTAAAAAATATAATACATAGGTGTATGTAAAACAGAAATTCGAGAACTGTCATACTTCATATCCTTCTATTTCCTGAACTATTAAATCCAAAAAATATCATGCAGATCTTTTATGTAACTTAGTTTAATTTTCTGCATAAACTGTTTTTTGGTAGAACCCATAGTATTTTGTGTCTTTAGAGAAAACTGAGAGAAACGACATTTAAAAGTACCCCCACCCCCGCTTACCCTCTATCCATGGAGGCTTTTATTATGTTGTTTAGGACACTTTCCCCCACATCTCTGCCAAATATCAAAACTACATGATTTTTTGTGTGCCTATTTTTCCTTTCTTGCCTGGAATCTAATGTATTTTCCATTACATGTACTGTGCTTGTACCGTGATCGGATTTTTAATAAATTCAACTTTAATTGTTGTGTGATATTTCTCCACTTGTTTCATGATGTAAATACACAATATACAGCTTATATTCAAATATATAACCCCTAAATATAGAGACAGTGCGATGTACGGTTTTCTTTCGAATTCTCGAAATTTGACCGAAACTTTAAATTGTTATAACTTTTGAACATTTCAAGAAAAAATAACAAATGGCAACTCATTTTAAAGTTAATTTATTTCCCTACAACTTCTTTCATGAGAATATTGCTGTATACCTAAGGGCTGAAGCGCTAGAAGGCAAAGTGTGTCGAAAAGCGTGAGGCGAAAGAGCTTTTTTTTTTTTTCGAAAACTATTGGGAATAGAAAGAAATGTGTAGGATTAAACTTGTAGGAAATTTCATCAGTTTGAATGTTGTATATAGCAAAATTTTCTCTACGATGCACCACTGTTTAGATATAAGCGAAAAACTTAAAAACGGGACTAGGACACTCCCTCCGACAACTCTGCAAAATTTCAAAACTACACGATTTTTTGTTCTATTTTTCGTTCGTTGCCTGGACTATAATGTTTCGGCTTATTTTGCACGTATAGGTTACTGTTTTTATAGAGGCAAATGACAAAAATTGTCCTTGTAATATGTTTAATATCGTCACAAATCTATGTACTGACTATGCAACTGCTCTGTAATAGCAAAGTTCCCTCGTGGATGACGTCACACGCTGATGAAGCAGCCCGCCGCGTGAAATGGCGCTACCTTAGTAGCTTTATATACCTTGGGATAATCTGCCCCCGGATAATTGGGAGTTTACTGTATTAATAACACTAGATTGTGAATCAACAAAGCATTTAAAGCAAAAAATAAAATCAGTTTATTTTCTTGCAAAGCTCTGTCAAGGCTAAAGGAAGCTGTGGTTCTGTTAGGATCCACATGCACTGGATATCAAACTATCATGGAAAGCAATTCTAAACATTCTGGAGAGAACCGGATTTTCTCATGATAATGAGTTACTTCTTTGCTTGTGACCACTTGTTCTACAGTATTACCTATGATAAAATTAGCAACAGAAAAGTAAAATAGTGCAAATAAAAAGCTCTGCCGACTAAATAATGGATTTTATAACAGTTAGGTCTACATTAAATATTTCTCACAAAGGCAGCTCGCAATCACATTTCTCTCATACTGCAATGTGACATGGCTCATTTCAAAGCCTATCACAACATAAACAAAATTTTCCTATCGATAGAAGAGAGAGTAAAACTTGGGTTTTCAAAAAATTATACAAAAGGAAACATGGCTGAATCTAAACATGCAGAGCATATTGCAATTTGTAGCAAGCAGTTTTGCAATGGTTTGGAAGCATTTTAACACCATAGACACAATTTAGACCAAATCACAACTGGGGCTTTACAGGGTTGGAGAAAAGGACTTCTAGAGAAGATTTGAGGCTTCACTTGATGCAACTTGGCAGATTAGCGTACAAAGGACAGAGACTTTGACCCCTGCAGTCAGAGTATGCAGCAGGTATAATCCAGTTACTTCTTTTCACCTGCCTTGTATGATCATAGTGTTTTGTACAATTTTATAATTAATAATTAATATTGTATAATTAATATTAATGCATTCCATTAACAACTGCAACAGTTAAAAGCAGTATCAGGATTAACACTTTTGATTACACGCACCGACACAATCAGTACAGCCCTCACTGTCCTCTGAATGCCAGGCTTTGTACTGGTCATACCTGCTCAAGAGTGCCAGGCTTTCTACACAGAAAGGCAAACTTGGTGAAAATATACATAAAGGATGGCCTGGCACTGAAAAGGTTAAGACTTACAATATAATTATACATTGTCAACTCTTAATAAATTTGACTGATTTATTTGTTTATTTATGTTGAAAAACATCCTTTTAGCACAGGAATTCCTTCTCAAAGAGTACAATGAGTAGACGCAAAATAAGAGAAGAATATAGTTCTTGTTCACATGATGATTTCAGAGGTAATGTATTTAGAACTTATGTTTGTATTATAACAAATTATATCAGTAAATGAAAACACGGAGGCTTTCACGGCCGGTGTCATAAGATTTGAAAACTTCCGGGCTGTTAGGCCGTGGTCCAAGGTTGCTGAGGATGCCTGCCATAGTAGAAGGGCGAAATGTCAGGTCCCAGCAACCTTGGACCATGGCCTAACAGCCCAGAAGTTTTCAAATCTTATACCAGTAAATATTTAACTTTTTATAAAGGCTAGAGGGTCAGGATGAGACAGTAAAAGTACTCAAATTTTGTTGTAAATTCTGTATAAAGCATAAGAATTCGAAAACCTCTGTTTTTAACAGAGTTTTGTTCTGGTATATACCTGCGATCTTCATAAAGATAAGAGTCTCCTTCACCAGAAAATGCTATTCAAATTAGTTTAAAAAAATTAAATCTATGACAAAGCAAAAAATTATTTGCTGAATCAACAAATGAACACTGGATTTACTTACCTTCTCCTTCAAAACTTTCATTAAGGACTTCATGGACAGCATCTTCACTTGCCTCCAAGGTGTGCTCTCGCCAGGTTTCACCATTATCTGACCGAAGGATAACAATTTCACGTTCCATGCCACGAAGCGACCCAAAGTGTGGCACTTCTATAATCACAGGCCTACAACAAAGAAACACAATGTCACAGTTTGGATATGGATGTAAGTTTCTATTGAATGCTTTCATAATTTTCACTTAGTTCCATAATTCTTCATGATATCTTGAAAGCCCAATTTGTTTGTAATTGTGACATGAAGACCAAAATGAAACAATGAATGAGGTAAATTTGTTTGCTACATTTTCTTTATTTTCCCAAAATCACTTCCACTGAGACATAATTTTGAAAAAAGTGTGTACAGAAATCATTGTTCTCGGTTAATTGTGGAATAAGTAAAAAATCTACATGGATTTAATATGTTACTGCTTTAAATAATTTATATTACCGGTATGTTAGTTATTAACATATTTTGTTTCTAGTGCTCATATGGTGTTCTTTTATTTTTTAACTTTTTTCATTTGTAATTATTGTAATTGAGTGTGTGTTGTTTTAATTGATTTGTTTTAGTGTTCATTGTTGTTGTTCTCAATGTTGTTCTTTATTTGATTGTCAAAGAGTATACTATGTAATTTTTTAGTTTAGTAGACCTAAAATAAATAAATAAATATCCATTTGTACAGCACCATGCAAGCACATACTATTATGACTCTCTAAAGAGTCAACCTAATACATTATTCCTTACATAAGCAGTTTATGGTTTCATTAAAATAATAAAAGAATTCCAGTTACAAAAGGGAATTAATTTGTGTAAGCAATTTAAATACAATGTCAATACTACTAGGGTAATAGCACAGTGAAGTGATGAAATCTGTAGCAAGATTGAGTATGGAAATATGCACACTAACTTTATTATTAGGTATATTTGTCCAGGAATATCATTTCAATGGGTATCCCCATCATCATCAACTGATTCTGACTGGTCATCTGGTGGCGGGTGGATGAACTTGTTGATCAAAGTTCCCTGGATGCCTGTTGAGGTATCAAAGTTTAACAGTGGCAGTTCTTTTGAATGTATATTTTTTTCCCAGAGCTCTAATGGCTTTTGAACCTGTTTTTTAATATTATTTCATCCTTTATTTTATGGCCTTCTTCCCAGAAATGGTTTCTAAAGCTAACTTTCCTGTTTGTTTGCTTATAACATTTCTAATATAAATATTATAAACAAACAAACAGAAAAGTCAGCTTTAGAAATATTCATACTCATATTTCTGGGAGAAAATATTCATTCAAAAGAAATGCCAAAAACTGCTCATCTTTGACACCTCAGTGGGTATCCAGCGAACTTTGATCAACAAGTTCATCCACCTGCCACCAGATGACCATTCGGAATCAGCTGTTGATGATGATAAGAATACTCACTGAAACGATAAAGTATAGTAAAGTTACTATGCACATTTTCCTACTCAATCTTGCTACAATTTAAATATATTGTGACCGATATGGATGTTTTATTAAATATATTTTAAAAATCTAATTTAAGTGCAGCATGAAATTCAACTTACCCCAGGAATTTGGCACCAACTGGACCAAGTTCTAGTATGCGACTGGCAAGAGCTTCGCCTTCCATGAGTGGTGGAGGATGGCTCAGTTTATCTCGCTTCAGGTAACGACAAGTGACTCTCATTGGCATGGCAGCTTTTCTTGGAGGCACTATTACACGAACACCACTGTGCCTACAGCCACGCATTGCACCACCCCGAGCATCCACAAGGAAGCTGACAAGGAAGCTGTTTGGAAGAAATAATATTAATGTAACGTAATTCAAATGTAAATACAGTGAAATCACTCCTTACGGACACCTTCAAGACATGAACACACCCCATATATGGACAGATTTTTATGTCCCAATCGAAGTATGATAATATAGGCATAATGATGAATTCAACTCTTGTTTATGAACATGAATAGCTGTTTGACAGTCCTAAAGCTTGCTTTACCTCCTCATTATGGAGAGAACTTGAATTTCAAGACCTAACGAATCACAAAAATAGAAAATATAGTTATGATGACTGTATGGAAATGTAGGCCTATTACAAAAATTGCTTAAGATAAAAGAAGACAAAAGGATCTCAGACCATGTGTTAGGCCAGCCAGAGAGCTCTCCTGAACACTGTGCCATTAGCTGGTATTAGGTGAAATGACTGTTTTATGGGTCCAAGTTTTCTGTTACTGTGAAATTGTATCCGGCACATGATACATAGTAAGTTAAAGATTTATTTATCTCTTCACTTCGTTCAGTTGTTCTGTCTCGGGAGACATGGCAATTAAATGTAATTACAAAGTTACAATCTGCAATAAGGTTGAAGTTATAAAAAAGTGCAAAGAAAACATGTGCCTGCCGATAAATACTGAATAGCAAACATGCAAATAAGTACCATTCTACATCAGAAAATTTATTTATTAACACACATTATTTTTAAGTTGAAAACGGTAAAATACTGTAGTGTATTTAGAATTAAACAAATATATTCATTTAAAGTATAAAGGGATACATAATGCATTCTATAAATTTAATGTTAAATTGGGCATTCTGCTTCCCAATAAAGGACACCGCCTAGATGTGAACAGATTGTTACATCCCTTCGATGTCCGTAAATGGGAGATTTCACTGTATATAGATGTAGATATTATAATTATTTACACTTAACAACAGTATAGTTTAACACTCACGTAAGTCTGAATGGACTGTATGTGATTTCGCAATACAAAAGAAAAGAACAAGGGGAAAAACATGTACACACCAACATACAAAGCCTGTTTTTGATTAAATTTGGGGAAAACATTGTGAAGCATCAGTATTATTACAGTATAAGTATTATTACAGTAAAGAAACTGTGTGTTAAAAGTCCTATGACAACATGTAGGCTGGATGACATTAGCGCTCCATGCGGAGATTAAGTAAAACTACATTCTCATCATATCAAATGACTTGGGAAAATACATAAACACATCACAAAATATGTTATGTTAAAAGAGAAAAATACAGAATATTTTTATTTAATGCAAATCTAATTTTAAATTTAAGAAATAATAAAACAGATACTGTATTATATTCTAGTTAAGAAGAGGTAGCCTAAACAATGCCTAAATAGACTACTGTTAAGGACTGTATCTAGGCCTAGTACTTTTCCTTTAAAATCATTGCCCTTTAATATAATTTATAATTCAAATTATGATATTAAATAGCCTACGTATTAATTACATAAATTATATTATAGGTCTGTCACGTTGTTCATCCTGCATGTCATTGTTGACAGTGTATTTTGATTCTTTGCCTTATATGGCAATATACGACTTCAATTTATTGTAGGTCTATGTAGCGTCAATTACTGCAGGATGGACTCCATTAAACAAAACAAAAAATTCTGGAGCATTTGGAATTGAAGACACCGTCGGTACAGCAGTTTTAATTAACGAGTTTTTATAGGAATTCATAAAGTGTCCGTTTCCGGCGTGTGTCAAGCATAGACGGTAATTTTCACTCAAATATTTTACATATTTTGTTACTAGGTTTTCTTGTCGACCATTAATGACCTATTTTATACACCAGAAATCATTACAACAGAATAAAATATAAATGAAGAGTCCACTGCAAAAGGGGGGAATGTCAACATTTTGTGAAAACTGAGATAAATGTGTATTATGATAGACCAAATGGAGTAGAATAACATAGCCTTAAATGCATTACAAAAAAGTTGATAGTCTCTCACAGACAGAAGTTTAAAGTTTTGACTCCTACACAAGAAGGGGGAATGTCATAGGAAAACAGAGCAAGAAAGGGGAATGTCATGTGTTTGCTGCATTGCATTGAGCAACAGTATTCATATTCAGCATATAACATAAATGTTGGTATCACTGCAGTAATTGACCATTCATTGTTGTGGCATCAATGATTAATGCCGACTTTTTCTTTGTCATAATATAATAATTAATAACATGGCACTCATTAACCAAAGATATCCAGCTGAATTGCCAGAACACTGGCTAGCAGTATTTGAGAGTGCTCGCATGAAGCCATCTCCTTACCATGTCGTACATGTAGATCAAGCAATGCTAAGGAACTGGACATTGTACTTGACTCCGATGTTCAGCAAGACCTGTCCGATAGCAACAAGACCTATTACTGAAACCATCCTCGTCTGGTGGAGCACAGATCTTCATGGAACGGACTATGAGAAACTTCAGTCACGGTTCCCATTAACAGCCCACTGACACAACAGAAGAATATTCAACTACAAAGTGCAGAGTTTGTGCTGCCTGATAAGCTTTATCAAGGTAATAAGCATTGCACTTAAATTTTTGTGATTCCATGAACAGCTCATAAGCACCGATAACATTACTTACAGTATTTCAGTTTCAGATTAATTACAAATTTCATGGGAAAAGTTCAGTGATTGCAAGAACTCAACCAGTTCTGCAGTCCTGAAGCAAGAGAATATTACAATGCACTACCTCATAGGAAGAAACCTGAAAAATGAACATGCTGTAGAAGTTCAGTTACCTGACATTCCCCCTTTTTGTAATTTTTTTTTGTACATCAGTTAACAAAGAAATTATTTTGATAGTGAAGATGGAGTATAAAGTGCTTTATTTTGTTAAAAATCAATAAAGAAATGTGTGTTCAGTTATGTGGAAAAAAATGAACCACTTATATTTGTTTAATATAGTGTGGTATGGTTTTAAAGTTTAAAATTCATTTTACGCAAAATGAAGAAAAAGTGACATTCCCCCCTTTTGCAGTGGACTCTTCAAATATTACATTAAAGTAACTTGAAACATAACCACACCAGAATCACGAGTAAGCCAGTAGGCCTACATTAAATATTACTTATTTTCGTTCTTACCTTTCTGGATGTTTCAAGAAAGTGAAGAAATGCAATTCAGGATTTTGTCTTTTATTATTACTGAAATTTACAGCAGAATAATAAGGTCCTTTCGAATATCGCGTGTTCTAATAAATACAACACTCCTATTTATTTACATACTTCCCGGAGTAGTTTCTGTAGTCTTACTTTATAGCCGCTACGATCGCTAGTACATGCGCGCGCATGCTCGTCTAGCAGAAAAACGGACTGAGTTTCTGTACTGTATTAATACTTATACTGTGGTATTACTGTGTATACTAAACTTTCAATCATTCAACTTCACAAACTGTAATTATTGTAAGTAAAAACTTATCAAATTAGAACATATGTTTTGATGGGATCCCCATCATCATCAGCTGAGATCTATTAACACCTTTGAATTTTCATTTTAAAATTTTTAATAAATTTGACTTCATTTTAAAATTTTTCATAAATCTGACCTCATTTTCAAAATCATACGACCAGGAGGACATCTGGTGGAGAGAGAAACAACTTCTCAGTAGATCTCAGCTGAACCCATCGAAACATATTATATTCTAATTTTATAAGTTTTCACTTACAATAATTATGTGAAGTTGAACGCTTTAAAGTTTAATACGTAATACTAAACCTAACCCTTAAAAGCAGAGCATATATATCACATATACTCTTACACCCACTACTTTAATTGCTTATTTCCATTTTTCACCTTCACCAATCATCCCTGCTCTCCAATCTGCCACCTTTGTGAATCTGTGTTGTCTCACTTTGAATAGAAATACTCTTATCTTCTCGTCATTTTCTTTGCCAGCCAGTAATGCCGAACATGTCTATTGTTCCCTAATTGACACCATACAGAATTGTGGCAGATACTTCTCCCTCCATTCTTCCATGTCCTCACAGTTTCCTAGGATATGTACCCGTGATTCCTCCCCTTTACAGATGGGAAAAATTCTCATCAAGTTTTCAACTGTGAACTTAATCATCTGCCATGCACCAAGTCTAAGTGAAGCAAGCTCCTAGTTACTGAGTTTGATTCCATTTTTGCATGTTATGTTCCCAATTTTTGCCATGATTGTAATTAAAGTTAAATTTTCTCCAAGCATTGCACAATTATCTATTGTCTGTTCACATCCTTCAAATGGATCTTAAACTTTCCTCCAAGCACTTCTCTTATTCCTCTGTTCCGCAGTCTAAACATAGCTTATGTTTATTAATTCTAATCCCTTTCTTCATTTTGATGCCCATGTCATATTCCCACTTATCCTTAACTGTTCTTGATAATACATTATTCTAATTTGAGACTGGCCCTGTGAATAATTCACAGTCAATATTTTACCAGCCTATTTTTACACTCTATGGTCTTACTATGCACCCAAACTCCCAAACTCCCAAACTCCCTCACAATATCACAGTTTGCTGCTCCCTAAATATAAAATCCTTTAAAAATGTTGCCCTGAATAGCTCCAAGCTCACCTAAAATTCCTTTAAAAATGTTGTTCTGAAATGATCCAAGCTCCTCATTTGTTCCCACCGCAGATTTAGATACCATAGGTCATAGATAATCATAGATCTCAGTAGTTCCCCATACATAATTGGGGCAAAACAGCAATTCTGATACTTATCCGGATAGTCTATGATGCTTTCAGTCTTGCTTTGTGTATATAACGTTAATATATTTTGTCTATAATCCATTTATCATAAGTGTCAATCCTAGGTTTTGTTTAGTACGAAAATTTTGTAAAAAAAAAGATATATAACTAGAGAAAATGTAACTTCTCATGCCATGAGGATTCTATTGTGACAAAGGTTCACAATCTTGACACAAATCGAAAGTCAGTCCAATTCATCTAAGACTAGATCCAATAAACAAAATACACATAGATTAGATATATTTGATTTATGTCCTATTCATACATAGACATACGAGGACTATATTTTTTTCCAAGGTCTGATCAGTCACAAAATGAAAACCACAGTGAAAATTAAAACTGTTTTATTTGGAACATTTAGATACACTTTCCAGCTACTTCTCTTCATAGTTGCCACTCCAATTGAGATATTTGTCGTAGTGTGGTACCAACTTCCCAATACCCTCTTCATAGAAGGGGTTCACCAGCGTATTGAGATAGGTCTCCATGCCATCTTGAAGTTCTTTGTTGGTGTGAAGCACTGTCCTCCCAGATCTTGGGATTATTTGGGAAATTTGTGTGTATTTATTGTTTAGATTGTTCTTTTGATTCTGAATTCTCATACTCAATCCATGTTTCATCCCCTGTCATGATGGTTTTCAAAAACTCGTCCCTGTGGTGAGTGACTTTCATCTTTTTTGGCAGCTGAAGAAAGATCTGGGGGACAGTGCTTTCACACCAATGAAGAACTTCAGAACACTTCAAAATGCCAAGAAGACCTTTCTCAATATGCTGGCGGCAAACTTCTATGAAGAGGGTATTGGGAAGCTGGTACCACACTACGACAAATGTCTCAATTGGAGTGACGACTATGTAGAGAAGTAGCTGGGAGGTGTATCCAACATATTCAAATCCAAATCCAAATAAAACAGTTTTGATTTTCACTGTGGTTTTAATTTTGCGACCAATCAGACGTAGAAAAAAAATAGTCCTCCTACATAAATGTCCCCAATCTGTAAGTACTAGTGACAAGTTCAGAGATGCTTTGTTTTATGAATTTACATTGTTTACTTTGTACAATCTGTGTCTTATATAATTTTAAGGGATGTATAGCTTCAGTCTGCTGTATCTCTTACTAATAAATTTTAAAGAATTGTGTTCACTAAATAGGAATCACAGCTTTCACATTCATAAATTAACACGCAAAATATATAGGCCTAGTAATTTTCTAATCTGTAACACATTTCAGGTCATACAATAACAAAAAATAAAAAAACATACACACTTTCAAACATATTTTATATGGTATGCAGATACAGTTTTGTTCAGTTTTCAAAAACTATCACAAAGCATACATGAATAAAACTAATTACTAATTTTTTGGAAGGAATCTTAAAAAATCTTGAAATTCTCACTGTTATGCTTTAATGTGAACTGATATATCATCTGCATATCATATATCAATATATTAGTTATGTTTAACCCTTTCACCGCTGACATATTATTAACTGTGTGAACTGGTGGTGCTGAATTAATTCGCGAATTTCTTCTGTAATCATAAATGGACAAACAACTGCAAATAATTGGTCAGATTCCTCCAAAACAAGAACACAGCACGTATTTCTTGAAGTAGAGAGTGATTTAAGTAACCCTGGGAAAGCCTGCTTGACATCACCTCAAGACCGAGAACAGAGAACTGATGGTGTAAAGGATGTAGACAATAGATGACACTATATGCTCACACACTCTCAGTAGATCTCAAGGAGAATTTATTTCATCTATAGGCAAGCATATATTCATCAATTACACTACCAACAGTAATGCACACTGATGCATATCAACGGCTGTAGCAGTGAAAGGGTTAATCCAATTTATATAAAACTTTAGTCCTGAATTAAAGTTTTCCAAACATGTTTGTGATAGATTTGTATCGTAGAAACTGGCTAGCTGCGTTTCTAAATAAATATATAAATCAATGCTTTCTGATTTAAAAAAAAATATTTCTAACTAGACTCCAATGTTCATAATTTTGGTCCTAAGTTTCAAAATAAAATAAGAAATTATATTTTTGACGTTTTGTATGAATTAAATTCTGGTAACTAGAAATACATGCTGTTTATCCTACACCAGTAATGCAAAACCATAATTGCTGACTTATTAAAAAACTACACAGCCGATCCAGCAAGTTATAGAACAATGCTTTTCGTGAAGGTTGGTTTTTCAGTTAGGAACTTGGGTCTTAAACCAAAACTTAAGGGGTAATGAGTGGTTGGAAATCAGTTTGTTTGCATTAAAGATTCACTGTTATAATTTTCTTTGAAATCACAATCCAAAAAGTCTGTTTTCTTCATGACATAGTTTAAATGCTTTTGAAATATGAAATTGGTTTTGACTGATTTCTGTGAGTGTTAAAAGTAGTTCCAAGTTTCTCAGACAGAAGAAAATTACAGTTTTGAAGCAATGTATGATAGTTTAAATATCATCCAGAGAAAATCAACTTCATAATACAAAAGATCTTAATTTATTATTTTTTATTTATTTAATGTTTCTTATTTACATAAATGATAAACTCACTATGTAAATAATGACACAACACCGAGATTATGAAATAAGAATGATCGATGTGCTCACAATGCTACAGGTTAGCAACATTGCATCTAGAGTATGTTTATGCAATCTATACCATCACCGCAAGAGTATGTGTATGACTGTACAGGACTGCATAAGGCATAACAAATAACCTTAACCAAAATTAAGAATTAAATTTTGACTGAACTGACTGTGCTATCATGATGAAATTTGAGATGGACACTCCCCGGGTCATGGAGAACATGGTGAAAACATCAGACCTTTATGTTAAAGGGTATTGGAGGAGTAAGCGAGCATATACACATCTCAGGGCTCATTTAGTATAGTATAGATGCTATTGACAGATAAAGTATTAGAATGCTCTGAGGGGCAAAACATTTTTGAATTTTGTACAAACATGATAAGACTTCTTGTATCAGAAGATTAAATTTTCCCCCTGCTTGAGAAATTATGAAGCGTTCAAAAATGAATTTTTAAAATCATGTATGTGAAATTGCAGTCAAGTTGAAATATGTGTAATGAGTAGCTTCTCCTTAAACTCTATCTTTAAAATTCCATCATGCAGTCTATTTCTAAAAGACACAAAAAATGGACATAAGGAATTCTACTACAAATAAGCTACACTGTCAATTCAATTAGAATTACTCTCAAACAATTTACTTACTTCTTCCAATGCAGTTTCCTGGGGGTGAGCCAATGAAGTGGTAAAAAATGAAATGAAATATTTTGTTAGTTTAAGATATATGTTAGTAATTTAATAAAATGTAATTTTAAACCATTGTAATTAATTTTAAATGTTCTTAGTTTTTGAAACAATATTCTAAACTCTAAGCCAGAGGTCTCCAAAATACAGCCTGTTAAGAAGTTGTATCCTGCCCGTGCCCGTGCCATATTGAAAAATCTAACAAAATGGATAACGAGAAAATTATGATCATGGTTCCCAGTGCTTTTTTTCTAACTAAAAAGGTGGCGGTACTCACAGAAACATTTTAACTGAATCTCACGGGAGCTCCCACACTTCTCCCAGACGTCATTTTTCTGAGTTAATGTCCAACAATGGCCAGAAATGTTTCTCCCCTGAATTGCAGTAAAATTACTGGTACTTGCGACGTACTCTTCAGATTCAGTTTATTCACAGTTGGCAGGTTTATGAGATACTTCAAAAACATTGACATGCTTACTTTTATTATGCACCGGTACAAAATAATTACTTATTTTACTCATTTCACTTCTCTACTTGTGAACAACGTGCACCTCTTGTTCTTACAACCGTACTAAACAATTATGAATTCACTTGTCTGTGCAACACAAACCAAGGGTTTTCTTTTCAAATTATATGTAAGCAACGAATCCAGTTAAATTTAAACGTGCACTAACCCCTGATTAACTATGGTAGTTAGCTACTTACTACTTGTTTGCTACTATGTTAGCATTAACTGCACTTGGTGCAATACTTATACCGTTAGAATGGCCTTGACCACAGGAGCAGTTTGCTGAGGCCTGGAAAACCCACCCCAACCCTCTTGCAGTCCAGTAGCCACAGCAATTTACAGAAACTATCATGTGCTCGTATGTAGGCTATTATGTATTCAGAAATCTAACAAAACCAACAAACAAGATTGATTTTAAATAAAGCATAATTTTATGGGAATTGTGATAGAAACATTCTGAGTAATATCCAAATTTTATTTTTAAAAAAGGTGGCCAGTACTGCGTACTGTTGCATACCGTCACAAAAAAAATAATGGTTCCTATATTTTAAGTGTGGCGCACAATTCTTACAGTCTAAATCTCCGGTTTCTCATGTTCATAAAAAACAGAGTGGCCTTCTTATCTTATGTTATTCTTTATTTAAATGACTTGAATCAAAAACTTCAAGATGAGGGCAATATTATCTGTGACCTTACACTCAAGTTAAAACTTTCAGGCAGAAACTGATACATTTTGAATGCACATTTTACCAGTTGCCAGACACTCGAAGATGAAAATGATTCAGTTTCCAAATCTGTTTGTGTTGAACATTCTCAGTGATCTGAAGATCAGATTCACAGATTTAGATGCACATTCCAAGGATATTAAAATATTCCAATATCCTTTTTTTGCAAAATTGACGATGTTTAATCAGAATTGCAAATGGAAATTGTTAATTGTTGAGCTTCAAGTGGATGATTTCATGAGAACAAATTCAAGGTTTGCTCAGTTTTAAAACTTCCAGAAGAAAGTTATCCCAAAATCAAAGAATTTGCAAGCATTCTAGAACTTTAGAAAGTTTACACAGGGAAGTTATAATTATACAATGTGATACTTTGGAGATGGTTGAATACACTATTTCCCTATTATTTATCACTAATCTGAATCCAGATTTCAGTGAGCTTCCTCACCATTTTCAACAGTTACTCCATCTGAAATCTGGATTGTATAATTTGCAAGAAGTTTCTTATCTGTATTTGGGACTATGTATAGGCTAAGGGTGAACAAACATTTTCTCTTTTGAAATACACAAATTCAAAACATAGTAATTTGAATGACCAACATTCGAGAGACATTTTACTTAGTCAACAGACCAAATTGGAGCCACTTTGGCAAAATTCTGGATTCAAAAATCAAGTTTCATACTTCTCACTAGAGTGTACTAGTGTTTTATTTAAACTGTAAACAGTATAGTTATCATAATACTAATCAAATAACAAGCGAGGTGGCCGAGATGGTTACATCTTGGACTTACATGTGGGAGGTCCGAGGTTCTAATCCCTTGCCTGGCCAATTTGACATGGGTTTTTTCATGGTTTCCCCAGCTGTAAAGGCAAATGCCAAATCCCATATTTATATACCATGAATCATCCTCACCATTTCATCACGCATCATATACATTTAAATTAATATCAGTTGAAATTTACGTCATAAAATACACTAACAATAGAAAATATTTGACACGCAATAGTTCCATGGCCTACCCTACTGTATAGACCCAGATCCCGAACCCCTGATAAGGCCTCTAGGGATGGGATATCAATATTGATATTATAAATTTTTAGAAATTCTGAATGATAAAAACACTTTATTCTCCACTTACATTACTTTTAATAGCACAGGACTAGTTTCAAGAGCCTTATTCGCTCCCATCATCGGCTGGTGGTCGATTGTTATTCTGGTTGCCATATTGGTTTGTATATATGCATTGTTCTGTGCTGCCCTCTCGTTTCGTTTTTGTAAGTCGCACTACGTCGTCTATAGGTGGGATTTCAAAGTTCATAACCTTGTCTTCTTTCTTAGTGATGAATATTTTCTCCCATATTCATCACTAAGAAAGAAGACAAGGTTATGAACTTTGAAATCCCACCTATAGACGACGTAGTGCGACTTACAAAAACGAAACGAGAGGGCAGCACAGAACAATGCATATATACAAACCAACATGGCAACCAGAATAACAATCGACCACCAGCCGATGATGGGAGCGAATAAGGCTCTTGAAACTAGTCCTGTGCTATTAAAAGTAATGTAAGTGGAGAATAAAGTGTTTTTATCATTCAGAATTTCTATCAGTATACTCCACTGTTTATATAACTTCTTTTTATTGGTGTTTTTATAAATTTTTGATAATATCGAGGGTGAGAAAGGGAAAATACATTACTAAAACATATTTATTTATAAAAATGGGCAAAATCAGTGTCTCACACAATTACAAGTTAAAAATTAATAAGATCAAAACATAAATTTAACATACTGAACTGATGGCTATCAACATTTAATCAACATTTAATTACACATTTTTTTCGCAATTCTGGTCGTCAATTTGAGTTTTCATTCCATAAGGTCCTCTCAGTTACACTTGCTTGTCAGAAGTAACAACAAGCAGTGATGCTAAACCATTCCCTAAATTGCCATAGGGCAGCGGATCCCTAACTTTTTTGTCCCGGGACCCACCTTCACCTAGAAATTTTTTTTGCGACCCACTACTACATAACGATAACCAATATAGGATATATAAAATACAGCACATGCTTTTCATATGCATTTCAATTGTTTTATTGTGTTCAATTGCTCTGCTGAGAAAATACAGTTGAAATAAAAATGGTAAAGGTTATTTCAATAAAGAACATCGTCCAACTAGTACATTTTATTTTTAAAAAATTAATGAGATTTGTGAAACTGTTATTTTTTATTTACAAGAGATTCAATATCAGGATTAAAAGTTGTTAGTTTTAACCTTAAATCACTTTCCACACAAAGTTTATTCCTCACTTTTACTTTATTGCTCTTATCCTCCTTTATGTTTATGTAAATAGATTTAGTTATTAACTTTGTACTTGGTAGCAGTAAAAGTTTCCTTCAGCTATGGAAGTTTTGTTTGGATTCTTTAAACTAAACACTCTTTCCTTGTATTGAAAACAAGATTAATTTTTCCCGCCCTTTTCGCGACCCACCGAAATTGCTCCCGCAATTCACCATTGGGTCCCGACCCATAGTTTGGGAACCACTGCCATAGGGTATAAATTTACATTAAATGACAGTAGGTTTTTCATAGAGTACTCAGAAACCTTGAACACATGCGGTAGTTCACACAAGCACACAATGTACATTTCCATGCTTGAACTGTGTGTTAAAGGTTTTTGAGTGCTCTAGGAACAAATCTATTATCTTAGTAAAACTTCCGATATTATTGAATATCGACATTTTCTTACCAATATTATACTGTTATCGTCATTAGTAACTGATATTCATACTGATATCAATATTGATATTTTGCTTCCGATATCCCAACCCTAATGGCCTTGTAGCTAAAAGGTGTATAAATCCAGCTGAAATAAAAGTAAAGTAAAGTAAAGTAAAGTAAAGTGTTCCTATTACAGGCCATGGAGGCCCAGAGGGTTCCAAGAGGTTGAGGCTCCCAGATTTTTAGACATCGGCATATAAAGGTGGTAAGATTGTCAGCCTTACACACCGGCCGCCTTTACCCCCAGGATTGCTCCTGGTACTCATTTCTGTTAGAAGCTGAGTCAACCCCAGGGCCATAGTGCCACCAGAAGGATTAGGCCAATTGTAAAACTCCAACAACCTCATCAGGGATCGAACCCGTGGCCTTCCAGTTTGTAGCACGGCACCTCAACCACTACGCTACAGCATACCCCGAAATAAAAGTAGTAGTAATAGTAGTAATAATAATAATAATACTTTTTTGTATTTCTGATAAAAATGTGTTCATCTGACCCCCATTGAGACTTAACACTTCATGTGGCTCTCATGTTCCAATAATTTGGAGACCCCTGCTCTAAGCAATTAAAGAACTTCAGAAGTTAATAAAATCATAAAGCAAATTGTAAATATGTAATTATGAAGATTGACAAAAATACTTACCCTACATGGATGGGATGCCTGTTGATATCAATATTGTCTGGTGTGTAGTTTGTAGCAGTGAACTGGGCGTAATTCTCCTTCGCATGTTGTGGACTGATGGTATCATCAACAGCTGTTGGAGGAGCTGCAGGTATATAAGCAATATCGAAGTTCAAAAGGAAAAGTGCAATATATTTAACATTTCCATTGACTGTTTCCACGAATGTTATCAGTTTTAGTTACTGTTTTCATTGTGTGGTATTATTACATTTATTTTTATATGAGGTTAAATTTAATTATGTTAGAACATTGAACCCATTTCCCCCTCACCAAAATGTTTGGTTTTGAACCCTGTTTATTGGAAAAGTATAATCTAAAAGAGACCTTTGTCCTTAATGAAAATATCATTGCAGGCAACTTTTCTTATTGCAAGGAGTTGATGACAACCAGTGTTTAGGACACTATTTCATTTGAGATATGAATCCAATAATTTTGGTAAAATAATTTATCTTTTTTTATTTATTTTAGCATCTATTGTGTTTTAAGTCTGCTTTATTTCAGTTAAGTGTCTAAAATTAATATGGCTTACAAATATTTAACTTAAATTACAGGAGTTTGGTCCTTGACATTTTTTGAAATTAATTAAGCCTACTTAGGCTGAATTCTGTATGTTACCATTATACATAAAATGCATGTTCACCCAAATCCACTTGAAGTGATGTCAGAGAGTGTGATTAAACTAGTGCTTAGAGTGTATCTGGTGGTTTTGAAGTGGACATGTTCTTGTAGTGTGCATAAACAGAACAATCAATTCTTTACTGATTCCTACCGTGTTTACATAGTCAATGATTCTATAATGATTTTCATTAATTAAAATATCAATAGTCAATGAGAAAAGTCCACAGAATGTGTATTATAAGTAGAAGGCAGATTATCAATTCAAATCTAGTTACAGCTCTTCAGATGAATGCAGTGATTTAACTGTGCAGTATCTATAGGAGAAAACCAAGTTCATTCTTGAGGTGAAGGGGGAGAGTGTACCAGAACAAGTGAAGTTTTGCACACCCGTATGTGGAATTTAGCTTTAATATTACTCTATAATCATTCTTTCGGTTATGTTAGAATTTATTCTTCTGAATAATTAATTTCTGTGGTAAAATATTTCCATAGTTTATGTGAAGTGCAAATGAAATTAACTACATGTCTTCAGATAAATTTAGAATATTAATAGAAATATAACAGAACTTAATTTTCACAATGGACTACATTTTTGTGATATCTCATGATTTATTATTTGATAGTAACAATTTTTGCTTCAATAACAATGTAGGGTATTAATATATTTGGTACTTACTGTTTTACCATTTATGGACTTTGCAACTTTAATTTTAGATGACTGTAAAACAGATTTACTTCTTTAAATAGTTTTTCATATTTTGTTATCTGATGTAGAAGTGTTCAGGTTTTTAAAGGTTACTGATTGAGAATAAATACACACAACACCTGTGAATATAATCCTGTGAATATAATCTTACCCAAGCATTCTCTATTGGAGTCGACCCTCTCATCTCTAGTAACATCGATTGGAAGAGAGTCATCTCCAAGACTTTTCATCTCATCTACAGTGAGGTAGCGGTAAGGCTGATCACTCAACCCTGTATCTTCACCTGAAAAGAATTCATCCTTTCAGCAATTGAAAACTTTGTAATACTACATGATTTCTGCTTGTGACAAAGTGCTGGTACAATTCTTTCTATCAAGGGACCTATCTGACTTTCAGGTCCCAATCATCGACTGTGTTGACAATACTGGAACCCTCACACAATGTGTAGCCTACTGCACATGCTCGAAATTAGCTGATAATGGCAACAGGAAGTGCAAGAAAGTGAGCAGGACATGTGACTGCAACAACACAGTCAACTGGCAAAAGCGAAGTCTATAGCTCAAGAGTGGCATGGTGCTATTAAGTTACTGTATTTTAAGGACCATAAGACGCACTTTCTTACCTTGAAATAGAGCTTTGAAAATGGGTGCGTCTAATGGTTTGAAGTATATTAAACAAAATTAAAATTGTGTAAATATTGCAGGAATGCCAAAGTTATAAACAAAGTGTTTTAAACAATAAGGTGGTTTTAAATTTTGGCACAGACTGTACATAAGTGCACTTGTCACAATCGTAAAATGAGGTTAGCTGGAAGCCAGGTATAAGTTACAATGCAAAAAGAAAGGAATGTTGAGTTCTTTTATATGAAAGGAGTTGTCTCCACCAGGTGGTTTAAATGAAGGCAATGGCCTCTAAACAACCTTGTCCTGTTACACTTAACATATGCTGAATTAAGGGTTAGAGGATGTAAAATCTTCAGTCTTTCATGAGAAATCAGTTCAGTTAAAATTTATGCGATACCATATGAGGAGCATCGTTTCAAAACGTATTAAGTGCACTCTTGGTCAAAATACAGTTTGATACGATTTTGCCCTATATCTTAAGCGCTCTTTAACGCTATCAACTCAGGGTGGAACATTTCATGTTGTATACCGCGTTAATTCACTGTCAAAGTTGACGTATCGGATCAAATCGTATTATGTGTACAGGAATGAACGGTTCAAAGCATATTATGTACAACTTTATTTTTAGTGCACTTAATACGTTTTGAAACGATGCTCCTCATATGTACAGAAGAGATTTTCGTACAACCTAGGTTTTAAGTTAGAAGTGATTTACACTGATTCCATTTGTTTATGCAGTGAACTATATTATTCCCTTTAAACATTTTTGTTCAGAATCACATTAAATTTCTTTTCCTTCAATTTCCATCCTAAAATCAAGGTGCATCTTATGGTCCGGAGCGTCTTATAGTCCGTAAAATACGGTAGGTGCTGACACCAAAACATAGATTACACTACGTAACAAAAAATTGTTTATGTTCCTTTTTTATTGTTTATTGGATGAAATCAACGAGCTGAGCATGAATATACCTTTAGTTTTCTTCAAATGTCGATACTTTTCAAAATAAAAATGTATAATGGTATTTTAACAATTTACTAATAGTTTTTAATTTACCGCTTTTTCTGACAATCGTAGTAGTTCAAAGGAATCAGCAATAGATGACAGTGGCGTTTCTAATTTGTAAAAACAGTATACAAGACATCTGTAACAATCCCATCCACGTATATCGATATAATTATATCGGGATGCAAGAAGTTCGGCCTTTGATTTGGTCAGTTCCAACTCCCTTATTAAGTCATCCAACTTTTTTTGAGTGAAGAGCTGTGGTTCTTTTGGACTAATCAAACAACTTATCAAAGGTTTGAACAGCAACTCTGAGGCTCTAACTCTCATCAGACAAATGTTTCCAAAGTTATCTGAAGCAAAAATAAAAGGTGGAATTTTTACCGGACCTCGGATTCGTACGATGTTACAATCTAAAGAACTTGTAGATGTAATGACTTTTGACGAACGTAATGCTTTTGAAGCTTTTCGAAAGGTTGGGCAATGTTTTCTGGGTAACAAAAGAAGTGAAAATTACAAGGAACTGATTGACAATTTGATACAGAGTTACCATGTGCTTAGGTGCAGAATGTCTGTCAAAACGCACCATTTGTTTTCCCATATTGATTTCTTTAGACCAAATGTAGGAGATGTGAGTGAGGAGCATGGAGAACAGTTCCACCAGGACAATCAGCTTATGGAAAGAAGATATCAGGGACGTTGGGATTGTACAATGATGGGAGACTATGTGTGGGGAATAGTACGTGACGAGGGATGCAAAGAATATAAAAGGAAAAGCCGTTCTCGTTTACATTTTTGAGTGAAGGCATTGTTGTATTGAAAATGAGATATTATTCAGTATTATGTGAACCATTATAGAACCAATATAGAATTTACCTAGCCTATGTTAGTTCTCTCTTATGTCCCTAGTTACATTAAATAAACATGTTATTTTGGCTGTTCTTAAGAATACTGGAAGATGGATTATTACAACCGAAATATTGACATTGGGGGAAAACCATTCACATATTCATGATCAGCATCATCAAATTAAGCAACAAACACTAAAAATATAAGATAAACAAAAACTTGGTCAAATTTTGTTACGTAGTGTTATGACAGCGCTAAACAAAACACACATTGCACATTGCATTATACCTACAGCAACGGTTGTCAAAGTTGACATTTTATTAGAAAGATATGCAAGCAATTATTTCTCATAGCGAGAAGGAAGTGGCAGATGGCATATTATCAAGATACACAAATGGAATGTGGAATCCTAGAAATTTGACTAGCACTGAAAAGGAACGATTTTGAGACCAACAAGACCAACACTGACTCTATAGAGAAGACTAGGACTGTTTACCTGCCATACTTTGGAGCCCTTTCCAGGAAGGTGGAAAAAATATTAAGGAAACACCAGATCCAGAAAGTATCCCTGCATCCCTCAGAGTCAAGAACCTCCTGTGATCAGTAAAATATGACATGGGACTTAGAATGCTGGGTGAATATCGTATCCAATGTGAATGCGGTACAACCCACATCAGTCAATCATCACACACAATAGAGAAGCACCATAAAGAGCTTGAAAGAAGCATCGGGCTCTTCGATCCAGAAAAATCAGTAGTTGCAGACTTCACTATTAACTCAGGACTAGGCCACAAGATAGACTTCAAGGACACTACAGTATCATGCTATTGGGTCTATAGAAATAAATAGAGAATCCATGGAAATAAAACTAAAGAAAGCTAACTTCAAACTTCACCACCCAGCCTTGAACAAATGCAACCAGGACCCGGAAAACACCAAATTTCTCACCTGGCTACAAGCCTGAGAAGAATTTCTACATGTTGCTATAGGCATAATGGAAAGTTTTCTTTGTTTAGAGCTGCAATTTTCTTTGTTTTGATGTCAGCACTACTAGCACTATGGTACTGATGCATTGTATACTATTCTTTCACCAGTCGAGTGTGTCTTTTAGCTGCACAACCTGCTCACATTCAAATACCTCTTGTTGTTCCCCCTGTTGCCATTAGCAGCTAATGAAAGGTACACATCATTGTGGAACTTTGAATGCTGTTAACACCTTTGGGTGATTATGATCTAATGTTTCTATAACTATGTGGTTACATACCAAGGAATAAGTACTGCACTAAAGACATCTTAGATACTAGATTCTGGATAAAATCAATTGAGCATAAATGTTTCACACCTGCATGATACAGAGACATTATTTTTGTGATGTGCTGAGAATGCATGGTCTGTAAGTAAGTCGTCAGCCGATAAAAGCTCATGCACATAACCCCTCAACTCAAGTGCATGGTTTTCTGAATTAGGCCTACAGTTAGAATAATCCTCTACCTTTGTCATGGAAGATGTTGAAAATGATCTTAGTCTACTGCCACACATTTTTGACAACTTTTAAGAAAGTATGCATTCACATGCATTAATTCTTCTTGTAAAATTAAATTTGCATTTTTCCAACAAGACTCCGCTACAGCTCATACTGCAGATCTCTCGTTAGATTGAATTGAAGAAGTGTTTGAAGACAGGGGAATTAGTAAGAGGTTATGGCCAGCACAAATGTACAAGAATAACACTCATACAATTGGAGAAGTGAAACAGAACATAAGAAGAGAATTGCAGCAATTTCACAAGAAGAATTAATGCGAGTGAATGCAAACTTAATTAAAAGATGTTAGAAATGTGTGGCGGTAGACGGATATCATTTGCAACATCTTCTATGACAAAGGTAGTTTAACTGTATACCTAATTCAGAAATCTGTGCACTTGATTTAAGGAGTTATGTACATGAACCTTTACTGGCCGACGAATTGCTCCATGCCGCTGTGCAGACCATGTGTTCTCAGCACATCGCAAAAATAATCTCTCTCTATATTCTTTCCAATAATTCAAGCAATGATATGAGTGTCACACTCCTCAATGGTGCTAGCTATAGTAATGCAGAACATCTTGACATTAATACACTGCTCCCATTTTCTTACTTTGTTACTAGTCTATTAGAATGTAGCTAAGATGAAAGTTTTATTCTTCTTCATACAGTTTTCAGTTACAGCTGCTCTTTCCTTTAACCATAAACAATTAAATTACTTGGTAAATATTATGATTCCTAAAATATATGTCTTATGTTTATGTTTTGCCCCTTACTTCCTTCATATAATGAAATATGCCTATCATTGGTAAGGGCATATAACAAAATATTATCACATTCATAAGTGAGCAGAAAAATTGTTAAGAACTATAATTTTTAGGGTAGCTAGATAGAGTATTTAATAGAATGATAGTAATTTCTGGTTAGCTTACTTATAAAACATTTCAATACAACCATTTTTCAAACTTTCAAATCTTAAGAATGTTTCAAGTTATAACCAATAAGAAGGAAAATATATTAAATCTCACTGACACTATCTCATGCTTCAGAGTGACCCATGCCAAAAGTCTTAGCTACTGAAGAAACATGTATACACCATATAACTATCATTACACCACTAACAGCTTTTCCTCAGATCAATTTAAGTTACCACTACCAAGGAAATTTTGCTCATGGTAACTAAAATATTGTCACTAAAATACATGTAACACATACACAGAGTCAGGCAAAAGAGAAATACATAACGAGCAATTAACTTGAATTTATAACTTCTGATACTGAATATGACAAATTTGGTAAATGTTGCCAATAAAACTGATGATAAACGTAATTAATTTAGAAACTGTTGCTAGTAACAAAAATAAACCTTACGTGAAACAATAAGATTTTCTATACCCTTCATATTCCCACACAAGGAAAGCAGCTGGATTGCCGAAATTGTGAATTCAATTGTCAGAGCCTTAATAATAGTTAAGCAAGACTAAACAAACTTGTTAGTAATTTTCAAGAAAAAAATTAAAGTAGTTAAAAAGTAAAATATAGTGGTTGCCACACATCGTGTAACATCCCCGGAAGATACTTAATCCAAATATAGAAAGTGTTATTTTTTTTTGTATATTTTTCTTATTTAGCTATGGATAGATACAAAAACGTGTTTCCATAAATGGTAGTTTTGGGAGACCTGCTGAAAATTGTATATAATATACAGGGTGTCCGGGAAAGACCTGACGAAAAAGAAATAATTATATATCTGAAACTATTGCATTTATTGACGTGACGTTTTCACGGTTACAAAGAGAAACCCGATGAGTTTTAATAAGCCTCCGTGTGACCACCATTTGTGGCCCGATACTCAATTTCGTGCCACACACGCGAAAGCATCTCCGGTGTGACTAGTGCTATTGCATCGTAGATTCGGCCACGCAAATCTGCATTATCAGTCACAGGCGTACGATACACTTTGTCTTTCACAAAACCCCAGAGAAAGAAATCCAGTGGGGTCATGTCAGGTGACCTTGGTGGCCATGGTGTAGTCCTTCTCTCCCATGGACTGTGGATTTTGGCATTTGCAATTGTCTTGCCGCCTCACGAATGGATTTCCTCGGGCTTCTTACAAAAGCAGCAGATACCCTTTCAATGTCAATGTCGTTTATGCGCGATTTCTTTGCCTTTCCCTGCTGTGACTCAACATTACCTATCTCCAGAAATTGCTTGTGCCAATGAAGGATGCTGTTTCGGGCGGGAGGATTTCGGCCTTTGTCTGTTTGGAAACGACGTTGTAGCCTACGCACAACTTGCATTCCCAGTTCTCAGAATCAGACTGACTACACACGCTGCGCAGAACAAGCTTTTTCTCGTTTTTCCTCGTGCAACAACAATGTGCATGCTCATGCGCTTTGCGGGATGGTACAAAACAAAACTTTTTGAGTTTGTCTTTCTAACTGTGAAAATACTGAGGTAGTAACTGTAATAGTTTCTGATATATAATTATTTATTTTTCGTCAGGTCTTTCCCGGACACGGTGTATATACTATTATATACTTCATATTATGAAGGCATTTTAGATAGTATGGGGATCAAATAAAAATAACATTTAATTGAATAGTTTATACGGTATCTTTTTATATTAAAATTTTTTATTTAAATTTAGTGAGAAATTTCAGCTTTTTTAAAAATCTAAACGTTGCTGCTTTTAAATGTTTTTAAAAATCTCCTGCCCTACGTGACTTCCTAGTTCGCCTATATGGACGAGCCAGCCCTGTTCTTTAGGCAGATGTTCAGTTGCATTGCTTAGCGCTTGCAAGATGATACAATACCAAAAGAAAAGTTTTCAAAGGCTTCTTTAATTCATTCCCGGCTGGTGGAATATAGTGATTTATATTATGATTGGAAAATAACTTGCTGTTGTTTGTAACAAGTAGGTAAGAATTTCAGGCAATTATATAAGTTATCGGTATTTACTTAGACAACTTAACTCATGGTTAAGGATCCACAGACCTGGATTAGATTCCTGGTACCTCCTCGGATTTTTCTGAGGTAGGGAGGTCTGAAATGGGATGCATTCAGCCTCGTGATACAAACTGAGCAGCTCCTTGATTAAAAAGTAGGGCTCCCCCCCCCCCCACCAAAAAAAAAAAATTCCTTCACATGTGCTGATCAAGCTTTCTCAAGAAACAATGGTCTAAAACTCAAAGGATTCTGAATATATCTTTACGTTTTTACTTCCTCTGCCCATACCATAGGTACTATAGGTAGAGGAAGTATTGTTTTCGACCCCCAAATTCGAAGTTGAGTTTTTAACATAAATACACGTTTCAAGGGCCCCTGAATCCAAAAATACTATTTTTGGAAACATGTCTGTGTGTCTGTGTATCTGTCTGTGAACAGGCTAGCTCCAAAATGGAAAATCGTATGAAAACAAAATTTCGTATTTGGGTCAGGTACCTCCTGAAGATGTGAGGCGAAGATTGGCGACAAGTTTCTCTTATTTTTAAGGGGACTTTACATGAAGAAATTTTCGTTTTTCGCGATTTTCTTGAAAACGGCTCTAACGATTTTTTAAAAATTTTGCACACGGGATGCTTATACTAAGAGCTAAAACTTTTATTTGAAACATTTTTTCGAACAAATTCTCTGAAGGGTAGTTATAAGCCACACACTGTGAATACGCGCTCTTTGCAATAAGGCCTCTTGTAATGTAAAATCGTACGAAAACAACATTTTGTATATGGGTTAGGTACCTTCCGAGGCTGTGACACGAAGATTGGCGTCAACCTTCTCTCATATTTATGGGGACTTCATATGAAGATTTTTTTTGTGATTTTCTCAAAAACGGCTCTAACGATTTTTTTTTAAATTTTGTACATGGAGTGCTTATACCATAATGAATAGAGGGAGAAAGTGTGATGACTCGGCCGCTCAGGCAATGGTAGGTATAGGGACCGCGGCGGTCCACCGAAACACTGGCAGCACCTTCATTTGCGTTTCAGCTTCTGAATGCAACATCATGATAGTTTGGCATCTTATGAATAAACTCGGAATCTTTAATTAACCCGTGGTCCTATTTCTGTGAAATTTGTACAGAAATAATCTACACACAACAGTCCTTCTGATGGTTCAAACAGAGACTTAAAAAATGCAGACATAAATGTTTTTATTTCATTTTATAAACATCACCAATTACACAAAATTTATGGAGGGTGAAGCGGAATTTGACTATGCGACAATTTTTTTCATTTTTATGTCCCGTAAAAACTTCATGCGAGAAAGTTTTAGTGAAATATTTGAATTTTATTTCAATTAATTAAGTACCACCTTTATATCTTGAATGGTTTACGAGTAATTGAGTGGTAATTATTCCGGGTGCTACAGATGTCTGAATGATTTGGGACGATCGTGAAATGTCGAGGGTGAAGCAAATTTGAATATGCGACAATTTTTATTTTATTTATGTGCCCAGAAAGAGATTCAAGCATGTAAGTTGTAGTGAAATATTTGAATCTTATTATAAATCGAGTACAATCTTTATTATCTATAATGGTTTACGAGTAATAGTAATTACTCCAGGTGCTAAAGCTATCAGAATGGTATTGAGGTATTAGCAAGCATCTTTTCCATAACTTACCAGCAATAACGTAAACATCTTTAAATAATTTATTCGTGGACTCAATAATAATAATAATAATAATAATAATAATAATAATAATACTATATTAACTGACTACTTGTACTCATAGTGCAAGATTGACTCGCTGCGGAAAAGAAATGAATCAAGCTTCTTTTCTAACTTCGTACTACGTTTATTTATACATTTGTTGGATTATATATTATATTTTCTGTTTATTTGTGTAGTAATTTTTATGTCTAATTAGCGTAGCAAATGCATTATTAGTTTAATATCTTATTACGCTTTTTTAATATTATAATTTAACAACACCAGTTAAATGGGCGGCGAATTGCCGAGAGTTTAAGAGCATACTATCGGGATATAGTTAAGGCAAGAAGATTTTATTTTTAATGAAAAAATCAGGAAAAATGCTCTGAAATATTGTGCGATATGTGTAGTATGCATTGCAAAACAATTTTTGCGTATGTGTGTCTTTAGCGGATGTTGAGACGCCAATTTCAAAGATCCTGCACCCTATTTTTGTAGTGCTGCTTATGAAATTTTCCGTGCCCTGTAATTCACAAACCATCCCTTAGTTTATATTATCTCTGTCGCATAATGTGTACACAGATCTACACTTTTGACCTGTTTCACCTACATAACTTACCCCATACAGCCAGGATAAAATTAATATCAATATAAATAATATTACTATTAATACAATACAGTATTAATACAAATTAATACTCTGTAATATTCTACACAATGTATAATTAATATTAATTTATAAACATACCCTCTACCCTATTTTCTAGGCAACAAAATATTAGATCAAATCATCCCTTAGCTGTTTTATACCTATATTATGTAATTGTTCATTGCTTGTGAACATCTTCGATTTTGGAAAGATGTGGAACGAAATGTTATGGTGAAGCTTCTTGAAATCTGAGAAATTACTGTTGAACAAGGCCATGTTTATTTACGGAGATGATATCTTCCAAGACGGTAAAGCAGCCCGAAAGTGGTCAAAAGTATGTAACAATTCATTTTGGATAAGGTGAGTCATTTTGAAATAGATTAATGTATTATTTTGTTTAAGAGTGTTTGCAATTTTTCCTATACCGCCCGTAGTAACCTTGCTTCCGCGAATCTCAAACAGAGTAACTGCTATCTAGCGGCGGAACCAGTGAACTACCTCAGTCATCACACTTTTTGCTCTATTCATTATGCTTATACCAATAGCTAAAACTTTTATTTGAAACTTTTTTTTAATTGTCTGAAGGGTGGTTGTAGAAACTCTGTCTTGCCTGGTGAACAACTCAATACGTTGAGATTCATGGCCTCTTATTCTATATAAGTACGTGAAATGAGAAAGATGTATTATTGGCCATACTTACAGTGAAGAAATATCTGAGGGGAATATTCGATAAATTTCGGAAATTATTCTTAACGGCGGAAAGTTCAATAAACGTTTACAGTCTCTTGTTTCTTCTTCTTCTTTTTTGTTTGTCCATAGCCTACGTTTTTAGTCACAACATTCAAAGAAGGGGCTATAAGGTATTTATAGCATAATTAGCATAAAATTGTGTTTTGCGATTCTGTACAAGGATATGTGAATACTGCTAACTTTTATTTGGGCAGAGGAAGTTATGTGACTTTCACATCAGATTTTTTATAAATTGTATTGACATTTCCAATAACATGTATATGTTGAGATGGATGAAATAAAAATCTACTGCAATCTAATGTTATATTGTTTAGTCATTTCGTAATACTACACTATTAATAATTATAACATTAGTACTAGTACTACTAGTACTACTAGTACTAGTACATTAGTATTAGTACTACTAGTACTACCACCACCACCACCACCACTACCGCCTCTACTGTGCATTTTATATTTCTCGCTACTGTGAATATAATACTTTCAACATGTGTGAAACATTCTGTGGACATATGTGTGTTTACATTTGTTTTAACTATCTTAATTATAATAGTAGACCAAAATTTGATTTCAACCAAGGACCCAAAGAAGTGCATTCTCTCATGCAATTCTAGCATAATAAGGCATATACGACAATAAAATAATAAAGAGCACATTTATCTTACTTGAATGCAATATAAGTACTTCATAAGTAAACACCTATTGTAAAACTTAAAATAATTTACAGGTTATCAAGAAGAAGAGCTAAAGTCTGTCTTCATGTTTTGCTCATTTTCTTTTTTGTCATTTGTATGACAAAATGATAATCTGATATTATTGGCTGTCTTCACAAATCACTGTTCATTCTCTTCCAGCATCCCTAAGGCATATATTTATGAATGTACAGGCAGCAGGCCATCACCAAAGCATTTTAGATGCATAAAATGAGTCTGTTCAACATGATAGTGATGCAGATATATTTGAAAATGGAATTACTGATACATTAAATCATTTTAATAAATGATAATGTACATTTTATATTTTATCTTTATGAATATATTTTCTATAATAAAGATTATTAACTTTTTGCCGTCCCTAATGTTCCAGAATGCTTGAGATTTAAACACATGCTGCTGTGCTAAGCAGCCTGAAACCCACCCCACAACACGCTCTATTACTGAATGTGTTGAAAGAAATATGAGGTTATCACCTCTTAGATAATCAGACTGTGTTCTGCTTATGCAACAAATATTCGAGTCCATTTTCCTTATTGCACAAATAATAATAAACGCAGTCTTTGTCGATGCAGAAGCAAGCACAAAATCTTTCCTCACTTAGAAGTGATTTTTGTTTGGGTGGATTGTATATTATAAACAGTATCATTCTCTACGATCTAAATAACTGGCCAGTCCTTACAACACATGGAACCGATAGCTGACCTTAGGATTGAACTTAGTATAGCTGATTGGGATTTTAATGTCTCGCAAACTTACGGGATGGGCCAGGGGTTGTGATAAGCCTGACACTATATCACTAGGGCTCAGAAGTTGATGCCCTAAAAATGCCTGAAAAATGACCTTAAATTTATGAAAATATGACATGAAGAATTGAAAAAAATGTTTTAATATTTCTAAATACAAATTTGAAAAAGGAAATATACAGTAGTATATTCATAAACAATAATAAACAGATGACAAGACTTATGTATTTTATACCTTTTATACTACCTTAATATTATGTTTTCTATTATTGTTATGTTTACTATATTAATGAATGCCTCATAGCTAGGGAATTATCAGATCGCTTTGTCTGTCATGTTGGAAAAGTTCATTCTGAAGACAAAATAGGGAAAATGCAACGAAAAAATGAACATTTCTTAAAAATTGACTTGTAAATAATAAAATACCGAAAATGCAAAATAAAAGTAAGTTATTTTTGTTCTATTTTGAGGCGAGAAGAATTTATACTACATCCTGAATTGTTTGCGATGTCTCAGAAGAAATGATGACATTTCATGAACCTCCGAGCCCTAATTATCACACAAAATTACCGTACATTGAATCTTCACACGTTAGAATAACGCAACTACACAACGATACCTAAACAAAGCAAACAGGTTTGTTTGTTGATGTGTACGTCACGATCTAAAATTGGGGCATTAAAAGTTGAGTCTTAGAACAAAATTAGATTTTCTTGCTTCCCCATTATTGGAAAGTTTATCAAGCACCATTTCAAACACTGGTTCGCTCTGCCACTCTAATCTACCCAAGATGAAGCACTGACAGCTTCATCAGCTGTTAGCGTTCATGCCAGCTTCAGCTGCTTGGGTAAAAATTCAATCTTAAGCTGAATTTTCTACATACTGGTAAAGTAGTGTTGGCATTTCTATTTCACGATTCGCCTTTCAAATTTTTTTTTAGTCAAGATGTGCAATTAAACAGTCTACTATCTGAGAAATTAAAGTGTCCTTATGTGGAACATATTAGCATGACTAAACGTTTCGGGAGGGGGGGGGCTGCAGCCCCCTAAGCCCCCCTCTGAATACGCCCCTGGGATGGGCTGCTTTTTGGAATACCACCAGAAGCAAAATGTGGAAATACAAAATTAAAGTGAGTACAAATGAAAATTTATGGATATCTCAAAATGAAATTGCAAAATTAAATTAGCTTTCTTTGTTTTATTAATATCTTATTTTTCTTGAAGAGGTGCATTTAAAAAGCAATTATCATAATCATGCATGAGTATTTAAATTGCAAGGTACAAAAGGTTAAAAAAGAACACATATTTTACTTCAAATGTGAAAACTCCTTAATTTTCAAGTTACAAGAGTTGAAACAAACAATTTAAATAAGACAAAGTTATTTCCAAGGGACGTGAATTTTTTCTATTGCCTTGCTCAAGTCTGCTAGCTCATTAATCTTCTCTTAAGACTTAGATCCATGGATGGAACCTCTATGGAATAGCTACAGCACAGCCATGCAATGACTATGTGGAGTATTGTGGCAAGTTAGTTGAAATCTAACAGGTCTCATACAGCAACAAACTTCTTAACTTGGCAATTATACTGCTCAAACAGACAGGATGCTACATTGCGGCTATTGAATGATGAAAATTATATTCCATCATACATGATCGTACATGGTAGAAAGGTAAGTTGAAGTCAACATTTCTGAGCTTATGGGCTTTGGTCTGTCAGTTTTCTTGGCTGTGGGCTATATATTTTAGATATTTTTTCTATGAATATATTTTTACATAAACTTGGTGCTGAAGATTTAAAGAATAGCATTTTCCCCTTTGCATTCATATCTTCTGAAAGGCATTTTGAACTATGGTAAATGCAGGAAAAAATATATTAAAAAAGGGGTTAATGCAAATAACTAAATACTTCAAATCCCATTTCATAAAATTATTTATTACTCTTCGAGCTGTAATTTTGTTTAAATATATATTAGACCCAAGCAGAATGAAAAATGTACTAAAAAGAAGAAAAAAGTGACCTACTGTTTTGCATGGAATGACTCACTTCAGTTAATAAATGTTTTTGACAGAACATGTTTCATGGATTTGGCCCACATTCTCAGCTGCTAGCACATATTTCCTTTTTATAGATTGAAGTAAGCTTCATGAAGGAATTAGGATTCTGTAGTCTGCACCACTATCAATGGTAACAACAATATATGATGTACATATAACATGATCGTCATGAGAAGCCAGAAGTGAAAACTATCACAGGCATACGGATGGCACAGACTTACTCATTTGAAGTTTTTGGCCCTCGTAAAAAGGTAAGTAGACATGTTGAGTGTGCATGGGTTTTCCATAAATACCCACAGAATCCAACACTTCTGGATCACCTTCAATAAGACCAGCCCAGCCGTCAGTACATTCATAGTATATTGACTAACAGAGCCATTCACAGGGAATTTAATGAACTACAGCTACTTGCTTGTTGGTTTGCTGTCCTAGTGTTTCAACCATACAGTGCATACTGGTATGCAGAATAATAACAATGCTATACAAATAGATCTGAAAACTCTCTATATTCTTAGTCAATAATTTTGTTGATAATGCTTTTCAATGATATTGACAAATTTCTAGTTACATCTCTCTATTACCCGGTATATCCTTGGATTTTTCTGAGGTAGGTTGGTCACTTTTCAACTCTTAAAGTAAAGTGGTCTCTATACAGGCTGTAAAGGTCCTTAAGGTTCCAGGAGGTTGAGGCTATTTCATTCAATCAAGAATTTTGCTAATTTAGTTAGGATTTTTTCAGAAAACATTAACTTTAGACTGATGCTTGGCTTCATTTGAAAAATGAAATGAACTCCTGCTTTTTCAGTAGCCTACTTATATCAATAGGGTGTGACATTGATGAAGCCTATGCGATGTGTATGGGGGGAATGTTACCATCACTACACCAGCAGCTGATGCCTTTTCGAGAGCATCAATAGACAGATGTGTCTCGTGATTGTCCAAAATCAAAAGAACCCTATTTTCTTCAGTTAAGAAAATGGTCAAGAAACTTTAAAAATGTTGCTTCATTTGACCACCCAGATAAATTAGCAGCTCCCATACACCCTAGAAGGCCACCAAACAACATTTTGTCCTTGAAATGAACACGAGGGAATAAGAACAAAGGAGGTAGTTAGTGATTTTAATTTTTATACCGTATTACCCCTTCAATTATCGAATTGCAGTTGCGACCATCTAAGATTGCAATTTTCAAATTTATTCCAATGTAATTGAAATGATTTGTCCATTATTTCATGATTTTGCTGAAAGGGAATAATTTCTGCACTTTCAGCCAAATTTGTGATTTTTCAGTAAAAGATTCTGCATTTTGCGCTTAGCGAAAAACAGGCACCTCTATAGGTAAGATAGGAAACTTCTTTTTCCACAACAGCACTTGCATAATCCTAGTCAATATTTTGAATACATGAGATTCACACTTAATTTTCATGGTCCTGTATTTCAGTTGAGTAGCTAATATTTTGTGATCGCTTGTGTGGTCTCATTGTTAGTGTTACTGGCTACAGATCCGTAGGCCCGGGTTTGATCCCCAATATCTCCTTGGATTTTTCTGTGGTAGGTAGGTCAGGAACGGGATGTACTAAGCCACGTGATACAAACTGAGGAGTTACTTGATTAAGAAGTAGCAGCTACAGTCATGGAAACCATCATTAACGACCATAGGTGTCATCAAGCTGGCCACGTGCCCCCATTCCTGCAATCTGCCTCGGGTAGATGACACCACAGTCGAATGGTAGTTCCTTTAGGGATGTACAGCCACAGAGTTTAGTTTAGGGTTAGCTAATATTTGGAATGTGTCTATCTGCACAACCAAGTTATATATAAAAAAAATTAAAAAATAATAAAAAAACCAAACAAACAAACAAAAGCTGATTACACTTCTCATACTCTATGAATGGCTCTGTATACTTAGTTAATCAAGGGTAGAAACAACAATAAGAAATATCTCATTTGTTGCACTTCCATAACTTCAGCTAACATACTCTGAAAAATGTGACATGTAATACACAACTACATTCTATATACGGGATGTACACATTCATTTAGATCACATAAAATTATTCTGCAAACAAATTAACACAGGAGAGACAGATGTTAAAGAAGGGGAAATGGTGCAATGAGTGCTGGTAACATGACAGTTCTATCTAGTCACATTGCTCAAGATCTCAACCTTAGTAGTACTCAGGTTACTAATGTGTTAAAGTGGCAGGCAGGGGGATATTTTGGAGCCACTCCTCCTGCATTTCCATATGAATTCATCTGCTTTGCATTAGTCCTTAGCTACTGAACCTATTAAGTCTGTATGGAATCGCTAACATTGTTTAATCTCACCAGTGAAGAGTCTAAGAGTTTTTAGGACTTGGTATCCTTGTCTAATGCTATTTAGATGTATATAGGTTACAAAACATTTCATAATGTTCATAATAAACTTTTTCAGGGGTAGTAGGTGCAGTGGCACTTCACCAACACTTCTACCTTCCAAGACTTATTTTTAAAATTTATTTTCCTTATCACATATGTTGGTTTTTACTAGAAATGTATTTCCCTATTTGGAAAATATTTGTATTGCGCGGAACTCTGTTGTGGCGACAAGGCCAACTAGGTGTAGAATAGCCCCCTTGCCCATACCACGTGGAGCTTAACTGGATGGCTGCTATGACTACTGTGACGTCACCCGCTTCAGTTTTTCTGTAGAGAGGGGTTGCAGTGAGGTAGTCTTGCTATTTCCAGCATGATATCACAGATCATGTTTTGAATGAAGGAGTGCATGGCACATTCCCCCGACTCATGACTCTTGAGCATCCAGAATCAACAGCAAGCATGGAGGTGTGATTTTTTTACCATAAGCTCTTGAATGGGAATTCAAAGTAATTAAGGAAAATTGGTTGCATTACATAAGTTCTAGCATTACAAAATTTTAAAATAAATATAACACTAACCTATTTACATTTAAATAGTTACCATAAATACATTTTATGTACTGAGATTTCCGTAAATTATTCGTAGCTCTTATTCACTTGCATTCGGGCATAACAGCACAAAAATTAAATACATGTCGCTTAATTTTACTATGCAGCGGTAATCTATAAAAATTGCTTAAGATTCTTTTTGGAGTACTTTTTATTCTTTAAAGGCCAGTGAATGAATATTTAACATTATACATAATATTTTATATAACTTATATTAATGCTCTTAAGCATTACTTTGATAGGATTGCTTTTTTTTCTAAATTGTATGGAAATTTTAAATAATTTTAAATAATGATTATTTTATGAATCCTGCTTATGATATAGTGTGTGTTTTTAAATTATTGTATAAGCTTGTGTAAATATAGTCTAAACTGTTTATAATGACATTGTTTGTAATGACGTATTGGGTATAACGGCAAAATCTAACGGTCCAGTCTATATTCCATATAAACTCTGTATTTAAAAAATTGCTTAGTTCAACCTCGCTTATTACAACATATCGCATAAAACGACATATTTTTATAACATTTTCAGAGAAATGTATCAGCTCTAATGTCCAATGTTGATATTTTTTACATTTGTAGGATTGCCGACAACAATGTAACGCATATTTTAAACTCTTGTTTTTAGTAGATTGTGGATTTCAAATCAGTTTGTCTGTTAAGTTGAGGAACGCATCCCTGTCAAGATGATGCTAAAGAAAAGGAGAGTGTAATATTGAAGAGAAGTGACACAATATGGCGATTAGAAAATGGGGAAACAAATGTCAGCATCACGAAGGAATTGGGTGTATCGCACTTAATGATTTCTACAATGTGGAAGGATAGAGAGAAAATATAGTCTCTTTTCAAACAAAATCCTATAAAAATTAACTTGTCAATCAATGGACCTATTCTGCAAGAAATAACCAATGAATTTGCTCTTTAGTTGAGCAATCCAACTTCAATTGTTGTTGTTCCTCTTGGATAAAACAATGTGTAAGGTACAGTGTGAAAAGAGAAACAGGAGAAAGTGTAGGCCTTCATAATTTACAGTATTGTATTTACTGTAGGAGAGCACATACAATAATTTACGTATAGAGTATGTACCATTATAAATTTCTGTAATACATTAACTGGAACGAGAATATCTCATTCATAACGACGTTCAGGAAAAACTCCAGTTTGTGCGACTATCAGCTATAATGACTGTAAAATGGCGGTCCCTTCAGAGTTTTTATAACCGGTTTTAACTATATTTTTTTATATCCTACTATCTCTTCACCTAACTTTCCAGCCACGAACTGCCACTGGTCTAAGGCAAGCCCATAGCAAGTTATTTGGAGGTACAGGCAGCAGGCTGAGTTTCTTCTACCCTCTTGCATTCATTCGTTTGTTATATGCCCCATTCCACATGGACGATCAGATAAACAAAATAAACTACTGGTTCCAGATTATAATATTATAGTAATAAACTGTGTAATTTTCAAGTATACATTACCAATTATTATGCTACCTTTCAAATGTAATAGGCCCGTAGTACTTAAAAATGGAAAGGTACATTGCCGGTATTTATACTGTAATTGTTCAAGAAAAGTAATTTTGTGAAATAAGATAGGCTATAAAGCATTTAGTAAAGTACAATATTCAGATTAGTTGTAAATCCCACATCACCTAAATAATTATAAAAGCATATGGTTCAGTGACACGTAACTTGGTGTTGGGATAGCCATATTCTGATAACTCAAAAATTGTAGCCTATTACCAAATTTTTTAGACTTCTGGTTTAAGCGGAAGTAACTCCAACTCTATTTTAAGTTAAAGGGAACAACTAATGTATTTTTATGTTTTCAAATAATGCTCATTAAGAGCTTTAAAAAAAATACCCACACTAGATAGGCTTACTTCTGTGAAAATTTACTGTTGCTTTATATATGAAGAAAAGAGAAAAGTGTAGACTTAACGAATAATACCAGTAAAATGCTTCTTTTGTTTACTGTGATTTGACTGTGATTTGTTTACCCATATAAAAACCTTTTGTTTGTTTACTGTGATGTCAGAAGGTGAACAGAAGTTGAACACTCAATTTAGAAATTAAGCTAGCATTGTTTTGTGTTTGTTAAGGAAAGGGCATTTTATTACTTTACTAGCAGGTGCCCGCAGCTCTCCATGTTCATTAAATCAATCACTAGATGTTTCTAAAATAATTTATTTAATAACAAACTATTTACCAACATTGTTTTTACCAACACTTTTATGTAAATCATTCATAAACAATTAAAATGATTAATAATGAAAAAGCTAAAAATCTGCTTTGAGGCGCATTTTACAATTAGAAAGATGTGCCCAGGGAAAAAACAACCTCATATTCGAGGAGTTAAAAGGCAAAAAAAACCTTGCATAGTGTGTTTTGTCCAAATTGATCAATTCCCATTTAGGCCTACATTCATAATCCCCTTCCATCCACCCACGTAAAAGTATTCAGATCTCTGCATGCTGATAAACAAATGAATGAGAGCAAGCTAACAAAATCAACAATTTCAGCAATGTTCTTTCTTTCCTGGTTGCTATGGCAGCATAGCAAAGGTACCTGCAATTAATTTGACAATTGAAATGTAACAGCAAAAACTGATAGGCTATTTCGATAGCGTAAAAAAATCATGTTTTTTATAAGTTTTTTTCTCATAACTTGTGAATGCAAGTAAAAATTAAAAATCTGGCTTTGAGGTGCATTTGGACACCCTTCAGTTCATCTATGTTAACAATTTCAGATCTTCTGCATGCACTAGATTTGACTGGGCATTGCACACAGACAGAAAGACATATAGACAAACACTTCCTCTTTTTATGTAAATTATTGGATTCACTTTTCTGTTTGCTTGATTTAGCAACAATGAATTCATACAGAAGTATCTAGTGTGGGTACTTTTTGAAACGCTCTTAATGAGCATTAGTAAAAAAAAAAAATATATAAAAATATTGTGTATTCCATTCAAAATAAGAGTGCTGGAGTTACTGCCTGTTAACTGGAAGACCAAAAAACTCTGTAATACAGTTTTGAATTCTCAGTACATGGTTATCTCAACTCATCAGGTTTTATGTCTCTGAACCACATGCTTCAAAAATTATTTCGATGGTGTAGGACTTTTAACTAACTCTACATAATAATGTACAGTAACAAATATTAATATTACACTTATAGTATATTTATAGTCGAACGAAGCTATAAGTATAGTACTTTACTAAATGAATCTCCGTATCATGTAACATGAGCGTGAAAGAAATGAAAAAGTAACTTACCACCTTCATCTTCAGAATCGGACATGAAGGTTTCTTGCATAGTTTCTGGAGCAACAACTCTGTATTTCTCCTCAGTACCGGGTGCCATATTGGAAGGCATGGAGGGCTCAGTCACAACTTTCAGTGTTTCCACAACACTGATGTAACCAAGTTTCTGGGCAATGGACAAAGCAGTTTGCCCTTGCTGTTAAAGAAGAGAAAAATTACTTAACAGCACAAAATATAAAATAATAATAAAATATTAAATACCATCAAGAAAGGGTTTTTATATTCTCTAATACTTTTTCTTCATTGCTTTTGAAGATACTGAAGCCTTCTAAATAACACATCTTATTTATGAAACCAATAGTAGTAGCTCTCTATAATTTACCGTAAATTCAGGCTGGTTGTTGTGGTTAACAAATTTCTTTTGCTTTGGTCTGCACCATTTGGTGCTTCATTGCACAAGAGTGGTGGCCAATGCCTATTAGCTCACAGATGTTGGCACTCCCTACTATTTTTAATAATTGATACGTACATTATAAACCTTAGTAAATTATAACAACAACAACAACAACAACAACAACAACAATAATAATAATAATAATAAAAAAGATAATAAACAAAAAATAATAAATTAGATCTACAGTCTAGATCAGCAGTTCCCAACCGGTGGGTCGCGACCAACTAGTGAGTCACGGAAGAGTTACAGGTGGGTTGTGACTTGATCCTAAAACTATCAGAAACCATCGAATAAACCACCAGAAAAGATAAGAAAAATCGAAACAAGTCAAATTGTTTTGACTGTTTTCTTGGTTCTTGATTTTTGGCATCTGGGGCAGACAACAGAACCACTACATCCCTCCCAGATGACTCACACCGTCACACGTGTTAGTTCAATTGAAACAGTATCAAAAATCTCATTAATATAGTATTCTTACTAAAAACAGCAATATTGCCTGAAAAATTAAAATGGTCTTTGTGTACTTTTATAATTATAGTTTTTATCTTCACCTAGGAACACTTGTTAGTGAGTATGAAACCACTTGTCGCATATATTGCAAACATATATCTATTGTTAAATAAATAACTGTTTTGCCACAAAGTGCTTATATTTTGTCAACCATTTTCAAATGAGAACACAAATCGTTTATCAATAAAAATCAATCTCTATCTTAAAAAAAGCATATATAAGCTTATATATATTTGTAATATATGATGGTAAATTATATATACATAAGGAAGGGATACAATACAAATAAGGTTTTTTACTCCAAAATGAACGATGGACCGTGGAGGTATTCCGATAAGGAAAGGTGGGTCGCCAGCTGAAAAAGGTTGGGAACCACTGGTCTAGATGATATCTTGAAGGATATCTCATTTGGAGAACCCAGAAAGACTGCTGCAGTGACTGTTCCTGAATTATAATATACGCATGATATAAGGCCTGGTTCAAGATAATGGAGAGAGTTTATCCCATTCACATCATTTCCTAATGAATCTGGCCACTCCGGGCTCAGTTTAGATTGAGCTATCAGCCTTATTACAGACATGTTTGATCACTTTTAAACACAAAAACTGTAGCAAAGAATTAGTTTGAAGACCGAATTATTTTGATTTGACAATAAAATCTCCTTTAAGAGCTGGTTCAAGCTTACTAATCTAACAAATTCTAATCTGTCAACATAACATTTTTGAACACATTCCTGAATTGGTATCTGTTGCAGCACAGAAGTTTTGGAGACAATAAAGATTTTGCAAATTTCTGACACACAAATTGTTCAGCTAATGGACAATTTGAGTTTATAAAGATAATGCCCCTCTCAACTCAATGGCAGAAGACCAAATAAGTACATCGATAAAACAGAAATAAATAATTAAAACAACTAAAACAGAAGGTATATCCAGTACAAAGAATAAGGACACTACCAAGTAAGATTAAGTAAAGGATTTTTGGCATATACCTGAGTAAAATTATACTCATTTTGATTCACAATATTTTCTCAGAGCTCCTAGATTTTTGCATTCTATGGAAGAACCCTTCCTGAATGAAATTCATGATCTGCTATTGTTGCGCAGTAAAATTTCTTGCCACTTCAATTTTATTTTATTTTTATTTATATTACTCTGGTACATTTTCTTTCATGGAACTATAAATATTATTCTATTTTCACTGGATAGGACCCATTTTAGTGTCATTCAACTTCAAGGGACAAGATAAAAAGTCTGTTTAAGATAGGTTTCAGGTTTATTCAGGTGCCAGTTTGGGCTGGTTTAAGAATAGGTACTACTCAAATCAGCTTTTAGTCACATCGTCCTGTCATGAAATACGTGAGTCACAATTATGTAAAAATGTGTGCTCCATTTCATTTTTGTCATAAACAATGAAGCTTTAGAAAACATAGAGAAAATCTAGATAATAAAATGTATTACTCTTCACTATTAAAGAAAGTGTAATGAGTATAAGTTTGATGTCTTAACTATAAAAGGCTTACTGTATCAATATATTGCACCATTATGAAGTATATATAACTTACTGTTGTTAAAAACATATTTTTTGCAAAAAGAAATTATTCTATATTATTAGAAATGAGAATTAAAAATTAGTTACTATTAATTTTTAAAGTTCAATTTAAGGGAAGAGTATGAGCTTTAACCCTTCGCGGGCGGTGATGTTTTATGGCTGTGGGCGGAAGGCATTTTTAAAGAAAAAATAAGTTAATGAAAAACCAATTGAAAGTAACTTAAACCATGCATTCATGCATGAAAACAACATATACCTCGGAGTTTTGCTGAATCCAGCCCCTAATCTGCTCTAGGAACGATTTTTATTATTTAGCGAGAAAATGTTTATGCAGAAACGGCACAAGTCTCACTGAGCGCATTATATGTTTACATAGGCCTACAGTAGGCTATGATTCTCAATTGGATCAGTATTTTGTTCAAAATCAGAAGGCAGAACTGGCCCTTGCTGGATATTGTATATTGTAGTAATAGGTGACGTGCCTGCATCAAAATTACTCACTTCTATATAGCTGGGCGCACAATTGCATCCAGTGTCACGTATGTCGCTCTCACTCTCATTAACGTTGCCGGTAGCGGTCTTGGAAAAACATCCCTTACTATCACTAAATGATAATTCTGACACTTCACTGTCACTTTGAATACTTAATTCTTCCGTTTCAGAACCTGTAGGACACTTTCTTTTTGTAATTTTACTGAAAATAAGGGAAAAACACGGAACAAAAAGTGCATGCTGTTCACTAGTTATGCACGGCCACTGAAATCCTCTACTAAAATCGTCCTGGGCACGTGTATTGGGGAATTCCCAAGTCACAGGGGATAAGAGAACATTCTCCTGCCATCTGTTGAAGACTTTATGTACTTCATGTGTGAGAAGAGCCGGTCACATTATGAGTCGGTCAGAGAACCCATATATGGGTTGCCGCGTTGGAGGCATCGGACAGGCGTGCCATATATGGGTTTCCGCCCGGGAAGGGTTAATATAAATAATATTAATTAATTATTTTAGAAATGTCATGAAACAATTATTTTGTACTTGTATCCATTACCGGTAACATAAATTTTCTCTGTTCTGAACATGTATTGTAACTGTGATTAAGAATTTTCCATTTCATTTAAATTTAATGTTTTAATCTTAGACTTCATATTTCAAACCATTTAAAATGTTTAGGAAAAACCTGAATCTATTTCAAAATTTCATAATTTACCTTCAAGTTCTTTTCTTTATTTTTGATATAATGTATAAAACAAGTTACAATAATTTTATTCTTCCTCTTTCATACAGAACCTTTGACCTAGAAATGATTATTAACACTGACAAATGTATTGGTACTGTAAATAGACGGATTTTTTTATTAAACTTAACTAACACTTATTTCCATAAGTTAAATAAACTTAGATTTGTTTTATGAACACTCACGTTTGTAAGAGAATTGGGTGGAGCACTATTTTCAAGCAGGAGGTTGACAATAGTGGTATGACCCTGCTGAGCAGCTTGGTGTAGTGGTGTGTACCCAATACTCGTACTGGCTTTCACATCTCCACCATGTTGAAGGAGAAACCGAACCATGTTGATCTGACCAAAATGACTTGCCACATGCAAAGGAGTGTAGCCAGCCTGTTAATACAAATAATCATTTCTATTTTGTAATACATCCCTTTGTTGATACCCATAAAAAAACACATTCAAAGACTAACAGAATTTTCACAATGGTAGCCTTAAAAGTAAATTATCTAAAGTAATATTTAAAAAATATAATTTACAAACATAAGAAATGTGTCTTTTCCCTGGGTCAGTCTATGATAAGGTATGTGTACTTGTTTGGGGTGGCACCAATAGGATTTAAAATTGAATTTGCCTCAATCTAGGCTTCAAAAGACACATAGAAGTCATTTGTACTCGGGGCCAAAATGTTATAAAAATCAATTACTGATGTTTAAATATACTATAATAGTTGTTGATCATCTAACCAGAATCATTTTTGTTAAAAGGCATTAACACTAAGTCAATTTCCATTATTCAAAACAACTGTTAAAAAACAAATCTTGCTAAGTGACTTTATGAGAACTAAATCAAAATAACCAATCAATGTGTGCTGTACTAGCCAAAATGGTGATTTGAGATTGGTTATTATTAGGAACCGTATTTTTTGGTAAAATAAAATAACTGATTTTGGTGTTAACTTCCTCCTATTTTGTGAGTATTTCGAGAAATAAAATATTTTATATAATTATCCTTATGGGGATGCTACGGCACTCTGCATAATTTATTCTTTTTTTAGAACCACGAAAAATGGCCATATTTCAGGTTATAATGTTCTTCAACATTTACAGAATTCATATATATAAACTCAGTTAGTTGTTAAAAAAATAAGCAAAATGAAAGAAAAATCATGAAGAAGCAGGCATTTATATAACCTAAAATGCCAACTACTGTGTATAAAACACAAAATCTGTTGAATCTACACTCTTTGCCACAATCTAACATAGGCATCCCAAACTCGGCACAGAGATAGTAGAAAAGGAGAGAATCGTGATCACCAAACAGCATACATTTCTCAGTCTTTTCTGTAATTGATCACAAATATTGATAACTTCTTGGCAGCCATAGAAATAGCAGAAAAGGTAGGGTGTTATAAGAAATAAAGAACCAATCACACTAAAACAAAATATGATTTTGAATCAAATTTTTGTACACATCTCTCAATTTATGTATGGAATGGGCATATTTTGTGCTTATTTATACATTTCACACAATTGAATAAGTTTCACGATATTTTGTGAAATCAGTTTTCTTAATAATGGTATTTTACATATGTAGCCTACAAAGCTAAATGTAGCTAAGGAAATCTGTTTTGCAAAATTTCATGCTTATTGCTGTTATACAGGGTGTTAATGAATAACACCGAAATATTTTACCTGTGTATAGAGAGGACATAGACAAGCAACTTTTATTAGGAGAATTTTGCTCTATGGATTCAATTCTTCCTGTTATAACATAAAATCTCCCAAGGATATGCACGCCACTGACTTCTAATACTTGAAACGATGGGAAACAAAGGAACAGTGAATACTGTGTAGTGGTCGGGAAAATTGTAAAAAGTGACGATCGATATCTTGAATTTCATTGTTGTCAATGTTATGAATACGATACGATAGTATAATGCGATTTATTATTTACGCACAGCACATGTTTTTACTTGAGAATTCTTAAATAAACCAGAGTATCCAAGTAGTTACGCTTTGAAGACAAATTTAAGTTCGAATACATTGACATACTGCAAAGAATGATAAAGAAAATGATAACTCAATGATAATTCATGAAGCTTCTGTTTTAATTCACCGGTAATAATGGAATGGACAGAAAACTTCGAACTTTGTATTCACATCTGTTGAAATAACAGTTTATCTTAATGTATTTCACACAGTCTTTTCTTTAATGCAGGAATTGCTGGAACTGGCCCCCTCCAGCACGAATGCACAGACGACAGCGCTGCAGAAAAGATTCTCGCACCCTATGAAAGATTCCTGGCGTATTAACGAATAAATTCACACCCTGTGATTATGCGGGCGACTAATTCCATCTCGGAAATGACAGGTGTTTCATACACCAAAGCCTTCAGAGGCCCCCAAAAAAAGAAATCTAGAGGATTGAGTTCTGGAGAACATGCTGGCCATTCAGTGGTCTGACTTCCTCTTCCAATCCAACGATGAGGGAAAACATGGTCCAAATGGTCTCGCACGTTCAGGCTGAAATGGGGTGGAGCTCCATCGTGTTGAAACCATATTTCTCGCCGAATATGAAGCGGAACTTCTTCCATGAGGCCAGGCAGCATGTCTTGTAAAAATACCTTATACACATGGCCACTCAATCGTTGCGGAAGGAGGTAAGGACCAATTATGTGATTAGATATTATGCCAGCCCATACATTAACGGAAAACCTCTCTTGATGACTTGCCTCCACAGTGGCATGAGGATTTTCGTAATCCCAGACATGACTGTTCCTTGAATTTAAAACCAGTCCATCTCTACTAAAATTAGCCTCATCAGTGAACAACACAGTAGAAAAGAAATCTGCTTGTTGTTGCACTGCCCAGTTACAGAATTGTAGGCGAAGACCAAAACCATTAGGACCTAAACCATGTACCTTTTGAAGGTGAAAAGGATGGAGCTGACCTTCATGTAGGACTTCCCATACACTGATGTGGTCCACACCCATTGCACTTGCAATAGCATGGGTGCTAGTAGAAGGTTCCTCTTCAATTTGATTGAGGACATGGTCTTCAAATTGTGGTGTACGGCGAGTTTGTCTTCTGCCGCAGTCTGCCTTGTTTACTTTGAAGGTTCCAAAATCCCGCAAACGTAAATCAACAGACAGAAAAGTTGAATGGTGTGGATGTCGTCTATTCGGAAATCTTTCTCTGAAGAGCTCAGCTGCTATTAAAGAATTACCTCTTGCTTCTCCATAAATAAGATGCATGTCAGCAAGTTCAGCGAAAGTGTAACCATTCTCCATTTTCTTTCCTTTAAATTAACTTCGAGATTTTGTACGTAGTAGAGTAAAACCTTACTATTTACTTATTCTGTACACAGAATGATCAACTATGAAAAAATGACGATCGATAACTTGCAACACTGAGGGGAAAAAAAGCCAAACTAAACATTTTTGTTAGGTCTGGAATTAGGAATAAATACATAATGCAGTGGCGGGCAATCATGTGATTAGTCAGTAAATTTTGCAGATTATGAAAATTCTAAATTATGGTATAGCTGTTGATGAATTATTAAGAATCAGGTTTTTATCGATCACTAAGAAGGCATGAAGTCAATTTAATGAAAATTTTAACCATATTTCGCTCAATTATTGACTTATGAGCACCAAATTTTATGGACTTTAATGCCCTGTAGCATACACATTTTACGTCATAGAGCAAAAATATCATAATAAAAGTTGCTTGTCTATGTCCCCTCTATACACAGGTAAAATATTTCGGTGTTAATTCATTAACACCCTGTATAAAATACAGTCCCTACTTATTATCTATAAATTATTAATCATTCAACTAGCAGACTATGTGATTTGGCAATTTTTTAGAAAACTGATGCTGAATTCTAAAGATAGGCCCTACATACTAGCTTGTTTTATACCGGTAGGTCTATAACAGGAATATAGTAGGCCTATAGGAAAAGCCTTAAGACTTAACATAGACAGGAAGGCCATACAGTAGAACCTTGATTTAACATTTTTCTGGGATACAGAGCTTTTTACTCTAAATAGGAGTTTACACTAAATAAGGGGTTTGTTAATTTTATTAACTAAAACAGAGTTGATACAGAAATTTATTTTATTTTCTGAAGCATACTTTATTTACCAACTATAATTACAATTAATTAAACTAATTAACATGAAATATTATGGGATTTGCTGAATTGTAGCATGTAAGTTTCTGATACTTTCGGATATTTCTACTTCATGTATAATATGCAATTTTTCAATCAAGAAAGTATTTTTCTCTTGGCCACCATCACTGAAAGTTCCAGGGTTCAACTTGAAACACAAAGCAATGTGTTTGAAGGCTACAATAATGATACCAGCTATTTTGGCATTATTCTTAAAATACATATTCCCCACTGCAAGCAGACAACAGAGACTGACCAAGACCATGCAACAGAACTGGTTATTGGTAAAAAGAGGGAGTGACAAGTGATTCCCATTGTCAGATTGCAGTGTTAAAAAAGTTATTGTGCTATTAGTTATTACTAGGGCTCGAACTTTTAGGTGCTTATAAAAACAAAAATATTTATTTTTTATGTGGTTAAAAAGTTGAAAATATGTTTAAAAAATATGAAAATATTTTAATTTACTTATTTAACCAATATTTACAGAAGTACTCATCTAGTCATTCTAGTCAGCTGTGACGAATTTCACGGAACAAAGACTTGTATCTTGAAAATGTACGTTCGACATCGCAAAATGTTAATCTTGCATAATTGTAACACGCAATGTCACTGACACTCAGATGTTCTATCTGCTCCAAGTTCTCTAAACTGTTACCCATTAAAATATCTGAAATCTTGCACAACACTTGTAAACCCTTCCTTCTTATTTAGGCATGACAGGAATTTTTCTTTAATTTTGTTTGCTTTTGAACCACTGATTTTGTTAAGTTTGTTTTCAATGTGCTTGATTTCTTTTATTGATTCTGTTAACAATTATTTTGTTGTTTCCAACTTAGTAATGCAGTGTGAGAGGAAATAGAAATTTGCACTAAAGGCCAAATCAGCCCTGATTTATTGTCTGACTCAACATAACAACGCAACACATTGAAAATATGGTGCAATTTCACAAAAACAGTCAAAATATTCATTTCTAAACATGAATGAATTTAGCCGATAAGATCCCATGAAGGGCAATGATATGTGGTAAAATATGTAAAAAATAATAATAAGTTACCAAAAATATTTATTCAAATAAATATCGAAAATATATATATTTTTTTGTGATATGCAACTCAGTAGTTCGAATCCAAAGGTCCCAACCAGAACTTTGACAAAGTCCAGAAATCATAAGTAATAGCCAAAAAAAATATGTATTTACCTAAAAGTACGAGTCCTAGTTATTACTCTGATACATAATTTCTATGAGAATTCCGAAGTTTTTCAACATTAAATGGGGATTTCATGCTGCAGGGAATAATCTTAAATAGAAAATTATAAAAATCTGATGTAAAATGCAGGGAAATGTAAAATCGAGGTTCTACTGTATTAAGACTGATTGTGAGAAGATTAGAACCAGAGGAGCTACTTTGATATGAGTACCTAGGGACCGGAAAAGATGGAGAGCTTTTGTTGGTGTTGATGCTAAATCTAGTGTTTTTCATGCTATTATGATAGACTGCCTTCTCAGGACAGGATTTTTTCTTCTGGTGACATTTTTTCAGCAAGCTATTTATATAAATGTTGCTTATTTCTTTGGATACTGTATGCTATACATTGGCAACTTAATTTCATAATATGGGTACCAGTAGTAATGCAAATAATTTATTGGCTACATGGCTCATGCTGTATGGAGGAAAATTGGGTGGGGCTTTAGCGGGACCAATCGGTGTGAGTAGGGAATGATAGCGAGGCAACATTGCCCATTTCAGTAACTTTGCACCTAACAGAAGTGTTAAGTTGTGAAATTTCAATTGCGTGGTATGAAACTAGACACAAATCAAAAATTTCAAATGGACCATGAGAAAGAAGAAGAAATGTATTTGAAGCCGGCTGTACAAGTTATACGACAAGTGGTTGTTGAGCAATCATGCACCTCCTGGGAGTAGTCGTTGGAAAACTATGCTCTCTTTCTTTCTTCTGACAAGTGCAGCATCAGAACAAAAAGAGTAGGCTGGGATTGGAGCACAACATTTTCCTTCGTATAGCCTGAGCCATATAGAAACAGTAGATTCAGGTTCACCATGTTCAAATTCATGGTGAACATTTCCTTTGGCATAAAATCAGAAAAGAGAGCTAACCTTCTCATATCGCATTCTTTCTAATACAATGCATGACAATACAGGTAATAATTTGATAACTTACCTTTGTGGTAGAATCAACTTCAGCACCATTCTTGACTAGTATCGATGCCACATTGACTCTGTCTTCTTGGGCACACAGATGTAATGGAGTCAATCCATTCTATAAAAGAAATAAAATGATGATGTACAGTCTATAAAATTCATATACTTTTACAGAGTATTATTTTTTTTATTACATAGACCAGAGGTTTTCAAACTGTGCAGCAAGGCTCCCAAGGGTGTCATGGCCTAAGGTAGGGGTACTGCAGTAGTTTAGTAAAAGTAAACTTTAGATTTGATTTATAATAAAACTGAACAGGTATACAACAGTTGGTTTCACAAAGCATCTGAGCATCTTGTTCAAGAAGTTTGTTTCGCTAAACTTGAGAATAAGGTGACTGCTGTCACAACCGGGCCGTACCAAGTAGGACCAAGTCTACAATGTCGCCAATATTATGAACATGATTACATGCAGATTAAATTCGGCAGATAAACGACTGTTGTAGCGATGTTTTATGAAAAATGTGGAAAGGTAAAAAAGCTTCTGCATTAAGAATTCTAGGTCCGTGACAGGTTATGTTAGGTTAGGAATATTCATGTTAATTTAGCAGCAGTATTCTGCATAGCGCGGGGTTTGTGCCATGTAACAATGTTTTACAAAAGACGTGGAAGGGTAATAAGGCTTCTAGAAGTAGTGACAGCCAAATTCTAGGTCAGTGACAGGTTATGTTAGGTTAGGAACATTTGTATTAGTTTAGGAGCAATATACTGAATAGCACGGGGTTTATTATGTCTCACATTGAATCTTTTCTACAACGAGAAATTTTACCCTTGCACCAATCGTTTCTTTTTTGTTCCCCGCGGCTCGGAGGGGCACGGTCGCTAATGGCAGAGCATGGCTGGCTACGCTATTCTGAAGGAGTTCCGTTTGTTTTCAGTGCCTTTTGAAGCTAACACACCTTTGAGATAATGAAAATCTCAATTCATTAAAAGTGTCCCTTCAAGGTAGTGAGTTCAAATTATTTACTGTGAGATAACATTTCAGCCTTCAGAAAGAAATTACTATAATGGAAGAATTGTTGGATGGTAAGATATACAATATTCTTTCCCTACCCAACACATGGATTCAGAACAATAATTTAGACCAGTGATCTTCAACCTTTTTAAACTAAAGGCCAATTTATTTTTGGTGAAAGACTAGTGGGCTTCATTGATTTATTTACACAAGAATAAAATAAAATTGTTTCTAGTGGATCAAATATATTTATTTGTCTTTTCTACAAAACACACAACGTTTCGGTCATAACCATTAGACCTTCTTCAGGTGACTGTTTATAAGAAAAACAAGAGAATTAGGCTCTCAATTGTCCGTGTCATAACAACCGCTTCCGTTATGAGTAGAATGCACACAATTAGAATTAAACAAAAAATTGGTATTCCGGAAATGCTTGTCAATCCAATCCCCAGGTATCTCATACAGGGATTCATCCATAACATCCATAGGTGGAAGTGGAAAGCGTACAACACGTTAACTCTTTTTTGTTCTCTTGATGACCCCCAACCACTCGTCACCCAAGTCCCCGTCAAACCTGTTCAAAACAGAATCTTGATTGCACCCAATATTCCACGCTTCGCACACTTTTCTCCTAATGACATCGTCCTCTACCTTTAAAATCTTCAAAGCACCCATACGATGATTATCCTCGATCAAGTGTTGGCTAAGACCAGTAGAAGTTTTTCCACACCTAATGTCCTCCTCGTGCTCACGTAGTCTGATTTTAAATGATCTACCCGTTTTGCCAATGTAAAATTTATCACAATCCAAACATGAGATGGAATATACCCCTGGATATTACATTCTGTCCATATTTCTGCCAAACCTTTTATATTCAGAAAATACGTTCTCAATCGTTCTATTGATTTTGTAAGCCGGTACCAACTCAAACTTTCGGAAAACCCTCTCATAACGCACACTCATGGCTGGGTGGTATGCCATTCCCACATACTTAATATTGGGATCCTTAATCTCTTTATCTCTATCCCTGCTATGTTTTTCAGCTTCCTTCCATATTACATCCATTCTTCTTGTATCATAACCATTAATCCTAGCTATTCGAAAAATCTCCCTTTTTTCAAAATTTAAATCATCGGAGTTGTTACACAACTTTAAGGCTCTAATAGAGAAGTTACGCCAAACGTTGTGTTTAATCCTATTGTGGTGTGCGGATTTCTTATGAATATACAATTCACCTTTATTATTTTTCCTGTAAATACCCAATTTAATCCTCGGATAGCCTAGGACAATCCTTAAGTTCAGAAAATTTATAGTGTTATTTTCAGATTTCTCAATGGTAAATTTTACCCTGCTATTAAAATCATTAAATTCCTCCAAAAGTTGTACAGAAATATCATTCCTAGAAATAACCAGAATATCATCCACATAGCGAATGTATACAGCAATGTTGTCCACGTATTTGCTAATAATGGATCTCTCCATGAAGTAAAGAAAAATGTCAGAAATAATACCAGACACGGGGTTTCCCATAGCCAAACCTTCATTTTGTTTGTAGATAATACCATTAAATTGAAAAATGTTGTAATCAGTACATACATTATACCACCTAAAGTACTCATTAGCTACGATACTATCCACGTCCAATTCAGTAAGCCATCTAAAGAGGTACTCTCCTGCTTGAGCCCTTGGTACACTTTGATACAAAGAAACAACGTCCAAACTAAACATACGAAAACCTTTGTTACATTCAACATTATCTAAAATTTCTCTTGCTTCAAAAGAGTTGCCGATTGACCATTTCGTTCTTTTTTGTATACCCATTAATCTTTCAACCAACAGTTTTGCTAAACCATATGCTGGGTCACTGTACATGGGAATAATAGGCCTAAGAGGAATTCCTTGTTTATGTGTTTTAGGTAAACCAAAACAATTAGGCAATTCATGTTTGTTACCAAAAATCCGTTTTTTGGTGTTATCACTAATAGTAACACTACTATCGATCACTTTTAACACCTCCCTTTGAATGTTCTTAATTGGGTCCTTCTCTAGCACAGAAAAATCAGGAGGTTTGAAACAATCTTTCATCTTTTCGCCATATTTGCCAGAATCAATAAAAACAGGACAGTTTTCTTTGTCACTCTTAATAATTAAAATGTTGTTGTCCTCCATCCATTTCTTGGTGTTCGCTATGTCTTTATCCACATTAGACCTCACATACTTCCCCATTTTATCATTCAATTCCTCTACGGTCAAAGAAATCTCACGTACAAATCTGCGTTTCATCTCCCCATCAGATATCATTTTCGACCCTTGAATAGCAGGGGCCAAAAGGTCCTCTATACTATACATGTTTACTTTAGCCATACCTAAAAATATTGGCAACTTTTTTCGGTATCTTCTTGTCGGTTAAATTGACAAAAAAATCCCTTCTGGAGTCATGGTCATCATCATTCAACTCATTCAAGGGCATAAGACCGTATTTCGTATATTTTTTCAGAATGTTATTCCTCAAAGTAGATAAATGTTCGGAGACTAAATGATGGTGCCTCTGTATAACACAATACAGCTGTTCATTGATTTACTTTATACTACTTATATCATAATTATATTACAATTCCTGTAGGGATTACTTAACATTATACATGTGTGTATTTATATTTTGTCTTCCACTTTGAAATGTTAATGAATAACACAAAGTACAGTGACATTCTTGAATTTAATGTAAGACATGACACTGTTTCTTTGTCACTAAATTGTCAACATTGCCATTGTAATTAAGATTAGTATATGCTTGTGGGTTACCAAAAATTAGGCCATGGGCCACATGCGACCAACTGAAATCTGTGTTTGTAAACCATTTAACTGAGCTTAATATTTCTTCCAAAGGGATTTTCCTGAAGAGACTGGAGACTGTTAAGCAATTATCCTTTCAGTACAGAACTCCCATCAACACATACCACCAGACAACAATAGCAACTCATTAATATGTCTTCAAACTCAACAAAGAAATCAAGCTGTTCCTCATCACTTCTTCCATATATACAAGAAGGTAATAAGTAGGGTTTGGATGTTCAGGACATGTCCTATTTTTATCCTGAACTCCGTTCTTGCCACAAACACAAATTAAACACGAATTGCACGCTTGTTATCCTAATTGGACCGTTTTTATTTTGCTTATAAAGTCATATTTTGTGGTCTTGATCATATTTTGACCATATTTGTAATTTAACATCATATTTCAGATATATATTCGGAAAAAGAGCACAATCGTATAGTGTATGTACTATGTGCTGAGTTAAATTCAAAATTTATTTCATTAATATAATATTTGTGCCAAATTAATAGTAACTTAGGTTTTAAAATTAATGCAGTTGTTCAAAATAAATAAAATTTGGAGCTGATGAGGTGAGCAAACAGGAGAAAATTCTATAAAAATATAAGTTCATTACAAGTAACACTGTAAATCACCAAAATTGTTTAAAAAAGTGATTACCTGATTTAATTCATGTGATGTAAGAATTTAGTGTCTTTAAATGTTTTAAATTGGAACATTTATTTTTTGAAAATACGTTACTTTTATTAGGTAATATTAAGATTTTTATGTCATATTTAGTCATTTTTAAGGGCATATTTGCAGCCATATTTTCCACTTTTTTAAGTCATTAACATCCGAACCCTAGTAATAAGGCTCTATGAGTTTTGATTTCTTTTGAGACATATGGTAGGATTTTCAGCATTGGCAGCCATCAAACCAAATACAGATCGCAATCGAGCATCAAGAAAGAAATCAGAATTGCAATTTCCATTCTTTTGCCCAGAAATGATCATCCTTCCTATCGATACTGTTACAAGAATAAGATGTCATAAAGCTAAGATCTCATTAAAATGTGCCATGTTAGTAGTTAAGGTATAACTATTTGTGACTGTATGGGGCTGTGCATTGTCGTGCAAAACCATATGCCTCTGATCAGCAGTTGGCGGGAGACAATATCAATGCAACCACTTTCTCCTAGTGCTACTCAACAACTACTGGCGTCACAAGACTGAAACTGCACTGGAGCATTTCCATATACTCCATCTCTACTGCTACGCATGTGCATGTGCATCTGATCTAGTCATGCCATCTCTGGACACAATTGGAACTTACTTTCTGGAAGAACCTCATACATCAAGACACGACAGCATGTAATCAAATCGCTGTTTGTTGGAAAGTGCCCCTTATTGTGGCACTTGAAAAGTTGGCAATTCTAGACCCAATGACCTTGCTATAGATCTAAATATGCGTACACATGTATGGGAGGTATGCTGGGGTGAAGTTGGTTGAGGGACTGAATTTCAAACTGGTGGGTTGTGAGTTCAATCCTTTAAGTCATTTAAATTTTGCAGTTATTGGCCTAATCCATTTTTGGCACCATTTCTTCTTGGGTTAGTCTCTAACAAAAATGAGTACCTATCAGATGCTATAGTGTATATCACTATATTTTCTTGTGGTGTAAGGTATGTGGTATGAGCACATACCACATACTATAATATGTTGTTTCACCTCAATATTTTTCTTCTAGATGGCCAAGAGATTGGATGAAGTAGCAATGTTACTATTTATATTGGCTATTAAATGTCGGAAGAAATGGATTCATGAAATTAACCTCTAGGGAACAATCTGCAGAATTCTGTTTACTCCATGATCTTCAAACTGATGAGGATAAATTTTGCTAATACTCTCGCTTGATCAGCTGGAAAGTGCACTCAGTTAACAGCTTTGTTGAATGAGCAATATAATTTTTGTTATTCTTAAGAAGCGAAAGTTTCAAACAGATTCCAGATTATCAGCAGAATTACTGTAGAATATTTTGAAGTACGAAGGAAAACATATACAGTAATTACAATAATATTTCCAACTATTACATTGTATTCATGTTCTGTACATGTGCCAGCTCCACTACAACCGAAATTAATACCCAGCTGTCACATGCACAATATAGTCTATAGCTGATTTTCGTATCTTATAGCTCGCTACATAACTTTTGCAGTATCCGGTCTCACATTTAAACACATTCCATAGAAACTATTGCTACATATCTTTATCGTATAGTGTCTGGTGTGTGGTTGCATTAAAGACGGGTCTCCACTTATTTATACAGCCAACTCTTGATTATTCATGAGTGCATTATCTGGTTTTCAGATTAACTGCGGGCTATTTAATTATTATTTTATATTTTGTATATTTTTTTATTTACGGTATTTATTTTTTATGGTTGTGAACCAAGCTCAGTTTGAGTTTCAAGGGTTTTGACCTTTTCTTTACCAACATATTTTCGTTACTTTGAAGTTCTAAGGAGGTGGACAACTATCTGCTGGTGAAGAGATTGGGGGTAGAGATGGAGAAGAACAAATTAATCCCTCTCAACAGTGTGGGTCATGGGGAGGCATTGTAGAATGTGTCCTTTTTTACTTAGAACAGCAAGATGATTCTTTGCTACAAATCATTCAAATACTCAGGAAATTGCATAGTGATATATGACAGAAAAATAATGCATAAAAAAAATAAAAAAAATGACATATTTCTTTCGAGCTACAAGTTCGTAAGAAATAAGTTTCCTAAATACTGTAAAGAGTATTATGCAATATTTTACTGTATATCCTTTTTTATTTGTTTATAGTTGTCTTGTACTTTTAAATTAAATATTCATAAAGCAATAAATATAGTTGCTCTGCTTGTAGTTTTAAAACCTGCATTACTATGTACATTTTGCATTATCCATGATTTTGAATTAACTTTGTTTAATGTCCCCAGCATTACCCCGAGAGTCGACTGTATTTAACAAGAACATTTCAACTTTAGCATGTTGATATTTATATGTATACAGAAATAGTGTGTTATAATTGATTTTGTATACAAACTGACTATGTTGAATTTAACATCTTAACATGGTGTATTGTTTTCCACATGAAATGGAAAAGCAATTGACTGACCGTGAGATATCGGCTACAGTTCCGGAATTTCAGATTTTAACATAGAGGAGATAAAGTGTATATTTCTCCATGCTTTTAATTAAATTAAAAGCAGCTGAGAATATATTTGCCTTTTTCATGACTAGAAACTCTTTCAAGTGCATTGTGTTGAGTGTGAATTGGTCATTTTTGGTTTGGATTTCATCATTAGTCACTGGACCCTTTTAAATTAATGAAATTGTAAACAATTTTACCAACCTAACTCAGTTGTGAGTTTTTCTTTTATATACCTGGTAGTGCGTTTTGCTGTTCTTCTTATTAAAATTATGTTAAGATATGTGCAACAATTTGTTTAATCCAAGCCTATCTTAAACTTCTGTCTTCTGTATAGTGTCATCCTGTAAAGTCCTGCTGCATTCAATTTATTCTTTATTTTCTTCTCAAAGCAATCACCGAAATAACAAGTCCTACTGCTACTTCTTCATCAGTAACCATACTAAACTGCTGACAAATGAAAGCCATAATAAATGACATGTTAAGTTTAACATTGAAATGTCGATAGCTGTTAAATGATAACCACTTTACTACTTCAACAAGTTCATTTTAAAAAGTTAACATACTAGTATATAAATTATGACATGTAAATGTTACATGTTCATCAATGGAGACCCAGCATTAGGCTGACAACCTTACCACATTTGGGTGTCAATTATATAAAAATCTGGGAGCCTCAACACGCAGAACCCACAGAGCCTCAAAGAAATGTATAAGAATGAATATTGGTACTTTAGTAATAATAGTGTCATGTGCATAAAAGTAAGCAGCTTACCTTGGCCTTGTGATTGGTATCTGCTTCATGCTCAATGAGAAGGGTCGACATGTCAGTGTGACCTTCCTGTGAACTCAGGTGCAGAGGAGTAAAGCCTGCTTTTGACTCAGCATTGGCTTTGGCTCCATACTCTAAAAGAGTGGTAGCAATATCCATCTGGAAAGACATATTATTAACATAAATGGGCAGTATTATTACACAAGAAATATAGCTCAAAATATAATCTATAATGATTATTTACAACTGTATAATTAATTAATGTTATTATCAGACAAAGACTAATAGAAAAGAACCTGAAAATACCTGGTTTTTTCTAGCTGCAATATGTAGTGGTGTATGGCCGTTCTTAGCTGTAGCATGGGGGGAAGCTCCTTTGTCTAGCAGTAGAAGTGCCACATTTTGATGATCATAGTGACTAGCCACATGGAGAGGTGTTACTCCATTCTGTGAAATGAGTAATATTTTCACAATTAAACCTGCATGCTTGAACAATATATTTTTTTTTAAATTAATGAAGTAACCCAAGAGTTCCGGTGAAATACCATATTGGCCTGAATGTAAGACTACATTTTTTCCTCAAAATGTGTTTATAAAAACTATACTCATCATATATGCACAGCCTAACATTTCAATTGCTTATTTTTACCAGCTTGTATAGCGGGAATTTACATGTGATCACCCACGTCTGAGCCAAGGTCAAAGTCGTGTGAAAATTCACAGAACTTTACCGAACTTCATTTTTCCGGGAATTTGTGCTTGTACTGTATTGTGCTTTGCATCATTACATCAGGTATACCTTTGTCCACTATTCATGGTAGACCATGTGGAAAAGAATGTATCTTCATAGTCTTAACCCATAAATAAGGGCAAGAAAAAAGTTATGACATGAACTTCAAAATTTTTGTTTTACCTTAAGCAGAATGTACCAATAATGTACAGACTGCAAGAAAGTTTGGAGTATCTGAATGTAATGTACGACATTGGAGAAAAGAAGAAGAAAAGTTGAATACGTTTCTGGATCAACTTTTGTTTTTAGTACTTCTTTAAGGCTTATTTAATTAATCTGACATAGAGCAGAATTCCATGTAATAAAGTCTTAAATTAAGCTATTTTATTTATTTTTTGTCAGTACCCTTCAAAAATGCTTATTAGTCTTATATGCAAGGTTGTCTTATTTTCGGGGCGATGTGGTACTTGTAGTTATGGAGTCTCTGTGAGAACTTTCCTGCATATGCATGGTTTTTGTATTTCCTTGCAACACCACCAGTTACATCAGTAGCAGTTTGAGATTGATACAGTTTAATACTTGATTGCTACTCCTTATTTAATGTGGAAGTTTACACAGTCAAGTTATAGAATTATGAAAAAACAAGCAAGTGGAGATTTTAGAACTCAGAACTTCCCTAAAATTGAGGGGGTCAATGCAACAGTGGACTAATCCCACTGATATGGAAAATTAGATAGTAATATTATTTGCATGGCTTGGGGTAAACTTGATTCTTATATAGAGATTGGACCAATAAAGACTACTGTAGGTAGTTTCGAAGTCAATAATATGTTCCCTGAAACAGAATTCCTCTTGTATAAAGGCAACCAAACTTTTAAAACCAAGATAAATAAATCCAAAGAAACTAGAAACTATTAACAATCTTCTCAAATAAGTACCATTCATTTATCATTAATTTAATGATAATCTAATTTCTACAAATGAGGTAAACGTTGAAGGAACTGTAGAGAATGATAGTGAGCTTTTCATGAACTTCATCAAGTGTAGAACTGAATAATCAGAACTTATAAATAGAACAAAAAAAGTACTTTCCTCTTAAAATAATGTTTTATTATTTGTAAAAATTCAACATTTAATGAAATATTTTTTTCTCCTCTGTCAAGCAGGAAAGTGCAACAATGGTCTAACCAAGAAAACAGTGATGCAGTGTCTCATAAAAATGAAAATATCTCTGAACAATCTAAACACTGGGGTACGTAACATTGTAGTTAAGTTGACCAAGCACCATAGAACACCTCACTAATAACAAAACTGTATTTTTAAATTGTATGATAAACTACAAGTGTAGAACTTTAACTTGCTTTTTCTCTAAACTTTAAAAAGATGGCATAGACCACTGTTGCACTGAAACCCTCAATTATAAAACTGACCTGGACAATTATTTATAGAAATTCATTCTCATCCTCAGCATACTCCAACTGCCGGCTGCATGATCTGTGCTTCCTCTCATGGAGCTCCTACAAAGTTCTTAATTAGATCATCTTCCGTGGGGATGTCAAAATGTTTTAGATGATCTGCATTTTTCCGAATAAAGATCTTCTCAAAAACTTTAAGATCCTTATGACACTGGATGCACTTAACTATTATCCCTTCATTTTGAGAATGCAAGCCCGTGTAAACAAATGCACGTGAGTTGAACCGCAGCACACATCATGCTACAAGACAATATAGTGTGGTATTAGATTTGATTTTCATAACGGTAAAAGCTCATAATATGCAACGAAAATTATTAAGATAACAATATCAACTTATTACAAATGTTTCAATGTATTGTGAAACATGCCATTCGTAATTTAACCCTTCAGTCTGCGAGAGTCATTGTTGTGAATAATTATAAGCATAAAATTATAAATTTCAGTGAACGGCAAAAAGTGGCATTTATAATAGAGAAGCATTAAACATAATGACTGAAATTCAACCCAGTCCGAGTGGCATAATTAAAAATAAGAGAGGTAAATTGAATACGTAGGCTTCCGCGGCCGGAGTCACAATTTAAAGAGAGGTAAATCTTTGTGAAGTGGACAAAAGGAAATAATATTTGTGTTTAGTGAATTTTTTTAAAAATATCCAACACTTACAATTGAGGACGTTGTAAAATTGACATGAGAATTCACAGGTACATCTACCAGAAGTATCTGGAAAGCGCATAGTGAATACAGAGACTCTGGTATAGTGAAAACTCCTCCAAGAAAGGCTCAAAAGTCGCATAGTGTTTTAGATAACACTGATGACTTTGTAAAAAGTGCTATTTGAGCAAAAGATCATCTATTCTTTTTTGATAACATACTTCGAACTGTGGATAAACTTCTTTGTGCTGTCAATGAGGACTCCAACCTACCTAATTTTAAAAGAACATGTTATAAGTTATTGTTGGACATTGGAATGAAATAAGCAAAAAGAAGTGAGGTTAAAGTTATAGTAGATTGTGACGATATTGTACTTTGGAGAAAACAAAACCTCAGAGCTGTAGGGAATACTGAGCAGGGGGACAAAAGTTTTATTACTTAGACGAGACGTGGATAAATGCAGGACACACCACCCCTAAAATTAGGCATGACGCTACTGTTGAATCCAAGGAAAAAGTTTTTAGGGCAGGGTTATTTAAAGGTTTAAAAAATCCTTCGGGTAAGGAGAAAAGCCTAATAATTACGCATTTAGGTAGTGACATAGGCTTCGTAGATATGGGTGTGCTCATTTTTGAGTCAAAGAAAACAGGTGAGTAACATGGAGACATGAATGGAGAGGTATTAAACTTGAACCCAACAGTTTAATAGTTATGGACAATGCATCATAGCACAGTGTGAAACTCTATCAGCATCCAAATACTTCTTCGCATAAACAAGATATTGTGGAATGGCTACAAAAAAAGAATGTACTATTTAATTATAAAAGTGTTAAGGCCGTGTTAGTTAGCTTAGCACAAGAATTCGCGGACAAAGATGAAAATAAATATGTGGTTGATGATATGGCAAATAAAGCTGGCCATCAAGTACTGAGGTTGCCCCCTTACCATAGCAATTTAAATCCAATTGAACTGGTATGGAGTTTTATCAAAGGGTTTGTGGCTAGAAACACAAGTAACAAAACTGTTAAATTATGTGATGTCAGGAAACTGTTTGACAGAGCAGTATTCATGGTGACGTCAGAATTGTGGCAAAAGGATATCAAGCATGCAGTGGCGTAAGAAAATAAGAAATGGGAATTTGATTGCTTGACACTGTAGTCGACAGATTAGTAATCAATTTAGGTGAAAGTTCGGATGCTGGAAGTGGAGCCAATGTCAGATGATTCGGATTTGAGAGTTACGTCACTGCTGGAGAACACAGATTAATGTAAGTAGGCCTAATTATTTCGTAGTAATAAGCAAATAAATATGTCTTTGTTTTTAATGAATATGAAAGCTGAAAATAACCCTCATGGATAGATTATTATTGAAGGAGACACGACCTACTAGAAATGTTTCGTTGGCCACAGGAAGGAGATGACTGACGTAACACCTAACCCATCAAATACCGTCAAGGGCGGAATGATACAAAAAACAATGTTTATATGCACTTGCATTCTCAAAATGAATGGATAATAACTCCTGTTCAATTTAATGGTCCATGGGCTACTACTGCCTTTTTTCCCCATTTGTGCTATATTTAACCAATATCAACCACGTACAACCCATAAAAAATCAGGCATTTATCAGTTAACTGTAAAGATTGTCACCTTAAATACATAAGAAAAACAAAAAGAAATCTAGAGACCAAAATGAACACTACAGACATATTTAATATAATTAGTATGTGCAAACTGAGATACTGGCAGCAACAGGCCATGTGTGGAATATGGACCAGGAGCTGGATCTAGTTAAGTGTATCCATGAACATAAGGAACTTACAATCCGGGAAAAGACCTTTATCCAGAAAAATGCAGACCATCTATTGAAGTTTGACATCCGCATGGAAGATGATCTAGGAGGGCTATTTTTTTTCAACCACGGATTGGGCATAAAATGAAGACCACAGTGAAAATCAAAACTGTTTCATTTTGAACATTTAGGTACACCTTCTAGCTACTTCTCTACATAGTCTCGCTCCGATCAAGACATTTGTCATAGCTTGGTACCAACTTTCCAATACCCACTTCATAGAAGCTTGTCGCCAGCATATTGAGAAGGGTCTTCACAGCATTTTGAAGTGTTCTGAAATTCTTCATTGGTGTGGAAGCCAGACCTTGGGTTTGTTCGGGAATTTTGTGTGCATCCATTGTTCGGATTGTTCTTTTGATTCTGGATTGTCATAATGAATCCATGTTTCATCACCTGTCATGATGGATTTCAAAGCTCGTCCCTGTGCTAAGTGACTTTAATCTTTTTCGGCAGCTGAAGAAAGATCTGGAAGGGCAGCACTTCCACACCAACAAAGAACTTCAAAATGCTGAGAAGACCCTTCTCAATATGCTGGCGGCAAGCTTCTATGAAGAAGGTATTGGAAAGTTGGTACCACGCTATGACAAATGTCTCAATAGGAGCGCGACTACGTAGAGAAGTAGCTGGAAGGTGTACCTAAATGTTCCAAATAAAACAGTTTTGATTTTCACGGTGGTTTTCATTTTATGACCCATTGGAGGTTGAAAAAAAAAATAGCCCTCGTAATTAAGAAGTTTGTAGGATATCCATGAGAGGGTGCCCAGATCATACAGTTGGCAGTAGAGTATGCTGAATTGGAAGTCAGCAGTGTGTAATTCAAGTGATGGCTGTAGGTGAAGCCTGAGGAATTGTAAATGTAGCATCCATTTACAAATCACTTTCCAGAGAGCTGGCAGAGCCAAGCTTACCTGACAGTCATTCATAGATTTGAGCAAAACCAAATCTTCACTAAACTTACTCAAGGTTGACTTAAAAATGACAAAATAAATTCTCAAATTGCTTTATATATTTAGAATAAACAAATACCTTATTTCTATAACAACAAATCTCAGTACAACCAAGCCCATACCTTGCCCTGAGCATCAACTGGAGCATCCCTCTGCAACAGAAGCTTTGCAACCTTCATGTTGCCATATTTGGCAGCCAGGTGGAGAGGAGTGAAACCCTTCTTGGTGGTAGCTGTGAGAGAAGCACCATGTTCCAACAAAACAGATGCCACCTGTGGGAGAGTTCAGAATTAGAAGATACATACTATAAAACTGATAATAAATTTATATCATAAATGCATGTAGAAACTGAGGATGAACAATATATTTTTTTATATTTTTCCGAGTCGTGATATATTTGTGAATATTTATTTATGCTTATAAGCTGAGAAATTCCTTGTTAAATTTGTTAATATTGCATACCATACTCTAGTATGGTATAAAGCTACATAGTACAACTATGAGATGTAAAAAATCAAGGTATAGATTTTATTTTTTACAGCATCCATTAAAGAGAAGGTCTACCCTCAATATTAAGGTGAACATTCTTCAATTTTAAGAGTCACAAAAAGATATAAGATTCAGTAATCACAGAAATAGGAGATTCTGATGTAATTTCGGCAACAGCAATACAAAGTCCTGCTCTTCATTATGTTATTTGGCCTACATCCAGTGATATGTGTTTGCCATGTAAGTCATGAAACTCACTACTACTATGCTGTAGGTCAGGCATATGAAGTCTCAAGAGAGTTGTCGAGCCTTTGTCATCCTAACATTAACCTTCAGTTATGTAACTGTTCATATTACAGAAAAAGGCATTACATTTTTAATTATTTCATACTGTAATACAAAGTTCCTTTAGTCATTGGCACTTTTATATTTCTCAATTTTTCCTTTCTTTCTTTCTTTTATTTATAATCTATAATTAATATTTAAAATAGTTCTCAGTAAAGGAAAATCTTCACAATAAAATCATTATTGGTATCTAAACTAGACTATTCAAACAATAATTAATCTGTAATTATGGTCTAATCAAACATGCATGACTGGTCATAGGCTTAACAAAAATAAAAAAGTTCCTTCCTACTGTAATTATTTGCTTCCTAATATAATTACTAATGATATGTGAAGATGTTAAAAAAAAAAAAACATAGTAGTGAATTTGTTAGTTTTATTATAATCTTTATGGAAGGGCAACTAAATCTGAAGAAGATTGATGTTTAAACACAGAAGTAAATTCAGTATTTTTGAATCTCATTCACAATTACATACTTTGGACTAACAGGTTTAAAAAATTATCTGGCAATGATTTTTAATGATATTCCACAAAAAATTAGTACTGTGAAAAATGTAATTGCATTAAAATTTCTGTTGAAATGAAGGCTTTAAATGAATTTTTGGTACATTAAATAAATATTTTGGAACATTATGTAACTCTATTATACCGGTAATTACATTCTAACTACACTATTGTAATTTCAATATCAGTCATTCACTCTTTTTAATAAAGTCCCTTAATGCGAGCTGTGGGTTCATTGGGATCTTTAATTTTATTAAATTAAAAAACCTTACCTTGAGAATTTTAATTAATAGGGAAAAAAACCAAGAACACTCAGGATAGAAGCCTTTAGTGCTAAGAGAATGTTATTTGAGCATTACTTTGGGGTAAACATGGGAAAGTTAGAATCTTGATATCCTCTAATGAAGTCAATAAAACTATGCAAAGGAAAGCAGTGGCATTTGTCATAGGTAGCCTACCACTGCTATGTCATGGTAAATGCTAGATGGGTGAAATGGAAAGCGCTGCTGGGTTGTGCACACCTCTCTCAAACAGCGTGCGCTTACCTGACTGAAGAAAATGGATGACTGTCCAGTTGCAACTGATGACCCTGGCTGGTCAGATGAACGCACGCTGCTCGAGCTTGTGCATGTGCTGTTGAAGCCATTTTCAATAAAGGGGAATGAATATGAATGATCTGTTTCAACGACTTGTTTTTGATTCCCAAATCGTAATAGGAGTTCACTCACTACCAATGAGAATACTGTCAGTAAGGTTTCTTATTATTTCACTTTCTAAATTCACTTTGAGCTGATAATATTAGTTGAAGGTTAAAGAAAAACAACAATTTCTTAATTTTCCAATTGCCCTCTTATTTTGGACCTTTCCATTGTCTTTTTATAGAAATTCTGTAAACATTAAGCAATTTATTATAATGTACCTAGTTAATTTTATGGTAATTGGGTTTCAAATATTTTAACAATAACTCTCCTGAAAACCAAAAGCTATTCCCAAACATTGTGAAGTTATGGCTCTTAAAGAAAGCACAATGAAATTATTCCTAATGTGTCTCTGTCTCAGAGAAGGTTAGGCATACTGGAATTAGTTCTTTTAAATGTCCCAATTTTTTAACTAAAGGATGATGTGAATGAGCTTTGCTATAATTAAATCAAAATTTTTAGAATTATTAGATTGGAAGATATTTTCAAATTTTTTTTTTGGAATTGGCTCCTATGAGTACGCCTAACTTAAATTACCAATAGATTACTTCCTATATGTATGCTATCCAAGAACAACCTTGTAAATTTATAAAAGCCTCTGCTGTAAACAACTCTAAACTTAGGTCTTTGGCATATCAAACAGCATTTAGGAGAGTTGATTATAATAAAGTCCTATGAATTTAGGCTGACTAGATTTTTTCTGGCATAAGAGGAAAATCAACAACAATTTCAACAGTAGACTTATAAAATTGTATCTAATTGTGATTGGAAAGCTAGGGACATTGGTAATATGAATATTAAAATATTAAATATGCAATAATTGTGGTACAATAACAGAAATATCTTTCACACATATACAGTGCGTTCCACATAAGAGTTGGCCAATCATGTGGGTTCCTTCTTCGTGGATTGGGTGAAATATCTATGCAAAGAAACCCGCCCGGTGTAATGATTCAGGTTCTCACAGTTACAGTTAAAATTTTTAAGAAAATAACCACATACCTCATCACAAGAGATGTTGGAAATGTCCTCCACTTGCATCCACACAATACTGGCACCTTTTTAGAAAATTTTCTTTCACGCGCGTAAGTTCAGCTTCTGAGATAGAGTTAATTTCTCTTGTGATACTGTCTTTACATTCTTCTAACAGTAGCCTATGTGACTATTATTTATGGGGGAAAAATAAAGTGTATAGGTCAATTCCCCACACATTAGAAGAACCTAATATAGCATCACACGAGAAATGAACTCTATCTCAGAAGCCGAACCTACGCACGTGAAAGAAAATTCCCTAAAAAGATGCCAGTGGAGGACATTTCTAACATCTTGTAATTTTAACTGTAACTGTGAGAACCTGAATCATTACACTGTTAGCTGCTTTTTTTGCATTGATATTCATGTGATCGCTCGGGAGTTAGAGCTGCGGCCGCCACAACGCTGAAACCCACGCAATTGACCAACTCTTACGTGGAACGCACTGTATAAGATCTGTTCAATGCAAAAACACAATAAATTTTTTTATATGAAGAAATAAAGTTTGGTTTTACTTGTAACAATGTTTTATCTGTTTTAACTTTCTCTTGACTTTCATCAGTTCAAATTAAGTTTGTTGTGGAGAGAAGTCATTCATCAGATAGATTAGCTCCTGGAAGTCACATGACTAATGGTACTGTTTTAAGAAATTCTTTAAATAAGATGATTCTTTTTTTGCTGAAATGTTGAAATATTTCGTAAAAATTTTCACTTCTTGACTTGTCACAATTTTTTTAAAAAATTCACTTAGAAATTTCCAGTGACAGCAATTTAATATAAGAGACTGTCTCAGGAAATCTTGGATGTCTGGTCAGCCTATTAACTAACCTGGATAGAACATGTTCACATCTACAAACAATAATGGAAAAATAACAATAAATGCTGATAACTTCATTAATCTAAAGTAAATGGAGGTTACTTTTACTAATAGAGCATCCTGTGATTTTTTAGATTTTTATGTCTTGTTTAATATATAAAGCAATGTAGCAATATCACTCATCATGCATCAGTGACAATATTAGTCAACATGTTAAGAAATTCATCCACGTACTACAACCATATTAAAATTCATCAATACTGTATTATTAAACTACACATTAATACTCTGCATAACAGTGATTCTACTTTGATATATGTGAATATACTTATGGAAAACCATCATGAAAGTAGCATGAAAAGATTTTTACTACATTAATTAAAAAATAGAATTATTTATTGAATGCTCCTGAACCTGATATGAAGTGAAGATTTCCTATCAAACTTTTTTGGATACTCTCAATTGAATGCTGTTAGGAAAACATAATTATGATAAAACTATTCATTAACTACATCGAATACAATTAAACTAGACTAAACTTCATGGCGTTACATCTCTTGTGGAACTTGGTCTACCATCTGACAGCTACATCATCTACCATAAACAGATGGCAAGATTGGGGGCATGTGGTCAGTATGCCTACTCCCACAGCAGTTTCCAAGCTGCTACATTTTCATCAAGTATCTCCTCAGGTGCTATCAGAAACCTGAGTGCACCCCGTTCCAAACCTCTCTACCTCAGTGAAATCCAAGCCAGTACTGGGTATCGAACCCAGATCTGTGGAACTGTAGCCAGCAGTTGTATGAATACTGTTAGTGTCATCAATCCTGGAATTTAATTATTCTTAAATGTAGTTATGGTTAATTGATGTTCTAAGTACTGGAAACAAAGAACCAAATAAGGAAAGTAAGGAAAAGAAACAGGAAAGTTAGACGCAGATGGAATTATTTCAGAGAACTCTCATCCCACGGAAGTAACAGGCTTATCTTTATCTTCATTTTTAATTGTGATGCTACCCACGTTTCTATGCTTGAATTCAGAAACATGCACATAATATCATAATGGTTTCTGATATGTCCTTTGTAATTGTGAATGACATTATAAAAATATAATTTTATTTACATTTCCCCCTGGTTACAAGAAGAAGGGGGAAATATCTATAGGCCTGTCTGATCAAGTTTTGCAACCAGGAATGGCTTAGTTCATTTTAATACCAAACTAATATTAAATTGAGAAGTCATCTCCACTTTATACAGTTCAACATTGAATCAATTGTGTTGATGGAAGTAACAAATCCTTTTTCAGTCTATCCATTTTCACATCGGCCTATTTAGAAAGATAACATACCGATTGTGCAAATCAACACTGAGTATTAATACTTTGTCATCCAGTTGAATTTTTCAGGTTTTACAATTCAAGCTAGAAACTAATTCCTGGTAAATATACTTATTGCTATTATTGGTTATTGTTGTAACAACTTAATTTTCATTACTATGTCTTTTCTTTATTCATTAGTATATTTTAGTAACATTTATTGATAAACTAAAAGCCAGTCATTCAATGATGTTGGCCATGACATGATGTGGTCTAATTATTTAGGTAATTTGAGGTCGCTGATTGCAGTGATGATAATGAAGAATTTTCAGAGATGTCTAGTTTAAAACAGTCAATCTCTGAGCGGAGACTTGTTCAGCTCTGTTGCTCACTGCATGCAAAAGTGATAAAGTACATTATTTCATGAGGTATGATGAAAAAACTAGGCATTTCTGAAATGTATGGCTATCACACTGCAACCAGCTACCTCAAATGAGCTATACAACAGATTTTCACGAAAATCAAGGAATCAATTTAACCATAGCCTGACTTTTTGCTAATAATAAATATTACTGAATGAAATTCTATCGCAGAAAATAGATTGCAAAAGAAAAATAGTTTTCTGTCTATTGAGGAATGTAAGAAGAAATTATAATACACAGAAAAGGTAGATTTTTGGCTGAATATAGAATCAAGTGTGTATGTAGGCCTACATATATATAAAATTGAAAAAGAAAGAGAACGACATTGGAAAAATCCTTAGTTATTCTTTTCTGTTTAATTGCGAAATAAAATTAATTCTCCAAGAGTTTGATGGAAATATACTAAAAAACATAACTGTGGCGGGTATGATCTTTGATTTACAGAATTTGCCTCAACCTATTAAAAGAAGCAACTTATAATGCAGCCCTCTATATTCAAGGTTAGGCATGAGAGTGAAGGTGTAACATGTTCTATGAGGTCAAGATTTGGGTGAAATCTACTCAGCTCTCTACAGAATCAGTACAATGCATTAGAATAGTAAGTAAGGCAAACATTTTTTCCTCTCTTTCTGTTTTCACTTAATAATAGAATTTTGTTTTACAACTTTCAGTAAGAATCATAACCTTATTCACATTATTATGAAATGGTGTAAGTTGCTGAAATTTCTGTCAGTAATCTCCTCAAGGTGCCAACTGACTATCCAGTTTGTTTGTGTATTACTTGCAAACATTTGGATACTTAGACTAAAGGGCCATTAACTTTTTGTTCTCTTCTGCTGTTGTGTTTAAGCACAGTAATTACTATTCAGCCAAGATTATTTGAGTGTTTCTATGTAGATTTTATTCTTGTGACAAAAGTTTACTTAGCAAGAACTCATTTTAATTGGTTAAGGGGATTATAAACCTATCAATGTAAACTTTTTCATTTTTATTTTTTGGAATCATTTGAAAGAGTGTGTAGATGAACTTTTTATTTTACATTACGCGTTTTCTTTCTAGCTCTGATGGATATTGTAGGCCTATTAGGTGTAAAATTAAGTTTTATGAAGTAAAGAGTAAAATATGTGTTACAAAGTACACATAGAAACACAATAACACCAGTAATCCAGAGTCGTAATTTAAATGGTTTTAATAGCAATGGAATATGCAGCTGGAGCTGTATAGATTTAATATAAGTGGGATGCATATTGAATTTTATTTAAATTTTCCCAAAAGTTTACTTTGGCCAATTGTTAAATGCAATACTTCTGAAAGTAATATAATTGAGAAATAAATATTTTAAGACTGAAAGGGAAATTAAAAAATTTGTAGTTTTTATTAGCATAACTATACAAATTCCAAAAATCTTCCATCTATCAAGTTTTAATTTCATTTAATATCTAGCCTAACTTGTTTGATGTAAGGTAAATTTTTTGTTGAATTATTTTTATTAAGGGGGGACATATGGCTTTTGGTGAAATTCATAGATAAATAAGTGAATTAAAATTTTGTTTTTCCTCAACAATGAATTGCTCTATAATCTTGCAATCTGACATACTCTTTATTGACTACTTTACAATTGCATACTATTCTAAAAATTAATCAAACTGTTACAGTTATGGGTAATTATCGTTACTAATTGGCAGCCTGTTTCATGCAATAATACGCCTTTTCTGTGATAATTTCCACAAATGGCAATATTTTGGAGTGATTCATTTTTTCTATCCATCTGCAAACATCATATGAACAATATCATCTACAATCTTTGGAATATCTACAGTATAAGTATTATTAAAAAATCAATTTTAAAAAATTTTCTTTTTCATTAAAATATATATATTTTAAGAAAATAAACTATTGGGTATATACCGGAAACCAAATAAAGGAAGGATATATATTCACAAGAGATCTGCTCACCATCCTAGAATAAAAGACAACGTATGGTGTAATTTTGCAATTAGGGCTATCAGATTATGTTACAACCCTGATGATTTGAAGAATGAAAAGGATGACATTTTTAAGTATATGGGTATAATAGAAGGAGGTTAAATCATATCTGGAACAGAGCTGAAAATTTGTGTAATAATACCAGACGAGAACAAAAAAACCTTGATAAGAAGTATGTTAGTCTAACATACAACCCCATGACTAGTGTTAAGATAGATAAGTTGCTGCGTAAATATGATTTTATTCCTGCATATAAAGCCGGGCGTACTATCGCGAATATATTTTCTCAATATAAACAGGTTGGCAGATTAAAGTCTAAAATGGAGCTTCCTGGAGGATATTCAATAACATGCAAAGAGTGCAGGGGTTCTTACATCGGCGAAACCGGGAGATCTTTCAAGGTGAGAATGAAAGAGCATGAAAGAGATGTACGGCTCGGGAGACCGGCTACCGGTTTAAGCCAGCATATGATTGATAATATGCACCATATCGATAATCTCAGGATTTTGAAAATCGAACCCGACCATATTAAAAGGAAAATCCTTGAAGTGGTAAATATCATTGACAACCAAGATAATTTAAATAGATACGAAGGAGACCTTGGAGAAGTGTGGTTGAATATGATCATAAATTTTAAAAACTGTAGACGGACTGTTACCTTTCCCTCCCCTCCTGATATCGGTAATTTAGACACCCCTTATAACATCCCGGATGAGTGGATTAAAAGGTTCGGAAGAACTTCTAGTTTTCACGTCGATATTCCGGATATTCCAGAAGGCGGTGGATCCGGCGTTTTGACATGAGTCATATCCATGGAAATTTCTCGAGTTTGTTTATTTATCAGATGGAATTTTTCTTCTTGCTGTACCTGATGAAGGCCTTATGGATTGTGCTGAAACGTTGTATTAAGAATAATAAAATATATCCATTGTAAAATTAAATATAATTTTGTTTTGCTTGTAGTATACATACAATGGAAAAAGGACTTCCTACTACTTTATGTTTAAACTATTAATGTTAAATGGATGATTGTAGATAGTGTTGTCCATAATATTAAGAAATACACAGAAAAATAATCACTCAGAAATATTGATATTTGAGGAAGTTATCAAAGAAACAGCTTTTCACTACATGAAACGTGGCTGCCATTTTGTAACAATAATTACCCGTAACTATAACAGTTTGCTTAGTTTTGAAAATAGTATGCAATTACAGTAGTCAATAAAGAGTCAATAAAGTAGTCAATAAAGAGTATGTCAGATTGCGAGATTGTAGAACAATTCATTGCTGAGAGAAAATAATGAAATTCAACTTTTTCTCACCTATGAATTTCACAGAAAGCTTATATCCCCCCTTAAATCAAGTTTCTAAACATAGTATAACATTCAATTACTGAATATAAAAATTTTAAAAAAGCAATTTCTTTCTATTATCATTAGGAGATATGTTAAATGTTTATATAGCATAGTACTCTTCATTGTAAAAATATCATTGCAAAGTGCTGTACGGTTTTTAATATATCAATATTTTAATTAAAATGGTTCTTATGTTACACTAGCAGTGTACAACCCACTTAATAAGACACTATTATCAGTTAGAAACTTTGCACCTTTTGTAATGGTTTAGTTTCACTACCGAAGTCAATGTGATGATCCATTTTAGGGGCTGATAGGCCATGGTCTGTAATTTTCTTTTCCTAATATTTTGCCAAACTGCTCATTATAGGATGGTGAAGCAACTCCAACTGTTTATGTACAACTACTGAAAAATGGTGGTTGCTCCACGATATAAGCACCCCCGTGATGTCATTACTCCCATGGAGTGGTATCTTATTGATTGCTTGTACCCTCAAAGATTTCATGGTTGAGTCATCAGGAGACATATTAAAACACAGCAGCAGTGATGTCACAAGGGATGCTTATATAGCGAGTCAACCGTCATTTTTCAATAGTTGGATTGAAACAGTTGATAAAGTGTTTCACCATCCTCTGATGCTGAGCACAGTGCTTGATGTTAGGTAAAACAAATCTGCAGCCCAGTCTCTCAACCCTGAAAAGAATAATCACATTTGCACCTTTTATTTTACTTAGATTCTATCATTAATGGATACTAATACAATATATATTATTCTATGGATAAAGTGAAAGTACTGAAAATAATTAAAACAATTGAATCTGATTAAAAATAATATTTATTGCCAAAAGAAAACAATCCAACAAAAGAGAAAGGGTTGTCTTCACTCAAAAGGAATTCTCAGGTATGATGTTTGAAAAGCTTAGGGTCATTTAGAAATTCAGTCCAATCCAATGAAATTTACTATAATAATATTATGTATGTAACAAAAAGGATTGGCATACAGTATACAGTTGCCCACAGAGGTATATAAACACATTTAATAGTGATCTTGACTTATCTTATTTCCCAAAAAAATGTAGGACTCTAAGTTTGCTTCTTCAGAACAAGCATCATTTCTATGCAAGTTTACATCTGAATTGACAGTTAATTGACTGCAATACGGTATAAATTATATAAAAAGTGAACTGTATTTTAAATGTACAGGTAGTATTTTTATATTATAAACATTTTATCCTTTCAAGAATTCCTTTTGAACGTAATATTTGCTGCTAGGTGCTGAACGTATACCACTAATCACAAGCAAACAAAGCCAACTGTAACATGCAGCACATACTTTCACATAAAACTCATATACATAAAAAGAAATCACAAATAAGCAGTCTGTGAAGAAGCGACCTGAGATGTATTCTATACCATCCATAGACCGAATGTTATCACTTCTATAAATATTCTTTGTGTAGAAGGAACTATGAATGACTTAGATTTTCGAATTTAATCTCTAATGCAATCAAAATAGTAATACTTTATAAATCTAATATTGTTAAAAATGCACTCTTTCTTTAAGGGCCTATGTATGTTTATAACTAACATTATAACAAGTAAAAGTATTATAACACTTATTATTTTGTGCAAAATTATCTATCTTTCCCTAAAATTGGCTTCATTGGTTATAAAATAATGTAGGTCTATATACATAGTTTTTCGTGCCCTTAGCCCTTACCCTGCATGTTTGTTGTTAGCTAGCATTTGCATGTAGCTGCTTGCCAAACTGGCACCTGTACTCTCGGTCATACTTCAATCTGATTGGACATGTTATGTAGATGTTTCAAGTTTGTAGTAACAAATGGCACCACATAAATATAAGTTACAACAAAAAATCATACGGTGCAGACATATTTTAAAAAAGGTGATTGTGGAATAGTGCATAGAAAATTCATAAAATAATATCCTGGTATTCTGATCCCAGACAGAAGTACTGTACAGGTTCTGTATTGAATAAAAACTAAGAAAGTAGCCACGTGTGCTTAAAAAACTAGGAAAGCAGTATTTAGGGTGAAGAAGACTGATGAAATAGGGGAAAGAATAGAACAGCATCAGAATTATATTAAGCAGGATCACGGAAGAAGAATTTGTGTGTGTAGGTTTAAATGCAAATTTTCTACAAAGGTGTTCTGAATGTGTGGTAATGGAGGGACAATACTTGCACCTATAATCAAGATAACCAGTAATAATGCACAACTTTTATAGGTAATACTACTGATATTTTCAGAGATAAAAAACCTATTCCTTTCCACTACCAGCAGCATTAGCTACTGCATTATTACCAAATGACTGTGCTGGGCAGCAAAACTCCTTGGACTGGGCCTAATAATTTAGAATGCTCTGTAATTTCACATAACAGTATGAACTAAAAACTGTAGGTTACTGGTACCTATAACCTATTGTAAAATATCACTAACATTGTTTTTCTGTAGAATTCATATTTCTAGCTTATAATAATAATAATAATAATAATAATAATAATAATAATAATAATAATAATAATAATAATAATAATAATAATAATAATAATAATAATAATAATAAAATCAGGTAAACTGATATAACCAAGTGCCAGTATGTTTTTTTTTAATCAGTGATACACGCAATTATGATAGGCCCATGCATAAAAGTTATTTTTATAATAGATGTCCGAGTTAACTCCAAAAACAAAATGTGCCGGCAATAATAATAATGATGCAATAGACCTACGATTCGCTGATATCTCTGTTTCAATTTAAAGCAGCCTTAAAGGTTATGAATGAATAATAAGCATATGAAATCTATCTGTCAGGAATTACATTAGGTATATTGCTGCACAGGAACGATAAGAAAAATACTCACAGTAAAATATAGCCTAATGTAAATATCGGTAGTCTACATAACCATAGAATACACATTATAATATCAATATTCAACGGCTAGTTGTTATAAATCGTTTATTTAAGTTATTATTTAGCCACACTGACATCGTTATGAAGAAACAAATCAATGAAGGCTGCTAACAATATGAATAAACGATTGGCAATTTGTTAAGTTTTTTTAATAAGCTTACATTGTGGGCCTTGAAAGAATATTGATTACAAAATTAATATTGATATACGCGTTACTTCGGTACCGATCAACCGATTTGGCCCTAATTCAATAGGCTTGTACCCAAAAACGTCATAAATTCGTATACCAAGTTTCAAGAAAATCCGATAAAGCGTATTTGAGTTATCCACGCCTTTGTGATATATTACCATAAAAAGGCACTAAATTGGGCATTATTCCGGTACCGCCCAACCGATCTGGTCCAATATCAATAGACATCTTCCCATGGACATTATAAATAGGTATTCCAAGTTTCATGAAAATCCAATAAAGCGTATGTGAGTTATGGCGCCTTTAAAATATACACTAAATTGGGTTTTACTCCGGTACCGGTGAACCGATTTGGTCCAATTTCAATAGGGTTCTTCCCATGGACATTATAAACGCGTATACCAAGTTTCATTAAAATTCGATAAAGCGTATTTGAGTTAGAGCGCGTACAGACACACGGACGGACGGACGGACAGACGGACAGACATTTTTCGTCCCCCACACAATCTCATAAAGTACCATACTGGCACTTAATAATAATAATAATAATAATAATAATAACAACAGTAGTAATAATAATAACAATAGTAATAATAATAATAATAATAATAATTTTAATAAAAATAATAATAATACGTTTTGATTGAAAAATTAACGAATTTAAGTGACTAAAATATAGACATAAAACTAAATTTCATTGTGTTACATTGCATGAGAAGATAGGACCTATTATAATATATAATTAGCTGGCTTGTGTGATTAAATTGTGCATTGGTCCTCATTCCTTCAACATAGCAATAACTAAATATACACATGAAGGAAAACTCTGAACTTGGATCTTTTCATACAAAAGTGGAACAAAAGTGGTCCAGCATTTTCTGGATAGTAGAAGAAAGATTTCGTCCATAATATCAAGGATTGGTTTCCTCCGCTCCTGCTACGCAAAAGGTGTCATTCCCAACTTTCTAAAGTGGGGTTTTAAACCCATGTCCTTAGATCTTTTCACATGAATATTTGGCTATGTGTTAAGATCAGTGATGGGAAGTAATTGAGTAAAAGTAATCGGATTACAGTAACGATTACTTTTTTGGTCCCATTTACTTGTAATCGTTACTTTTTAAAAAATGTAATTTTTACTCGTAATTTACTTCTGGGAATAAAATTGTAATCGTTACATTTGAGTAATCGTTACATTTTAGTAATCGAAAAGTATCGAATTGAGAATTTGGCAATGTTGCTTTCTTCGCCGAAGCGGCGGTGAACTTTGCGTTCCTTTTAAAGCGAACGTAAAGCGCTTTACAGCTGATGCAGCATCGCTGTATCGTCGCTGCAGCGGTGGTGAAGCAACGTCAGATCTGGCTTTACGGGTTTTGCTGCATGGACTATCAGCCGTTCTTTTTTACACTTTAGTTTTCTGCAGCGAAACTGCAGTGATTTAGCAGCGACGCGACATTCGACATGGCAAGTCTGCGGAAAAACGTGGCAACGCGACATCAGCTGAGATGAGCAGAAGTCGAATGTAAAGCAAACCTGTAAAGCGCTTTATGAGTGATGCACGATCGCTTTACGACCGCTGCAGACAAAAAAGAACGGCAAAGTCGATCAGCTGAGAGCAAGCTGGATTAAACCGGCAATGTTTACATCCCTTTAACATGGTTAAGACACGTGCAAATAACAATTTTACGGGGATGGGAATAATAATTATAGTACAATATGATGCACAGGTAAAATCAAATGATACTAACTAACTGTAATTCGTACTCTGGAATTTGAACAATGATGTTAAATCCATCAAGGAAATTTTCGATGATCACCTAGTCCGCCATGACAGTTCGTGCAGCGAAACCATGCAGCAGTCGTAAAGCGAGATTTGAGTTCGCTGCACGGGTAAAGCAAAGCTGCAGCAAAATGTAAAAAATAATGGTTTTGATGCAGGAATGGTAAAGCGCTTTAGCTTTGCTTTTAAAAAAAATGCACTGATTTTGTTTGTTTTCTTTTTTTCAATGGCGACCACAGCCAGAGCAATTTACAGGGAGCGATATTACATTTAATTAGATTTCTGTATGGTTTCCATTTATTTCAAGACGTGTTCAAGAAATTAAAATTGCTGTTCTCAGCATATAAAATTTATTTAGGTATTTATATCCCTTTCTTTGAAAAGAAGGTTATGTGTCCCACAGTATAAAACTACGCTCAAACTAACCTCAACTTCAAAGTTAATTACCGAGCATTAGAAGCTCTGCCGAAAATACTACTTCTGGCATTGAAAATTCAAGTATGCTGTATGAGGACCAGTGATTTGCAACAAGGTAACATTCACATATAATTCTGATAGTAGGATTCTGGATCCCGGTATTCGTCTTATAATTTTAATCAAATCTAATCTATTGTGATACTGCAATATTACGCCGCATGTTGCGGGGGTTTCACTATTGTAAATGTCACTTTATGGGTTTTGCTACATGAACTGTCACGGCCTTCTTCTTAACCCCAGTGAAGCTGAAGCGATTTACAGATTCTGTTTAAAAAAGAACGGAAAGCATCATGCGCAGACAGAATGGGGTTCTGTAGGCCTACGCAATAACATCAGACATTTTTAAAATGGCATTGGAATAACTATGTATATCTTTATTATTTGATGTTTAAAGATTATGCATAATATTGTAAGCCGTGGGAAAATAAATAAATATCTGCTTCTTCCCATTTAAAACTTTTTTCAGTTAAATGTTTTCAGTAAGAACATTTCTTAATTAAGTATATTTTGAAACTTGCTTCTCATTCTCAATTGCTATAGGCTAACATCGTCATTACTGTTTTCACAACTAATATCCAGGTTAGAGGTAATATTAACAATAGTTACTTCATGTATATGGAAATATTGGTATTGATGTGTTTTGTTTGTTTGTTTGTTTATTAATAATTTTAGCCTTTGTAACGTCCCATACCTTTATTAGCTAAATGGCCCAATAGTTTCTGACCTTGTGCCCCCCCCCCCAAAAATAAAAAAAAAGGTATTACCATTTTGTAAAGTAATTGTAATTGTAATTTTACTTATTACTTTTTTGTGCCCCCCAGAAAAGAAGGAATTTTTATGTACTGCTGTTTTGTAAAGTAATTGTAATTGTAATTGTAATTTTACTGATTACTTTTTCAAAAAGTAATTTGTAATTGTAATTAAGTAAAATGTTTCTCAAGTAATTGTAATTCAGCCCAATTACTATTTTTTTGTAATTTTCCCATCACTGGTTAAGATCAGTGGTTAAAAATAATACATAAGTGTTAGGCAGTGAAAATGCGGTACCGGTAATAATAAAGAAGAAGAACGTTCAGCTTTATAGCAGTTACGAAAAACAGTAACTGAAGTAGACAAAAGGATGTACTGAACAAGAAAATAATGTACTCTTTATCGATAATATTCACACCAGTACCATAATCAAATGCTTTATATCACTGCTAATTATTTACAATTGATTTGAATCCGATGGAGAAATCAATTTATCAATGAGTTGATTCTTTATCCATAGTGTAAAAACATTAGATTTTGTTATTTATGATTGGTTATTTTGGAAGGCTTATACGAGGTCTGTTATAAAAGTATCCGACCTTATATATTTTTTTTTTCGAAAACCTGACAGATTAAAATCAAGCATGCTTGCATGAGCCGACCTTGAACCATCGTGCGCATGTGTGAATTTTTTCCCACCTGTCGATTGCGTCTGTTGCTGGCAAGCAGCATTTGAGTGAGGTAGTGTGCAGTGCTCTCGTCGTTTTTGCATTGTGACGACTGGAATTTGGTTTCCGGGTTGTACCTGTAAACCAGGACTCGTCACCACTCATTAAGGTGTTCATGAAGTCGGGGTCACTGTTTGTGGAGTCAAGCATGTCATGTGAGACTTCCAACACGAAGTTGCTTTTGCTCCGCCGTCAGCAGCATCAGCATTGAATTTCTCCGCCACTCTCTTCATGGCCAAATCTTCGGTCATAGTTGAATGTGCCGAAAAAGTGATGATGCCCACCTCTTCCGCAATTTCTCGGATACTCACACGACAGTCCCGCATCACCACAGTGTTCACTTTGGCAATGACCTGGTCATTTCGGCATGTTAATGGCCGACCGGAGCGTGGCTCGCTAACCACCGATGTGCGGCCATCTTTAAACCGGTTGTACCACTCCTTAATCTGTGTGATGCCCATAGCATCATCACCGAAAGCCGTCTGAATTTTCCGAATAGTTTCCACCTGGCTGTCACCCAGTTTCAGACAAATACCGCTGCTCCAGTCATTTCGTTATTTTCCTTTTCCGTTATTTCATTGCAACGACGAGAGCACTACACACTACCTCACTCAAATGCTGCTTGCCACCAGCAACAGATGCTATCTACAGATGGGAAAAATTCACACATGCGTACGAAGGTTCAAGGTCGTCTCATGCAAGCATGCTTGATTCAAATCCATCAGGTTTCCGAGAAGAAAAGAAAAGAAAAGAAAAAAAAAAAAAAAAAAAAAAAAAAAAAAAAAAAAAAAAAAAAGTCGGATACTTTTCTAACAGACCTCGTATATCAAATATAATAAAATGCCAGTAACTCAGTAATCAGACTTTTCTAATGGGTGGTCATTTATAAAGAACTTTGTAATATTTGAGGAGGAAAAGGTATTTCCCTTATAAAAATAATATATAACATATAACATATATATGTGGGTAAATGGTCAACATTTGAACCCCAGAGCCATTAATATGGTTTTCTTGTTTGGACGTGGCAAATTAGACATGAGTTAACAAAATATCTCAGTCTAAAACTACTATTCCCTTACAACCTCTAAGTGATACATGTAGGCCTAACTCATATTGATTAAATATTTAAGGTTACCCACAAGCTTTTTGACTTAACGTATGGTATAGGTCAATGTTCAATGAAAGAGAACTCAATTGAGCTTTATAAGATTTTTTTTTCTGTCATTATTTTTCAGTTCCCTAATACTTAGATAAATTGAATCCATGGTATTATGAGATACAATTTACTTTTTCTAAATCTTCAGAACAGTTCTTTCCTTAACGGCAGAAAGAAAAACCTATTTAGAAGTAGAGAGATACAATTCTGTCTATGGACATCTATAGCATTAGTAAAAGTTCGCTTTAAAGTTCTTGACTACAAACACTCCTTTCATTCTGTAATATCTCACTTATCACAACAGGTTATAAAATATTGCTTTTGTTACTTGTCTTATAGGAGATTACATCACCTCTGACGAGCTGAGCTTTACAGAGGAGGACATCTTATAAATCACTTTGAAAAGTAGATGATTAGGATGTATAGAGAATATTTTCAGAATATGGAGGAAAATATAAAATAAAAAAAATCAGTTTTTCCCTTGCTGAGCTACAGTGCTCTAAGAATAAGAGGATATTGCACAGCAGTTTGCCTGGAGGTGCATGGTCATAGAACAATAAACTACACCATTCTACACATCAAATGAAGGTCTCCTGTCGCTTATGATAGTACCGCTCCATAAGGTACACTGTGTCGATATGGTCCATAATCCTTCGTCCTACAAGGTACTTTACCTCTTCCTGGCCCTCCTTTCCGGCAATGTGCAATGCTGTGTACATGTCCTTTGTGGTCGAGTCCACCGCAGCACCATGCTGAAGTAACAGCATCACAATATCCACATTACCCAGCCTGGATGCAATGTGAAGTGGCGTTTGTTGTTCCTACACGGAAGAGAAAGATTACCATTAGGCATTGGACTAACAATTTTAAATGGTACTGGAACTTAAGACAGTGATATTATATATCATAATAAATAAACAGGTAATTGAAGTTCGACACTCTAACCTGACATCAGTATGCATAGATCAGACACATTTTTCATTCAATGGTAAATTTATCCAACAAAAATCAGGCCCCGCCATGGCAAACCCACTATCTCTATTTTTAGCAGACCTATACATGAGTCATTTGGAAATGTACATCACTCCTGTCTTCCTTTCAATGTTCAAAACATGGTAGAGGTACATTGATAATATTTTTGCCATAACCCCCAAAAATGTACACAAAATGCCCTTAAGCTGCTAAATAGACAGGATGGATCACACAAGTTTAAATTAAAAGAGCAAACTGACAACCATCTTTCATTCCAAGGTATCAAAATAACAAAACAAGGAAAAAGTTAGAATTCAGAATTTACAGAAAGCCCACTCCCACTAATTCTTACAACAAAGGCAAAGGCAATAGTTTCAATCCAACTTAGAACAAACTAGTTGTACTAAATTCTAAAACAAAGACGTAATGAGTTACTCACAGTGGATGACCTTCTATACAGTATCACAACATTTCGACCAAAATCGTCTGGTCTTCCTCAGGTGAATATGCCTCAGCATCAACTGTCAGGGGTTGCCGAGGAAAGGAAGGTCCCGCTGACTGCATCATCACAAACAGTGCATTTCTACCATGCTTCCACTGTGAGTAACTCATTACATCTTTGTTTCATATACTATCTTAACAGTGGAAAGTAAGGACTCAAGACAATGAATTTATTGTACTAAATTCACTCACTCAGTATATGACCTGGAATATAACACTAACTTCTCCACTGGAGAATGCAATGGGTTTAGCAGAGAGCTAATTGAGAAGGAATTCAGAAAAATAAATAAATAAATAAATAAACAACTTGAAACCATAAGAAGAAAATCTGAAGTGCAAGAAAATTACATTCCACCCTTGGGCTGGTTGAGTAAAAATTCAGAAGTCTTCAAGAATTACGGCAACACTACAGCACCTGTAAATAGATAGTCCCTGAAAAACTTACCGAAATCTATAAATTTAGAGGACCCTCATCACATAGTAAAAAACTGGCAAACTAATTTAAGTGCAATGATTGTGAAAAGTTTATACGGGAAAAACTAAGAGGGCATTGGAAGTTAGAGCTAAGAGTTAAACGTTAACAAATCAGCAGTAGCAGCCCACTATTGGTTTGCAGGAAATGAAGATGATAGGGATCCAGAACTGTTAACGTGTGTCCATGGTTACAAAGAACTTTCAGTCTGGGAGAAGATTTTTATTCATAAGAAGAAGAATCAACTCATAAATTTCGGCATCCCAACCAATGATGATCTCATTTTGAAATTCGTTCAATTTCGACATCCCAACCAATATAGTCACGTTTAATTTCACCACCTTATTCCCTCAAAAAATCAAACTTAGGATTACTTGAGAATAATAATAAGATATTTCAGTAATTAATCTATTTTATTAATTGTGTATCTGTATAAAAGCCATGCCAATAAGTTATAAAACATGAAATCTGTTTATAATTAAAATTATATACCTGTTTATATTAAAAATTCAAATTCACCAAAGTGATATGTAGAAATGTAGTAAATTGAAACTTTGGCTTGTCAGTATTATTCTAAAAATTAGATCTAGGCCTATTAGGGCTATAGTACACAAAATTAAAAATCCATTAAGTTATATACAGTGCTATTAATATCAAAAACTTACCAAATGATATATAAAATATGGTATGTTAAAACTTGCTTTGTCAATAATATATACTAAACGATTTTTGACAAATTAAAATCTATTGAGTTACATATATATTAAAATGTTGTCCTAAAAACATAAACACTGTATGCTATGAAGTATGTTATCTATTCACAGTTTGAGTCACTTCATAAGTAAAATATGTACTTAGGCTATGATGAGTGCTATTTATATTTTCAGGTGAGTCAGTTCACTATTAATTGTAACTAAACTATGATTACTGGAAAAACACTGTAGCTGGAGTTCGATATTCTTGGATGAAGTTACACTGCTGAAATATCGTATTGTTCTCTTGAATCCTTTAATGGAAAAGGAAAACGACAAAGATTCTTCTCTTACCTCAACTTCTTATTCATCTAGAAAAAACTATACCTGAAACTCAGTTTGGATTTAGATCGCTTCATTCCTGTCCTCAACAACTTCATCGGGTGGTGGATGTCATTCTAGATACCTTTGAAGAAAAGTTTGTCTGTCATGGCTTATTTTTAGACACAGAAAAAGCATTTGACAAGGTCTGGCATGAAGGCCTACTATACAAAATTAAAGACCAGTTACCAGACACCTACTATAGGATTCTGCAGTCTTACCTGACTAGTAGAACATTTTCTGTAAAGTGTGAAAATTCACAATCTCAGTCTATCGAAATAACATCAGGAGTTCCTCAAGGAAGTGTACTCGGACCTTTCTTGTACCTCATGTACACCTCAGATTTTCCAAGAGATGATACATTAACAATAGCTCAATTCGCTGATGATGTTGCAATTCTCAGTAAAGGAACATGCGATTCTTCTGCAAATAAACTGCAACAGTACGCAAATAAAGTCGAAGTATGGAACAATAAATGGAGAGTTAAAATGAATCCAAACAAATCAAAACTAGTGGTGTTCACATATAATTTAAAAATTTATCAGCATACAATCAGACTACATGGCATGGATGTACCTCGGGTCGACTCTGTAAAATATCTAGGACTGATATTAGATAGCAAACTAACTTGGAAATCACATATCAATGGACTGGTTCAGAAAATCAGAAACAGAATTCACCAAATAAAATTCCTGATCCAAGGCTCATCTCCTCTTCCATTGAAGCTCAAGATACTCATCTACACAACTCTCATCAGACCTATTTGGATGTATGCCTGTGGGATATGGAGCTCTGCTTCAGACACCCAGATAAGAAGAATACAGACACTACAGAACCGTATTCTCAGGATATGTACCGATGCACCATGGTACGTTCGTAACACGACCCTGCATAATGATCTCCAAATTCCCGAAGTCTCAACTGTTCTATCTACCAATTATACCAGGCTTCATAATAGCTTCATACATCATCCCAATGTTTTGCTGAATCACATACCTTTACAGAACCAAGTGACCCGAAATCAGAGAAGACTAAAACGCAAAAGACATGCTGATTCTCTTCAATAATAATAAAACATGTCATAATTAGCCCACACATTATGGTGCTGAGGACTATCAATGGATAGCAACCTCAATACAAGTTACATGTGCATTTTATGTCTGCTGCTACCTCAATTGTAATATACTTTTGTATAGTAAAGTTATCAATATTAAAAAAAAAAAAAAAAAAAAAAAAAAAAAAAAAAAAAAAAAAAAAAAAAAAAAAAGGCTTGTTGGGATTCCAGCCAGGTAAGAAGGTTGGAGCTGACTTCTGGGAAGAAGAGAGCAAACCTAGAGAATGATGTCAATAATTGTGGCAGAAGCAGTAAATCAGGAGTGAAGAAACCGAACAGTAAAGAATGAAGCTGCTAAGTTGGAAGATACCCAGAAAGGAGCAAAGAAAATGGAAAATGAAGTGTGAAGTTGCTATTGGTAAATACTGGAGAAAGAATTTGAATGCACTTGTCCTGATTTGGCCTGAACAGTTCTCTCACACTCTGGCTAATCACATTCCCTCTGTGCAACAAAAATTGATTGGATAGTCTATATTTAAAATTTCATGTGCCTGTAGTTGACCGTTTTGATAACATGCCATACTAGAGTGGTAGGATTAACAAGGATCTAGAGAAGCCTATTTTCAAATCATTCTATTATGTTGCTATACACTGTAAAATTTTGTAGCAAATAATTTCAGTGAGCTCAGCTGAATGAGTGACTCCTCAAAAAGAGGAAGTCTCTTTAGCATTTCTTGGTCATATCTCATTTGTAGTTTATGCCTTTATATGAATACCATATAATATGGTGTCGAAGATTTCAAGAATATTGAAAAGAGAGAAGTAATGTTCACAAAAAAAAAGAAGAAAAAAAAAAAAGTATTGTTGTGGACCTACAAATAAAACTAAAATCTGCCCAAAGTCAGTGGCATCTCACGACCTAAAATTTGTCTTGGGCTAAATAAAAAGTTATCTATTCATGCTCAAAATACTAATATACATTCAAACAAATTCATTCTGAATTATGGCTGATATGTATCTAGACATGTCTGAATCTGCTAGATGTTTACCAGTATTTAAACAAGCGAACTTCTGATTACTAGTGTGCAGATTAACAGGTTTGCATTTCTTTTTCTCTCCTTTTCCCCCCACTTTTGTTCGCTTGTGAAATAGGCTACAACATCGACTCTTGTGAATCCTGCTTCCAGCACATGTTGCATGACGTGCTACAGTTTGACTGCCAAACTCACTATTGCCAAGAGCGTTATGCAAAGGTAGGTTATAAGGTTGGGTTCTCCGCTTACTCTTTACAATTGTCACAATTTTTCATATATTTTGCACATTTCTCGGAGGGTAAAAAGATTAGGTTTCCCTTGCTGTTAATAATTATCACAATTTTTCCTTTCCCCCCTTTTTTTTGCTTGTAAAGTTTCCTACCCTGCTTCATACGTGATTTTCTTTCCTTCCACTCCGCAGCAATTCTCATGAGTAACCACTACTTCAAAGAGTATAATATACATCATTTTAGGTTATGACTGTATCCACCTATTCATGATTTTAGTAAAAATTTAGCATCTTTTTAAGAACAAATTGGGGTATGCCTTAGCATAGTGGTTGAGGCACTACGCTACAAACCGGAAAGTCGCAGGTTTGATCCCCAATGTGGTCATTGGAGTTTTTCAATTGCCCTAATCCTTCTGGTGGCACTAGGCCCCTGGGGTCGACTCAGTCTCCAACAAAAATAAATGGTGCAAAAGTACGTTGCACAAACTTTCTCACATATACCGTATTGGCCCGAAAATAAGACGACCTCGAATATAAGACGACCCTGAATTTTTGAAGGGTAGTTACGAAAAAATAAATAAAATAGCTTATTAGTACATTTTGCTTCAGATAAAACAGAAGTTAGAAGTTCATGTCGTATCTTCTTCTCTCGTCTTTATTTACGCATTGAGACAATGAAGATGCTTTCTTTTCCACATGGTCTGCCATGTTGGTGGTCAAACAAAGCATTATGCATAGAGAATAGAGATGCCAAGCAGTGCAGTACACGGCAGTACAAGGAGAAGCACGAGAAGCACGAAGTACAAGTTCGGTAAAATTCGGCAATTTCCGCGCGACTTTGACCTTGGATCGGACGCACGCCATTTGCGTGGGGATCCCCGGCCGCTACACACGTGCACAGCTGCATTCATGATCGGAGAGTTGTTGAGTCTTAGGCTGCGTATATAAGACGAGTATAGTTTTTAAAAGCACATTTTCAGGGAAAAAACATCGTCTTATATTCGGGCCAATACGGTACATGTTAAAGGCTAGCACAGAAAAAATTAAATTATAGAGACAATTAAATTTTACTTATTACATTTTCATAAAACTAACAAGTATCTAGAACGGAAAGCATCCGAGTCGATCTTTATGTTCAATGCTTTTACCGTGAAATAATAATAATAATAATGATAATAATAATAATAATAATCAATGGCAGTAAAACTGCATATTATTAGTACTACTACTACTACGGGAAAATTCAAATATAAGCCGCACCTTGGGATGAGTCGGTCCCACCCAACCTATCCTCACCGATGCAGTTTCTTTTATACCACGATCTAGCGAATTCTTCTGTCCTAGTATTATGAAGAAACTCGTGATTGGACGTTGGATGTGTGACGTCTTACCGCTAGACGAGAGGTGGCAGGCTGACAAACCTTGCGGGAGATATAATATGCCACATTTTCGAAACCTACAAACAGTGTATCGTACATTATTCGAAAATGCAAGGGCGCTTCGCTACGGCTACCGCCTCCGCTTCGCGCACTTAACTATGTAGTTAGTGTTATGCATTATTTAGCTATATGTAGAGGTGGATACAAGACACTTGCAACAATATACAAGGGCAGTTGGTCACTCTGCTTCGCTCAGAAACAAAATACATCACACAGTCCGTGCAAATGTGAATATCGAATGGGGGAGCTTAACTTATATTTGGATTTTGCCACTACTACTACTACTTAGGTTATATTGCACGCTTTAACTGCACGTAGGTCATATCACGTGTTTAGTATGTTTGCATGAACCATTAGTCTATATCAGCGTTTCTTAATCTTTTTGAACCCGTGGACCTCTAAAATGTCTAAAAAACTTTACGGATCCCTAATTTTACATCCCATTGTTAAAAGTAGGCTATATGTAGGCCTATATCCTTAATATTTGGGGTATTAAATTATAGGTTGTTATAACGAAATACTTTTTTTTTTTAATCCGACGGAAACACAGTTATTGAATTGGAATGAAACTATTGACAGAAAAATTATATTTTGAACAGACTTTAATATGTATTACCAATTTGATAATATAATTAGGAATTATGTTATTACTCACTTTTAATGAGATGGTTGAGCTTGTCGCCTCTTGCAGACATCCTGGATATTTGGCTCAATATTAGTCAAATTTAGTCGAAGATCAGCAGATACATTAAGTCGGTTTCTGTATTATGTTGAAAATCCCTTCTCACAAAGATAGGTTGTTGAAAACTGCATGGCGCCTCTAATAACAAAATTCCGACAAAGTCTTATTTTTTAAGGTTTTGAATGAAAGAGGGAACCATAGACGTCAATGCATCAGGGGTTTGAAACTGTGGTCCGTAATTGCAAAAGTAAGGAAACTTGCAATATGACCTGATTTTCGATGATTTTAAAAACTTTGACATCTAGTGTCCATTTTATGTGAAAAATTTCTACTTCTTTACTTCCCACTTGCTTTATGATATTTTTAAATTAATAATGTCTGCGGACCATAGGTTGAGAAACGCTGGTCTATATTAACAACTCATTCGCGTCATGTTTCTATTGTTTAGTGATGTCTTCTTATGCGGTATTCAGTTTAAACGATTATAATATCCAGTGATATAGCGGTGATGAGTTATGGAAAATAAGCAAGTCCTACAAACCCGGCGTTTGCCTTTGCGAACGAGGAAACCATGAAAAACCCAAGTCAATTTGGGCGGCCACGAGGTTTGATTTGAACTCATGACCTCTTCCCTGTTTGCCTATACCACCTCGATGTAATTGGTTTTGGTGTGTTCACTGTGACTGAGCTAAACTGATTGCATTTCACAACAGTAAGTACATTAGGCCTATAGTTTTCTTGTTACTAGGGGCAACAAAAGTCATTCATATTTTAATTGATATGTATGTTCTGAAATTCGCATTTAAGCTGTCCTTATTTCGTTTCTATCTTGATATCTATTACATGTACAAAGAAATGTGTTAAACAAAAAATGTTAATTTTAAATTTTTCTACAACTTTACTGTGGTAGGTTTTCATGTATCACCTACTGTAATGGATATAATCTAGAAAAATTGAAAATGGATACGAGCAAAGTACCCCTTAAGTCATTTTTGCAGAAATACGGATATAGCCATTTTATTAGTCATGGATAAGAGTTTCCAATTTTAAATTTTCATTAAAATCGTTAGAGCCATTTTTTCACAAATCAAATTTAAAAAAAAAGTTTTCATGAAAAGTCCCCTTAATATTTCAGTTATAAAACTAAATTTCTGGGTGGTTCGACAAAATTTCGAAAAAGTGCTTAATTCAAAAAATGAAGTAAATACAATGAATCGTTTACCCGCTGTGCTTGTCCACGGACAGACGGACAGACGTCATTCCAAAAATACTTTTTTCGGTTTCTAGGCTTCATGAAACATACTCTCCCAGTGTTGATTTTTTGTCACCATCACAATACTTTCTCTATACTACGTATATGCGAGAAAGTAATGAGTACCAGGAGCAATCCTGGGGTACAGGCGGCTGGTGCGTAAGGCTGACAACAAAACTCTGGGAACCTCAACCTCCTGGAACCCTTTGGGCCTCCATGGCCTGGTATAGGGAACACTTTACTTTTTTTAAGAACAAGTTTTGGGATTTTTTGTTTGTTTGTTATTAACTGAATATTTGGTTCACTTTCGTATGATGAGATTATTTACGTGATTATGTACATATATTTTATTGTGTATTGTCAATTGGCCATATTAAAGCAAATTATAAAAAAGCAAGTTTTCTGATAATGTAAAATGCAAACAATGAAAATGATTAAGCACAAAGTGTGTATTCTGAAGTATGTGCTATTTACCAGCCCACTAAAGACTGTTTTAAATTAAGTACAACATAATTTCAGTCACAGTGATTGGGCTTATGAAACAAGCCCAGAGACACTATTCACAAATTCTTTATTAACTTTGTGAAAGAATTTAAAATTTCATCCGCCACTGCAACACTGCCTTTTGGCACTGAAAGGATCGTATTCTACATAACCATTTAAAGGCACCAATTAACTAAAAAAAATGTATAAAAACACCTAAACATACCTATCATGTGAAAATTGTATACCACTAATGTTTGTATAACATGTAAGTTAAAAGGTTTTCTATTCTTAAAAAAAAAATTGTACAGCTATCCTGTGACAACTTGACAAAATAATAATGCTCCTTCAGGCTTGAAATAAAATAAATATATTATTAGTGATTACTTTGTAAAATGATGAACTGCATTTTCAAGTCATAGATTATGTATGTTAGAGCTATTCCTTATGATTAGGGACCGGATTCTTAGGTTTTTACCTATTTTTTTCCTTACTTCCAAAACAAAAAGCGCTCATACACTTTTTCGAGTCATGTCCATGGGATTCACCCACATTAATTCTGTAGCACCTAAAAATACCTAAATGGGGTGTAAAACCTAAATATACCTAAACGGGATATAAAACCTAAAATATATAATTTAGGCTATTTTTTTTGTCTTTTTTGTTTGTCGGTTGAGAAATCGGTACGGTATTTTGTGGAGAGACAATAATTTTTGTCGAGTTGAAATTAATACCACCAGCGTTTCGTTCAACCCATTGTCGTCAAAGATGGACAGTATCTAGAGAGTAAGTGTAAGAGTACCGCGTATTCCTTTTAAAATATTCGTACGAACCACCATTGTTGCCATGTATGAACAAGGATATAGATTTCTGTGTTTTAAAGCGCTTGTTTGCCTTTAGTACTTCCCTGTTATTCATACTGAGTTTTAAGTAGACGTGCTAATTATGCCGAAACAAATAAAATCGAGTTTATTACGGCACTAGTGGATTGGAGACGATCTGAATTTCACTACAGATGGCAAAGTAATATTTTGTCAAGCCTGCCAGAAACACGTAAGTGTTATTTACCTTTCTAGAAAAGGGGGGAAGTTTTCGTTCCTAGTTGATCTGTTGTGCGGTTAGCATGCGTAACAACCGAAGAAAGGAAAATAATCAGTTTCACATTATCCACATCCAACCATGAAGTATTTTACTCACTAAATTAGAAGCATCGGATTCGAATCCTGAGAAGAGTAGTGTCTAGATACAGTATTAACTATTAACTAAGAGATAACAGGAAGAACTTCACAGTTGAGAATCTTGAAAGATATTTAGTGATATACTGTAACCAGGAAGTGTGAGGCAATCTTATTTTCACTGCTTCTTTTGATTGTTTACCCTTTCTTTCTTCAATTGTGTGATATTGTCCTAAAGCAAGTTTACACAAATTTAAGCCAATTTTTTTAAGTTAAACTTTACAAGTATTATGTATAGAATCCTATGTAGCACATTCAAAATCATTAAACCAATTATTCTACCCGAAGACGATATTTTGGACAAAAAACCTAAAAAAAACTATTTCACCTAATGGAAAACCTAAAACAGTGCTTTTAAAAACCTGAAAATCCGCTCCCTACTTATGATACTGGGAAGTAGAGAAATCCTGATTCAATGGTAGCTCTATTATATCATGGATATCACATCTGCTAAGGGAATAGAGTTTGTTATCAATGATGCTCCCACCACTGACTGGAAGGGTCTTTGTTACTGTTATATTATTTATCCAGTTACAGATCACTATGGTATATGGTGAAGTACAGACAATGAACTGAAGAACTAACAGAATGGGCAGACTATCATGGCATCTAAACAAAATTTGTAAGTATACATTGTTCACAATTCCTTACTATATGATATGATATTTATTGTACTAAGAAGTATTACAAAAGTGTCTACTGGATTCAACGCTTGTCATTTTACCAGAAGACATCTTAAAATCACAATAATACTTTCGATAGGAGGTATGTGTAGACTAAGTCGTAAAGCTGCTAAATAAATATAAACTTATTTCCTTCTCTACAAAAAGAGAGAAGAAAAGAAAAAAATAAAGTAAATTAAAGGAAAGAAAAAAAAAGACAATTTTCTAACAGATTCATCAAAACACATTTCTTCTCTGTTGTCCCATCAATCTATGTCCGTAAGTCCCTTAACAGTTTGCATAGTACCACTATTAGGCCACTATTCTAAAGAAAGCGCTGTTACCATTAAAAAGCAATTCCTTAGCACTTTTAGATACAATAAATGTTAACTCACCCTTGCTCTAGCATCAACTTGTGCTCCATTGCGAAGCAAGATGCGGATGATATCCGTCTGGTTTGCTCGTGCAGCAAGATGGAGAGGTGTTTCACCTCTGACTGTGGGTACATCAGGGCTAGCATCATGTTGCAGTAAGTATATCACAATGTTCATGCAACCCATGAAACTGGCCACATGAAGAGGTGTCAGGCCCGACTGTAATCACATTCATCACACATTACATTTTTTAATATATTTTCGTTCATAATCTGTAAAAGATTATCAGTAGGGATCCTGAAAAGGGGCAAATAAAAAGTGACAAATTAAATTAAAATGAAATATGAGACAAAACATCAAACACATAATGTAACTTAATATGCATTGGAAAAATTAAAATATTTTTCTCACCATGTCAATAGCTGAAATCATGCTAAGTGCTAGTAACTACATGCTAATAGCATCAACATGTATGCTTCATAAGATATCTATAGAGAAGAATAAACTGCAAAAAAACAAGTCATGAATGAAGCAAACATTGTTGATTCTTAGGTACTAAGGACTTGATTGCTTTACACTACGAGGTAACCTGACTGATAGTCCCATTCTCATTTAATAAATTACATACTGGAAATGTTTTTTCTGTACTTCCCTCCACGATCCCTGATAGTCCCATTATCATTTAATAAATTACATACTGGAAATGTTTTTTCTGTACTCCCCTCCACGATCCCTACACTGATCCATGTGAGTTTTCCACCATTGGAAGCAATGCTGCAGTTCATTTTCTGAAACACTGCTCAGGAATTGTGTCGCTTTTGCCCTCACTGCATCTACGGACTCGAATCGGGTTCCTTTCAATGCAGATTTGACCTTGGGAAACAGAAAAAATCACATGGTGCCAGATCTGGTGAGTAGGGTGGATGTTCCATCACTGGGATGTTGTGTTTTGCAAGAAATGTCTTGACAGAGACAGTGTTGTGTGCTGGTGAGTTGTCCTGATAAAGAATCCACAACATGTTCTTCCTCATTTCCAGTTGTTGTCTTCTCACTCATTCACGAAGAGTCTTTAGAACCTTTTTTTAATAGACTTGGTTCTCTGTCTGATTTTCAGGCAACCAATTGATCAATCAATCAATCATATTTTATTGTCTTTGAGTTCAATGAACAATGGACAAAGTCAGGTTATAACATTTTAAAATAAGATAGGCCCTAGTTAGTAAATACTTAAAAACAGCAGTGATAATAATTTAAAGCATTACAATATATAATTTGTCACAATAAATAATATGACTATGACACCGTTCTCTTTATATACAGCAAATCGCATGCTATACCTATAGTTAAATATATTCTAAAAACCATCATACATATTCAGGCCTGAGTAATCAATCTATCATTATATTGAACAGTTACAAGAAACTCATTTACACTATAATAGGGGTTTAGTATAAGCCAGTTATAAAGCTTGGTCTCAAATTCCTTTAAAGGTTTTCTGGTTATCTCTATAGATAGTTTATTATATAGTTTCATACCTAATATTTCATAACTGTTTGCTGTTATAGATAGTCTTTGGTATGGTATATTAATTTTATTACAATTCCTTGTATTGTAAGAATGAGTGTCTTGCCTCTGAATTATGTTGATTTGATTTTCTTTAATGTATATCAGAACTGTGTAGATATACAAATTCACTACCGTCATTATTTTAAGATGTATGAATAATGGTTTACAATGTGCAGTTATACAAGAATCTGTCATTACTCTGATTACCTTCTTCTGCAATAAACGAATCTTATTAATATGTTTGCTATTGCCCCATAATAGAATACCATACGAGATTATACTATGATAAAATGCAAAATAGGCTGATCTTACATAACTTTGAGGAACATAGTTTTTTAGTTGTTTCAATAAGTAAATAGATCTTGATAATTTGCCTGATATATAATTGATGTGGGCATCCCATGACAAATTACTATCCACGTATAAGCCTAAAAATTTTACATTGTGTCTATCTTCTTCAGAAAGTCCATCTCTGAGACTGAAATATAGGATTTGTGTTTTATTTTCATTTAATAAAAAACCATTTGCTCTAAACCACAGGGATGCATGTAGCAATGTATTCTCAGATAAAGCTTTGAGGGACTGTAAGTCTTGGTTGGTGTGAAAAAAGGTGGAATCATCCGCATACAATATTGAGTAGCAATCTAAAGCACAAGGAAGATCATTTATCATTAATAAAAACAGAAGCGGCCCAAGTATCGAACCCTGCGGTACACCATATTTTACTTCTTCTATTTCTGATCTTTTTCCTTCAACACATACAACTTGTCTACGACCTAATAGATAGCTTTCGAATAGCTTTAGGGCAGTCTCACCAACACCATAAAATCTCAATTTATCTATCAAGATTTTTGGGTTTACGCAGTCAAATGCTTTGCTGAGGTCACAGAATAAGGCCTGTGCATATTCTTTGTTTTCAAAAGATCTAAGAACATTTTTATTAGTGCGTCTATAGCTCCTATAGTTGATCTTCCCCTTATAAAACCAAACTGTCAGTTGTTAAATAGATTAAATTGATGTAAATAATCATATAGTTGCTTATGCATGATGCTTTCCAGAATTTTTGAAAAATATGGTACCAATGAAATCGGACGATAGCTTGATGCGTTATCTTTTGGTCCCTTTTTAAAAACCGGTATTACTTTGGAGACTTTTAGTGCCTCTGGAAATTTACCTTCAGTAATACATTTATTCAAACAATGAGTAAATGGTTTTATAATACAGTCCATACTTTGTCTCAATATATTGTTGTTAAATCCATATATATCTGAACTATTTGATGGTTTAAAATTATTTACAATTGTATTTACCTCATGTGTAGTTACTGTTTGAAAAGCAAATTTAGGCAAATTATAATCTAAAATCTGTTTACAATTCTTATTCATAAGATCTAGTGCAGTTACATTAGGTACTAAGATATTTTCATGGACCTGTGATACAGAGTTCAAGAAATACTTATTCAATACATCAGGGGTAATTGGTATGGGATCCTTATTCTTTTGTTCCTGAACAGATTTAATTATTTGCCATGCCTTTTTGCATTTGTTACTGGAGGTCTCTATATTCGAAGAGTTAAGGCCTTCTTTGCATTGTTAACAGTTTGCATATAAGCCTTCCTAAATTCTTGATATACTTTCATAGATACCTCAGTTTTTATTATTTTATTTATATCATGATATAACATTACTTTATTTTTCATTTTGAGTAGTTCGGGTGTATACCATGAATTTGATTTAGGTCTGTTTTTACCTTTGTTATGGGCCTTTATTACATATTTTTTTTCAGGGATGGATGCATTGAAATGTTGAAGTATTGTATCAAAAAATATATTAAAAGCTTGTTCAGAGTATAATAGGTTTGTATCCGTTATAAATTTGTCCCAGTCAACACTTTTAAGGGAGTTTTTATATAAGATTAAATTGTCATTAGATATAGGTCTGGTGATAATAGTTTTGGATTCTGTATCAGACAAACCCTTTGGGATCTGAAAAAGAATGTTTACCCATACACAGTCATGGTCTGAGAAAGGGAGTACAGTTATGTCATTAGAGATTCTAGCTAGATGATGTAGATGATCCCTTGAATATCGAAAAGAAAGAAAAAAATCATCATGGCCTTGAATTTTGATTTGCTCAGCCATGCTTTCTTCTTTCATGGAGATGCCGCATTCTTCCAGTGCATTAATTGTCGCTTGGTTTCAGGATCATACTGGAAGATCCAAGTTTTGTCACAAGTAATAACATTTTGGAAGAAGTTTGGATCATTTTCAATGTTTTCCAAGGTGTCATCACAAATCCTCATCCGATATTCTTTTTGCTTTGGACTGAGGAGTTTTCGTACCTTTTTCGCACACACATTTCTTATGCCAAAATTTTCATGTAAAATTTGCCTAACAGTTTTCATATCCAAATTTTATATTTCACCAATTGCTCGAATGCTCAGGCAATGATCTTCTCAAACAATTCTAGCGACATTTTGAACATTTGCATCTATTTTTGAAGTGGTAGGGCGGCCAGGGCATGGATCATCTTCAACATGTTCCCTTCCATCTTTAAATTTCTTAAACCACTCAAAATCTTCAGTATGCAATAAACACTTGTTACCATAAACTTACTTCAACAACAGATAAGTTTCTGTGGCAGATTTCCCGAGTTTAGCGAGGAATTTCACATTCAGATGCAACTCGTACTTAATGTTGATCATCTTTCTGATGGAGCACTGACACAATGTCTGGTTCCAACAAAGCCTGCCACTCAACTATTGGTCGGAGACGCTTGAAAATTTAAACTTAAAAAGAGGGAAGAACACAGGTTCCCTGCCCACCACATGTGCTTGGTGGCATCTGAGAAATTGCAATTCGGTTATTTTATAACTACACCTCATATATAGATATCAATCATAACTTCTGATTAACACCATGTCTGAAAGCTACATTTTCAGCTGAAGTGAACTACTACCCTCGCGCCATTTCTTGGGCGCTGGATTTACGGGGAAGTGAGGGTCGGGGGGAACAAAACATAGCTAGTCCGCCAGTCTTTCTGCAGTGTTGTCAACCAAAGAAATAACGTTTCAGCAGAATCGCACGTATGGTATTTTATGTAGTGACATTTAATATACAACGATTTTAATGCAGTCCAATAATATAACGTGATGACGGTATTGTGTAACAATTAATTACACGTCATAAGCATTCGGTTATCAAATAAGTCATCAAATAAGAATATTATACATAATATAGGCTCAATATTTTTACACTGGATGACTAATTTTAAGCATAAAGAAGAGACTTAGCAGAACATGCTTCACCATTTCGTGTTGTAAAACGTAAGAGAGGTAAGGGATCTAAAAGTGGAGAAAACTATAGGCCTACTTTTAAACGTATTTAATATGTTTTGTGAAAAGTTCGCTCAACTTTCAGTCCATGAAATTGACATCAGAGTTCATGGGATCGTCAGAAATTAGCTCATATGGAATTTTTAAAGAGAAGAGGAAAGTGTTGGATGTATAATTAAGTGTTAGTGAAATCAGCAATTTGAAAGATTGTATTTTTCCCCATAACTCCATGCGTCAAAAAAGATGTCAATAAATAAATAAGGATCCTGAGAATAAAAGCTTAGTATTGAAGCCACTAGATGTCAGGGTGTATAGCGTACTTCGTGTTTCAATGTTGTCAGCTTTACCTACGAAGTTGAATGAAACCTACCGAATGAGGACTAGGGAGCCGAGCGCCCAAGAAATCGTGCGCGGGTAGTATATAGTTGATGAATTAACTGGAACTGACACTAGAAGTCATGGTAAAAAGAAGCACATGGTTCACAGTAAACAAGTCCTTAGCACAATCATGGGCAAACCTCTATCCATTGACACGCAACCTGCAAACTTGCTCAACTTACACATAGTTCGAAAAGAATAGGTAGATGGAGACACAAACAGACAATAAGTGCAGTGGCGGTTGCTCATTCTTAGGGAAACACTAATTTCACTTTATAATATACACTACAATATACAAATAATAGAGACAATTTTGTATTTTTAATTATTCTTTTACATGTGCAATTATTTCATCATACAAAGGCTTAGAATGTTCCATAACGCCTTTCCAATCGGAACTGTGTCGCAACCCGTCACTGCTTGCAAAGAGATATGATTCATGCACGGGAATAATCCACCACGTACACCGAATGTCCGCAATGCCATCTTGTGTTTTATGCGGGAAGGTCGAGAACCACAAGTGGTTCGCGAACCAGTAAATGCCCATGTATGCCTTAGCAGGTAGCAATTGAGAATGCTTGCTTGCTTCATTGATGACTTGTTTGTTTTTTACAATTTATTCTTTTGCTCTTTCTTTAGATAACTTATGAAGAAGATGGTGTTTGAAGCGTACTTGTTAAAAGCTCGTAAAGTGAAATCTCAGTAAAATGCTACATTCTCAATGAGGGATTTGTTGTAGACACATGTGCTGAATGTAGAAGATACATTTTCTCTTCAGTTAAACCAAAATTTCTCTTTTGACACTAAAATTTCCCTCCATTTTCACATTTTAAACAAGTTCAGCACTAAAAAAGATACAGATAGCATGTATTTATTCTTCACAAACAAATGAATCTTTCAGAACTAACAATTTTTTTTAACTTGGTAAGACAAAAAATTGCAGCTTTAATACATTTTAAGTTCTATAAAACAAATAATGTATTAATACTAATGTATGTAGGCCTACTCGCATAATGGACGCCCCCACATAATGAATGCACCCCAACTTGCGTTAAAGAATAAAAAAATAAATATTCCCCGCATAATATTCAAATCTCATTTTTAACAAATTGTCATTAATAAAACCTAAGTCCTAAGAATGCATGTTTTTAAACAACAATGCATGGAAACGTAATCATGATTAGTTCTTATTCATGCACAAAATACTGATATATTCAATAATTTCCGATTAATATCACAGTATTCTTAGAACATCTGCAGTAGACAGTTCCATTCATAAAACAACCAAAATATTAAAGTTATACAGCGAGATTTAGGCTGAAAGTTATGAAATTTGTGGAAGAACACAGTAACAGGGCTGCTGGGTGAGAATTTACAGTGTCTGAGTGTAATTTAAGTATGTATTTCTCGTCTGTTTGTGCAACTGCTAACTATCGATTGTCATATGTGCGATACAATCGATATATAAATTAGTTATGGTCGCCATATTCATACATACGTTATTGACCATTAGCTGGCATATTTTTTATACATATTCAGTAAAAATTTTTTCTCGCATAAAGGACAAATCCTACTTTTTACTTCCTCTGCCCATATACTTCCTCTGCCCATACCATAGGTACTATAGGTAGAGGAAGTATTGTTTTCGACCCCAAAATTCGAAGTTGAGTTTTTATCATATATACACGTTTCAAGGCCCCCTGAATCCAAAAATACAATTTTTGGAAACATGTCTGTGTGTCTGTCTGTCTGTCTGTGAACACTCTAGTTCCAAAACAGAAAATCGTATGAAAACAAAATTTTGTATTTGGGTCAGGTACCTTCTGAAGATGTGAGGTTAAGATTGGCGACTATTTTCTCTTATTTTTAAGGGGACTTTACATGAAGAAATTTTCGTTCTTCGCGATTTTCTCGAAAACGGCTCTAACGATTTTCTTTAAATTTTGCACAAGTGTAGCGTATAGTGAGAGCTAAAACTTTTATTTGAAACTTTTTTTTGAAAAAATTCTCTGAAGGTAGTTACAAGCCACCCACTGTTCACCCACTGTTTGTAGAAAGTTTGTGTTGCGTGGTGAACAATTGAATATGCACTCTTTCACGGCCTCTTATTCTATATAAGAATGAAGTGAGAAAGATGTATTAGCGTAAAATTGTCTTGCGATTCTGTACAAGGATATGTGAATACTGCTAACTTTTATTTGGGCAGAGGAAGTTGTGCGACTTTCACATCAGATTTTTTATTATAAAAACCTAAGGGAAAAAGTGCATGTATCAAGTGGAAAAATATGGTATATGTAATGATAATTTTTTAATACGTTTACATAAAGTCTAACACGAAGCTAATATATTTACCTCAGTCGTGGCCTCAATAGAGGCACCATGTTTGAGCAGAAGTTCAACCACCTTAATTCTGTTCTTCTTGCAGGCAATGTGGAGTGGGGTGAAGCCATTGAGGGCTCGTGCATTGGGATCAGCTTTTCGGTCCAATAAGAGTTTTGCCACACGGACATGGCCACAATGTGCTGCCACATGGAGAGCAGTTAAGTAATCCACTGTCACCTCATCAACAGGCGCTCGGTGGTATAATAAGATGCGTGCTGCATCCACATGGTCACCCTGAGAAGCCATATGAAGAGGTGCCAGCCCATTCTGCAATCATCAGTTCAGATTGATTAATCAAGGTAATATCAATTGAAAATTGAAGTTTTTAACACAATGGCAACCAGCATCTGTGCAGCCTGACCATCAGCTGTAGACCAAACTTTCGCATTGGTACCTGATCTTTAAAGCTATCACCTTACTCTTGGTTTAAATAGCCATGCATATCTCAAAATAAACACAAATATATTTGAATGAAAAGTTATTACTGTAATCAACAAAATCTGCTAAAAATGTTTTACTATATGGTACCACTGAGAACATTTTTCTTTGTGTAACACTATAATGCAAGAACAGATAATTAGCAGGTTTCTTTCTCTTCCTTGCATCCAATGCAAAATTCAGTGAACTTTTGAAGATCTCTTTTCATAACACTTTTGCTGGCAACTTATATTCTGCATATCCTCTGAAAGCTTCCCTGCTGGGTTTTGTGTGGCACTCTGGGAGTAGGTGCTGTTCAGACCATCTGTGATCTTACTGTTTCCTAATTGCATGCAGCTTATAATAAACAAAAATAAAAAGTTTTGTGCAAGGGTTTGGAAATTTTTACATCTAAAATGGATTGAATAGGGCACAATTTAGCAAGCATGACATCATTTTTAAAAGAATTAAGATGACTATTCCACTTATATGGTGCATGTTTGCTATTGACCAATAACGTTTAGCAATTTCTCGGATATAGACCAATCACAATCGTTTATCTTTAAAAATGTTTACTATTAATATGAGGATGCGGTTTCATCTGATAAAACGTCAGCTCATTACTAGACATGTGCTATGATTAATATGTCACATGCTGCCAGCTGAACGAAAAAAAAAACCACATTATTTTATGCAACATAAATGTTTGAAATAATATAACTTAAATGTACATTGATTAAAAGCACAATTTCAATTTGGTGCATCCCAGTTCATGTGCTTTATTCTGTTCTCTGTTACCTTACCTGAATTAGGTTAACTATGTCTTATATGCACCATTGTTAGCCTTGGATACAACATGGTAACTCAAATTGATTCATGGATGGTTGATTCATAGTAGACCGCGATCTCCCAGCTGTTAGTTATTAGCTAAACGTTATTGCTCAATATCAAACGAGTGGAATAGTCACATAAAACTGCATCCCCATATTATTAGCAAGCATTTTGTAAGATAAATGATCATGATTGGTCTATATCCAAGGAATTGCTAAACGTTATTGGCCAATATCAAACATGTGGCGTATGAATAGAAGAGTCAACTTAATTTCTTTAAAAATATTGTACAGGAAAACCTCTATATAAAGACCATCGCTGGTTCCACGAAAAAATGGTCTTTAAGAGGGGTGGTCTCTTAATAGGGGGAATGCATTTTTATGTCTTGAAACTGAAAATACAATAGAATAAATAGGTACAATACAGTTGGTGTATTATGTAACACACAGTTGATTATTACTTACTTTTACTGTATTTCAAATTGCAGCACAACAATAAGACACTTTAATCTATGCAGGCCATGAACACTGGGCCTCTATTTACAGTATAACGGGGTAATGTTTTCCAGGAAAAGAAAGACACGTATATTTTCCCTACATTACATTTTGCTTGGAGGACGATGAAAGGGACTCATCCAGCACGTTTCTTAGAATCGAGAATTTCAAAAACCCCCTCCACTGAATAAACATTTTCATAAGAAATATAATTACCCCTCCAAGTCACTGTGATCATGGAGAAAACAAAGGCATGAATTCTTAAGGGTACTGAAACAAGCAGGTCAGAAGTAGGAGATTGGAATGTGTCCTGTTCACGCCGTGTGCTGTACGGTACTTGTACGCTGTCTACTGTAAGGTTTTCCCAGAACGCGAAAGGGAAAACAGCCCAAAGCATTGTTCAACCATATTCACATTTTTTCATCACTCTTGTAAAAGTACTGTCTTGCAGTGCCCACATCAATAATTCTGTTCAAATGCTGATTAATGCTTACCATTTGAGTAAATATTTTTTTTTACGATTTTGGTCGTTATAGAGGAGTTTAACAAAAATGAAACACTGGTCCTTGGTCGGGGAGAGGGATGGTCGTTTAATAGGAGTTTAACAAAAATGAAACACTGGTCCTTGGTCGGGGAGAGGGGTGGTCGTTTAATAGGGGTACAAATAACATTGGCCTTATGGGTTTTACTGTCGGTTCCTAGAAAAATTGGTCTTTAAAGGAGATGGTCGCTAAAGAGGGGTGGTCTTTAAGACAGGTTATACTGTATATTGCTTCACTGTAGAAAGTTTCACTAGTAAAAAGCTAAGATATAACAGTTTACTCCTTTCTACAATTTTCCTTAGACTAGAAGAATAGGAGAGAAACTTGCTATGTTCTGCATACAACCTTCATTTACTTGTTACATTCAAGGGAGACAAAGGATTTGTTTACAATGCAAATCTCTATCTCTATATATATAAAAGGCTTTGTCCTGACTGACTGACTGACAGGAAATCAACGTAGAGCCTAAACTATAACAGGTAGGGACTTGGAATTTTGACAGTACCTTCGTTTCATAATGTAGGTGCTCACTAAGAAAGGATTTTGAACAATTTTGATTTTAAATGCAAAAAATCAAATGTTTTTGAGAATACTTAATCCCTTTTTACACCGAATTATCAAATCCAAATCGAAGTTCCCATGACAACAGTGTATTGTTGGTAATCTTTACATAAGGCTTTGGAAATAAATGAATCAAGATTTTGAAAATTAGAGAAGGTATTAAAATTTTGTAGATTACGTAAAATAATCAGTAAATTCAACCTTTTGATCGAAATGTTCGAATTAATCAATATGTTCTTTACAGCTTACAAGTTTCGCGGGCAAAGCCTTAATGGGAAAACATGGAATGATTTGGACGAAAAACACTATGCGGGGTTTTTTTTTGGGCTAGGGAACTCTAATCTGAGGTCTTTTCTTCCCCGGGTGGCGCACTTTGATTGTGAAATGAACCTCGAAACTGAGTTTTTAGTTTTTTTTTAAATTATCAATCGTTATAATAAAATTGTTTATGCATGATTTGGGTAAGGTTCATGAATCTATGGTTCATTTTAATAGTTTCATTTGGAATTTGTATGCACATATGGTAGAACAAGATTCGTTTATTTAAATTTTTACGTTAAACAATATAATTAAGAGTAAAATTACGTAATTCCTCCAATTTATGTAAAAACGATGTCAGTGTTAATAAATATAATGTTTTAATTATTTTTATGTTAAATAAATGATTGAAGCACAATATCTAGCAGTTGAGTAAGTAATCGTGGGCGAAGCCGCAGACACCTGCTAGTAGTATATATATAAAAAAACCACAACTTTTAATGTGCCCTAGCCTTACTCATGCTGTTAAAACCAAGAAAGAAAACTGCAGTATGAGTCAAAAGCCTGCATAGCTGTCTATTGTCATTGTGTCAAACAATATCTGGCCTACAGATATATACATACATATACATAATACATTAGGAAAGTAAAAGAACCAAGAATAACCAACAACGTTCTAAACAGCTGTAAATGACCATATTTTAAAAATGAGGACTAAAAATATCAAAGTTAACATATGATAAAGCAATCCCTTATGTAACTTGGAAATTTCTGAGTTAACTTTTTTTAAACATATAGAATGAATAAAATTATATATTTTGATACCTTTGTTTTGGAGCTGATAGGTGCACCTCGTTCCAACATCATATCTACAACCTGTTCGTGTCCTGATCGAGCTGCACAATGAAGAGGGGTCAGGCCATCTCGTGTCTTGGATTCGATGTTGGCACCTTTCTCAAGAAGCAGGGACACCATATTGGTTTTTCCCCACTTAGCTGCAACATGCAGCGGCGTAATATTGTGCTGAAAAGAATAACAGTATTAATTATTACAGGCATCATACAGATATCATTCCATTCTACTAATTAGTTCTTAGCTTTTCCATACTGACATCCATTTACGCATGACTTCATTAAGCATATGCAAATAAACCTAGGCCTATGAATATAGGCATTAACTATTAAAAAATAAAATAATAAAAAATAATAACAATAATAATATTAATAATAATAGTAATAATAATAATAATAATAATAATAATAATAAGAAATAATTTTATTAACATTGTTCATCTAGACCATACAACTATACTATTTAATAATGCAATCTCTGCCAAAAAATGTATAGATTTAGGAAATACAGTCACGCCTGTCTAAAGCAGTCACTAGCCGTTCTTCCGATTTTACTAATACAGTACATGATAACTTACTTTGGCAGAATAGTTGACATCAGCACCTCGATTTAGTAGAAGATTAGCAATGCTCTCATTCCCATAGTGAGCTGCAATGTGTAACGGTGTGAATCCACTTTTCGATGTCACATCAGGATTATGGTCATTCTGAAAGAAAAAAAATTATAATACAGCTTATAGCCCTATTATTTTTTCAGAACTAAGTCTTTTTCATCTTGGAATATGCAAATGCATATGCTAAAGGCTAGTTTACATGATGACACTAGGTTTCCTAACTACTTTCATGAAATTGATTTCGTGAAAGAGATTACACCCGTTTTCTTCAAAACTAATTCCAGAGCAACCGCAAGTTTCACTTTATTTTTGAAGTTCAAGTGGCTGAAATCTCATGGATATTTTTGAACCTCGTAATAACAGACATTTCTTACTTCCCCACTTCAATCTACAGAACTAAATACACATATTACCTCAAAATCACTCCTATGGTTTTGCGAAAAGTTGGAATCTGCCGAAACTGCGTAGTGTCATAACTCATTGTAGTCAGTACATCTCGTGCTTGTAAATTCAAATAAAAAAAAAAATTGCAAAACTTAGTTACTAGACCTAGTTTTATCATGTAAACTAGCCTTAACAGTGGTCCATGATCCCTGAACTGTATATTTATGGCCTATTTCACCCACCTTGGTTAGGATGCCCAGTTACTTGACCACAATAACCATGGAGAGCCATTGCACCAACAATTTGGCTCGGTTAAGAATCCACAGTTATCTGCCAGCTGCTCATCAAGCCATTATTCCTCTCCAGAACAATTAATTAATAGTATTTACATGGCAGTGACTTATTTGTTGGTGATTTTTTCTAAGTGTAATAGCAAACTACTGTAAAAGTAGGCCTATACAGGAGTAAACCCAATAGGTACAACAGTCCAGTAGGGTTAGATGTTCCCAACATTTCGCCAGTGACTGTGCCTGGCATCCTCAAGGGTCCTCTGTCTACAGCAGTGGGCAGATCACTTCAGAAAACTTCTCTAATGATTCCAATAGATACAGTTTTACTGCAGTAATAATATTCAGAATTCAGGTCAGAATGTAAGAAAAAGGAAGAAGCAAGTAATATTTTTAAATTTTATGACTTATAAAATTACTAGCAGATCCCCGTGGCTTCACCCACAATAATTAATTGGAAGATAAAAAATTAAGAGCAAAGTAATTAAAATGTTATATTTATTAACACTTGCACGCGAAACATTCATGTAGTAAATGATTAATATAATTAATGAAATGGCTAAAAATCCGGTTTTGAAGTGAATTCACAATTAGAAAGCATCGCCTGAGAGAAACAACCTCAGATTCGAGTTCCCTGGCCCAGAAAACTCCTGCATAGTGAGTTCCATCTAAACCAATCAATGTTTGTCCATTTAAGCCTATATATCCATTATTTCTCTTCCGACTATGTTGAAAATTCCAGATGTCTGCGAGCCATGGCATTATAACAAACGAATCGACCAGGGTGGGCGTACAAAATGAAGCGATTCTTTTATTTCCAAATCGTGACAAAAGTAGGCAAAGCCACCTACAACTGATTTGACAAATGAAATGTACCGTATTACTGAAATCTTATGCTTGGATAGCAAAAATAAAAAATCCGGCTTCGAGGTGCATTCACCCACCCTTCAGTCCATCTATGTTTAAAATTTCAGATCTCTGCGTTCAGTGGATTTCGATGGGCATTGCGGACAGACAGACAAACATTTCCTTTTATTATTATAGACTATATTATCCATCTAGTTGTAAAGAACAGGTCATTAAAATTAAGCAGATTGAAAGTGGCACAATATTGCAACAGAAGCAAGAATTGAAACAGAAAAGTCATATAGCATAAAAGTCTATAACTTCTCCCTGCTCTAATTATAAATAATCAAGGTGCTAATAAAGGTATTGCTGCGAATATGTGGTATATTCTTCAAGCTGTTGTTTCACCTGTGTCCCTAACATTACCAATTACATCTTGGGAATATCCCTGATGCCATCAGAAGTCTCTTTCTTGGTGACACGGGATGATTTTTAATCATAGGTAATCTAATTCTTATATCCATGAAATTCAATAAGACCCAATTCATGTTATTGTTCATTTTCTTGAAGGTTAGCAAGTTAACTGTTTGTCTGGGCTGGTTAGCTATTTCTCCAGGTTAGTGTCGTTTAATTCGTAACTGGGCTTGGCGAAACAGAAATACATGGAAATGCATGGTTAACTAGTAGGTGTTATCTAAATGGCCCTAACCGAGGTTGATGAAATTGGCCATTACATTGCAAAAAAGAACTGTATGTAATGGAGAAATAGGCCTATACAATTGGACACCTAAGTGTAAGGTTAAAGTCAAATGAATTTATAAGTAAAAGTAAATATATAAAATCAAGTAAATATAAATAACAAAGTGCCAGATGGAGCTAATAGGCCATATTTCATTTGCTTCTGATATACATGGCACAGACTTTGTACTATTAATACTGTTATAAAGGTCTATATAAAAATGCTTATTACAAGTGTTAACGTGTAGGCTACCCTATTTAAATATTATAATAGTTAGTAAGCAATTCATTAGCAGTAATGTGAATAAATAGGCCCTACCCTTCACAAACTATAATCATAATTCCACCTATAATCACAACTACTACCACCATATAGCTTTAATAGCAAAATACTGACAAATATGTTATCATTAATGTGTGTTTATTAAGTGCCAGTATGGTACTTTATGAGATTGTGTGGGGGACGAAAAAATGTCTGTCCGTCTGTCTGTCTGTCCGTGCGTCTGTACGCACCATAACTCAAGTACGCTTTTTCGCATTTTCATGAAACTTGGTATAAACATTCATAATGTCGATGGGAAGAACCCTATTATTATTGAACCAAATCGGTTCACCGGTACCGGAGTAATGCCCAATTTAGTGCCTATTTTAATAGTATTATATTAGAAAGGCACCATAACTGAAATACGCTGTATCGGATTTCCATGAAACTTGGTATACTGATTTATACCATGAAAAGTGCCCTATTGAATTTGAACATAATCTGTTGACCGGTACCGGAGTAAACCCCAATTTAGTGTCTACTTTAAAGGCGCAATAACTCAAATACGCTTTATCGTATATTTATGAAACTTCGTATACGCATTTATAATGTCCATGGGAAGACGTCTATTTATAATGGATAAAATCGGTTGACCTGTTTCGGAGTAATGCTCAATTTAGTGCCTATTTTATGGTAATATACGTATTCGAAAGAATTTATAAAAAAAATGAAAATCAGTTATCTTGACAACACTACATATTGTTTTACTGTGATCTTATAAGGCCTTGGAAATTAAAATACAGGTAGCTATGACAAAAAACACTATTGATTTACATGCGCTTATCCAACTTGACCGTTAAAATGACCCCGGTGGCCGAGATGGTAACGCTTTGGCCTCACATTCTGGAGTCCATGGTTCAAAACCCGAAACCGGCCAATTTGAATTTTTTTGGTATTTTTATGTGAGTGTGCGATTGTCATGATATCACAAATCTGTACAGTTCAGTTGATGCTGGAAGATTTTAATCTAATTTTAAAAAAAACTAGACCTTTGTTCTTCCGTAATCCCTGCTTAATGAATAAATCTGGAGCTTAACTTGGAAATCAATTTTAAAAAATCATATTCTGCATATCATAATTGCAGTCATAACTGTTTAAACAAAAACATACTGGCACTTTGTTACATCAGTTTACCTGATTTTATTTTACTTGTTATGAGTTATCTGAAGGTATAAAATTTTCTCTGTGAAATGCAGATATCCATTTAAGCCACCTGGATTCATTTTTAGGAAAATTAGACACTTGGCCAGACTCTCCATTGGCATTATTACTATAGTGGTCAGAAAGACAAAATTATACGGCATTTTCCCTATTTCTGTATAAAAATACAATTTTCATCCAGGGTAATGTATTTAATGGCTGACTGACGCATTTTTGTTAGTAAACCCAGCTTGCTATAAATGATGCGTATATTATGACATCTTAACCGAGGAGGCCATATTTAAGGTTAACAAAAGAATGCAGTGCATCATGGCTTTGTAGTATAGTGGTAATTTGCCATTTAAAAAGCAAGTGACCATTAATGAGGTGTTACGAATTTGGTTCAAAATCAACAGGATTTGTCCCACAGATATTATAAATGCATATAAAAATTAAAATCTGAAAATCTGATAAAGCATATTCGAGTTACCATGCATAGACACACAGACAGACAGACAGACAGATGGGCAGATATTTACCCGTCCACCATACAATCTTAGAAAGTATGATTCTGGCTCTTAAGCTATCAGCACAAGACAGGACAGTAGAGTACCGTTTATGCTCATGTAATGGATGTCCCTGCATAATGCATGCACCCCAACCTTCCACATTAAAAAATAAAATCAGGTGAACTGATATAAAAAAGTGCCAGAATGCTTTTGTTTAATCAGTGATAACTGCAATTATGATATACAGAAAATAAGTTATTTTTGTTATCAATTTCAGAGTTAAGATCCAGATTGGTTTATTAAGCAGGGCTTATGGAAGAACAAAGATCTAAAGTTTGATAAGCATATGTGAAGGAATATGTGGTTAGTGTTATTTGTTAAAGCTAACTATATTGCAACTTCCAAAGCTGTATATGAACACCGTAAAACAATATGTTGGTCATGAGAACTGATTTGCATTTGATAAATTCTGTCTAATATATTACCATAAAACAGGCACTAAATTGCACATTACTCAGGTACCAGTCAACTGATTTGGTCTAAAATCAACAGGCTTCTTCCCATGGACATTATAAATGCGTATACAAAGCTTCATAAAAATCTGATAGAGTGTATTCCAGTTATTGCACATATATATCGACAGACAGGCATTTCCCGTCCACCATACAATCAATCTCATAAGTACCATAAGCTTACTGGCACTTAATAAAAAATCTCCACATAATAGTCGCACTTCATTTTTAACAAAAATTCGTTTATTAATATCTGATGGCTTGCTTATCTTTAAATTCAAGTTTACAACAATTGGAAAGAGTAATTGTGATTAGCTCTTATTAACACACAAAATATACTCGATTCTCGATTAATATCGCAGTATTCTTAGGACATCTGCAGTAGACAGCTGTGTTGATAAACTTGTGCTTGGACAATGAATAAGAACCAACTGAAATATTCAAGTTATACAACGAGTTTTAGGCTGAAAGTTATAAAATTCGTAAAAGAAAAACATAGTAATAGAGCCGTTAGATGAGAGTTTACAGTTCTGAGTGTAATGTGCTTAAGAGTTTCTCATCTGTTTACGCAACTGCCAACTATTGATTGTCATAAGTACGACATAATCAATATATAAATTAGTCGCGGTCACAATACTGATACTATGCTACTTATTGTTAGATGTATGCTACGTATATTCTAATACGTGTTTTGTTTTTTATACAAATTTCTTCTTCAAACAAAGAATGCACCCTTGTTTTCTGTTATAAAAATCTGGGAAAATAGTGTGACTATTACACACATAAATACAGTATGAGAGCAAGATAGAAAGAGCAGAAGCAAAGCAGTAGATCGTAGGAAAAGCTAGCCCTTCATATCTTGAATAATGCAGTTGTTATGAAAGACAACAGTTCATTTATTCGGCCTTCTATAAATGACAATTAGAACAATAAATAGTATAACCTTTACAATCTTAGGCTTGAGGCTTATAGAATAACAATTAATAGGTTGGTGAATTCTGAATCTTTAGGTTGGGATGCAGGAAGCATCGTCGGCATTCCACAAGACATCCTGTCACATTAGAAGCATTCACCATTGTGTTGGTTTAAATCAATGTTAATAAATAACACAAACATCTTGAAAATCGGAAAATTTGAATATGAAATTGCTTTAAAGCAAGTACTTATGACCAGAGGACCACCATGAGTACGTGGAATTATTGACAGTTATGTGAACACAGATAATGTTACATTAGTGTTCATTGTAGAATTAAAATCTACGTGTTGTTGTGTAATAAATAGTTTATGTTTAATAGGCGAATCACACTTGATATTGAGCCTAAGAAGTATAACGTTAAGTTAAATCAAGTCTCTTTACTCAGGATGATAACTTAAGTTCACAGCTATGAATAATGCGAGCAATATAATGATTTATATATTAAAACACTCACTGTTCTTTCAATACAGATGTGATGAAGATGAAGCATTGTAAATCGAAGTTTTAACTCCGATGAAGATGGCAATCCGAGGATGGATATCAGCCAAATTTAAAATAATATTTTAAACACACCTTTGACATTATAATTGATGTGCTGAGAATGAGTTAGTATAACTGATTAGTGAACAGAAGCATTCTGACATCGTGAGAAGTGACTATTGAAAACTGTGTGAAAATATGTGATAGGCAACTAGCCTGTTTGAAAACGAAGCTGACTTGAAGAAAGAATGAAGAAATGTTTTTCGGGTAATCGGGGGTCACAAAACAGACTATGGGAACTCTGATTGGTTCAGGTAACCAACCAGAATCAATGTATAGTTACATGGAAGCTTAAATTAAACCGTGAGTAATAAAGATTCACAGTAAAATCATAAATCCAAGCCAATTTAGCTTGGAACAAAATTAAATATTAAATTAAACCAAATTTGTAGTTGTATGAAATAAATTATTCAGTAAATAATGTAGTAAAGAAAAAACGAGAATAGACACAAAGCCAGAACAGATTGGTAAATGACAAACAAGAAATAGGTTATTGTGACTTTCAACTGTCACAAAATATACGTAGAAGGATATGACAATGCTTGGCCATGTAAAGAGAAATTAATAGAGAAGGCAAGAAAAGGCCAACTAATACGAGAATTATGATGGGGAAATGACATAGAAGAAACATGAACTATAAATTAAATTCATAAAATTATGTATAACAAGGGTTTGACATAACTGAACAATGGTATGTAAAATTAGGAAATATATACTATAATGACCGTCTAGGCATGTTCTCATGGTAGTGTTGCTGGCTATGGATCTGCAGGCCTGGGTATGATCCCCAGTACCTCCTCGAATTTTTCTGAATTAGGGAGTTCTGGAACAGGGTGCACTCAGCCTTGTGATCCGAACTGAGGAACTACCTCAGTAGCAATTCCAGACATGCAAACCATCATTAACAGCCATGGATATTGGCATGCTGTACACATGCCGCCCAGTCCCCTCTACATTTTGTTTTGTCACCTGTTGATGCATTTGACTGGCCACAAAGAAAAAATCAAGAGTACTTTTGAAATTACATCAAATTGGTTGTGTGACAAAATGTAAATAAATAAAAACAAATAAAAGATAAATAAATGCATAATAAATTATGATGTGCAAATTGAAAATCATAGCCTACAGTCAGTTAAAATTTCAATTGAGTACCTGGATGCAAGACTAGCATCTATACTATTACTGCATAAATGCATGCGTCATTCTCTTCAAACCTTCATCTGTCTGTTCTATAAAAATTAATTCTGTATTTCATCTGTAGATGGTAGGAGATCCTTGTAAACAACATCATGTGCAATGCCAGTCAGTATCTATGAGAATAGAAGTGGTACGATGTGCACTACATGCCAGTAGAAGCCACATTGTTTGACAAAATGGAAAACTCCGAGCTTATTAGGTCTACTTCTTTGGAAGAAGACATCGCCAATAGAGATAAGAAATCTAAAGGACATAAAAGAACAAGAAATCCTAATTTATGGGAAATAAATGTTGTGATGATCTGCCAGCACCGGCAGCACTAGAAGAAAATGCTACTAAAAGAGCAGATGTAATGTCATTGTGTAAATTTCAAAAATAAAAAAAATGCTGAATGACCAGAAAGTATGAACAATACTGTTATAAATGAAATTTCAAACACTGACTCAGAATCTGAGGCCTAAAAATGTAAAAATTGTATTTTAAAGGCTGAACAGTATGCCTTCTATGCAATAACAGTGTTAATCACATTTTTTTTAACTGGCTACATTTCAAAAAACTCTGGTCGGAACGTTCACAGTGGAGTGTAACAACATTTGAAAATGATGAGAGTTGACTACACACTATTTTCTCCACTTACCAAATTTTTTTGGTAGAACATGTTTCGCATATGTTCATATGCATCCTCAACTACTTGTCAACTGCCGAGCCTTGCTTGCTAGGAGAATCTCCATGAGTCCCTGGTGGCGGTTTTATGTATTTCCTGATCAAATTATCTTCTGCGGGAATTTCAAAATTCATTAGCTGGTTTTCAAATTTTCTCATGTATATTTTTTCCCAGACTAACAGTTCTGCCGGTGTATGGACTGATTTCAATAATTTTGCTTCTGTATTAATTTCATGACCCCCATCCCAATAATGCATAGCAACTGCAAAATTATTGAAATCAGTCCATACACCGGCAGAACTGTTAGTCTGGGAAAAAATATACATGAGAAAATTTGAAAACCAGCTAATGAATTTTGAAATTCCCGCAGAAGATAATTTGATCAGGAAATACATAAAACCGCCACCAGGGACTCATGGAGATTCTCCTAGCAAGCAAGGCTCGGCAGTTGACAAGTAGTTGAGGATGCATATGAACATATGCGAAACATGTTCTACCAAAAAAATTTGGTAAGTGGAGAAAATAGTGTGTAGTCAACTCGCATCATTTTCAAATGGCTACATTTGTTATTCAATCATTAAATTTGACATGATGTTGGTTTACAGCAATAAACATATTATGTACTTTCTAGTTAATAAATAAATTTTTAGGTCTTTTAGTTTGTACTTATAGAATTTCTACACTTCCAAGACTTTGTGTGCTTTATTTTCAACATTACATTTTACCACTAATGCTCTTGTTGCACCCAGGTACTCAATTATATACCAACCACCATACTAGATTTAAAATACAATACTATACCATAGATCTTTTCTCTGCAGGTTCTCTGCTGTTCAAAAATGGCTAGTTTATATTCTTTGGAAAATATATTTGGTTTGCGTGGGGTACACTACAAGGAAGATACTTACTTGTAGTAGGAGAGCTGCAGCTTTGCAGTCATCTTTCTTTGCTGCGATGTGTAGCGCTGGCAGGCGCACTTTACCGCGAGTGTCATTTTCAAGTAGTACAGCAACCACCTTGTCATGGCCTTGCTGCATTGCCACAGCAAGAGGAGTGAATCCATCCTGTAAGAAGATGTATTATTTATTGTTATTTCCTTGCATGTAACAAAATATAATATTAACAAAGTCACTGGAAAATATGATTTTAATTCATGTTTACTACTTAGTGACAAACATACAGAAAAACCTTCCAGTCAGAACCTGCTGTATTTCGATACCAGTAGTAAGCAATGAATCTCAGCAATATTAAATCTCATATTAACTGGAATAAAATAAATATCATATATCTCAACTTTATAGTTTATGCTCTCCTAAGCCTTTCAGTGTGGTTACAGCATCTTCAATTTATGAATGTAATTTACAAATGCTACCAATTATGGATTTATCTTCATACACATTGTGGATGGATTTGTGTGATCAAAAATTTGTCTGGGGCTAAATAAAACAAAACATATATTGTAATCTTGCTTACTTACTCAATGGCAATAGAAAATTCCTAAGAAGCCAAATAAATATCTATTTTATGGACAGGCCTGTGCTGGCCAGGGGGGACAGGGGGACATGTCCCCCTGCGCCCTTTACCTGAAGCGCCCACTCCACCCCTGACTCCTATCCTTATGACCCCCGAAAAAGTTATGGCATTTCTAATTAAACTAGTGTGTATAAAAGATAAAGGTTAAAATATTTTTAAATGTTACCAATATGTCTTTGTCATTAAACTCTTCCTTTAAAAAAACGTGTGTGTATTAGCCTAAATTAACATGCAATTCTTCTGTGGACTGCGAAATCGATGTTCTCATTTTTTAAGTTAATTTTATGTTTTGTCGTTGAAAGGTAGGGGAAGGCGTATGCTGTACATACTTCAAAGTACGTCCACACTGGAACACTCTGATAATAAAACTGGCAGCCCTTACTGTATTGTTGGTCAACAATGATTGGTTCAGCACCTATTGAACTTGCATCAAAGTAGTGGGCTGGCTATTGAAATTGAACATTTGAAGTTTTCTTTTGTGCTACTAATGTAAAAAAAACATTTTCTGCCAACTTTACTAATTCCACACAGTAAAATCACGGGAATAAAGCATTATATAAAAACATATTGTCTAATGCCGCCCAAAAATCGATCATTTCAGAAGAAAATCGCTTAAATGGTTATAGTTGTATTTCTTATAAAATTGATTGTAAAATTCCATGTAATCCAAATGCGAAATATCGGCCACTGTAAAATTCCATGCAACCCAAATGCGAAATATCGGCCAATCTGACAACCCTGTTAGATACAGCAGGGGTTGACTTTTTTAAAATCTCGCTCAGTATTAAATACATTTTGTATGTACAGTACTGTAGTATTTTTTATCATATGTAAATACTTTCTACTAGTATAAAATAGTATAACTAGTCTAGGATGACTAGGAATGCATATCACAATGCAAGATACATAGCATTGTTCCCCCTTCTTCAGGTTCTGCTCTCCATCTCCTGAACTCCACATTATGTAAAGATACATAAGATTTCAGTCATTAGGTTTCAGGAGTTCCGAGTATCAAGTCTTAAGAAAATTTAAAAATTTTGAACTCTAGATTTGAAGACTTAGAATACAGGATTCGCTCCAAGTGTAATTTCAAATTAATCAATTGACTTGGACACGTAAGTGTAATTTTACAATTAATTATTGTAATAAGAGTAGTTTCATTTGTTGGTTATTGATCGTTTCATAATTTTTGTACAAAAATATTAAGTAGGCCTATCTTATCCCCGTTTTCCCACATTATAGACCCTCCCCCTGGTTCGGCGCCCTTTAAGTCCTACATCCACTGCCCTCAGAAAGGGTCCAGCATAGGCCTGTTTATGGAACCCGAATGTTCGTTGCTGTGCTTACCTGAGCACACTTATTCTGTGCTAACTCCATCCAACCATCCATCGCAAATCCCACTTACCCTAAATCTATCATAATATTATCCTTCCACCTGTGTCCAGGTCTTCCAAGTGGTCTTTTCCCTTTGGGTCTCCCAGTCAATATTTTTGAGATACGTCTTTCCTCCCAATTTGTGCAACATGCTCAGCCCATTTCATCTTCCATGATTTAATTACCCTTACTATATCGGTGAAGAGTATAGTTTATGAAGCTCGCTCGTTATGCAATTTTCTCCAGTCCCCATTTTCATCTCTCTTAGGCCCAAAGGACACGTTTTCGAATTCTCTCATATTATGTTCTTCCCAAAGAGTAAGCAACCATATCTCATATCCATATAATACAGGTTATTCAAAAAGATGGACCTAATTTCATTAATTTGAATTTAGTGAAGTATAAATTGGAGATGAACTTACTAATATAAAGAGGAAGTTTCAAAGTTTTTTTAACACAGGTTATAAATGTTCAATATGTCCTCCCTCTGCTGCATGGCAAACATCTAAGCGGTAGCCAAACTCGCCCCACAGCGAAGTACCATGTCTTGTGTTACTGAGTTCACCTCCACAGTGACAGGGATCAGCAGGTCGGCCAGAGTTGTTGGTAGAGGTGGGACGTAAACAACCTCCTTAACATATCCCCACAAGAAAAAGTCGCATGGTGTGAGATCAGGAGATCTCGGAGGCCAGAAGTGTAGAGCCAGGTCTTGATTTCCCATGCGACCTATCCATCGCTGAGAAGTGATCGAATTAAAAATCCTCTGATATCATGGTGCCAATGGGGCGGAGACATCCATTTTGTTTAAATTGCTTAAACCAATGGCTTATGCTTTTCCTAGTTGGTGGTTCAATGCAGAATTGCCAACCAAATGCCCGCTGCACTGTAACTGTTGATTCACTTCTTGCAAACTCAAGAACGCAGAAAACCTTATGCTGCATAGTAGCCATCTTACTCACAACTAACAGTGACAAGAAATGCCTGCCTATTGGCGCGAGCAGCCATTTACGCAACAATCATGCGATAGTCACCATCCATGCGGTGGAAAACAAAACTTTGGAACTTCCTCTTTCATTCGGTATGTAGAATGTTAATATCCAATTTGTATTTCGGGAAATACAAATTAATTAAATTGGGTCCATCTTTTTGAATAACTGTGTACAACTAGCAGGATAATTTTCTTATAAATAGATTTCTGGACATTACATGAGAAGATAAAGAGTTTCTGAACTGTATAATAGCAGGCATTTCGTGATTTGAGTCTACACTTAACTTCTGTCTTTATATTATTTGTGTCTGTAATTATTGCTCCCAGATATTTGAAATTATCCACTTGTTCAAACAATTTTCTGGCTATTCTAATATTTTGTAGCACATTATTTTGACGATTCATGACCATATACTTGGGGGTACGCCGTATCGTAGTGGTTGAGGCGCTGCGCTACAAACCGGAAGGTTGTGGGTTCGATCACTGATGAGGTCGGAGTTTTTCAATTGGCCTAATCCTTCTGGTGGCACTATGGCCCTGGGTCGACTCAGCCTTTAACAGAAATGAGTACCAGGAGCAATCCTGGGGGTAAAGGCGGCATGTGCATAAGGCTGACAACCTTACCACCTTCATGTGCCGAATGTCTAAAACTCTGGGAGTCTCAACCTCCTGGAACTCTCTGGGCACCTTCATGCACCGAATGTCTAAAACTCTGGGAGCCTCAACCTCCTGGAACTCTCTGGGCCTCCATGGCCTGTAATAGGGAACACTTCATTTTTTTATGACCATATACTTAGTTTTTTCTGTATTAATTTCCAATCCAACATTCTTGCAGGCATCGAAAAGACTTTCTGCATTTCTCTCGACTGTGTTTATGTCATCACCCACCAGACATCATCATCTGCATAAACTAAAATCGGGTGATTGCCATTTAATTCCAGGCCTATCTTGTTTTCCTGAACATTCCTAATGACATATTCCAAAGCGACATTTAAAAGTAAAGACGACAGTGCATCTCCTTGCTTCAAGCCGCTTTTAATGACAAACCTATCTGATATAAGTTTCTCTACCTTGACTCTGCTTTAGGTTTCATTTAGACACATTTTGATCAGTCTAACTAACTTCTTTAGCATCCCAAACTCAATGAGGATATTGTACAATTTGTCTCGTCTAACTGAATCATATGTTTTTTTTTAAACCTATGTATAGCTGGTGAACAGATTTATTATATTCCCACTTTTTCTCCAAGATTTAGCGAATACAAAATATTTGATGAATGGTTGATCAATTTTGCCTAAATCCACACTGGTGATCTCCAATGATTTCGTCCACATATGGGGTTAATCTTGACAGAAGTATATTGGACAAAATTTTGTATGATGTTGATAAAAGAGAAATTCCTTGATAGTTATTATTTTTGGCCCTATCTCCCTTTTTATGGATCGGTATAATAATAGATTCTTTCCATTCCTTTGGCAATTCTTCCTTTCTCCAAATCATAAGAATGTGTTCATGGATCTCTGAGTTTAATCTAACCCTACCTGCCTTAATTAATTCTGCTGGAATTTGGTCAACATCTGGAGATTTATGTTTTTTTAGTTTACCTAGAGCTGGATATATATGCATTCATGAACCATAGATTACTGTCTCTGTCGGACATTACATGAGAATATTATAGGAGGAAAATTCCTCTAACATTGGGATTTGGACCCAGGACCTTTGGCTATCCGTGCCACTGCTCTACCAACTGAGCTAAGCCATAGTTCATTTCAAAGAGGCAGATGGAACCTCTCTCCTATGATTGATTGCCTGGTCACAAAAATCACTAATTAGGGGGTCTCACAGTACTGCATATATGACATATCTTGTCTGTCAGTAAGGCAGACCATTAAGGGCAATCAATCATAGGAGAGAGGTTCCATCTGGAGTTCTGAAATGAACTCTGTCTTAGATCAGTTGGTAGAGCAGTGGCATAGATAGCCAAAGGTCCTGGGTTCAAATCCCAGTGCCAGAGGAATTTTTCTCCTATAATATTCTTACCTATAGCTGTTTCTACTTCTGTTAGAGTCGGTTCAGCAACCAATGGCTCAGCTGTGAATATTTCACTTTCTACACTTTGGAATTCTCCATGTACATTTAATAATTGATTAAAGAGATCTTTCCATCTATTCAAAATATTATTTGGAGCCACGAGTATTGTGCCATCATTGTCTTGAATTATGCTTGTTCTAGGTTGAAAACCTTTCTTGAACTCATTTATTATTCCCTTGTAGAGATCCCTAACATTTTTTCTTTAATACCTAGTATTTACCTCTAATTCATTTACTTTGTTTTAGAGATGGTTTGTTTTCTTTGTAAACATAAAAAATAAAAATCCACCTCTACTGCCCAACAAATTACCTTAGAAACTCTGGTACTAACTCTGTTCAGTGAATTTCTGGATAACCTGCAATGGATGTCATGCAGGGCTAAGCCCGGATAGGTCCAAAGGATGGTACACAACTGTCACAATGTAATCATCTGAAAGGCCGTTGATGAAATAAAATGTTGAGTTATTGGTCCCACATGTTTATTTTACTTTATTGAATGATCTCAATAGTACCAATGACCTATGGCAGGTATTAAAATTAACAGCAACAATAAAAAGGGAAATATGCTTTATAAAGTATTTGTCAACACAATTGTTTTCATAATGTCTTAAGAAATTAAATAAGTCCAACATGACTCCATTTATGCTTGGAAAATTTCATGTTAAAGGCAATAATTGAAAGGGAAAAATAGTTATTTATCATACAAGTTTCTTAAGTGTATAAGATTTTTGATTTGCCTCCATTTCACTCACTAAATATAGGAGTTAATAATGTTTAGGAAAGTATATCATACACTATTTTTTCTACACTAGTACTTAATATACAGAAAATAATTATTTAAACTTTGATTTCTTTAAGCACTTCTATTTTCAATTGCCTTTCTGCCTGCCTATTTTGAACTATTTAAGTACCTAACATCCAGTGTCTAATCATAATGAGAAAAGTAATGTTGTTTGATATTTATATTTTAATAAATACAACATGCAATTTTAAAAAATCTCTATATATCTTTCATTTAAATTTTATATGGGTGATTCTTCAAATACGGGAAAATTTGCGTTCCGGAATGATATTTCCCTTCAAATTCAACCTTAAAAAAAAATTAAAATAAAAGTTTGTTTCTACTACTTTCATACTACAACTATCTGTTTGAAATGTCACTAACTTTAAATTCTGATATTCCAAAATCGAATTTAATTCAATGAAATGTCATCCACATGCCCTGTCCCAAACCTCAGTTTTGTATATTCTAATGCATTTTTCCACAAAACAAAATGTTATTTCCTTTTCAGCTTTTTTCCTGTCAATGAGTATGAATGGGTGAAGAATATTAACCCCTAAAAAATAAAATGAAATAAAATTGTCACCCCACCTAATGAACATAAAGAATGTCCCAAGGGTTTTTGGTCATCCACATGGCTGAAAAGAATGGAATTTTTTCTGCAGAAATGAGGACTTTGTAAAACTGGCAACAGTGTTAGAAAGCCAACAGGGCAGCTTGTGGTTGAATTGTAAGGTTGAATTTTGCTTGCTTACAAACAGTTTGGGATTAACAAAGGACTTTGTATCATTTTCAAGGAAAACGTTTTTATTCCCCGTCATTAACATGGCTTCTAGAAAGTAGGCAGAAAGTGAATTTTAACTAATTTTGATTATGCACTATGATAAACCTTCCAATTCAAAGTACCTGACTGAAGTTGAGCCTACAGAGGTTTAGAAATGGCTTGCTGAGACCACTTAAACTCCTTTTTAGGTAGATTTCGAAGAAAAATCTACCTATTGCAATGGATACCACTTCATGATTTTCGAAAAATTCTTTCATATCTTTACGTTTCATGCTCCCCTAAGTACGAAACCACCGCCCGTTAAAAAAAAAAAATTGTGATATTTATATATATATATATTTATATCTTTACACGATAGCGGCCGTAATTTTGAAGATATTTGAACCAAATTTTAATATGTTATTTCTAGGCCCAATAGTTCGGACAAGTTCGTTAATGAGCAAAATTGGCCCAAGGGGGTGGTCGGGGGAGGGGGTTGAAATTTTTAAAAATGTATATCTCGGCCCCTATGAAGTATAGAGGGAAACTTTGTTTGAATAAATTAGAGTACTCGCTACGGAGTTCACAGTGACACCAACGATTCGGGGGTTCGAGTGAGGATGGGGGATGAAAATTCGAAACTTTTGAAACCACGTCTTGTGGGGTATCGTTGAAAAGCTCTTGAGTACTCTACAAATCAATAAATAGTTTCTTTATAGCTCTCATATGACGCGAGATTTTAATGTTTGAAAATAATAACACTTAAAAGAATTATTATAATATCATAATTTTGTCTTGTTTAGCGGCTTTGCTAATTTTATTCATTGTTGATCTTGCGCACGGCCTCCCAGAATATTATATCCTATTCTTGTTGTCAAAACAAATGATTGTAGGCTCTTCCTCTTTACTGCAGGTTTGTCATGCCAAGGCTAAAAAAGAAGAGTGCTGCGCAGCGATAATAAATTAAACCAAAAGCACTTTGAAATCTACCTCAGCCTGTAGGCCTGCCTAAAGGGATTTTTTTGTCATCCACATGCCTGATTTTTGTGTCATCCACATGTCTCATGAAGGGGTATGTGGATGACTCTCAAGTCATGTAGATGATAAATGTAGGATACTATTGTGTTTGCGGTGTCTGTGACCTGTACTTAAGATCTTAAAACTGATTAAATGAATTTCTGCTTGATTCCCCCCTCCCCCAAAACCATAAAAACACAGTCTCATTAAAATTACATTAATTCCGGAGTATGCACACAAATTTGCAAATTTGATGCAAAATCAACTGAAGTATGCTGAGAAAAATATGAAATCACATAAAGAAAAGCAGATTGTTGCCAAAGTTAGTCATTAATGTGGCCTTCTGCCATCCACATGTACACGGATGTCATCCACATGGCTTTAAAAAAATAAAGAAATTAAAATAAATAAAAATATAAACATTTAAGCTCTGCTGGTGTCATATTATAATCAAGTAACCCCTGAAGTATTTTTGTGATTTTTTTTAGATTTTTTAAACAAAGTAAAAAATTTGGATTTTACACACTCCAAATTTTCCCGTATTTGAAGAATCACCCATATACTTTAAATTTAGTTATCTATGATTGATTGAAACATGTTGTAACAAAAGAATAAAGTATTTTAAAAAATCTTTCTGTAGCCCATTTTTCATTCAAATCTTCTAACTTTAAATTCAATACATGACATCAGATGATATAATTTGTGATTTATAGTATATTTTAAGCTTTTTATAGACGATTTAAGCAAACAATTCCTTTTGTTATTTACTGAAGTTGCCAAAAATACATCTTTTTTCAAGATTTTATACCACTATGACTAGAATTTATTTACTGCTTCTCAGGGTCCATACTAATAGATGATCAATATGGCCAGCAACATTTCTTTTAAAATGTATAGATATTTTAGATTTATTATGGTAAAAAGTTCTAAAATTATAACATTTCATTATTCAGACAGAACATTTAAAAATATATAACTTATTTTTATTGTTTTTAAACTGCAGTAATAACTTGCCATATACATAATACAATTCTTAGGAATAAAATAAAAAAGGATTAGAAAATCCTTTCCAACTACATATATCCACCTTCATACTGAAGGCTTAACAAGTGGTGATGATAAATCATTGCTTCAGAAATGTTAATATTACAACTAAAAGTTGAGATAATATATCAGTCATAAAACACCTTAAGTGAAGAGAGTCAAGTCAGTGAGAAAATAATTCTAAAAAGTCATAGTAGAGTAGACCCTAACTAATCTGGCAGATATCAGATTGGGATAGTGCCGGCTTAGTGAAAACTCTGCATTACTGGAAGGTCATTAATAAAACCACTTGAAATGCATAAAATTTCTGTTTTATTAAAAACAATATTATATAAGAAAGGCAAAAAAATTATTTTCCATGTAGTAATACTGCATTAAAATCAAATACTTATCAATTGTCTTTTTAAATTTGTTGAAACAAGGTTTTAAGTGGTTATACTAGTAAGGTAAAAAGAAACTTAAACATAATCTTAACTTACAGTTTGGTAGGCAACAATAAAAATTCACTACCATAGATTCAAATGGAACTAACACTGTAAAGGTTCACGGCGGGGGAAACATGATGCAACTGTCGATCAGAAGACCTTTTATAGACGATTTAAGCAAACAATTCCTTTTGTTATTTACTGAAGTTGCCAAAAATACATCTTTTTTCAAGATTTTATACCACTATGACTAGAATTTATTTACTGCTTCTCAGGGTCCATACTAATAGATGATCAATATGGCCAGCAACATTTCTTTTAAAATGTATAGATATTTTAGATTTATTATGGTAAAAAGTTCTAAAATTATAACATTTCATTATTCAGACAGAACATTTAAAAATATATAACTTATTTTTATTGTTTTTAAACTGCAGTAATAACTTGCCATATACATAATACAATTCTTAGGAATAAAATAAAAAAGGATTAGAAAATCCTTTCCAACTACATATATCCACCTTCATACTGAAGGCTTAACAAGTGGTGATGATAAATCATTGCTTCAGAAATGTTAATATTACAACTAAAAGTTGAGATAATATATCAGTCATAAAACACCTTAAGTGAAGAGAGTCAAGTCAGTGAGAAAATAATTCTAAAAAGTCATAGTAGAGTAGACCCTAACTAATCTGGCAGATATCAGATTGGGATAGTGCCGGCTTAGTGAAAACTCTGCATTACTGGAAGGTCATTAATAAAACCACTTGAAATGCATAAAATTTCTGTTTTATTAAAAACAATATTATATAAGAAAGGCAAAAAAATTATTTTCCATGTAGTAATACTGCATTAAAATCAAATACTTATCAATTGTCTTTTTAAATTTGTTGAAACAAGGTTTTAAGTGGTTATACTAGTAAGGTAAAAAGAAACTTAAACATAATCTTAACTTACAGTTTGGTAGGCAACAATAAAAATTCACTACCATAGATTCAAATGGAACTAACACTGTAAAGGTTCACGGCGGGGGAAACATGATGCAACTGTCGATCAGAAGACCTTTGTTTACAGAGGTCTTCAGTAATGTGTCCCTCAACTTGCTCTTGATTCCCCCTCCATGTCTGTCTAAAAACAATGTTAGACTACTGGAGGGTCAGATTAGCAAAGTGCCGGACTACAGAGAGTCTACTGTTTAGGCTACTTTGCAGTGCTTAATATGAATAAACATCTTTATAGGTTATATAAATGGTTTGAACTTTTCTTGGCGAATACTATTTAAAAGTTCTTCACAGGCTAACAGCCGAGTTGAGATTTTAAAAAACTCCGAGCTTTCGGACTCCATCTCTGAATCCATCTTCTGGGAAACTGGTAGAGAGAGAAGGCAGAAGGGCCCATATATATATAGGCCAGAGCAGTTGGTGAGTTCCAGCCAATGGCAGCGTCAGAAAAGAATTTGTTCAAAATTCAACTAGTCAAAGGAGAAGGTGGACGTCACGGGGAACACAGGTTATGAAGGTCTGCCTTCTCCTTTGACTAGTTGAATTTTGAACAAATTCTTTTCTCACGCTGCCATTGGCTGGAACTCACCAACTGCTCTGGCCTATATATACAGGCCCTTCCGCCTTCTCTCTCTACCAATTTCCCAGAAGATGACTCAGAGATGGAGTCCGAAAGCTCGAAGTTTTTTAAAATCTTGACTCGGCTGTTAGCCCACGAAGAACTTTTAAATCTTTATAGGTTGTATGGTAGTTTTCCAAACAGCTATCACACAGTGTATCAATGCAAATGTTGAGTTGTCACAAATGCAATGGTAGATTCATCACAGAGGAGGCTATTTGCTATTAAAAGATGATGAACTAATATAAAACAAATCATGATAGAATCATGTCCATAGAGAATGGAATAGTGCTAAACTTTATGCATTTTAATAACTTACCTCTGTGGCAAGACTCTGATTAGCTCCATTGGCAAGCAGGAACCTGACAACATTGTCATGGTTCTCTTGGGCTGCCATATACAGTGGAGTAAAACCATTTTGTGACTGAACGTTTACTGCTGCTCCATTTGCTACTAGAAGTTTTACAACTTCTTCTTGTCCAGCTGTAACCCATAACATATGCAAATCATATTAGTAATGTGATCTAGACCAACTATACCTAATATTTAGAAATTAGCAAGTACATGTGCTATTTTAGGAAAAGAAAAAAAAAAAGGACCAGTGCTCAGCAAAATTATAAGTCCTGTTCGGAACACTTCGTTCAAGATCATGAGAACTTTGATTCACACACAAAGGAAATTCTCATGTAGCTGAAGAATTCAGATAATTTTTATTTGATGTTTTGAATTGTTCAGTTATTTCGCTTGTTAAATGTAAATTATTATTCATGGGAAGGAGTTTTGTTTTCACTACAATAGTTTAAATAACGAAATAAAAAGTACTGACTTAATAATTTACAAATATATTTGCTTCTTTGAACAACAATAATTAAACCTAATTTTTTTAAACAAACAAAGCAAACATAACTTAATATAAGATGTGTAATCTCTGTGCTCTTATCAATGTCCATATCCTGTTTGGTATAGATCAGTCACGAAGGGAATCGACAATGGGAAGATACATGATTCCAGGTCTTTGAATAACATCTCAGAGGGAGTTCTTTGTAGTTGGCTGCAGTAGATGCATGCATAAGAAATTTAGTGTTAAAATAAATAAAGGCTTCAGCAAAAAACTAATATTGAATTCAGATATTAGTATTTTGTATTAAGCAAACTACTGTCAGGACACTTAAAGGTAAACATAAATTTAAATGATTCAATTCAATTTAATTTCTCGGGCTTCCAATAGGATGAGTAGGAGGGAAACAGTTGTGCTATCATTTTCTGGCAGAAGTGAGGTGATTGGGAAAAAAAGTTTATACACTAGAACCTCTTGTTAACCAAAACAAAGTGGAGAAAGGTGATTTCGGATAACCAAAATTTAGGATAAAAATTAAAATATCATTTTTAGGGGTTAAGAATCACTTTTTGAAGTGTTATGTGAAAGTAAATGAAGACAATACACATATGTGTTAAAGTGGAAACAGCAACACCAAAATCAGCTCTACAACAGAACGCAAAATCTACATTTTTAATTCTTTTAACTGCTTCAAATTTTCATCTATCATTAACACAACCCGTTTCCGTTTTTTGACATGATACACAATAAAAGTGACAAAAACACTCCACAAAAAATATTCGATCACCACTGCATGGACAAGTTACAGTGAACGCTGCTTAATGTAATCGCAGATAATGTTATCAATCAGGTAATGTTATCACTTTTATGAAGTCCCATACGGATTAATATTGATACATTGAAAAAATTCTGTTTATTGTGATCAAAGAATCAGTTTATGTTATCACATTTTCCTTATTCAACATAGCTTTATTTCCAAGTACTGTAGCCAACGTCATTCAAAATTTTGTTTTTAAGGTTTTCGTTTCTAAGTCAACTGTATTGTGTTGTACTGGGGGTAGCAATTCTGTTCCCAGCTCACAGGATGACCAGTTCGAGGGGAGGGCATTACCTAACTTTCTCTTTTAAGCAATAAAACATGTTTCACCCCACAGTTAAGTGGCAGTTTTTGATTTATAAAGATAACAGTGTTGATCTGCAGTGTTGGCTAGTGTAAAATGAAAATACTTGAACAGACAGGTGTTAGACGTTTTGCTACTTGGTGTTCAACACAGATCAGTATAGACTTACAAAAACACTCGTAACTTGTAAATGAGTATGTAGTATTGGTTAACTTAATGGACTCCTAAAGAAAAGTAAAAACAATAAAAACTTTGTTCCTGGTTTAAAAATAGTTGCTTGCATCCTATTACTGTATTAGTCTACGAGTGGTTCAATGATTCACAGTTACGTACTATTTTATGGATAGATATTTTTAATTCTGTTTTGTACTGTATTATCTTATCTATGAACTACCTTAAAGGGCCCAACGTCGCTCGGGTTTTGTATTTTGACATTCAAAATTTACTTTCGATTTTCAAACTATAGGTTTTAAATTTAAATAGGTATGTAGAATTTTAAATGAGGAAGAACGACTTATCACAGTCAAACTATTCCCTCAGAAAATGCTTGATATAGCTTTTTTTGACTCACAGAGGATGTAGAATTTTGCACCTCCCTGCTTCTACACACCATGCCTGTAGGGGTTCATATAAGAAGCAACAGAATTTCCAGTAACATAAAATTGTATTGTCTTTACGGAAAATTTTATTTCTCTGTCTCATGTTATCATACAACCGTTTCGGGGGTGAAATCAAAAAGAAATTCAATACCACTTTCACACTTTCCTTTCCAAAACCTGGGACATAATAATATACTGCACGCACAGGATTAAACATGTTCCATCCTATTGTGTCTCCTTTTACATGCTTAGGGCCTATGATAAACATCCATATTTCTCAACTAAAAATACAAAGCCTACAGCCATAGAATTGTTAAAGAATTTGGAGGGGCAGGATTGCACAATAAAATATTATAATAGAGTAAATGGTATTACTGATGTTAGTACACTACAGATGCTTTTAATTGCTTGAAAATTAAATAAATAAACAAATTAAATATGATTAATTTAAAATTTGAAGTAAAAAATAATGTTAAATCTGTTGAGTTTTGCCTTACTGATTTCCTTAGTTGCCATACTGCTCTAGGAGTAGGTATTGTTAAAGTGTCAGGTTTATTTATGTTTATCGCCAGTGAATGCAGTGATTAGTGATAAAATATGTCGCAAACTGGAGTGAAAATAACAAGTAAAGATTAAACACTTTCGGATTTCTGATCAAGTTCTGTGTGTAGCTTTCGGCTATTCACATAAACTCAGCTGAGGGAGGAACCGGCAACACAGCGCGCAGCTGGCGATAGCTGTCAGAATGGACTTGTTTCTTTAAATGTAAAAAGACAGTTGATTTTATATTATTTTTAAAACACGGAAATGGTCACATTCGCATTTAAGTATCGTTCTTTCGTAACAAGTTAGGAATAATAAATAACTTAAATTAATAATATTAATAATTACTGATTTTTCTAAATGGCTTGGCATTTACTGGGGGGGTCAGGCCCCTTCAGAATTTTTTGGGGGGAGCGATGCCCCTGGCATTATAACTTAGGGGGGCAGAAAGTGCCTGGCCCCCCCAAGTCGGCGCCTATGCCTACAGCTATGAATAACGTATCAGCGGATAGAAATTTTTACCAACTTCTGATAGGCAGGGTTGGCATTTTCCCATCCAAAACTAATATATAAAATCCCAGTGGGAAAATCTGATAAATACCGGCAAAAGTGGGAAAAAATGGAAAACATATGTTAACAAATTCCAACTTTATGGATTATATTCTTATTCCAAAACATTTCTGTGTAATTTCTTGAGAAATAGTTTTAAAACAAATTTCACAATTATACTGTAATGATATCAAGCTTTATGATTCCATTTTGCAATAAAACTTCAGAAATATTTACTTTTATTGTTTGTTTTATAAAGGCTGTAGTAGCAAAGTCCAAAATAAGTTAAATATCTGAAGTACTGAAGTTCTGGATAAAAAATACAAATATAAATCCACAGTATTTGCAATACACAGCTCAGTTTCAGTCAGAAGAGAAGCCTTTTCCAAAGACATTTTTTTCATCTCACATTATTAGTAGCGTATCCACCTTCTGTGCACGGGCGTCCGCAAAAATTTTGTCAAGGGAGGGCAAATGAACAAATTGCTGCTGCCACCACCCCCATCACTATACTACTAGCACTACAATACCTTTATTATTAAATTATTATTATTATTAGGCCTACTATTATTACTATTACAATATTATTATTATTACAAGTATTATTATTATTATTATTATTATTATTATTATTATTATTATTATTATTATTATTATTATTATTATTGCTATTACTATTAGTACTCTTATTATTACTATTATTATTAGGCTAATATCATCATCATCATCATCCACATCCTTGATTTACTGTAGCTGGACCTCACAGGCATGCGATAAAAAAATACAAGGGAAGTGATAGGTAAACTTTATGTATTTTGTGGGGGAGAGTTAAAAAAATAAGAAAAATGCCTATCACGTCATGTTTTCTTGAAAAATTCAGGCACCAAGAATGTGATTCGGAACAGCTTAGTTGACCCAAAATAAGTATTGTTACTCCCTTTGCATATAAAATTAGGTGTAACGAAGCAATTTGTCAAGGCTATTCCAAAAGATGGCGATTGTTTCAAATACTTGTGCAAAAAGTCTCCAGGTTTATCCGCAGCCAAGCTGAAAGAGGGAATCTTTGTTGGTCCAGATATCCGCAAGCTCCTGAAGGATAAAGACTTTGAGACTAGCATGACGACAAAGGAAAAAGAAACTTGGGTTGCATTCAAAGATGTGGTCAGTAAATTTCTGGGGAATTACAAGGATCCTGACTATAAAGCAATTGTTATGAATATGCTGGACAACTTTCAAGCGTTGGGTTGCTCCATGAGTGTCAAACTACATTTCCTTCACTCACATGTGGACCATTTCCTCGAAAATTTAGGAGCAGTCAGCAAAGAACAGGGTGAAAGGTTCCACCAAGACATCAAAGATATGGAGCGCAAATATCAAGGAAGATGAGACAAGAACAAGCTGTTGGATGTTAACATGAGGTAGGCCTGAGATTGCATATAAAAGAACTTCAAAAAGAAGTTTCAAAGGCAAAACAGTACGTACATAAATATAAACTTTGTTTGTGTTTGGTTTTGTTGTTTGTTCAGTTTACAATTTGTGTCAAATGTTCATGTACACATACATTGCTCCTCGTGGTCAATCGTCTATTTTATGTACATTACCTTAATAAACACAAATGAAAATAATATGTTGGTGATTTTCTTCTAGAAACTGCACCATAATGTGATGTTAAAAGTGTAAACGCAAGGGAAGTTTGTGTTTTCCTCTCGACCAGAGGTGGCTCGTGCGATCTAACAGTGGTTTTCTTCCATTTAAACCTATAAAAAATTAAATCAATTAAATTAATTAAAGTGGAAGTAAATATTCCTACATGTTGATGATGTTTTCACATTAGTTGCTTATATCCATTTAGTTAAGAGATTTATGTGTAAAAAAAATTTCCAGGAGGGAGTAGCGGCCCTACGCTGCCCCCTTCCGGACAGCCATGCTTCTGTGTGGAGGAAGAATCTTGAAAAAAGTGGAATTGATACAAACTTTCTGGAACTAATGGAACACCTTCAAGGATAAATAACTACCGGTTTTTACCATGGTATTTACCGGGGGTGGGAAAATCGTTGCCAACCCTGCTGATATGGCATAACTTACTTGTTGACACACGCTCAGACTGTGACAGCTCCCACGCAATACTACCTCTTATTTTACATCAAAATGTGAAGTGAGAAAATGGTATTCCCTATATCCGTGGCAGAGAAAGTTATGTGACTGCATCACATTGTGCATTATTTTTGTGGATTTAATTCTGCAATATTTATTTACACCAATGAATTCTATCGATAGCTTCTCTAATTTGTCAAAGACCCTTATAATTTATTTCCAAAGCTACAGTCTGTGAACACTGCCAACAATACACTGTTGTGAAGAGAACTGTACATGGAATTTGATTTGGATTTGATAATTCTGTGTAAAAACGTTTTAAGTATCCTCAAAAACGTTTGTTTCTTGGCATTTAAAATCAACATTTTTCAAAATCCTTTCTTAGTGAGCACTTACATTATGAAACGAAGGTAAGTTACTGTCAAAATTCCAAGTCTCTACCTATTATAGTTTAGGCTCTACGTTGATTCTCAGTCAGTCAGTTAGTCAGTCAGTCAGTCAGTCAGTTAGTCAGTCAGTCAGTTATTCATTTATTAAGTCAGGACAAAGCCTCTTAGGTATATAGAAATAAACATCCTCCATTTAATTCCTTAGACTACTGTTATCAATCGGTTAATATTATCAGATTAGCTGCATCCTGAAGTGATCACAATAAGCGGCATGCACTGTATTAGCACATGACCAAAGTGAACAAATAAAAGAAAAAGAATTGGCACGTGCCTTTACAGTAGATAAGGGATGGAGATGGGCAAGGTTAGAGCCCTCGCATTGCGTTACTCTTCCTTGGGATATTTCTTTTCTCACTCACTTTCTATCTATACAAATGGTTGACGAGGGGGATGGGAAGATTTCCCTCTCCTGTTAAGAAATCCTTCCCTGCGTGGTAGCCCAGATGTTTGAAACACAACTTACATAATTATACAGTATATCATAAGATTTTTTGTTGTTCGTCATTTTGGTTTGAAAGTGTTTTGGATAACAAGATTCTACTGTATTATATAGAAAATACAAAAAAGGCCTAGGTGGTGTGGGGAGTCAATACGGAAGCTAGGAAGTGGAACAGATTGACGGAGAACTCTGATTGATCGGGAAGTAAAAATGAATGAAAAGTCCCCAAGAGGGTTATTAAGAGGGTTATTTTGTATGTGTGTAGCTTTTTATTAATTGTATTTTACAGAAGGCTGAGTTGATATGACTTTGTCTCTACTCCCTTTAAGTCGTTTCTGATGAAAGTATTAAAATTCCTCAATGGCAACTTCATTATGACTTCAGAAAAAAATAAGTTATATGACCTAAACACAGTTTTAGCTAGATAGCAGTTGATATGTTATTTTTTCAATATTTAAAAGCTGATATTTCATTACACCTGTACCAGCAGTTGACATTTGTATAAAGTTATACTAACATTTATCTAAAGCAGATGAAAAACTATTAAATTGCAACAGTTTTATGGCATTCTTCACACAATTCTTCAGTTAGAAACATAATTCACTTACTGATGAAGTTTGAATGTTCTAACAACTTGGAACTGATTGCTAGCAGTTGCTATGGGCATTCCATTTTTACAGATTTTAAAACTTGAAGCATTTCGTTTTCATCATAGGTCTATTTAAGGATCTTCTTTTTCTTCTCCTTCCCCATTGCAAATTGAAAACAAAATTGGAAAAAAAAAAGAAAAAGCAATGGCGAAAGTAACCTGCAGCTCACAGTATGTTTGCTGATAATGGTACCTAACAGCAAGTTAATTCCACTGTCATTAAAAGTTTCATTGAATCACAGATGGTCTTAATCTGCAAAAATACTAATAATATCCCAAACCTCCAAAACCTGACACATTTTGTAAGCTAAGCCCACTACAGAACTTTTGATTCATTGGTTGCTGCATAGAATGTTGCCAACACTGGCAGTCTCAGTGATATGTAGTGCCAGTTAGGTTGCATGAGGTTAGGTACGGGGATATTAGTTTAGCAGCGGCATAATCAATTTTGCATGCGAGCATTTCGTTATGTGCCATATTGAAGGTCAAGATTGAATTATGATTGAATTATGATTGAATTACTGGTATATGAATTATTTTTTAAAGCGAACCCATAAAGTACTTCGGTGAACTGGTATGTACAAAAAATGGCCATGACAGTCCATGCAGCAAAACCCGTAAAGTGAGATCTGATATTGCTTCCCCACTACTGCAGCAACCATGAAGCACTTTACAATTGCTTTAAAAAAGAATATCTGGTTATGTGGTTAGGTTCCCCTGTTACTGTTTATAATAAGTACCGCACTCGAAGCTCCCAGCCCCTGGTGGGGCTTTGGGGCAAAGCCCCCAAAAAAGTAAAACAGAAAAGAGATCCGGGCTGATACGAAATTACCTTCTCGGAGTTCTCGGTGAAGGGGCAAAGCCCCCAATACAGAAAAACAGGAAGGATGTCCGGGACAGATATGAAGTTTTGTATACGATAGATATTTCGGCCTCGATACCGACTGAGCCACTGAGTCCAGGTTTCTACCATTAGGTTTCCAGTATTGGATTAGCACCAGGTGACATTTTGCATGACAATAGAATATCGGCCACCACACGGAGATTCGTGTTTTGACAGCAGTTCCCAGTGCCATTTTAGGTTAATTTTGTTTCTACTTCTTCATGATTTTACTTATAGCCTATTTAGGACCTCCTTACAAATATATGGTGCTTATAAATGGAATCTATGGGTTATAAAGGCTAATATAACGTCAAATTTGGTTGTTCTCCTTGCTTTTAAAACGAAAATATCACGAAAAGTAGAATGTTGGACCATCCCCAGAACACAAAGAAAGTGATGCGACACCGTCAACGTCCAATCAATGTGTTTCTAATCATGGGCAGCAGCCGAATTTCGTGAGACCGGTAACAGTATAAATTGCCGTTTTAGCGCAAACTATAAACTTGCCTCAATGATAATTATAATAAGTTATAAAATGCTAAACTAGAAAGATTAGCTTCTTATAGAATAGTTTAGAACTTACCGCTCTCCACAAAAAGAAGAATTTCAGCTGACTTCCCGGTAAATAAACTTGTTCACCAATAAACATCAACAAAAATTTTCCCTCCAAAACAAAAGAATAACAGCCTGAATCCCAGGAAGGCCAACATATTTCCGGATAAAGAAAAACTGCCAAATATTGCCTAGGGTTTAATTTCATCATATTAAAAACAATGTCAGCGTCTGGGCATGTGCTAGGTAATCAGTGCGGCTAAATCCAAAAACAAGGCGCCGCTTAAGCTCCGCCCACTCTATATTCACATTTGCACGGACTGTGTATTTTGTTTCTTAGCGAAGCAGGGTGACCAACTGCCCTTCTGTATTGTCGCAAGTGCAATGTACCCACTGACCTCATTGTTACGATTAATGGCGGAAGGTTCGAATTTATTTTGTGCTGGTGCTTAAACTTTAGGTGTATTTCATAGTAACTTAATAAGTAAGGCTTATTTTCTGATTTTTGACTATTCTTCTTGCATATACGGACCTGATCGGGCGATTTAAATCGTCACATTGTGCTTTTCTAACGTAAATAAAGCGAGTGAATAGACTGTGTTTAGTGCAGTGTATATAGATATCAGATTTGTGACTTTCTGACTCGGAAGGGGAGGAAATAGATTTTAGATTTAAACACAATAATAGACATGGAGAATACATCTCAAAAGGTAGCACAGGAAGAAATGGAATTGTCTCTTAGTGACGTGAATATACATAAAAAGGAAACTATAAATCACCGCCGTCTCGAGAATTACACTGCCTGCCCTATGCTTTATTTTAACATGGAGTTCAGAGTATTGTTAAATTGCCTAATTTATCCAGTAGAGGCGACACAGTTCACACCCAGATTGCAGCAATTACTAATCAAAATAAGCATTAAACAGACACAGATACTTGTGTTATTTGTTTAGAACGTAATATTATTCCAGTATATGACACTTACCTTGAAATGGAATTTTGGAGCAATAATTAAAATAAATGTAAATTAAATAGACGCATTGATAGACTATATTATGAGCACCGCCGTCTCGAGGAGTAATGCAGTTTAGAAGGCAGTGATTATGAGACGGCGGTGACAGCACTACATAATCAACAATGTCGTAGCAAAAAACAAGAAGCAGTCTGGGTGTGAAAGGTGCTGCCATCTGTAATGTCGCCGAGCACGCAAAATTAGCCGTATAGGACAGGCAGTGTATACACGATTAATACAGTTTAGAAGGCAGTGCTATAAATCAACAGAATTCATCTGTTATCTCTAACAATAAGACAATCATAAATAAGGAATCCTACCGTTATCTTCATACCACCGCCGTCTCGAGAATTACACTGCCTGTCCTATGCTTTATTTTAACATGAAGTTCAGAGTATTGTTAAATTGCCTAATTTATCCAGTAGAGGCGACACAGTTCACACCCAGATTGCAGCAATCACTAATCAAAATAAGCATTTAACAGACACAGATACTTGTGTTATTTGTTTAGAACGTAATATTATTCCAGTATATGACACTTACCTTGAAATGGAATTTTGGAGCAATAATTAAAATAAATGTAAATTAATTAGACGCATTGATAGACTATATTATGAGCACCGCCGTCTCGAGGAGTAATACAGTTTAGAAGGCAGTGATTATGAGACGGCGGCGACAGCACTACATAATCAACAATGTCGTAGCAAAAAACAAGAAGCAATCTGGGTGTGAAAGGTGCTGCCATCTGCAATGTCGCCGAGTACGCAAAATTAGCCGTATAGGACAGGCAGTGTATACACGAGTAATACAATTTAGAAGGCAGTGCTTCATACGGACGCGGGCCCTTATTTTGTTTCAATTAAACATGATTCCAAGGACTTAGGAAAATTCCATCCAATGACCATTGGTAAATGGTTATTCAAAGCCAATTATGATGTTCAATATTTGAATAAAGTGAACAATTCTCAAATTGACGTGCATTTCCAAACGTATCATGCCGCGAACTCCTTTCTCAACTCTGATTTTGATACAGTTCATGGAACTCAATCATTCATACCAGCTTACAATCTTTTCACTTCTGGTATAATTAAAGGTGTAGAAGTTAACATTACCACGGAAGAAATTAAAGCAGACAGTATTATCCCAGAAGGTTATGGTATTACAAATGTGTATCGTTTTAATCGTCGATTTAGTGACGATCAGGGTAAAGTGAAATATATACCTACTCAAACGGTAAAACTTACCTTTCGTAGCCAAGTGCTACCGAGATTGGTAAAACTGTATCATCAACAATGTCCAGTTGAACCATACAAAGAGAGGATCTTAATTTGTCAAAAGTGCGGTAAACATTAATCATCGTACCAAATTTTGTAGATCGACACAAAAATGCCTAAGATGCGGCCAAGAACATTCCACCGAGGAGTGTAAAAACGAAACACTCACATATATCAATTGTAAGTCTACACATAAAACGACGGATATGCAACACTGTCCAGCCTTTAAATTAGCACAACAGATACCAGACAAAATGCAAACACTTCCGATTTCGCGCTATGAAGCCCAACAAATTGTACTTGGTCGTACTTCATATGCGCAGTTGATACAAAAGAAAACACCTTCTACGTTTGATCCTTACACGCAATTCCCGCTTCTGGAAAATCGCTCTACTTCTCAAAAAACTTTATTGAATCAACAGATTTCCTTTTCTCCCAAAACCAACGCAAACATTTCTATTCAGTCCAAAACATCAAAAAGGAAGGAGCAAGAAGGTGCTTCGGGTGTGGATACAACGGCATACAAAAAGATTTTGATTTATCCTACTGGCCATATTGCAAGCCCAACGTCACCAGTCTTTTCTCAGAATAATAAAACGCAGCAGACACCTTGCACAAAGTCTTCTGATACCTCGAAACTTTCTTCACTCAATAGACCTCAGGTCTCCGGGAAGCAGAAAGTCCAACGATCTGTTACGAGTCCTACATATACTGTTATCACAGCCCTCAATAAGGTCATGAGTGAGGCTCCAGACAGTATTAGAAAAGATCTTGAAAAAATTAAGTATCAAATAAAAGAACTAATTGCATAAATATATCATGCCTCCATATAATTATCTCAACCTATTGTACTGGAATGCTCGCAGTATAAATAACAAGAAAAATGAAATCAATATTTATTGATTAAAAATACATATCAGATTATTATCATTACTGAAACACATTTGGATGATAATAAATCTTTCACTTTGTCTGGATATAAAGCTATCCGGCAAAATAGGAATAAGAATGGCGGTGGGGTCGCCATCTTTGTCCATAACAACATAAAAATTTCCAATTATGATAATACAGTTAAACCATTACCACATTTAGAAAGGATCCATCTGCAAGTGCTTGATATATGTATCTATGCCATTTATAACTCGGATCCTATTCAATTAACTACTTATCAATGGAATTCCATCCTCCCAGTTGTTCCGGATCAGCATACCTTGATCTGTGGAGATTTTAATATACCAAATTTTCACCTCAGTTCCGATTGGCGAAACATTGCCCATCCGCTCATCACTGTTAGCAAGCAAAATGATTGGCATATACTGAATTCTCATCTTACGACGCGACTCGGATATTTGAATCAACAAGATACCACCCCGGATCTAGTTATAGCTTCTAAAGGACTTCTCCATAACATTCATGTTTCCAGAGTGAATGATACTTGTAATAGTGATCACTTTCCACTGCATATTCGCCTGACTCACACTTCTATAATCTGGGACACTCTCTATAAAAAACATAGAGCGGGGAAAATTAATCCGCACAATTTATCAACATTCATAATGGACCACCTCTCAAACGTTAATGAAAACCAGTTGAATTATGAACAAGTAGAGACGATCCTCACATCTTACCTCAATATCCACCACCCTTATGAAATAATCTCCACCGATAAAAAACAACATCCTCCATGGTGGAACGCTCGATGTGCTGAAGCAATAGCGATGCGACGACAAGCAATGCACCGATATCGTACTAATTCAACATATCAAAATTTTATTTCATACAAAAAACAGGAAGCTGTCACCAAACGAGTCCTTAATAAATCTAAACGTACCGGATGGAAGAGGTATTGTTCATCCATTAATCAATCTAACACCACAACACAGATCTGGCATCAACTAGCATGGTTTAAGAAGAAGAATAACTCCCCGCAACTTTTACCCATCGCAGGCAACGTGGATATTCAACATAACTTTCTTTCCATGGTGGCACCAAACACTGCACCGGAATTGCCTATCCTTTTTCCCAGTATCCATACAGAATCACAGCATCCAATTCTGCAACAAATCAGCAGTCAAGAAATATCTCATGTGTGGCAATCCAAGACCCGTCCTTCTAGTCCAGGTCCTGACGATATTACTTATTCTCTTCTCAAGGCTCTTCCTCAGGAATTTTTGAAGATCTTAGCATCAGTTTTCACCAAGATATTACACTCCGGACAGATCCCATCATCATGGAATGTGACACTTATACATCCAATTCAAAAACCAGGAACCTCTGGCCTAACAGCCCAGGACTATCGGCCGATTTCTTTACTTCCTACTCTTCGAAAAACTTTCGAAAAAATACTGACGGACCGCATCGCATTCTATTTAGAACGAAATGCTTTATGGCCTCGAACACAATATGGTTTCCGTAAACATTATAATGCTGAGTTTAACATATACCTTTTATCTACAGATGTACAAATAGCTTTCGCACAAAAAAACAAAATTGCTGCCTTGTTTCTGGATGCTTCACATGCTTATGAATCAGTGAGGATCCCTATACTCATGACCCGATTAAATACATATGCTCTTCCCACAGCCATAATGAAAACGATATATAATCTCATTCACTCTCGTACCATAACTCTGGTTCGTCTCTATAATAATCCTGCAACCAGAGTTGCCACACAGGGCCTTCCTCAGGGTTCATCTCTCAGCCCACTCTTGTATGCACTGTATGTGCAAGACCTCATGCTTCCTACTCCGGTTCCGCTACGCATACTCCAGTATGCGGATGACATATGTTTGTATCGGTCGCTCAACTCAAGAAAGATCCAAAGTGATGTCGAGGAATTTCAAATCTCAGTCACCAGTTGTATATCTATGTTGGAGCATCTGGAAATTAGTATCAATATGCAAAAGACTAAGTTTATGATTTTTCAACCTGGGACTCCACGTCAAGAGAAGTTTTTACATCTTCCAAACTTCAGACTCAAAATGGTCAAAGAAGTAAAATTTCTAGGCTGTATCCTGGACAGTCGTCTCACATTCAATAAACATTTTCAAACTATCTTGAAGGCTGGCCGCAATACAATGAAATTATTCTTGGCGATATCTGGGAAAGCCTGGGGAGCTGATCCTCTCATTCTATTCAATCTCATCATTCCTCTCATCTTATCTCGGATGGAATACGGATCTCTCGCCTATAACAGATTGACTCAAGCCTCTATAGCGCAATATCATTCTCTACTGTATAACATATACAAAGTAATTTTTCACATTAATGGAAAACCATCATGTATAAAACTGCGCGAAGAATTCCCATATATGGATTTACAGTATGGACGTCAAATCAAAGCATGCAATTATCTTTCAAAATTATTGTCAGCCACGAATAATATTCTTCTTCCGAAACTTCAGCGTCTACAGGCTCTTCATCCATACATCCCTGCCTCTCACGCTTCGAATCTTGATGATCTTACCTCGATGTATCTACATTTTCTACGATACCCACAGATGTATAAAACTCCAGTACAGCCTCAATATCTGATGGACCCTAGACCTTTTCCGACAAACTTAACCATGGATTTAAATGCCGCACGCAAGAAGCAGCTGAGAGGGGTGGAAGCTGCCAGCCGAGTGGCGAGTGGAAAGGGGAGCAGGGTGAGTCGTAAAGTACTAACTTGCCTTTTTATAAAAAGAAATATATAAAATAGGGTTAGTTATGCAATTATTTTCCTTTAGTATGCACACATACTTTCATGAATCTGCAAGTTTATTGCTCATTTTTACAAAACTGTTCTAGAAAACTATTTAAATTATAATTTCCACAATTTAAAAGGTACAGCTATCATATTTTGCTTGGTTCTTGTTTATTGCTTGAACAACAAACTGTACCTCCATTTTTATCCCAATTATAATTACAACAAGAAATGATTTAAATGTTAAAAAAAAATTGAAACACATAAAAATATCCTTTTTCTTGCTCTTGTAGTTCAAATACTTAACAATTCTGCTTCAGCTTGTTGACCTGAATATTACATTTGTCAGAAAATATAGTTATTAAAATTTAATTATTTAAATTCTGCTGAATAGATTTTTAAACAGCAGTTAAGTTGAAATCGCACAGTGAAAATGTTAAAAGTTTAAAATTGAAGAAGTTGGTGAGGTATGATAATATGTTTTTCCCCCTTCTTTTAGCATAACAAGTCTTAAATATTATGCACATAAAATTTCATCAATACTCCTTCAGGATGTGTTGGAACACAATTTTATGCCTTACGGGTAGGCTACTATAGATTTTACCGATCAACACCAGATTTTCATATACGGTAACCCAACAGTTAATGCTAATTATCCAGTTTACAGATTCTTAATTCTATCAATAATGATAAAAATTCAATTTTGTTTTGTAAAATTACACATTACACCAATTGGTAACAAAATCAAAATTGTGAAAGGTTTCCATTCAATATTAAATATTTTAGTTCACATGAAAAAATGGTATCCTGAAAGTGTTGTTGAGACAGGAAATTCTTTCATACGAAACCAGGACTGTCCCAGCAACCCAAGACTAGTGACCAGTGGGACCAGGGCCGTCGCGTGGGCGGGGCGAGCGGGGGATCGTCCCGGCCGCCGCAACCAGGGGGGCGCCGTGGCAACGGCAAAAATAAAACAACATTTGAAAAAATAAGTAGGATTTACATAACGTATTTTTTAAAGTTAGGTATAACTGAATTTTGAATATTGCGATGTATGTTTTTATTGAACAAATAAATATTTGACACCAATAACTTTAGGCCTATAGTTGCTAAGTTATCCCATAATAAATATTTGCTTATAAAGACATATTTACGATCAACTACGTCACAGAAGAGACTGAATTCTCTAGCCTTCTTGTCCATTGAAAACAATGAAGCACAAAAAATAGACTTGATGAAAATTCTAATGACATTTGCTCGTGCAAAAACCAGGCGAATGCCATTTAATGTTTAGTACCTTATCTTAATTTGATAAACGCGGTTCCCTTTTCTATATTCTATTCAATGTATGTAACGAGGTTTCCCACACTATTAATTTGTAGTCCAATAATAACGCCTATAGTATTTTTTATGATTGTTAAGATTTTCTTACAATACTAAACTTGTATTAATTTGATTTTCAATACAATCTTATTAAAAAATTTAAATAATTTTATTTCTGATATTTTTGTAAGGTAATCCGATTAGGTGTCTCTTTTGGGCACAAAAACACAGACAGCGACGCAACCCGACGCGCAACTTTTGCTAACGAGCGACTGGACGCGATGCGGCTTGGAACTTGTCCAGTCCACGTCGCCCCAAGTCGCGTCGCTCATTGCGTGTTTAACCCCATATATTTATACGTATTTGATAGTGTCGCGTCACGTCGCTCGCTGTGTGTTTGTGTTTGAATCCCTACAGATAGGTGGAATGTCGGGAGGGTGCACGTGGGATTGAGTTTGGGGGGGGGGGGCGCCTGACGAAATCTTGCCCCGGGCGCCAACAAACCACGCGACGGCCCTGAGTGAGACCATATTGCAGATTTGTAACAAAGGTCTTGGAAATTCAGATCCAAGATCGAAACTTTATAGCATAGCCGTGCCTGACAGCCAGGTTGGCCTCTATAACTCCAAAATAGGTTATTTTCCGTGAAAAGACAATTTACATATATCACTATTGGTACAGTACTGTTATCAGTACTATTCAAGTCATTTTTCCTTCCTGACTAACCAGATCTCTCCACCTAACTGTTACGTTTCCTGGCTTTCCTATTGACCCCCACTCCACGTAGCATCTCTTAATATTTCCTATATAATACCAACTTTTCTCAGTGTGCCTCACTTCTCCCAAAAGATGGCAGTGGAGTAAGCTGCTAAAACCTCAGAATCAATCCTCCTACTCCTCCTAGTTAGAAGTCCGAGAAACCACTCATTCTCAACACAGGGAAAACTCAAGTCACAAAATTCATAAGTCTTCTTGGCTATAAAGCTAACTTTCTTCACTTTGATTTTGCAAACTGTACTACAAACTGATCCACATCAAGGTCATTTTTAATACATGTTATAAACTAAGGGGTCTCAATGTTTATATATATCTGATTATATTATACATTGCGCCAGGGAAATTTCTCCGCAGCTGCTACATGCTATAGGGTGCTAGCAACAGCAGTTATGTTGGCGGCAGAATGAGGCAGGCAGGCAGGCAGAGGTCATTGGTACTTTTATCAATAGGTGCGCTTTTTCTTGCACCCATCAGTATTATTAATCAGTGCATATTGCAGTGTCCAAACATTTAGACTGAATATTGTAACAGTGCAACAGTATTCTGGTGATAATGTTCAGTACTGAAGAGAGCTTTTTTTGGAACACATTTTTTGCGAAGGTTTACGGAAAATGTAAAACTAAAATTTCAGTAGCAGTTTCCAAATTCAAGATGTCCTAATAGGGATGCTGTTCGAGATTTGATAAATAAGTTTCGTGTGACTGGATCAGTTCACGACACACTGAGAACGGGCCGGCATACCGTTTTAACAGGTAATAAAGTTGGCAAAATCTTGCATATAATGCTGTGATGAACATAAAGTGAGTATCATTAATTATGTGCAGTCAATTATGCAAAAAACTTTAGTGAAACGAGTTGAAGTCTGCCTGCAAGCACGAGGACAACACTTCCAGCATCTGCCATGATTGGCTGTGGTAAGTTACACAATTGACTGTTTGTTTTCATAAATGTCCATGCTGCCAACAGATCTGCTGTTGCTAGCACCCTCTCCAGTATGTAGCCGCTGTGGAGAAAGTTCCCTGGTGCACTGTAGTTATTGTTGTAGTCTACCTCAGAAAACAATGTCACAAATGAAAGCTGACGTACATCTCAAAAGTTATTTAAAGACAATTTCCTAAGTATTGCTACAATATGTTTTTTATTATTTTAAATTATAAAAATCTAGGGGGCAGCATCCCTTCTGGCCATCCCTGGCTATGGGCCTTACTTAAACATAAAATAACTGTATAACAAATGCAAATTATTGCTGGTGGAACTCACACAGTGAAGTGAAATCATATAACTAATCAGAGATTGACTAACACACTATATACTTCAATTATTTTGGTAGTATGCGTTTCGCAGGTCCTTCGCCTGCATGGTCACCTACATGTCAACTACGAATGAAGATAACCTGATAGCCAAGTACATAAAACCGACACCAGGGGAACAGGAAGAACCTCCAAGCACCGTAGTTGACATGTAGGTGACCATGCAGGCGAAGGACCTGCGAAACGCGTACTACCAATATAATTGGTAAGTGAAGTATATAGTGTGTTAGTCAATCTCTGATTAGTTATATAAAATAACTGTATAATCTCAAATCATTTTATGCAGGACGCGAAATTTCCAGTTGCAATATTGCCAAAGGCGACCAGAGTTTTGGGACAAGGAACAAAGATTACATTTTGAAAACTGCTAGCCAAACTTACTTACTTTTATTATTTAAATCACTGCAACAAAAAATCAAATTTAATAATAGTTACTGACACAAGCGGTCTATTTTACATAAACAAGATGTCTGGCTATTTGTATTTACAGGGAAATGTTCAGAAATATCCTGAAGTTATCTGTATGCTGAATTTGAATTTCCCAAGCGATTTCAATTGGTTTTGGTTTCCAGTTTTTTGCTACTCACTGCTCTACCTCTTCTAGCAACAAACAATTTACTTTGTCTTGGTTGATGTTTGTTGCAGCCATTAAAGTTTAAAAGTAGTTGAAATACATCCCAAATATTTAATTTAAAAAAATTATTTATTCAAATTACTTGGTGCCATGTAAAATACTATGAACTAATATATTTAGTTTTTTTAAAGGGAAAATATCCTGAGTATGTATGTGTTGTTTTTCATTTATTTATTTAACATTTCCTATTTAAAAAGGATATGTGCTGTAATATTTTATATGTAAAGAACAAATAAAGGAAAGGGTAGTTCCTAACAATTTCAAAGGCAAAAAAAAAAATGAGAACCACTTTTCATTTTGTGTAAACTGTACCACATTCAAACATAAACTGAGTACATGGTCATTAATTGTATTTTGTTGTTGTGAAAATAGAAAGGGGCTGCATTCACTGAGACCTACCTGTCTGTCAATGCACAAAGCTTAGAAGATTGTAAGGATTTGTATTCTGCCACTAAAGGATGTTACAAAAATGTTAACCATGCAAATATTTAGAACCAATAAAGGTGGTGCTGGCACTAAAGGAAATGGATTCAGCCAGGCCAATCTGGCACTTAAAGGAATAATTGCTGCTCTACCGCTTGGTGCTGAATGGGTTAATAGAGCTCTTGCCATCTTTAAGTAGTCTAGACAATATTAATGCCACTCACCTAATGATGCAATGTGAAGAGCTGTGTTGCCCTTTTTGGTGGCTGCATCAACAAGAGCTCCTCGCTTCAAAAGCTCAGTGACCACATTTACATGGCCATCTTTAGAGGCGAGGTGTAATGCGTTCAGCCCATTCTGAAAATGAAAAATACATTTTTTAATTGTTACACAAGAAATAGAGAGGAGAATAGAGGAGAAATAATGGTCTTTCAAGTATATGTTGGAAACTGTAATACCGCAATGATTATTCTTCAGTCACCTTAAAGGTTTTATAAATTTTTATGAAGAAAATAATTAATATGTCTGGCAGGCCATGTGTTGGATGCAATGTTGCAGACAGAAATGGTAATAAATGCTCATTATTGGCTATCTTTTATGAATTTACATTACTTCTGAAGCAAGGTCACTGCAATATTTTCATTCCCACTTACGTTTCAGAGCAAGAATTGGTCACATCGTGACACAATCATATTTGCACAGATTTGGCCTTAGCCAAACAGACCTATGTCTACTTTGTCATCAGTATGAAGAAACACTACAACATATACTAACTGAATGAAAAGCAGAAATCCCAAACATTCCAAGATTGCACATCACAATGGAAACTATACTTAATAATAATCACTGGAAAGCTGCAGAACACCTTTACAGGAGACATCGTGTCATTGGAGAAAACTCTGGAAGCACGTAACAAGAAGTAAGAAGGAAGTAAGTAAGTAAGTAAGTAAGTAAGTAAGTAAGTAAGTAAGTAAGTAAGTAAGTAAGTAAGTAAGTAAGTAAGTAAGTCAGTAAGTAAGTAAGTAAGTAAGTAAGTAAGTAAGTAAGTAAGTAAGTAAGTAAGTAAGTAAGTAAGTAAGTAAGTAAGTAAGTAAGTAAGTAAGTAAGTAAGTAAGTAAGTAAGTAAGTAAGTAAGAAAGAAAGAAAGAAAGAAAGAAAGAAAGAAAGAAAGTAAGTAAGTAAGTAAGTAAGTAAGTAAGTAAGTAAGTAAGTAAGTAAGTAAGTAAATAACATTAGATGTAACATTTCTAAGCAGCTGCAGCTGATTTGATAATAATAATAATAATAATAATTTTATTTTCTTGTCATTAAACCATTTAGGTAATAGACAAAGTCAGGAGTACAAAGATTACATACATAAATTACAACACGAAATATACATAATTCACAACTAATTTTACAATATAAGTGAAATTACTACATTAAGTTTCTTGTACATTTACTAACTATTACTAACTATAAATTCTTAAAGTCATATTCGAAATATTTATTATTTAATATTTATTAAATATTTATTTATTAACAGTCAACAAGAATTTTTAAGAATAACTTATATTTAGATAAATTAAAAAAATAAATAAATAAGAATTTTATTGTCGTTAAACCCCTTTGTTACTAGATAAAGTCAGGACCACAATCTAGACTTAACCCACTATGTACATTTTAAAACTTGTATTCATAGTACCATTAAACTATATTACACTCAAACAATTCAGACACAGAGTAGAAAGGGTTGTTAACCAGGTAGGTATACACCTTGCATTTGAATAGATTTATAGGCAATTCAGCAAGATGTGATGGTAGTGTATTAAACATTCTTTGACCTAACATTTCATAACTATTTGATGACTTATGTAATCTATGAAATGGTATATTTATTTTCTTAATTTGTCTGGTATTATAATTATGTATATATTTTTTTAAGTTACGGCACAACAGATTGTTTTTTGTATAAAGCAGTACATTATAAATATAAAGGTTAACTATGGTAAGACAACGTAATTTAGTAAACAAAGGTCTACAATGTTCTAGTTTGTGTGAGTTTGTTATTACCCTAACTACCTTCTTTTGCAGTATCAGAATGCGTTGAATATGGACACTATTTCCCCAAAGTAATATGCCATATGAGATTATACTTTGGAAGAACGCAAAGTATGCAGATCTTATATAGTTATCTGGCACAAACATTTTCAGTTTTCTTATAAGATATATAACCCTAGACAATTTAGTAGTAATATAATTGACATGTGGTTCCCAGTTCAGCTTCATATCTAAATATATACCTAAAAACTTAACGCTTTCTGTACTATTATGTACTGTATTATAACACTGGACTGTGCTGAATATTTTGCTAGGGACCAATTTAAGTGAATATGTCATACCCGTGTATGATAGTTTCTGGTTTTTACTGTAAGTTTACTTGATTAACCTTAAAGTGGTAAACTGGGTCTCTTGGACCCTGACGCTCTATTTTTTTGTGTTATTGGTTTCACTGATTATGTTGCAACCTTGAACGCCTAGTTATGCATCATTTGAGCAACTGTCTTTGATGTGAAACAAAGTGTAGTAATTATTGCTATCCATTGTTGATACGTTTACCAAGAGGGCTTAGTGAACTGGCATTACTGTTAACATAGCCTAAGTAGTATTGATGAATTTCATCTTATTTATTTGAGGGTAATTTAGAATATATATATGTAGATATTTTTAGCCTAGACCCTCAAAAATCACAACATAAGAGCGAAGGACCAAGACGCCTGAAAAATGGGAAATAGTTATAGAATGTATATGAGGTATATTCTATAACTATTTCCCATTTTTCAGGCATCTTGGTTCTTCGCTCTTATGTTGTGATTTTTGAGGGTCTAGGCTAAAAATATCTACATATATATATAGCCTAAGTAGCCTATATTATTTTGTGTACCTTAGAGCTGATATTTTACAAAACAAGTCATTGTTGTTTTCTCATATATTACAGATTATAGTTAACTTTCTTAGAATACAATAAAATCTGTGTGAAATATCAGTGTTTTCATTGCAGTTTGGATAACATAATGAAAGAGAACCTGAATATAAATGCAAACGTAAAGTTTCTCAAGCTGAATTTCACACCAGCTTCATGAAATGAAAATGAAGTTTCACTTCTTTTGTAAGAAGTAGTATCTGATATAGAATTTTATACTACTTCCACAGAAATGTGAAATTACACTGGATAAAGTTAGCAGAACAAATCAACGACTGATTGATGGCTGTTTTTATTTAGTCATTTTACTTTACTGGGAATTTGACTATATGCCTAATATTCAATAAGTACCAGTTCACTAAATGAATGAGTCTCATAGTACTGTACATAAATTGTAACAAATATCTTTTAGTGAGATTGATCATTAAAGGTAAGGGTAGGATATAGATTCAGTCAGCATCTGGGTAACTAACTCTGGCTAGCTCATATGTTAGTACGTCAACATGGCTAACTGAAGATCCTAGTTTGAGTCAGGTGTCAAAAGAATTGTTATCCTAAACATTTTTAGATAATGTCAAAGAAAAAATAATGTTGCAATCATGAATACGTATTTTCATCATAATAGAAGTCTATATTTGTCCATATCCAGCAAGTGAAACTTCAACTTATGTTCTTATCCTTGAGTTAGAATTTTATTCATTTACCTTCACACGTGTCTGCTTTTTTTAAGATCAGGGTAGCAAAGGTGGATTCTGAATAATTTACCTTATTATAACTTTTGTGAATGTGACTTGTTGCACAGAATTTAAAATGATAACCAGCCTTAGCTAGGTTTGTATTGATAAAGAAATAAAAGCAATGATAATAAATACAACAACAATAAATTCGCATGATAAAGTCAATAAGCTTTGCCACCATGCCATCAGTCTAATCTCCATAAAAGTCATATGCAACCAATTGGCAATCTTAATCCTATTCGTTAATGTAGTCTTGTTTTACCGGATATTACAATTTTTTTTCTCAAACAGTTTCTTAATTGTCTTCCTTAGGCTGACTACACCCTATTTCAGATCCCCATAAGTCAGAAAGCTCCATGGTGGTATAGGATATCAAAATTAGGGATATCACAGCTGTAATTGGCAACTCTAACTATCACACAATGAGGAGGTGGGTTATTATATTGATATAGTGATAATTAAGTAGGCAGATTGGTCTCAGGGCCGTAGCTAGGCGGTGGCGAGGTGGGCCCCTGCCAAGGGCGTATGTATAACGAGGGCGCTAAATTAACCATGAAAATCCCGCCTTTTTTATACTGGTGCAATTTATCAAGCAAAAAAATTCCACGTTAATGGATGAAATATTTCATGCTATCAAAAATTACTCTCCGCCTAGGGAGTACAGGACCTTGTTGTGGGTGGTGGAGCTTGAGTACCCCAATGATCCTGAGAGCTATGCCGACGGTAGCTTAGCTACTGGTAGGGCCTCCCATGTCGGACAGGTCAAAGGAGAGGGGTCAGACGAAGAAGTACTCCAGAAGAGGATCTCAACGGCAGCAGCGGCAGAGAAGGAATCCTTCAGTATGGCGCTACTTGGCGGAAGAAGATCCTCTTATTGTGAATTGGCTGCAGGATTCACAATTAGGATGGTGGCGGATGAGCCTCTAGTAGGCCAACGGCAGCTCCATAGATCCAGTTAGGTTGATCTACTGCGAAAGGGTAGGAAGAACTCTATAGCCGAGGTGAAGGCAGCTTCCTAGGAGTGTGGGACTCCAAAATCAAGCTCACTGGCCCTCCAGGTTGGGGGTTAGGCGTAGGGTTGACAGCCCTACCTCGTAAAAATTAATCGTTGCGAATATCTCAATGGAAAAAGCCGGACTGCCCTCACATATACGACCCAGGACCGTGAAAAGGAATTCGAATTTGGTACTGCGATTTGGAACATGGAACATCAGAACTCTGCTGCAAGCTGGTGCAATGAATAGTATAGCGGAAGAGATAAAGAATTATAAAATGAATTTGGTTGCCCTGCAAGAAATACGATGGAAAGGGAGTGGGCTAATAAAGAAAAACAACTTCTCATTATACTATTCAGGTAATAATGACAGACAAGGCCACAATGGAGTTGGATTTATGGTATTCAATAAAACAGTTAAATCAATCATGGGGTTTGAACCTGTTTCAGACAGAATATGCACAATGAGAGTCAATGGTAAATTTCATAACACAACATTTATAAATGTATATGCACCTACTGAAGATGCAGAAGAAAGGAACATCGAGGAATTTTATGAACAACTTCAGGCAGTGCATGATAGAATGCCTAAACATGATAATATTGTGACCTTAGGAGATTTTAACGCCAAATTAGGTAAAGAGTCTGAGTTTCGTGGACTATTTGGTATGAATAGTCTTCATGAAAACACAAGTGATAATGGTCTTAGAGTGGCACAGTATGCAGCCGCTAATTGTTTAAAAGTCGTAAGTACATGGTTTCCAAGAAAGAATATCCATAAAGGAACTTGGAAAATCCCGGGTACAGATCAAACAAACCAGATAGACCACGTGTTAGTCTCCAAAAGGTGGGCATCGGACATTGAACAAGTGAGAACCTATAGAGGAGCGAGCGGAGGCTCAGATCATTATCTAGTAGGGGTCAGAATGAAGCTAAAATTGTCCTCAATAATGCAAGAAAGCATAAAAGCTGCTAAGAAGTTTGACCTCACGAAATTTGAAGACATAAATACCAGAAAACAGTACCAAGAGGAATTACGCAAAAAATTTGAAGAAAAAAATGAAGTTAATAATATAGAGGAGGAATGGTCCAGTATAAAGCAAACCATTCAAGAGACAGCGAATGAAGTTATTGGATATATGCCTAAGGCAAAAAATGAAGAGTGGTTTGATAATGAATGCAGAGAGGCGGTTGAAGGAAAGAGAACGGCTAAACTGAAATGTTTGCAGCGCAATACAAGATCAAATACAGATGACTATAATAAAAAAAGGATTTATGCATATAGGCTTTGCAGAAAAAAGAAGAGGGAAGCACTTAATAAGAGAATCGACGAAATTGGAGTTCACCATTATAATAATGAAAGTAGAAAGTTTTATAAAAAAGTTAAGGACAATCAACAAAATTTTAATTCAAATTTTACCCCAAAACTTAATATATGCAAGGATAAGAATGGTACAGTGTTGACCGAAAATAAAGAAATAATGGAAAGATGGAGGGAATATTTTAAGGATATATTCACAAGGAACACAGAGCAGACTGAAACAGTAGTATATCATATTGCAGAGCCTGAGATAAGGGAACCATCATTGGAGGAAGTTGTACATGTGATAAGCTGCCTTAAAAAACATAAAGCTGCAGGCAGCGATGGAATCACAAATGAATTATTAAGTAATGGTGGAGATGTGGTGGTTCACAGAATACATCACTTAATACAAATGATTTGGAGAGAGGAAAGAATCCCGAAGGAGTGGACACTAGGAATTATACAGCCAGTATACAAAAAAGGGCGACAAGCTTCAATGTGCCAATTACAGGGCCATAACGCTGTTAAATGTGACCTATAAGATTTTATCAGGAGTTTTATTTAACAGACTTGCTCCATATGCAGAAGAGATTTTGGGGGAGTACCAATGTGGGTTTAGGGCTAATCGTTCTACAATAGATCAATTATTTACAATACGTCAAATACACGAAAAAGTATATGAATATATTATTAACCTCCACAATGTATATATAGATTTTAAACAAGCATTTGACAGCGTCAATAGAAATGTTATGTTTAACGATTTGAAAATATTGGGGATAGCAACTAAATTAATACAAATTGTTAAAGCCACAATGGAAGGATCAAGAGCGGTGGTGAGAGTTAACAATGAGTTATCAGAGCCCTTTGTTATTGGAAATGGAGTCAGGCAGGGTGATGCTCTCTCTGCTTTGCTATTTAACTTAACCTTAGAAGCATCGATGGAAACGATAGATAAGTCTGGCCACATAGCTATGAAATCAGCCCAAGTGTGTGCATATGCAGATGATGTAGCTATAATAAGTAGAAGGATAACAGCATTAAAAGAGGTAACAGCTATACTAAAGAAGGAAGCTAACAATAGAGGCCTTGAAATAAACGAAAATAAGACCAAGTACATTGAAATTGAAAGAATACTAAATGGAAGACAAGAAGACCTGGAAGTTGAGGAACTTTCGTTTGAAAATGTAGAAGAATTTACTTATTTAGGATCAAGAGTAAATACGACCAACACAATAACAGATGAAATTAAGGCAAGGATAGTAAGTGGAAATAAATGCTATTATGCATATAAAAATTTAATAAAGTCCAAGGCACTGAATAGAGAACTAAAGCTTAAAATATACAAAACGATCATAAGACCTGTAGTCACGTATGGCTGTGAGACATGGAGCCTAACTTGCAAGGATGAGTGGATGCTTGGCATTTTTGAGCGCAGAATATTGAGGGGGGATTTTTGGGCCGGTAATAAATAATGATGGTAGCTACAGAATTCTGATGAACCATGAGTTGGATAACTTAATTAAGGGAGCAAACATCATTAGATTTGTCAAGAGTAGGAGAATAGCATGGTACGGGCATGTAATGCGAATGGAGGACCACAGAATTCCCAAGAGAATAATGCTATGGAGGCCAGAGGGGAGAAGGTTAAGAGGGAGACCACGTAAAAGATGGATTGATGGAGTGGAGGAGGATATGAGGACTATGAAGATACGAGGATGGAGACGCCTGGCAGTAGACAGGAAGGAATGGAAGAAACTCATTGAGAAGGCTAAAACTCACCCTGGGTTGTAAAGCCATGAAATGAATGAATGAATGAAAAATTACTGCACGTGAACTATCTGTAGTATTAAGACAATTGTCTACAAACAAAAAGCAGTCATGCAACGTTCTTTAATTAACACGTTTCTTATAGACAGAGTATGATAACATAAATCATGAACCGTATGGAAAGATATAACGAAAATAAAAATCGACGAGGTACCGGGGATCGAACCCGATCGATTTAACTGTTAATGCATTTTTTCATTTTCTCATTGCATGTTGCAGAAGATGTTTTAAAAAGTCTCTATTCGAAAAAAATACTTTTACCTATATTAATGTGTTAAATATTTTAGTAGGCCTCAGGCCTATTATGTACTTTACTTTTGATACTAGATTTTATGATTTAATTATTTTTTAAGTAGTTCAATTGTCTGAAAATAAGGTTTTAGTACCTTAAAAGTCCAACACTTAGTTCATTCTCAAATTGAGGTTTAGGTTTTCTTTGACATTAACAGTGTTTTTATATTAAAATAATAAACAATTTTACAGAAATTAAAAAAAAAAAAAAACTTGTTCAGACCCCCCGTATTGGAGGGCGCAGATTTTTCAAACTCGCCAAGGGCGCAGAAGGACCTTGCTACGGCCCTGATTGGTCTAGCAAATAAGTCAAACAAAATTGAGAATGTAGGTTGTTGATCTACCTGTAGACGCTGTTTTAATAGAGGCTAATACTGGTATGTTGATTGAACAGTTAATTTTATCCTACTGAACATAGTAAAAAGGAAAAAACAAATATTGCATCTGCCAACTTCAATAAATGGAATACCATATTTGTAATGATTAAACTGAGAGCAAGGGCATTTTCTCCTTATGTGCTATAGTGCTGCAATTCTCTTATTTCATTTTACGTAAATATTTTAACTTGATGCGTCCAGCCGAGACCTCATCTGTGATATCGGTAATATGAATACTATCAATTAACTAACTAACTAGCTATCGATTTCCTTAAGTGGATTCTGTTCTGCATGATTGGTTCATGTGCAGAATGGACTTAACTAATCTGACGTCAAGCGAACGTTATTATGTATGTAAATTCGACAGTAGAAAGGGCTGTCGAGATCTCTAGCCATGAGCTACCGAGGCTTCACTTCTCTTCACTTAATTGCTTTCTCACCTGCACACATAGCACTAGTTCTGTTCGTTATCTGAAATCTTAACACAGAAACAACTCATCACAACATCTGTAGGAATGTAAATGGAACTGTAGTTTTGGTCTTTTAGCATCTCTGTCTGCTAACATAACCTAGCAACCATAAGACTTTTCTTCTCCGTAGTTTATGCGTAGACTTTCTTCTTACTTAATGAGGTTGTATAATGATAATCTACTTAAATACTTTCTCAGAAGTTATGTTTAATGCCCTAAATTTACAAGCATTGGACTGTTGCATTTACGCATTGCTTTCTCACCTGCACACATAGCACTAGTTCTGTTCGTTATCTGAAATCTTATGGGGAGATTGCCAGCACATTTCATCAAAAATGAGAATTTTCTGTTTATTGTATATTTTCATTGAATTAAGTATAATTTACATGTTACATTGTCGTGTTGTACCATAATGGCCGTTTAAAACGTTTTTCACGGACTAATGCTTTCATATTTACCGACTGAAATATGCAGAAAATTGTTATCTTACACAAAAACCAATGATTTTCCAAGTATATATTCATAAAAATTAGATATTTCTTCTTTTGCATATCCCTCGCTTATACTGTGCGCAGCAGTGAACTAACTATATAATACAGTTCGGAGAGAACTTTTATCAACCTTAGCATTGTTGTCTTCCTGGCCAGATGACGCAATGTTCCCGGAGTATCCGGGGTTCGAGAGGCTCTTGATGCCTGTGGAATTGAGGTGGGAGGGCCCAGGTAAAACAAGCGGTGGTTGGCACGCCTGGAAGATGACGGGGCACGAAGGAGCCACTTGAATAATAAGGTATTTTGCTCTATACTGAAAAAAAGTATCCATTTAATTTTAGCATAAAATTTTAGCCAAAAAATTGAGAAAAGACTACAGAGGTAAGCGTCTTGAATACAAGCCACTTACATGACAAGGAAGGCTCACTGAGAAGGAGCTGCAATTGTACTACAGTAGTGAAAAGTTTCTTTTTTGACTTGATTTCTTTTAATTGGCATTTTCTCCAATTAACATTTTTTCTCATAAATGCCCCATTTTCTCAGGAACTATAATTGATAGATCGCTGAGATTTTTTACACATGTTAACAACAACCGAGCATTGAAACGGAGCCACAATAAGTGATATTTGGTTAAACAGTTTGTCGAGAAAAAATATTTTTCTTAAAAAATAACAAAAAAAAATCAGCCTTGCACAATAACAATCATATTTTTTTAAATAACTTGCATAGCTTCATGAATATGGTCCAATTGGCTTAGAAACGTAGGATCTATATGCTGTAAAAATTTCATAATGAAATGTTCAGTAGTTCTTTAGATAATGGGTCATTAAATAAGGAAATTTAACATTGGCGGAATAGGACAGTCTATCTCCCCTTAACACAGAAACAACTCATCACAACATCTGTAGGAATGTAAATGGAACTGTAGTTTTGGTCTTTTAGCATCGCTGTCTGCTAACATAACCTAGCAACCATAAGACTTTTCTTCTCCGTAGTTTATGCGTAGACTTTCTTCTTACTTAATGAGGTTGTATAATGATAATCTACTTAAATACTTTCTCAGAAGTTATGTTTAATGCCCTAAATTTACAAGCATTGGACTGTTGCATTTACGCATAACTTAATACATTTGAATCTGCGAACTTCAAGATTTAAATATGAATTTGTAGAGATGAATCTATTATAAAAACCGGGAAAATGGAACTTTGCGCCCCATGCGAGTCCCTCACTCCAACTCTCTAGCTCCCTCCCCTAACGGTGGCATTTGAACTACTAGCAGCAACAGTGGCGCCATCTCTTAAGCAACTGATGAAACAGAAAAAATAATTTATTTCTTCTTTATTCTCTTCTTCTCTTCCTTTCCCGTCTCCTTCCTCTCTACCTCTCACCTCCTCTTCACCCTACCTATTCCTAATAGTAAATTTTGGATCGACCGGGATTCGAACTCGGGACCCCTAGCCAGGAATCTTAACCACTACACCACGAGTGAATGTTGAGCTCTGAAGGAAGCTTTCGTATATTTGAGTTATGATAGGGGGGTTTCATGAGTTTTAACGCAAGAATCGGCTTTTATAATTTTGAGATATTTTGTTAGTTATGAAAAGAGTAGTATTGGTGCAAGGGAATTTTCCTGCATCAATTAAGCAACATTTTATGTTATAATATGGGATTTTTTATAATTACAAAATATTATGTACCTATGGTACAAGGGTATTTTTTGTATTGTGAAACAGCCTATTTTGTTGCAAGGGTCGTTTTTATAATTGTGAAATATTATGTGGAGGTGCAAGGGGTTTTTTATTGTGAAATATTAGGTGACATGTCAATTGCAATTATTCATTACCGGCGTTGAGGTTGAACAGCGGCTACAGGCATGGTGGCATGCACTGTGGGGAAGCGGGGCGGCACGCGTGAAGCTGCCAGGCGGGGAAGCGGTCAGGCGAGTGGCGAGTGGAAAGGGGAGCAGCATGGGGCGCAAAGTTCCATTATTCCTGAAAACCATGGTTGGGAATGTACTGGTACCGTAAGTCCATATATTATGTTCAACAGAACCTTTTTCAACATATCTTGGCTTTGGGAAGATGTGCAGAACTGTAATTTTATTACGGGCTAAGCAAGAGAAGAGAACATTTATCAGTTTTTCTTAGAGACAATGAAGTAGGCTTATCGATATTCAGTTGTGTTATATTTAGAAGGTCAATATTGTCAGATCCTTTAATTTTAGTAGGCTATATAAATAATACATATAGGGTAAGGTGGTACATTTTCGAACACTTCACAAATATTCTTATTTTACGAACACAATAAACATAAGATAAGTTCAACTCTATTGTATTCACATAGTTAGCAATGTAGTTGACCCTTCACAAAAATATGAAAATCAAACAGCTGTAAAATTGGTCATGGCAATCAATCTTTCATTTCCAGTATATCGTTCGAAAATGTACCACAGTAGGTACAATTCTAAACACCAGCGGGTACTATTTCGAACAGTGGCATTTTCAACGAACGAACTGCTTTCTTTCAAATATTTTTTATTATCATTATTTATCAATAATATGATCGTAATAATGAAGTGTCACGTTTTGACTAGGCAGATGACAGGATTGGGGCATGTAGTCAGCATGCCGACTCCTACGACAGTTATTGATGGCTTACTGAACCGGAGCCGCTATTTCTTTATGAATTAGCTCTTCGGTTGGTGTCAGGAGGCTGAATGCACCCCGTTCCAGATCACCCTACCTCAGAAAAATCCGAGGAGGTACCGGGGGTCGAACCCAGGCTTGCGGGTCCGTAGTCAGGAACCACTAGAGACTAGACCATAAAGGCGGTCTGTCATAACATCAAGAGCAATAATAAAAATACTTAACAGCTGTATGCTATTCGGTATTGCATAAATTGCTGAGATGTAATAACAATGCAGAGGAAATGTAGTTCATATCTCTTAGTTGAAATAATACCACTGTTCGAAAGATGTATCAATGCCATCCTTTTATATTTGACTTGCACAGTTAATAATAATAAACATGCAGAATGCTGTGATAGCAAAACAGCTTTTCCATGCAAGAATTAAGCGAGTTATAGCGGGTTAAAGTACTGTTCGAAATTGTACCCAAAATCTGTTCGTATTTGTACCTCGAGCTAGTTTTTTTGTAAATTACTACATTGTTGAAATTCCGCTCACGAATGACCATTGTTGTGCCAATGACTTACGTACTAAAGACTACGCTATTTGTTGGTATGAGTTACAAATTGGTCCTCAACAATATATTCCAGTAATACAACGTGGAATTATAAGCAATTTTATAACGTGCCATTTTTCAAGCATGGAATTCTTACCTTCGATTGGAAAATAATATTTTATGGCCGAATGAGACAACTCAAAACATCATTCTCGCGGATACAGGTCAACAAAACAATCAGTATGGACGCTATATAATTAAAAACAGGTTGGCTAACAATCGAAACCCAAAAGTGGATAAAAATCTTAGTCCGTTCAGAATTGTACCATGTTCGAAAATGTACCACCTTACCCTACCCTTTTCTTTATGTGCGTAGGCTTAAAATATTTTCTTTATTTTAAATGTAAGCTTAAGAAAATGTTATATGAAATGGTATATTGTTTTAAGCCACGAGCCGAGACTGAATGTCAGAGTCCTGTGTGGTTTGGATGTCTAATGCTGTCTTTAGCATTCATTTAAATTTAACTGTTATAGGCTTGCTTATTACATAAGATATTAAACCTTTCAGAGCTGAATTTGTATGGGTATATAAGCAAATGTCAAGTGAAACCATCAGTGGGCTCTCGGTTTGAAATCAATGAAAACGAAATTAGTAGAATAGCTGACTTCCATAAATAATATACATAATACATGGATAAAAATCCTCACATCTAATATATAAAATCGAAAGTGTGTATGTATGTTTGTTCCTTATACAAATCTACATTTCTTTACCAATTTACACGACACTTTGCACTCATACCCAGTTAAGCCCGGGAAGTATAGCTGTCAACATTAAAATTGAAACAAATCAGTCCTTCCCTTGAAAATTATATAATTTCTGAGAATATTATGCAAACAAAATGAAATCCCATTCAGTTGTCAAGACAACAGTGTATTGTTTACACAGTTCATATAGGGCTCTGGACATTACATAACATTGGACTTGAACGAATTCTGATGCTAACGTTTTGTAAAAATAATTCTTGAAGAATAAAATCCACGAGAATAAAGCACATTGTAATGCAGTCACATAACTTTCTCTACCCTCGACACAAGAAATATTTTCTCACTTCACATTTTGATGTAGAATAAGAGGTCGTATTGCTGGGATAACTTAAGTGTGTGAGTATGCTATATCAGAAGTAGGTAAACAATCCTTTCCGCTTATACGTTATCCATAGCTGTATGCTTTGTATTAGTTGAGAAATAAGGATGTTTATCATAGGCCCTAAGCATGGGATGGAACATTTTGAGTCCTATGCTCGCAGTATTTTATGTCCCGGGTTTTAGGGGAGGAAAGTATGAAAGTGATACTGCATTTCTCTTATTTCAGAACCGAAACGGTTGTATGGTAACATGAGAATGAGAAATAAAATTTTCCGACAAGTCAATACAATCTTATTTAATTTATGTTTCTTCTTATTTCAAATCCTCCCAAGCATGATGTGTAGAAGCAACGGAATGAAGCTTTCGACATCCTCTATGAGCCATAAAAAGCTATATCTAGCGTTTTCTGATGGAATAGTTTGAGTGTGATAAATCTTTTTCTTCATTTCAAGTTTTACATACATATTATATAAGCACCTAGAGTTTCAAAATCGAAAGTCCTCCAAAAGTTAATTTCAAATTACAAAATACAAAGCCCGGGCGACGTCGGGCCTCTTCAGCTAGTTATACATAAAGCATTGCTCTTCTAGATTAACCTGCGAGTGGTTGCCTTATGAGAATTCTTCTCACACAAAAGTTCATACCTTTTTTTACAAAGATATGGTGGAAGAAATGGGCTTAATCCTCTGTCTACCTGACTTTTGAAATGCCTTCTTTCATGTGACTGTAAATATTCATATTCACTATTTGTATTTCACTATATATACACACTGTTGTCTGAACGTGCGCTATGGTGTGAGCATTTCTCTCATCACGCGACCAGTGACGTTACCTTTCTTACCATGTATCAAGTGAGAAATATTTTGAACGTGCACTACTGAATCAAAATTCAGATTACTTTTACATTTATAATTAAGTTAATTCAGACCGGATATAGATATTATTTTCATTTTCATGTATCAGGCCTATAGCAACATAATTCTATTATTAGTGTTATTATTATTATTAAAAATTATTGTTATCATTATTAAGAATTGTTATTATCATTGTTATTATTAATGTTATTATTATTATGCAGAGGATATGCTAAGAGAGGTACAATTTTATATTGACCTATATTTATTTGTATTTATATCATATGAGAGCACACGGTGACGCAGACTACTGTATGTCCATTCCTGTAATGTGATAGCTTTATATCATTGGGCCTATTATATAACCAAATATTGAGTTTGTTAGTGGGAAAACCGAAAAACAAAAAACGAATTGCAACACTTACAGGAAATTTATTTGCTATGAACATTCATCCAATATATTTGCTCTGAATGCATAATGCAAGAGTGACATGAATTATCATGTTTATATGTATATGTTTAATTATTGTGACAAGTAATACAGGTTTTGTGATAAGAGAGCTCACACAATAGTGAAAAGATTTCCAAGTACAAGATAAAGCAATATGATTAACAACTTGAATTGCAGGTTTAGAGACTCTTTATGTACCAAAGGCATTTATTTCATGTTAAACTGAAAACCGATTCTGAAGAACACAATGCAAAGCTCCTCAAAATTGTTAATTGTACCATTGAAGGGTTATGGCAAAATATTCCTGGAAATATTTGAGTGTGAGAGAAAATCTCACACGTGACCACTGGCGTTGTATTCATGCAGGCGACCACTCATGGGTTAAAATCTCTGTTCTATTGTTCGGAGTGACGAATTTATACGTCAATACACCGCAGCAGATAAAAGTTAACTAATTTGTAAAAACTGCAAATGTAAAATTGCCAATGCAAAATTATCCAATTTTCTGTTTAGTCTGATATAATTGGTCATGGAATTTTATTGGTAAAATAGTCACTTAAGTGCCAATGTTTGCTGTTAGTATATAAGCTAAACTCAGAAAGTATTGTAGCTAAAGTTGAAACTTGTCCATCTCCTTCTGCTTGTATAGTACTGGAAAAGTAGACTACAACTAAAAAACTACCACTTGATCTGAAACACTAATGAAAAGGACTAACGAAATTGTTTAAAATTAATTTAAAAAAATATATATAAATCCATTACGTGGAAGCTATAAGCATAGATTTCGAACCTGCAAAGTTTGTAAGTTTATAACGTTATTTAAAAGTTTAGAGCACTCGGCTGTAGTTTAATAGGTTTGTGCTTATCTAAATTTGGATTCCTATGACCGAATTCCCAATATTCTCAAGTAATATGCAAACATGTGTAATAGAATGTTATTAACGAACTAAAATAAATGAAGAATGAGTTGAATAAGAAACCAACATATCAGTATAACATAATGATGTAAGAATAATGTTTTAACATAGAGAATATTAGTTTTAGTTTACAAGAAGTAGTAGAAGAGAGCTATCTCTTGCGTGGTCTCGTGAATAGCGTTGCCAGCTACGGATCCGTGGGCCCAAGTTCAACCCACGGTATCTTCTCTGAGTTTTCTGAAGTAGGGAGTGAAACAGGACACATTACGCCTTGTGATACAAACTGAGGAGCTATTTGATTGAGAAGTTGATTGACTATTACATGAAAACCATCATTAACGACCGTGGGTGTCAGCATGCTGATCACATGACCTCAATCCTGCCATCTGCCTATGGTAGATGACGCAGCGGTCGGATAGTAGGCCTAGTCATTCGAGGGATGTAGCGATAGGGAACTTCTTTTAGTTTTACTGGAGGCGAATAAAATTAATGGTTTCATTATTTCTTGGACAAAGAACGCCATGACAAATTAAAAACATGTGGGAGAACTTGTATAGCGAATAAATAGACTCAGCTATTCACTTTCTGGGTAGCTAGGGTGATGGAACTCCAGCCATAAACATGCTCAAGTAAGAATAGCATAAGAAAGACAATACAAGTCCGCAGATGATGGCTAAGTTTGATAAAAAGGATCTTTTCAAATTCACTGCCTATAAGAACTCCCATTGTTAAGAAGGCCATTGGGGATTCTCCCGGTTCGCCCTTCGTGCAAAGGAGCTATGGCGCCTCCTCAGGATAAGAAAATAAATACCGGCAATGAAAAAAACCTTTCAGTAAATCAGCTTTTGCATCCATCAACCTAACTTGGTAATTTTTTGCTTTCTTTTACTGAACTGTCTAATGTAATGTGTAGTTCTACTTCTACTTCTAATCTCAGTAGCCGGGCTTGATCCGTCTCAATTTCTCGCAGAGATGATAATTTTGGCTTTTATAGACTTCATAGTAAGATTAGGATGCATTGTCCTTGGCATTTTGTTTTGCTTTGTGGAAAAGAGCAATCGCTTTGACAACAGTTCGCTGTAGTAAAGTTAAATATCGGAAAGGAAGATACCGGTTGTTACCGCAAACCATTAGGATAGCAATCAACTTGAAACGGTGATAAAGTAAAGTTTTTCATTGCATACTCAGGTGGCTTCAAAATCGTTTCATTATGTTAACTGATCTGACCAAGTCGGTTTTGATTTCCGCTTTCCAAAATAAAAGCAACTTTGCAATATTCTCTCATTGTTATCACTAGGGACCGGATTTTTAGGTTTTTAAAAACACTGTTTTAGGTTTTCCATTAGGTGAAATAGTTTTTTTTAGGTTTTTTGTCCAAAATATCGTTTTAGGGTAGAATAATTAGTTTAATGAATTTGAATGTGCTATATAGGATTCAATACATAATACTTGTAAAGTTTAACTTAACAAAATTGACTTAAATTTGTGTAAACTTGCTTTAGGACAATATTATACAATTGAAGAAAGAAAGCATAAACAATCAAAAGAAGCAGTGAAAATAAGATTGCCTCACATTTCCTGGTTACAGTATATCACTAAATATCTTTCAAGATTCTCAACTGTGAAGTTCTTCCTGTTATCTCTTCGTTAATAGTTAATACTGTATGTAGACACTGCCCTTCTCAGGATTCGAATCCGATGCTTCTAATTTAGTGAGTAAAATACTTTATGGTTGGATGCGGATAATGTGAAACTGATTATTTTCCTTTCTTCGGTTGTTACTCATGCTAACCGCACAACAGATCAACTAGTGATGAAAACGTCCCCCTTTTCTAGAAAGGTAAATAATACTTACGTATTTCTGGCAGGCTTGCTAAAATATTACTTTGCCATCTGTAGTGAAATTCAGGTCGTCGCCAATCCACTGCCGTAATAAATTCGATTTCATTTGTTTCGGCATAATTAACACGTCTTCTTAAAACTCACAGTGTGACCACTAAGTATGAATAACAGGGCAGTAATAAAAGCAAACAAGCGCTTCAAAACACAGAAACACGGCAACAACGGTTGTTCGTACGAATATTTTAAAAGGACTATGCCGGTACTCTTACACCTCCTCTCTGGATACTGTCCATCCTAGACGACAATGGGTTGAACGAAACGCTGGTGGTATTAATTTCAACAAGACAAAAATTGTCTCTCCGCAAAATATCGATTTCTCAACTGGTGACAAACAAAAAAAACAAAAAAGTAGCCGAAATTGGATATTTTAGGTTATGTATCCCGTTTAGGTATATTTAGGTTTTTATACCCCATTTAGGTATTTTTAGGTGCCACAGAATTAATGTGGGTGAATCCTACGGACATGATTCGAAAAAGTGTATGCGCGCTTTTTGTTTTGGAAGTAAGGAAAAAAATAGGTAAAAACCTAAGAATCCGGTCCCTAGTTATCACTGACCTCAGTTCTTCCCTCGCTTTAATCAATTCGCACGTGTTATTGTTTACTGTAACTAGATCTTGCAACTCGGCGTTTCATTCCATGCGGAGTTGACGAGTAGCTGTCACAGTCGAGCATGGGTAGAGATGTCGGCAAAAGTTTCCTCCTAACATAAAGAGGCAGCTTGGGTATGCAAAGAATAATTGAACTATACACTTTGATATGGCTTTAGTCCTATGTTTTTTTTTCCGGATTTTAAATCTAAGTGCGTATAAAATTTAAGCTCTGTCAGTTGTGTAGTGTTTGCGCGAAAGAGCAACATGCAGACTCACCAAAAAACTAGATTTTTATATAGTTATACATGTAACATTACTATAATATTGATGATAATAATACCATAAATAATAATAATAGCCCATTAAATAGTATAAACTCTGTCGGAAGATAGGACACTTTTTGCTTTTAATGGGCCGGATTTGATGTCTTACAGGTAGCAATCAGAGGCCAATACGTCCTGCGAGTGCAGAAAAAGAAATGAATGTTATAGTAAGATTTATTATGAGAAATAAATCATCTGCTCTTCCGCAATCCACAGGAGTTCAGAAATAAAGACAAATGTAAATTAGAGAAGTTATAAATTATTAAATACTACTTCAAGAAATAAGGTAAACAGGCATTGGCAAAAGAAGTACAGAAAACTCCCGAATTATCTGTCCCGTGTTAATTGGGATCGTGGCATGCACGAATAATCGAGAACACGGTAATCCGAGTGTTATAATTTCCTGTGTGCGAGATTTTGAATTTCCCACACGTAATTTTGAATTCCCGAACTTTGTTTTGCATATATATATTGCATAGACTTGACTCCTCTGGAAGCCACGTAACATTCTTAATGCATAATAATTATGATTAAATTAATTGCAGGAAATTAAAAATTTGAAGTACAGGAAATTTGTAATTAAGAACGGGAAATTTTCGCACCCGGTTATATCTGTATTCCACTCACAAAGTGTTAAAAAGGAGACGTAGAAACTTGCAAGGATAGTTCGAAAACCGGATAATCCGCCCACGGATAATTGGAAGTTTACTGTAAATATTTTCACAAAGAAAAACACATTTAATAATTTCTTTACGTATATTATTTTAAACTCTCTTCAACTGCAAGGTCACATTACGTGTTAACATATTTGGGGTACATCAATAGGCCGTGCAACTATTGATTCTAATTAAAGGTATTGTACAAGGAATAAAATGATCTTTTGCAATGCAAAAATTTATTGCAAATGTTTTCTATTGTTCTGTGTTAGGGCTTCTGTTAATTTTAGCTGACTTCCGTTTTTTAATGATGATGGTAATATTGGTGAAATAATGGTCGATGAGTCGTGGTAAGTAAATACCCAATCCACGATCGGGAAAATCATGAAAAACCCCTTGTCAAATTGCCTGGCCAAGGGGTTTGAACCATGGACCTTTCTAATGTGCGTCCAAGGCGGTACCGTCTCGGCCACCTCGCTTGTATTATTGATTTATTATTAAAATGTAAAATAAATAAACTGGATATTTGATACCAGAAACTTAAACATCTTTTATTTTATGCCTAGGCCTTTCGACATTCTTCCGTCATCTTCAAGGTATCTTCTTATGCCGGTGTAGATGTATTAATAACTAAACATTAAAACGGAATTGTCTTATATAAATGTCAATGTGATAAATAATTAAACGGGTTAAAAAATTTTACTAAAAGAAGACGCACTGAAGATGACAGAAGCATGTCGAAAGGCTTAGGCATAAAATTTCTGGTATCAAGTGTTCATTTATTTATGTTATGGATCGAGCTCAACTGCACTACATTAGGCCTATGTATTTTTAAAACCATTAAAATGTAAATAACAATGGTTCCTGAATTATTAATTTTAAATCCATAATTATTTTATAAGTACCTATTTATATCTATTTAACTTATATAATTAATTCAACAAACTGGAATCCATTAACTAAATCCGTCTAATGGGACTACTTCTATCAAGTAAGTTTGTGCTTATCAAACAAAAGCTGTATTATTACGAAAAAAATTACTGTTATATCATTATTTTCAAGTACAGATGAATCATTATCATTAAGAGAGTAGAATAGTAATGTTGTATGTGCTGATAAATATCATAACTGTAAATGTTGCCTTAGACATCAGCATACAAATATATTTTGAATTTGTTGTATTGAATGATTACTCACCACAAAAAACAAAGCACAACGGTTTGGAATTAGTGATGAAACGCAAAACAGCATAAACAGTAGAATTACGAACACTTCCATTGGATTAATTTATAAACCGCGATCTCGCGGCAACTTCTCCACCAGCCTTGTAACGCGTGTTGTCTAAACAAACCATTGAAGGCGTATACTCTACTAGAGTCGGATGAACTCTAGTCTTAATGCATATAAACCACACAAAGGAAGAGTTTCTCCAAGAGAATGCGTTATGAAAACACGATGTATTTCGGGAACACCAGCATTAATTTTTCATACACTGAATTGAGTATCTTCATTTAACTCAAGGTTACACTCCTTTGTCATTTTCAAAGAGTTTTTTGGGACCTTCGCAGAAAGGAATAAATTAACCTTCACTACCATTGGGTTAAGCCTATATATAAAACATCTGTGCTAGAATTAAACACATTTAATTAATTATATTAACTGATTCTGAGGCAAAGTGCAGCTTCCTTAAGTGAGATTTAGTGACATGCGTAATATAAGGCACACTCGTATAAATTTCCCGAACTATTCTCGACAGGGATATCGATTTCCCAAGCCATTCTAGATGGTTTACCCATTTCTTGAACCATTCTCGACAATGCTATCAATTTCCCGAGCAAATTCTAGACACTGATATAAATTTTCTGAGCAATTCTCGACAAATATCAATTTTCTGAGCCATTTTCGACACTGGTATAAGGTTTTCGAGCCTTTCTCGAAGCTTGACAGACAGGAATAATTGATCTGTAACGCTGTCTCGAAGGAACAAAAGAAAGTGGCAGCTATTAGTATGGTTCTCGGTGTAGGCTATTACTCATCAGAAAGGAGGGCCTATACTCTAATTACTATTGTAACATTAGAAAATAATTAGTACAATATTTTTCCTATAAACAGATTCAATTAAATGTCTAATAATATTCTTACTATATTAAGTAACCACTACCAGTATGTAGGCTAATAAGGCGTTTTTGTAGGCTTTTCTTCGGATAATCAATGTTTAAGGATATTTCGGTATGTAATTGAACATAAATTTTTACCAACAGCAGTATAACCAATATTTCCTGAAATCAATACCATAACTAGCAAAAGTGCTGATTTTTTAAAAATAGTAGCCTAAACGTAAATATCCAACTGGGAAGGTACCTACTATGTGCTATGCGTACTGGAACAACAACTAGACGATACCAACAGAAGATTCAGAACAGTACTACTAATAGGTGGAAGGGAAAGATAGTTAAATACACGGAGACTGTGTGTGTGTGTGTGTGTGTGTGAGAGAGAGAGAGAGAGAGAGAGAGGGAGAGAGAGAGGGAGAGAGAGGGAGAGAGAGAGGGAGAGAGAGGGAGAGAGAGAGGGGAGAGAGAGAGGGAGAGAGAGAGAGGGAGAGAGAGAGAGAGAGGGAGAGAGAGAGAGGGAGGTTAGAGAAAAAATTAGATAGAGGTTCGGGAGATATGAGAAGCTATCGGTGCTCATAAAGCAGTATATTATTCCTAATCCTTTCAGAGGCAATGGGCCGACCATCCTCATTTGAGGCTTCCAGGGAATGAAGTCGTCATAGAATCACTCTGGTTAGAGAGTTCTCCTTACAAGCTCGGGAAGTTGTGTACGTCCTCCCTCACAAGTTCAAACACGCACAGGCGTGTGCTAAACACACACACACACACAATATGGTCGTTAGTCACAGCGGGCGATTATAAATTAAACCTTAGGAATAAATGATTTGTTTTTGTTGTTCAGCACTAATGCTGCGTCGAAGCAAATGTTTTCCGAGAAGCGCGAAATTATTTGTGAAAATTTTAAAAAATCGACTAAAATGAGGAAATCTTAGATGGGATCGGACGCAGTCTGGATCATCATAAGTCCGGATTATATGGAATTTGCCTTAAAATTACTGTAATACATGTATTAGATGGGTAAAACTAAAAAAAAAAAAATTTCATAGCTAATCCCACAAGAGATTACGAGTTTATCGATATATTTATCTTATGAAACTCGTAATTTCGTGTAGGATTTATTAAGACTATCCATTAATAAAAGGTAAAGGATTTTTAAAATAATAATTATTTCCTTACTTTGTTGTCAATATTCTGCCCGCTGTGAGATCACGGCATACTAAATTAATGAAAAGTCCATACATCGATTTGATGAATCGATTTGAGTTCCTAATGCTACACAAGAGCCTCAGGATGAGAAAGCTTTAAAATCACAAGAATTGGCTTGCAACAAATACAAATTGTGGTTTTAATAAATACACATTTACATTAATTCAATTTCTAAGCAAGTTATGCTGTATAAAATAATGTGTTTTAATTTTGTTCACTGGCATAATGTGACGTATTAAACAAGGTATATTGAAGCCTTACGTGTCCAGTAACGATTTGACGTTTTATCAGGTAAATTTGTCTCCTTGCAACCCCAGGAAGCATATTACAAGATAAACGATCGTGATTGGTCTATAACCGAGGAATTGCTAAACGTTATTGGTCAATATGAAACACGCGGCTTATGAATGAAATAGTCATAATAATTATTTTGTCTCTCCTAAAAAAAAAAATATATATAACTTTTCCTACAACTTATTTTTAGTTTTAATACCTTTGTATGTATGTAGACCTAACGTTTTAACCTAAGAATTGATGTAGGATTCACAAAACAAATCTGATGCGAAATCCACGTAACTTCCTCTGTCCAAATAAATGTTAGTCTCTTGATATAACATAATTATTGTGTATGACATTCTCTTTATGTTCATTGGTTGTAAAGATTAAGAGAATGTCGTTACCATATATCGCATCCCCGAAGGATATATATCCCAAATAAAATGTGATTAATGTAATCTCGTAACTTTCTTTACTTTAGGCATGGCCAATACATTTTCTAACATCACATTCTGATGTAGAATAAGAGACCAAATTGCGAAGAGCACAAATTCAGAGTAAGTGGATTGTAACTAACCATCATATATTTTTTTCGAAAAATTGTCTCAAATATGAGTATTATTCTAACATAATAACTGATGTTGAGTGAGCTATGGATGTTGTGTGCATGATCCTGGATAATGTATGAATGAACGTATGTTAGTTATTTAAGTCGCAATATTATCAGCTTATGATCCCAATGTCTTATAAATAGGACGGACTGTTTCTCTCAACACATATGGACAATCTTTCATATTTAGGTTTTCATGTTCTAAATTTCAAAGATTACATTTTTTAACCCGAAAAAAACTTTAGAAGGCTTTCACTCATTGACATTAATATTTAGCCATTTCCAGATAAGCTAGAAAATTGAAATTTGGTACACTTATAAGTTCCAAAAAGTTCAGATTTTTAAATTAACTACCGAAAAAAGCTTTAAAAGATGGTGGATACCTTTTTATGGAGGTTCATTGTGGTTAAACGGTAAGTCTTGCAAAAGTTTAAATATACTTTTCCCTACCTCCGATAGGAAGTCATTTCATAAAGAAAGCTTTCTCGATAACCTCAGAGGGGTGAGCTCTCAACGAGCGAAACAAATTTTATATAATACTATGTAACAATAAAATAAAATGCTCTTCTGCAGATTTCTGTAAAATTTTATTTTAAAAACTCTTAATAAAGACAGTGAAATTGTCGAACTTACTGCAACTAGCGAAAACTTATACCGAAATTAACATTCAGGCGATCTTTAAAAAATTTAGCTGAAAACAGGTTCCTCTAAACATGCAATGTTAAAGGCCATGAACAGGGATATGAGTAGGCCTAATTGAGTAAAACTGTTTTGCTTGCAGTTTGCCATCACTTCTTTTGTACAATAGATTCATCCCTCAATCTGTAATAAATGACATAAGTTAATCCTATGTACTCACAAGCAATAATATTATTGATTAATCGTTCTAGGACATCAGCGGCAACTACTTAACACATTTCTCTAAGTCAAGTCAAGTTAAATTAAATTAATACTACAGTTCCCTTCATTAAGACCGGTAAGTAAGTCGCCATACATGCTGACTAAAATTTTGCACGGGATATACCATCTTTGGCAAAAATAATGGGGTTATTCTTGGTGAGAAAGGTTTTCAAGTTTTGACGCGCGATTCACAGGATTACATTTATCTCAGTTTTGTAACAGATAATGTCCTTTGTCGTCTCGACAGGTAGGGCCGTCTTTAAGCCACTCCTCGTACAGTCTCTATGGCATGGGTGAGCAACTGAGGGGAAACGTTTTAGTCCCCATCCCTTGCTGTGACGTAAGAAACCTGTTCTTCATGTTCAGTGTCACGTCGAAACTGCTGTGTGCTGACGTCAAGGGCGGCTGTAGTGGGAGAAATTCCCCTACCGTACAGTGACACGATGTGCACCAGTTGCGCACCCATGCTCTATGGGTATGACAGCTAAGGCACGTGATTGTTGTTCAGAAGGACGCGCGTTCGTTCCCGATTCCCTCATGTTTCAGATTTGTTTTAATAACGTCGCTAATTTTATACATGTTAGCTGTCTTTCATTTTATTGTTTTCTTTCACACACAATGTGAAACAAGCATATAAATTTCTGCCGTAAATGTTATAATTTTCAGTCACACATTTTCGACCACACCTACCAAGTCGTACTGCACTTGGTGGCCAGTGCCACTTGGTGAAGTGGGAAGAAAAATGTGTGATAAGCAACTCGGATAATTATCTCAATATTCAAGAGGGTACGCAAACCCGGTGTCTGGTAAATACTGCAAGTAACTCCTTTATACCGTATAAAATGAAACTCGTCAACCGAGAGCATAATAAGATGGTTTTGCAAGTGCAAAACGCGTCCAAATTAATTTACACTAAAAATAAAAAAAATAAAAAATGTCCAATTTCGTAACCTAACATGCATTTCTTCGGCTACATACGAGTAGAAAATTTATTTCATGGATGGCTGTAGTGTAGTGGTTATATCTATTGCTTACGATATGGTGAGTCGCATATTCGATCCCGCAGTCGTGCGGGATTTTTCTTCTGTAACTTTCTTCTTCTATTCTTTTTAACTTACATCAGTAACTTTTAATTCATGACTTATTTACGCTAAATTCTCTTTCCCGGCACTTTTTCTAGCTATGGCAATTTAGAGACGACAAGCAACGAAACAGAACGGGTCTTATTACATCAGCTAGTCTTTCGCTAGTCTTTCGCATGACCTGTGAATGACCTGTGCGCATTTTTTTTTCTTAAGATGGTACGACTCGCTAATATTTAAAAAAAAAAAGTAACACGACCGATGTTGCTTTCCTTATATAGTACAAAAGACCAACTAGGCCTACATAAAAGACAGACTCGGCTAAAAAGGACACATGTCCACACATTCATTATGCCACATTTTGACTAGGCCTATGTTTAATAATTCAACCGTTAACTGTTAACTTCGTTTTTACATAAATAACATGAATTACATAATTATATGATTATTAATTTTAATGTTAGTCATACCGGGTTGGTAGTGGAACAGATTATAGTAAAACAATACAAAAGGCTCGGCAAACTACTTTTTCCTTACACAGCTTCCCGATAAACTATAATGTGCCTCCGTTTGGAATTAAGATGTTTACATTGTTTGCATTTCCAACTCTTGAACAACCTATGCACAGCTGACCACGGGAGAAGCACGGTTTCCGAAGAGTGAGTACCACAACTTTAAGTGAATGTAATTATCGACTTTTTGATCATGATCCCTCCTTTACAACGATGCTATTCTTTCCCAGTTCCTATGGCAATAGAGTAAAGTCACCTGCAGTTAATGTAACAATTGAAAAGTATTTGTGCCTTTGTGGAAACTGGTGCTTCGAAGTAATAAAAATAGTTTTCTGCCAGTTTTCGCTCGTATCGCGCGAACGAATTGGAAAATAAACAAAATCGGTTTCGAGATGCATTTGAACCCCCTTCAGCCTATCTATGAGGGCTCATCATAGAGTTTCACAGTATTCATCCTTCTTTGCAGAAACAATAACTCGATTCTGGATTAATTGCCTAGGTCTCTCTGGAGCTGCCAAACGTCTTTTCTGTTCAAGCGCTAACTACCCAAGTTTATTTAAAGGAACAAGTAGTAGTAGTGTATTTATTTCTCACAAAAAAATTCTTACATATAAACCACCTTATTTACATTAACCGGCGCACGGGTCGGTGCGCGGTCATACATGCTCACTGCATACACTTAAATTATTACCCCATAAAAACCCAATTGAAAAAAAACTATATTCTATTATTTACATAACCCCAGACGTAACCCCCCACCCCCACACAAGTAAAAATTTCATAGACACATAGACATTATTAAGACAAAAAACAATCATATTAGGAAGTAAATGTATGAGTATTTTTCACAGTCAATTATATTGATTTATTTTAATTTAGTATATGCTACTTTTTACTAGGAGATTTCAATGCAAAAGTAGGAAGGGAGAATATTTTCAAGCCCACGACAGGGAACGAGTCTCCACTTGCAGAGCAACGACAATGAGATTAGATTAGTGAATCTGTCACTGCTAAAATAAAATCGTAAAGAGTACACAATTCCTACATCGTGATATTCATAAATACACATGGACCATCCCGGATAGAATGACTCATTATCAAATCGATCATGTGCTAATAGATACAAGGAGGCAGTCTATAATAACTGATGTTCGAACTTTTAGGGGTGCTGACTGCGATTCAGATCATTATCTGGTAGTTGCGGTTGTTCGGGAGAAACTTTAATTAAACGAAGAAAGTGGGCAACATTTCGATATAGAGAGATCCAGTCTGAAAAAGGCTAGATGAAGACCAAATTAGGAACGCTTACCAAGTCAAGATTTCAAATAGATTTGCAGTTCTAGAAAACAATGCAGGAATAGAAGCTAGGGATGAGAAGAATAGCGATAAAACCTGGGAAATCATTAAAGACAAAATATCCGAAAAAAAGGGAAAGCATTAAAGACAATATTAAAGTATCCGCAAAAGAAAAATTAGTCCGCTTGAACTGAAACCAAATAAACCGTAGTTCGATGATGAGTGTATGAAATTAGTAAATGCAAGAAAGCAGGCGAAACTATAATGGTTGTAGAATCCGAATGAAACTACTGTCGAAAATCTTAACAATGCTAAACGAGAAACCTCTAAAACCATTAGAACACAGAGAAAGAAACTTTCTCATCGAAAAAGTAAATGAATTAGAAGAAAATAATAAAGACAATGTTAGGGATCTCTACATGAGAATAAACGAGTTCAAGAAAGAGGTTCAACATAGAATAAACATAATTCAAGGCAATGATACCACTATAATCGCGGCTCCGAATAATATTTTGAATAGGTGGAAACACTTATTTAGTAAATTATTAAGTGTACATGGAGATGTCCAAAGTGCAGAAAGTTAAATATTCACAGCAGAGCCGTCGGTTGCTGAACCAACTCTAACAGATGTAGAAATAACAGTGGGTGAAGTAAAAAAAATGCCAATCTCTAGGCGTTGACCAAATTCCAGCAGAATTAATTAAGGCAAGTGAGGGTAGATTAAACTCAGAGAGTCATAAACTCATTCTTATGGTTGGAAGAAAAGAAGAATGCCAAAGGAATGGAACGATTCTATTATTATATCGATCCGTAAAAAGAGAGATAGGGCCGAATGTAATAACTATCAAGGAATTTCTCTCTGATCGCTATCATTCAAAATTTTTTCTAATATACTTCTATCAAGATTAACCCCATATGCGGACGAAATCATTGAAGATCACCAATGTGGATTAGGAAAAACAGATCAACCATTGATAAAAATTTTTGTATTCGCCAGATCTTGGAGAAAAAGTTCGAATATATTAAGCCTGTCCACCAGCTGTACATAGATTTAAAAAAAAAATATATATATATATATACGATTCAGTTAGGCGAGAGAAATTGTACAATATCCTCATGGAGTTTGGGATACCAAAGAAGTTAGGCTGATCAAAATGTGTCTACATGAAACCTATAGAAGAGTCAGGGTAGGGAAATGTATACAGATAGTTTGTCATTAATAGCGCTTGAAGCAGGGCGATGAATTATCGCCTTTACTTTTTAATTTCGCTTTGGAATATGCCATAGGAAAGATCAGGAAGTAGGCCTAGAATTAAATGGAAATCACCCGATTTTAGCTTATGCAGATGACGTTTGTCTGCTGGTAGATGATATAAACACAATCGAGAGAAATTCATAAAGTCTTTTCGATTCCTGCAGGTATGCAGGATTGGAAATTAATAAAGAAAAAGACTACGTATTTGGTCGTGAATCATCAAAATAATGCGCTACAAACTATTAGAATAGCCGGTAAATCGTTCGAACAAGAGGATAAATTCAAATATCTGGAAGCAATAATTACAGATGCAATAATATTAAGGTAGAAGTTAAGTGTTGACTGAAATCAGGAAATGCTTGTTTTTTTACAGTTCATAAACTCTCGTCTTCTCGTCTTCTGTCCAGAAATCTAGAAAGAAAAATGTATAAAACAATTACCCTGCTGGTTATATTACATGGATGTGAGACATGGTCGCTTACTCTTCGGGGCGAACATAATCTGTGTTCGAAAACAGGGTGCTTAGGAAAATATTTGGACCTAAGGGATATGAAAATGGGGACTGGAGAAAACTGCATCACTATGAGCTTCATAACCTATACTCTTCACCGGATATAATAAGGATAATTAAATCACGGAGGATGAAATGGACTGGACATGTTGCGCGCAAGGGGGAGGAAAGACATATCTAAAAATAATAAAAAAATAAATAAATAAAAAAATTAAAAAAATAAAAAAGACTGGGAGACCGGAAGGGAAAAGACCACTTGGGAGACTTAACGTACGTTGGAGGACAGTATTAGGATAGATTTAAGGGAAGTAGGATTTGCGAGGGATGATTGGATGTAGTTAGCACAGAATAGGGTTGAGTGGTGGACTCAGGCAAAAGCGGTAATGAACCTCCGGGTTCCATTATAGATAAAATTCCTTTAGTATACTTAGGAATTGTTTATTGCCATTGAGTAAGTAAGCATATGCTATCATTAATTAAATTTATCATTCCGTTTGTGGTATTCGTGTGAGATATATACTTTATATATATACTAGCATGTGCCCGCGATAATTATTTCAAAAATTAAAAATTAAGAGCATAATAGTTAAATCATTATATTTGTTCCCGCTCCCACGGTAGCTCGCAGGCGAAATAGGGACACGGGGAAACCTCTCCGGTTTGAAGGATGCTACACTAAGTCAAATTTAAAACATATTTATTGAGCCCCTTGAAAGATACAAAGAGCACAATGGACAAAATGATAAGCAGACCCTTTTAAATACAAGATGGAATTTTGTATCTTGCTTTACAAATAAATTCCTCTTCCTAGCGGTGCCGAAGAAGATGAAATGTTGATGAAGTCAAGGGGAGACGACTTAGTAAGCTCCTTCTGGAAAATAAGGCATGCTTGCCTTATAAGACTGATGAATAGCTCGGAGGACCAGAGCAGAGAAATTTTTATAGTCGCGCTTGCTCGGACGACTGAGAAAGAATTTCACTATTCTTGAAGTGAATGCACACTTTCAGCAAATTATTTTAAGGTCGACTTGCTGCTTCGACCGAGAATAAGAACCTTTAAATGTTGCTTCGACACTGCAACTAAAATTAAGCACTCTGAAATATTCACTTCACAGCAGTACTTACAGTAAATCCTTTTACTTAATGAGTTACGCATTCAAGTCCATACGGTTTGATCAGGGAAGTAAAAAACTTGGCTTCACACATTTGTAATTGAATCACAAATAAATTACTTTGAAGAACGTATTAAATTGCGTCTCTGCAATAACTAGGGCTGGGAAACTTCAAATTCCCAGCTCGACAATAATAACTAGATTCAGAATTCTGAATCGAAAACTAGCCTGGCGAAAGCTTCGAACGAGAGAATAAGAATGAAAAGCAAGAATGACAGACGTCACGACATGTGACGTAAAGCAAGAATCCCATTGGCCAAGAAAAACAATAAATAATTAATCTTGGAAATAAATCAATTAAGTTACATTAAAATACTAAAACATAAATAAGAGAATTAATAGCATTACTTCAAAACTGAATTGTTTCTTTAAAAACACAAAATTATGAATAAAATATACTAAAAAATAATCAGACTGAAACTTTGGGTTGGAGATTATAACATGACTATCCAAAAAATGAAAGATGCGACAGTCAAATGTTATTTCTGATGAGAATTGATGGGAGAAAGAACAAACAGATAAGTAAACATATTTAAAATTATATTGAAGACACAACAAGAAAATAAAACAAGCGAAGTCACAAGCCTGTTGCCATAGCAACACGGCGAATGACCTCGCGAAACCAGCTGATGCCTCAAATCCGGCCAGACACGAATGCCAGACGGAACAATATTTATTAACACCTAAATCACGTGGATTACATACCACGATTAGATAGCGTCGCCTGGTAAAAGCGACCTCAGATTCGAGTTCCTTGGTCCCGAAAACCCCTGTATAGTGAGTTTCGTCCAAATAAAACAATGTTTGACCATATTAGAGCTTACAACATTCAAGCGATCGCGAAAGATTTATTTCAAGGTATGACAAAAATAGACAAAGCCAACTGTAATTTTCAAACTTCCATTTAATTTAATTCCAAACCCATATGAAACCCACTGGCAACAATATGTTTTAATGTCAAATGTGATTCGGATTCGATAATTCTGTGTAAGAAGGGATTAAGTATTCTAAAAAACATTTGATTTTTGGCATTTAAAATCAGAATTTTTCAAAATCCTTTCTTAGTGAGCACCTATATTATGAAACGAAGGCACTGTCAAAATTCCAAGTCTCTACCTGTTATAGTTTAGGCTCTACGTTGATTCCTGTCAGTCAGTAAGTCAGGACAAAGCCTTTTATATATAGAGAGATACATGTATATATATAATCTACAAATGCGATAATTGTAACCAACAATGACAAGGCTGCATTAGGCAGACAGGCTAAACATTTAAACAGAGATATCAAGAAAACACCCTAGATTTCAAATATAGCCTAATAGTAATAAATCGGCATTCACAAACACCTTAATAGTAATGGTCACGATATAGGCTACATCCCATTGAAAAAAATATTAAAGATACCACATAAACAGAATAAGGGAATAAATATTAACAGGGAATAGTAAAATTTTATATTTGGGATAGCTACTTTCTGGGGATTTGACACGAAGATTGGAATGAGTTTGTCTTACTTTTAATGTCACTTTAAACAAAGAAAATTTTGTTTTTGGAGATTTCCTCATAAACGGCTCGAACGATTTTCTTTAAATGTTGCTCATGAGGTGCTTGTACTAAGCTAAAACTTTTATTCTCAATTTTTTTTCCTTAAAAATTGTCTGAAGGATAGTTATAAGCCATCCAATCTTTGTAGAAATGCAATCCATATTTTATTTGCGTTGTGTATCCTTTGGGGATGAATGCGATGTGGTAACGTCTTTTTCATTTTTACAACAATTTACATAAAAATAATGTCATATATAACATTATTTAAGAGGAAAAACTTTTATTTGGGCAGAAAAACCTATGTGTTTCACGTAAGATTAAAAATATATTACGAATTTCGGTAAATTTACAACTTTTTCTTTTCACTTTTAAAATAACCTACCCATAAGGTCAAACAGAAAAAAAGTAATTAGATAAATAGTCTGTACAGGCCAATGTTCTTCGAAAATATGCTGTTCTCTCAGACAAGTCAATACGGTATTCATTAACGGATTTTCATTGTGTTTGTGTATCAAGGGAATTAAATGCAGCCGGCTGCAAATGTTCCAAGCTCACGCTCGTCTGGTTAATGACTGATAACCAGAGCCCGGATTCTGATGACCTAAAATTGTTTGAAAAATGACCTATAAAATGACCTTAAATTTTAAAGAAAATGACTTAATAGGCTAATTATAAAAAATGACCTAAAACTGACATTTTATTTATAAAAAAATTATTATTGTACACACAAAGTTATAGACTAGTTTGTACATAATTGTAAAAACTGTAAATAACTGTAATGTTGTGAATGTTCTTTTCTCATGTAAATTTATACTGGGACTGAGGCACTGGTTGAGTCAAAATTCGGCACATCCTTTTGTGGTCTGCCGGATTATATTGTTGTTTACTGAGGGTAAACAGTACTTTGCACTCTCAAATCCAAGCAGGTGGCAGACTCTGGTGCCAAGTCAATCTAATAACAATAGTAATACAGTATAATACAACATTTTGGTGTTTCTTTGATTCTCACTTCCGTCTGAGACATGTCAACACTTTAACGCCGAATTTTTCCTTCTTGCATTAAACAAACAACACTTCAAAGACAGCACCGTTAGCGACGAAGAAAAAGTTAATACACTCAATGTAAATACATGAAAATGACTTAATAAGGACGCAAATGACACGAAAATGACAAAATAATGACCTAAAATTGAAATAAATGCCCTAAAAATATAAAATGGCATAAAATGACAAAAAATGACCTAATAAAAATGCATTTCTATAATCTAGAAGCCATGATTAGGATTTATCCATAAGTTGGCAATGTCTATGCAGCATCAATAAAAAGATGACATGTCATTAAAATCCGGGCCCTGCTGATAACACATAATCAAACCATTGACATTGGCTGCATTTTGTTTAGAAGACTGATCTTTGTAAATAAAACGAACGTAATGTTGTTTCTGGATTCACTATATTATTTGTAGAGGGTGTACATCAATTGAGCGCGAACTGATTAAAAATGCATCAATTGAGCGCGGTGGTTAGTTTTGGAATGCATCAATTGAGCGCGATTATAAAGTAATTCTTCTATATACTGTTTCCTCTTTTTATATGTAGGATTGGCTCTAACAATATTCCCTAGACGTGAGGCGTGAGGCGTGAGGCGTGAGGCGTGAGGCGTGAGGCGTGAGGCGTGAGACGTGAGACGTGTCTAGAATTCGACAAAATTTGTATAGAACCAGAAGATCGATTTTTCCGCCATTACCAAAGCGTATTGGTGAAGTTCACACAGCATTGGGACAAATGACAGTTTTGAGTAATAAAAAGGAAACTTGCTACTATTATCCAAGAAAGTGACCTATAGATAAATTACGAAAAGTACCAACTTAACGGTACGCAAGTATCCTAAATGGATACGTTACAGCATTTTTAACCATAGGGTCCTAAGTCTCTACAAAATGGGAAGGGAAATTGCTGCACCTGGTGCAAAAGTGAGCGTTGCGTTCAATTGATGCATTTCAAAATTGACCGCCGCGCTCAATTGATGCATTCAGTTCTGGTAAAATTTTCTCTTGCGCTCAATTGATGAACTCCGTTTTGTAGAATTGCTCAACGCAGTTTTGCATTGTTATGGGTCAGAGTTCTATAGATGCATGGGAGGAAGTGGCCACGAATGAGGGCAGTCATCGGTTCAGGCCTCTTTTATTTCTGGTTATGGAATTTTTTTTTGTTCTAACATACTATAATATGCTTATTTGGCTGCATGTGACGTAACAGTATCATAATTATATATATATATATATATATATATATATATATATATATATATAAGAAATTTTAATATGGTCGAATAGAAAGAGTCGTATTCAACTTGGCTATAATGGTAATTAAGACTATTGTAAGAGAATTATGAAACGAGCATAGCAAGCACATTCGTGTCTTAATATTTGCCATTACAAGCTTGTTGCATAATGTACTATTTTGTTTTAAGCAAAATTAATTTGTTTTATTTCGTCTTCGTCTATGTATTGTTTTACGTTATATTGTTTTATTATTGTCATTTCTCTCCCATTGTTATTGGTATTTTTGTATACATTTACCTTTTTTTCTTTCGTTATCTTTGTGTAGCATTATTATATTACTTCGTATTATATCGTATTATATTGTGTTGTATTATTAGTGTTACATTTCTCTTTCTTTGTCTTGTGAATAGTAAAAGCACGAACGACCGTATAGTGGAGACTACTTCTACATATACAACTTTCTTCAAAGCAATGCCGACAGACCCTTATAATCCGTAGTAAATAACTTGAAATGAGGGTGTCTTGGACAATAGAGTTGTATATTCTGGATTTTCAGCGTGTTTTCTTGGGCGTTGAATTTGCCTGACAGCCAATAGAATTTCGTGTGCAACCAATCAGTGCTCATTTCTGAATTTTTGACATTTTAGCTATGACTCCACGTGGGGCACCAGACGATTGCCGTTCAGTCATTATCATACCACTCCTTAAGTGCCAGACAATGGCTTAATCCTCAAAGTATGCCGACTGTCTACATAGGTCTAGCCTTATATATGCCCGTGCGCTGGGTTTTTTCTGTTGAAAATGTGTTTAATATGTATATAAGAATGAAGATGCACCATACCATACCATATCGCATATGTGAGTTATCGCAATGATGTGACAAATCTTCAAATATACATATCATGCACTTGAGCAAGAAAAAAAGGGTGTGCAGAGCTTTATTTAGATTTATCACTTCTTCCTGCTATTTTTATTTGTTTAAGTTCAAATTCAACTTTTTATTGTTCTTTACAGTGTGCACAAGGACATACAAAAGAACATCGTCCACAGGTAGATAGTGTAATAGTGAAATTTCTTACATAACTTAGGTACAAATGTGTTTACATTACATATTACAAAAATATTTACATTCATTACACATATTCTAGACAGAAGCTATTTCTTAAAACTAAGGATCTTCAAGAAATTCAGCCAGTGAGTAAACTGCTTTATCTGTAAGATATTTCGTTAATTCAGATTTAAACCTATTAGGCTGTTTGATATTTTAAATTCTATCTGGGAGTTTGTTGAATAATTTCATACCAATATAGCTTGGTTTTTCTTCAAATAATTTTAGCCGGTGCTTTTTTAAGCCATGAAGTCATTTCCCCCCTTGTATTGTATTCGTGTGCAGCTAAATTTTTGATATCATTGAGTTGGTTATTAAATACAAATAAAATGGTTCTTAAAATAAAAATACTAGGAAGAGTCAGGAGAGAGAAGTTTTTAAAAATTTCCCGACATGAATTCCTTTGTGGAATGTTCACAAGATATCTATCTGACCTTTTCTGCAGAATAAAGATTTTATTCATATTTGATTTAGATGAATTTCCTAACAGTTCGATTCCATATACAAAGTGTGAATAAATTAGCGAAAGATAAAATAACTTTCCAGTATTGATTGAGATATATTTCATTATATTTCTTAATACAAAAATCCCTGTACTAATCTTTTCTTTCTATTGTTTCAATATGACTATTCGAAGTTAACTTCTCATTAACAATAAAACCTAAAAAATTTACTTCATTAGTTGCATTTATGGATAGGTCACCTATGCTTAAGCGTGGTAGAAAAAGTGGTCTTTTAAACTAAAATATAATTAGTTCCCTTTTCTCTGCATTAACAGACAATTTAGCACAATTAAAGTACTGGACATCACAATTAGTAATAGTTGCTAAGTTGGTTCTAACGTATTCAGACCATCTATACTAAAACTAAAACTGCATGAAAAATCAAACCCTTAATCTTGGGTACGAAATTTTCAATATCATTGATACATAAAATGAATAATAATGTTCCGAATACAGAGCCCTGCGGAATACCAGAAATAATTTCAGCTGTCTGGGATGTATACGTACATAGTCCATCAGTGAATTTTACGAATTGTTTTCTACGTGTAATATAAGATTTTATTAAGTTATGGCCCACTCCCCTAAATCCTAAAAGCTAAAGCTCATTAGCATCATTAGGCTACTCACGAGGCAAGACCTAAACCCAAGTTTGTGGAAGAGAATTTGCACGAAAAAAACCCTGAGAACTAAGCCCAATTTTCTTGATAGAAAAACAAACAAAACTATACCCAGAAACGAAAACGCTATTAACAGAGTTGTCTATTATTTTAAAACCTCGTGTGAAACACTCACGTGGATTTCTTTTCTCTAAGTAGAGATTTTCTCGCCTCACATTACGACGCCTTATTTAAGCGAGTTAGGGAGACAGACATTCGGTCGTGAAGGGGCTAAGGTTGTCAGCCTTTACCCCCAGGATTGCTCCTGGTACTCATTTCTGTTAGAGGCTGAGTCGACCCCAGGGCCATAGAATTGGGAAAATTTTACAATATATAGGCCTACTTAATGTTATACAATAACATATAATATGATGTGGTTCCTGGAACAGAAGAGTGGAGAGTAGTAAGTACAATCAGGTGACGTCACAGCAGAAGGACTAATTTGACAACCCAAACTCACTAAATGGACCTGCCCTGAAAGGATCACTAATCTAGTAATGTCAATGCCAAAGTAGTATCACTGTTAACCAAATTGCTTACTGCTAATAACCTCGAGTTATGATGTCACAGCAGGCTTGTCCAATTGAATAGACCTAAATTTTTTAGTGGTTGCAGTATGAATTTAAAATGCGGGTTTTGAAACACGGCAGAAAAAAAAATGCGTTGATACCAGCACTGATAGGAGGACCATTGAGATGCTACAGCTGAAACAGCCAACGGGAATTTGGAAGATTTGCTACTGTTAGCGTAACAAATCCGGTACATCCTAAAAAATCATGGTTTAATATTTTTCTTACTTGCATAATACCTAGGGTGGCCATTTCTAAAATGTCAGAAAGGAGGACACATAACTTCGGTAATCTAGTATAGTATAACTTCGGGCATGGACGGCTGGACAGAAGATATTACCCTGACTAATTTTACCTAATAACTGCATTTATATAAAATAAATGATTATGCACTGCAGAAAGGGATTTTCATCTCTATTTATGAATGTACAATACAAATGGAGACTTTAACAACAGTCAACAGTACGGCCAACGCCACGTAGTGCACCAAACAAATGATAGTACCAAATACTATAGAGGACAATACCGGACACTTACTGCTTTGGCAATGGAAAAATGGGGGACAGATTTTGCAGCACTCCTGGTGGCACAACCTGCAAACTTGGGGGCAAATTAAAATATTCAAATCACATATAAACTGCAATGATTTAATGTTTCACCAAACACTAAGGACCAAAACACTGTTTAAGTAATTACAAGAATAATAATGAGCAAACAAAACACAGAACTTCCGAAATAGTTACCAAAATACCAATGAAAACACAAATATTTCAACTTAGCGGTTGCTAACAACAACAACATTCTCTTTTTTTTCAATGTTGCTTTTTTGTTTTAATTTTTTAGGTCATTTATTTCCAAACCAGCATTTTTTTCTGGACCATAGATAGATAGAAAAATCATATCCCTTATACATAACATGCCGACGTTGGCTACTTCGGCTCCTCTAATAGAAATTGGTTGATATCTTTGTATCTAGTTACTGCATCTGTATTCAGTAGTAGCAGGTTGGGCCGCTAGATGGTGATCAAGATATTGTCCCTCGATATATCGCAAAGTGTCCTGTATTGTCCTCTACAGTATTTGATAGTACGCTATCATCATATGGACAAGCGTGCCAACCTTAGGAATAGATTCCTTGGCAGGAACGTACGGGAAAATACAAATTTTATTAATACGCTTTAACGATCCATCAGAGTCTCAAAAAGGAGGACAAATCAACATCCGGCATAAAGCCGCGCCGGATGGAGGACTGCTTAGCCAAAAGCCTTACAGTCCGACCAAAAGCCGGACGTCTGGCCACCCTAATAATACCGTAATGGAAATTAAATGTACCGTACAGTCGCGTGCATAAAATCTTTCCGATATAATAGACCGTGGTTCATGTTGGTTAGGGAATACAACACCGGTTCCGTCAGGCCCACTCCCCACCCCTGCTCCTATCCATTTTTCACATTGAAGTATATGAACTGGAGGCTAACCCTCCACTAGTGTTTGTATTAATCCCTTCCCTCCTTCGCTGCTGAACATGAAACCGGCATATATTCATAGGTTATTATTTGAGTGTCAGTCTTTTGACAACAAACTAATACGAGCTGGACTCTTTCATGGGCTGGTGTGGACATTCGTTATGAGGCACGCACTCTAGTCACTGAAATTAAATGATCCCATACTTCACCCCCATTTCACCCCTCACTTGGGCCTAAGCGTTGATCATAGACTAACGCGCGTGTCTGGTTTTTAATTTAAAAAAGGAAGAGAGTGTCTCACCCAGGGCTGGTGTGGAACAGAGGTAGAAAAAGATTCAATGCCAGCTTCAAATAAAGAAAAACTCCAGAAGAAACCAGAAACATCAGAAAATTCCCGTGCACTAGACAATACCACTATGCTCAGCCATCTTCTACTAAGAGAAGACAAACAAGTCTGAAAAAAAAACAGAAGCTAAGAAACGGGCTGATCTACAGTGAAATGCTTTAGAACGCTCTTGAACTAATTGCTGTAACACAGTTGGCCTGCAAAGTTCTATCCGTTGTTTCAGTAGAATTACACTGAGATAAACCTCGCCACGTCACGGCAGATAAAACAATATTCTATGGTAGGACTCAGTGGCGGCTCGTGACATTTAAAACTTATGTGCTACAATAATAGCAGCGGAAACAATATATAATAATAATAATAACAATAATAATAATAATAACGGAATGAATTTATAACAAATTCCTCACGTCAATGATATCCCTTTTATTTTTGCCAAACATCTGAAGGCATATAAATATGCAATCACTTGTCTTCAGTTGCCAACAGTCAGTTCTACCGACTAATGCAAATTTGGTATTTAAAAGCATGTGATGGTTAATTGGTCGTTACTCCGGTACCGGTCAATCAACGTGGGAAAAAATCCTATGGAGTTTATAAGTTTCATGAAAATCTGATAAAGCGTGTTCGAGCTATCGCGCGTACAGTCACATGGACGGACGATTGTCCCGTTCACTGTTTTCGAAAAGAAGGCAAGGGAAACAGAAGAGATTACGGTATTTATGATATTACAGCCACAAATCCAGTTATAAATGTCATAAACTTTCCTACTAAACTACCTTATGTATTCTCGTCAGTAGCCTCCTTTCGCGTTTTGTGTTAAGTACGGTATAATTCCGGGGCTGGTCTACCGGTACCTATTTGCTTAATTTGTACTTTATATTCAAAAGATATAGCAGAAGTTTTTAACAGACTATCAACTGAATTCATGTTCCAGCACTGGCACTGACCTCGGAGAAGGGAAAATTTAACACAACACACGAACAAAGTAACAATCATAAACCAATATTACAGGAATTTAAAACATAACATTCCTCGAGTCCGCGTGTCACCTGTCTAGCATCGCCAACACATTGGTTGTAGTTTCCGTAGCAGTCTGAAATGGAATGCAGCTTAATTTCATATTATCAAAGTTAACATACATTTATAATGTTATTAACTAGAGAAATTGAAAGGAACTAATGTGTAGCATGTTTCCAACACAAAAATTAATGTTTTGTAATTATATAATATATTTCTTAATGTATAAAGTTTTAGGTACCAAATACCTAAGTTGGCTATTCTGATCTGGGCTCATCTAGTGGTGAGCACAGAAGGGAGCAGTTTGTGAAGATTTTCGGTGCAAGCGGGGGAAGTGAAAATGTGGTTAACGCATGCGCAGTTCTCTTTTCAAAGCGATCTTGTGCTGAGCACATATTGCATTTTCATTGGTGGGTGAATGATGACGCGTGGCGAGGCGGAAGATTCGAACGTTTTAACAATACACAACGGAATTATACAGTAGCTATTACAAAATAACATATCTTTTGTGATTTTTTTTTTTTACATTTTATTTTCCCCTTATTTTTTGTGTGCTGTAGCACGTGAGCACATTAGGACGGGCCGCCCCTGGTAGGACTGCCAACACTGAGTAGAGGGGAGAATAATGTTCAGGCTTTAAAACTTAGTGCCCGATCGAATATGTTAACAGCAACCGTACTGTACAGACTTTGCTCGGCGTATGCCCTAGCTACCATATGCTAGATCACGTGATAGTAAACAAACCGCAATACAGACCACAAAATAACTTCTCATTATCTAAACTCACATTACAAGCATGCAAAACGACACTTTCTCCTATTTGTGTATAATAGCACAGTATAAGTATTAATACAGTACAGAAACTCAGTCCGTTTTTCTGCCAGACGAGCATGCGCGCGCATTTACTAGCGATCGTAGCGGCCATAAAGTAAGACTACAGAAACTACTCCGGGAAGTATGTAAATAAATAGGAGTGTTGTATTTATTAGAACACGCGATATTCGAAAGGACCTTATTATTCTGCTGTAAAATTCAGTAATAATAAAAGACTTTCTTGAAACATCCAGAAAGGTAATAACGAAAATAAGTAATATTTATTGTAGGCCTACTGGCTTACTCGTGATTCTGGTGTGGTTATGTTTCAAGTTACTTTAATGTAATATTTTTATATTTTATCCTGTTGTAATGATTTCTGGTGTATAAAATAGGTCATTAATGGTCGACAAGAAAACCTAGTAACAAAATATGTAAAATATTTGAGTGAAAATTACCGTCTATGCTTGACACACGCCGAAAACAGACAGTTTATGAATTCCTATAAAAACTCGTTAATTAAAACTGCAATTAAAACGGTGTCTTCAATTCCAAATGCTCCAGAATTTGTTGTTTTGTTTAATGGAGTCCATCCTGCAGTAATTGATGCTACATAGACCTACAATAAATTGAAGTCGTAAGGCAAATAATCAAAATACACTGTCAACAATGATGTGCAGGATGAACAACGTGACAGACCTATAATATAATTTACGTAATTAATATGTAGGCTATTTAATATCATAATTTGAATTATAAATTATACTAGCTGACCCATCAATGCTTCGCATTGTTAGATTTATGTATATAGCCTATAGGCTAGGTTAAGTGAACACAATTTAAAGTCGATTCGATGTACTTCTATAAATCATCAGCCGTCCAGCCAACACGGTGGACGTATTTATATTCCACATACTCCTTCACCCGTAGTTTAGCCTACTCTGATTAGGTCTTAAAAATTTTAATCGTTGTTTCAATTTTGGCAAACATACAGTAAATAGCGGGCTCTGGTTCGAATACTGGTCGAGACAAGTTACCTAGGAAGGGTTTTCCCGGGAATTTTCCTCATGTGAGACAAATGTCTGGTAACTTTAGGCTCTGGTAACTTTAGGCCCTAGTGGTCTCCGGATATCATCTGGCAGCCATTATCATCCTCATCCCATCCTCGCCTTGTTCAGAGTGAGTGTGTGAATGTTGTATCTCGTCCTATATGTTTGTGTTGTCTCGGAGGTGGCCCCGGCATTTGGCTGATCACTCATCCGGGAGGCCCTCCATGTCCTTGTCTGGTCAAGAAAGTATGTATGTGAGCCATAGATAATCCTTCTCCCGACAGGTCGTGGGTCGCTTAAATGACCCCAAAAGGGAGGGGTAAAAACTAAGGTAAAGATAGATAGATAATATGGTAAATAGAAATTAATCATGAAATTATATCTATTGATACCGATTGATACTGTATGAACTACCTGGGGGTAAAGGCGGTCGGTGGTTAACGCTGACAACCTTACCACCTTCACGTGCCGATTGTTTAAAAATCCAGGAGCCTACACTTCTTGGATCCCTCTGGGCCCCCATGGCCTGTAATAGGGAACACTTTACTTACTATCTTTTGCAATGCAGTCCTAGGCTAGCTATAAGAAAAGAGTTCAACTCTTAAGAATAGAACCCAGAACCTTCTAAATTTACTTCGTGTCAAAAAATGGTTAATAATAATCTTTAGGAATTCTATTGATAGCCTTTCTCATAATTTTATATCTATTAGGTCTACATGAAATCATAGTGTCATGCCAAGCCACCTGTGTAGTTTAAATAAAATAATGTTGCCATGGGGATTGTGTACATGCAGTATGAATTCTTTTTGGTGAATATCATAACTTTACAACCCTATTTTGGCCCTTATAGGCCCTTAGAGGCCAAAGATTTTGAAATCCTTTCTTAGTGCGCATCTAGAGCCTAGTAGCAATATGTGTACCAAGTTTCACGTTCCTAGGCTGTATGGTTTTTGAGAAACTGTGATCAGTTAGTGAGTCAGTGGGTTTTGGCTTTTATATATAGAGATTAAAGGGCAGTGATTTTAAAGGAAAAGTACTAGGCCTAGATACAGTCCTTTAACAGTAGCCTATTTAGGTATTGTTTACCTCTTCTTAACTGGAATATAATACAGTATCTGTTTTATTATTTCTTAAATTTAAAATTAGATTTGCATTAAATAAAAATATTCTGTATTTTTCTCTTTTAACATAACATATTTTGCGATGTGTTTATGTATTTTCCCAAGTCATTTGATATGATGAGATTGTAGTTTTACTAAATCTCCGCATGGAGCGCTAGTGTCGTCCAGCCAACATGTTGTCATAGGACTTTTAACACACAGTTTCTTTACTGTATTAATACTTATACTGTGATAATAGTCCCTCCCAAATGTTTCAATATATGTTTGCGTTTTAGAACACTTTACTTTCGGCATGCCGAACACGTATTATAAATTTAAACACGCACAATGACAAGGTACACTGTTGACCAATTTGAGAGGCACCGTACTACGAGAGCATTCACTTCTCGGTACTACTATCAATGACTGTCTTATCAGCCTACGCAATCACCCTCCACCCCCTATACTCAGGTTGTTGGTAACCGGAATCAACTCCCTCTGTGGGTTCGGGCACTAAGTTTTAAAGCCTGATAATGTTATATGTAATGATGAATTTAGCATTTTATCATACGGGAAAGAACAGGGAAAGAACGAACAGAGGCAGGACTGAGTGAAAGTCAACATTTAGAAATTTTGTTTCGTTACAGTGTAATTAATTACATGCTTTCCCAAGTGTGATTTTCGAGACTCCGCTGGTTTGTCTACAGTGTACATATGACTTTACCCTTGGGCGAAAGTATATTTAATGTTTACAACGGCGTAAGTTCCATCAAATTAACTCTAAAAGCGTTTGCACATGCTCCTAACCTTTAAAAATAATTTTTAATTATTAGTTTTCAAGATATTGTTTTAAAATTGGTAACAAATTTGTCATATACACCTACATCTTAAGAATTTTGTCATATACGCCTACATTTTAAGCGTTATTCCTAAATGAATCATAAATAGTGAGTAGTCCGGTATTAATCTTACACATTGATATATACTTTACATAAATACTCATGTAGATTTAATAATATCATTACTACATCGTGCAATGTGAAGACCTTTGGAATTTCTGACTTCTTGGAAGCAAAACCATGCTTATTGTGCTTACGATAATATGAATTAAGCATTATAAGATTAAGCTATCCATATACTTTATGCTTATGTAAACATCACTATCGGGACGTAAGTATCTTGGTTTTTGGTTGGTTCGTGTTATTTAACGACAGGAAAGGACTACAAATTAGGCCTGTAATCTTTGCGGTTTTACAGGAATTTTGTCTCGCAGGAGTTCTTTTACGTGGCTGTAAGTCTACTGACATGGGCCTGCACACTTATGTTTTTTTTTTTTTTTTTTTTTTTTCCCTCCCTTACCCCCGGAGTGCCAAGCAATTAAGCCTAAACCTCCGGTCAGACGAAATTTTGGTAACCATATGTGATGTGTGTATACCTATTGTGCCCTTATGTACATCCATAGGGGATGTTGATGGTGTGACGTGTTTGGGCTGTGTACTTGTGTCTTTGTACTTTGGCGCAGGATAGACCTAAGTGCGGATAGGTCTTATGTGCAATATTTCCCCGAGTGTGTTTTTTAGTGACTTGTAGTTATGTACTCTAGAGATTTGTAGTGCGTGTATCTGTTTGAGGGGATTATTGACAAGTCCGGCATTCGCCTAAGAACGAGGGAAACCCCCTCAAAAACCTCGTTCGGACTGGAGCAGTGGCAAATGTCCGTCTACTTTGGTGTGTTAATTTACTATAGACTTTTCGAGAAGTGCTGTTTTTGCAAAGGATTTAAGTGCTGGGAACGTGTTTTTACGCGTCCAGAACGTGAGGTCCGGTGCCCAGGCTTCCTCTTCTGCCCTAGCGGCTTCGTGGAGGAGTAGTCGTGCTTCTCGATATCGAGGACAAGTATACAGCATATGATACATGGTGTCTGGTTCGCTGTCCTCACAAGCGCATAAATCGTCGTCAGTGAGATTGAAACGGATTAAGTTAGCGGCAAAGTTGCCGTGGCCAGTTAATACCTGTGTGACGAAATGGTCCAATTTAATCCATGGCATTTTAAGTCTATTTCTGATATTTGGGGAAAAGTCACGAGTGATTCTACCATTTTGGGCAACTACCCATTTTGCTGCCAAATATCTATTAACTGTGAGTGTATGCGTTCATAAAGGTGTGATCGATCTAAGCTCCCAAATTCCCTTGGTCCGATTTGAAGGGTACCTAATTGAAAATTAATTTGCTTCCGCACTTTGTACCTGGCTATCCGTTCCTCAAGCAGGAGATCAACAGGAAGAACACCAGCTATGACTGGTAGAGCATCATTCGAAACAGTGGAATAGGCTTTAGTTATTCGCAAGAGAAAATGTCGCTGGGCAGATTTGAGTTTACGGATGTGATGTGTGTTAAGTCTAGTGGCCCAAGCGTTTGCAGTATACGAGACAATAGCCTCAAAAATAGCAGAGTAAAGTATACGGTAGTTAGTAAATTTGTATCCCCACTGCTGTCCAGAAAGTCTGGCTAGGGCCTGAAATAGGTTGTTAGCTGTAGCACTGATTCTTTGAATATGAGCGGTGAATTTATTACCTTCTTGTAAGGTTATACCCAAATACTTTGTTTCTCGAACATATGGGATCCAGTCTTGTCCTATCCTGATGATTGGAGGGTGATTTCCTATTTTCCCCTTGAGGAGCATTGAATTTGTTTTAGTTTTAGAAATCTTTAGCTTTGCTTTGTGGGACCAAGTTTCCAGAATTGTTAGTGATCTATTAGCTTTGCGTTCGAGATCTGTTCTGGACTCACCTTCGATAATAATTACAGCGTCGTTGGCATAGGCTATGACGTCAGCGCCTTGAGTCTGTTCAAGTTGTCTGAGGGCTTCATCAAACACCAGGTTCCAGACCTTGGGTCCCAATACTGAACCTTGGGGACACCCTTTGGACTCGGCCTTTGTGAATGAATGAAGGTTATCCCTTAGCGTTATTCGTCTGGACCGAAAGTAGTCACTGAGGACGGCATATATGTTCTGTGGACTGTTTAGATTACGAAATCTCTCCAGGGCGTGTGGCCACCAGACGTTGTCAAATGCGCCTTCTTTATCTACGAAGATGGTAAGCACGTATTTAGAATTAGATGTGGTTACTATTTGCTGGAGCAGTGAAGCTGCATCCTCAGTACATCTTCCAGGGCGGAATCCAAATTGCCTGGGCGAGTATGATTCTTCTAGAGAAGTGTCTATTTTGGAAGCTATGAGATGTTCAAAGATCTTTCCCATGACAGGGAGAAGACAGATTGGTCTGTACGACTTGGACCGAGATGGATCTTTGGTGTCGTTTTTTCAGAATAGTTTTGAGTAGTCCCATTTTCCAGGCGTTGGGAAATATACCAAGGCTAAGGCACGCATTGTATATCTGGAGAAGTTTCTCTTTAAGGAGCGGATCTCCTTTCTTAATGAATTCTGGGTGGATTTCATCAATGCCGGGGGCTGTTCGATTTTTGGTTCGGTCTATAGCAATTTCAAGATCTGTTGTATCGAAAGGGGTGGCGTTGTACTCATTCTGGTATGGTCTTCGCGCAGCCCTGCGGAGTATCTGCTGTTATAGAGTTTCCCCTACATCGGAATCATCGGGGACCAGGGCGTCTGTCAGAGTGGTGGCCACAGTGTCCCACGTGCCGGCAATCGTGCCATCTGGAGTACGGAGACTATGGATGACTGTGCGCGGGTGCAGTCTTTTCGTCATAAGTTTATAGGCAAGCCCCCATGAATTGAGGACACTTTGCTCTTTGACAAAGTTCCGCCAGCTTTCTACTTTCGCGAGATAAATCGCTCGTGAGTATTCTCTACGTGATTGAGCGTATTCTGCGTAATATCTGTCCCGGTTAGGCTGTCCGCGAGCTCTATTGGCTTTTTGGAACTTTCACCTTTTCCTGTTAGTGTCTCGCCTGAGTTGATCAAGAGCATCGCTCCACCAAGGCACAGCTTTCTTCCCTGGGAGTGTCATGGGAATACTTTTTCGTGCTGCTTGGGAAACGGCAGCAGTGAGTTGATGCACCTGATGAATTACTTCCTTAGTGGAGTTTAGGGGAGAGTTGAGAGGAGTTAGGTTAGTTTCTACGTTATTATAGAAAGCTTGCCAGTCTGCATTTTTGAGATTATAGCGCCTGGCATGTCGTATTGTATTTACAATAGTATCTTCAATAACTATTTGTAGAACATGGCACTGGCACTGGCACTGGTCCCGATTTCTGGCTTAATGGTCCATTGAACATTGCGGCGGCACATGTCTCGCGAGATTAGCGAGACATCGATGTGCGATTGGCCTAGCCTAGTTTGGAAGGTGGGTTCAGTATTCTGTCCATTGAGTGTAAACCAGTCCATTTCCGCAAGGAGCTCCTCCATAAGCTCTCCGTTATGGTCCGGGTAAGGGACACCCCATAAGGGGGATTTGCCATTCGCATCAATGCAATACCTTTATCCACATATATTTGTCAATCGACCTGGCCGGTTTCGAACCCGTTACCTTGGACACAGAAAGCCAGCGCCATACTGACTTTGAATTGGGTAGTTAATTAGAAAAAGTGGTTGCAAGAAATTCGTTGCCGATATCACTGTAAAATGCCTAACTTTTTGTCACAAATTAAATAATTAGTGTGCATACAAACAAACTTAATTTAAATTGCAATACGTAGGCCTACTGTAAATAAATATTCTGGCTTTATGAATAATAATAAATTATAGTAAAATAAGTTATCAAATGTTATTTACTTATTGAATATACAGTTTAATGAACCCTATTTTACCCGAAGGTACATTAGGGTTATAGTTTTAACAAATTTAACTTGTAATTTACATATTTATCTATCTCTATTTGTCTATGACATACCATTCCGTTCTATAACTAGCAGTGCTGAGCATTACACCCAATCAGCCTGGTAATTTTAAACTATAATCGATTATGCACATAAGAAAGAAAATAATAAAATTGTCTAGAACAGCATTTTCTTAGAAATATATAAAATAATGGTTTAGCGTAAGGAAGTTTACAATAATCTAGATGTCCTTTTAAAATGTGTCTTTCTCTTTCAAACACTGGACAGTTAAATAAAAGATGTTCGACAGCTTGTTGTTCGCCACATATACACAAGCATTCATTTTCTCTTATCACTTTAAATCTTTCGAAATAGGAGCCAAAATACCCATGTCCAGACAGAAATTGGGTCACTATAAAGTCAGATTTAACAACACTTCTTAGAATTACTTCAACCGTTGGAAAGAAAGTATCCCTAGTAAAGAATCCTGTTGTGGTACTGAGCCAGTTGTTCCATTTAACCAGAATGTGCTCTTTAATGCGCTTTTTAACATGTGAAAAGGGGCACAATATATAACTGATATCTAAATCAGAGGCAGCAGCAGTTTTTGCCAATTCATCAGCTCTCTCGTTACCATATTGTCCACTATGTCCTTTAACCCAGGTTAAACAAATATGTTTATTGTATGTCCGCAGGCTTGTTTTAATTGATACCGCTGACGGATTCAAATTAAATTTGTTATTAATAGATTCGAGGGCTGTCTGAGAGTCACTGTGGATGCTACTGTCCAGATTATTAGCAATTACCCATGCCAGTGCTTCTTTGATACCCAGTAATTCAGCCTGCACTCAGGTGATAGTTTTAACATCTGGTTATAAATTTCTGCATCATTGCAAAAAACCACAAAAGCACATCCTACCTGATTTGCACCATCTTCTTTAATGATCTTTGACCCATCAGTATAAATTTCAACTTCATGATCTTTAACGCAGACATTTTTGACACCATAGTCTTGATAATAGGCCGGATGTCCGGTCATAATGAAATGCACAGGCTTTTTCACTTGCATTTGTAAAAAATTGCCATCCTGATTATGACCTTTCCTTATTATAGTAAGTTCAGCTTTGGCTATCGCAGTAAGGGTCAAAGGTTCAATACCCGCAATAATGAGTGCGGCATCCGTTGCATCAAATGTTATTACTTTGGTTAGCTAAATTACGTAGTGTTAGGTAATGGAGTAAGTAGCACTATAAAATTGTAATTATTTATTGCTTTTATTATCACAACTGCTAAGGTTATAATCTCAACAGTATTGCATATTCAATTAAATTATAAATTATTATAGGTTTGAATAACACTAAACTTTTTATTTTTAAAACGACCATTCGATTGCTGGCGGGGGCTAGACAGGTGTGAGGCAACAACGAGGTGGCTAGTCCGCTAGATTTGCCACTGGGCGGATGGCGGATACGAAGAAAGACGGCCAGCAACTTTCAACACGATTATGCCATTTCGTTTCACAGGTTTGCAAACAGTACTTTCTATGTACAGCTGTTTAAATCTAGAAATGTAGGAATCCATGACATTTTCGTAATGATAAGTAGCCTAACTGAAAGATGCCTCAAATGATGTTTCAGGGTCTTACTTCGAACCAACCGCACGTACTCACATCGCTCTTTATCACATTTTTTGGTGGGTGTACGGAATGGACAGAATAGGCCTACTGGTTAAAACTTCGTACTCAAGTATTATTGGCTTTGTCCCTTTAATGTCTTATTTGTAAGTTATATTCCCTATTTGTATTACATTTTCTTCGATGCTACGGTACTTAAAATGTTTGTAAACATTACATCACTATGTACAGAATACAATGTAAAATATGTTAATGTGAATGATTAAAGTCCCGTTGCAAATGTCTTTTTTCTTTATTTGAACTACAAATACATGGAAGAATGATACAAATCTTGTGTGGATTTTGTTCAATATATTTGAAGAATTTGGATTTAAAAATTACCTTTTTAGTACACGCTCTCTAAAGCGGCTGGTTCTCAGACTGCTAACACGCCGTAAAGTAGTACTTTATCGGCCTAGGCCGATAGTTACCCCTAGTTGCCATGTAGTGGATGTAGTTCCAACTATGGCTCCCAGATGTCTCTACAGTGTCTCCCAGTGAAAGTTCAATTTTACATGTTAAGGGCTTTATTGTACATTGTCTATTAACAAGCAGAGTAAACCTTGTCATTTAGAAATCTTTAATTTAAGAAATAAAGTCGATAATAATAACTTTTAGATTTTTTATGATTGAGGGTAGTCGCGAAACCGAAGTTAGCATTAGTGCGCCATAGCTTAGTCCCCTAGACAATGAAGGATAGTTGAAAGAAACTACTTCAGATCAGTCTCTTGAATGATTGCTTCTTTTAACAAGGCATAATAAATTTCGTTGCAGAAAATATAGTAAACATTTCAATTGTTGTAATTAATAAACATTATTATTTTAATGACGTCATTGTAAAAGTTTTTAAGGAAAAAACAATACACAGCAAGTGAAGTTTATAAGCAAGCACTATTGATACATTCGCCATTATCTTTGCCTTCTTTACGCAGAATCATTGAAAAATGAGCAAAAACTGACCTCATTAGTAGTGAAATTAGATAACTTTTACTAAAAACTATTGTATGCACCACGTAAACAAAAACTTCAGGGGACTCGTCCAGTATTTCGGACTCGGCTTCCGCTAAAGCTTTATTTTGCGCACTTGATACATAGCCTAAATCGCTAGTAGTTTTTTCATGTTATAAAAGTCAAAGTTTTACTGTTTAAAATCTTTGTATTCTAAGATTAGATACGACTAGTTAAAAAAATCATGTCTAAATAATGTTAAGGATTTATCAAGTTTTGTATTCTGGATCTCTATGGTCACCTGAAGTGTCAGGCAGATGTCACCTTTGTCGAAATATATACATTTAGAAAACGTTTCTTGCAACAGAATGACTTGAACCTTGCTGGGTTTTTTGTCTATTTTTTGTATTATTTTTTACCTCCTGACTATGAAAGCAACATATTTATTTAAAATAAAAAATTAATATACAAATATTATTCTTACAGTAGGAAGTAGACCTACACATATAACCGCAATATGAATCTAGTTCCTACACATCTGGGGTGCAATTACTATAACGTGTCATGTGATCAGGTGACAATTGTTACGCAAGTTATCGTAGGTAATTATTTATTTAATAATGCATTGTCTTCAGAACTGTGTGACCTACATTACATACGTTTAACATTTTCAATGAAACTTTTTTAAATTAGAGTCCCTTCACGCAGCAACCTGTTTGGCATTCGCTTGTTTTAAAGAATAGAATATTCACCGATGGTTAAATTTTCGAACCGTAGAACTTAAGTGTTTTATTAATGCCTCATGTATGCAGTTTTTTAAATTGCATTGTAGGCTACATTACATTTTTAAAGGCAAGGATCAGGAATAAACGTTGGCCTCCAAAGTACAATGCTTATCAGTAGATATCAAGGCTGTAAACTATGCAACAGCATTTTCCAGAGATGAATTTGTGGATGAAAGCGTTGCTTTACATTCGCCGAATAGAGTCCAAATCCCGCTGCACGAAGTTCGCTGCAGGATTCATAATGAAAGAACACAATAAAATCTTTTGTTAATAGGAATAATTTCAAGTCATTATGGAAGTATAAAAATTCAGTAGGCCTATATGCAGTTCTATATATTAGCCTACTGCAGTCACAAGCACCATTGCTAAATTCTCGTCATTCGGTCATTCAATCAACTGACCGTCTGAATAACGTTGTTTAACTCTTGTTTGCTGCAGCTCTTATCACGACCGGCTAAAAAAACTCACGGAACCCAATTCTATCGGCGATTAGATTCAGGAGTGAATAGGCCTGCTAGTTGGATAACTGTATTTTAAAAGTAAAATGAACTGCTTTGTACTGTGATGTGTTAAAATGGAGTATAATTTTTATAAACAATAGAAGAGATGAAAAATTGAATGATAACAACAACAATAATAAAAAGAATTATGTTACGTTCACACTGATTAATTTGTTGCAGACACAAATACTCCTACAGACCCCAGATACATTTCCGTGAATATTGTATCTTGGTACTTATTCCATGTACATGTTCCTTGCACAAATATCCCATGTGAGTGTTACACTGAGGAATTTGTTAGGCACAAGTATGACTTTAGATGCAGAACTTGTGCTTGTTTCTGCGTTATATATTGATGATGCACCCAGAACAAATTTGTAACCGACAAACAAATTGCAGAAGAATATTACAATATTATACTGTGCTAATACTGATTAATTCTTCTGAGCTGTAGGGTTATGGTCTTAAGATAGTCGGTTGTTAAAAAGCGGGGATTTATATTTCTCTGGACAGTCAGTATTTTTAATTCTGAATTTTACGGTAAGAATGGCTTATTAAACATTGATATTTCAGTTTTAAAGCTGTGTTCAGTCGTATAATTTTTTTTTAAATTCAAATTTGCTTAACTTTCCTCAGCGTCTTATTTTATGAGACCGGAACTTCGGAGTCAAGCTGCCCGGCAGGTTACGCAGCAACACTGGATAAGGTGGAACCAATGAAGTTGGTAGTAGAAAGAGTTAGTTTTATCTCTCAAAATAACAGTATAATCAATATAAAAATTGTACATTTTCGTGCTTAAACTGATTATAAGAGGTGCTAGAAGTGCTGATCCTCGATTACCAAACATGTGACACCTTCGTAGAAAATTTCCATTAAGACCTGCCGGTCACTTATCTGCCATGAATCCTGCCTAAGGCCTAATTAAATTCTGGTGCTGTTCTAATATCTCTCCTATTTAATTAATTTTCTCAGTAAGCACATGTGGATGTTCTCTTGATTGGTTGGTGTTGGACACAGAACCTATCCAAGGAAGAAGAAAGTGTGCTTATACAGTAGGCCTAAATTCAAATTTTCTACGAAGGATTTACGAATGTGATGGACAACACTTCTAGAATATCTTATAGAGCACTCCATAGCAAAATATGAACGATTTCGTAAAATAAAACAGCGTGAACATAGCAATATATCTCATGGGATTGATCATAAATCACAAACAGCTGTCGTCAGTCATATGTAACAAGAAACATCAGCACATGCCCAAAGAGCATTCTACAGGCGATCTTCTTCCATGTTACCGCTCTCGGAGCGAAAAAAATAAATCGTGGCGGAACCTTGATTCTGGTGCATTTTAATCAAGAGTTGTGCCAGGGACGGAATATGTTCAATAGATTTGCGACTTGTGGAAAATAGGTTGCCATAAATGTGCCCGGGTACATATCCCTGCAACAAATTCCTCAGTGCGAACTTAGCATAATAATAATAAGAAGAAGAAGAATAGTAAAAATATGAATAACGTTTGCAATAGGATAATAACTTCATTGAACGAGAATAAGTGGTTAAGAAAATAGAAGAATTAATTTCACACACCTTATAATAAACTATTTTTACATTTTTTACTAGCATGCATTTTATAATGTTTAGCACTCCCCCCCCCAGATTAAAATCCTGGCTGCGGCACTGGGGCAAGTAGGGTGCGGAAAATATTATAGTACAGTACAATTACTTTTCCCGAACTATTCTGAAGACCGTAAACAAGTTAAGTTCTACATAATGTTTAAAAAACTAATAAGTATAATTACACATAATGAGAAGTTACACTATTATTGAACTAGGAGGGTAACGTCTACACAGTGTTTCATTTACTATTTAATTTTGAAATAATGGATACATAGGTAAAGTCATCCCTATACAGGCCATGGAGGCCCAGAGGGTTCCAGGAGGTTGAGGCTCCCAGATTTTGGACATTCGGCACATGAAGGTGGTAAGGTTGTCAGCCTTACGCACCGGCCGCCTTCACCCCCAGGATTGCTCCTGGTACTCATTTCTGTTAGAGGCTGAGTCGACCCCAGGGCCATAGTGCCACCAGAAGGATTAGGCCAATTGAAAAATCTCAACGACCTCATCGGGAATCGAACCCGCGACCTTCCGGTTTGTAGCGCAGCGCCTCAACCACTACGCTACGGCGTACCCCAATAATGGATACATAAATGACTAAAATACGTGTACAACCTATTTAATAGTTACTTGATTCTTTCAGTTTTCTGGCCAACCCTTCAGATTTGGTTGGATGTCTTCCAAGTAGACGAAACCTTGGCCTGAGTCAAGTCTCATCAATGCAATCTGTTTTCTCTTAGTTAAATTTAAGAAATCAAGGAAAATCAGTTGATCCTAATTTATAGAAGCTATAAGTTGAAGTTTTGCCCTTTTTTCTCACTGGCGCAAGTAATGTTTTGAGAAGGTTTGAGCCATCTAATATTAACAATTTACATTATAGACACCATGACAAGAAGTTCATAACAGGTCCTTATTCTAAGGCTTCAAAACAATTTGTTCTTTATTTATCGCATTCAAATAGGAAAACATTCCTACTAAAAATATTATCTAATATAATTCTATCATCAGCAATACTTCAAGCTTTGAATGCTTTTTCGAAAATTTAATTGAACTTAATGAACGTTTCTTGAAGAAAAAAAAAATCCCTTTAGGCAGGCCTACAGGCGGAGGTAGATTTCGAAGTGCTTTTGGTTTAATTTATTGTCGCTGCACAGCACTCTTCTTCTTTAGCCTTGGCATGGCAAACCTGCAGTAAAGAGGAAGAGCCTACAATCAATTGTTTTGACAACAATAATAGGATATAATATTCTGCTAGGCCGTGCGCAAGATCAGCAATGAATAAAATTAGCAAAGCCGCTAAACAAGACAAAATATTATAATAATTCTTTCAAGTGTTATTATTTTTAAACATTAAAATCTCGCGTCATATGAGAGCTATCAAGAAACTATTTATTGATTTGTAGAGTACTCATCAAGAGTTTTTCAACGATACCCCACAAGACGTGGTTTCAAAAGTTTCTAATTTTCATCCCCCACCCCCACCCCCAACCCCACCCTCACTCGAACCCCCGAATCGTTGGTGTCACTGTGAACTCCATAGGGAGTACTCTAATTTATTCAAACAAAGTTTCCCTCTATACTTCATAGGGGCCGAGATATACATTTTTAAAAATTTCAACCCCCTCCCCCGACCACCCCCTTGGGCCAATTTTGCTCATTAACGAACTTGTCCGAACTATTGGGCCTAGAAATAACATATTAAAATTTGGTTCAAATATCTTCAAAATTACGGCCGCTATCGTGTAAAGATATATATATATATATATATATATATATAAATATCACAAATTTTTTTTTTGAACGGGCGGTGGTTTCGTACTTAGGGGAGCATGAAACGTAAAGATATGAAAGAATTTTTCGAAAATCATAAAGTGGTATCCATTGCAATAGGTAGATTTTTCTTCGAAAATCTACCTAAAAAACTGTTTTAAAAGCGAGAGCAAGTTTATAGTGGATATAAAATAAGGACTGTCCCTGGTTTCAGCTGGCAAGACTTTTTTTAAATTAATCGGCTATGTACAATGTTTTAAAAGTTAAGTATGGGAATTCATTAAGTTTCCAAAATAAACTATAACAAAATATAGTTTTCAACACATGGGTTTTGAAATTATTTAAAAGTTGAATAGAAAAAGATAGATAAAACCCACGACTCTTAAAATAATATTATTCAATGTTTTATTATTATGCTGAGTATTGGGTTCATGCACGGGTCAACATAAATGTAAACAAATTGTACAAAAATAACTGACCCTAGATTATCTGCATTTGATTACTCGTATTCATCGGCACTTTAAACCGTATAACCCCAGTTCGGACCGTAGGAGTCCACAACAATTGAGGGAAATAATTTGAATTCTAGAAATAGTTATGTAAAATTCGTGAAAAAATTTAGCTGGTTTTTGTAAAAAATAAATTAGAAGACTTTTTTTAATAGCGTTTATTCAATTCAGAGTAGAACTAATGCCTATAAATAAAGGCCGACCGATATATTGTTGCTTGCGAGCAAATTCTACGAATAGTAAAATAGACATACCACCCGTTCTTCACACAGATATAAGTGAAAGCATTTTTTGTTTAATATCAAACAGAGCCTATTTTATTTTATTCCTCAAAGAGTTGGGATGTCTGGTCACCATCGGCTGCTTACTACTAAGAGTCCCGAACACAAACTAATTTATAAATAAAATATTTAAACAATCTTATAATCCTTTTAAATATTTAAAATACAGTAGTAGGCTATATTTCAAATTTCCAAACGTTACAATATAAAGGGTTGGTTATTTAACGACGGAGGTGTACTGCAACTTAAGCTTGTAATTGTCGCCGGTGTGCCAGAATTTTGTCGGGCAGGAGTTCTTTTACATGCCAGACATGGGACGGTCACATTTTTTGCACATATAAATGTCATCGACTGGGCCGAGATCGAACCCATTACTTTGAGCTCAGAAAACAAGCACCATACTCTTTACAGTATAAACTTAATTGATTATGAAGGGCACATAGTGAATATAGCCTACAGATTGACATGTCTCGATGAACTCAGTTCTGAAGGAACATTGCTTTATAAAATTAACTCAACTACTACGTCCATGAGGCAAAAGTAATTTGCAGATGTTTGAGAAGTAATCAACTTCATTATTGCGGAAATCGAATAATTTTTATTCTGAAATACCGTAAAACTAGAGTAAATTTTCTCAGAATAAAATTAACTTTTTTACTGCTACTGATGTATTCAAGATCTAAATAGTAACGTAGTTAGTTTACTTTCTACCATACAGAACGGAGGAAAAATATTAACGATAAAATTTATACGATAGACAGCTTTCATTAGTTAAAATTACATCTTTTTATTTTTATACGGTTATACTGCATGCAATTTAACATAAGAATTCAATTGGTTCGTTTTTTAGTAGCACCTTTACAGAGCACTTCATTAATTAATTGGTGGTTCGTGAGCTAAATCGTCACTATAAAAATATTTCCGGTTAATTTCTAGCATACGAGAGATTAAACCATAATTTTGCAGCTACGACCTCAGCCAATGAGCAAATTTAGAGTTAACTGTATCAATAAGTTCAATAAGTTCATTTGTTTCACTCCATAAGCGAAACTAAACTATGTTTTCAATAACTTATATATTTTGTTTTTGGCAAGCAGGCCAATGTGTTTACTTATAGGCTAAGTATGGTGGTATGGTACTTTATGAGATTGTATGGGGGACGGGAAAATGTCTGTCCGTATGTCTCAAATAGGCCTAAGCTTTTTCGGAATTTCACGAAACTTTGTATACGCGCTTATAACATCCATGGGAAGAAGCCTATTTATTTTGGACCAAATCGATTGACCGGTACCGGAATAATGCCCATTTTAGCGCCTATTTTATTGTAATATATTAGAAAGAATTTATCAAATGAAAATCGGTTCTCATGACAACATTTTGTTTTACAGTGTTCGTATACGGCTTTGGAAATTGCAATACATTTAGCTTTGACAAATACCACTATCCACATATTCCTTCATTATATGCTTATTAAACCAGACCGTTAAACCGAGCTAGGTGGCAGAGATGATAACGTCTTGGACCCGCATTCTGGAGGCTCCTAGTTCATATCCCGTAGCCGGTCAATTTCACATTTCCTTTTTACTTTCTGGCATATACGTAGTATTGTGATCGTGACAAAAATTCGAAGTCGAGATAACACCGGGAGAGCATGTTTCATGAAGCCTAGAAACCGAAAAAAGTATTTTTGGAATGACGTCTGTCCGTCTGTCCGTCTGTCCGTGGACAAGCACAGCGGGTAAACGGTTCATTGTATTTACTTCATTTTTTGAAATAAGGACTTTTTCGAAATTTTGTCGAACCGCCCAGAAATTTAGCTTCTCAACTGAAATATTAAGGGGACTTTTCATGAAAACTTTTTTTAAAAATTTTGATTTTTTAAAAAATGGCTATAACGATTTTAATAAAAATTTAAAATTGGAAACTCTTATTTATGACTAATAAAATGGCTATATCTGTATTTCTGCAAAAATAACTTAAGGGGTACTTTATTCGTAACCATTTTCAATTTTTCTAGATTATATCCATTACAGTAGGCGATACATGAAAATCTACCATAGTAAAGTTGTAGAAAAAATTAAAATGAACATTTTTTGTTTGAAACATTTCTTTATACATTTAATAGATATCAAGATAAAAACGAAATAAGTACGGCTTAAATGCGAATTTCAGAACATACATGTCAAAATATGAATGCCATTTTGTTGCCCCTAGTAACAAGAAAACTATAAGCCTAATGTACTTATTGTTTTGAAATGCAATCAGTTTAGCTCAGTCGCAATGGACACACTAAAACCAATTACAGCGAGGTGGTAGGCCTATGGGCTAACAGGGAAGAGGTTCTGAGTTCAAATCAAACCTCGTGGCCGCCCAAATTGACTTGGGTTTTTCATGGTTTCCTCGTTTGCAAAAGCAAACGCCGGGTTTGTAGGACTTGCTTATTTTCCATAACTCATCGCCGCTATGTCACTGGATATTATAATCGTTTAAACTGAATATCACATAAGAAGACATCACTAAACAATAGAAACAGATGACGCGAATAAGTTGTTACTATAGACTAAAGGTTCACGCAAACATACTAAACACATTACAGGACCTAGAATGCAGTTAAAGCGTGCAATATAACCTAAGTACGAGGGATGTTCCAAAAGTAAGTTTCGTCGTTTTTTTAAAAAGTGAAGATGGTAAAACAGATGAAGCAAACAACTGCCATAAGAATCGACACCTATTGCTGGTTCAACGACGGAAAGAGCGTCAGCAGAGGAGAAACGATGCATGAGTAGAGTCCCGAAGAAGAGAGAGTAGCAGTAGACTGGCGTGCCCGAGGTTATTTGAGTACAAATCACGATGGCAGATGGACGTGTACTGAAAACGTGGTCGACAATGGAAGTACATGCTGTTATCCGGTATGAATGGGCATGTAGGACTAGTGTGTCCATCATCCATGGACGCCTACAGACTGTGTATGGTGAAGAGGTCATGTCTCATCAAATTGTTGGTCGCTGGTGTTGCATGTTCAGTGAAGGAAGGCACCTGTTCCATGCAATGAAAGCCGCACTCTCGGGACGTCACTTCCAAAACAATGCTGAGGTGGAGAAGGCTGTGCGACATTTCCTTGCATAGCAGGGCACCGAGTTTTACCAGAGTGGTTTCTTCAAACTGATTGCAAGCTATGACAAATGTCTCAATGTCGGTGGAGACTATGTTGAAAAATAGTGCAAGGGGTATATTTCATGATTGCATGGTGTATTTGTTTTGGTAATAAAGTTTCCATGTGAAAAAAAAATGACGAAACTTACTTTCAGAACATCCCTCGTAGTAGTAGCAGTAGGACCGCCGGCGTGGTCTTGTGGTTAGCGTCAGATCCGTCGGCCCGGGTTCGATCCCCGGTACATCCTTGGATTTTTCTGAGGTAGGGAGATATGGTAGGGGTGCACTCAGCCTCGTGATTCAAATTAAGGAGCTACTTGATAGAGAAGTAGCGGCTCCGTTCACGGAAACCACCATTAACGGCCGTGGGAGTCGGCATGCTGACCACATGCCCCCAATCCTGCCATCTGCCTGTGGTAGTTGACGCAGCGCTCGTTTGGTAGGTCAAATCCCTCCAGGGATGTAGTGCCACGGAGTTTAGTTTTAGTTTTAGTTTTAGTAGTAGTAGTAGCGAAATTCAAATATAAGTCGTCCCTTAAGCTCCGTCCATTCGATATTCGCATTTACATGAACTGTGTGATGTATTTTGTTTCTGAGCGAAGCAGAGTGACCAACTGTCCTTGTATATTGTCGCAAGTGCCTTGTATCCACCTCTACATATAGCTAAATAATGCATAACACTAACCACACAGTTAAGTGCGCGAAGCGGAGGCGGTAGCCGTAGCGAAGCGCCCTTGCATTTTCGAATAATGTACGATACACTGTTTATAGGTTTCGAAAATGTGGCATATTATATCTCCCGCAAGGTTTGTCAGCCTGTCACCTCTCGTCTAGCGGTGTGACGTCATACCTCCAATGTCCAATCACGAGTTTCTTCATAATACGAGGACAGAAGAATTCGCTAGATCGTGGTAGAAAAGAAACTGCATCGGTGAGGGTGGGTTGGGTGGGACCGATTCATCCCAAGGTGCGACTTATATTTGAATTTTCCCGTAGTAGTAGTACTAATAATATGCAGTTTTACTGCCATTTACTACTATTATTATTATTATTATTATTATTATTATTATTATTATTTTTTTTTTTTCACAGTAAAAGCATTGAAGATAAAGATCGACCCTGATGCTTTCCGTTCTACATACTTGTCAGTTTTATGAAAATGTAATAAGTAACATTTAATTGTCTCTTTAATTTACTTTTTTCTGTACTAGCCTTTAACACGCATATGCGATAAAGTTTGTGCAACATATTTTTGCACCATTTATTCTACTTAATGTGAGTGTGTGAAGATATCACAAATCTGCATAGTTTTGATGTTGCTGGACGATTTTAATCTGATTAAAAAAAATAACTTTTTCCTGCACATAATAATTATTATCACTAATTAAACGAAAACATTCTGGTACTTTGTTATATCAGTTTACCTGATTTTCTTTCAACTTACAGAAGGCTGATATATACATCGAGTCAATGAAAGTAAGACTAATATATTTATGAGATATAAAAATTTATAAGTTTTCATGTGAAGATTATCTAGCCGAACCACTTGGGCAGATACTTAGTGAGAGTATTTCATTTCGCTTTTAAATTCACGTTTCTTGTCATAAGATAATTATTTCTAGATCCTATATTGAAATAATTATAATGAAATCAGGTACCAGATGGAGTTAATAGGCCATATATAAGGCGTTATTGAATTTTAGAGGACGGATTCTTGAGTAAGTTTCAACAGCACATGTGTAGAAATAAGTGAAATAACTATAATAGGCCTATTACCAGAACGAATTTCCAACACGTTCCTCACGTCAACAATATCCCTTCTTCAGTTCCCAACAGCATATTCTTTTCTATCGATTGATGAAAATTGCTATTTAAACAGCATATGACCGTTAATTGGCCGTTAAGATGACAATGGGCAACCGATTTGGTCCAAAACCAATGAGGTTCTTCCTATGGACTCTATAAGAGTGTGTATAATGAGTTTTATAAAAATATGATAAAGAATATTCGAATATCGCGCGTCAGACACATGGACGGACGGACGGACAGACAGACATTTTTCCCGTTCACCAATAAACCTTTGAAAGTGCCATTCTGGCACTTAATAACAAGAAATATTCGTTAAATGTGATTACATTTTCAGAAAATTATCAGTTCTTGTGGTATTATGAATGATAACTTAAAAGTCTGAAAGTATGCACAGTAGGTCTATATTGAAATTAAGGATAGAATCAATCAAAATGGAAGACACTCACTGAGTTGGATGTATTGATGTCGATGTTGGACTTGAGATGCTCCAGCACCTTGTCCAGATGACCAGCCCTGGCGGCTCGTAGGAAGGCTGTGTTCCCATCCGACTGCAACAATAGAACATGTATTTATGAGCTGATTAAAGAAATTTTATAGTAACTAATACAGCCTAACCTAGTATTAAAACCGACTCCACACAATATGTTTTGGTCAGGAGGTAAGGTATTAAGAATATCGGACGAAATGGCCGAGCCATCTAACTGCCTCTAACCAAATCAGATTGTATGTACCACTGTCGGCTGTTCTGGTTCGTCAGTCGTTTGATATTGAAGGCGATGCGAATACATGCAAGCTCATGCAGATATCTTAGCGTGCGGGTTTTCATGAGTTTGTAAAATTATTCAGTAATTCCAGGAATTATTTGTGATAATAGTCAGTGCAAAGTATCTTAAAAGGGCTATCAATTGTTCTTCAGCAGAAACTCCTTCTCTCATGATGAGTTCCTTGAGGGAGTAAGGGGACAAATATATGTATTGTATTATTAATTAAGAAGAAACATAAATCGATGTTGATTAAAATGATTATTACGCACTTTAAAAGCATATGGTGCATCTAAATTCTTAACTTTGTTTAAAAAACAATGGGATCACAAAATGTAGCAGCTCATTGGAACTTTCATACACATTCTCAAATGATCGTGAAATTTCTCTCTGTAAAGTTTTCTTACATTTAGTAACACATATGATTCAAATTTTCTCGCTTCATTAACCATTATTTTGTTCGCATTTTATTGTCTTCATTTAATACAATCATAACTATAGTGCTCTCGTTTTCATCGTCCCCAGTTGGGGAGTCAGATGTCGGTATTTTCTTTTGCGGTCTGCCGGAATATATTATTATTGAATGAGGGTAAACAGTAATTTACACTCTAAATTCCAGCTCGAGTTGCAAAGTCAATCTAATAACAATAGTAATATAATACACACTTTTAGCGTTTCATTGATTCTCGTTTCCGACTCAGCCTGAAAATATTTCAACACGCGGCTATTAACGAGTGTATCCTTCTTGCACTAAAGAAACAACACTTCAAAAACCGCACCGCTGGGGACGATGATAGCGAGAAGACTATACTAGCACGATCCCAATTTTTTTAGAATTTAGTCAAAATAGGCGCCATGAAGCATGCTTTCTTTTCAGTAAGCCGAACAGAACTGACAAGGCCAACATCTGATTTTGTAAAGCCGACCAGGTCAGATCGTCTTTAGCCCCCTTTAGTCAAGGTTAATTTTAAACAAAAAAACTGAGCTATCCTGCGAGTGTTAGTAATAATGAGGTAAGTGAACAGATAATATTAAACTGTATAATATGCGATCATAATTATACTCTATAATCTATAATAATACTCTCTATATAATCTATAATCAAGTACATATTTAAGGGGATCCTGGGGTCTGGATCCTCCAAAATGTGAGATTTTTAAAGCATTAGAAAGAATCAATGCTTTGTGTCGCCCAGGAAGGAAGATGTCAGTATTTCATGATCAATCAGTTTAGGACCCCAGAAACTAATTTATAACACGTGATTATATTATACAACAGTCCTACGCTGAACTCGAACCCAGGTTTCTGTTTACTATGCACTAGCTAAAATCACAGTAACCAATAACCAATCACGAACTATGCCAGACCTATTATAAATATGGACTCCCATACAGAACCCACTTATGCAATTCTCGCTGCAATGTGGGCGTAATAATGCCTATAGTGAGATTTATAAGGATAAGAGGAATATTTGGAAATGACTAAAGAACATAAACAATATTCTGTAAATTCATGACTAGACTACATATCTACAATCTACATGAAAAATTCTAGCTGAGTGCTTTCAGTCTACATAATAAATATGGTTTTGTACTTGGTTACAGCGCAGAATAAAGTTTCCTCTAAATAGTATAATAAAATCATTTCTGTGAGATATCAGATAAGTGAAAATGTTTAATTTGTACAAGTCTTGAACTATATCCTTGTGACTAGCAACTAGATAACCACATGCTATTAGGTGGACAAGTATGTTTGATTCACTGCCTTCATCATAGACTTTCGCTGTAATACCCATGAGATAGACTAATGGACTATAGACTCGAGTCGTGGCTCGGAATTAAGACTTCGGATGCTTATAACTTAGTTCACTGTGGATATAGAAGACATTAAGCTGTCTTTATTTTTCATCTGTATTTGACCTATTAGAAAGTAGCAATTCAGGAGATAAGGGAGAATAATTCTGATGACCAGTAAGAGACGAATAAAACAAAAATATGCAAAGCAAAGCCTACTATGTAGTATGGATATTTTCAGTCAGTGTGTTGCATTCCTCTGTGGAGATGATATAAAAACGAAAGAACATACTCGTGTAACGCCCCAGCATTGTCAATGTTTTGCAACAGGGTGAAAGGCCATAGAATTTGAGGCAGGCCTGATTCGTACCTATTGCTCGTACATCTCTAATTGAAAATTACCACACACTACGGTTTAGTGTGCAAGTCATCTATCGATTTCCGCAATTTCGTTCCCTAGAAACTATGAACCTGATTGCTATAAACTTCGTATCACGATTTCCAACATTAGCCCCGCTGCTATCTAGTTCACTTCAGCTGTAATTAATGTAGCTTTGGGACCCGACCTAACAATCAACATTGATTGCCCCCAAGGACCGCGCAAGCGTACTACTGATGCTAAGGGGAAAGTATAAAATTTCACTTTCTGCCTCCTAAAGTTTCCTTTTTCCCCACAATATTCCCTCATTTCAGCAATAATGTTTGTATATATTACTATGATAATTTAAAATTGAATAATCGCCGCTATTTTTCTTTATATATTTATTAGCAAGTATGTAAGACAGGATAACTGCTTTATTTTACAGAATTATTACTGGTTAAGCATTAAGTTGCATGTTGTCACGCTGATTTCCATTTTTTTAAATCGGAGTAGTTTATACATTTTTTTAAATCGGGCTAGTTTCAACCTTTGCAAGGCTGAATTTATGCAGCAATATAAGCAATCATCAAGTGAAATCATAAGTGGGATCGAAGTTTGGAATCAATAGAAAAAAAAATCAGTAGAATAGTTAGTTTCTATGAACTACAGTCATATCACAGGCATAAAAATCCTCATATTTTACATATAACATTACCATAAGTCTTATATTTATACAATTTTTGAAGTGACGAATTTAAACGCCAGTAACAATGAAAAGGTTAAATCACCCAGGTATGCTATTTCAAGTAGAATGTATGCATTTTGCTACCTTAGGTGATACCCCACGCACTCATATTTTGATGAAGTTTCTTTGGCCTTGTAGCTAAGGTTTAGGCCTTAGTCCTGCAATAACGGTTTAGACGGATCGTCTCCTTCGGCTTTATAATATTAATTTTTACATTTTTCAAAACTGTACGAAATTGTGGACGTTGTAGTTGATTAATCGCTGGCTCAGTTTACAATAATTTAATTTTGAAGCTACAATTATAGCAGGCAGGACCGGATTGAGCAAGTGCTGGCCCTGTAGAGTAGTTATAAGAGGGGCCCTACATTTACAGAATGAAAAAAAAAAAGAAAAAAGAAACTTAGAAAGGTTATAAACCTAAATGGTAATCGCCATAAGAACATTAAAAAATCTTAACTCTTGCAACACTGTTTATTTGATATTTACTGGCATTATTAAGTAACATTTTCTCATATGTTATTTAGCTACATAATAAGACAAATGTCACATACTTGAATTAATAATTTAGGCCTACCTATTTCAAATATGAAAAATAAAAAAATTACTATCACCTAAATGTTACATTTCCTAGCTTTAGCTTATAAAACTCATTTTAACAGGGATATATTGTGTAATCTCAACTTATAGTCGGCTGGAAAATGTTTTAGACAGTGGAATGGATAATGGCCACTCTAGAACCGGCCCTAAAGTAACAGACACAGAGTGAGACAGACACACTTGTTTAGGCCTACGTTAGGGCCGGTTTAAAGCGGCCAATATTTACACATTCCACTGTCTAAAAAACATTTGCGCGCCGACTATACACAATGCCGGTATGTTTCTCATCTCGTACTCTAAAGAAACAACGAGGTATCCACGTCTGCCCACAACTTAGTTCACACTGAAACACTCAGACCCGAAATGTACAGTAAACCACAACGGTCGGATTGTATGTGTTGTGATCAACGCAGAACCCTTGAATGCGAGGGACCCATAGCGTGTTATGATAATTCTGCCATTAGGTTAATTCGGCATGGATAATAGGAATTATGTAAATTATTTGTAAATGTCTTCTGAAGATTTTTGAGAGAAGTCACCCTCCATAAAGCACTACTAAATAATAGTGCATATTGAGCCACTTTGACTTGAAATATTCTTGGCACACTACAAGAATTAGGCCTATTCATTTTAGTAAAGAATATTAACTCAACTACAAAGTTAAATATAACCCTTTTAAACTCAATTTTAAGATAATCTTCATTTACCACAGACATCATTATATAATCATATTATCCACTCTTCCACACAATCATGCAAGCGTGCGCCAGCTAGGCAAGACGTTAAAATAAATATTTTCTCTCACCTTCCGACAACACAACCACATTCCTCAAGTGCTGAGAATCACGACTCCTTCCAGAATTTACTTTCACCTAACATTCTATTGCATATGCCATTTATTATCATCAAACAATATAAGCGAAATGTTTCGTTTCTCTCAACGCATCGTGGAGGGCTTTCCGACTTAATTTATGCAAAGGAAAAACGTATAGAGTTACGTATAGAATGCTCCAGATTATGGTAGAGATTATGTAGTAACCGGCTACCTTAGTGAAGGATATTGCAAACTGGAACCATTTTTAATGCTTTCAAAACGAAACTGAAATAACTATTCTTCAGAATCATAAATATTCAAAGCCATTTCAGAACATGCTAATTCATCACGACTTTTATGATATACTATTTCTGTGACGAACTTTAGAGTAGTAACTTTAATCTTTGCTAAGAGGGAACTGTGATAGAAATACTACCATTTTTAAAAGCGCACATTAATCTTGCATAAGAATACTCGTAACGGTTAGAAAGGCTTCCTTCTCGAATAGTTAACTTATTTATTAATTAATTAAGGAAATAATGTCTTAAGATGATTTACGTCTCTGATTTCAACTAAATTGTATCGCTTCTGCGCAAATAAGGGAGCGAAGAAAATAATGTGTACATGGGAGTTTATTAAAAATAATCATGTTAGTTACGAAATTATAAGTACACGTTCACTAATTTGTGAGAAGTTATCCTATTTTTCATTAGTAAAATTAATGATCCCTGCATATTAATTAATATCAGTGCTACCTAAGTTTGAACACTGTATTATGATCTTATCAGAAGGCCAAGCACGAAAACATTATTTAACACGCAAACAACACTTCTCACTTATAATCAAAACATTGGAAAAATTTCATAAATGACAGGACGCACGTGATATATATGGCCTCCCTTCCCATGAAGGTGATCGATAGAAGGGTTCGTATGCGTAGGGTGCGGTTCAGCATGAACCATGAGTAGGCCTATTCCACATAACTTTGTTTAAACAGTCCTACCAATAGAAAAAATAAAAACCAATAATAAATACCGGTTTTTAAGTTATAATACATTACAAATCACTGATCATAGAATCACAACGCACGCATGTTCCTATCGCTACGAAAAATTCGATCTTCCGGTCCTAAGAAATATAATTTCAATTTAACCTTGAAATATACTCTATATTAAGGTACAACACTGTATCAAAATGGCGGTGGTCCGTTTCGCACGCTACACTACATGACGTAGACCTCAAGACGACTTGTTTGCAGCATCAGCCACGAAGAGAACTACAAAGCGCCGCCAGGGAGGCGTCTGGTATTGATTCGAAAGCGTCGCACGCAACTGCCACTGTAGAGTGCTATTCCACTATACGAGATGCTCTTTAATGTGATTCAAAGTAACTGCTTGGTTTATTCACTTGTTACTCACGTGCTAATATCACATATGCCCTGTGCATCGATTCTGAAGCATTTATTTAATGTGGCTTTTAAAGAGGAGCACTTGCACACCATACGGGTGAGAAGTATTTCGAAACACGTGTATTTCAATACAACCTCTTTAGTACAGGGGACTCCAAAATCATGGACCACGAAGGACCGGCGCATCCGAATTGAGCACAAGTTCTTTTTAAATCCTCTTTTGTACATACAGATTAAGATTCCTACTACCAGGTTATCTTTTCTACATTGAGTACAACTGGAGTCATGCAGACCCTAATTAATTTACACGTGATATGTCAATAATATTGCAAATTTATTTCAATGAACTGGCGAGAAACATAATTTTTACCCTGAAAACCGGACAAGCGTGCATAAGTTATAAGCTTTTAACACTGAATCTTCCTACAATCAAGATAAGTTATCTGTGTTACACTGAGTACAACTGGGATCTTAACGACCCCAAATAATTTACACGGGATGTATTGGTTTTACTGTATTGTTTTAATAAAAATCTGTAAAACATACATTTTTACCTTGAAAAGGACAACCCAACTATATAAATAAACATTTTTATAAAATGTTACAATCAAACAAACAAAAAACCAATTTTGAAGGGGTCATATAGACCCCAATGGTACTCAGAGCAAAAACAATGAATACACTTTAATGTGCTGAAAATATATAAAAAAAAGTTGTAAACATCACTGGACAGAGTAATAAAAATAAATTTTGAAAATTATACAGTAGTTTAAAGTAAGCAGAGATTTTTTGTTTAATATGCATGTGGGGTCATATTGACCTCAATGGTAGACCCTACTAGGAAAGTAAAGCATACACACGTCAATGCCTATGAGAATTTCGTTAAGTCTGTTAAAATGTATCTATTAATAATTGAACTGAAAAAGATTTTACCAATTCAATTAAATTTTCCACAACGATAGGCCGCTCGTTTTAAATAATTCAATCGACTATCTCTATTCCAATTTCTAAATTTACGTCATCTAATTTCTGTAGCTGAATATAGCCTTTTCTGTATCTTTGCTGTTCGTCCACATGGATAACATGCCTATCACTGACTGAAGTGTATGATAAGGTTCAGAGTGCGAAACTTCGTCTTTTCAGAACCACATAAGAATCGGTACGAGTTTGCCACATGTACCTCGAAGTATATTTTGTTCATGCATTTGATAAAAAATTCTTCACGACTAACAAAAAAAAAATTAGATTAAAGAATGAAATGTATAAAATACAGTATGTTTAAATTGTAATACTTGAATTGTAAATGGTAGGTTCGTTGTTTGTGCTGAACTCATAGGGTTACTTCTAATTCGGTTTTGCTCAATTCGAATGACACGTGGAATAGCATAGAGAGAGATTTCTTACCACTGAGCTTTGGTAAGAACCCTTTTGAGATACGTACCAACATTTTAATCTCGTTGGGGGCAAATTCAACACACATTTTAGCAGAAATACCAGACTAAAAGAATCAAGTTACTTATAATGCAGTGAATACGGTTTAAAACTCATTAATGGGGTGAATAAAACTTGCCTTAAAGTCTATATATTTTTCTCAAACTTTGGGTTTCTGAATAAGTCAATATCTCACAAGGTAGGTCACTCTAGTTGTAAAAATTATTTTAATATTATCATAAGATCAAAAACGGTCGCTAAAATGCAATTTTTCGGCGTGTAACCAGTCCGACAAGCAACGGTTTTAGGGAGCGTGTACTAGAAAATTAATTATGAAAGGTATAGTCAGCCATTTGTTAACGTCATATTCTCACAGCCGCCTGAATCGTAGAACGAAAATGAACCGTACCAATACGGCATACGGTATAGATGCTTAATATATGAGTCGCTTGTTTGTAAACAGTAATGCATACGAACTAGTATTTATAAAAATATGGTGAAAATATGAGTGATAATCCCGAGGAAATTTCAATCCAAGTCAGAATAATTGAATTGGAGCTGATGCCAGTAAAATCTCTGCAGCAGTGGACTATGATAAGGAATATATTATTGCAATTAAATTCTGGTGCATCCATGGTAAGCAATGTTTCTCTTGTGAACCAAGATGTGAAGAGTCGTTGGCTTATATTTGTTGTTATATGATGAAGTAGGCTACCGTGTTTTGCGAAAAACCCTAGTAAGTTTCTGATTATCATAAAGAAATATGTTGGTTTAAATTTGTTGCTTTATGACCAAATATATGCTTAAATCCATATTAAAGTTGGTGTGACTGGTCAATGTCATCTGGATTTTGTTCATAGATTACCATGACGACTTTAGCGTCCTAGGCCGGTAAAACTGTATTTTAATTGCAATTTAAATGCAGTTTTATGCTATTTTAGCGGTCTAGGTTGCTAAAATGCAATTTTTCGGCGTGTTAACAGTTCAACAAACAGCTGTTTGAGAGTGTGTGTATTAAAAAATACTTAACAAACCAATATTATGTAATTAATCGAATTATTGTTCTACTAACAAATACTTTTTAAATATCTGCCTAGCTTTTGCATCTTGCTCATTGTTGCCAGTCCATTTGTAAAAGAAAATATACCAATGATTTTGTAATTTTGCTATTTTATACCCGCCATTGTGACCCGTCCCAGTAAAGGACCCAATTTCCCGGTTTCATTAAAAGAAAATTTAAGGCATTCTGAAGAAGCTTACACTTGCCGTTTATTCACAGTGTTTGCGCCAGCAAGACGACGAAAGTGAAGTATTCTAATAGTTCTTGTTAAATTTAACGTTCTCTTTAAATTTACTTGGTGGCGTTGGAAATGATAGGGGTAATCTTAAAATTAATTTTGTTCTTTAAACTATAAACTGTTGAAAATAAATAAAAAAGTGTTCACATAGTTTTGTGGTTCAGAGCCTTGGAAATCCTAAGTAAAAATAAAATGAACACATTTGTATTGTGTTTATTGTACTTTAAAAAAATTAAATTAAAAAAATTCAATGTTTTAAAATCGTAAAAACTAAACTATAACTATTTTGATATTTGTTTTAACTAATACGGGCTTTATAAGAAACTAAGAATCCTGGCCCTAGTCATCACGCTAAGCAATTTTTTACTGTTCATGCTCTCCTTCTCATGTATCATTAACGATATTTCATTTCGATTTTTATACTTTAGATGTGCTGTTTATGTGCACATAAATTATATATTATAGCCCCTACGTGAATCTGCAGATTGGGTACGTTTATTTAAAGGAATATATTCATGATACATCTAATATTTTTTAAAAACTTTAAAGCCATTTTGAAATAGTTGCTCCATTGTGAATGTGGAGTTGAATTATGGAATCAATTTAAAGAAAACTAGCAAGCTTTGTTTAAATATTTCTTATTTTGGAAGAGATTAAAGGGAGAAAGTACCTTGAATTGGGTCAAAATAACGAATTTTGTTTTATTGTTTACTTTCATAGTTTGAAGTGTGCTTTATGGAAATATAAATGTATTTTGAACCACAAGCCTATTTAAAGGCCCTAAAAGACAGCTTATATGACAGACTATTTATTGGCCCATAATCTACTTATATTATGTTTTGTATTATAGGTCTTATTTTATTATATTTGTCAAGTACTGGTATGTGCAAAGAACTCAAGTCAAGATCGAAAGAGAGAAGGAGTGTACTTTAATAGGTAAGTCTATAGCTTTAAAGCAAATAATCAAAATTTAATGAGATTTTATAACTCTATGATTGGATTTAGAATAGTTGTAATAGAGTGAATACGTGTAACTAGAGCAGAATCCCGATGATCAATGCCTTGATTAACCGAAAATCCGCGTTTATATACCGCGATTTTTAATGTAGCACATTTAGAATAATAATGATATTATGTGACAGTGGAAAACTGAACGCCAGTTGCCTATAAATCTGAGCAGGTATGTATTATTAAGTAATGACTCTTGAATACTCATTGGACATGAGGCTAGAGACTTACACAGCGGAACCGATTCGTGAAACGAAGTAAGCACGTGCCTACGCGGTAGTTTTGCGAATGCGAGGTGTACTTAATGAATTGATCCGGAGCTCAATTCTGAGATCGATTACAAAACTTGAAAGATACGTGCTAATAGCCACATCACTATCGCCATACCAATTAAACAGAGACATGCCATAATGAGTAAAGAACACGAGACTTCATCTACGAATTATGAATATAAAATATAAGTTTTCAGATTTATTTGATAAAGATAGGGGGAAATCTTTGTTATTTGTGGACAAGATATATCAATTGGATTGAAATCCTGTAGACGTTGTACTTTTCTCTTCCTTTCTTTAAAGATTACTATGAGAAAGAGTAAGTGCCGAGATTTATGTGTGCCATGCGCACATGTTAGTCCTGGACCTGACTGCAGTCCTGTAGGGAAATTTGCGTAGGGAGACTTTTTTTTCCAGGAATGTTCAGTAGGTGTCCTAGAAAGTATTTTGAGCACGGGTGGACATTAGGGCTCGGACAAGTAACCGAAGTATTTGTATATCCGGATATCCGAATACCTATAGCGTACAAATACCGTGCAAATAAAACCGAATAATCGGTTATTCGAATATGGGTTTTCGGATAATCGTGTATTCGTTTCTTGTCCAATATTCTTGTAACCTATATTTAAATATTCGGATAGTTTTAACCGAATATTGCTCACTGAGATGGTGGTAAAAGATTTCCAAACACAACTTAATTACAACAAACATTGGACACAACACCCTACATAGTTTCCAACCCCTACAGAGAAGTTATATTTACATATCTATATGTTTACACCAAAATTACCTAAATATGTTGTAGAACTACCCCTCTCAACTAGGAGAGAATCTAGAGTAGGGTAAATTCTTATAAACCATCCCCTTCGCGTTTTCATCCCCTATTATTAACATGTGCTGTATAAAAAATAAATGAAGTGACCTTTTTCCTTACCAAATTTTGAACAGCAACCCTCTTCAACCAGAAGAAGTAAAACTAGCCTACATGAGAATTCTGACTAATTACCCCTTCCTTAACACCCACCCCTGTAAGTAATGTTTTCGCTATTAAAATATAAATACTAGTATTTTTACAGGGTAATTATACGCAGCGCCAGAAGAACTAGGAGAAATTGTAGCGAACAATTCTATTCCAACAAACCATCCCTTATATATTTTAAACCCCCTTTTATGATATTTCTTTACAATTGTACATTCTTTGGCAATATTATCAAATTTTACACACAAAGACTGCGGAACGTGGAGAAAATTATAGGCAACGGTAAGATTCGAATATCCAACCCGTTACACAATTTCGACCCCCTTCAGGATAATTGCACATTCTTTGGCGATTTCTTATAACGTTTTACACATAGAAACTCTGGAACATGGAGAAAATTATAAGCAACAAAAAATTCGAACATACAACCCCTTACGCAATTTCAACCCCTATTAGGGTGATTTATATAAAATTTCACATTCTTTAGCGATTATTATCAAATTTTACACACAGAGACTGTGGAACGTGGAAAAAATTGTAGGCAACAATAAGATTGGAATACACAACCCCTTACGCAATTTCAACCCCTATTAGGTGATTTCTATGCAATTGCTCATTCTTCGGCGATTTCTTATAAAATCTTACACTGTGGAACATGGAGAAAATTATAGGCAATAAACAAATTCGAATGTACAACTCCTTATGCACTGTCAACCCCTATTATGTGATCTCAATGGAATTCTATGTTTCTGACCAGTTCTTGAATAAATTTTACACATTGCGCCTGTAGAACTGGGAGAAAATTTTATGCAACAGTAAGATGCTAATATTCAAACCCTTATGGAATTTCAACCCCCATTAGGATAATTTCTACATAATTGGATATTCTTTGGCTATTATTATCAAATTTTACACACAGGGACTGTGGAACGTGGAGAAAATTATAGGCAACATAATATGCGAATATACAACCCCTTACGCATTTTCTACCCCTATTATGTAATATCTATGCAATCTCTATGGAATTCTATGTTTTTGATCAGTTTTTTATATGAAACCGTAGAAAGGGTTGTTTGTAGAACTGGGAGAAAATTGTAGCAAACAATACCATTCGCAAAAACCACACCTTATTTATTTTAAACCCCTACTATGTTATTTATTTACAATTGAACATTCTTTGGCGATTATTATCAAATTTTACATACAGAGACCGTGGAACGTGGATAAAATTATAGACGACATAATATTCGAATATACAATCCTTATGCAATTTCAACCCTTATTATGGTGATTTCTACAAATGCACATTCTTTGGGGATTATTATCAAATTTTACACACAGAGACTGTGGAAGGTAGAGAAAATTGTAGACAACAATAGATTCGAATATACAACCCCTTACGCATTTTAAAGCCCAATTATGGTGATTTCTGTAGAAATGCACATTCTTCGGTGAGTATTATCAAATTTTACACACAGAGACTGTGGACAGTAGAGAAAATTGTAGGCAACAATAATATTCGAATAACCATCCTTGACGTATTTTCAACCCTTAATATAAAAATTATCTTTATACAATTCTACATTTTCTCACCGATTTTTATCAAATTTTACACATAAATCCTTTAAACCAAGGAGAAGACCCTAAGCAACAACGATTTTCCAACAAATCAACCTTTAACTGTTTTTAGCCCCTGTTGTATGATCTGTTCACAATCTATTCTCTGAGTAATTTTGACAAAGTTTTACTTTCAGAGCCTACAGAACTACGAGGAATTTTTAAGGTGCATTAATAGCCAACCCTTACTTGTTTTTACCTTATATTAACAGTGTTTGAGAATTTTCTGTGAAACAGTGTTCATCATTCAAAATAACATAAACGATTTAATAGTTCCCGTGTTATTTATTTTTTTATCATCGAAGTATTCAGTCATTTGATCACAACGAAAGATATCTGAATAGTGTGTTAATGGAATATCGCTATCCCGAAAAATCACCGTTGGGTATTCGCATATTCGGTGATGTGATCATCGGAAAAGTATCAGTTCTTCTAACCTTACGAATCCTTACGGTCTTGAATCCTATGCCTCTGACGTCGCGACGTACAAAACGTACATTCCTTCATGTTTCCAGATCCCATCGTCACAGCACCAGTGTTTTAACTCACATTTTGCGCTGTGAATGTATTCAGTGTACAAAAGTCTACCGAGATTGACAGCCGCATTTAAGGGTGCCTCCTACTTAAATTAGTTTTGTCCAATAATTTTATTTATCTTGGTTCTCGAGGGTCTCTGCTTGATATCTGATAAACATTACACAAATAATGTAAAACTAGGTATATACAATAAAAACGGGTTGAAACATTTAAGGCAGGGGTGCTCAAACGGTCGATCGCGATCGACAAGTCGATCGCGAGTGCTTTTTGAGTAGATCTCGAGAAGAAAAAAAATTTTAATAAGTAGGTAGGTAACTAATAAAATAACACTGCTTGCGGCAAAAGGTGGCTTTATCAAAGGAACGCGCGGCACTTGTCAAAGAAAAGCCGCGTTGTTTCTAGACTAGACAGTGGAGTCTAGTCTAGAAACAACGAGAGACAGTACAGTCTAGTTTCGGGCGGCGCGTTTGACGGGAACATTCGAGACTTTCGTTCACGCCGATATAAATGTTGCGCCTGCAGGAATTGGAGTCATTCTGAATTGTAACTTGATGGCGATACTACGTCGATAAGTACAAAGTTTATTATTAAATAGTGGAAAATGAGTGCAGTGAAGAAATCTAAAACGTATCATTTTAATAAGGATTGGGAGGAAGAATTTTTCTTTTGTATGGTGAAGGATAAGTGCATTTGTGTTATTTGTCGTGCGTCAGTTGCAATACCTAAGCGTGGTAACTTAGAGAGGCATCATAAAACGGTTCATAAAAACTATGAAAAGGATTTTCCGCCACAGAGTGAATTAAGAAAACTAAAGGTACGTGATTTGATATCTTGTTTGAAAAAAGAACAATCCATGTTCACAAGACCAGTCAAACAATCAAAAGCTGCTACGATCGCGTCATTTAAAATATCTCATATATTGGCGAAACACAAGAAACCATTCGAAGATGGATCGGTGGTGAAGGAAGCATTTATTGAAGCGGGTGAGACTTTATTTGGAGATTTTAAAAATAAAACAGAAATCATGTCTGCTATTAGAGAACTTCAGTTATCTCGTCCGACTGTCACAAGGCGTATTGAAGTCATGAGCCAGGACATCGCAGATAAACTAAAACATGATATCATGGAATGTACATACTTTTCTTTACAGTTCGACGAATCCACCGATATGACAGACACTGCCCAGCTGTGTATTTTTATTCGGATGGTATTCAATGACATGTTGGCTAAGGAAGAATTTTTGACAATCATACCTCTGAAGGGGAAGACCCGTGGCGAAGATATATTTGACGTTTTCTTCAATTTTGTAAAAAACTACGAGCTACCAATATATAAATTAGTGTGCATTACAACCGATGGAGCACCAGCAATGACTGGAAACAAAAACGGTTTTGTGGCATTGTGTCGAGCTAATGAAGAATTCCCTTCATTTTTTTCATTCCATTGCATTATACATCAACAAGTTTTGTGTTCAAAAGTTTTAAACACGGAGGAAATTATGGGCATTGCGACAAAAATTGTGAATTCCATCCGTGCACGTAGCTTGCAACGGCGGCTCTTTCAGTTGCAGTTGGAAGATAGGGAGTCAGCTGAACACACTGATTTAGTTCTTCACACGGACGTCAGGTGGTTGAGTCGCGGAAAATTCCTAGAAAGGTTTCAAGAATTATTGCCCGAAATAACAGCTTTTCTAGACGAAAGAGGTGATGACACTCGGATTTTGAAAAACGAAAAATGGCTAAATGATTTGGCATTTTTGACTGACATCACAATGCACTTAAACACCGTTAACTTGGAGCTTCAAGGTAAAGGAAAAACTATTATTGAGATGATTAGCGCAGTAAACGCATTCAAAAGTAAATTGCAACTTATGATAGATCAACTGAAAAGAAAGGATCTGAAACATTTTCCGTCTTTGAAAGCAAGGATTCCTCAGTTGAATTATGATACGTATGAGGCTGAATTATCAAATATTTTGGGACAATTCGAAATGCGTTTTCATGATTGCAGTAAATTGGAAAATATAGCATCATTTATGAGTTATCCTTTTTCATGTAAAAACATTGAGGAATTAGCTACTGAAATAGCCAGTCAGTTTAATATGAACTCATGTTCTGTTGAAAATGAGTTGGTGCAGATTATATCAGATATACATCTCAAAGCTACAGCATCTGATACAAATTTCTGGTGTTTTATATCTGAAGATAAATATCCGAATGTAAGGCAAATCGCCCTTCAACTGACGGCATTTTTTGGGTCAACTTACTTGTGCGAGTCTGCATTTTCTGAAATGAAGATAATTAAGTCAAAATATCGCAATCGACTAACTGACGATCATATGTCATCATGCTTGCGATTAGCACTCAGTGGTTACGTACCATCTTATGAAAAGTATGCTGAGGACATGCAGTGCCACGCTTCAACATCCAAAGCCACTCCTTAGTTAAGTTTAACACCATATGTAACTCTTTTGTTTTGTAACAACCAATAAACTCGCAATTTTGAATAACTATGAGTTTTTTCATTGATATTGTAGAGAAGAACCTAACTAAACCTAACCCAAACCTTGACTAAAATAATGTACCTATACTGCGCAGAAAGCTAATATCTATATATGCTACGGTACGCCCTACCTAGGTAGGTAGGGTGTATCGTGTATGTACGACAACCCTGCATCACACACACTTGCAGTCTCTCAGAGTCGATCGTAAGTAGTCTAAAAATATTGAGGTAGATCGCCAGCAGTTCAAGTTTGAGCACCCCTGATTTAAGGGGTGGTTTTTATTAAATTTAATTTAGCCTAAAATTTTCTCATGGTACTGTATGTAAATTTTCATTTAAAAAAATGGTCAAAGAGGGTAGATTTAAATGAAGCACATACAATAGGGGTTGAAACACATAAGGGGTAGTTTGTTCCAAACTTAGTTTTCCCTAAACATTTTCCGTCGTTCTATAGGGTCAGTGTATAAAATCTGGTAATAATTGGTCAAAAAAGTGAAAATTTATTGTAATAGGGGTTGAAACATTTAAGGGGTGGTTTCTTCCCAAGTTAATTTTGCTCAAAAATCTCTCCTGAACCTATTGAGGTTCTGTGTATTACGTCTGATAAAAATATTAACGGAGATTTAAATAAATACATAACTTAACGGGGTATCAAACATATAAGGGTGGTTTATACGAAAGTTAGTTTTGTATAAAAAAATTATTTTCGGTTCTGGAGGGTGTATGTGTAATATCTAATAAAAGTTACTCAAAGAATGAAGGTTTAAATATTGATATACATAGGGGTTGAGTCACTTCAGGGATAGTTTCTACCAAAATTAGTTTTTTTTAAATCCCTTGGCTTAAAAGGTCTGTGAATAATAAGTTCTACAAATTACTCACAGAGTATAAATCTAAATATTGATAATAAAGTAGGGGTTGAAATATGTAACGGGTGATTTATAATAAATTTAAATTGGCCTATAATTTTCTCCTGGTTCTATAGGGTATTGTGTAAAGTTTGATAGAAATTCGTCAAAGATTGTAGCTCTAAATATAGATCATAAATAGGGGTTGAAGCAATTTATGGGCGGTTTCTACTAAAATTAGTTTCGCCTAAAGCTTCCTCCTGGTTCTGTAGGTTCTGTGTGTGAATTTTGACAAAAATGATCAATGAGTGTAGATTTATTTAAATGTCATATAAAGGGGTTAATCATAAGGGGTTGTTTATTCCAAAATAGTTTTGCCTGAAATGTTATCCTGGTTCTTTAGGGCCTATGTTTAAATTCTGGTAAAAGATGGTAAATAAATATAGGTTTAAATAAAGATAATATAATAAGGGTTGAAACATTTAAGGGATGGTTTGTTCCAAATTAATTTGGCTTGAAATATTCTCTTGATTCTATAGGGTCTATCTGTAAAGTTTGGTAATAATCGTTCAAAGATTGTAGATTTATAAAGACATTAAATATGGGGGTTGGTAATTTAACAAGGGGTGGTTTTGTAGAATTTTGCAGAATAGTGACTAGTTCTGCAGGGTTTATGTGTAAATTGTATAGAGATTGTTCGGGGAATTTAGATTTGTATACGAAAATATTACTCACGGGAGGTTGAAAATAAGGGAAGGGGTGGTTGACTTGAATTTTAATATTGCCCATCGTTTTTACCTTGTAGAAGTGGGTACGTGTTCAAAATTTCATGCAAATCGGTGAAAGCATGTAAATTTGTATAGGCCTATAAACACATACTTTTTTATTTTTATGTTAGATAATACAATAAATTAAAAGAAGAAGAAGAATGTAATTGTTACAGTAATTGAACACAGATGCTTGGGGGGGCGGTAAAATTAAGGACTTCATATTGTATGTACGGCGCGACATCAAGAATGCAGTGAACAAGATATTGCACAAACAGCCTCTGTCATGACTCATGGTAGTAGGTATTTGTAGTTCTCTACAAGTAACCGGATATCCGAATACGCAAATACCTAACGGCGGTTATCCGAATAGATATATTCGGTTAACCGGTTATCCGAATTTTATTCGCCATGACCAAGTAACCGGATACTATCCGGTTACACAAATACACAAATAGTCCGAGCACTAGTGGACATCCACCACCTGGTACATTTTATAGCTATGACGTCATTAAAGATGGCGGCCTCTCGATCACAGAACTGCTCATATCTTTGTTAATACTTGATCGATTTGCATGAAACTTGCACTTTTTGTGCTATTTTGTCCTTTATAAACCTAATGGAAGGGTATTTGGTCCAAATAATTTATGTAAATGCTCAAAGTGTGTAATTAGGTAGAAGAAGTATGGTTTTCGACCCCCAAATTAGAAGTTGAGTTTCTAACATAAATACACGTTTGGAGGTCCCCTGAATAAAAAAATACCAGTTTCGGAAACATGTCTATGCGTCTCTGCGTCTATGCGTCTGTGTGTCTATGTGTGTGTATCTGCGTGGATGTCTGTGAACAACCTAGCTCCAAAACGGAAAATCGTATGAAAACAAAATTTTGTATTTATGTCAAGTACGTTCTGAAGATATATCTGGAAGGCATGAGAAGACTACCCAAGACAGTCCCGGAGGTGCATGAAATGTTCATGAAGGGGAAGCATGTTGTTAAGCGGTTTGACCATAAATTTTCAGCTGTTGCTGCGGATATGGCATTGGAACAGACCATTAATAGATCCCAAAAGAGCTCATCTGGCATCGTAGGGCGTACTAAACAAAAACAGTTTGTAGCAGAATGGGAGGTTACACATCATGAGCGTCTGATGACATCCAATCTATTTCGGGAAGTAACAGACTCCATTGCCGTTGTCAACGGTTTGAACATCCACCATGAGTTTTCTAAGAAGCAAACCCAGAACTTAGACGCAAATGTTTAAATATATTCTAGAAAAAGGTAACCCATTTGATATGCTTACTAATCCATTACACAATCTAGTGACAAAAGCACTGGTTTCACAAGATGCCAAGGAAAATATAGTAAACGTATTTAAGACTGGTGACGATGTGTATTCTACCCTTCGCAAAACACGGTACGAAGCCAAAACAATAAGATTCTCAAGTACTATCCACAAAGTCATGTGACCAGCATTTCATAGCACTAAAACACCAAGTGCAGAGGCTACGGTGAAAGTTACCAAAAAGAAGTCCAGTTCATCTCACCACATGATACAAATAGCTCAAGCTCGTGCATATGACATGCAAGAGCTCTTTCGGTATGATCTATCTGATAACTGCTCACTGTTTAATGAACACGGTTTAATGGCTAGACCACAAAAAAGTGCATTGTTAAAAGAGCTTGAAACATCTTATGGCAGCACCAGCGACTACAAATTGTTCAACTCTGATGACAGGATTTGCTATGTAGAGGATTTAATGAATTCCATACGAAAAGTTATAACAAATGAAAAGAAAACCTTTGGCGGTGCAGTTTCTGTTTTTTCGTCATACATTGGGGGTATCACAAAGAACTGTGGCAGAGTCGATTATGTTTTTGATAGTTATCACACACTATCACCTAAAAAGCCTGAGAGATTGCAGAGACAAGTAGCAGCATTGTTATAGATATCGCTCACATATCTGATGATGTTTCATTGCCCGTCCAACTCAGCAGTTTCTGGGGATCGTCAAGAAACAAACTGAACTTGTTCATTGCCAATACAGTGATAGCTTCTTTGACTCAAACTCCATGTAGTACCAACCACGTCTTTAGTGCCTTTCGTGGTGACGAAGAAGATGAGGTATCATTTAATTGTACATCTGTGCAAAGTGGAAGGCAAGTAAACCACCCAGAATTAAATTGTTTGTCAGTAGAGGAAGCAGACTTTAGAATGCTGATCCATTCAAAAAGTGCATCCCTGTGTGGGTTTAATAAAATCGTCCTGGTTAGTGCTGACACTGACATAGTAGTGTTAGCTTTGTTTCACTGGGCTACTCTTCATCGACTTGGCGTTCAGGAACTTTGGGTGCGCACTGGAGTTGGTGATTCCACGCGACTTTTGTCTGTTCACAATCTTCACAAAAAAAATGGGACAAAATTTATGCTCTTTGCTTCCAGCCATCCACGCACTATCTGGATCAGATTATACGAGTAAATTTGGCACCAAAAAGGCAGCTCTTCATAGTGCATCTAAGACATATTTGGAACACTTTGGCATATCATCTGACTGGGATGACGTAGCACAAAGCCTTAAATCTGCAGAAGAATACTTAGTGCTGTTATTACGAAAAGTTCATCTTGTAAATCTTTAGATGAACTTAGATTGTGGCTCTATCATCATGCGAAGAATATAGACATTGAAGATTTGCCGCCTACAAGCAGAAGTGCTAAGGGCCATTTGTTGAGATCATATTTCTACACATACCTTCAGCGACACTGTAATGATGATGTGCTTGTTGGCTTAGATCCATGTGAATTTGGTTTTTCAGTGATAGATGATGATTTAATGCCAGAAAAAAATTACAGAAATATCCCACTGATTTTATTGGGACATGTAATTATTTAAAATGTGCCAATCCTCCTGCATATGTAGGGAAAATGAAGTAGCCTGTTGCTCCTTCTACAGGTGTGGTAGTAAGGGGTTAGACTTAACCTGTAATAATCCTATTCGGATAATATGAACATGTTTCAATATAATAACTGTTTGTAATAATGATATTATGTATTTATGTAGTAATAGAAAATAATGAAAAATTTACAACATTCAAATGTCTTATTTTTATATATATATACACATATTTTTTAATTTGTTGTATATTTATTTGTAGTGACAGTTAAAACACATTGCTATTTACCTTAAAAATAGTAATTACAACATACTTGCTCAATTTTCATGCAAATCGATCAAGTATTAACACAGATATGAGCAGTTCTGTGATCGAGAGGCCGCCATCTTTAATGACGTCATAGCTATAAAATGTACCAGGTGGTGGATGTCCACTAGTGCTCGGACTATTTGTGTATTTGTGTAACCGGATAGTATCCGGTTACTTGGTCATGGCGAATAAAATTCGGATAACCGGTTAACCGAATATATCTATTCGGATAACCGCCGTTAGGTATTTGCGTATTCGGATATCCGGTTACTTGTAGAGAACTACAAATACCTACTACCATGAGTCATGACAGAGGCTGTTTGTGCAATATCTTGTTCACTGCATTCTTGATGTCGCGCCGTACATACAATATGAAGTCCTTAATTTTACCGCCCCCCCAAGCATCTGTGTTCAATTACTGTAACAATTACATTCTTCTTCTTCTTTTAATTTATTGTATTATCTAACATAAAAATAAAAAAGTATGTGTTTATAGGCCTATACAAATTTACATGCTTTCACCGATTTGCATGAAATTTTGAACACGTACCCACTTCTACAAGGTAAAAACGATGGGCAATATTAAAATTCAAGTCAACCACCCCTTCCCTTATTTTCAACCTCCCGTGAGTAATATTTTCGTATACAAATCTAAATTCCCCGAACAATCTCTATACAATTTACACATAAACCCTGCAGAACTAGTCACTATTCTGCAAAATTCTACAAAACCACCCCTTGTTAAATTACCAACCCCCATATTTAATGTCTTTATAAATCTACAATCTTTGAACGATTATTACCAAACTTTACAGATAGACCCTATAGAATCAAGAGAATATTTCAAGCCAAATTAATTTGGAACAAACCATCCCTTAAATGTTTCAACCCTTATTATATTATCTTTATTTAAACCTATATTTATTTACCATCTTTTACCAGAATTTAAACATAGGCCCTAAAGAACCAGGATAACATTTCAGGCAAAACTATTTTGGAATAAACAACCCCTTATGATTAACCCCTTTATATGACATTTAAATAAATCTACACTCATTGATCATTTTTGTCAAAATTCACACACAGAACCTACAGAACCAGGAGGAAGCTTTAGGCGAAACTAATTTTAGTAGAAACCGCCCATAAATTGCTTCAACCCCTATTTATGATCTATATTTAGAGCTACAATCTTTGACGAATTTCTATCAAACTTTACACAATACCCTATAGAACCAGGAGAAAATTATAGGCCAATTTAAATTTATTATAAATCACCCGTTACATATTTCAACCCCTACTTTATTATCAATATTTAGATTTATACTCTGTGAGTAATTTGTAGAACTTATTATTCACAGACCTTTTAAGCCAAGGGATTTAAAAAAAACTAATTTTGGTAGAAACTATCCCTGAAGTGACTCAACCCCTATGTATATCAATATTTAAACCTTCATTCTTTGAGTAACTTTTATTAGATATTACACATACACCCTCCAGAACCGAAAATAATTTTTTTATACAAAACTAACTTTCGTATAAACCACCCTTATATGTTTGATACCCCGTTAAGTTATGTATTTATTTAAATCTCCGTTAATATTTTTATCAGACGTAATACACAGAACCTCAATAGGTTCAGGAGAGATTTTTGAGCAAAATTAACTTGGGAAGAAACCACCCCTTAAATGTTTCAACCCCTATTACAATAAATTTTCACTTTTTTGACCAATTATTACCAGATTTTATACACTGACCCTATAGAACGACGGAAAATGTTTAGGGAAAACTAAGTTTGGAACAAACTACCCCTTATGTGTTTCAACCCCTATTGTATGTGCTTCATTTAAATCTACCCTCTTTGACCATTTTTTTAAATGAAAATTTACATACAGTACCATGAGAAAATTTTAGGCTAAATTAAATTTAATAAAAACCACCCCTTAAATCAGGGGTGCTCAAACTTGAACTGCTGGCGATCTACCTCAATATTTTTAGACTACTTACGATCGACTCTGAGAGACTGCAAGTGTGTGTGATGCAGGGTTGTCGTACATACACGATACACCCTACCTACCTAGGTAGGGCGTACCGTAGCATATATAGATATTAGCTTTCTGCGCAGTATAGGTACATTATTTTAGTCAAGGTTTGGGTTAGGTTTAGTTAGGTTCTTCTCTACAATATCAATGAAAAAACTCATAGTTATTCAAAATTGCGAGTTTATTGGTTGTTACAAAACAAAAGAGTTACATATGGTGTTAAACTTAACTAAGGAGTGGCTTTGGATGTTGAAGCGTGGCACTGCATGTCCTCAGCATACTTTTCATAAGATGGTACGTAACCACTGAGTGCTAATCGCAAGCATGATGACATATGATCGTCAGTTAGTCGATTGCGATATTTTGACTTAATTATCTTCATTTCAGAAAATGCAGACTCGCACAAGTAAGTTGACCCAAAAAATGCCGTCAGTTGAAGGGCGATTTGCCTTACATTCGGATATTTATCTTCAGATATAAAACACCAGAAATTTGTATCAGATGCTGTAGCTTTGAGATGTATATCTGATATAATCTGCACCAACTCATTTTCAACAGAACATGAGTTCATATTAAACTGACTGGCTATTTCAGTAGCTAATTCCTCAATGTTTTTACATGAAAAAGGATAACTCATAAATGATGCTATATTTTCCAATTTACTGCAATCATGAAAACGCATTTCGAATTGTCCCAAAATATTTGATAATTCAGCCTCATACGTATCATAATTCAACTGAGGAATCCTTGCTTTCAAAGACGGAAAATGTTTCAGATCCTTTCTTTTCAGTTGATCTATCATAAGTTGCAATTTACTTTTGAATGCGTTTACTGCGCTAATCATCTCAATAATAGTTTTTCCTTTACCTTGAAGCTCCAAGTTAACGGTGTTTAAGTGCATTGTGATGTCAGTCAAAAATGCCAAATCATTTAGCCATTTTTCGTTTTTCAAAATCTGAGTGTCATCACCTCTTTCGTCTAGAAAAGCTGTTATTTCGGGCAATAATTCTTGAAACCTTTCTAGGAATTTTCCGCGACTCAACCACCTGACGTCCGTGTGAAGAACTAAATCAGTGTGTTCAGCTGACTCCCTATCTTCCAACTGCAACTGAAAGAGCCGCCGTTGCAAGCTACGTGCACGGATGGAATTCACAATTTTTGTCGCAATGCCCATAATTTCCTCCGTGTTTAAAACTTTTGAACACAAAACTTGTTGATGTATAATGCAATGGAATGAAAAAAATGAAGGGAATTCTTCATTAGCTCGACACAATGCCACAAAACCGTTTTTGTTTCCAGTCATTGCTGGTGCTCCATCGGTTGTAATGCACACTAATTTATATATTGGTAGCTCGTAGTTTTTTACAAAATTGAAGAAAACGTCAAATATATCTTCGCCACGGGTCTTCCCCTTCAGAGGTATGATTGTCAAAAATTCTTCCTTAGCCAACATGTCATTGAATACCATCCGAATAAAAATACACAGCTGGGCAGTGTCTGTCATATCGGTGGATTCGTCGAACTGTAAAGAAAAGTATGTACATTCCATGATATCATGTTTTAGTTTATCTGCGATGTCCTGGCTCATGACTTCAATACGCCTTGTGACAGTCGGACGAGATAACTGAAGTTCTCTAATAGCAGACATGATTTCTGTTTTATTTTTAAAATCTCCAAATAAAGTCTCACCCGCTTCAATAAATGCTTCCTTCACCACCGATCCATCTTCGAATGGTTTCTTGTGTTTCGCCAATATATGAGATATTTTAAATGACGCGATCGTAGCAGCTTTTGATTGTTTGACTGGTCTTGTGAACATGGATTGTTCTTTTTTCAAACAAGATATCAAATCACGTACCTTACACGTAATTAATAATTAAATAATTAATTGAAAATTGTTAAAATTAAAAATTCTAGCTCTTTAGCGTCTATGCAAATCGTGTGGAAAATTTAAACAAAATTGTTAGTTTTTTTTTTTTATAAAATCGTGAAGAATGAATGCCTGTTCTAGCCTCGCCCAAAGATGTAAGACTTAAAAGCCTGAGTTTGTACAAACGATAGCTGGCTTATAACTACCCTTCAAAGTATAAGGATACCGTATAAAAGTAAGAAAAAGTCGTCAATCTCCCCAGAAGATATCTAATCCAAATACGTTTTATTTATACACGATGTTTAGTTCTCAAGCCACACAGACACGTTCCTGAAAATATTATAGGACAGAGGAGAATTCAAAACAGGTATTTATGTTAAAAACATTGATTTCGAACATTTATTACCTTTGGTACGGGTAGAGGAAGTGAAATTGGTGCTTTGCTATTAATGGAGCTGTTAGCAGAAGAGGAGTAGGTATGAAACCCGCCACACACTGTCATTGTAGCAGCATTGCTGTGGTAACCGCGCGGCGCGCGCATCATGAAGCCGAAGGATGACACCTTCGTGGGTAGTCTGATCCCTTCAGCATGGACGTGGGATAAGCGAGAAAAATGCTGCTTGTAGCATCAGCCAGCATCATTTTTAGTGGACCAGACTACCCATGGAACAGGGGAAGTGAATCAAGGCTGCTTCGTGCTTCTTTGCAAGACTCGAGAGCTCTCTGGCGCCTCCTCCTTTAACATCACTCGTGGCGGGCAATACAAAATTACATAAATGCATTTATAGTAAAAACCAACATTCGAGATATGGGAAATAAACTTTAAAAATACGTATTGTAAAGGAAAAATACTGGTGAAGTGCTACTTCACCTACTTCACCTGAATAGCCGCCACTGCATGACAACTGTTTCCCCAGAAAATTACAACATAGGCTATTACACTATGAAAGAAGGCAAAATAAGTAGTCCGCAAGTGGTAAGCAAGTAACATATTCTTAAGATTTCTTTATGAGAGCACAATCCTGCTGACTCTGGTATATAGAAATGTTACATGCTTGTCCCAGTTTAGCTTGTCGTCAAGATACACTCCTAAAAAGTTTACATCATTATTGGTCCAAGAAATGTCAGTAGCTGCTTTTAGGCTAAAAAGAATAGACTGTGTTTTTTCTTGCTTTAAAAATAAAAAACCCATTGGAATTAAATCACTGTATTACCTTGTCCAACGTATCTCTGCTAAGAATTTTTAGTTCATCCAGACAGGAACTTCTATTGATTAGACAGGTATAATACGCATGTAAAGTACAGACAGTAGAACAATTTATAACCAGTCATTGACGTATACTTAAAAAAAATGCTTCTGAACTATTATTACCCACTTAAACTAGCTGTCTACTTTCCTTCAAATATAATTTTAAAAATTCAAGCTCGACTCCTTTAATGGTATAAAAATTCAATTTATTTAGGCCTACTAGTATCGAATGTGATACTGTGTCGAAGGTTTTTGTCAAATCGCATAAATCTACCTTTACATAACTTTTGTTTTCAAAACCTTCCAATATATACCTGACCATATTACTAATTGCATCCGTTGTGCCCCTTTCGATCACCGTACTAAAGCTCCGTCAACAAGTTGTTGTTTAAACAAATTTACATAACTGTATTTTAAATACTGTCTCAAAAACATTGCTAAGTATAAGGACTAATGAAATCGTTCGACAATTACCCAAATTATCTTTATCACCTTTCTTTAAATTGATATAATTTTTTAAATCTTTAAGCTTTGTGGAAAAATTCCCAGTTGAAGATATTCATGAACACAAAACGTGATTGGTTCCAAACTGGCTCCTATGATGCTTTTTACAAACTTGTTTGACATTTGATAACAATCTTGATTGCAGGAGTTCTTCGTTTTTCTTACAATGTTATAAATGTCATTAGGTGTACATTTAAATTCAATATTATTTCTAGGTAACTTATTTTATTGCCAGTAATGTTATTTATAATGTCTGCTGGAGAATTAAAAAATTTTTTTATCAAAGACCTTAGGACTAATAAAATCACATAATTCGATTTAAAACTATTTGCTTCATTTGCTTTTCTAATAAGTGTCGAAGTTGCTTTACGAAGTTGATTTGGCGAATTATTTATGTAATTGACATTGGCTTCCGTTTTAGCACTTGCTAAAGCTTCATAATATTTTTTTTCCTATTTGCCATAGGCTAGCTTTTGACGGAGTCAATGTTGACCATGTAGACAACATTTTACATATAATGGGTGGAGTGAATAAAATACAGTAAATGCTGTTACTGCAAAATTTTAAGTAAATTCTAACATTTTAGTGAATACAATATTTCAGTAAATACTGTTGCTTATTCGTAATCACTGCATACTAGAAGAAGTAGTACCTACTGCAAAATATGTGAATAATAAGTATTTACTTATCAATACCAGTAAATACTGTGAAGTTTCCAAGGTAGTACAGACCTTGCTTAAGACTGAAAATAATTGTAATGCCTTATGTGAAATGTTTTTTTTTTACAAGAATTAGGAAGAAAAAAGTGTACAGTGACCGAATGGAGGCTCAAGATGATGATTATCACAATTTATTTAGATTCAGAAAGGAAAATGTGGAGTGGCATTGGCATACTTCACATTTCATGGATGAAAATAATGAAACAAGTAGCAAACAGACAGAATAAATAATTTTTTCCACTTTTAAGTGATTCAGGCTATCAGAGTCAGAATTCAAAGTACTTAATTATGATTGAAAAATTTATCTGTGTATTACCTAAACAAATTCACAATTTTGTTTTGTTGTTTTTATTTAATCAGCATGGCCTATGTAGTATTCAGGTTCTAAATCTCAACATTTTATTTTGTTATATTTTAAACTAGCAGGCGTCTGTGTCTTCGCCCATGTTCATTTAATGTAATCGATAGATTTTTAATAATATATTTAATACGAAAAAATTAAAACATAGACGTTTTAAAATAAGTTGCATTAATTACCCAATTTTATTATCAATTGTATTGTTAGACTTAGTAAATAAATAATTAAAACTACTAAACGAAACCTTTGCTGCCATATGGACATACAGATTGATAGTGAAATGATTAAAATGAACAATACGCTTATATGGAAATTATTCATATACAAGTAAAAGATATATAATTTTTAAAAAAATCGGTTTCGGGGTGCACTCGACGATTAGACAACAAACAAATAAATCATCTTTGCGACATCAGACGGTCATTAGGAAGAAGATGTGACCTATGTGTGCAGATATATGGAATGCACTTCGAACACCGTTTATAGTCTAAACTTATTCCATTTATATGCTGAGGTAAACGGCTGTTGAAGCACAATCTTGTTAGAACAATAAAACTGCATCGTAACGCCGAAATGGCGCATCTGTCAGAATTGTGCCAGATAAAATAGTGTTTCATTTTACCTCCTCAATCATTCCCCAAACGTTGTAAACGAACTTTAGAAACCCTCTGCATAGGCTAGAAAAGGAATGCAGATGGTTATTTTTCTATGTGAATTATACCGGTATTTGATATATATCGCTATTGGTAAATATCACTTTCACATGGTTCCGAGTGAGCTTCTTTAAGTAGGCCTATAAAATAACAAGTAACCACCAATGTCTCAATTACTGTTCAGTTTATTGAAAAATCTGACTCGTTTAACCTATGTTTGTTAAAGTTAAAAGTGACAATTCATAAATGTTCATACACAATAATAATATAGGTCACAAAACTAAAATAATTGGAAAGAAAATATAAATTTAAAAACAATGCACACAGATGTCTACATGTGATCATCACCCTTGCCATAGACCCAAAGATTAGCCATTAGGCTCGATACATGTCACCCCAAGAAATAATTTGAACTTTTACATCTAGACAGCTGTATATTGATTTTAAATGTTTATTCTCTTTCTATTGTGGCTCATACTATTGAGTAGGAACATTTTATGAAGTAATGGTGACGTTTACAATTAAGAAACATCAATTAAGCGAGTAGTAACACTTTTGAATAACTCAACAGTAATTATTAGGCTATTGGTGGTTGCTTGGTACTTTATACTACTTACCACTTTACAAAGGTTCACAACGGATCTAGTTCAAGAAGAGTTTCTGAAACGTCACACTGCTCTCGATTTTTGTTCACTCCGTTGTCGTTGACAGAGAGGATGGTAGTGAACAACTTTGTCACTCAGCTTCTGTGAAAGTGTTTCGTTCCTCTCCTGCTACCACTTTTGCATTATTGACATGAACAAGGGAGAGAAGTTAATGAAATATACAACAGCTTCGCTTGTTCCATCCTTAAATACAACATGGCCTCACAAACCGACTTCTCGTATCTTATTTTAAACAGTTATCTTTAAGTTTTCAATACATTCACATTCCTTCAATAATTAGCTTGTTATTGGTGTATTATTAAACCTCTTTTACCTCTTTTATCTGTAAACTCTCATTCCTATTCGATTAAAAATGTTACAGTTACAGCTACAGCTAGATATTTTTTTTCAGGAATATGTTATGTATAATTTTCACAGTCTGCACAGTGGTCAGTTCATTCTAAGAACCGATCCCACATTAAACAAGAGAGAGCACTTCTGTGTCACTCAATCACGATATTCAACGTGTGTTTATTTGAAGAACGCAATGCAGAAGGAGCGGGTAACCTTACACTATCCGACTGGATAAACATATTTACGACTTTTATACTATACACAATTAAAGAAGAAAAGAATAATCTGAGTCTGATAAGAGGTCATACAGACATCGTATTATATCTCTGCCGGTCTGTCAACTGACTATTTCCTGATAGCAGAAGAGAGAGAGGCTCGATTCTACTAGTGTGCACAAAAACATGTCTTAAATTTACAACGGGCAGCAGATTTGAGCTCGGACAAGCAATGACTAGAAAGGGAACTGGATGTCTTTTGTATTGGAATACACGGACCACCTGCTCCCGCTCAAGCAGTCTTGTAACAAAATTACAACGGTCGGCGAGAGGCACAGATATAAAACGACAGCTGTACAGATAAGGCAATCCAAAAGATCTTCCCTGGAACAGTCTAATAATATTGGTCTCAATTTGTCATTGTGAGAGCTAGGTCTATTTGAAAATATGCAAGGAAAAATGTAATTCACGCATGGAGTTTGGAAATTTGGAAATAGGGAGACCACTTTCTTTTGGGATATGGGCATTATGGCATAGGAAAATTTACAAGAACCAAATGCAGCACGAATGAGATTAGAATCCATGTGTCAATATTTTTCTCGCATTTCTAAATAACACATAGGCCTATAGACAAGGCAATGAAATCCCCATGTCAGTAGATTTACTGGAACGTAAAAGAACTCCTGTGGGACAAAATTCCGGCGACGGTCACAGACCTAAGTTGCAGTACACTCCCGTCGTTAAATAATCATATCCAACCAGCAATGAAAGTGCAATGTACTATACCAGTGGTTCCCAAAGTGGGGTCCGCGATGGTGTTTCAGGGGGTCCGCAGGCGGTTTAAGAAGAAATAGGATATCCCATAAGTTTATCAAATTACATATCTTCAAAAGCAGCTTCACTGTTCAAATTAAGGAGTAAACTCTGTTTGTTACCATTGATAGTCATTTTGTCTACTGAATTTAATACATTTGAATCAAAGTATTTATTTAGTTTTTTTATTTCAAAACCCAGAGGGGGTCCGCGAATTTTTTTTTTTTCAAGGGGTCCGCGAAATTTTAATTTTTTTCAAGGGGTCCGCGGAGTGAAAAGTTTGGGAACCACTGTACTGTACTATACTATGCTATATATATATATATATATATATATATATATATATATATATATATATACAGTAGAACCCCGATAATTCGAGCTAATTGGGGCCGAGGCTATCTCGAATTACAAAAAACTCGGATTAAACGGAAATATCACTAAATCAATGGGTAAATCATAAATAAATGTTTAATGAGCATAATAATGATTTAAAAAATAAATAAATAAATAAACATATAGTAGGCCTACATACTTGTGTAACACCTGTATGTATATTGGCAAACATTTTCAATTTTCTACATCGTCATCGTTTGAGGATAAATTCATTGTCTGACCCTTAATGGAGTGGAACGGGAAAGCGGCGCTACTAGGAAAACACTTTTAATTACCATTGTAGCTGAGTAGGGATTACTGAAACAATAAATTATTATTTTCTGAAAGGATGGTATGCACTGTACAATTGATCGAACCTCGGTTTCTGTCAATCTGTAATAGAAATGCATTCGCAGTCTGAAGCCAAGGTTATTTCTGTGTAGGCCTATTATGAACGAAAATCCTAAGTGGGACAGTTTTACCTGCATTTTTGTACATGGAAAAATTGAAAGAAAGCTCAAAATGTAACATATTCGAAAGTGCGTAAAACTTACAAGTGGACGCCGTATAAAAACGGCATTTTACTCTAGTTTTATGGACAATTTTAATTTTCTTAAGACCAGCTCGAATTACACGGAACCTCGAAATACCGGGGCTCGAATTACCGAGGCTCTACTGTATATACTAAAAAATACTATAACTAGGGTAGATCTTTTTTCAATTTTATGTGATGTATAATTTTCACAGCCTGCACAATGGTCTGTTCATTCTAAGAACCGATTCCAAATTAAACAAGAGAGAATACTTCTGTGTCACTCTTATCACATTACTCAAATCTACAATAGAATATCTTAAGAGTATAGAGTAATGTGATACAGACGTACTTGTTTCTGTTTACTTTGAAATCGGTTCTTAGAGAAAGAGGATTACAGTGACATGCAAGCACGCATTTAGAAACTTAACATACAATTAAATATGGAATGGCATATGAACCTACTGGTTTAATGTCGAATTGTTCGCATACTTTCTTACTGCATTAGTGTTTTATCATAGAAAGTACTGCACTGTGCATATCGAGAATTCCAGTGGCAATTAAAAATACGATTATAAACCCTAACCTCAATAGACAGAGAACTGTGGAAATGATTTCATTTTTAAACAAAATTCGTTATATAATTTATATATATTGGTGTTATTACAAATTTGGGATGTGTTATTTTAAGAATATAATCTATGTAAGCAAATTTTATAATCCACTCCCCATTATTAGTAAAACCAGGTGTTTTTACTGTCAGAATAATTCAAACTTCCTGCGCCTGTATTTTCGTATATTGGAGGAAATACTTATTCAATTCGAACTCTTCATAAGTTCACAGTGAATAATCGTAATTGGGTATTCATGTTTGAAATAATTTATGAAATAAACATTTCTTAAAAACTGAATTGAACTTGTATTCCAGCCGGGAACGAACCCGCAATCTTGTATACAGAAAGCCATCGCGAAACTAACTGCGCCACCCAGGTCGACTCTGTGAAAAATTTATGGTATGTGTGTAAGTTAAAAATACATAAAAAATTTTATATTTCTATTCTATTTTCCTATTTTAAAATTCCAAATGGGCTTTGGATATACAATTTAGCTTTGAACCAAATGAACATTTTATTGTAATGTTCTATTATTATAATTATTACTTTTTCGGAGTCAGAAATATATTATTAGGCCTAGTATTAAATTGCACAATAACTGGTCCATGGGCAATGTAGACAGTTCAATCTAATTAGCCCTTATATTATGGGAGATTCTAGTGCGTTAAGATTTCTACAGATTTGTGTCGTAAGTAACTATTCCTAATGTTAATAGATAATCGATTTACAAAATGAGGGATGACTGTAAGGCAATTTCTATCGGTTCATTACAGCTAGTAGATAATATTCCGGATTACCATTATGTCGCTGTTCTTAAAATACGATGCTCTTATGAACATTCAAATTAGTTCATTAATACCCTCAATCAAATATATCTAAAAATACGTTTTGATCTACTTCCTTTTCATCGTTTGCTTCAATTTTCGCTTAGGTTAAGGGAACTTTAAACAGGATGTTTTACATATATGGCTGCATTTTAATGTGTTTTAAGGATTTCATATATCACTGCTAAGAATGTGTTTTAAAAATTGATTTAATTACTTCCTAAATATCCAGTTTTTATTAGCAATTGGCAAAAGGACTAAGTGCAAAACTTCGCACGGGTTTACTAGTATAAATTGATCAGAATTTGTCTAAACATTACTTATAAAACAAAACAAAATTAAAATTATTTTGTGAAACTATAGTCCATCCGGTCTAAGCACCAAACCTAAAGTCAACAAAAATCAGCAAACCTGTCCCACCCTAGCACATCACATGTATTAACTAAGAGTGAGACTGACGTTTTGGTTTTAGTTTACTTTAGGGTTGGTTCTTGGAATGGAAGGACTATAGTTTATCCGGCGAAAATCATAAATGATTGACCGAATCACATTCTATTACCTATGGATATAATCATTTGCGTCGACTTCTGGAGTGCTTTGTATTTTCAGAACCGCCAATTATATATTTATACACACCAGCCCGTTCCCACAACTAATGGTATAAAAGCATAAAGGCCACCCTTCTTTGGCACAGCACTTAAGATTTTATTAATCCTCAAGAAATGTGGTAATGTTGTTAATAATGTAATAATTATTGATTAACCAGATTATGATTGATATGGCATCATTCACAATGTTCATGGCATAAAATAAATGTTCTCAGTTATAAATTAAGAAAAAATGTTCCCAACTATGGAATATGTTTATGCTTATCAATTAATAACGTCGTTTGTTGCTAATGAAGGACTTGAGTGAGTACCCCCAATAAATTTACAAGTCAGCGCCTATAGATATAATAATTTATTAGGTATAATTTACGTACAACAGGCTCTTGGGTCCTTGAGCTATGGCATGCTAACAATAAACAATGCACAAGCAATAAATACGTCCAAAGTATTGAAAGAAAATTGCAGAAATAAGCATATCAGATTGTTTTTGCGTCAAGGCATAATTTTCAATGGTTCGTAACTTTATAAATAAAATCCTTGTATTTGTAAGAATTTGAAATATAATAACTTTCTTTTATCGTGTTGTGTTCTTTAATTTTGCGATTTATATTCAATAAACTGAAACAAACAGTAGTCGCAGAAAATAAAGACACAAATGTGGAGAGATGCGCACGATATTTCTACGAACTCGTGTCACTTGGTCGTGGTCGATGATATGAAACGGTATGACTATGAAACATGGGTGGGGCAACTCCTCTACACATACAACGCCAAATGGGCATTATATGCTAACAGTACTTGCAAATACTGGATTCCTACCTCATATGAGTCACCACATCTTTATAAATAAAATCCTTGTATTTGTAAGAATTTGAAATATAATAACTTACCTTGCTTTATCGACAAGCTGTTGAAACAAAAAGCTGAGAATTATATTCATTGGTCAGCCTGGGTTTGCGAGAAAGGATTAATAACCTGGGTATTTTAAAGGACATTGCAGAAGTGAGATTGGCGTTAAGACATATTAGCCACCCTCACAAGAAGAGGGTAATTACACCCCCAGTTCAGCATATAAAGCCCACCGAGAAAGTGGGCCAGTTTGAAAGTAAATGTAGCCTATATTTAAGATTTTAAAACTTCATATTTATTATTTATTTACAACATTATTTGGGTTAAAATATTTAATAAACCTATTGCCAAAGATAAATTGTGTAAAATTAAAAATGAAATAAAATGTCGAAGTTTTAAATGTAAAATAAAACAATCGAAAAGTTAACAAATGGTTATCAACACTGTATTATGAAATTAATAGTCTTACTAAAATAGTGAGTTTTATTAGCCTTTCATTAACTGTAAAGCTGGTAACTATTTCATGTATTTCTCAAGAGACATACATTATTTCGTACATGTGAAAATCGAACACATCTGATAGGTTGCAACTGTCTAAATGTTTACATAGGTATTGTCACTAGCTGAAAAATGTGGCCAATATGGATTTATACAGATAGACAATGGTTTGGAGCGAACAACATGTAACAGGAATACTATGTGAGAAAATATACGAATTTGTTTTATTAGGCTAAATTAAAAAGCCAATAAGATGAAAAATTATTTTTTATTAAATGAATAACGGTTTCCCAAGCTTCCATCCGGATGAGTAGAATGACTTTTTCTGAGCTTTCCATTGTCATCTTCTTCATTATTGTATTATTATTTTTGACGAAAGTGTTAACTACTTCAAAGATGACAGAACTGGCTTCAGTGGGAAGAGGCTTAATACAGAAGATGGCTATGGTGGGCAGCTATAAGAGAGTAGCCTTCGTCTTGTGCTACGAGGCGCCGTTACAGCTTTTACAAGACATTCTTCAACTCAGCAGTCTCTAAAAACTAGCCGGATGCCTTCGAAATAATTACAGAAAAACCTCTAGCTTGAGGAAGAAGAAAAAGAAGACAGTATTGGAAAGGTAAGTGGCAAAAATTCCGTAGAATATTCTGCGAACATATTAATATCTTATTATTAGAACTGAATATTTGCAACAGTTTCTTACTGATGTAATGTACCACACAAAAACCTGCAGACAAAGTTATCGTAATTACAGAATAGCCTAATTAGTTAGGTTATAAAATGAATTACGAAGGTTAATTACGAGCAATTGGGATATTTCAATCAAGAGAATACTGTCAAGTAATTCTATAGTAAACTGCATCACCAAGAAATAATCGTGGTGACTGGTTTAATCGTTTTGAAGAGCCCAAAATTCGGAACGAGAATCATGTTGTGAAGACTAAAGCTGTCACGAGCTGAGCAAGTTTTCGAAAAATATGACCTACATTGATGGTTCTCGGTGCAGCAATTTGTGAAGTGATGATGGGTAATGTCAGAAAAGGAGAATTATTTAAAATATTAATCAACAATTATATTCTACATGTGATGAGTAATGTGGAAAGTAAGAGAGATTAGATGTGTGGGTGTACATTTGTGTTGGTCTACAGTTGAGACACGTAGCAGTAAAAAGCCACTGGGGTATCACGCCGTCTGTAGAGCACTGCCAGGGTTTCTGATTAAAAATTTACGAAGCTTACTTATGGAGAAACAAGTGTATTGATTTATTGCAAAAAATATATAAGAAGTTGTCAGGCAAAAAGTTCAAGACAGTAATTGCCACTGCCACTTGATATTGGTTATAAAAGGGTTCTAATTTATTGACTGTGCTTGACACATACCTGGCCCGAGGTGGTCTCTGTGACCATGATGTCACCTCAGGAGGGAGAAGAGAAGAGAGAAGAGGAACCTGAAGACGACTTCACTGAATGACAACCAAGACTACTCTGGCCGTGTGCGGCGCACCCACCACCACATCGAAACGCGCTGCCAACCCTTGCACCCCAGATAACACTACCCTAGTTCTGTCAATGAATTCCTGACTCATTTCAAACAATGCACGCAATACTGTAATTTATGTTATAGATTTTTGCCAGTTTCGTGTATTTGTGTTTCTTTGAAAATTATTGACATCACAATATTATAAATTATTAAAAATTATTAATAAACTTTAGAGGTTAATGAAAATCTAAAATACTGAATACTGTATACAAGTGTTTATAAGATCTTTACTTGAATTAGCTAATACAGGTGAGAGAATGTATACGGTTTAAAAAGTCGTTAAATGTTTATTTCGAGAAATGTTAATAACTATGTCACTAAAACTATATATATTTAACATAATAGTTAAACACAACGTAAAATTTTAATAATTAACATTATCAATATATTATACAACATACAGTAAGTATTTTTTTATCTGGTGTGAGAGTGATTTAAGGCCATGAAGATAGCTCCAGAAAATTTTACTCATGTATGTTTTATCTTTTATACTGATTGTCAAAATGTAAATCAAATCGCTGTGTGGAAGAAATATGAGGTCGTGATTGATACTTTTATTTAGAAGTATTTATATTTTACATTTTGAACTAAAGAAATCTATTTTACAGTTTTATATTAAATGAATTTACTAATAACTGCTGTAAAACAGAAGATTTCAACTTCAATACGTCCGAGGGGTAGGCTAATACTACGCTCAGGAGTGATTGGCGGGCTGGACAATTTTTGGGCATTAAATTAACAAACTGTAAATAATGAATTTTAAATAAAGTAAAATTTATATATGACGTTGCTTTTTAAATACGGTACTTAAAAGAAGTCTTGAAGTTATCTTATTTTTCTTATATCACGTACCAGTAGGCCTATACAGTTTTTCGTGCCATACTTTAACTTGACCTGAATTTCTAAGATCAGACAATAAAAACACTAAAATTCGATGATTAAATTTTAATAATTGAATCTGAATCTGGTGATATAATATATTTCTATGTTAAGTAGACTATATTAAGTTTATAAATTTTTCAAATTGACTTCGCTGGCCATGAGAAAAGATCTCGCGGGTTGCATGCGTCCTCTGGGCCGCCAGTTGGAAACCCCTGCTATAAAAACTCACACATAGTGCTGCCATCTGAAAAGTTCACATATTGGTCGTATTTATGATCTGCGATATTGAGTTTAAAGTCTGACTGCTGTTGATACTATTGGCGATAGTAGTTTGTAATAATGTAAAAGGGCAGAAAATATGTTGTCATAGGAAGTGAAAAGTGACACAGTAGAACTACTTTGTAAACTTGCCAATGTAAAAAAGGCTGTTTGGTAGTGTTTGAAGATTTTTGTCATTGACTAATGTGTTCTTAGTTGGAGTGTTCGACAAATTCATGTTCATTTTCTTGTACATTGAAGTTAATTTTTATTTTAGTGAGAAATGATTTTTCCTATTTATTATCTTTTGTATATAAATTCATTATTGATCCAATGACTATTATATGCTATGCAAGCTTTATTGTGCTCTATAGTGCCCCTTTATTTAAATTATATCATGTACATAAACTGAGAAAGTTGTCTGAATCAGAGATTTACATCAAGATCAGATTATTTAAATAGGGACATTGGTTAAAGCGTTAAGCAATAGACGGGCCTAATCAAGTTACATTGAACTCTGGCCAATACATCTTCTTTGTCCCTAAAGTCTGGCCATCCTTCGAAAGAAATCTGAAGTAAACAAAAACCAGTATACCTCTTATTCCAGCATATTACTCGTATGACTTAAGAGTGAGACAGTCATACTTTAAAGTAAAAAGAAGTTAGAAACATTCCTAGGTTTCTTTCTTAGGACGGTCATATCAAAGTAATGAAATTCAAGTTATAGAACATTGAACTAGAGTTAGTACATCCACTTTGCCCTAGTAATGCTATTGCTCCCTTTCCCAAAGTGGAACAAAACAACGAAAAGAATAACTCAAATGAGGGGCCATAGTGTAATAACTTGAAAACCATTACCAGTATACGAGAGAGGCATGGCATGACGGATACATTTCAAACAGTTTATATTTGAATACCTTATTTCCTTAAACGTCCAAGAGGGCCTGACCGGTTATCATATTTGTGGTCGGAAGATAATTATGCTTGATATTTATTTTTCTTGTACCAGTATGTACGTTTACCCTTATTTTCCTGTAGGCCTACTTTTATTGAAGTAATAGATAGACTTCGGATTTTAGGTAAAAACCTATTTTAATCCTTAAGTGATATATGGACGGAAACTTGTATATGCATGTTTCATAAGTGACTATGCCTAAAACTGATATTTTTATAGGACCTAAAACAGCCTATTTTTACGTTGGAGCCTAATATTGCCTTTTTGCTCGTTTTCCTCTAAAGTTCAAAATAAGTTACTTTTTTGTTATAAATTCTATCATTTATTTTCAGTTCGTACTAAATTTTTAGCTCGGAATGTGCAGTACATGACATATTTGTGACTTGGTTAAATAGTAAGGAATGTTTCGTTTCAGTAGAAAAATTCATTTGAATTCCCAAGAAAATGTAGTGTTTTACTCCCGACTCCCACATCCAGTAAAAAAAAAAGAGAGAGAAAAAACTTAGTTCTCTGAATTACTGAGGGATACAAGGGGTTGAATATGCTAACGTGCGTAGTTTCTGGGCGTAGGGATTAGGTTTTCACTGTTATGGTAGTTATACAGACCCTAGTAATAGGTCTATATAATTCTGTGTATCATAGGCCTGTATCTGTGTTTTATCATGATTATTGATTAATGGTGACTTCAATAAATGCAATATTCTGCATTCCAATTGAGATTTTTCAGATTTTATAAAGAGACTATTTTAAGATTTTTAGAACCTATTTTTCAATTTTTAGAGCCTATTTTAGGCACCTAAAACAGCATTTTTAGTGACCTAAAAGTCCGAAGTCTTGTAATAGACTACACAGTGCAACGTTTCTTAAAGAATAAGCAAGCCCACGAGTCAACGAACTGCATACTTTATAATTAGATTGCACACGGATGGCTGGTAAAATAAAGCGGAGCTGCTTGTGGTATCGCAGAATTTCTACAGTATGAAAAGTTTTGTGCATTGTGGGGCTATTTTGTTTTGATATTTTCATTCAAAGCCAAAAAGTGGAAATAAAATGAGGTTAGTGTAGGTTCCATCGACATTATTCAGTATACGCCAACATACCATCCTAATCATGAAACTTCAGCTAATCTTAACAAATGTGAATAACTTCTAATACATTATTTGTGCACGTTTATCTTATTGACTGATTTTATCTCCGGACGGTGAGGTCAAACGTTAGCCAGGATCCATAGAGATAAAACCAACTTAAGCAGGGAGACAGCTTGGAACTCAGTGAGGTTGTTTAAGCAAATCAAGTTTTATTTTTTCAGTGATAACTAGGGTTCGGATGTTTATGACCTTAAAAAGTGTAAAAGATGACTGCAAATATGACCTTAAAAATGACTAAATAAGACCAAAAAATCCTAAATATGACCTAATAAAGGAACGTATTTTCTCAAAATAAATGTTCCAATAAAAAACGTTTAATGACACCAAATTATTACATCACATTAATTCAATCAGATAATCACATTTTAACAATTTTACAGGCGATTTACAGTTTTACTTGTAAAGAACTTCTAGTATTTCCAGATACCACTGCAAATGTGTGAAAACATGTCTATTGGAAGTTGTTAACAACAAGGAGGAAGAGGTAATTGTGCTATTACTTGTTATTGTCCCTTCATATTTCAGTTACAGTAAAACCAAAATATTCGTGACTCTTTTTGGGAAAAAATTAAGTCGGCAATTTAGTGCACATACTTCATAACTGTCCTAATTTATAACCGAAATATTACATTAAGTTACAAATATGACGGAAATATGACCAATACCGTGAAAATAACCAAAATATGACTTTACATGCAAAATAAAAACGGTCAGATTAGGATAACAAATGTGCAATTCATGTTTAATTTGTGTTTGCGGCGAGAATGGAGGTCAGGATAAAAATATGACATCTCATAAACATCCGAAACCTAGTGATAACTTATTTCTATCAAAAGCGTTCGCTGACACAGTCCAAGTCTTATATAACTTAGGCATGTGTCTTTATTAATAACAGTATTCTCTGCCCCACTCCATGCGAATAGTATCCTGCTTTGCTTCCTCAGCAGCTGTCTAAGCTAATAATATCAAGATGGGTAGAACTCACGCAATAAATGTCCCCTATCTGAATAAACGATTTCTTGCATTTTGTGAATGCTATAATTTACGAATTATATATGCGAATAAATAGGCAACACCAAACTGTCCAAGATAAAGACTTGTTCTCATGAAACTACAGAATATTGTTTCTGTTGAAAATTACATGAGTATATTTTAGGAGAACAGTAACTCTGACAGTGGGATTTGAACCCGTGACCTTTAGGTTTTCCGTGCCAATGCTCTACCTACTGAGTCGGAGTTCGATTCACGGAGTCAGATTGATCCTCCTATGACTTTTTTCTCTTAAAATATTCTCATAAAATGTTCAACAGAAATAATAACTTGTTGTTTCACAAGTACGTTTCTACATCTTATATGAATCGAACTCTAGCTAGTTCAGCTGGTAGAGCTTCGGCAAGCCAAGGTCACGGATTCGAATCCCAGAGCCAGAAAACTTGTTCTCCTAGAATATTCTCTTTACAAGATACATTTACCGCCTAATTTCAGATCTCGCTCATAGCCTACATTGAATTACACATTCTAAAAATACTGTTATTATTCTCTACATGATGACTGTACTAATGATATCAGCACTAATATGCTAATGTAGGCTGACCAGATGAGTTCGGGAAAATGATTTTATCATAGTTAATTCTACGAGAGATAAAGAGTAGGCCTTTATCGATATTTCGCGAGTTCAATGTACAAAATGTAACGGTTATATAAATAATAATTACTTCCTTACTTGTAGTGTTTAAAATCAAATCAATATTCTGTCAGCTGTAAGATCAAGCATGCTAGATTAAATTAATGAACAGTCGATAAATCGAATGAGTTACCAGATTCTGCCAATGCCATCAATAGAACGCATGGAAATAGTTCACCTAATTCAGATAAGCTAACATCAGAACAGAATAGAAGCACACGAACTGGATTGCACCGAATCGAAATTGTTTTTTTAATCAATGAACATTTAAATTATTTTGATTTCCAAATAAGTTATGTTGTATAATAAAATGCGATGGTAGCACGGCATATTGGTACGTTACGTTTGCAGTAACGAGATGCGATTTATCAGATAAAATAACATCCTTGTGTTCCTAGCAATCGTTTTATAAGAGAAATGACCATGATTGGTCAATACCCGAGGCAATGCTAAAGGTTATTTATTGGTCAATGTCAAATACGCGTCGTATGAATGGAATAGTCATAAAAAATGCAAGTAATTTAAAAATACTATATTTAATAACCCAACTGCCGGAAAATGGTAGGAATATTGTTTATACGTGACGCAGATTAGACAGATGCACAGTAGCCTGGACGAGCCTACAATGGAAATACTGTTATTTGAAGGGGTAAGCTTATTCGTACATAATTCTTCAAGAGAGCCACACCTTCAAATGAAAATTTATGGATAATAGAATCGTCCAAGCTATTGAACATCTATGTGAGTAGTGTAAGTGCTGAAACATTTTATTGTACGACATAACAATAACATTAAAAAATAACTCAATAAAAATACTCCTTAAAGCAATGATATCGTCATGTGATTTCCAGGCCGCAACATTTTTCTTTTGAAAGAGATTTTTCCACAATGAAGTCAATTTGAAATTTGAAAAGTAAAGAATGAAGTCAAAATATTGACTGAAGTAAAAAAAAAAGAATACATTTTTGTGAAAATTTAGTGTGAAGCTACATGGGAATGAACGGGTGTTTAAAAATGTACAATTTTCAAACTAGTATTTGTGAAAAATAGGTATTAAATTTTCAATAATTTCATATAGCCTATGTTTGAAAGATAATACTGATACTTTACCGCGATATAACAACATTTTTAATATTACAGAATTTGATTTTAATGTTGAAATTGCCTAAGTTTTCTGGTTAGATAAGAAAATCAAGAATATGTTCCTGATTTTCTAATCAGGGAGTTATTTGGAGAAATTCGACGTTTCGGGGCTGATCTGGGGGGGGGGGGGGGAGTCAATTGCCAAGGAGAAAACATTTGGTCAGCCTACGTTAGTGAAAACAATGCACTAACCAAGATTAAACAAGCCATTGTGTTTTCAGGTAGAATTCTATAACAGAAAGAGCAAGCAGGATTGATCCTGAAGCACTGTAATAAGGCACATAATAAACCCCTGAAGTCCAAGTAAATTAACGATATCTGTGTCATGAATTAACCAGAGTAGGCTACATAAACAACCCAAAATGTACTTCGGAAGTAAAACCTAATTACGATCGTTAGATTGCTCTAATTACAAATGTTACGAACTAAGTTATAATAAAGCATTTCTACTGGTAACAACATACGTAAACTCCGTAACTACGCTTTTGTAGCAGCTTATCATGTTCTCGATTACAAAGTTACAGAAAATTAATCGTGTGATATCAATGACGATGATAGTGATATTGTGAGTCAGTTGGAGAATTAATGTTGTACCGGCATGTTGCCATGATAGCTCAGTTGGATAATTTATTGTTGTACCGGCATGCTTCCATGGTAGCTCACTTAGTAAGAGCAGCGGCATGGACAGACGAAGATCCTTGGTTTCGGCTATGGCATTGAATTTTTCAGTCTGACTTCACCTTTCCATCTTAGCCTACACACGGCCAGTGTGAAAGAATAATTCTTAAACCTCAAGCGAGGTTTAAGTTTAATACTATAATTAACAAAGAACAGAAACTATTTTTAAAATATAGGTATATTGATGTACTATCTACATACAAATATAGGCTATATAGTAGGCTTACGTAGTTGCTATATAGTAGGCTATATAATTATATAGGTATTCAAATAATATATATGTATATATTATATACGATATATAATTATTTAAATATATATGTATTATATATGATATAATACACATATGTATACATTATATATAATGTATAATTATTTAAATACATTATATATTATATATAAGATATATTACATATATGTATACATAATATATATATATATGTAAATATTATATATATTTATTGATTGCTGTAACATATTATTACTTTACGCACGCACATAATAGGCGTATTGCACACACATATACGTGTAACTATAGAACTTCCACTTTTTAAAGTAAATTTGTTCAGTTTAAATAAGTTAACTGTCCATGTAAAGTAAAAATACGGTGATTATTTATGTACAGACTTGTATAAATTTGTTCTGTTATGATGGCCCATCAATAAACATTTCACACTGATTTCTGTCTGCTCTCTGGCTGAGAAAGCGGAAACGATTTTTACGGAATTACTAGAAACAGTGATTATTTTTGTTACAAGGTTGGCAGCAGTGTGCTGCACCAGTGCGTCGGGTGAGTCCGGGAGACGTCGGGAGCTAAGGCCGCAGTATTGAGCGAAAATACCCCCGGAGTGAGAATCAATAACGGCACCCAGCCGGGCGCGAGTCAGCGAACAGGTGAACACATTCTGGGTCACCTCACTGGAGTTGGGCATCGTTAAAAAGCATTATAGTGATATTATACTTTCAACCGCAGTGCCATGAGAGGATGAGCACTCAGCACTCTAAATGATATTGCTTCGTTTTACTGGGTGGGCGTATAATCCGTTACACAATAATCATTTTAATGGTAATAATGAGTAAAGACAATCTTTGTGTTGATAATGATTTTAACAGTGACGATAATGGTCACTGTCAGTTAGAAATATCAACATCCACAGTCTATTTCTGATTGGTATGAAATCTAATACAAAAAAAAGTTTGTAAATATTTAATAAAATTATAATAACCCATGAGATGTAGGTCTATATTATTATTATTATTATTATTCTGTTTATTTATTCTGGCAGAGCTAAAGCCATTTGGCCTTCTCTTCCGCTCTACCAGTATATTAAGTATGTGAGCACAAAATCATCAGCAAAATTATCTGAAATTTACTCCCATTTCTCTCTGTTAGTGTTTTCTAATATAGACTAATAAACGACGAGTATTTTAAGTATGATGTAGGCCTACTTCTAGATGTAGAAAAAGGCATTTACCAATTAAGAGAAAATATAATACCTTCAGCGACACTCTTGTCATCATTTCCGCTGTTACCGATACCGCTGTCATTAACAATTATACTTACATCTTTACCTCTAATGCCAACCTCTTTACCCCTAATTTATTAGTAGAAATTATATAACACAATCATTAAGAACAGATTTTCTAATAACACTGCAAACTTTTAATTATTATTACATCATGTCATCATCCCAGCAATTGCAAATATTTGTGGTTTTGATCATTACTGAGTAAGTTGTAGGCATCTTCAAAATAATTTTAATTTTATGTGAACGAAGTTCGGCATTCGCCCGGCTTTCAGCCTGCTTGTAAAAAAAACACTCTTGTATTTATCTGTACTGTATATAGGCCTACTCTACATTCGTTAGATGTGAGATACAAAAAGCCAGAGAGTACGTGTAAATTTCTGTATTTATTACAACCGCTAAGAAACAGAATATCCTTCCTAAAGTTAGTTACACCTTATAAGCCAGAATTCACGTGGATTGTATATTTTCTCCACGGCGCTGCACCCCTGAAGGGACTATGCCTACCATTCGTCGCTTCGTCAGCTACCACAGATAGATGGCAGGATTGGGGAGCATGTGGTCAGCATGCCGACTCTGGGTTGTATATAGCTCAACCACAAGTATTTCAAGTGCTTCGTTCAACAATACTGATAAAACTTTCTAATTTTATATTGGTGCTATTAATTTGTTTGCTTTTTATATTTAATAATACCAACTTCCCCCCCCCCCAATCCTGCCATCTGCCTACGGGAGATGACGCAGCGGTCGGGTGGTAGGCCAAGTCCCTCCAGGGATGTAGCGCCACGGAGAATACCAACTTCAATGGGACACTTCCAAAACATGCTGTTAATTGGACAACTTCCATTTCCGCAGCAAACAGGTTCATGAAGCTTCTATGATTTCTATCCTTCTGTTGAAAGTAATAGGCATGATGGGTTGTAATGATGCAATTGAACATTGTGTTTATTGTGTGATCTTTCTGGTTTCGGTCACGTGAGCTTTGGAAAGTGCTTCTAGTACACATTGCAGCGAATAAGCTGGGGAAAAATAAAAGACAAAGGCAACTAAATTTTTTACCACTTCAAAGGGGACATATATATATTTCTGAAACAATTTATAAAACTGACAACATAATTAGGCTACTACACATTAAATTTATTCAGCATACATTTTCTGGAACTAATACTCGTATTTGTGCAAAACATCTTCTCTCCCCTTTAATGCAGGTGCACAATCTAGTTCGGATATTTTATATTTAAATATTTATTTAAATTTCTTAAAGGTCAAAGACGATAAAAATCAAAGAATTAAGTACATCATATAGTTGCCCCAAACATCAGGTTCGAATCGCATAGAGTGCTAACGGAAGACGTAAATATTGGAAAGAAATCTGTCTACGAGCCGACCATCAGCTACTAAAAGAAGGCTTACAACCTCATTGAAATCTAAGTTATTGTCCTACTCATTGGCGCCAGAAGAACAATCACCAGCAAAAAAATCTTCTTGGCTTCTGGGTATCTGCCGCGTCATGTGTATGCTCTCAGCCGACGTTTCGCCCATTTTGCCGTGGTCTTTATCAAGACTACTGCTTTTTTAGTTTCCTTTTGTTGCAGATTTTAAATACCCTCTATCACCATTAAGGAGAATCGCTAAAGTCATGCTTATTTATATTGAGGCACCATTTGTATTTTACCCAGTAGCAAGCATGCAACCTTGTTTTTTTGTTTATTTTATGCTTTCCGTTCTTAGTTTTCATTTAATAAAAATAATTGTTCTAATAAACTAAGAATAATGTAAATATTATCATGTACTATTCTTTGTCATAAAGCAATCTCACAAGTTGGGGAAGACTGATAATAAAAAAAAACAATAAACAATGTTATAAAGACGCTTAGGACAAAGCAAATATACATAATTGAAAGACCTTTCCTCCCGAAATAGGAATGTTCAAAAAGGAGGATTTAAAGTTACTTACAATCCTGGGGGGGGGGGGAAACTAATTTTTGCAGGTCTTTTTTCTTATCCGTTGAAATGTACATAATTTATGTAAGTGAAAAAAAAAAAAAATATAGAACCATGGGATTGGTATAAATGGTATCACATGTCTAGGATTTAACTCATTGGCATTGAACGAACTTCTTATATACATTATAACTGCGTTAATGAAGAATTCGGCCGCGGTTGTGTAGATGTAGATCCGAAGGTCGCGGGTTCAAACCCGACTGCGGTCGATGGGTTTTTCAGGAAGTAAAGAAACCCTAAGCACGCAGTCCTCCGAGATGGACTTTAAGTGGAAGGCCCATGATGTAGATGTGCGGCACGTTAAGAACTCCAAGCCAAAATTAGAGCCCCTGGACAAAATTCCTCGCCCTTTCACACCCTATGTTTCCTCTCAAGAATTGCTAAGGCCCTGTCCCTCTGCCTTTTTTTCGTAAAATAGCGTAACTAGGTTAGGTAACTAGTCCTAGGTTTTGAAACCTCCATTCAAAGCCCATCGGAGCGACTTAATGTATACATACATACATACATATTTTATAATTATGTACATACATACAAATTCGTATATACATACAAATACGTATAATCATGCAAATACGTAGCCTACATACATACATACGTTCATATATACATACAAACATACATATAAATGAAGAATTCAGTAAACTATTATGGATTTTAAATACGTTGTGATTTCAATCTATGAAAATGACAGGAAGTCATTGTAAAAATAATAACACATATTCTTTAAATTTTATTATTTCAGGGTGTCCATAAACAACTCAAATAATGAATTATGATTGCGTCACTTAATACAGTGCCTATATATACCAGAAGTTTTTAAATATCAAGGTGGCGTAAATTCAAATCACGTGATTCCAGTTCTACTAATCCTATGGTTACTTTTTCTTAATTTCACATATCTGAAATAGTAAATTTGAAAATGCCATAAACTTCCATGGCTCTTCAATATGGGAATAGCATATTTTTAGAATAAAACATTTATAGGTTTAAGAAATTACTAATTCATTTGCTAAGTATAAGCTTACAAAGTATTAGATTGGAAATACATCCTTCCATAGCAGTTAGGCCTACATAACTTTAAAGATAATAAAAGTTACATGGTTAGTTAATTTCCTTACACTTAATGTTATTAGGTAGTTGGTTAGTTTAATGACATAAAATAGATATTATTTTAGTCATGTTAGAAGTTGTAAATAGTAGTTGCAGCTTACCCCAAGACTAGAGAGAGACGGGAATTTCTTCTTGAACATGGCGGAATTCCTTTTTGTCCACTGATTAAATATAGCAATGTTGACAGGTTATCGTCTGTTCGATCGTTGGAGAGGTGAAGCGACTGCTGGAACAGGTACAATACGTGCACATGGTGTTGTCCTGTGTCCCTTATACCAACTTCTCTAACGCACAGTTAATAATAGAATGATATCGCCTAAGCGGATAGTGGAAGCATCAATCGGATTGGCCTTGGCTAATCTGATGGCTACTCCCACCCCCAAACCCTAAGGTTAAACTCTGAATCTACCTTACTATGCACTATTTTATGTTCTTCAATAGCAAATTCTTTTTTTACTTTACTAAAACCTGAAGTTGCTCTTGAATGACATCAAATTATGTTGGAAATGGTATTTGTTTTATGTATCTTGTGTATTAGGGTTTATTTATAAGGTATTATTTAAAATAGTGTTCCCGGTTTTAGGAGGTTTAATATTATATTATTGTAATTACTGTATTTAAAATATTATTAATAATATGTTGGTTGTGAAATGCAATATCAATTTAACCATAAACAAATCGACAAATTTGGAATAAAATTTCTAACTCTCATTTATGTACCCTAAAGAAAGATAATGAAGATGAGCTAAACCTATTGTTATGTATTGTTATGTATAATGTGAATTTTTAGAACCCTAAACAAATTCCCAAGGAGTGAAAGAAAAGCATCGTTTGCACATTGTATTAAAAAGTGATAAAGTGAGTCGGCCATGATGTAAGGACGGAAAAGGTTCAGAGGAATGTTATCAAATTAGACACTCGAGTAGTAGCCACAAAGTAATATGAAAAATAAGTTGAAGAGGCCATAATTTTAACGAAATGTTTGTTTATAATAATTCCTATCATTTGCAACAGAAGCTTGTTCATGAAAGTTAATAGCATATGGACCGACAGCATGAAGAACGTTGTTTCTACGAATATAATTTTTGTTTGTAACTTCTATAGGCCTACTGCCATGAGGACAGCAGAGTCGACTGGGTACAACCTAATTTTATTCATCTTCTTGAATTTGAGTTAGTTATTTTTTTAAGTATGGCTTTAATATTTCTTTAAAAATGGACTAAACTGGGCTTAATATATATTTTCATTTTATACAGTATTTCTTATTTGAGGACTAAATTGACAATAACAAATTGAAGGCAGTTTTAAACGATTTACAATTAGAATTATTACTGTTACTGAACAAGAAAAATAAAAATGAAAAAATACTTTCATGAAAACAAAACCAACTCTTCGGTTTCAAACACAAATCCATTCACGTCTTACTGAAGAAAACAAATTTCATAAGAAATAAACAAATTTAACATAGCATTCACAAATCATCTTCATCAACCCCCTCATTGATTCTGAAAGTGTCTTCTTGTAAACTAAGCTTCCTTAAGAACCCACTCACAGTTGTTCCTATTTCTCTACTCGCCCCAGCTTTATTTTGGCAGACTATTCACAGCTAAATAGTGAATCACGAAACAATAACGGAAATGGCTCATTATACCTTAACAAGAAGCTATAGCAATCATTTATTTAGTTGAAATTTTTGATAAATCTATTTTTAAGTTCAAATTCCATTTCATAAATGAAATTTGAAATTTTTATAAATGGAATTCCTATTTGAAATAGGTTATACCCAGAACAAGGTATTACGACATACTGTACGGTATACAGTATGAAAATACATTTAAAAATAGTCAAGACGAACTAGCCTAATTAATTGCAGTAATATTACTTCAGTATAAACTCAACCGATGTAAATTCAGTATAGTATCTACTATTTAAAGTATTTTTGTAGTCACGCTACAGTTACTCAAAATCACCTACATCCCATTGTTTTGGAGCATAAAGCAGTCATTTTATGTTGATTAGAAAAGAGTGTTTATGCAAATGCGTTTATTGGAGAAATGATTTGAGACACTTTAAAGGAAATTGGATGTTGCTGGAGACAATGGAATGAATCTCGACTCTTGCCAATATTACTCTGACGTGAGTTGTGTGGCGTCTCGCGTGCAGCATTGAACTAAACGATGACGTCATCGTCCCCACCAGTAGCAAGCGCTGGTAATCACCAAAATCACCAGAGGAAGAAATAGTTTGTACTAAAACTTATGAGCACAAATGTTAATCGTAAAATGTATTTTATAAATACCACGGATATTCAGTGAGTTTAATTAATACTGCAAATAACGCTTATACCGTGCATTGCCGAAAATTCCTATAATATTTATTATCAATTATGCTATAACATAAAAAATGAACTTGATAATCAAATAAATAAAATAAGCAGTAACTTCATAACAACAGCTGACATAATGCAGTTTATTCCACAATGTTTTAAGTAAAATTAATATAACCTACTACCCTACAGCGAGTTTGCTATATACCGTATACGCGCAATTAATTAAAGATACAAACTAAAACTAAACTAAACTCCATGGCGCTACATCCCTGAAGGGACAAGGCCTACCACCCGACCGCTGCGTCATCGCCATAGGCAGACGGCAGGATTGGGGGGGGGGCATGTGGTCAGTATGCCGACATCCAGGGCCGTTAATGGTGGTTTCCATCACCAGAGCCGCTACTTGTCTATCAAGCAGCTCCTCAATTTGAATCACGAGTCTGAGTGCACCCCTACCTCAGAAAAATCCGAGAATGGTACCGGGGATTGAACCCGGGCCGACGGATCTGTAATCAGCGAGGCTAACCTCAAGACCACGCCGGTCATTAAAGATATATAGTTATGAAAAATTGAAAAAGGCTTATTTCCAATTTTCTCTAATATAAGAAACATGTGCTTGCTCTTTTCCTCGGTAATTAATAGGCCTAGAGATTTTATTAATGCAAATGAATCCGTTACGTCTTATCTATCACGCAAGTTCAAAATAATGTGCTCATTATTATTGGTAGTAATAGAAGAATGCATTACGGACTTCCGAAAATAATTTATATAATTTTATTTGGGTTTTAATATTAATGAATTGAATATAAAGTGTGAAAGCTTAATTTAAATCTTCAAAGTATTTAGGTAAAATAGTTTTAATACTTAGTAACAGAAATTTTCAACACACATTTAATCATTTAGTGATGCAACAACCTGATAAGTTAAAATAATAAAACAATATAACAGCTTTAAAAACAAAATAGATACAATGGATCCTGTTCATATAAACAATACCCATCTTTAACTTCGAACCAAGGTTTAAAATGAGGCCTATGTATTGTGGGGTTAAAGGCACCGATACATCAAGTGTAAGTTCTCGACTTATGAAGAATAAAGAAGGCACATAAAATGAGGGATCAGCGCAATAATGGTCTAAGTAACTTTTTCAAAGTTTAGAAAAATGGCAAGTAAAGTTCTAAACTTGTGGTTGTGGTTGTGGTTAGACCACTGTTACACTGCAATTTCTGCATATCAGAGGAGAAAGAAATTATTTCATAAATGGTGGATTTTTACATGTAATGAAGCACTATTTTAAGTGGAATGGACTTGTACTAGTTTTATTTATAAGCTCCAATGATTACTCACGATGAAATACATGAAATAGCTCACTGCCATTTATGCAAGACCTGTCTCAGTTACAAAAATAAGATTGATGAATGAACGGTACTTATTTGAGCCTAACAGCTTTTACTTTCTTTGCATTTAGTTGCCTTGGTTTCCAAATTTTGGCTGCCTTTATGAAAGAGGAATTCTGTTTAAGGGAACAGTTTATAGACTTCAAAATTTCCTAAACCAGACGTAACCGGTTCAGCCTCAATATAATAATAAAGCTTACCCATAGGCTACGTCATTCAAATAGCATCACTATCTAATTTTCCATGTCGGAGGAGTTAGACTACTGTTACACTGACCCCCCCCCCCCAATTGTAAAACTATTTGTGAAACGTACATGTCCGCAATTTAGAAAAGAAGAGACTCCGGTAACGGAGACAGTGTTTAACTGCCGTGGATGTCGGCATGCTAACCACATGCTCCCAAATCCTGCTATCTGCCTATGACAGTTGATGCAGCGTTCGTATGGTAGGCCTAGTCCCTTCAGGAATGCAGAGCCATGGAGTATGGTATAGTGTAGTATAGTACATATCCGCAATACGGAAGGAGGCATTAAATATTTTCTAGTGTTACTGATAGACTTTGGATTATTTTTATCACAGTAAACTTTCACTAGTCGGCAGTAGAGAATTCGTGTATAGTTAACTTCAAATGACAACTTCAGTGCTAATAATAATCAAGCAATACAATTGAGCTGATAGAAACTAGGAAGTAGACTGTCAGAAATGTGTATTGCTGAGTGCGATTGGTCTATTTTAAATGAAATTTGACAAAATTTTCCTCCAAAACTATTGTAGGCCTATTATTTATGTTTTTCATTTGTTCCCTTCACTGTGTAATTTTCATACTGTGTGTGTTTCTTCTTTTTTTTTTTTCTGTGTTTTTTTTTAGTTGTAGTATTCGTTTAAATATGTTTAGTCTTACATTAAATAAGTACTATTAGTGTTGTAGTATTGTAATATCAGTTTTAGTGTGTAACGCCATTTTGTAGAACCAGTGTAATCAGTGTAAGAGAATATTGTAATTGGGCAATGAGCCTGTTATATTCTCAGCATAATAAATAATAAATAAATAATAAAAAATATAATGAATGCGTGTACATTCAGACTGCATAATGATTATAACAAACAATCTCAATTTCATGATTATACAATCAGTGTCATAGTTTAATTAAAACTATTTTTGGTGTGAAATTCCCGATATATTCACAGCATCAGTCGAATATAAATTTAATTATTTAAATCTAAAAAAAAATATCATTCTCGTATGCATCCAACAAGGTTGACCTAATAAAGTCTTTCTACGACAATGCATGTGATGTTTACTCAAAAACCCGGATTTAATTAGCCAGTAACACCGAGAAGGCGTTGCCTTTTATACACGACACACGACCATTGTATCCAGCATTCCAGCAGGAAAGGATAGATTAGAATATAGCCTATACATAGAACACTACCAGGAATGTCTTCACCACAGGATGAAGGAGCTTAGGCCTATCACTGAATACAGGACATGACAAATATAATGAAATCACAGCACAGTACTAATATTCACGCACTATCACACGTCTCTCGTTCGAAGTTGCTCCACTAACTGAGTTTGCACCCGTTCTACGCTAAAAATAGTATTATCCTGAATAGAGGCCAGCGACCAATTTTAGCTGATCAGTGGCGGATAGAACAACGCTACTACCTCTGATTCTGCTTTTTCAATTGCTACCTCTGTTTTGCTCCTTCTTCGTCTTCTTCTCATGCTTTTCTTTCTCCATCTCCACGTTTTCTCAAGGAGTGGCAAATAAGATTTGACACGTGATTTTGAATATAAATTTAAGCTGGGATAAATGATGCCTTACAGAAATGGCTTTGTAGAAATTTGAGTTGTTTAGGAGCAATAGCATTTTAATTAAAATTCTTCATGACCAACTCGTAAATTGTACTGAGCGTTTTTGTAATTTTGTCGGAAAACAAAAGTTAATTTAACGCATGCCAGCGTAACTTATACAAAAGTTGTTAATTTTTATAGAAGAACAAATTAATTTAAAAATAAAACCTCTATTTACGCTTGAATTTGTACGTTTATCTCATGCATTTAATGATTAGGTTTTAATTATTCCTACCTCTATACAGTCTGTCCTTAGAAGTATTTTATGTGAAACAAAATATTCGTTCAAATATAGTCCCGGATAACTTAATACATCGGCATGTGGGGACGTTTTAAGAATTGGTTATCATAACATCTAGCTAATTTCGAACTTAACCTTTCAGTTCAAGGAAATTCCATAATTATTCTCTTCCTAAGGGATATAGCTTAAACCTAAAGATTTATTTATTTGTTTATTCTGGTAGAATTAAGGTCATTAGGCCTTTTCAATTCTACCAGAAAATGAAATAATACACATCTTACAAATAAAACTAAGAGAACATACAACTTAAATACAAGAGATAAAGGTACATATGCGAGTAAGGAAAAACTTAAATGATTTAATTAAATTAACTTAAAATGCTTGAGACTAGAATAATAAAAAAATATTACAATATACATAATGAAGATACACAATAAAAGAACGTTAGAAGCCCAGATTTTACACTAGATCAAGATATCAATACTAGTATTTAAATGTATGAATAACTACAGGTCTGGTTGCTTAATGACGTTACATTACAATATCTGTAATTAACATACAAGCAAGATCTCGAAATTTTTTACCCAGGGCGAAAAGCGTTGACGTATTCTGAAAAGAACGTTTAAGTAATTACGGAATCCATCAAGAAAATAAGTCGTACAGTCATAGGAATTATGTAAAGTTAAATCTGTTTATTAAGTCGAACTTGGATAATTCGAACTTTTAAAATTCAAAATCGTGAATAATTCGAACTTTTGGTATGGTTCCTTGACACTCCTTTATAAAAATTTAAACTTTTCTAATTCAAAATCCTGATTAATTTGATTTTTTTGCTGATCCTTCAGCTTCGAATTATCCAAGTTCGACTGCAGTTAACGAACGTTGTGTATCGCTATTTAGTTTATAACCATCCCAGTGTTCTCATTGTACCGTATATTTGTCTCTCAGGACTTCCTTTACACGTCTGTAAAACTATAGGCATGAGACTGCCGTAATTATACATACAAAATAAATTTGAACTTGGATAATTCGAAGCTGAAGGGACCAGCAAAGAATCGAATTAATCACGTTTTCGAATTAGAAAAGTTTTAATTTGTGTCTTGGGTCAAGGGAAAATGTGAATTAATCAGGAATTTGAATTTAAAAGGTCCCAAGTTCGACTCCATGTAATCCATTAGGTCCAAGTTCTATTAGAGCCTTACTGACTATCACACCCAAGCTGAATTAAAGTTAAGTCAATAACTAGTGTGAGTGTAAAGGTGTTTTTGTTAATTAAAAGTAAATTCAGTTACTTGGCTTGGTTATAAGTCGTATTAAGCAAACGTGCATATGATAATCGTTAATTCCTCTTTAGAAATTGACAGCTGGTTTAAAACCCCATCTATATTTTCCAAAGGCAAAAATTAACTTTGTACACAAGGGATAATCCTGTGGACGAAATCAGTCACCGCTAAGTTGAGACTGTAGAACTGTCGCTTGCATCATCCAGCATGGCCATCTGCCAGCATGCATACATAATACATGGCAACCAACTTAACTAAACATTCGATCCAGTCTGTATTTCGTCAAGAGATATCTCAACGATACTATAGACTTCCTACAGAGAGAAAGAGAAAGAAAGAGAGAGTGAGAGAGTAAGAGAGAGAGAGAGAGAGTAAGAGGGAGAGAGTAAGAGGGAGAGAGTAAGAGAGAGAGAGAGTAAGAGGGAGAGAGTAAGAGAGTGAGAGAGAGTAAGAGGGAGAGAGAAAGAGGGAGAGAGAGAGAGGGAGTAAGAGAGAGAGAGAGGGAGTAAGAAAGAGAGAGGGAGTAAGAGAGAGAGAGAGGGAGTAAGAGACCTAGAGGGAGTAAGAGAGAGAAACAGAAGGGGGAGAGAAAAAAGTGATACCGTAAAATACAGAACAAGAATAATACCATATACAGGATGGAAACAGTATAGCTGAAGAATCAAGGGGGAATAAAGAACATTAACATAAATATAAAACTTACTCTGTGTGTTGTGATTACGTCCAGGGTTAATGAGGTAATTAGGTTGGAAGGTTCCGCAGAATGGTAAAGCCACTAGCTGACCAGCAGATAGGAGATAGCTCTTCTGGGTGGCCTAACCTCTGTCCATCGTATAAAAACAAACATACCACGGGAAGAAGACTCTCTTGTCTCAAAGTTTCTTTATGTCGCGGAGTATGTGGTCCAGGTAATAATATTTTAATTTAATTTGTACGCAAAAAATTGCCAATTTTATTGCAAAACGGCAAAGAAAATGTTTATTCCTTATGTTTCCTCTGCTGATGTGAGAAAAAAATTAGAACAGTTTAGAAAACACATCGTGTAAAGCACAGTTCAAGCTTAGAGAGTTTTTTTATTATTTTTTATTTATTTATATATATATTTTTTAAATTTTGATTGATTTATTTATTTTTGTTAAGAGCTGTTAAGTTACATTACTCCCAACCTGTGCAAGGCATACAATTTAGTTATTTATGCCTGATTATCATTTTAATTACTTATTTTGTCTAATGTTGTTTAGCACAAAAAGGCATTAGAATGTTTAAATAACAATCTGACTCTTTCATAAAGGAAACTGAAGTGCTATATCAATACAGTTCAAGTTTTCATTCACCAACACTCTGTGTAATGGATTTTTTGAATACCCAGAAGTAAAGTTAGTCAAGTAATTACCTCTTTACTTAGTGAAATGGCCTCAGGGTAACATCGCGGATTCACAATCAAGAGGGTGCGAGTTCAAATCCCATGACCGATCATTTTGAGGATGGGTATTTTTTGGGGTTTTCCCTCACTCACAAAGACGAATGCCGCATTGTAATTTATTTTCCACCAATCCCATGCGTTGTTATTTTCCTAGGAGGAAACCCAGCATTGAGACTTTCCATTTTCTGTGAAGTGTGTAATGTTGAACCACAGCTTGTTATTGTTATCTAAGCTTATTTAAAGAAGAGATCATTTTTTTAACTTAGGCTCGTAACAGGTTATAAAACATAGTCCTAAAAATTAACATGCATAGTCTTGACAATCAGAATTTCGGCATATCTAATCTAGTTTTAAAGTAACTTCCACAGTGCTCTCATTTTAGAAGGAAATTTGATTCAACGTTACTTCAGCTCACATTTTCCCGCCTGTCGTGCTTACACCGGCAGGTAGCGTGTTCCATTACTGGCGATAAATACGACTTACTTCTAACTGCGCCCCAATATCCCCAGTTAAACTTGTCTTTTCCGCTTCCTTTGTACAGTGGTATTAATCAGACGTGGCAGTCACAGCATGGATGCGCAGTAGATGCAGACGAGTCCAATAAACATTCGTACTGCATGGAGGGGTGTATGGGCCAGTTGTGTCGTTGCTTTCAGTGTAGTAAGATCGTATAAATGCAGTTAAGAAACAAGAGACCGTGTTACAATAGCTTCTCTCTCGCTAGTGCAGTTCAACATTCTTACCCCCCCCCCCCCCATGATTCCTCCTACATGCGTCACCTCTCTCACGCGCATCTGGCTGCCGCCTCTGTTTAATACCACTGTATATGTTACCGGCAATGTGTGAATTACGGCATTCTATAGAATCCCTAGGCAATGTATAGAATACATAAAATCGAACGTCAAAGTATGAAATGATTGATATTTTACACATTGCCTAGGCATTGTATACTTTGCCGGATTGTCTGCCGGCAAAGTATATAATACGCCTAATCCCGGCATTTTTTCCCGCCACCACTGCTTAATAATAAAGACAATGATGATAATTGATAATTGATTGATAATTGAACTCAGACCGGAAGGACAAAATAAACTAAACGCATATGTCGATGGAGTAGAACTGAGGATAAATTTGTACAACAGTTTTAAAAAAATGCAAAGAACAAAATACCCTGAACTGAAATTATTAACAAAATCACTTTGTACAAAGTAATTTCTACTTTATGTCACAAATATTTATTGTAGAATAACTCATATCTTTAAAATGCATTTAGACATTTTGAAATAGGAGAATTAAATAGTCTGCTAAATTTTCTTTGCGAGATTCGTTATCATTATATTCTGATAAAATATGTTTTCGTAAAAAAAAAAAAAAAAAAAAAAAACCCATTTTCTGAAATCAACATTCCATATTGAAATATGGTGTAATGAAAAAATTACAATTGTGACTAAGTAGTAGGACTTCTTTGTATGAATAAGACAGACTGCTGAGAAAATTAGGTTGCAATTTCATTGGTAAGTGAGTACTAACTGTAACAAGTACTTGAATCTCAGTTCTGCTTTCATTGTTTTCCGGTAAGAATATCCTGTGCTTTATTTCGTAGTTTTGTTCTTTCAGTTTCAAATCTTGTTCCCTTTTAACACTATGCGTAAACGGTACTGGCCATTCTGTCTAATGCCTAGGAATTGTATACCTAGGTAGAATGCCTAGGAAAAGTATGTAACATTTTCACAAAAAAACTTTTATTTCATAGTTTGCCTAAAACCATATGATGCCTGATTCAAGCATTCTATACATTACCTAGGCATTCTAAAGAATACCGGGATTTCACACAATGCCGGTAACATGTATAAGAAACTAAATCTCTTATAGATATGCAACGTTTCATTAGCTTCGAAACGCAGATTTTGTAGGAATGCTACAGTCAGGATATTTACGAGCAGACCTCCAAAGGCATCTTCTACAAATTAGTTATTTCCTTTCAAATAAAATTCCACGAAATAAATTCGCTGTTCAACCGTATACTTCATTTTCCAATACACAAGCAAGATATACACTCGAGTACAACTCTCAAAAGCAACTAACTGCTGGGATGGTTTGTAACTTATTGTTAGTACGTACTGAATTCCCGCGTGCGGTCGGGAGAATCGGGAGTATGTTTGCATTCCATTCCAAAAACTGAATTGGCGAATGTTTTTATTAGGGAAAGGTATTTAATGAGAATATTATAGGAGAAAAATTCCTCCGGCACTGGGACTTGAACCCAGGACCTTTGGCTATTCGCGCCAATGCTCTACCAACTGAGCTAAGCCGGAGCTCAATTCACAGCGCCAGATGGAACTTCTCTCCTATGACTGATTGCCCTAATGGTCTACCTCACAGACAGACAAGTTATGTCATATGCAGTACTGTGAGGCACACTAAGTAGTGATTTTTGTGACCGGGCTCCCACTGTTATTGTACAGTTAACATTCAAGACAGATATATATAAGCATTCATGAGCCACAGATTATTGTCTCTGTTGGACACTACATGAGACTATTATAGGAGAAAAATTCCTCCGGCACTGGGACTTGAACCCAGGACCTTTGGCTATTCGCGCCAATGCTCTACCAACTGAGCTAAGCCGGAGCTCATTTCACAGCGCCAGATGGAACTTCTCTCCTATGACTGATTGCCCTAATGGTCTACCTCACAGACAGACAAGTTATGTCATATGCAGTACTGTGAGGCACACTAAGTAGTGATTTTTGTGACCGGGCTCCCACTGTTATTGTACAGTTAACATTCAAGACAGATATATATAAGCATTCATGAGCCACAGATTATTGTCTCTGTTGGACACTACATGAGAATATTATAGGAGAAAAATTCCTCCGGCATATAAAACACACTTATTTTGTTACTAAAGAAGTAAACAAATTCATACCACTTGGACAACCATATCGACAAAGAAATTCTTTCTGAAGTGGCATGCCCATCAAATTGGCCGTAGAAATTATGTACCATTTAAAAGAAAGACAAAATATTTTTTGCTACAAAACAAACTGCTGTGGTGTTTAAAATAAACCTAAATTAAAATTAACTCTGAACACATGGCGGAGATTCTCAAACAAAAACGATTGTATGTTGTCTGAAAGCAATGTTGTCTACCTCCACTGAAACATGATACAAAATTAAAAAAAAAAGACATATCTCTTGAAAATGACGAAAATGCAAAATAAAGCAAAAAAAAAAAAAATGATAAAATGCCCTTATTTAATCAATTATTTCATGATACACATATATATTTGAACTATATTTTAACCTTCTTATGAAAAAAGATGCAAAATCATAAAATGCCTTGCCCTGGTTATTATTATTATTATTATTATTGCCAGTCGTCAGTTTGCTGTTTAAAGTAATACCAACAAGTTTTACATACTGGAAGATATATCGAATATATTTTAAATTGTTTAAACTAAACAATATTGCCTGTATCTTATTTTAGATAGGCTTATTCTGTTTACGATCATATCACAAATGATTTTGTAGCCTCATTAAATAGACAGGGCGTTCATTTAGCATCATCAGTGGATCTTGAAACAAGTAGAACAAATAATTTAAATATAGGCCTGAATAAAAAATATATTTTCATATGTATTTCCAAGTCAGCCCGTTTTAAGGGTACAGCATGAAGGAGAAATTATTCGCAGCTATTACAGCCTCACTGTTGGGCACCAGTTGTGTTAGTAATGTTGTGTGAAGGGCTATAAGTCCTCTACTGATTTATTTTAGCGTATTTATAATTACCCTCTTTCCTCGGCAGCAGTCGATCTTCAAGCATGATGTGGTCCAGTCTCGGGGTAGATGATTGGAAGGCAGGGCTGGACGATCGTTGTCATAGAAATAACTATACCTGTACATGTCATTTCTGATATAACAAATTCTTCAGTTTATTGTTCAACTAAACAAGTAGTACAAATTACATGAAGTCACGGTACACCTGAAGAGATACTTCATTTATATGATATCGATGTTGATTTTATAATTACGGTCCTTTAATGTTATTTTGCAAGCTATTCATGTGTGCGTCTATTTCTTAGGCCACAACGAGCCTAATACACTGTACGCCTTGTGGTGTACATCTATACTAGAAACATTCCTATAATTCCCTATGAGGCAGTTGTGTACCTCTAGTCTAAACAACACTTGGTTCTTTATGTTATTTTATCTCTATTCTAATTATTCTAGCACACATGAACTTTCTCGAGTATTACTTTACATACCGAACATGGCTGAGAAGTGATCCCACAACCTTACCCTATCGGATATAGTTTAGAAGTCCTTTTCACAACCTCACTCTGTCGGATATATTTGAGAAGTGTTACTTTACCTTACCAAGACAAAAATCAACTAACTATTTTACCCTAAAATATACGCCTCTCCTGATTGCGTATTGGCCACATTTATTTTCTGTGATTTAATTGGCGATTGCCATAATTGCAACTCAGCCAATGAAATCACGAATTCTTAACTAGAGGGAGTTGACACAAAATTTTCACACATTAATTATATATATTCTTTTTTCTCACGATTTTAAGTTCTTACAACGCATGTTTACGCATTTATTCCGTAGCTTAAAATCCAATATTACATATCCTAAAAATCCTATTCACAACAAGCAATCGTGTCTTATTTGAGATCTCATAGTTTAAGAAAGAGCTTCACCTTTTCACAGGCCTCCACAATTTATTCGATGGCACCTGGGTTTTATTACTAGGAACACCTAAATAATGTTGTCTTCTTTTGAAACAGTATCTCCCCTATCCATTTATATTCCTTTGTAGTTACAAAGCGGCTACTATCTTTCAGCTTGTAAATTTTCTGTTTTAGCAAAAACCGAACTCATTTAAATTCAGGTACACGTTTTTCCGTGAGAATTAAACTTTCACCAAATATGCTAAAATCATTGTCAAGTACTACTAACAATTTGTTTTGAATTAATTCCATTTCATATTCAATTAGCATTGCTTATTAAATTATGCCTCATATGCCCGATCAGTTGGGTGCAGAATCTTAAAATAATCAATTTATTTTGGAGACTTATGTAGACAAGTGATCTTTTCCCCCAAAATGGAATTGTGACACCATTTTTCAATCTTTCAAAAACTACCCTACCTACAAACACAAGTTCATTCATCTGACTTACTACCTGAGTGTTTGGCAACTCCTTGTTGTAAACACCCTTTCTAGTATACCTGTATAACAACTTACTCTTTCATTTTTCTTGTTAAAATATTTTAGCATGTTATTAATTTACTGAACCCTTAAACATTAACTAAAGTACAAACAAAGCCATACATCACCCATACTTCTTGTTGTACACATCACTCTTGTAATATTCTGGAAATCAGAAATGACTATACACTATTATAGCTTTATTTCCTTTTGTAAAATCTTGGGTTCGATTCCCGAAAACTTTCACTCACAAAGGATACTTCACTCTGTTCACTCAAATTATTTAACGTATTTTCACTTGACCTAAAGATATATTTTAAAAGCAGATATATGTGCGCAGTAACCGATGCCTTTAACGTCCCCATATCTGTTCTACAAAATACCTTCACTCAATGTTACATCTCACATTTTTCACACCACATACTTACATCAATTTGCTTACAGATTTTTCTTAAAATTCATATGCTTGCAAACCCAGTTGTGTAAAATTTCAGACTATCTAGGAGGCAATAATTCTACAGGCTTCTTCGCCATTTAACATTTACGAACCTGCAAATAATTTATTCCATCATTTATTAATAATTTTCTTTAATGACGTGAAATATCACTTATTCACTCCAGAGCATTTCTTAATATAAAACCCGATTCCTGTCATCAATCTACTCGTTTATTATTATTTTATATATATAATAATCCTGTAACGTTTACATTTAGCATACTGAACTATTTATTCAGTTATTTATTCGACTAATCATCTCCCATGTTTACACCGTTACTATTGATTTCATACTGCAAAATCGACATTATTCATTGATCTCATTCCCCTCTTCGCTTTTCTCAGTATCTACTTAACTTCAAAACTTATAACTTTTATCAACGACTATTGTTGCTTATCAGCCTATCCTGTATCGATTTATTTCATCGCGAACAACTTTTCTATGTTCCTATTTGCAGTTATTCTACGGCTTTCCGTTTACTATTTAAACTCTCTATACCATAGCACAATAATATTATTGAAAATATTTTCTTCAATCAATAATCCATTTATGAATTAATTTTTCATTTGCCTCTGCTAAACATAATACTTTAATTATCATAACTGCATTTTTCATTTCAATGCTTCATAATCCCTCATTTTATTCATCTTTGTTTCTCTCATGCGCAATAAACTATCCCTAATGAACACAATTCTAACCTCTCATGTCATCAATCTACTCGTTTATTATTATTTTTGCTCTATAATATTTATATTTTAAATGATTTGGCTGTTAAAGGTTTCTATCTCCATTATCTGACTTCGTTTTATTTGCTCCAATACAGTATTTGTTTCCACACTTTAATCACTGTTACTTTTCTCTAAGTTTCGTATTTCCAAGTATACCGTATTTTAATTAATTGCGTTTTCCCCTGAAAACTCACCATCTAACTATCCGTTCAATTCTCCATTTCCTACGAGGGCATAAACTTCCTCTACAACAATAAACCAAGTGAGCTCCTTAGCTTCACCGTCTAAAACATTTCACATCGGCAGTCGTTCCTCGACTCTTTTGCCGGAATAAAAACTTTGCGCGGGCGTATCCAACAACCTCAACGCATTCACCTATAAAATCGCTCATCCATCCGAGCTATTTTCTCCTCATAACACCTCTCTTCCTCTCAATAACATAATTATCATTCAAAAAACGGTACTTGGATAATACTTCCCTCCTTTGATTAATAAGAGTGATACATTTATCATCTCGATTCCATTCTATCTTCAAATTAAAATAAAATACAGCCTAATATCTTATTTAGAGCTTATTATTTCACTGTCAAGAAATATATTGTATTAAACTTCACATTTCCCAATCAAAGATTTATTATATGACCTGATTATTGATTTTATTATTGTTATTTTTTTCGCCTCCTCTCGCTAGCTTACAAACAATTCATTGACTACTAGATTTTTTTCTTATTCTTTCCTTTTAATTCATCATAAATTCTACCGTATATCTCTGGAATTCACATCCCGTATTACGAAAATGTCCACCTCTATGTGTGCTATTCTGTTTCCAATTAAAAGTGTATTATTGCGAAATTTGCATCGCGTAAATATTTATTTTCATTTCTTTTATCAACTTTATTTTTCTTTTGGCGTGTCGCCATTCGTATAATCCACTATGGTCAATAACCTTGTTTATTTTGATATTTACACCTGTCATTCACTGAAAACTGTTTAACTGTGTCACTAGTTAGTTTTAAAGGCCTCTCCCTTCTTACATCTGAGCATCCTTTATTCCGGCTAATCCTACCTGGAATTTACTTGAATGCCTACGGTTCAACGTTTCTTCTGAGGAATTTTGTTTGCATCTTTTTGCACAATGCCCTTTTACGCTATCAATAGGCTCTTTTCTCTTATTCGTACCGTTAACAACGTTGCCATATTTCTTTGAGATCTCCCTTGTGAATTGTATATATTTCACCTGATTTGGTTGAATGTACCAAAAATTGTACTTATTTACACCCGGATCAAACAAATCCCTTACATTACGCTCAAAGAGTTTCGCTGACAAGAACATTCCACGCTGCTTTAAGTTCACGCATGATTCATAGCGTTCATCTGAATCCCTAAGAAAATTATTTGAACTAATTTCCTTTCTCCCGCGGAATTCAACAACATTTACCTCACTTCCTAGTAAGTTTCTCAATTTCATACAACTAGAGTTCTTTACACAAACCTGTGGCACCCTACACATTTTACCGTTGGCATACATTTCGTCATTATTCTGATCGGTATTAACTTCAATGTAATTTGCTACAAAGCATTTCTGAGGAATGTTAGTGTCATCCCTTTCGTTTTCACAACTAACCCCTGCTATTATTTCATTGGCATCACTAACCACCTCTTCATTTACCAAATCCACTTTCTGAATAATTATATTTTCTGATTCCTTTACCTCTACTAACATTTCTTTCTCATTATTTTTACAAGTAACTTCTCTGTTAGCTAACTCTAGGCCTACTTCCTCGTCAATTTCGCCCTCTAATTCAAGTTTCTCAATTTCCTGATGTTCTTCAGGAGTCCTGGCTTCAATGTTTTCTACTAACAGACTTTCTTCGGACAAACAATTATTTAGTTCACCCCTTAACTCTTTTACTTCATTCTCGGTTCCCTGAATAAGATTCACTCCAATCTCACCAATATTTCCAGTTACATTAGTTATTTCCTTACTCAATTTCTCCGTATACTGGTCAATTTTATCTCCTACTCTTTCACTACGCTCTAAGATCAGCATACTAGTGTCTGTTATTTTCTTATTTAAATTCTCATTAATCGCCTGTATTGTTTCCTTACTAGTCATATCTATTTTCAGATTAGTAGCCTCTATTTTGTTTCGTATTTCCTCATTATTTTTTTTCATTTCTCCTAACAACGTATCTAGCAACGCCTTCATATCCGTCTGCATGTTTACGTTACATTGCTGAACATTTTTTTTAGGTATTTCTACAATATTACTTTCGCTTTCAGACCGAACGGCCCCATTTCCCAAAGCATTTTCACATTCATCAACACCTACCTGTAAGTCCATCACAGGCGGCTCCAATACCTGGCCTGAAGACATATCATTCATATTTTCGCTATCCACCTGACTATCGCTATCATTTAAGTTACTCTGAACATGTTCTAAATTTTCCTCTAATTCCTGGCTAAAAAACGATTGCCCTCCCCCGAGGTCACTAATCTGGGTCTCCATTTTCCTAACTACCTTATGATTTCTGAGCAACATGCACCACACAAATTTACCCTTCACTCTTAGTGTCTAACATATAAATAGCAAGCACGATACAGTATGTTGTTACAAAAAATGTTTCTGATGTCATCTTTCCACAATAATGTTTGAAATTAGAATTATTTCTATTTATTTATTTATTTGTAGATTATTTATTTAGCTTTACTAAGTGCTGAATATATGCACATATTTTAAATGTTCATATTGCTGTATTAGTATCAGTTAATTAAAATTTTAAATTTTAATTTCAAGACTATAATTATATTTTAGTACTATTTTACTTTAAAACTTTTTAACAAAACAATATTTATTTCTTAATTCAGCACTTAGTAAAAATATTTAAATTCTTATCTGGCATTTTTTTTTTGTTGTGGATTGGTCCCTCGATGTCTTCAATGGTGTACCACGAACTTGCTTCTCCTCTTCTTTACGGTAGGTTATTCCTCCCGTCTTCGTACCGCCGTTTCGTCGTTTTCGTCGACCTAGCGCTCTCTGCATTCTTCATCATCTCTGGGTTATTCTTCGTCTTTTTCTGGTATCATACCAATTTTTCTCGTGCGACACGTTGGGCTTGCCAGTTGAAGGAGTAAATTATTCACAGTTATTACAGCCCCACGTTGGGCGCCAGTTGAAGGAGAAATTATTCGCAGCTATTACAGTCTCACTGTTGGGCACCAGTTGTGGTAGTAATGTTGCGTGAAGGGCTATAAGTCCTCTACTGATTTATTTTAGCGTATTTATAATTACCCTCTTTCCTCGGCAGCAGTCGATCTTCAAGCATGATGTGGTCCAGTCTCGGGGTAGATGATTGGAAGGCAGGGCTGGACGATCGTTGTCATAGAAATAACTATACCTGTACATGTCATTTCTGATATAACAAATTCTTCAGTTTATTGTTCAACTAAACAAGTAGTACAAATTACATGAAGTCACGGTACACCTGAAGAGATACTTCATTTATATGATATCGATGTTGATTTTATAATTACGGTCCTTTAATGTTATTTTGCAAGCTATTCATGTGTGCGTCTATTTCTTAGGCCACAACGAGCCTAATACACTGTACGCCTTGTGGTGTACATCTATACTAGAAACATTCCTATAATTCCCTATGAGGCAGTTGTGTACCTCTAGTCTAAACAACACTTGGTTCTTTATGTTATTTTATCTCTATTCTAATTATTCTAGCACACATGAACTTTCTCGAGTATTACTTTACATACCGAACATGGCTGAGAAGTGATCCCACAACCTTACCCTATCGGATATAGTTTAGAAGTCCTTTTCACAACCTCACTCTGTCGGATATATTTGAGAAGTGTTACTTTACCTTACCAAGACAAAAATCAACTAACTATTTTACCCTAAAATATACGCCTCTCCTGATTGCGTATTGGCCACATTTATTTTCTGTGATTTAATTGGCGATTGCCATAATTGCAACTCAGCCAATGAAATCACGAATTCTTAACTAGAGGGAGTTGACACAAAATTTTCACACATTAATTATATATATTCTTTTTTCTCACGATTTTAAGTTCTTACAACGCATGTTTACGCATTTATTCCGTAGCTTAAAATCCAATATTACATATCCTAAAAATCCTATTCACAACAAGCAATCGTGTCTTATCTGAGATCTCATAGTTTAAGAAAGAGCTTCACCTTTTCACAGGCCTCCACAATTTATTCGATGGCACCTGGGTTTTATTACTAGGAACACCTAAATAATGTTGTCTTCTTTTGAAACAGTATCTCCCCTATCCATTTATATTCCTTTGTAGTTACAAAGCGGCTACTATCTTTCAGCTTGTAAATTTTCTGTTTTAGCAAAAACCGAACTCATTTAAATTCAGGTACACGTTTTTCCGTGAGAATTAAACTTTCACCAAATATGCTAAAATCATTGTCAAGTACTACTAACAATTTGTTTTGAATTAATTCCATTTCATATTCAATTAGCATTGCTTATTAAATTATGCCTCAAGCATGCAAACGATTATTAATTTATTCAGGGCTGTTTTCTTGTGCGGTTATAAGTTACACGATGGCGTAAACTTTGGGAAAGATATTAAAGTAAGACTAGTTTTCCTCCAAGTGAATAAGATCATTGATTTTTCTGCATAACTAAAAAATAAACATTAGAGGGAAGCAAACATTTACTGAATTCTATGCTGATATTTCTTGGGTTTATGTTTTATAGAAATCTAGTCAATGGTTTTGTTTATAATGCCAAGTATAGTAGAGAAAGGTTAAGCGATTCGCATTTTTTGGGGATAAATGGCATTTCAATCGCTAACGCTTGCTTCACTGCAATAATAAGTATTTAAATAATATGAAACGAAAGTGTGGGTACGAGAATGTGCGACAAAAAGTGAGGTATGCACTCTCCAATGTGGCATCTATTGTTAAAAAGGGGGACTCTTGGCAAGTTCTATTGTAAGTTGAAATCAAATTAGCTACATTCAACAATGATACCTTTGTCTACGTTCTAACAGAGACTTGTCTTGTTTTCTTGTTTGTTCTAAAGTTGTACATTCTTATTTTGAGGTGTTAATAATAATATTATTACGAATAAATTGAATACACAGTCAATTAAATGCTTTAATTTTGATTTGTTTTGATTAATTTATGCATTTGACAGTAGGCCTACATATTGTATTATAATGTAATTAAAATATTTATATGCTTAAACGTTCATTCATTAAAATGAATTCATTTAATTTACAATTTCAATTTGCAAACATACACTCGAGCCTGAATGCCTGCTTCATGGAGCTTTATAAGTTAGGGTTACATTTGAAACATTCATATATTAATTAAACATTCATTAAAATCAGGATACATTCTGTGGGGAGGGGTTGAAGACTTTACCCCTCTCCATTAAAAATTGACATTCACCATATATTTACAATACATTCAATAGAAAAAAAAAGTCTTGATTAAAATAGTTTTTGGATTCCACCCCATGAATATTATTACTTTAGATTTTTCGGGTGTCACACGTATAAAAACAAACACTTCTCGAGAAGAAGACACTATCACTTCGACGTTGCTCTATGCCGCGGATTATGTGGTCCACGTCCACGTAATAATCATTGTATTTATTTTCCACGAAAACAGTCAACCGTCAACTTTATTGAATAACTGCAATGGAAACATTTATTCATTATTATTTCTTCTCCTATGCTGGTATATACATTTAGAATAGTACAGATATAATATTATAATCATCAACGATAAAATATGCTAGACCATGCAGGCGGCCCTAATATCGCCATCCTCTTCCTGAATACCGTACAGTAAACAGAAAGTGCATTCGCATCTCTTGCCGTTATATTTTATGCATATCTAGTATTCGTAAGTCAAACCACACAGAGATTGGCCGGTCACGGGGACTTTATCATGCAACATCTCTGGTATGAACCCACGACATTTTGACATCGGGAAAGCTACAATTTCAATTTGGAAACATACACTCGAGCCTGAATGCCTGTTTCATGGAGCTGTATAGGTTAGTGTTGCATTTGAAAGGTCTGTCATATAGGTCAAGCTTCAATATTGTGAAATGTCAGGGAAGCAGGTTCACAATACATCCTCTTGGAAGTAGTAATCAATCGTTCTAAGATTACAGCGTAGGTATTTGGTGACAGTATCGATTTTCTTACGTCATGGCAGCTGAACCGAGAGGCTACTTCCACTCTCAACACAGAAATCCAATACAACTTCAAAACTATTATTGGCAGGTATGTACTTCAGAAATTTTACTAGCAACAGCAGTGTGGAGCTAAAAATATCCACAATATGTGTTACGTTGTAAAACGGGAAAATTAATTATTATATAATATCTTACGTGTTATCTTATAACTTACCTAATACGCACACACACACAGATATTTTAAAAAGACAAGACAATTTCCATGTACTGCCTAGATCATAGAAGTATGTTAATTAATGTAATCATATTGTTTTAATAATTTTGACTTTTCCTTGAGGAAGCTATAATCAATCTCTAGATACACTGTTCCTATGTTCATCGATGTATATATACATAATTACGTATATATTTGCATTACATACATACAATACATACATACTTACAATACATACATATTTACAATCCATACATACATACATACACACATAGGCCTACATATATACATGTATACATAAGTTACATACTTACATTACATACATTCTTACATTAAATACATACATATAAATTATACCTACATTACATACATACATATTTACAGACATACATACACTACCTACATCATGATAAATACATTACATACACACACAACCTACGGTGCTTACATACATACAAACATATGAGTGTTGCAAAACTATTCATTAGTTTTCGTTTTAATATAGGGTGAATGAAGTATAACTGAGAAGATTAAAGGAAGCGTAGACAACATTAAAAATAAATATAAAACCTAGTTTGCCTTTTGGGATAACGTCCGTAGTTAATGAGATAATTAGGTTGAAAGATTCCACAAAATGGCAATAACGCAATGTCAGATAGCGCTTGCTGATGGCAATGACACCTATTAAATGTGTAAAAACAAACACACTACGGAACGAAGGCACTCTTGCTTAAACATTACGTTATTTCGGATCCTCTACTTCTTTATAACATTAATCCTCAGTTGTCATTACAGGGCCGTGAGACCCAGTTCCACAAGAAGGTACCGAGATTGAACCCTGGTCTCCAGATCCATAGTCAACAACGGTATCCTCTGGGCCATGGAGGCGGTTGTATATTAAGTTACTGTAATTGCTAGAGGGATAAGATAATTTAGTAGGTGGGAAAACGAAAATATAAACCAATGTACACAAAATTAAAAAAAATATATTATATAAAATAAAATACATAATCGTAAAAAAATATAAATACTAAAATATATAAGATATTAAACTATATTTAAACTATTAAAATAATAAAGATTATTATAAAAATATAAAATTGTATAAAATTATTACAATTAAAATATATAATCGTAACCAATTTATTCTTTTCAGATATGTCAATATATGAATGGGTGACTAGCCTAGACCAGGGGTCGGCAACCTGCGGCTCGCGAGCCACATGCGGCTCTTTGGATGTGAAGATGCGGCTCTTTAGTTCCATACGCAAATATTATTTATTTTATTAAAAAAATTAAAAATAGTTCTGAATCGATTAACGAGGATTAGGCACCGATTCTATCTCTCAGCCACTTGTACTCGCTTTTCACCGCACCCCTCCCCCGTGACACGCGTCGTCACTGTCGTCAGTCCGTCGGAAGCTCTCGAATGACGCCGTCGTCGGATGTTTCTATGTATGTTTTAATTCGCTTTCGACGCAAAACAATTTGGCGTCTTGGCGATGAGTCTTGCGACATAAAAGACACGGCACAACAAGTTGCCCCTTTTGTCAGGTATATGTCTTCCCAAGGTCCAAAAGAAGAACTTCTAGGATTGCTACCGCTCTCGGGACAAACTAGAGGGGAAGTTATAGTGAATGCCGTGCAAAAATGCCTTGAAGACAATAAGATCGATTTAAATAAAATCGTTTCAATAGCAACTGATGGAGCCAGCAGTATGACAGGAAAAAATAAAGGGGCAACAACGATTCTTCAAAGCAAAATAAACCACGAAATTCTTACGTTTCACTGCTTAATACACCAAGAAGCGCTTTGTGCCCAAACATTTCCGGCCGAAATAGTTGAGGTCATGAATTTGGTAATCAAGATTGTTAATAGCATCTTGTCAAAAGCACTCTACCATCGTCAGTTTAAAGAATTCTTAAACGAAATGGAGACTCAGTATTCCGACGTCCTTCTTCACAATAAAGTGCGATGGCTTTCCAAAGGTAAGGTGTTGAAACGTTTTGCTTTGTGCTTGAATGAAATAAATACATTCCTCAATGAAAAAGGCATTAATCACCCTGAATTAGAGAACGACAAATGGCTGCAAAAATTTACTTTATGGTGGATATTACAGCGAAATTAAATGAGCTGAATCTAAAACTGCAAGGAAAGGGAAACCCAGCCTATGTTATGGTAGAAGAATTGGTTTGTTTTGAAGAAAAATTAATTCTTTTTGCAGAAGATATTCAGAGCGGTAAATTACTTCATTTTCAATTTCTAAAGCAATATCGCGATAAAACCAGTGCAACTGTTGACACGAATTACTTCAGCACAGTTATAAAAAAAAAAATTAAAGATGAATTTGCTGATAGATTTGAGCAATTCAAAACCAGCAAAACTACTCTATCATTCATAGTAAATCCTCTCAACACAAATAGTAACGAAATCCACATTGAGCCATTTGGAATTGATACTGGATCTCTAGAAATGCAATTGATCGATTTAAAAAGTAAAGCTTTGTGGAGTGGAAAATTTACAATGTTGAAAAGCAAGTTGGAAAAGTTGGAGGTCCAGAAATGTATGTACGTAACGCAACAAAAGTGGACAGCTTTAAAAGAAATGCCGCGAGTTGAGGCACTTATATTCGACGCATGGAATAGTCTTCCAGATTGCTACAGTGAGGTGAAGAAGTTGGCATTTGGAGTGCTGACTATCTTCGGATCGACATATTCGTGCGAGCAAGCGTTCTCCTGCATGAATATAATTAAAAGTAAAGTAAGAAGCCAAGTAACAAATGAAAATTTAGAGTCGTGTTTGAAACTTAAAACAACAAGTTATGAGCCAAATTTATCCAAACTTTCTAAAACCATGCAAAGTCAACGCTCCCATTGAATTTGTTTGCTCAATTGTTTGTTATTGAAGTACAAGTTAGAGTTGTAAGTAAATGTTTAATTGTTTTAATTTTTTACTTAAATAATAGGCTAAGTAATTTTCTAATAATGCCATATATATTATCTAGTTTGTCGTGAAAAACACTACTTAGCCTATATATGAATAAATAGATATTTTTTCTTATGAATAAATAGATATATTTTTCTTATGAATAAATAGATTAGTTTTTTTATCAAAAAACTTTATTTATGCGAGTACTATTTATAGCTGGCAAGAAAAAATTTGCGGCTCTTTAAAAACTTTGAAATTTTGTAAATTGGAATTTTTTACTCTTCCGACTCAAAAGGTTGCCGACCCCTGGCCTAACACATTACATGATTTCTCTGAATACAGACGAATATTGATAACGACACTTCAATATAGCAGTCAAATAAGCCAAAAGATTTCTGAGAAGTATTCTGTGAAATTTCTTAATAGCTCTAATTATCAGGTGTGATTTGAACTGTTTGCATTGTATTAATTATGATGTGTGATTTGAACTGTTTACATTGCATGACAATAAGAAAACTGAAGTCTTCCTTATGATATGTCACAAAGAAGTGGAAACTCATGAATTTATTATCAACTGTTCGCTGAGAATGTATTTTATATTTAAAATAATAACAATCTACTCGAATATTTTCTATAATCTACTAGAAAAAATGTAGGCCCCTCACTGATATTTTCAGCTAGCTTAAAATGAGGAATTTAACAGAATGACTTCCTGGCAAATGCTCTACATTCGTTGCCAACATACTTCGCACATTCAATGTCTGATTGAAGAATCTCATCGATTTCGGTGACAGAGACTAGAAAAAAAAATTACTTCACCAACTGTTTGTTTTTCCCTTATGGCCAGTCGGATGCGCGAACTAAATAAAGTATGGTGGTGATTGCTACTCATAGCCTTGCGTTAGAAAACATTTGACTCTTTGTTTGCTTTGAATGGATGGCATTCTTACATACAGAAAGATTAAGTATTCACATAGCACTACACACACACTGCGAAGTCATGTGCACATGTTGCACAACAACTAACGCATGCACTTCTTCATTTCCTTGTTTGTGTTAAACGGACCAGCCCTAAATAACTGAACACCATGTTGACACCGGCCGTCTGAAAACTCATACAACTGAAGCACATCTAAAAATAGACAAATATTTAACTTATTCATTACGTAAAAAATAGCCCATTTAAACAACCACAGAGGTTGCATATTCCCTTGAACTCTTTTCTAGACCTCACCTGCCGAACTGAGATTCTCGGGAAAGGCACTAGTATTGAAAATTGTTGTGGAGAACATGGTTTGACCGAAGTTATCCGTAAGGTCAACAGTGTTAAGTGGTAGGGGAAGTATACGAGACGCATTCAAAGACCAGTCTGCTGTGTATCGAACAAGCGCCCTTTGGGTCCAGAGTGGATTTATATAAGGAGAATGCAAGCGAGGGTTTTCCATTAAGCGGGAAAGTGCTCATAACCGATAAACCTTTTTAAATATGAAGAAAGTTTTTTATATTTTGCATTTTAGGCACAAATAGCATGGTTCAAAAGTTATTATTAAAATATATTTGTTATAGTACGGCAATGAATTTAATAAATTTACAAAACATACAATAAATAAATATACAAACAAATAACCAATGGAAAATAATATACAAATAGTCTATTAATTTGGTTTTAAATTTAATTGTGAAGAATAATTAAATTTAAACCTATAAATTCAACCAAATGACTTAAATACATTAATAATAGAACTTTCTGACTTAACTTTTATTCGGAAATATCCATCAGAATTAAAAAAAGGAAGAGATTGCATTTTCTTCACAACAATTTTGTGAACGCTTGCATTCATTTTTAAAGCCATCTTTAACCAAAGGCAATGAGACAAATGTTCATTCGACATTCTGCTATGGGTCTTTTGACAACATACGAAGACATCCAATCACTGGCAAATAGTTACGGCCTACCTCGGCAATATGTCTGCTTCCGGGAGAGGCTCAACTCTGGCGGACAGAGCCTCGTGTAGGTACTTAGAGGTGTACAAATCTCGATTTTAGCTTGCCCATACCCGCTTGAACGCCAGGCAAGCAAGTTGCCAGCGTCATAGCTAGGAAGCAGGCAGGGTTCTTTAAACTTGATGGGTCAGGTCAAACCCAGCCTAGGCAAGTCAGAATAGGCTTGCGACATTCCTATCAGTTAAACAACTGTAGTTGCTAGTGTAGGTAATACTTTCTTGCTTTTCTACATGCTGGTAGAAGAAATTCACCATGCAGATAAATAAAAGGTGGATAAAGTATTAAAATCCTTTTAGCGTCTTAACACAATTATTATTTTTATTATTAGGTAGATTTCAAAGAAAAATCTAATCTACCTAATCTACCTAATGACTTTCAAAAAATTCGTTCATATCTTTACGTTTCATGCCTCCCTAAGTACAAAACCACCGCCTGTTAAAAAAATTGAGATATTTATATTTATATACAGTATATGTATATGTATATGTATATATATATATTTATATATATACATATATATATATATTTACACGCTAGCGGCCGTAATTTTCAAGATATTTGAATCAAATTTTATTATGTTATTTCTAGGCCCAATAGTTCAGACAAGTTCGTTAATGAGCAAAATTGGCGCAAGAGGGTGATCGGGGGAGGGGGTTGAAATTTTAAAACATTTATATCTCGGCCCCTATGAAGTATAGAGGGAAACTTTGATTGAATAAATTAGAGTACTCCTTATGGAGTTCACAGTGACACCAACGATTCGGGGGTTTTGGGAGTACGAGTGGGGGTGGGGGTATGGGGATGGAAATTCGAAATTTTCGAAACTACGTCTTGTGGGGTATCGTTGAAAAGCTCTTGATGAGTACTCCACAAATCAATAACTAGTTTCTTGATAGTTCTCATATAAGGCGAGATTTGAATGTTTGAAAAAGTTCTCTTTCCTCTTTTTTGCAGTTATTATTGCGGGTTTGTCATGCCAAGGCTAAAGAAGAAGAATGCTACGCAGCGACAGTAAATTAAAACAAAAGCACTTCGAAATCTACCTCAGCTCGTAGGCTTGCCTAAAGGGATTTTTGTTATTGTTATTAATGATTTTATGATGTTTTCTCGAAAATGTTTGAAAATTTTTCCCATGCCGGACTAGTACTACCTTTGTTCATTGATAATTCAAACTGTCCACATTTTAGTTTCTCCTCGGCTTCCTTCAGGGTAAAATTCTCTAAACACATCTGAAGTTCCTCGACTACGTAACTGCACGACTTACCAGTGCACTGCTATACCCAGTTTCATATTCTTTCCGCCAGGCCTTGCAGTTTCCTTAGGTCCTTTGCAACCCATCAAGTTATGAAGAGCTTGTGACTCATAGCGACAGCATTTCTTATCATCGTTGTAATCTGGCTTGCTTTCTAGTCAAGCAAGTTAAAAGCTGTGACTGGTTGCAGAATTTCAAAGGGGCAGGCAAGCTAAAATCAGAATATGTACATCTCTGCGGCTAGGTACTCAAGCCTACAACTGGTCATGAAGTATACAGTTCAGTGTTTGGCCGAGATTTGTAACTACACCTTAGATTCAACAAACGAATGTTTCAAACCTTTACTGTACAAAATTTAAACAAAGTTGTTAGTCAGTTTAAGAAACTTGTGAAATTGTGTTTTTAAAATATAAAGTAATAGTGAGAATAACAGAAAGGCATCAGTATTTTTCGTTTCATATCTTGGAAAGAATATAAAATTTGTCCTTTATAATTTTATTTTCGAGCTATGCAGTGCATAGACGAAAGCACTTACATATACATACACACACACACGCTCACAATTTCACACAAAGTAAATTAGGATCCCGAGAAACAAGTGGGCCTTTCCCAATTAAAACCTTGACACTGAAGTTCAGAATCGAACAATACATCCTCTAAATGTAGTGTCAATTCTGTCAGTAGAAAAAAATAACAATGAAATCACAAAGATAAATCCCCTTCCTTCATAATATGAACAAGGGGACTAACTCGATGTCCAGTTCTGCGAAATCTAACTTCTAGATAAATCAGCAATACAGGCTGCAATTATATTTCACGCTTTTTCAGTCATAACCTGCCTTAATAGTAATGTAACACGAAACATTACAGAATGGTGGTTGCAATTATGATAGAAGTTATAGAGTACTTCGCCCTTACCTTTGGTCATTACTTCCAGACACTTGATTCTGTGAATTAACAGAACATTCGATTATATATTTAAAAAGGGAAAGTGGTCAGCAGAATTAGGTAGGGAACTGCGTCACGAGTTGATCGATCTTCATGCTCTACTAATTTCAGTTCTCAATGCACGAATGTCGCTTGCTGTACTTGATGTTTATAGGCCTACGTTCGCTTTCTGATTCTGTTCAGTTCAATGTGAAGCGTTTGAGATGTCATAAAAGTGAAATAATAGGTTTGTTCGCAAAGCAAATCCGTGACCGCTTGAGAATTTGTTGTACTGCGCATGTCCAGTCTGTAACTTACCCGTGATTTGCACTTTGCGAATGGTTACAAGAATTTGGAATCGATAGTTTCTGCGTTTAATCGATATGATATGCAAATAAAATATATATTTCCCTTTGACATGTTATAAATGCAATATACATCGACAATATAATCTATATTTTGGGAAATTTTTAATTATCTTCCATTATTCATACATATAAGTAGCCTATGCTTATAAATCTGGCTCAATGTTATAGGAGGGAGGAGTCAGGCGCGTGAAAATAGGTTACTGCGCATGTCTCTGATAACAATTCATGCTAGAGCCTGCAAACTTTTCTTATAGTACAGAAACTGTCCGTGAGAGCTTTGCGAACAGAAGATTGAAATCAGAATCACGGATTCTCGCTTTGCGAACGCGTGTGGAGAAAGAGCGCATGCGCGAACGATATGTTCCTGGTTTCTGACTGCTTTGCGAACAAACCTATTACCAGGCTTTAAAACTTAGTGCCCGAACCCACAGAGGGAGTTGATTCCGGTTACCAACAACCTGAGTATAGGAGGTGGAGGGTGATTGCGTAGGCTGATAAGACAGTCATTGATAGTAGTACCGAGAAGTGAATGCGCTTGTGGTACGGTGCCTCTCAAATTGGTCAACAGTGTAGCTTGTCATTGTGCGTGTTTAAATTTATAATACGTGTTCGGCATGCCGAAAGTAAAGTGTTCTAAAACGCAAACATATTATATTGAAATATTTGGGAGGGACTATTATACACAAACAGGAGAAAGTATCGTTTTGCATGCTTGTAATGTGAGTTTAGATAATGAGAAGTTATTTTGTGGTCTTCCTATATCTGTATTTCGGTTTGTTTACTATCACGTGAATTAGCATATGGTAGCTAGGACATACGCCTAGCAAAGTCTGTACAGTACGGTTGCTGTTAACATATTCGATCGAGCACTAAGTTTTAAAGCCTGAATATTACACACGAGAAAGTATTCGAAATTGCCTGATAATGGTATATACAAGTATATGAGAGTCAAGTTTTTTGTCCCAGGACATTAGACTCAACATGGCCGCCTTTTCGATCGTGGCACAGATCATTTTTAACATCTGGAGCAGCGTTTCTGGAATTATCTGTTCAAAGGCCTCTGTAATCTTCAGAAACAGGATATATTCAATATGTGTGCTTTGTGCTTGTACACCATTGGCTTGGTATCCCCAAATAAACTATTTTCTGGAGGCGGCAAATGCGAGCTATTCTTAGCCTATGGGATAGATCCTCTATAGCCATAAAAGCGATTGTTGAATTATTTAAACATGTACTGCAATATGAGAGCCCAATGTCTGTCCTGTGATCTAGAATGGTGTCGAATACCATATCTTACTGTAATAGTGGGTATACAAACTATTAAACATTTTGAATATCATCTGTAATACAATAAAGCTTGCCGGCTGTGACCGTGCGTCGTTGCAACAGAAGGACATGAAAGTGGAGACTACTTCTACATATACAACTTTCTTCAAAGCAATGCCGACAGACCCTTATAATCCGCAGTAAATAACTTGAAATGAGGGTGTCTTGGACAATAGAGTTGTATATTCTGGATTTTCAGCGTGTTTTCTTGGGCGTTGAATTTGCCTGACAGCCAATAGAATTTCGTGTGCAACCAATCAGTGCTCATTTCTGAATTTTTGACATTTTAGCTATGACTCCACGTGGGGCACCAGACGATTGCCGTTCAGTCATTACCATATCACTCCTTAAGTGCCAGACAATGGCTTAATCCTCAAAGCATCCCGACTGTCTACATAGGTCTAGCCTCCACTATACTTGGCCGTGTGAAGATAAATTAACATAGTAGGGGAGAAAATGCCTCCACCTAACCAATACTACAACCTCTAGGAAATTGACGTAAAATAAAATAAAAATTAAAAAACTAAACTCTGTGGCGCTACATCCCTGGCCTACCACCCAACCGCTGCATCATCTACCATAGGCAGACGGCAGGACTGGGGGCATGTGGTCAGCATGCCGACACCCATGGCCGTTAATGGTGGTTTCCATGACCGAAGCAGCTACTTCTCTATCAAGTAGCTCCTCAATTTCACTCACGAGGCTGAGTGCACCCCCTACCTCAGAAAAATCCGAGGAGGTACCGGGGATCAAACCCGGGCCGACGGATCTGTAGTCAGCGAGCTAACCACAAGACCACGCCGGCGGTCTAAAATAAAATCAGATAAACTGATATAACAAAGGGCAGAATGCTTTTGTTCAATCAGTGATAATTGCAATTAATGATATGCACAAAGTAAGTTATTTTTGTAATTGATTTCTGAGTTAAGCTCCAGATCGATTCATTAAGCAGGACTTAAGGAAAAACAAAGATCTAGAGTTTGATAAGCATCTGTGAAGGAATATGTGGGTAGTGTTATTTGTCAAAGCTAAATGTATTGTGACTTCCAAAGCCGTATATGAGCACTGTAAAACAATATGTAGTCATGAGAACTGATTTGCATTTGATAGATTCTTTATAATTTATTACCATAAAATAGGCTTTACTCCGGTTCCTTGACTGATTTGGTTCAAAATAAGTAGACTTCGTCCCATGAACGATAAAAATACATATAGGCCTATCGAGTTTCGTGAAATCCTATAAAGAGTATTTGAGTTATCGCGCTTACAGACACACGGACAGACAGACAGACGGATAGGCATTTTCCTGTCCACCACACAGTCTCAGAAAGTACCATTCTGGCACTTAATAAAGATGAATTATAAATGAAATCGCTCCAGATATAAAGCAAAAATCATATTGCTCAGTTCATCTGTCATTTTTACGGTATAAGTGTCTTTAAATTCAAGAGTAAGTGTTAAGTTTTAAATCATAGTTCAGTGTTAAGTTTAAATCATAGTTCAGTGTAAATTTAAGGTCAAAATTTCGGTTTAGCGTCGAGCATAACATAATGACTTTAGTGTTCAGGTAAATTTATGCCATATTGAATCCACATTAATTCACATGCATCGACATTAATCCACATGAATCTACATTGAATCCACTTTGAATCCACATGAATCCACTAGATGTAATAGATCGGCAAGACGTACGCTTGCTAATTTTCTAGTAATTAATTATTATTACACATTGACGAGGTTCTGGAGTATGCTGACTATATTGGATACCATGCACACCAGCGCCACCAATCGGCGTAAAGCGACTTGCTTCTTACTTAATAAGAATGCTAGGTCAGGTTAAGAATATAACATTTGATGATTAATAGATTGATCGTTTTCGTAACTGTTGTTCACATAGCCTATAGACACACAAGCACCCACACCCACCAATACTTGGCCATATATGGAAATTTCTCTAAGAATTTTACAGGGCTCAGGAGGGTTCGAAATATGATTTTTCAAAAGCCAGAAATCCAATTTTATGGTTAAAACTTCTATGAACTCCTTTCAACTCCAAACTGCAGTTAGATACTTCCCAAGTATTACTGCAGAGGAGAAAAGCATAATGTAGAATGAATTATAAAACTCGAGCTTCCGGCCATCCTTGCCTCTGTGACCTTCATCCGCTATCCTGAGCAAACAGCTAAGGATGCCAGAAATCTCCAGTTTTATAATTCTGACACGGCTGATAATTAACACGTGAATCCATAATTACAAACCAGCGCCGTGGAAACTGTAAGTCCTATAGAAGTTTCTCTTCACATAGGTTTTTAATTATTAATACGGATAAAATACTGTACCGTAATACGTATACTCTCAGATGTAAAGACTATTTTAAGTTTCACTTTCGTCCAGTGAGTTTATTGTATCTATGCATTTCTATTTTCATAATAAAGTGGGGACGCAGTGGTTTAGTTGGTTGAGGAACTGAGTGACAAACTAGAAAGTTGCAGGTTCGTTCCCACTGCGGCCATTGAAATTTTTAATTCGTCTAATTCTTTGGTTGCACTACATCCCTGGCTATAGAGCTCTGGGCTTTTGTAGTTTTTCCTCCTGCCACTTGAACGCGCTGCTCTCCACATTCAGGTATTGTCAACTTCCGGTTTCCTCATTCTTGTGTGTTTTCAATATAGAGCTCTGGACTTTTGTAGTTTTTCCTCCTGCCACCTGAGCGCGCTGCTGTCCACATTCAGGTATTGTCAACTTCCGGTTTCCTCATTCTTGTGTGTTTTCAATATGAGTTCGGGACGGTTCGCCAATTTTACAGTGAAGGAGTTAAAAAGGATGTTATCCGAAGATGGTGCAACAAATATTTCATAGTTAACAAAGCAAGAGTTGATTGCAAGGTGAGAAATCAAAGCTACCTGTCTTCTGAAACGTTCGCTAACTGTTCTAATATTTTGCAATATGCCTGCGGTCTCAAATATTTTTGTATACTGTTGCACGATTTATTTTCATGTTTTTTTACAAATATGCATGAACTTTTTCGTATCATAACATATTGAACACACAGTCTAATATACGACGCTGTTGGTTTTGGTTGCTCAGGCGAGAGAAAAATCCGGATAGTAACTTTGCCTTATTCGAAGTTGAGGTTATAGAATCAGAAAGTACCCACGACTTTCCTTCGACAAATTTATTCAAGATAAATTCATTCAAGAAAGAACGGTTTAAACTTTTTGACGAAGACTCCATAACCACTTGGTTCGAAAAGCGTAGGGCAGGCAGCAGTATGAAAGCTGGCCGGACTCTAGCAATTAGAAAATTCATCAAGTTCAAGTTAGTGAATAAGAAATATTATGCACAAGCACAGGCACAGATGTAACTAACTGATATTCACAGTTGTGACTTTGTTATTTGGACTAAGAAGGGCATCATTATTCAACACATAAAATTTAACCAATCATTTTCTAAGGGGCTACTTTTAATGTAAATGTTTATTATCAAACAGTATTTTTGCCTCTTCTGCAAAATACCAATAAAAATGATTAGTTGTACAGTTGTTATTGTCTTTTGATTTGTTTTAAATAAAACTAGCTGAACCATCATGCTTTTTATGACTACGACAAAAATAAGAGACTACTTTAAAATTTTGAGTATTTGACAAATTTATATTTTCTGGGCTCAGCCAGTGTTCCGCCATCCCAATTACCTCCAAATTATTGTCTGAAGACATAATACATAACATATCTGATTTACCTAGAAAACCTTGAATGTTAAGAAACATGACATTTACAAAATTAGTGTTATATTCAGTGGCGGATCGTGGGTGTAGGAACAGGGTGTTGCACTATTTTACGGGAATTATAATTCCTTTATTGCAACCAATGGCCATAGTATGATGAATAGAGCTCTGATGGAATTTGTGGCAGGGGAAACAGAAGTACCCCGAGAAAACCTGCCCCGGCCCCATTTTGTCCACCACAAATCCACATGGATCCACCAAGATTCGATCCCGGGTCCCAGCGGTGGAAGGCGAGCAATGTAACCATTCAGTCATGGGGGAGGGGTGGTTTTACAGGAATTAAACACATAACCTGATAATATATAAATAGTCGCTTTGCTCGTTCGGGGCTAAACCTTCAAATTCCCAGTGGGGCTCTGCCTCTCTGTGTGGTTCTAAGAAACGTTTTTTTTTTGTTTTTTTTTTTAACTGACACTTTATAGAAGAGATACATTAATTGCATTTAGACTGCCGTAGCCCATAATAACTACTTAACCATACTAAACCTTAAAAAAAACTGAAAAACTTTAAGATTTTTCTGGGGTAAACATTTAAAATTTAGAACATTCTGGAATTTTCTCGTCGGTTACACGCTAAATTTCATATTTATAGCTCATGTGGAAGTGTAAAGATTTTCGAAGTTTCTTTTTGGAGGGTAAAATATAAAATTTTGAACTTTTTGGAATTTTCCATCGGTTGTAGGCTAAAAGGTGCCAAATTTCATGTTTCTAGCTCTTGGGTAAGTGGGTAAACATTAGGTTGGGTTCGTTCCCCGGTACTTAATCGAATTTTTCTGAAGTAGGGAGGTCTGGAATGGGGTGTACTCAGCCAAATACAAATTGAGGAGATACTTGATTGAGAAGTAGGATGTCGGATAGTAGGCCTAGTCCCTCTAGGGATGTAGAGCCAGGGAGTTTCGTTTAGTGTCTAATAGATAGATGAAATTAGCAATATAGGTTTCGCCACAAAGTGACTACATTGGCAATTAGCATCTCTGTGAGGGACTTCATAGTTCATAGCTCGCGCCCTAACTTGCTTGCAGACAGCAGCCGACGCGACGTGCTCTAGCGGTTGTTCGCAGAGTGAAAGCGACGACGAAAACCTTTAAACCCCGGGCGGGTTACCACCAAGTCAAGCCTCTCGCACCCGTTACTAGCCGGCAAGATGAGGCAGCAAGTCGTGGCTTTTCTAATGCAACGACCTCCGCGCATTTACACGTTTAAATGACTTAAAATTGTCAAATATCAGGTGTAGCATGTTTTCAGTCGATAAGAACCTATCACAAAGACGATTTCGAAGTAGTTTAATAGTAGGCATATGCAGTACTATAATAATAAAAAATCTAAATATTCTTTACATTAAAAACTGGTCGTTGTGCAACACTGCAACATGATCAGAGGCCGCCACTGGTTATAATTAACTATAGGCCTATTATGATTACATTTTTCTTTATCAGGTTTTGATCTACTTGTTACAAGAGTTTCTATTACAGGCATACAACAAATCTGGACATTTTTAGATACATTTAAGCTATACTTAGGCCTAGGCCCACATTCTACTCTAAAAAATCATCAAGCCCGGACCCATGTTTTCCTAAAAAATTGTATGTAGTTTGTTTTTTACTCAATTACAATACAGAATGGCCATTTTATCGGTTACGGGAGAAATTTCGATTGACATTGACATTCTTAAATGTCAAAATAAATTGGCAACAAAAATTACACTGAAAAGATGAAATACTAATTTAACATGGAAATGAAACTTGATTATGAGCCAGGTATACTTATTATTTCATAGGCTTATATATTTTTCTCAACATCTACTATATCAAAAATATCTTAATCACTCTAAAAAAACATGAAATACTCGCCAAAACTGCTCAAAGGAACATTAAAATCATCTTCTGTGAAGAAACAGCTGCAAGCACGAGAATACTGGGAAGGTGTTTTTCCATGGCGTAATTTTACCATCCATTCTTGAAAAACAGCCCTTTCTTTTGGAAAACTAAATCCTAAATTTTTGTTTGCAACGGCTGAACAGCCGAAAACATAGCAGTTAATCGGCATAATTACTTCCAAAACAAGACACAAGCACAGAACTGTATTGTAAACATAGGCTTCTGAGATAACCGGAAGTGGATAATACCTCATTCTCGGCGGCCATCTTAAAAGCGCAGAGCTCGGGACGGTTCACCAATTTTACAGTGAAGGAGTTAAAAAGGATGTTATCCGAAGATGGTGCAACAAATATTTCATAGTTAACAAAGCAAGAGTTGATTGCAAGGTGAGAAATCAAAGCTACCTGTCTTCTGAAACGTTCGCTAACTGTTCTAATATTTTGCAATATGCCTGCGGTCTCAAATATTTTTGTATACTGTTGCACGATTTATTTTCATGTTTTTTTTTACAAATATGCATGAACTTTTTCGTATCATAAATTATTGAACACACAGTCTAGGCCTAATATACGACGCTGTTTGTTTTGGTTGCAGGTTGCTCAGGAGAGAGAAAAATCCGGATAGGAACTTTGCCTTATTAGAAGTTGAGGTTATACAATCAGAAAGTACCCACGACTTTCCTTCGACAAATTTATTCAAGATAAATTAATTCAAGAAAGAACGGTTTAAACTTTTTGACGAAGACTCCATAACCACTTGGTTCGAAAAGCATAGGGCAGGCAGCAGTATGAAAGCTGGCCGGACTCTAGCAATTAGAAAAATCATCAAGTTCAAGTTAGTGAATAAGAAACATTATGCACAAGTACAGGCACAGATGTTACTGACTGATATTCACAGGTGTGACTTTGTTATTTGGACTAAGAAGGGCATCATTATTCAACACATAAAATTTAACAAAGCTTTTTCTGAGGGCCTACTTCATAATGTAAATGTTTATTATCAAACAGTATTTTTGCCTCTTCTGCATAATAGCAATAAAAATGATTAGCTGTACAGTTGCTATTGTATTTTGATTTGTTTTAAATAAAAATTGCTGAACGACCATGCTTTTTATGACTACGACAAAAATAAGAGGTACTTTAAAATTTTGAGTATTTGACAAATTTATATTTTCTGGGCTCAGCCAGTGTTCCGCCATCCCAATTACCTCCAAATTATTGTCTGATGACATAATACATAACATATCTGATTTACCTAGAAAACCTTGAATGTTAAGAAACACGACATTTAAAAAATTAGTGTTATAATTAACTATAGGTCTATTATGATTACATTTTTCTTTATCAGGTTTTGATCTACTTGTTACAAGAGTTTTTATTACAGGCATACATCAAATCTGGGCATTTTCAGATACATTTAAGCTATCCTTAGGCCTACGCCCACATTCTACTCTAAAAAATCATCAAGCCCGGACTTTTTTTTCCTAAAAATTTGTATGTAGTTTGTTATTTACTCAATTACAATACAGAATGACCATTTTATCGGTTACAGGAGAAATTTCGATTGACATTGACATTCTTCAATGTCAAAATAAATTACCAAATAAATTGACAACAAAAATTACACTGAAAATATGAAATACTAATTTAACATGGAAATGATACTTGATTATGAGCTTAAACGAGGTTAAGTTGGTCAGGTATACTTATTATTTCATAGGCTTAGGCCTATATATTTTTCTCAACATCTACTATATCAAAAATATCTTAATCACTCTAAAAAAAACATGATATACTCGCCAAAACTGCTCAAAGGAACATTAAAATCATCTTCTGTGAAGCGACAGCTGCAAACACGAGAATACTGGGAAGGTGTTTTTCCATGGCGTAATTTTACCATCCATTCTTGAAAAACAGCCCTTTCTTAATAATAATAATAATAATAATAATAATAATAATGATAATAATAATAATAATAATAATAATAATAATAATAATAATTTATTCATCCGTATGATCATATACATGATATTGGATACGTCAAAGATATAACTTATAAACTACTTATAAACTACTTAAAAAGTAGGTTCTTCCAAATATTCATCTACACTGTAAAAGGAGTTTCTTAATAGTAAAGATTCTACTTGTTTCTTAAATTTTTTTGAGCATCTGATTTCTTTCAGTGTTTGTGGAAGTTTATTATACAATTTCATACAATTATATACTACAGTATTTTCATATAATTTGGTATTGTGTCTTATATTACTTAACTGATGGCTGATTCTTGTATTGTAATTGTGTCTGTCTATATTTAGTTGAAATTTTGAGATATTTTTTTTTGTATATAATAAAACTTGTAGTATATAAATGCATGGAAAAGGTAATATTTTTTGTGATTTAAATAGTGTCTTACAAGATTCATTTTGTTTTCTACCAATGATCACTCTTAATACCTTTTTCTGAATTTTAAAGATACTTTCTGCCTTTTTTCCCCAAAAAATTACTCGTATCTCAGTAAACTATGAAAATAGGCAAAGTACAGATTTCCCATTACAGATGTACTCACTTTTTCTCTTATTATTCTGAATAAAAAGCATAATCAATTCAGTTTTGAGGTCAGTTTCTCAACATGAGTGTTCCAGAGCAAATTTTCATCAATCCAAATCCCTAAAAATTTGATGCTGTTTACATAATTAATCAATTTATTTTCAAGTATTATAGGAGGTGAAAACAAATGTGTATTCCTAATACGGTATGTCTAAAAGATATAGCTAGTGTTTTTTCTTTGTTTATTATTAGCTTATTTTCATGGAACCAATTCTGTAGGTGGATTTCTGTCTCATTAATGTGAGTAGTTATTTGTGTTTTTTCACCATTGAATGAGAGATTAGTATCATCTGCAAACAGAGTTATTTTACAATTTACAAGATGATTTGGCATGTCATTAACATACAATATAAACAGTATGGGACCAAGTACCGATCCTTGGGGCACACCTACACTGAAGCATTTGGTAGTGGAACTATAAGTTTCATAAGTCTTGGTATAAGCATTTTTACTAATGATTTCTACATAGTGCTTCCTATCGCTTAGCTGAACCAATCTTTCGCAATTCCCCTAATACCATAGATCTCAAGTTTTTGTATAAGGATGTTATGGTCCACTAGGTCAAAGGCCTTAGACAAGTCCATTATATTCCTTATTGTCTAGAGACTGGAAAACGTTATTTAAAATGCTTGAATAGCTGATTCTGTGGATTTCTCCTTAATAAACCCATGCTGCGCTGCATTTAGTATTTTATATTTTTTGAGAAAGGGATCCATTCGGTTAAACATTACCTTTTCAAAAGATTTTGACAAGGAACACAATATAGATATTGGCCTGTAGTTGTCGACTTTAGTTTTCTCTCCTTTTTTAAATATTGGGGTTATTTTAGCTGTTTTTAGGCATGTTGGAAAGACTCCCGTGGATAATGAAAGATTAATGATATGACACAGAAGTTTAATGATATGTTCACAACATTTTTTATAAATAATATCTGGTATGTCATCAATATCACACGTGTATTTGGATTTTAAATTATTTATAATACACTTTTCAGTTCTCGTAAGTCAACCGGATATAGGAAAATCGAATTATTTGTAGTAAGCATATTATCTGAAGTCCATATTCCGTTATTTTGATCCTGTATTTTAGTAGCAATATTTCAAAAGTATTCATTAAATGTGTTAACTACTTCTCTCGGCCTTTAGATGGTTTTTCCTGCCTCGTTTGTTAGGATAAACGCATCATTTTTTTGTCTGAAGACCCATTTCTCTTTTGGCAACCATCCACATTGTTTTAGACTTATTGCCAGATGAGTTTATTATATTGTCATTATGGTATATTTTAGCAGCAGTTATGACCTTTTTATATATCTTTTTATAGTTTTTAAAATAATTTTTGAAGTTGTTACAGTTGGTTCTTTTATTTAAATTACTGAGATACTTTAGTCTCTCTGATGACTTTTTTATCCCTCGTGTAATCCACGTTTTCCCGGTGGTCTGGTTTATCTTACGTTTCTGCTTTGGCATTGTTATGCTAAGATAATATTGCATTATTTTTATGAAGGACTCACAGGCTAGGTTAACTTCATTTTCTTTATAGATAGCATCCCACATTTCTTTTTTGAAAATTGAAAATTTCTTTTGGAAAACTAGTCCTAATTTTTTTTTGCAACGGCTGAACAGCCGAAAACATATCAGTTAATCGGTATAATCACTTCCAAAACAAGACACAAGCACAGAACTGTATTGTAAACACAGGCCTCTGAGATAACCGGAAGTGGATAATACCTCATTCTCGGCGGCCATCTTAAAAGCGCAGAGCTCTATGTCGAATCAGCCTCTAACAGAAGCGAGTAGAACCTACCAGAAGGAATCCTAGGGATTAAGGGGGTCCGTGGGTACGGCTGAGAACCTTACGATCTTCATGTGCAGTAAACTAAAAATGTGAGAGCCTGATGCTCTTGCAGCCTTAAGAACCTCCACGGTTTGTAGTACAACTTTTTTCTACCTGAACCTGCTCAGAAAGATGCGCAGTAGTCTAGACGAGTCCACTATCGAAATACTGTCATTCGAAGGTGTGGTGATTCATTCGTACGCTAGTCTTCAAGATAGTCACATCGCGCTAACTAATCTATACAGCTACGACTGTCTTGACTGGCGGGAGGGGAAGATGGCTTGTCTCTCCCAATTTAATTCTCACCTCTGAATACCCTTCATCTCAAATGCGTTTCCCCAGTGTCAGGAAGAAAAAAATTGTTCTGTATAGTGAACGCTTGATTTATGTTTTCCTAAAATACCCAAAGACGCTTTTATTGGTTATATTTCGTTCAAGGATCCCAAATGCATAGGCACCATAAATTCTTTGAGAGACAAAGCAATAGGCATAAGCGTCCCTCCAGGAAACAAATCTTGATATTTAGATCTACTCATAACTGTCCGAAAAACATCGATTACTGGTATAAAATTATTTGGAAGACAAAAGTTTTAATGTATATACATTCTTAAACCATATTTATTTAGGTTCATTGATAGAAAACCAATATAGTAGGAAAAACACTTGAACTTTGCGAGATACATGTCGCCATTCGAAGTCACTCAAGTACAGCAAAAATTAAATAAAAAGCAAAAACCAATATAATTTAGCGAGCATAATGTTCTTTTGAGTGTAGATCACTTTCTGATTCTTTTGTGATTCTTTTGTGATTCTGCCAATCTGTAAAATTCTGCCAATAACAATGTGAAAGATCAATAAAACTACTATAATATTATGGAAATTCGCAACTGACTTCAGAAAGTATATAACAATAACCATAACTATTTAAAAGGAAAATGAGAGAAACTAATAATGTGTAAGGTAAAGGTAAAGTGATCCCTATACAGGCCATGGAGGCCCAAAGGGTTCCAAGAGGTTGAGGCTCCCAGATTTTGGACATTCGACACATGAAGGTGGTAAGGTTGTCAGCCTTACGCACCGGCCGCCTTTACCCCCAGGATTGCTCCTGGTACTCATTTCTGTTAGAGGCTGAGTCGACCCCAGGGTCATAGTGCCACCAGAAGGATTAGGCCAATTGAAAAATCTCAACGACCTCATCGGGAATCGAACCCGCGACCTTCCGGTTTGCAGCGCAGCGCCTCAACCACTACGCTACGGCGTACCCCCAATAATGTGTAAGACTAACATTAAAAATACACTGTCTGTATGAAACGTCTACGGCATAACATTAAAAATCCACTCTCTGTATGAAACGTCTACGACATGGGACCAACAGCATTACTTCCTTATCGAAGGAAGGCATGCTGCGCATTTGACGTCCTAAAACAACTTCGGCTTGACTTCGCGCAATTTCGATCCAATACTAAGCATGCTACCAACTCAAGAACTTAGGAAGTTAATGAAAATTATTAAGTAAATGTGCCCTATAGAAAAATAACTCGCTACAGATAATATTGCAAAGATGGCATTATTTAAAATAATTAATGCAAAACATGTCTTGTAGTAGTAGTAGTAGTAGTAGTAGTAGTAGCAGCCTACACATCTTCACGGTTGTATGGAGTATTGTGACGGATGTAGAAACACAAAGTAGCGCTCCTGCAGGACGATTCAGCTATTATTATCGTCTTATTCAAGACGTGTGTGAAGCAACGTTCACAGAGTTATTTCTGTTCCTGGAAGTGACATCACGGCCTCTCCGCTGCTTTTTATTTCCTTCTTTCATAACTTATTTCTGTAGGTGTGGTTGATAAAATCACACACGGTACCGTTATGTATACTATATACCATAAAGCTCTTTTTTAGTTCTTAAAATATCACCTGGCATTTCATTCCCAGATATCAAGACATTCTGAGAAAGAACTTGCAACATTCGGACGAAATTGTCGTACTACAAGTAAAGCTTGGTTATACAATAAATATTAAGCTACTGAACGTTAATTAATTAATAAATGATTAACGTAATCATTCCATGTTTTACACTTTTCGTGTTAAAATGGATAAATTTGTGGTAAATGTAAATTATACAACAATGAGGGATATAATAATTTAATAAAATGCTTGGTATTGTGAAATTTAAGGGTTCTAGCTTAATGCCGGTTGTCGACCAAGAGCTAAGCTAAGTTAGTTTAGCTTAGCTCACATAGAGTGTGGGATTTCATATGTAGTTGTGCCGATAAAACTACATATAAAATCCGGCACACATACACATGAAATCCCTCACCGTAGGGACAACCGGCATAATAATTATTAAAGATTTCATTACTTTCATTACTACATAGACTATAATATGATGATCATTGCCAAGCACTTATTTGCCGATATCAAGCAAGCCAGAGCAGGATTTTATGTTTAAGATAATTTCAGTCCCAGTGTGCATTATTAGACACATAAACATTTAAAAAAAAAGAATATAATATTTTTGTTTTGTTCTAAAAAACAAATTTGACAGAATGAGGAGATATACTTCTAGAATGTTGTAATACTTAAAAAAATATTTGGGGTCCAGGGGAACCAAATTGCCCCACAAAATTTCTTTTCTTTTAAGATTTGATTTGAGGTCCTTTATATTGTAGCCTAGTAGGTATTGATCTATTATTGAAAGTTGTGATATAATGTTGAAATTCAAAGCTCGGATCTGAATGGGATACACTAAAGACAATCGCGGTGGATATTTGCTTAATCAGGTCAAGGTAAGGTGGCGTTTTAGTGGTTCCGTTTCATTTCATGTTCGGCTTTTTTCAACGATTCTAGCCAAACTACTTAGAATCTCGAGTGTAGATTTATTGTAAAACCATGTTCCAGTACATTTTTCTTTCGATACTTAAAATGAACAATAGTGCTTAAATAGACGCTTGATTTCTTTAGGCACTTACTTTGGGGGACAGGGAATATTTAATATTTTTAGTTTATTAAATAATTTATTTTAAAGACTAACCTTGGGTACCAACAACTAATTAGTCGAAATTGCAACTTTACACACTTTCATAGAAACAATTCATGCTATATATACTATTTCCTTAACTTTATAAAATATTATAGGATTATGTTTGCTAAAAATGTAGCTGAACCCACAGATGAATTAATAGCCCACCATTAAAGGAAAAGTAAACTAACAATTCAGTACCATTTTCTTTATACGCATTGAAAGAAAATGTTCTTAAGAAATGATATTCACTGTTAGAAATGTTTTACACCTTCACATTTAATCAAAAAACGAATATGTTTATTGTAATTCAAGGGGCTCGTGACGTCATGCTTGAATCAGACCCGGCCGGTGAAAGACAGTTCACAGCATTCTGTGTACTGTTACGGTTTTTGAGAAATGTTTTGTTTTTGAACCGTATTAGCTCAAAGTATTAACTGATAACGACTGGCAACTAGTGTATCTTTATTTATAATAACGCAATCGAATAAGGCATGTGGTGTTATACAGTCTACACCCCCTTTCTGTTCACAAATTCCTTCACAGTGGCAACAACACACACTTTCGCGGTCCTTTTCATTTTGTATACACAGCCCATATTTACACCATTCCGTATTTTTTTTCTTCCTTGCAATTCTTTCAATAATTCCTTGTCATTTTCTTTTCGTGTGATATTAATTTGTGAATACCGAGGTTCGTCCTTATAAGGTAACATTTGCAGAGAATCTCTATCAACAACAAACCAAAGGAGACTTTGTGGTCTATGTTAGAAACAGCACGCGCTATAACAGCAGCTGTCGTCCCGTCAATGAGTTGTCGCGCATGACGTCACAGGAGATTTTTACTTCATCCGTACAAAGCGTAATATTAGCCACCTGAAGGTCACAAGATCACCATTCGTTTCGTAATTCAAAGCTCCGTGCGATGAGATTAAAATAAAAAAATTGTATTTTTTTTTTAGTTTACCCTTCCTTTAAGTATACAGTTGAGAACAGATCACTGCACGATAAGCAACGCACTGTATCATATAAAGGGAGATCGAAATGTGAATTTTGAGCTTCTAAAAAAGAGAGAATGAATGAATCTACATAACATCGTCTAACTTTTTGTGCCATGATTATCTGCTACATATAAATTTGTAAGTTATGAATTATGATAAATCTGGATTACGAATTCAACTCTAAGTAGAATAGGTCATTAAACAAAATACAATATATAACATAAGGAAGTGGGCCTACTGTGAGACATTTGTCATACTCCCTTGTTCGGTTCATTGTTATCACAGGATTTAACATTATGGGATTAGCAACTTCCCCAAGTGTTCATGATAAACAGCACTATGATTTTTCTTGTAGCTTACAAAAAAAAAAAAACATAAAGGAACTCGATGATGGTATACATTTAAAATATGGTACAGACTATATGAACATTTCATGGTGGCGGATCATGCATAAATATATAGTTTTTATATAATCAGATTAGTGTAAATTAAACTTCCTCTCAAAAAAGCGCAATTAAACAAGCACTCGACATACTGACCATCATGAAATACTGGTCTATAATCAGTGATAAAAATCATATTTTATCCAAGAAAGTGAATAACTTCTAGCCTGCTTTTATCGTAAACTGTAAAATTGGAACTATGACGCGTAATTTTTCTACGAATGCAATAATGAACATAACATTTTCAATGTAGCAAAGTGCGACACGAAACACGGTTCTTTTACCTTTTCGATTTCCTTTTGCACCAAAGAATTTATTTACTCTTCTCCTCCCAGTCTCCTGCTCCCTTTACGAAAGCATGAAAAGCAATTTTCAGAGACGCTGAGTCTTCTTTTCACATGACAGATATTAACTTTCGTCTTTCAAGGATATGAAGGAATTTCAAAATGCATGCGAGAATATTTGAATAGTTGCCTAATGCTTTAGGTAGGCAATTCTGATATGGGTGGCAATTTAAGAAAGCACTGTGCCTCCTAACTTCATACATAAAGAAAAATATCTATAATTTGTTGTAAGAATTTAATTTATTTCTGGACAATAAACTATTCAGCGCGAAACATCTTATCACATGAGTGCGATCACACTAAAGCACGGAACTTAGCATGGGCATTAGACTCTCCCCTTCTTAAATATCACAGCACATATCCCTTGTAAATAGGAAACATTAAATAAATAATTGAAAACACACAATAACTAACGTATTTTCCATATTTAAAAATGAAAAATTATATTCGTACCTTTTTGCATAGCACCAAGTAATTTGAACAAAGTATTAAAACAAACTCGGATATATTTCTACTAATTGTGAGGTATAATGGATACAATAAACAACAGCCAAGACAAAGTAAACTGTTTGCTACTAAAGGAGCAAGAGCAGCGATTAGCTAAAACACAGGAAATCAAAACCAAATGAAATCGCTTGGAAAATTCAAATTAAATATACAACTTCCTGATATTTATAAACGTTTCCTAGTAAATACGAATATTCAAACATCGTATTTATGTAAAAAAAAATCGTATGTATTTATGTATTCTGACATCGTATTTTATCGTATTTATTGCCTGTGGTAATATCTACAATTAAATTTAATTCTTCGTTGCAGTCACTAAAATAGTAAAAATAAATAAGATAGGCCTAGCAGTTTTCAAAATGTAATCTTTATCGTCCGCCTCAGAATTTTGGTCAGCAATGGCGATCTGGCGACCAGAAATTTCACGCTCTGGCTTAGGGTTCATGTCAGAGCTAGGGCTTGGGTTAGGGTAAGGGAAGACGTTCAGCATATTATCTTCAAGATAGGACCTAGTGTTATCTTATCTTATCTTATCGGCTCAGGGGCTGAGCCCTGACGGGCTCGCGCACGTAGGCCTCATAGGCGGGCCCATTGTACACCCCCTAGGAAACGAATGATGTGCATGCCCTAAGGCCCCCTGTCAACAGACTCCACCACCAGCCCCCACGGAGCTCCCCTACATCCAGCTAAGACCAGGTACCACTCCACGTGCACCGTACCCAGGGTCCCTTCTACAAGAGCCCCATAGGCGCGGCACACCATGACGTGCGCCACTAACCCAGGGTCCCTCTGAGAGCCCCAAAGGTACGGGACACCACCAGCAACTCTTGACCACAAGCAACGGGGCAGGACGGGGGAGGCCCGCAGCAGAGTCTGCAGCAGGAGCTGGCCCGAAAACCAGTAAAGGGGAACGGGATGATAATGAGGGGGGAAAGGAAGTTGAAGTGGAGAGTGTTGGTGGAATGAATGAAGGGGGAAACGGGAGGATCCCCGAGAAAAACCCCCAAAGGCCACGGCTTTGTCCACCACAATGACACGCCCGCCGGCCCCGAGATTTGAACTCGGGACCGCTAGCATGCCAGGCCCACGCGCTAATCATGAGCCACCGTGACGGCGGACCTAGTGTTACGAGCGCCTTTTACACAGGGATTTAATCTGAGAAGTACTCTTATGGGTAGAACTGCGTTATGAATTGCATAAGAAGAACTATGGAAATTTAAATTAATCTATTGTGAAATGTCTAAGACCTTTTCAATTGTTGTCAGCAAGCCAAACAGCACTCGCAACACTTGCACAACTAATTCATGGGTAAACGGCAGTATTAATGGACCTATGTGGTCAGCACAACGACTTCTTCGATAGCTATCTTAGTTGCTTACACCTGAGTATAGTTATTTTTATATCAGATGGCTTAAAATTGGCTTCAAGAGGCTGAGTGCACTCCGACCAGATTCCCTTACCTTATAAATCTAAAAGGCTTTACCAAGCATCGAACCCAAGCCTACAGTTTATGTATTCACCAATGATAGATCACTAAACGACGAGATAGTAAAGAGAAATTTTTTTTTAATACAGCTTTGCTATTTTACTCAAAGAACAAGTTGCAAAAATGTTTAATATTACATTCTTTAAAAAATCATAAATTAATAAATTTTAACAGTTTTCTTTATTCACAGAAAATTTTAGCAATATCTATTTAATAGATTTACATTGTAAACTTTACAAAATACTTTACTGGAGGCGGGAATTTAACACAGAACTTCCTATTAAACACGAAAGAAATCTACCATTATGTTGTATTCAGGAACTATTCAAATCCTTCCAAATTGTTCTCTAGATCTTATAAGCCGGGAACCAAACACAGTAACTTCTATTTAAAATTCAATTTCCCTGCCACCAGCACTGCTAGGAAATACCAAAGTCAATTTTTTTTACGAATATTATTTTATACGGGCTGAGTATATTTTATACGGGCTGAGTACATGTGTGTGCAAGAAGAAGGAAGTTAATATATGATTCAAGGCATATTTTCCTCTAAGATTTACATCACTGACAATATAACGTTGAAAAGCTTGAACAATTCAGAACAACCGAGATGCTGTTTAGTAAAAAGTATTATCGTTTCTGGTCACGAAAATCATTACATTTATCACCGATGAAATCAAAATATGATGTAGCGGTCGAATGATTGGCTCTGTTCTTTTGGATTGTGTCGCCACGGATAGAGGGTACATTAACCACTTCACCCTTTACATATAATGTGAAAGGGGTATAACTCTGCAAATTTTATTCCTGCGGTAGAAACATTAAAAATTCCAATACCATGTTTTCTCCAAGTGAGTGCTTTTACTCTGTAAGTATTGTCCGGACTGTTCTAATTTTGTTACATCTGCAAAGGAAAAAATAAGGAAGAGATATCCTCCTTGCGATTTTTCAATAAAGTTCAAATTAACTCAATGGTTATTATGATTATTACAAAATCCGCGCGACATAAAGCAACGTCGGAGCGGGGTTGTCACTTACGCGCATGAAAGAGGTCATTGCAACCCAAACGAAGCTACCTAGCAGTATGCTGTTGCCATTCCAGGGAAATATTTTCCTAATTACCTCATAAACCATAAACGTATAAAAAACGCAAAATAGGTTTTATATTACTTTTAATGTTATCTTCAACCCCTTCGAATCTGCCCAGTTATACCCAGTTATGTCCAGAGAGAGACAAAGACAGAGAGGAAGAGAGAGAGGGAGAGAGAGAGAGAGGAGTGGTTAACTCTAGAGATAACTTTTGTAGTAATCTCGGAAATGACTGGTTGTTATATAATGGGTTTTAAAGGTTAGGGGTCTACATGGCACGAATGGATATTATGGTATTGCCCTTCTACAAGGGAATATGAATTGTAAAATTGTACAATATTATAGCTAATGTTTGAAAATATCAATGAATAGCTTATGTCTCTATTTATTTCTGATCGCTAACGCAATACATGTTAGCTTTTCAGGCTCATGGAATTCAACATATTCGGATTTCAAGGAAATAGTAGCCTATAGTAGAAAATAGAAACGTTTCGCAATGTAGTACTAGCAAATCTAAAGGCCCAGGCCTTTGCTATCCAGGGGGGACAGGGGGACATGGCCCTATCATTATGATCCCCAAAACAATTATCTTCAGTCCTTCATGAACTGTATTTGTATGTACGTTACTGTGTGTGTATATATATTTCATTTTCGTTATGGGTTGTGTTGATTTTTTTATTTTTTATTTATTTTTTATTTATTTATTCATATTAAAGTCGCTTTAACTAGAAAGTCATATCGCGACTAAAACATTAAAATACAATACTTATACAAAATTAATTACATAACGTTATACAGTTTGATGCCTTTCATGAATTTTAAAACTTTATTATGATGCATCGGTTGTCCCAGAGCCATGGAGATGGTGACAGGAACTTTGCACCGAGTTCGTTGGTCAGTATACCTGGGACAGTGAGTTAGTAGGTGTTCCACAGTGAGAGGAGATGTACACAGATCGCACCAAGGAGGAGGATCCCTCGAAAGGATGTATGAGTGAGTTAGAGCTGTGTGTCCAATACGCAGTCTGGTTAGAAGTACCTGAACTCTGCGACTAATGGTTACAGTGGGTTGCATAAAAGTAGGAACTGGGCAGACGTCGTGCAACTTGCTGTTAGAATCTCCATTGTGTTTTCCAGTTCTGAAGTATTTTGCCTTTGATGAATTTCAGGAAATCATTGTGAGGGATCTTGAGGTCAGGCATGCTTGTGGGATGTTTACAAGCTTCCTTAGCGGCTACATCTGCTAGGTTGTTCCCAGTTATACCTATTCTATTCTATTCTATTTTATGCCCCTTAAGGCGGGGAGGCGGGGTGGGAACGCCCCTAAGCACCGCAGCCGTCGCCGACTTATTGTACCTACCTCCGGGATGGGATGAGTTGCGTGCCCAAAGGCCGCCCCGGACCCGCAAAGCCCCCCGTGGGCCCCCACGGAACTCCCCTGCATCCAACAAGCCTAGTACCATGCCACGTGTGCGCCACCCCCTGCGGTACCTCCAACCGGGAGCCCCGACAGGTTCGTGACACACACCACCAACAACCTCTTGACCACAAGCAGCGGGGAGAACGGGAGAGGCCCCCAAAGGGCTCTGACTGCCGAAGCAGACCCGATGCCAGAAGTGGAAACGGGATGAGGATGAAGGGGGAAAGGTGAGATGAAGTGGAGAGTGTTGGTGGAATGAAAGGGGGAAACGGGAGAACCCCGAGAAAAACCCCCCAAAGCACGGCTTCGTCCACCACGAATAACACACCCGCCGGCCCCGAGATTTGAACTCAGGACCGCAAGCATGCCAGGCTCACGCGCTACAGCATGAGCCACCGCGCCGGCTCCCAGTTATACCACTATGGGATGGTATCCAGGCGAATACGACCATTTTTCCAGACAACATTAACTGGTTATATAACACCAAAAGTTCATTCACCAGAGAGTGAGGAGGACGCGAGTGACGTAAAGCAAGCAGAGAACTTAATGAATCAGAGAAAATAATATAGGAGTAGTGATTTGGACTTTTCAATATGTATTCCATGGCAAATTTAATAGCAAACAGTTCGCAAGAGAAAATAGATAAGTTATTAGGAAGACTGTAGAGCATGGTGTGTTCTGGGAAAACCACTGCACAACCGTTGTTGCCATCACAACATCTGGATCCATCTGTATATATTGATTTATAATCGAAATATTTTCCTCGTAATTCATTGAAGAGAATAAGGTAAGTGGATCTACCTGTGGCTGACTTGGAGTATTTAGTCAGAGTGGTATTGATTACTTAAATCCGCCTTAAACCCACAGAGATACCCTTACATATGAGATCTAAAATCTATTTTACATTAGTTGATTAGTACAAAATATAACATAACCTCAATTATAAAGTGTTGTAAAGTCAATTGATATAAAATAAATAGTGCAATATACCGTCAAAGAAACAAGATATTAAAAAAGACAAGTCTTTAGGTTATAACACTATCAAAAAATGTAGCTAAATGTTATGATACGTATGTATGTATGATATGTATGTATGTATATTGTCATGAGCTTCCTGCGAGGTAGCTATGGACAAGGTAAAAGATTTTGCACATAAAATCTTGTGTGCCTATGTAGGGTCCTCTTCACTCTTGATAAAATTGATATGTATACATTTCACCCTCTATACGAGGGTTGATCTGTATGCTCCACCCCTGACCCACTTCCTGTTGAGATAAAATTATCAAAATATTCATGCAAGCAGCTTCATATCTCAAGGTAAACACTGCACTGTTTCAAGCTTTTATCCTTCTCCCTTGGGTCAGGAGAAATTTTTCTTGTGAAGGATGTGTGTGTCAGCCATAAAATGGAGCCTGTAGAACAAAGAGCTGCTATTAAACACTTGCAGAAAAAGGGAATGAGTCCAACAAAAATCCATCGGGATTTATGTGCGACTTTAGGTGAATGTGCAGTATCATATGACATAGTCAAAAGGTGGTGTCGTGAATTTAGATGTGGTAGGGAATCATGTGAAGATCAACATGCAGGAGGACCACCATTGAGCGTTACAACTGTAGACAATGTCAAAAAAGTCCATGATCTAGTGATGCAAAACCGCAGACTGACTATTAGGCAAATAGTGGAGCTAACAGGCTTCTCCTATTACACAGTTAGAAATATTTTAATTATGGAACTGGACATGAAAAAATTGATAACAAGATGGGTTCCTCGAATGTTGACAGCAACACAGAAGAGACAGCATGCGTTGATTTGTGAACGTCTGTTACAAATGTACAGAGCAGATTCAAAAATATTTATTGACAGATTTATGACTATGGATGAAACCTGAATCCACCATTATGACCCAGAAACGAAACTCCAAAGTAAAGAGTGGAAACTTAAGGGATCTCCCCCTCCCCGCAAGTTCAAGACTCAACCAGCTGCAGGGAAGTAATGACCACAGTATTTTGGGATGCCAGGGGAGTAATTCTGGTTGATTACTTACCAAAGGGTTCTACAATCACAGGAGCATATTATGCTAATTTATTTTCAAAATTAAGAGATTCTATAAAGAGTAAGAGAATTGGGAAGTTAAGTGCAGGAATCCTCTTTCACCAGGACGAATCCCCCAGTCACACCTCTTGAATGGCCATGGCTGCTATAGCCAAAGCAGGCTTTGAATTAGTGGAACACCCACCATATTCACCAGATCTGGCCCCTAGTGACTTCAGATTGTTCCCAAAACTCAAATAAGATATTCGTGGAAGACCATTTTCAACTTAAGATTCTGCAGGTTCCATTTTATGACTAACACACACATCCTTCACAAGAAAAATTTCCCCTGACCCACGGGAGAAAGATAAAAGCTTGAAACAGTGCAGAAAAATGCATGAAGCTGCTTGCATGAATATTTTGATAATTTTATCTCAACAGGAAGTGGGTCAGGGGTGGAGCATACAGATCAACCCTCGTAGGTCATCTTCAGACCTTCGTGAACTGGGGTTGTCCTTATCCCGTTGTTTTCAGCTTCAGCACTAGTTGTGTACTAGTAGTGTATAAGGCGGATTTAAGTATTTTACAAATTTAAAAAAAGTTAGATTTTTAAAATTAGACCAATAATTGATTTTACCTTCTCATTTGACTCTTAGTAAAAAAAAGTGTGTAGATTGGCTTAAATTATCGTGCAATACTTCTAACTGTAGACCGTGAAATCAAATGTTTGATTTTTAAGTTTAAAGATTTTATTTTTTCCCTTGAAAGTGAAAGGATGTGCACTGTACAAAATTCAATATAAATAACTGACCACTAGTATAAAGTTTTTATTTATTGGCCGAATTATTTTATTGAAATTGTTTACATAAAAATGCAAAATTTTAAAAGTCTTTTCAATTATAAAATTATTGCAGATGTTTAGTATTCAAATCACTGGTGAGACACTCGAAATTGGATACAGTACAGTACTCAGCAGAAGGCGAGCGGCAGGAATGCTTATTGCAATGTTAGAAGCATAACGTTGTCCTCCTTCAGGCCCCGCTCGCCATCTTCTGAGCTCCGTACGGTGCATAAAATTTCAGTCACATTGTTTCAGGTGTTTCAAGTTTCAAGTCTTTTGAGAGTTCAAAAATGTCTAACTCGAGCTTTGAGGACTTAGAATTCGACCCATCTCTAGTTCAAAGCATCACTTGACTTGGACATGGTAAGTTTAATTTTAAAGTAAATTATTGTAATAGTTTCATTTTTTGGTTACTGAAAGTTTCATAATTTTTGTACAAAAATATTATTAAGTTACCCTCCTAAAGCTTTATCCGCGTTATCTTGTTGGGGGAGGGGGTTTACATACCACCCAGATACCAGACTCCCTCCCGGTATATGGCGCCCCCTTGAGTCATAAGGGTCCAGCATGGGCCTGTACTATATTTTTAATGTTTTTAATGCCACGTATTTATCATAGGCAATCCCACAACAGTTAACGAGTATATCGATAGATTGTGACTGCTCAAGCAGGAGCGAATTTATCTGATGAAACTCGTCAACTCGAGTTCGTTTTTTTAAGACTATTCCATGAATAACAACCATCCATGAATCGATTCGAGTTACCATGTTGTAACCAATGCTACCAATAGTCCATATGAGACATAGTTAACCTAATTCAGGTAAGCTAACAGCAGAACAGAATAAAAGCACACGAACTGGCTTGCACCGAATTGAAATTGTGAACTGTGCTTTTAATCAATGTAAATTTCAATTTCCAAACATTTTTGTTGTATAAAATAATGTGTTTTTATTGTGTTCAATTGGCAGCATGTAACGTATTAATCACGATACGTTGATGTCTTACGTGTCCAGTAATGAACTGACGTTTTATCAGATAATACAGCATGTTCATATTAATAGCAAGCATTTTCTAAGATAAACGATCTTGATTGGTCTATATCCGAGGAACTGCTAAATTTTATTGGTCAATATCAAACGCGCGACGTATGAGTGGCATAGTCAATGAAAATTACTATCTGGCGACTGTGCATTGCCCAGCGTAGACAACCTTGCATATTTGTCAGCAGTGAAGGTGTCTCGTGGGCTGATATCGATTTGGAGAAATGAGTGCAAGATTGCTGCCATCTCTTGCGCATTGCAGTAACTGAATGCTTGGTTCCGACTCCCAGACACAACAAATCCGGTCTTTCACTGCAAGGAGGCGGGAGGCGTCGTGGCGCCGCTTACACAGAACATCCACAAACGTGTTGGGTTCCATGTCTGTTTACTGACCAAATTTATCATAAATCAACGTGCGATAATATTATTTATTTTACATATTTTTAAAAGTATACTCTATCTCTATTTTCTTCACGTAAGACTGATGATAGAAAAACTTTAAATAATTTATTCCCCTTAGTTCATTTAGAATGTTCTGCTTACCTTCAGGGACCCAGGATTTTCGTTCGAGAGGGCCCCCCAATCCTTTTTTTTTTTCCTCTTTTGGTAAAATTAAGCCTTCAAATTTTATTTTAACGCATTTTTCAGTTACAAACACATACCACAGTTTTTACAGTCCAAAATAATAACATTAAAATGAATTTTTAAGGCTTAATTTTACCTCTGTTAATAAGAACTGTTAATCTCTATATATATAAAAGGCTTTGTCCTGACTGACTGACTGAATGAATGACTGATTGACTGAATGACAGGAATCAACGTACAGCCTAAACTATAACAGGTAGAGACTTGGAATTTTGACAGTACCTTCGTTTCATAATGTAGGTGCTCACTAAGAAAGGATTTTGAAAAATTCTGATTCTAAATGCCAAAAATTAAATGTTTTTGAAAATACTTAACCCCTTTTTACATAGAATTATGAATTCCAAATCACAGAATATATTGTTGCCAAATTTTATATGATGGGCTTGGAAAAAACAATTGAAATGCACTTTTGACAAACAAGAGAAGTTATCAAAATAATTAATGTTATAAATAAATATTACAGAATGAAATCCACTAAAATAATGGAATCACATAACTTTCTCTACCCTGGACATAGAGAAAACAAAACGAGGTATGGTAATGGCTATATTATTATATTATATTATATTGCAGGTTTTTGGAGAGAAAAGTATGAAAGTGATAATGCTTTCTGTTTAATTTCATCCCCAAAAGGGCTTTATGGTAACATAAGAGTGGGAAATTTCCCGCCTCGATATTACAATTTTATGTTACAGGAATTTCTGTTTCTTCTTATTTAAACCTCTACCAGGCTTGCTGTGCACTGTACAAGCGATGGGATGCAAAATTCTAGATCCTCTATGAGCCATAAGAAACTATATCAAGCGTTTTGTGAGGGAATAGTTTGAGTGTAATAAGTCGTTCTTCCTATTTAAAATTATAAATGCCTATATAAGGACCTAGAATTTAAAATTGAAAATCCTTCATAAGTTAAGTTCCAATTACAAAATACAAAACCCGGGCGACGCCGGGTCTTTTAAGCTAGTATAATATAAAACAATGCCATACGGGTAACAGAATACTTTATGGGAGAGTACTAGACATGAAGAACATTTTAATTTAGTGAAATGAAAAGAGGTTACGCAGTTATGTATTATTATACATTTAGCTTAGATAGTATTTTATTTAAAAGTGAAACAGTATATTCACAGTGACAACATAAGACTAGTTTCTAACTCTTTGAAAATATTTACTTATTAAAAAAATGTTTTAAATTGAGTTTATAAAATTTAAATGACAATATAATTTGGCAAAATAGACATATTTTAGGGACTATATCCTATTTTAAAACTAAAATATTTATCGTACTTAATTGTATTTTCTTTTCTAGGCTTCTATGTAGCCTAGTTATATTTTACAAAACAGTCTTAAGTAGAATATTATAGGAGAAAAATTCCTCAGATACTTGATTTCGAACCCATGACCTTCGGCTTTCCGTGCGGCTGCTCTAAATTTGGTTAACGCGTTCTGCTTTCTATGTTGATATTCTACTACGGAATTATATCCAAGCCCTACGCCTGCTCCTCCAAGTATTAGTATAGGCCTTGATTATTGTAACCTCGCCATAGGCATTAGTAACAGATGCAAGAAAGCATCTAATACTGAATGTAAGTTATTATTTTTTTAAAAAATTACGCGTTTTAGGTGTTCTAGAGTAATTTTATGATAATTTTCTTGAATTGCGTTCAATTTCAACCTCTATAATAGGCTATATGTAGCCTATTGGACTACGAATTACATGTTTCCACGTAGGCTAAAGTGTCGTCTTTCTATAGCAAGTGGATCTAGACGGATCTGGATACTTCGAAATGTAGAAATGTAACCACTGTATAGCTAGTTTATTCTATGCACATAGAGCATGTCTTGTTATGCCTTGGCCAATAAACCACAACCAATCAATTAATAACTTGCCTGTACTTGCATTTCAAGTATATATTTATGTAATTTATAGACTCCATGCTTAGTAAAGTCAGTTGGAATAATTTTCCTAAAAGTAAACCGCGAATTCAAGTAAATTTGGGCATTCTTAGACCCAAAGCTGGCAATGTATCTTACAGGGTCAGTAGTTAAAAAAAAAATAAAAAAATAAAAAATTGGAAGAAAGATTTGAATTTCTTTTTAAATTACAAAATAATGTAAAAGAAATTAATTGTGGACTTAACCATTGCATTAACAATTTTGTTCTGCACAGGTTTATATTATGCTGTCTGAGAAAATCTCGCGCAATTAAGGATTAGCAATTAAAGTTCTGTTTTATTTAAACAGAGTGTACAGTATAGCACTGCACCCAGTATGTATACAGCATACATTCCTTCATTACGTAGGCCAAAATTTGACTGGTAGAACAACGTATTTGGTGGTTAGCACAACTAAATCCCAGCCTGTCTTCTCAACTGGAATCGATACTGCTTTTTCAGGTAGCTTCTTATTCTCAGATGGCTAGTTGCAATCCGTTCTAAACTTCTCCATCTCGGGAGGGGGGGGGACAGAAAACAAGAACCTTAGGAACTGCCTCACCCACAATGAGGTCAACTTATTGAAAAGGTAAATTATTTATAATACCTAGGTACAACCTACAAGTTGGTCGAAGGTATATTTGTTTAAACTGTATGAACATGACCTGACGATGACCAGTTTATCACATTTTCATTAATTTACACATTTTTTTACTGTTTTTTCCAAAGTAAGGCGATGGTACTATGAGATGTTGTATGCTACGGTAGAATGTGGCTTCTTTAGTATATAGATACAATATTTGTTAGCACTGTGATGTAGGTTGTACGAATAGAGCCAATGGTAATTTAGTTGAAAATCAGAAAGGATATGACAAGATGTGAACAGCATTGTTACGTGAAAATAGTCACCATCCGAGAGAGAAATGCCAGAGAATACCACAAAAAGCTGATGGAAACTTTGGGGAATAATGCCCATCCGTACCGAACTTTAAGGGATCATGGAGCGGGTATTCCTTACCCTGCCCTTACATCTGTATATTTCAAAATTTTAAAATGATCCCACATTAAAAAAAAGTTTCCATTACTTTTGCCCCATCCCTCGTATCAGCACTGTATTGTTGTATTTTTAGAAATACAATAATTATAACTATTACATTGAAGAGATATCTTTTGAAACTAATCCTTTCGAATGTTCTTAATGTAGCCTACATTTTATGGGCAGACTGTATTACATTGCACGAAATGAAGGTAACATTATTCATGCACAGAAAGGAGGTAACTGATGCAATAACTTCGCAGACTCACATTTATGAGATCGCGTGTTCAAATTCCATGGATGAGCAATCTGAGTGAGGTTTTCGAGGTTTGAAATTACTTGCTCTTGACTTATTACAATACACGATTTGTGGTTTAATACAGTTGTGTACATCTCCAATCGATAATTTCGCGTGTCCGGCCATAACCCATATGGATCTCTAGGCTATACGACATTTTCTCCAATTTCCATTTCATGTAGCTTTGGTTCGAGAAGCTAAACATTTTGTATGGTGCTGGTGGATAGACCAATTGTGCATTCTTAAAGATACAGATGAGAAGGAATTATATATTTAAAAAAAAACACTGTAATATTGTGGTGTTTGACATGACATGTAATGATGATATTTGGACTCGCTAACTACGGCAGTGTTTTCTTCCTCTATCTGATTATCATGTAGGATCTATAGGTTGATGAAGTGTTAGAATGTATAATATTAGAATGTATAGAAATATCCGCCTGTATACCACTAACAGAGGAAGCAACAGATGAAGCAAAGCAGGAAATACAAGTATAATATTGAATTAAAACACACTTTTTTTTGAGATGACAAGTTTTATTATGTTACCTGTTATATTTGATGGTTAAATATAATTGTATGTTGTGAAAGCAATTTTTATGCCCAGGGTAAGGCTATAGTGAAATAATAGTGAGCTCAGTTATTATTTCCAATTTATGAAAATATTCAATAGTTGTATATAGTGTCTTATAGTGTGACAACTTGTAATTTAAAAGTTAAAATTAATATGCCTAAAATTGAAGTGTGGTGTTCGACCCTGAAATTCTATGGAGTTTTCCGTATTAATGCAGTTTGAGGGGTCCCTTAATTCAACAAATATTTTCGGAAACATATCTGTATCCGTGTGTGCATGTGTGAACTGTGTCCCGCGAATCTTCCGGGGATGTGACACGAGGCATTGCGCACACTGTCACTTACTTTTATTGCCACTTTACATTCAGAAAATTTATTTTTACTGACTGGGGATCCTATGGATGTGAATTTTTCGAATTCTTTTTTGTGAGTTAGAGAGGTCTGGAATGAATTGTAGTATGATTTTCCATAAACAATACTTAAAAAGCTACCGGAATTATAAGTAGCTGTTCCACTTAGAAGATCGCTAATAACAGGCTAGTATTTAGATCTGTTCACCACCATACGTCTGACGAATGTTTACACAAACTGCATGTACTAAGAACTACAACTTATATTCGAACCATTACTTCCATACCCGATGTTTAGAATACCAATAAGGGATGGATTAAGGCGTGGCCGAAATTTATCTAAGGGATGGAAACCATTTGCATTCTTTATTTGCGTTTACTGTCATAGTCCATGCAGTGAGTTTGAGTTCCATTTTGTAGCTTAATACAGACAGATTGCATTTTTTTATTCCATTCGATCAAGAAAGATCATAGTCTATTGGTTTATTATTAGTTTCCTATTTTAATATTAGATGAGAGTCATCAAAGTCAGAAAGTTCAAATTCTTAAGAGTTAACAAAATGTAGCTATAATGGTTTCTAGCTGTCAACCCTTAATTACATAACATTCATTTTGAACTATTGACCAATTAGGTGAATTATAGGCTAATCATATTAGCAGAATACTTATAAATAATATGAATACTTTGTTTCCTTTTTAGCAGTAGTCTTTAATGTTGAATTAATTTTATTTAAAAAACTAATAGTAGCTGTGATTAAAATTCATAGCAACATCAATATCAGCTTTTATAAATCTGTGGAACATCTATTTCTTTCATTCCTCAATTTGTTTTAAAAAACTGAAAATACCCTATCGAGATGTTTCTTCACACAAAAATAAATAAATAAAGTAAAGTAATAAAGATAAAATAACGATAAAGTTTCCGGTACAGTTTTTGAGGTATCGGTAAATACTGGATTTTGGGCGTCCCGTATGGTACTGTTATGGTCTTAAATACGGGCTGAGCAATAAGGTACAGTTGGCAACCTTAGTTCTCAAGGGCATGGGACATCCCATGATCTTTAACGGGGAAGCCCAGTATACAAATCCACTCATCCTCTTTCTGTGTTATTTCCTTGACTCATCACTGCATGAGGGTTGAAGGATCTCTAAAGAGCTTTCTGATGGAGACGATAGAAGAAACAATTTTGTACATGATTTCAAGTATCCCACAACATTATAGTTAATAACATTGTATGAAATAACTAGCAGAAACAAATGGAATTAACATATTATATAATTATGATATTATATAGTTAGGATGTATGCTTTTTTTCTTAACTCTGATTCAAAATTAGAGAATCTTTACAAGTAAATCTGTACTCAAATGGTTACACTAATTTTCTAAGTGCGTCTAGTTGAATTGACATTTCTTAGCTCTAATCCTCGTTTCTAACAAAAATATTTTTATACTAATATGTGTAAACGAAATAAACACTTTTATTCTTAAACTTTCAGATTAAAATCTACATTAATGAGATGTACTGTTTGCTATTCTTTTATCCTTCCCTGAAGGGTCGAGCAGTAATTGTTACAGTGACATGTTTTTCATAATATTTTCCGTCGGTTTTAAGAGCTCTCGCTTTCTGATCGTATGTCAGGTGTAAACGAATATAGCGCCTATTAGGTCTACATGTATTATTTTTGTAAAAATTAGACAATACGATTACGGTGCCATATTGAACAATAAAAGAGGTATGAAGCGCCGGTTTATTGCAGAATGTAAAACTTAAGAAATAGTATTATGGATGTCGACCTATATAGACAATGAGGGAATTCTTTTTGCAAAATAAAAGTACAAAGATTTCAAAGCAATCATGCTGAGAAAATCCTTAAGGTTAACAAGAATGGTCAAGTTTTTTCGATATCGTGAAGACAGTACAAGTGTTATTTCAATAGCCATTAATAGTTATGTTTATCCTGGAGAAAATATATTTCTTACTTCAATTCCTTACGACTACTTATTTCTGCGGATTTGTCCATAATTAAGTATATACGTTGTCTTCTGAACTGACCGATTTAATTGAGCAGATATGTTATAAATTGACCAAGATTAAGAAAGAGTACATGTATGAGTTTTTATCCCCTAAACAAATGTAAAGTCTCTATTAAATTCCAAGTTTTATTTTTTACAGACTATTATAAAATTTGACAAAATTGTATTTTTTGAAGCTAGAAGAATAATACTTTTTTCTATATACTTTTTTAAACTAACAATTAGGCTACATCGCAGTACACAGAACAGCCCTTCCATAAATTATGTTTTTTCTTCTTAACTCTGAATCTGAAAGTTTAGTAGTAAGTAGAGAGTTAAATTACGTTTGATTTCTCATTTTTTCGAAAACTTTACCAAAATAATTTAAAACGTACTTTAAAATACCGGTACAATCTACTTTAAAATACCGGTAGCTGCTCATACGGAAAATTATCGGCAACTCCAGCTCCATCTCTTTCTCAATTTCACCCAAAGTAAACTTTAGTTTTAATATTCAAGGTGAAAGCTACTCGGGCAATAAGCTTATATATAACTTACATTTGAAGACATTTTGATGAGTTTCTATCTTAGTAGGACTAATAATTTACATTTACTTTGCCGTGAAAATTATGTGTTTCTTAGTAAGATTTTAAATGAAGAAAAAATTCTTGATATTTAAATAATAGAATAATGAAATTTTAAAAACTTTCCCTGTTGGATTTGTTAGGGAGATCGTATTGAAGCCCAAGTGCATGTATCTTTGTTGAAAGAACGTTAAATGTAGGCTACTTAATTTTGAATAAGCTCCTACTTTTCTATTTTCTTGGTGCGGGTAACGAAGGCTGGTCATGAAACTGAAATCAATGTATTAATAGTAACTTGTATGCTATTTGAATAAGTAAATGTTCTGACATATCTCCTACACAGAAAAAAACGTTCCTGCAGTAGCACGGAACCATCCCATAGCAAACATAGCCTATTAAGAAATTACTTTTTGACATTTACTCGTAAATTTGCAAGATAATACAGAGGTAAAACATTCTTTAAATGATTCAATAAAAGAGTAGAATAATAGGTATTACAATAAGGGATAACTTATGTGAGATTGTGTATTGTAACACATATTCGGTAAAATTACTGAGGGATTTGTATTATTATTTTACTTCGATTACTTTTTTTAATAATTAAAGGCTTTAAAATGATCTGTACCGGTATCAAATAACTTGATTGCAAAATGTAAACAAAAATATTAAAATAGCCTTAAACATTTGATAACGTATTAAAACTGTGTTAAAGGAAAATATTATAATAGGGGTATGCTAAACCTAAGGGCAAGCTAAACCTACGGGTATAATTTGTAATGAGTTCCAGAATCGTACCTCTACTGAGGTAGTTTCAGTCAAGTAGAAATGACTACAGAGCCATCTTGTGGGCAGACTTGGGACTAGTAGGAGGAAGCATATTTTCAGTTCCGAGCAGCCTTATTTTCTAATTTTTTTATTTATCCAAAATGGCATCAGTTCATTTCATGACTGACCACAGAGGTCCTGAATACGGGTACTGTATGCCTCAGTATTACAATATTAACAATATACAATATAAATAGCATAAGAATGCAATTAGGATTTACTGATTTAAGGGTCTTAACTCAGCTGGAGTTACATTAATCTATGATTTCTATTAGAAAATATATATTATCAATCCGATCTATACTAACTGAGAAAGAAGCATTTTCTGATGTAGGGATTTTTTACTGGCCTATGTAGAAATTAAAACAAATTAAATTGTATATTTTCATAGGTTTTAAAGTGCACTGTAACATATTTCGTCCTTTATACCAAAGCAAACAAGAAAGAAAGGAGTTTTTTTCTTTCTTTCTTTTTTTTTTCTTTCAAGAGGATACCTTTTAAACAGCTATGATAAAATTATTATAGCCTTCGGTGAAATTTACAAATATGAATGATATAAATTTAAATCTATATTCTTTCAAGATACGACACAGATACTTATAGAAACATCAACAATGTAAAAAATACTTTTAAGACTGACCAGTTTTCAATAACTTCTGGAATACTTTAAAATTCAGGTAAAGAAAATAGGCTGTTAAAAATACATTCAACAAAATTAATAAGTCAAAATCTTGCAAACACAAAATTAATAATGAATCATATAATATCCTCGTATAAATTGGTACAAATTAATACCTTCTTAAAATGTGACGTAAACAGGATGTCGAAATACACAAACGGAAGTTCCTTTTTGACAGAAATATTATTTCTTGGAATTGTATGAAACGTATTTTACATACATACATACATAAATACATATTGTCAAAATACACAAACGGAAGTTCCTTTTTCACAGAAATATTATTTCTTGGAATTGTAAGAAATATATTTCACATACATAAATACATATCGCATTTGATATAAAAAAAGGAAGAAAATATAATGGAATTTACAGAAATATGACGATCCAGAGAATTGTCAATGATGACTACTAGAAATAAGATATAAACCCATAAGAAGATTTAAGTTCTTATAAGAAGATACGGAAATAATAATCGACGAAGATGTTAAAACGTATGTGAAACGAGCATTCAAAAATGACTGATAATGAAATGCAGTTATGGTTTATGTGTAACATGGATTCATTCAAACAAATACAACGATATTGACAGTTTAAACCGTGAAAAATTTCATAAAATTACTGTTGGGCCTTAATGTGTGAAAAAAAAAAAATAGCTGGTGCGGTATTGTTTTAAGAAATATTTGTTCTCAGAAACTTTTGAAGTTTTAAAATAAATTGATCAAGGAAATTTTCATTACAAAATGCAGAACCTATTGTTTTTCCCTAATGTGTTGTAGGCTAGGTCACATAACAAGTATTTAATGAAGTTGGTTGTCGGTAATTATCTACGCATACTGGTGCAAGATAACTTCTTTTTTATTTAACATCTGATAAAAGTGTAGATCAGCTGGAACAAGTGGAAACGGATGGCCTCAAGACTGCAAAGGCCTGTTTGTGTTTAAGAGGAATTAAGATGTGCATTTTAAGGTACTAAGGTCAGTTCATTTTGTTCTTTTACAGAGCCATATTGTTGTTGGAATATTTTACCTCTGGGGTAATTCCATGGAAACAATTTCTAGATTACATCTCCAAAAAAGGCCCTACGGAAAATACTAAACAAAAGTCACAGAGAAAGATGAAGACCAGGGTCTTCAACCCACGGCCTCCGGGCCACTTGCCACAAGTGGCCCGGCTAGACGTTTAATTTGGCCCTTGGGGATAAACTCAAATGATGGGAATTCCAGCTTCAGAGGGAAGAAACAACACATTTTCTGCATTTGGCAGAATAAAATGTCCCCTAGCACTGCACAATATGCTTCAGACGTTGTTAAACTGAAAACTGGAGCCTATTCAGTAATAAGTTTTCAGATTTTATATCAGTTGAAAAATCAGTTAACATATTTTATAGTCCCTTTAGTGTGGCTATTGGCGATGTTACTGGTGAAATGCAAATTGAAATAGTAGATTTGCAGTTTAACCGTGTGTGATGATGGAATCACTGATTTCTATTCCAAATGTATTCTCGTATTCTTAAGATGATGTCCCTTCTTGGAAGAATGAAGACTCTTAAATGTAGGCTACATCTAGAACCCATCTAGATAACTCAGCAAGAATTGCTATATCACAAATAAAACAAAATATAGGTAAGTCGGTGAAATAGGCTACGAACAGTGAAAAATATTCCGCTAAAGAAAATTTATGTAAACATGGTATATTATTTTTGATAAAAAATGCAATTTTATTTTCATCATTTATGAGTAAATTTTCAGTGTTAGTTTGTATTCAAGAAAAATATATTAAATTCATGGTATTTACGGGTTCAAACAACATTCCTTGCGGCTCTCGAACCTCCCTGTACTTTAAATGTGTCATGTGAGAAGCAAAATATTGAAACTTTATGCTGTAGACATTTATTATCGAAAAGAGTACCATGACAGTCTTTAATTTACTGCAACTTATAAATGTCAAGAAGAATGTGGAGCGTTTTTACCTATAGAGAAGAGGTGCATAATTTTAATACAAGAAGCAGGACAAATGATAGGTTAAACTTACTCAGATGCCGTTTGAATATAACCTGTAACACTTGTTTTAAAATGGGATTAATTTATTCAAAATCTCTCTTTAAGTGTTCGCAATTGACATGTAAATACAGTAGATTTAAAAATTGCAGAAATTCATGACCGATACAATATGTTAAACATGTTTCATAAAGCTGGCTTTGTACTATAATAACTATTATAATATCTATATCGACGATGCCTTACCTGTGTGGACATTAGCTAGTCACCATCATCATCATTATTATTATTACTAATACTATTATAAATGATTATGAATCTTAGTAAAACATGTTTGCAGAATCTCATAGACTTGAACACGCCCCTTGCTGTCAAGAGTGGTCAGCATGTGCGATCACTGTAAGGCCTACTTTAAAGCCACATGGCTGACTCATTCACACGTTTAACCACTTCCAGATGAGCTAGAAACTTGAAATTCGACAGACATATAGGTTTTAGCCTCTAACGGGTGGAAAAAAAATTACAATTAAAATGTTTAATGTTTACCCCCAAAAAACTTTCCTAAGTTTTTTCACTCACTGACGGATATTACTGTTTGACTCACTCCCAGTTGAGGTAAAACTTGAAATTTGGCAAACATATAGATGTTAGTCTGTAACCGACAGAAAAACTACAAAAACTTCAAAATTTGAATTTATTACCACGAAAAAATCTTAAGTCAATGCAGTCTTCTTTTTTTTAGATTTATTGTGGCTGAAAGGCAAGTCTAAGACAGTCTAATTACACGCACTCTATCTCCCATTAAATAAAAAAAATAATAAATAAATAAAAGCTTTTCCAGAGAACCTCACTACGGGTTTGGAGGCGCAGCACCAACGAGGGAAACAATATAATTACTTAAAATCGTACGTATCTTCATATAATCTACAGCATTACATTTCTGAAATTGTATAACTTTCTTACTTTTACATGAGAAAGTATGAGTCAACTCAGTCACAATTAGGACGAAGAAGACGATTGGCTGACGGTAAAGAACCTGCCTCCATCTTGAGGCGGGAGAGCTACTGATACGACTGTAGCTATTCCCTCAATAAATGAAAGCTTAAATGCAAATAATCATTCGAGAAAAGGTGTATTAAGAGCAAAAAAGTTTCCATAAAGAAATATTGGTATGGAATAATAATCGTTCAACGATCTAAACTTTTATCTTTAACGAGATAAAATTGGCCTAATTCTAAACAAAACACATTTCTAATAAGCATACCAGTGACATTCGAAATAAACCTAGGAATAAACTTGCATTGTAAACCTATAACGCCTGTATCTACACATCAATAATGAATAAATGTAGACTTTGTTAAAGAAATGGCATGTAGTTATAGATATAGGCTTAATAATAATAATAATAATAATAACAATAATAGGCCTAATAATAATAATAATAATAATAATAATAATAATAATAATAATAATAATTCGTTTATTTATCCTGGAAGAGCTAAGGCCATTTGGCCTTCTCTTCCGCTTTGCCAGTAAAAAAATTACAGTTAAAAATACAATTAAGTTACTTAAGTTACTTATACTTAAGTTACTTAAGTTACTTAAGTTACTTATAGAAGATAGTTGAACCTAAAACTAAATTAATTACAATTAAGTTACAAGTTAATCTTGAATAGAAAATTGAATACAAAATTAGATTGGTAATTTTCTAAATTACACTCTAAGACAGTGTCCGGCAGATGCTGCAGTTGTGACGTAAGAGCCGATCATCTCGCAAGAGCTTGAGAGAGCGAGCAGTTGAGATGCATTCCTGTTAATACGCACTAGCGCAGTGGCGTTCAGTGCAGCAGTAGGGTTAAGGTGAGCCGTGATGGTACATTGAATTGCGTGCATTAACCATGGCAAGGGTGCAGAGGTCAGTTAATCAGTGAAATGTATGGTAAATTTAGTGCATTCAGATTAATACTAGACTTACGGAAACGTCAGGTCACCCTCGGAGACACGCCACATTTTTCCAAAGTTGTCTACAGTATGTCATTCAATTACAGACATTAATAATTATGTACAAATATTAGAAGAACTGGATCAGGATATTTTATTACAGATTTCAAGATTTTGCAAAACACCAATCCGATATTTGCATATTTGCGACACCATTTTCTGTGGATGTTGACAGTGTTCCAACGTCATTGCAACTAGAAGTCATTGATTTGCAAAAGAATATTGAAATGAAAGACTGCTTTCAAAACAAAAAGGATCTATCTATATTTTATAGAAGATTTCCCCAGGCAACTACATAATATATTTGCTGCTAGAATGTTGAGTATTAGGTATTTGTATCGACGTATGTATGTGAATAGTTCTTTTCTTGTATGAAGATCTGCAAACCACAACATGGAAACCGCCTATCTGATCAGAACATGAAAAATGTTCTCGTTTGTGTGTTAGCCAGACTATGTCTCCTAATATTGCAAAATTAGTGCGCGAGAAAAGAGGGAAAAAATCTCGACAATGCCTTGAGCTTGGGCACGATAGTGACACAAAGTAAGGGTGTGTATCAAAAGTCTGAATAGGCCTATACTTGGCATAGTGCTCACAAAGGTGTATAGTTTAATTTGTATATTTTGTGTATTTTGTATATTTTGTATACTTTAACATTTTTCAGTTTCCGAGTAGACAAAGTTTTGCAGTACTCCTTAAAGTATTCTTATGTTTTATGTATTTGTATGTTTATAGTAGTTTCGGAGCCTCATTTAAATAACCTGACGCATCCGCACCTGGATGCATTTCAGATTAGTGTAAGTAGGGCCTATATTAAATTTCATTACAAACAAAACTGTTCTGTTACATTGATTTATCACAGTTGTACTATTTTGTTTTCGTACAAATGCATTGTAATTGTGCTATTCCCATACTATCTACGAAGATCGGAGCGCACTCTGCCAATGCATAGGCGTCGTTCCGCCACTGGCCAGTTGAACCCTTCCTCCACGCTCAGTACGGAGATATTGCCGAGCAAAGAGCGCGGTTGCTCTGTAGTATGACGTCACAGAGCACGGAACATGCCGGTCACTGCTCTAAGATATACAACTTATTACGATTTTAACTTCCTCTGATTTGAGTTCGGCAAGTTCATGTTCAGATATTACGAACAATATCACGGAAATATTGCATTATCACTGGTTTGTGTCAGTAGAAAAGTGTTATTTTATACTATGCATCTATACAACTAATAAATACAGAGTGTCATCTATTTACTCATACATATTTTTTATTATTAAATAAATCGCCTTCTAGTAACAATGGCCTAGCTGATGAGTAGGCCTATATGATAAAATATTTTCATCAAACTATATGTTAGTGTACAATTTTAATACTTTAATTCTTTCAAGTTTAATAAAGAAGTTAACTTGTGTGTGGAAATAAGTGATAAGAATTACATATTATAACTTCCTAGTTGTAAGACTTATTTATATAATTTTATTCTTAATTTCCTTATAAAATTATTTGAAATTCTTCCACATAGTTCAAATTACACGTATAATAAACAAGGAAAATAAAATGAAGTAAAATAAAACAGGAAATATTCAATAATATAAGATAAAAATGATAGAACTTTAAATTATTAAGTACAAAAATCCACATAGTTATACTTCAGCTGAAATTCTTTTAGATTACACGTGTAGTGTAAAATACGTAATTGCCTAATTAAAATCATGTGAAATGCAGTAAAATAAAACAGGAAATATTTAATCAAATAAAATAGAAATGATGGAATTTTAAATTCTAAAGTATAAAAATCGTAGACCTATGTGGAACACTATAACTTACAAAAATACTGTATTAATAATTCCCTAGTTCATAATAAGTTGACATTGCACTAAAATTCTTAATCGTCTACTAAGATATTGTGTCATATTCAATAAGCAGCAATCAAAGCAGGCTTCATTAGTACTGAAAAAAGTCTAAGCACATGCCGGAAATATTGCGCATAGCGCCATATTGAATAATAGAAAATATTGTTACTTACGATGTTGGGGCTGAGTGACTCACTCATTACGACGACGATGTTGATAACAACAGTATTAAAAGAATAACAACAAATACGAATCCCTGAAACGTGTTATCACACAGTTTATTCGACCCTGTTTATTATTTATCACATTTTTATCACTTCACTGCACCTGAAAATAATATATTCACTGAGACCTGCACACGACTTGAATTTCTTGGGTATCAAAATTTGCCGGTTTAAGTTGCTGGACGTAAAATAAGTCTATTTTCGTTATTATGGAATATAGATACGCGTATCTACTTGTGTGACAAAAAAGTTATGTTACAGGCTTGAAAATGTTTAAAGTCATTACTGCTTTTATTTTAAGGAGTAGAATAGGCTGCATTTAAATGATCTACATGTACTGAAATTACTTTGCGCATGTTCTGTATAAATAGTAAAATCTGTCTTAGGGATTTCGATAAAAATGGACCTTTAACCTAAAATTGTGATAATATTTACATTTTATTTAAAATATATTAACGAAACACTAGAGAAATAGACTTATTTTAGCGCAGCTGACTTGTTAAAAAGAAGTGACACTTGCTATAAGGGCAAAATTGGGTCGGAGTCGCCGGTACCGGCGTCCTCCTCCTGGTCGGCGTCTTGCCATGTGCAGAAGTCAGTTTTGAATGTTGTGAGGATGCACACGATATAATGTAGCGTTGTCTCACATCGAAGCACTGGACTGCAATGCGGTATCCAGGCTCAGACATTCAACCTTTATATTCTCGGGACTAGGAGAACCCTCATCACGCCCCCTAAACTCTCATTGGCTGGACACGCCCCCCACGATTCACAGTACTGCAGGATCAATTCACCTTGGAGCAAGGTCAGAAGACTTTATCAAAAAATGGGTACACTATTATTTTTATTAGGTTAAAGTTATCATTTTTAAAACTTCTGACAGCCTTAAATATTCACTATTTTCTATACAAAGTATATGGAAGTATTGGGAAAATAATATATTGAATTCAACCCCCTTCAGGTACGGTGGATACTTAATTAAGAACCATCCTGTAACGGCAAGACAGTGGAGGTGGATGCGGGAAATGAAAGTGTCATCTTTGATGCTTGTCTCATGAAGCTGACATAAACAAAAATACTACTTAAGATTTTTGACATTTTCAATCAATTTTATTTTTGAGAATAAAGACATAGGTGTCTTCCAACTCAAAATTAAATAGTTGCGCTTTTGGATATCAGGTCAAATATCAGCAATATCGAATTTCGACTGTGTCAAATAAGAATAAAATGATCGCAGAAAATGCTCCTGGAAATGTCGTGTGCATAAAATAGGCATATTAAGAGTCGTTTTTAAACTAGAGAGATTTATAATAATTTACAATTGTTCAGTTACATTTCACTGTTTTATAAAAACTTGACCGGGTGGGAATGGAATCCGAGATTCTTGCTACTCATCTCAGGACACTACTTAGCTACCCAGAACCTATCCTTATCTAGACCTATGTAAATCTCTTCAGTAAGAAACACGTATAACTGAATGTTTGAATGAATACCAGTATATTCTCAGTTAAGACTCACTATAGCTTAAAACTTTAATATTAAATTTAGCATTGGACTTAGATCCATCCTTGTTATAAGGTAGCTGAGGTAACATCCATAGTGAGGTATATAAGAGTCTAGATGGATTTGGAACTGGTCTGGAGCAGTTCCTAAGTATTGAGTGGTCTCAGCTTCTGCGTACTAAGCAGAAATACCAGGATCGATTCCCGCAAAGAAAAATGTTTCAACTAAAGATTAAAATACAAAGATTTACAAAAACACACACACACATGTATGAGGTATTATTTTAATTAAAACTATCATTAGGAAGCTGCTATGTATGACAATTTTGATTTCAATCGATAAGAATGCTGCAACGAGATGATATTGATAAATTTCTTATTACTTTCCAATAAACTTTTCCGAACAATACAACAGACTTCCAAGCCACATTCGTTGTACATGGAACAAGCAACTTTTTCAGAGGGAACTTGAATCTTACTGTAATTCCAGACAAAGCTATTTTTGTAATCAGTACGTATTTATTTTTTTATGACATATTCCTGGTTTAACAGACTTCCAAGCCACAGTCGTTGTACATGGAACAAGCAACTTTTTCAGAGGGAACTTGAATCTTACTGTAATTCCAGACAAAGCTATTTTTGTAATCAGTACGTATTTATTTTTTTATGACATATTCCTGGTTTAACACAATCCAGTCTCATTTGTTAACTAAATATAGGACAAGTATGCGAATATCGATTGAGCCTCGTTCAAAAGCCTCATTTACTGAAGTGGTCCTCCACTTATGAGGGAATGTTTCGCTCGACTAAACTTAATTTCAGATTGAGATGGGAAAACACTTATATTTACTGTAGTTTAAACGTAAATAGTACAATAGAATGCAAATTAGACGCAGATATACCAACCTATAATTTAAATATGTAATTTTTTAACACCGCAAATTCGCGTTATAATCATTATAAAGAAACTATTCGCAAATCAAAAGTAAATTCAATGAGCATATTAGATTTTTTTTTAACACAAAATCACTATTATGAAAACCTTACTTTTGTGTACATATTTCTAGCCATTTCACTGATATTAAAACTCTTACAACGGAACTCCCCTCTTCACAATTTAAAGCAATACGAATCATTTTATAGCTCTTGAAAGCAGAAATAAGAAATCGACTTCTAAATGCGCAAAGGTTAATATTAAGCTTCTTACTCTGAACATTACTCAGCACAGCAATGATATTTTGCTATTTAGGTAGGCCTAGTTAGTATTTTTGTTGGCATTAACTAACTAACTAACTCCGTGGCGCTACATCCCTTTGAGGTCAGGGCCGATCATCCAACTACGTACTGTGACATTTCCTGAGGGGCCGTTTAAGTCTGGAGGCAACTCATCCTAACTCAAAATTTCGGTATAAACTTATACAAAACATTTTGATAGTTTCTGTATGGAAAAAGGGTTCTGAAATAGAAAATGACGCGTACACCGTTCATAACCTTGGGAGTTTTTATGTCATCAATAAAGCGAGTCAGACTGGGGGTGACACGCAAATATTACTGGAATGTCGATCAGTTTCTACAATAATTAAGTTGTATTGGAAATAAAATTAAAGCTCTTGAAACCATTATTTAATGGAAAGTAATATAAATTTTCTTATAGTATCGTAACTTATACAAAATGGCGGTTTACTTATTATGTGCCAGAATGGTACTTTATACGAATCCCTTGGGGACGGGATAATGTCTGTCCGTCTGTCCGTCCGTGTATCTGTATAATACAGTCCCTGTAATGGAGTCCCGTAAAAATTTTAGTACTGATTTGTCTAACCAACAAAATCGCGTGAAGTACATATAGGAGAGTCAGAAAAAGTTTGGTAGACATCACCATATTCTGGACCGGGTGTTTTAGACGCCATTTTCCAAAATGGCCGACACCGATTTTGTTTTGTATATATTTCTGCTCCTGTGACAGTCATACTCATCATTTAGGTGTCTAAATATATGTTTTCAAGGGCAAGGAATCGATTAAGATGGTTTGTGAAGTTACCTGACTGCTATTTATTAAAGAAAATCAGTTACTTTGAATTTTAAATAAAAATATGAACAGAAGTGAAATAATATTCTCATAGACACATAAGTAAACTCTGGTATGGAAAACTGAGTGCAAAACTAACATACTTTTTTCTCATTCTATCCGTAACATTGTTCATCCCATTTGCAATAATCTGTGCATGTCAAATATTGCAATTTACATTTAAACCTAAGTTACTAGAAGTACATGCTGTACAACTGCACTGTTTTAATAGTTCAGAAGGCAATTTGTTAAGGCACAGATCAGGCTTTAGCACAACATTTGCATCTTTGCACCATCCATAATCTGCTAGTTGCAGGCTTGTATCAGGAAAATAGTTTTGTGATAGGTTTAAGCATTCCCGTAAAACAAAAAAAGCATCCTCGATTATGTCAATTTCTTATTGAAAAAGATGAGGGTAGCTCTGATACTATGTGTTTCTACTTGTGTAATGAATAACGAAGTACATATGTCTTAAACTTTGATGATGGATAACTTGAACAAGTAGTTTAAGAAAAGTAACATTTCCAAGTTACTGATATTCTGTGGAAAGAATATTGCCTTGTTACCAAAGATGCCAAGAATCCACAAAGATGAAGGCAAGCTTACTTATGTGGTAGGTACTAAAGATCCCAATGACTCATTGGAGCAAAAACGTTTCAAAGAATTAATCATGGAAAAGAGATGAATGGTCACAAGAATTTCTTCTTCGTCTACAAGGTGCTATGTCAGAACTTCATGCAGCTGATGGTAGATATCACAAGGATTGGAGATCAAAGTTTATAAGTCAGAGAGAAATATTCACTATGCTCAAAAAATATCTCGATAGCTTGTTCGGATTTCCTTTATAATAAATAATATAATATAATATAATATAATATAATATAATATAATAATATATATAATTATATATAGATCAAGTAGCTTCAGAGATTAGTTCAACACTCTTGAATATGTATCTGTATCTGGTACCCTATGATCCCCAGGTGGAGGTTTCATTACCTATACTAATTTGGATATGCTTATTTTCCGAGAGAGGGTAGAGGGACAGGTGGTAAGCCCATCGCCTCGCAACCCCCCTCTGGAAACTAAGTATTTCTTGGACGTGAAAGGACCGAGAAAGTTTGTCCAGAGGCTCTAATTTAGGCTTGGAGTTCTTTTACGTGCCGTAAATCTACGACACGGGACCCCCAGCTTAAAGTCCCTCCCGGAGGACTCCGTGCCCAGGATTTTTACGTCCTGAAAAATCCATCGACCGCGGCCGGGTTTGATTCCGCGCCCTCTGGATCTAGAGGCGGGCACGTTACCTCTAGACCACCGCGGCCGACACTCTTGAATCTGCTTACTGAGATCTAGAGGCTTACTGGATCTAGAGGCGGGCACGTTACCTCTAGACCACCGCGGCCGACACTCTTGAATCTGCTTACTGAGATTACAGAAAAAAAGTTCCTAAGCATGACGATGCTGTTCTTGAAGCTACACGATTCGTAAGTTTGTGTTATGGCATTTTTAAAGAACAGCACTTGCATAATAAAAGTTCGCTTTGAAGTGGGAAAGAAGGAAATATCTGCTAAAACTTAGGAATCTTCCTCCAACTGCGGAAGTATTTTGAGAAAAGGTTAAACGTGTACACTACCAAGATCGAATCTGGCAGGAAGCCCCCTCATGTGGAACTAACACACTATGATTGGACTAAGCATAATTCATCCAGGACACTCAATGCAACATCATTACCACAAGGAACAGATGTAGCTCCAACGGACCTTTTACAGATAATTAGTCGTAACTGTTCTGAAGACAGAATGTGCCTTACACGATGTGAATGTACTAATCTGTCTTGCACAGCACTTTGCAAATGCTTTGAAAATGAAGTGTTTGAATCCATTTAGAAAAACTTTAAATCCAGACAGTGAACATGATGAACCCTAAAACGTTAATTTATACCGTTTAGCTCATAGTCTACTATTGTCTTTTGAGTACATAAAATATATGCAAGTTTATAATTGTAGTATTAATACTTATTATGTTATTTCTGTGTTTCATGGTTGGTTAACAATCCTTCAATATCGGTATGATCAGGAGTGTGACAATAATACTCATAATAACATATTTTACAATAACCATTCCGCTTAAATAGCGCTTGTACAAGATGAACTAAACAGATTTCAGTGCATCTCTTAAAATTAATTCAGTACAAAAATAAATAAATGAGTTCCCATTAAATAAAATCAGGTAAACTGATAAAACAAAGTGCCGGATGGAGTTAATAGGTCATATTTAAGAAACTATTGACTTTTAGACCAGGTTTCTTGAGAATGTTCGATTAGCATATAAGAATAAGTGAGATAACTAGAATGACTAGAATATTAAAAGAACGAATTTGCAACAAATTCCTCACGTCAAAAATACCCCTTTATTTTTGCCAATAACATCTGAAGGCGTACAAGTACTCAGTCACTTGTCTTCAGTTCCCAACAGCATATTCAGTTATACGGTACCGACTTTCGTAATAAAAATTGCTATTATATAGCATATGAAGGGTCGGGGGAAAAACCAGGTAAGTCACTTTTTTAAAAAAATGGAGATATCGTTACAGTTTGCTTCAGATTCATCATACCCATCAGCTGAAAGGTCGAAAGCGGAAAAAAAGCAGACCAGTCGGGAGAAATTAGCAGTCAAAGTTTCACTGTAAGGGGAAAGAACTAGGGAAGTCAAGCGCAAAGAGGAAAGAAGCAGGCGAGTCAATGGTGTCTCAACTGGCTTCATTAATTATATAACAAGCAATCAAATTGCTGGCCTCAAGAAAATCACACTGACCTTCCGTATCCGCGGCCATTCGTACTTGGAGTACGATAAAAACGTAGGTTTATGGAATCTAAAAGCATTGATGGAAACACCTGAGGATTTCAAAGAAATGGTGAAAGCATCAAGATGTAAACCATCCCCTTTCACTGTGGTCAGCGTTACCCAACAAATGGTGCTAGACTGGAAGACAATGTTGGACTCAAAGTACGCTGCAAAGTGCCCTTTCAAAACACAGCCTATTAAAGTAATATCTTCTGCATCCAACCACAGTCGTATGCTGCAATATCGCACGACATACTATGGAGAGATGTGAACTGGGATTATAAGGGCACCTCGACAAGGCCAACCATTGGAGGATGGGCTATTTGAACTTCCAATTCCAGCTTATAATGGTATGTGTAGCTTTTTTTAAAAAAAATTGTCTCCTGCAATAGTTTATCACAATTTATCAGATATTTTCTTTCTTTATTCTAGGTCTCCTGCCGATTTCAAGAAAAATATTTAAAGATATACAAAATCTTATGAAGTTTTGTAGTCCTCATGCTGTCAAATTCTTCAGTCAGCTGCCCAATGTCTAAGTGATGTGAGTCTGTTCCACTTGACTTACCTGCTTTTTTCCACTTCAAAAGGTACCTTTGACAGGGTTTCGTGGAATTACATCTTTATGGGAACAAACTGGTTGCCAACAGCTATGATTCCACATTTCCTGAATCCAAGACTTCATTTTTCAGAAATCATAATTATTTTATGTGTAGATACATTGATGTCATAACAATTTGAACATTAAAATCGCTTTTTCTCAGTTTGTAAAAACATTGACTCTCCTGCTTTTTTCCCCTGACCCTTCATATGAAAATACAACAATGCTTATTCGAGTTATCGCGAGTAGACACACGGACGGTCGGCCGGACAGACAGACAGACCGACGAACAGGCTTTCCTCCCCGTTCAACAAGTAATCTGAGAAAGTACCGTTCTGTCATTTAATAATGGCGTCAAAAGCTTTAATTTTTTACCGAACATGAACTTAATTAGTGTTGAAACCACTCGACATTCAGTAAAAGTTGAATGTAACCCCAAATCAGATCAGCTATATTGATGACATATCGAAAAACGCTCAAGGTTATGAACGGTATACCCGTCATTTTCAACACCCATTTCCCATACAGAAACCATTAAAATGCATTGCATATATCGAAATTCTTCATTATCAAGTAGCTCATCGGTTGGTGTCACGAGGTTCAGGGAAGGTGTACAGATAGTTGCCGATATGAGCCACTGCACATGCCTAGCGGCATTCACAGGATAGCAGGGAATGTATTGAAATTTGTTCTGCAACCGATAAATTGCTTGAATTGAAAAATAATTTCACGTAATTTGCATTGCTTGTGAAAACAAACGTTTCCGTTACATCTCTTACATTTATTTACGTATCACAAGGCTCTGAAATCAGCTACAAGAGTAGGTCCGCTTTTTTTTTCCTTCCCTGTACATTGTGAATCCAACTATTCATTACGAAAACAACGACCCGGAACAAGCCTGTAAGCTTAATTTGGAAAGGAAAACTATTTAATCTGTATCTCTTATCTGAAAGAACAATGCAGACAGAATCACCCTGGTTAACACGTTTCCCTTCGAGAACTCCTATTTGGTGCAAGTCTATTTACGGAGGATTATAAAAGCTCTTCAGTGATTTTGGATTGCTAAAGTCACCTAATTCCCACGACTGAAAGTACTGTTGGGGATTCTGTAACAGTAATACATCATTACACATATTTATACAGTCAGCTAATATGTTAACAATTAATTGATTTATAACATTTAAATACATATAGAACAATCTACATAAAATTGTTTTAGTACGACGTATCTCAAAGGAGCTTTCTTACAGTTAGCAGTTCACTCATTGTGTTTTGTTTAAAGTAATAAATGTTTTCTATCATTAGCTCGTTCATAAATGTACAGTATTTGATTAACTATTTTATTCTCTATTAACATCTCTCTTGGCTTATGGGATAATAATGACGTCGATACTAACTTGATGTATTTATTTGTGTAGTACTGTATTTAAATATTAGTGGAATTGTTTCGTATATTATTTATTACATATAAATTCTGTAATTATTACCTTTAGTAGCTTATTTTGTAATTTTTTTTTATATTTATGTAGACTACATTAAGGTAATGTCATAAAAATGTATGTTAGGCAGGCTATTGAATGTATATAATCTTTCTCCCACGATCAATATCTGGGGCGTATATCTTCAATAATTTGAGTAATAAGCTAATCCTTTACCACTATAAAGATGGTATATGTATATACAAATATCTACAAGTACTTTTCAAATAAGAAGCCATTTCCTTCACCGCCAATCACGTGTACGAGCTAAACGAGCGCCGCTAGCAATAAGAGTCTTCCCTCTGTCTCGCCGTCACTGATTGGACCGCGTATCTATGCAGTTGAAGGACATAGGGCTTGTCATCTGCAAAACACGTTCATTTATTCTTCGAACAAAAATACGTTTAGTTTTCTTTAAAGTGTATTCGAAGTTATATTTAATTCTTAATGTATATATCAAAAGAAATACATGTAAAATAGGACAAGAGTTAACCAGGTGCTTTTATTAAAGACAGACTGTCAGTCTTATCAGAATACAGTAGTTTTTTTATGTGTGTGACTAATTAAAGATCGATCATTTTTATGCGTAATGATATCTATGGAAGAAAAACTTTTTTTTAATGTCCATTCAGTTTCAGCTCCACATTGCATTATATTAGCAAGTCGAGCCAGAAAGCTTGCAGGGATAATATAGTACTTAATCAATAAAACAGCGAGGACGAGAAAGCGAGAGAGAGAGAGAGAGAGAGAGAGAGAGAGAGTTCATCCATCAAGTCTATGCTAATTCCAGTCTTCATGTACGACATGCAGAGGAAGTAAGGTAGAAACAAAGCACTATAAGGCAAAGCATCCTTTATGCAATGGAATGGAACTTCACTAAAATGAATTCTAGTACATTGAATATCTAGTCTGAGTCAAGTTGATCTACGTACTATTAAAATGAACATTGAAATTTACGTACAAATTGAAACCCAAGAATAAATACAAACTTTTACGAAATGTATTAGGCCTATTAACAACTAGCAGATGCCCGCGGCTTCGCCCTCGATAATTAATTCAAAAATTCAAAATGAAGAGTAAAATAATTAGAACATTATATATTTAAACACTTACACGCGAATCATTCATAAACTAAACGATTAATATAATTATAAGGAAACAGCTAAACATCCGATTTTGGAGTGCATTTCACGACTAGAAAGCGCCGCCTGGGGAATACGACCTCAGATTCGAGCTTCTTGGCCCAGAAAACTCCTGCATAGTGAGTTCCGTTCAAATTTATCAATGTTTAGGCATTTAGGCCTATATTGATTATCCTTTTCCGTCTATGTTGAAAATGTCAGATGTCTCCGTGCCTTGATGTAAACAAATTAATCGATCAGGGTGGGCTTACACAATTGAAGCGACCGATAATTCCATGCGATATCTTGTGATAGTTAAATACGTATATTTAAGCACCAGGTCGCCAGCTGAACCCATGCCTTTACAATTACATACTACAATTCACAAATTGAAGAAGTAGTAAAATTTAAAAGCTACGCACAGCTTGTCTACTAGAAGTAGAGGCCGGGTAATGAGAGTAGAATAGTGTTTATGTATTGCTACAAGTCACTTTGTATTTCCCTTAGTAAGGGATTATAATTTTTTTCAGGTCACAAGGAATCTGGGTCTGATGCGCTGTAAGTAAACACTCAATAACTCGATGTCGAGATCACTGTAAAGTTGAGTATTACGGATGTAATAGTCATCTCCCGTAATAGTTCTACACACTGCACTTTCAATATACAATAGTAAGATCTCTCTTCAAGCAAGGAGAACTACTGGCCATTTTGTTTGGAGTCAGTTCCTGTTAAAATATTGATTACTTTTGTCAGAGGGTCCTTTGCCGTTCTTATTTTGTATATTGTAGTACGAATAGTTTGTAAAAAATTTGTAATATTGAATCCTCTTAATAAATCGATTATATCTTTGATAGAATCTGTTAACGATTCTGTGGTCCCCACGTTGTTAGGAAGGAGTTCCTTGGTACAGGGAGTGTAGGAAATTCACTCTCTTTCAAAATCGGAGTATGAGCCCGTTCTTCAACCTTGTTTCTTAGCTTTTCTTGCAGCACTGACCTTCGTTTCATTTGTACTGAGCACTGTCCGTAGCTAGCGGTATGATTTCCGCCACAACTAGCACATTGATCAATACCACATTTTACACACCGAGTAGGCAAGTTGAATCTACGCGACGTATGGTTGAAACCTTGGCACTTATGAATTATACCACATGCGGTTTAGGTCTCTACGACTCTACTTTTATTAGGCCTATATGGTTGTTAATATCTTGTAACTGGTAGATTGATCGCGAATGTTCATTGTCAGGGAGTGTGACAATCCATATTGGTATGGGGCGTTTGACAACATTTCCTTCCTGTAGCTTGGAGCGTACTGTCATTTGCCGAACATGTTCTACGTTAAAATTGAGTTTTTCAAGTTCGTCTTTTAGCACTCTGCCTTCAACAAATACTGGGAGTCTTTTAACTACAGTCTGCAAAAGCTTGCTTTCGAGAGGCTCATGAGAATAGAGTAGAACTTTTTCCTTCTGTAGTGCATTTTATAGTGTGTCAAAATCGCTTCTATACGAAGTCTAGTATTTTTTTAATTCTGCTGAGTAGCTCACCTTCAAAGGTTCGCTTTATCAATGCCTGTAGTACAAGATTTTGGGCAGAAAATTGTCCCTCCGGCAGCATTTTAACTACTTTAGGTGCCATTCTGAACTTCTACGGAAGTTTAAATCGTTCTTTAGTAGCCTACTGGACATGTTGTCAGGTTGCATGTTTTCTGCGGAATTGACTTTAGATAATGGTTCGTAGGTATTTTTTTGTTCTTATCTGACTTACGGTATCCGAAAACATTTTCTTAGCAAAGTAGCTTTAGTTGGCTTCTTTGGTAGGTTAAACTCGTCATTTGTTTCAGTGCGTAGGATTTTATTTTGTCTTATTGTTGTTACTTACATTTATTGTTCCAATTCATGCCATTATATCTGACAAGAATCAGATAATATCCTTGTATCAGCTATTAAATTATCAGTATTGCCTGATATTCTCGCTTGTTCCTCTGTGAATTCACATTGCATCCTATCTTAATACTAGTTGTATGCTTGTTCATTTTCGTTGCTAAAATGTCCATGTTTGAGAAAGGTCTCCCAAAACACTCGCACAGTAGCCTACAAACCAATTCTCAAATTTTCAAAATTATGTTAAAAAAATTATTCCTTCAAACTGAGCTTCAGTAACTATGTTTTATGAAGAATGACATTGCAACACAAAGCAAGCACTAATTACATAAAACTAATAGTTTTTGAGGCAATACTTTTGAATTAGGCCTTCTAGCCTCTACTGCCAACTATATTTTTTATTTCCAAGTTATGACAACAAAAGCAAAGTCACCTGCAATTGATTAATAAATGCAATAGCGGAAACTGGTGCTTCGATAGCGCTGAAAATGACGTTTTCTGCCAGGTTTTCACTCATAACTCACGAACGAAAGCGAAAATTAAAATTCCGGCCTAAAGGTACGTTCGACCACCCTTCAGTCCATCTATGTTTAAAATTTCAGATCTCTATGAGCAATAGATTTTGCTGGACATCGCGAACAGCCAGACAGACAAACAGAGAAGCACTTCCTCTTATTATTATAGATTGCTTTGGTCAGAAAAACTAGAACAAAGAAACTTACCATGACATTTCCCTGGTTGTCTAGAGGATTATGTGAAGCTCTTCTGGCTGTCTTGTGGACTCCATGGAGATCTAGAGAAATTTCATGTCCTTTCTGTGGGCTGGAATGAGCCCAAGATGTTGTCTGTGCAGTCGTATCCTATCAAGAAAAGAACATGTAGTTAATATCCAGGAATTAGCATAGATCGTATATTAATATATAAAAATACCTTTCTCTACGATAGTATGTAAACTTACAATTTGCCCAATGGTTGTTATAATGCCTAAGGTGAGCTTTTAAAACAAAAAATGCCTAAAGAAATTAAGCTACGCCTTGACACGCCTTTTTTGTGCCCGATCTCTCCCCTGGAGAGCCAAAAGGCTGTAGGCCTACCTCTGGTAACTTCCGGTCTCAAAAGTTGTCGTTATCTTCTATTCTAGCGTATTAGCCCATTCAGTAATTGCTAATTTGTGTGGTTTATATTGGTAACTTTGTTATCTGAACTTCGCTGCTTCATCCTAAGACCTCGTTTATGTTCTTTTACTTTGTCTTTGAGCTATGTTGTTTTTTTGTCCAAGTTTACGTTCTGTTGGGTCATTACGCAATAAAAATATAATTGTTATGATGATACTGATAATAGTGATAATAATAATAATAATAATAATAATAATAATAATAATCTTTCTCTATCCGGCTTGCCAGAGTGACTACATCGTGCACAGATAGCTTGTTTCCTCTGTAAGTTATTCTATTTTCCAGCTATGTTTGTGTTCGACATGTCTCATCATATGCCATTGTGTTCTTCCCTTTTTATCTTTAACCCATTTAGTCATCCGCTGCGCTCTGTTGTTAATATGTGATCTTAAATTCCTTGTTTGTAGGGTAGAAACTGTTTATATAATATTCAATTGTCTCTTTCAGGTAACTTATGTGTGCCTTCGCCCTGAGCAACCAATCTCTTTTGACTTCGTCACCAACGCATGATGTCCTGGACAAGAAATTAGACACTTGTCTTTTGCCAGATCTTCTTCCGTTGCACTATAAGTTGCTGTTCCAATTTCAGGTCACTTATCAACTGCAATTAATTTCACAATTGAAAAGTAGTTTAGTAGCGAAATCTGGTGCGTCGATAGCGTTAAAAAACACGTTTCCTGCCAATTTTTCGCTCATAACTTGCGAAAGAAAGCGAAAACTATAAATCCGTTTGAAGGTGCATTTCGATTCCCCTTCATACATCCGTGTTCACATCTCTGCGTGCCGTAGATTTGGCTGGGAATAGCACATAAGCATACAAATAGACACTTCCTCTTAGTGCATAGACCATGGGTGCGCATCTGTGGCACATCGTGTCACTGTGCGGTAGGGGAATTTCTCCTACTACACTCGCCCTTGACGTCAGCATAAAGCAGTTTCGACGTGACACTGAACATGAAGAACAGGTTTCTTACGTCACAGCAAGGAATTGGGGACTAAAACATTTCCCCTCACCTGCTCACCAGCAGGAACTCATGGCTTCGCCAGCGTTTATTAATTCTACCGCGTTTTGCTTATTGAATAATCTATTTAATAGAAAAGTAATTAAAACAATATATTTTTAACACAGACATTGTTTTACATAAATTTCATAAATTACATAATTTTAATTTTAATTATATTGTTACACGAATTAATACTTTAAACGACTAAAACTAACAATTCGTTTCCATTTGGGCTTAGAGATTCCAAGTGAAACGATTAGGCCTAAAGCGAACCATAGATTCGCCAACCTTATCCTTAGGCCTGCAATACGCAAATTATTCATAATATGTTAAAACTATTAATAATTAAAAAGCTAAAAATCGAACTTCGTGGTCATTTCACGATTAGAGTGCGTCGACCGGGAAAAAGACCAGATTCGAGTTCCATGTCACCCCCCCCCCCCAAAAAAAAAGAAAAACCAGTATTGCGAGTTTCATCCAAATCAATCTATGTTTTTCCATTTACTCCTACATATATAATCCCTTTTTACATCCACCTAGGAGATGCAAAAAAATTAAAATTAATATATTCGGTTGGGCATTGCCACATTCAAACAAACACTTCTTTTGATGTCACAAAGAACGTTAAAAAATGAATCATGCAGAATGTGTTATCAAAATCGAAATTCCCTATGATTTGATGCGTTCCGTTGGTAAAAACCATGATTTTCGCCAGTTTTTCGCTCATAACTCAGGACTGAAAAACTAAAATTAAAAATCCAGCTTCGAGGTGCATTCTGACTTCCTTCCGTCCACCTTTGTTAAAATTTCCAGATCCCTGCGTACTGGGCATCACACACAAACAGACAAATACTTCTTCTTATTATATAGGCTTAGATATTTTCCTGACTTTAGCTGCTTCAGTGTTTGGCACTACGATAATCCGACGTAATAAGGTCTTCACAAGTTGTTGATGAAAGTCATGAAGTGTGCCCCTACCGAATTGTAAAATACGCTTCCTCAGAAAAGGATTAAATTCGGGTAGACCTGTAAATTCCCAAGTCATCATACGGTTCTCATTAAGAGGAAAACCAAAATGTTAAATTTCATCAACAAGATATGTGATTGTTTTTATAAATCCTTCTGGGAGTAGAATATTTCTGCCTGAAAGTGTTACGTTGTGCCAAGAGGGAATAGCATTCATTAATGGATATGTGGAAACATAACATTTTTCTTTTCATGCGTACGTTTTGCAGATCTTTCAGGTAAAAAAACCGCTCTGGTTTGCCCATTGATTAATATGAGCTTATCAGCAACTCCATTTTAGAAGCACGGATCATTGTGGTAATTATACATTAAATGTATTCACATTCCATGTATGTTTGTCAGGGCACCACGCTTGCTTTGATTTCCTTAATGTCACCTAAGAAATAATCTTTGACTAAAACGAAGCATAGTTTTATAAAACTAAAGTAAAGTGCTCCCTATACAGGCAACAGAAACCATTAGGAGGTTGAAGTTTCCATTTTTGTTTTCTTTTAGAGATTTGACACATGAAGGTTGAAGGATGTAGTTCGACGAAAACCTTAATAGTTTCATGGGGATTGAATCCGCGAGCTTCCGGTCTGTAGCTCTATGCCTCAACCAACTGTACCACGGCGTGTACCCAAAGAGTTTTATTGTACACTGCAAACGTGTCTCTGAGCTCCTTTTACACTTTGACATCTTTGAGTATTCATAGGAATAGACATTTCTACAAAGGCTTCACGCTAGAAGCTGGAGTCACCTTTTGAGGTGACTTCAGATCTTTGAAGACAGAACTCCAGAGTTGAAAGCAAGAAGTTGACGTGAGGCAGCTCCTATGTGGAAACTCCTTGCTCCAGGATGGAATGAGGTCTCGATGAACCATTGTATTCATCAGGAAAAGAAACTGGAGAAAATTCATCTTGCTTCATAGTTTTCATGCCGTCCAATAAACAAGTGAACAAAGATCACATTTTCCAATTCAGAGCGCACAGTGTATTTAATAACAAACATCGCCAAGAAGTGTACTTTTTGCTTAAAATGGAATGCCTCTAGTAGCTTATTAAACAAATATTTAGCTTATGTTATGACCCTGCTACATTTACATTGGGAACATGAGCAGACCAGGACATGGAAGTAAACAAATGGATCAAATAAATGCGGATAACACTTTTTTAGTCTCATGTGAGGTTAGCAGTGTTTACAACCTAAGAACAAGCAGGAAACGAAGCTCTTGAAGACATTTCATTAAGGTAATAATAATAATATTTTTATTTAACCTAGTGAAAGTTAAAACCGTAATTCCTTTTCTTCCACTTCACAGAGACTAATAATATATTAAATGATATAAAATAATACATTAAATGATAGGGGTATGTTGTAGCGTAGTGGTTGAGGCACTGCTCTACAAACCGGAAGTCGCGGGTTCTTTTCCCGATGAGGTCGTTGGACTTTTTCAACTGGCCTAATCCTTCTGGTGGCACTATGGCCCTGGGGTCGACTCAGCCTCTAACAGAAATGAGTACCAGGAACAATCCTCTGGGTAAAAGCGACCGGTGCGTAAGGCTGACAACCTTACCACCTTCGTATGCCGAGTGTCTAAAGTCTGGAAGCCTCAACCTTCTGGAACCCTCTGGGCCTCCATGGCCTGCATAGGGAACACTTTACTTTACTTACATTAAATGATATAAAATAATACATTAAATGATATAGAATACAGTAAATTACACAAAATACAGTATATGATGTAAAGTGCATTCAATAATATAAATACGATTATATTACGCAAAAAGTGTGTTTTATTAAATTATACAGCCCAAAATACACAATACTGATGTTCACGAAATTATAAATACTGACAATTTATCTGCTTAAAATGAAAACCCTCTTCTTGCTAAAAAAAAATGTATTTTGTTAAAGTAGACTTCTGAAAGTTGACAATAGAACATTTGGGCAATTTTCTTCCATCAACTTCTTGACGAAATAATAATTCTGCGCGCCTATTACTGAACGCAAGCAAACCGCAGTACACAGCAGCTGTAGAAGTTGCCGCTCTATAAGTGTTGTCGATCGAACCGCTTGCAACTTACAAAATGCTTTAAATAAATATACTATCAAATCGTTCATCTAAGGATGTTTAGTTCAATAAGTTGGGCTTTTTTAAACAACAGTATTAGAGGGACTTAAAAGTTTGACTTTCTGTCCATATAAAATTTATACGTCTTGGTCAGATAAGTATAAACCAGAGAGGACTCAACATCTATTTTTTTTAAGAATGGTGGATTAATACTAAAATTCTTTTTTAATGTGGATATTCTTTGGGTATTATCTTCGGTAGGAGTTGGAAGTAGCGGAGGTAGCTAGAAAATGTCTCGGCGGTCGGACACCCAGGGAAGGCCGGTTATGGTGGCTTCGTGGTTAATGTTTGATTCGCACTTTATAAACTTTCGATTGGTAGCGGGAGAAAATAAACAGATTAATTATTCAAATTATTCATTTAGAGATAAAATAAAGAACGTACTGAATAATCTTTTGTGAAATTTCATTGCAGTAAAAAAACTAAAATGATTTATATCTGCCACTGTGATTAGAAAGAAACGAGTTTTAGCGACATGAAAAATGCAGATTCAGACTGATCGTAATGGATCGTAGGAAGGTTGATTAGTTTGCAGGCAGGAGAGACCGTAGTAAATCACTGTAGAAACAAATCTAGCATCTCATTTGCTGACGCTTCCACTCAGAAGAGTAGGCGCATGTTGTTCGTAAAATAGAAAATAGGAAGAACATTATTTTGTAGATATGGTATGGTTTTGTTATTAAACTTTTCATCGAATTGCGCTTCGTATTCCATAAGTGTTGCATATTAGCAGAAATATGCAAAACCCATTGGTATTTTTAAACCTTCCATATTTTAAGTCGAACTGACACCGACTAGGTCAAACAAATTTGTCCGAAATGTGATAGCATGACTAGGTTAAACCTGGTAAAAACTTAATATTATCCTGTAATCAATATGAAACTCCAAGGATAAACTGATCTAACCTAGCCGAAAACATTTTAACTTGTTATCTCCCTCTTCCTTTTAATGTAAACTAGTTATAGCCTACTGCTCGAAACGTATTTTAATACTTAGTTTTTAATGCATACATAAACCTACTTGAAGTAAAGAGCTAACTCCAAAGAATTACAAACTGCCAATTAATTAAATTACAGTCACTTATAGATTATCACGTTTACATTTTGGCTATAATCATAAAAATCAAAGAATTTTAAGATCATATTCCTTGGATGTAAATCTGTGGGGCAATGGCGAAACATAACACTATGAAGTAATTATCTTGAGTTAATCTAATTTGTAATTAAATCATGATTATTACAGGCAAACACTTCTAATAAGTTTTATTTAGTTTTGCGTATACAGCGGTGTTTGATGAACAATTTTTATGGTTAATTAGTAGACTTCGGATTTTAGGTAATAACCTATTTTAATCCTTAAGTGATACATGGACGAAAACTTGTATATGCATGTTTCATAAGTGACTATGCCTAAAGCTGATAATTTTATAGGACCTAAAATAGCCTATTTTTACGTTAGAGCCTAATATTGTCTTTTTGCTTGTTTTTCCTCTAAAGTTCAAAATAAGTTGTTTTTTGTTATAAATTCTAGCATTTATTTTCAGTTCGCACTAAATTTTTAGCTCGGAATGTGCAGTAGGCCTACATGACGCATTTATGACGTGGTTAAATAGTAACGAATGTTTCGTCTTCAGTAGAAAAATTCCTTGGAATTCCCAAGAAAATGTAGTGTTTTTCTCCCGACTCCCACATCCAGTAACAAAAGAAAACAAAAACAAAAACAAACAAATACAAACAAAGAAACCTAGGTCTCTGAATCACTGAGGGATACAAGGAGTTGAATATGATAGCGTGCGTAGCTTCTGGGCGAAGGGATTAGGTTTTCACTGTTATTGTAGTAATACAGGCCCTAGTAATAGGTCTACATAATTCTGTGTACCATTGTAACTTTATGTTTTTCTCTTTAGTATTCGTTAGTATAATTTTAAATATCTTAGGCTATAATCTTAATTATTTTCTTTAGTATTTTTATATTTTGTAATTTAATTTTGTAATTTTCTTTTGTAATTAATGTTTTACAGCACTCTAGTTTATAAATTATAACAATGTTTAGTGCTTTGTATTTAAGCATTAAGTATTCATTAATTATATGTAATATTATGTATTTGTGTTATGTAATTGTAATGTAGTTTTTTTGACTGGTAGAGCGGAAGAGAAGGCCAAATGGCCTTAGCTCTGCCAGAATAAATAAACAGAATAATAATAGGCCTATATCTGTGTTTTTTCATGATTATTGATTAAAGGTGAGTTCAATAAATATAATATTCTGCATTGCAATTGAGATATTTCAGAAAATTGGCAACTTAACGATTTTATAAGAGACTACTTTACGATTTTTAGAACCTATTTTTTAATTTTTAGAGTCTATTTTAGGTACCTAAAACAGCATTTTTAGCGACCTAAAAGTCCGAAGTCTATTAATTAGTACGTTATTCTTATTTCATTGTTAGGATACGAGGCACAAATCTTTTCACTGCTACTAACGTATAAATGTGTCTCCTAAAAACGGCATAAAATCAGACATATAGGATTAATAGACTAATGTATTATTAAAATGTGAGAAATTTTATCCTCGTGGAATGGTTGTCATTCATGGAAACCAGATATTTAACTGAAATTCTCCTCATTGACTTTAAATGTAGAGCCCACTGACGAATCCACTTGATTACTGTTTATATTAATACATAAATTCAGCTCTGAAAGGGCCAATTTACTAAATTAGGCTGGATGGCGTTTGGAATTTATTATTCCCACTAAAATATTCACGACGAGTATAAAGATATTCTTACCATGATACACTTTAACTATTAAAATTAAGTTAAATGGCCAATAACAACGATTCATGTTTTATAATAATGCTTCCAATTGATAGTTCCCTCAGTAAAAAATAGTGCGCCTAAAGAAGTTTCACTTCAATAACTAAATCATAAAATTACGTATGTTGCAAGGCCATAACTTCATGCTTAAACCTCGAGCGACATATACCCTTGGGCCAGAGGTCCTTTGGTGTAATACCATTGCATCGCTATAAACGTCTTCATTATGCCTCGATACATTAAGACTGTTGCTTCCTGGGCGCCTTATATTCATTTAATATAATTAAATATAAGCAACAATTTTAAGCAATAATTTAATATAAGCAACAAATCTCGCTCGGTTAAGCTCAGCAGTTTAGGTATAGGGAGACAAGATGGATATCTCGTCACTATAAAATACGAGTACGAAACTCAAACAGGGGACAAGTCAGATGATTTAAATATTTGGTTTATTTCTGCTAAATTAACACCACTGGCCAGCATAAAATCTCAAGTCATAAAATTATGCTGATCGTGATTAATTTACAGACAATATAATGAAAGCAGATAATTACAGGACTTTACGTATTATATAAAATACGCTAAGTTCCCTACATGACGACTATTATCCTAGCTAACCTGTTCTACGGCCTATCTGAAGAGTAGATATTATTCGTGGCGATTTCTCCAGAATATGCCGAAGTGTCCCTCCCCGATTTGCTATATAAAAATCTACTAGCAGAACAGTAGGCCTATATTACCGCTCTTTCATTGGATTGGTAAAACATTACACATGTTAAAATTCTTTTATTTGATTGGCTGACCGAATTTGATTAGAAGTTTATGGTTTTCCCGTGATTTTATCTCCATCATCTCACCATATTTTGGGAAAGTTTGACGCGTCCGCAGACGACATAGTCAAAAATGGATCGTTCCTAATTACTCAACATCCCAGTTATATTCGGGACACGGCTACTTCACAGCAAACCTATTTAGGTTTAACCTAGCGGAGGATTACCTCTGCTATTGTGAAGACTGTTAGCCTGAAACAAAGTACCACCCCCTCATACACGCGCGAGATAACCTAAGAGAGGTAACCAAACAAGCAGACGGAACTAGTCACCATACTTAGTTACCCACTTTAAAGTAGTGAAGTAAACAGTCATCACTGAAACGTAATTAAAAGAAACGGGCCCTCAATCTGTAAATAAATTGAAAAATGAGAAGAATATGTTTCATTTCTGAAGAATAAATTTGTAATTTGCTTAGTTTCAATTTCCATTATAATTTACTTATAATTACTTGAAAAATGTACTAATAATTATTGCAGGCCTAGATCATGGTGACACTCTTTTAAGATGCAGAGTACTAACACTTGATTGGTGAACATTTTTGGTGCAATTGTATCTGAAGAAATGTTGTCCCTTGTCTACTGAATTTCTTGTCTCTGCAGTTTTCTACGAAATATCACTTTGTTTTACTTCCTCTTCGTGTATGAATGTATATGCACTGAGCAACTCCATTTTGAAAGAAATAGTAAGTTAATTAAACAAGGATGTGAAATTTTAAATAAGCAAATCTTAAGATAACAAATACGAGGGAGAATCAAATAAAAACAGCAATTAATTTTTCCACTATTTTACTGGAGAAAGAATGTTCGATTGTATATTATTTTTCTACATAGTCCCCTCCCAGTTCAGTGCACTTACGCCATCTGATAGGAAGTCCTTAGATACCGCGTTAGAAAAATGATTTTGGTTGACGCTGTAAGCACTCGAGCACCGCCGATTGGACGGTCTTTATCAGACTTGAGCTTATTCTCTCCAAGGTGCTCCTTTAATGGACCAATGATGTGGGAATCTGATGGTGCCAAAGCGAAGGAGATTGCTGAGTGCAGGTGTTTTGCTTCTACATGATAATGCCCGTCCTCATGCTACTCGTGCAACCATGAAAACCATCGATGACACTAGCTTTAAGTGCCTCCCATTTCCGCCAAACTCGCCAGATTAGTCACCCTCAGATTTCCACCTCTTTGGTCCATTAAAGGAGCATCTTGGAGGGAATAAACTCAAGTCTGATGAAGACCGTCCAATCGGCGGTGCAAGAGTGGCTACAGCGTCAACCAAAATATTTTTTTCAAACGCGGTATCGAAGCACTCCCTATCAGATGGCGTAAGTGCATTGAAGTGGGAGAGGACTATGTAGAAAATAATGTACAAGCAAACATTCTTCCTGCAGTAAAAAAGTGGAAAAATTAATTGCGGTTTTCATTTGATTCTCCCTCATAGAAGTTGAAATTGTTGTATGAACATGGTGTATTTCCTACAGTACAGCTTGAATGGAATGCCATTTTGTTCCAATCTTTTACAGCCTGATGTCATTTATCTGAAATGTTGACCCATTAATACTGAGAAGACCTTCAGATTTGTTCACACCGTAGATTGATTATGATGACGTGCTTTCCAACTTTCGCTGGTGAATGTGCTTTGTCAGAGAGTTGATTTCATCTACATGACTAATTGTTTACGAGCTATCTATAGGACTTTTGAACGTCCTTTCGCAGCAGAAGATCTATCATCAGCTTCTACAATGATTACCGATATTTCATTTTCATCATTATTCTCCTTTCTGAGAAGTCTCCGATGGTTATTTCTTTTAGAAATTGCAAAGGTAAATGAAGTAGTAGACAAGGATAATTTGGTACCAAACATGAGCTTGAAAGACGAAGTGTGTGATACTTGAATGGAATGCTCGATTAGTCATGATTCTGTGTCTGCCGTAGACTTAGACTTAGTTTTATTGTCTTTCGTCTTAGAATTGAGAATAGGCCTATTTATAATGCACTGTCTGTCTTTCTCTGCCGACCTCTGAATCTGGCTGAGCTGTGGCTTTCTAATCGAGTTTATTCTGGTTCAGGATAAGACTGATGGATCCTGTTAATCCTCAGACCGGGCGGTTTGGCCTAGTCAGAATTAGTTTAGCCTAAAATCTGATATAGCTAATAAGAAATTGAATGGCCTTTACCTTATCACTTGTGCATATACTGTCATTGTTTGTATTTGTGGTACAGGAGGCCAAACAAATAATTTTGAAGTGGGAACAAAGTAAGAGAAACTTCAACCAGCTCAGAAAGTGAAAAGTGTGTCATGATTATTTTTGCATTCCTAAGGGATTTAGCCTGTCAACCATTGATGTTAAATCTGTAGGTTACTGACAATATACCCGCAGACGCTAAAAAATACAGCATTGCAGTGGAGTATACCTAGGTAATATGCTTGTATTTTTTTTTTGTCTGTTGCAAGTAAGTCTTTTTTATCCTTTTCAATGTTTTAAACATCATATGGTACCACTACTTAGGAAAGACTAAAATTTAGGCATGCCAGACTATACGAAATACTGTTTGAAAATTGTTCTTCATTTGCCCGGACTATAATATTCCACTGTAGTGCTTGTGATATAAAATGCATAAAAACCATAGAACAGAGGATGATTCTGATTTCAAGCTGTGAGTTTCCTTTCTCAGCTATATTAGCTGTTAAATTTTGTTGTAGCTCTTTGCAACCCTTGGTGGAGTCATTAAGCGTCCGGGAAATAGTCAGGCTGTAAGTTAATTGCGAGTACGTCCGGTTAAATAAACGAGCACGTTTCCGTCTTCTTGCATAACGTCGAGCTAATATAGCATTTCACCCTGGCGAAATACTCTGAGGGCTCTAAAAAGTATTTCCCACAAAAAAGGTAAAACTATTAATAATAGAGAACAGTTTGGCGAATCTCTGACAAAATGTATACGAAGTATTTAACGCAATATGGGCAAATAAGTGGAAAGGATGAGGAACTTAGCCGGAATTATAAAAATATGAAATAAGTATGCTTAACAGACTCTAAGAACCGGTATATATTTGGGTCTAAGGATAAAGAAGCAAGGAGAAGGAGTTATAGTTCTTTAATACCCATTATTGAAAATTTATATGTTTTAACATTTATATATTCTATTTCGATGAATAAACAAGGCATAAGATCCGGCGTATTGCTGGATGTAATGACGCAAAAACACGAGGGAGTTCAAGTTCTAGTTATTCCCTAGTATGCATTATTGAAATAAATATAATGTAACATGAAATACGTATGCAATGGATTTAAGCACCCCACATGAAGTTCAACACTTTCAATAAATAATTCGAATGACAACATGTAGCAATTTAAATTTTCAATACAGAGATTCTCCCAATATAAGACAAAAAAGTGTAATTTCATAATCAGAAAATACTGAAGGCAAAACTCATCCTCACAATGCTATATCCGGAAAGGTGGTAAAAAGTTTCTGGGAAGTGTTTAGATTGGTATAAGGACTGGAATTAGTGAGGTATCCACAATAATCGCTTACATATGCTTAGAAACGTTTAGAAATGGATTGGTTTATGCGATAGAAACATTGAAACAAACAACTTAATGTATCAAGAATAACAGTCTGGTATGATTTAACTCATACGCTGATGTTCAAATTTTATCGTTTCATATAATTGACTTCAATGCATACTAAAATATCCCTCTCTTTATGTTTTTCCTTAAAGCTGCAATGCAATTGATGTACACTAGGTCAAAACGAAATTGGCCGCTGGGTTAATAAATGAGACGTTTCTTCAATCGGTTGTTTTATTTTGTAAATAGCAATTCATTGTTATGAACAAGAGAATTGTAGGCCTACGCAGTCTTGTTACCAGATCTGGCAGCCTCAAACGATCATTGAAATGCATGACTCACAGTTTCTGTAGAGGCGGCCAGTTTCATTTTCACCGAGTGTACAGTCGGTCAAATAAAAAACGTCGGGACTCGTATGCAGTTAAAATTGAAGTTTTTACGCATTAGTTCACATGAGGCCATGCGACAGGAGGGAAAAAATGAACAACGAGGGAAAAAATAAACAACGCGGAAAGCGCAACACACGATATTCAACTTAATGTATTGTCATAATTCATTTTGCTTTGTGTCTTCAAGCCACATACAAATGCTAGCTTGAGAGAAAGTGTAGTTAGGGCTGTAATTATTTCGGCCTCTGAAGCAGCGAGAAGGTTCCATATTTCTTAAAGAGCGGCTCAGAGGTGGGTACTTCACTATAATGCGACCGGAAGTTTTCATAGGAAACGTGGATCTGACCGGCCGCGTATTTCGATACTAGATTGGTTGCAGAAGTTGAACGTAAGTTATTGATTTTGCACTACAAGTACCGCTATTATAAAATAAAATCTTTAAAAAATGCTCCTTGAATAAACATATTCCTCGCAAATTTATTCATTATTATTATAAGAACTTCCATGCAAGAATACGAGAGGCATATAGCCACAGCCTTCTATACATGTTTGTTTTGGAAAAAAACTGACTAAATAATCAAGAAAATACATGGACAGACAAGAGGCAGGTGTGAACCTAACCTTAAGTCTTCCTGTACATGCGCATATGATCGTTCGTGGTACTTAATCAAATAACGCCCGACGTTTTTTATTTGACCGACTGTACATAGCCTACTACATTTTGATTAATCATGAGTCATGACATATTGAAGAGGAGTTAAAATGTAAAAACCAAATATATGTCGACCAACTTGTGTTCATCTTCAGTAATAAAAATCTTTAAGTAAAAATTAAAATATAGCTACGTGTTTATGTAGAAAAGCCGATATATTGAGCTTTATTATGACCAACCGTTGTCAAAGCGATTCAACCTTGTCTTTCCACAAACAAAACGAAACGCTAATGCCAAGGAGAAGGCGTAGTAATCTTTCTACAAAGCCTAGAACATCCAGAAGAATATCGTATGTACGAGACATCAGTGGGATCAGCAAGGTTACATAAATTATAGTTAGACGCCACAAGATATCTTGTCCAGCGATCTAGCAAAACATCGGAAGAACAATATGTATATATATCCTCCAGAGAGAAAATCTGTAAATATTTTCAACAAGTCCATTCTTTAGATTATGTAGTTCACAAAAATCACTAAAACATAAAGTTAAAATAAAGAAAAAAAACTTGCGTTGTTACTAGAGAAAAGCTAAGACTTGTGGAAAACATTTGTTTTAATCTACGAAGGACAGTAACCAACTAGTAACAATATAAACAATCAGTGCACCGAGGAATGTATCAAAGGAAAAAATTGTCGTTACTAATCTGATAGGCTTTTTACTGTTCGTAAACAATAAATCGAGAAAATAAATGACTTTTAAGCAACACGATCATTCTGTCTCGATCGTTCTGTCCAGCTTTGAGAAATTTCATATATTTCGTATTTTCGGGAATGGATTAGAAGAGATATTTTACTTATCAGATAAGAATTTTGAGCCGTCATAAATTTCCGTGGTCCCCATATATTCATGTAAGGCGAGAATGTAAAGTTTCGACGAGAATAACGCCCTAATAACATGGATACTGTGATTGATTGCTCCAAGAATTCAACCCTCGGCACTATGAAGCATGAACCCATGCAACCTTCCCATCAGCTGGATTCACCACAGAGTAATTTAGGTGTTACCAGCTGTAGGACGGTGAGAGCCAGTGGACAGTGAAAATGAAATATATTATAAATCACTGGGAAATTTAATTTCTCGTCTGCTGGTCTGTAGAGCTGCTAATTTACAACTGCTCTTATAAGACACATCGCTTTTGTCAGCGCGTATTCTCTCGGAAATTATTAAATAAAATTAAAATTAAATTAAAATTGGACAGTAATGAAAAAGGTAATTGAATTATACGTATGTAATAAGTAGTAAGTAAAGAAAATTGTGTATTCTCTTCACGGCATAGCAGCTATTCGTACAGTAGGATATAGGATATTTCATAACTTAACTTATAATTTGGAAGCAATCTTTAATAACTAACTTTAATTACTGTAGCTGTCTGAAACTGCAAGAAAAAATCTTACGTGAAATTCACATAACTACCTTTACCTAAACAAAAGTAAGTCTCTTAGTAGAATATAATTATGTATGTATGACATTCTCTTCGTGTAAATTGGTTGTAAAAATGTAGAGAATGTCGTTACCTCATCACATCGCATTCTCGAAGGATTGATTGATTTGTCCCCTTAAGGATGGAAGGCGGGTTGGGACGACCCTAAACACTTCGGCCTTGCGACCCATTGTGCCAACCTCCGGGAATGGAATTATGTGCAAGCCCAACGGCCCCTCGACAACAGACCCCACCGCGAGCCCCCACGGAACTCCCCTACATCCAACACATACCTCTACCACTGCCTCGGTACCTCTTACAGAGCCCCAGGTTGGCAGCACACCAGCCAGCAACTTCAGGACCACAAGCCACGGGGAGGACGGGAGAGGCCCACAGCAGGTGCTGGGGCGAGGGTAAACCGGAAACCGGGAAAGGAAACGGGATGATTATGAGGGGGAGTTTTGAAGATGAAATGGAGAGTGTTGGTGGAATGAGAGGGGGAAACGGGAGGATCCCCGAGAAAAAACCCCGAAGGTCACGGCTTCGTCCACCATGAATGGCACGTCCGCCAGGCCCGGGGTTTGAACCCGGGACCGCTAGCATGCCAGACCCACGCGCTAAGCATGAGCCACCGTGACGGCTCCTCGAAGGATACATAACTCAAATAAAATCCGATTAACGTACTCTCGTAACTTTCTTTACTTTAAGCATGGCTAATACATTTTTCTCACTTCACATTATCATATAGAACAAAAGGCCATATCGCAAAGAGCCATATTGTGGGTTATAACCACCCTTCAGATATTTTTTCGAAAGAAATGCTTCAAATAAAAGTTTTAGCACCGCGTGTGTAAAATTTAAACAAAATCGAAAGAGCTGTATTCGGGAAAATCGCGACAAACGAAATTTTATTCATGTAAATCCCCTTAAAATAAGAGAAAGTCGTTGCCAATCTTCGTGTCACATCCCCGAAAGGTACCTAACCCAAATACAAAATTTTGTTTTCGTACAATTTTCCGTTACAAGAGGCCGTATTGCAAAGAGCGCATAATCAGAGTGGGTGGCTTATAACTATCCTTCAGATAATTTCGTTAACAAAAAATGTTTTAAAAAAGTTTCAGCTCTTAGTAAACCGTACTCAAACCATGTGCACAGTTTAAAGAAAATCGTTAGAGCCGTTTTCGAGAAAATCGCGAAAAACAAAAATGTCTTTATGCAAAGTCCTCTTAAAAAGAAGAGAAACTTGTCGCCAATCTTCACGTCACATCTTCAGAAGGTACCTGGCCGAAATGTTGTTTTCATAAGATTTTACGTTCTGGAGCTAGGCTGTTCACAGACATTCACAGAGAGACACACAGACATGTTTCCGAAAATGTTATTTTTTGTTTATGATAAAAACTCAATTTAGAATTTGGGAGCCTACCTATGGTACGGGCAGAGGAAGTAATAAAATTTTCCCCACAAATATTGTGCTGGCCTATCTCTCAGAGGATATCCTGTGGCTTGAAATTAGTTAATTTTTTATAAGGGAATAATCGGAACCTACAGACCTTTCTTTCACTTTTCCACATAGTCTCAGTTTTTTGCACACATTTTTTCCATCGTTCTGCAAGTTTGAAAATACCCATGCGATAGAATTCCGTTCCAGCTCCCCGTAGACACTGACGCCATTCCATACTCTGTCGTTTTGTTTCAGATGCATGATGATGGAACCAGCTTTCATCTCCAGTCACAATACTCGGCAAAAATTCATCACCTTCATTTCGAAATCTCTGAAGAAGGTTTTGGGCAATGGTTCGTCTCTGACGTTTGTGGTCCTCGGTCAATAAGCGTAGGACCCAACGGGCTCAAACCTTCCGACAACCTAAGCTGTGAATCATTTCTTGCCCGCGCTATGTCCAACTGCAAGTTTTGCAGCGATTTCATTCACAGTGATATGTCTTTCTCCTGGAACGGAATTCTATCGCAAGGGTATTTTCAAACTTGCAGAACGATGGGAAACATGTGTGTAAAAAAACCGAGACTATGTGGAAAAGTGAAAGAAAGTTCTGTAGATATAATGATATACTTGGTTTCACTTATAAATAAAGATAAAGGTTGTGAAAAAATGTTGCTCACGACTTTCAGTGTGCCCTCGTATATTCGAATAATCCTTTAAAATAACATCTCAGGTTACATATATATATAGATACACATATCACTACCAGCAAAATGCTTATGATTATATATATATATATCATTACCAGCAAAATTGCTTATGTATTTTAATCTCTAGCACCGGAAAAACTTAAATAAACTCTCGCTAAATACCTCACTATAACGTACAGAAGATAGATGTTTCTATTCTGCTGGGAAATCTCACGGTGGCCGCTAATTTCACTTCGTTTCACCTAGGCCGATCACAGTGAAATACACTTGAAAGAATATGTTGCATGTATTGCATGCCGAAAAACATTGTGAAAAATAATATCCCACGCTTAGTATTTATTCAGAGGATATTTATAGACCTTGTAAATAAGTGAACCACTAGGAAACTATAATACATCCTATCAATACATTTTTAGTAGGTTATTTCACTTCCTTCCTGTATAATTTAAAAAATCTGATGTGAAACATATAACTTCCTTTTGCGAAATGAATGTTTTTAGTATAATATATTATAAATATCTCCTATATTATAAAAAATTAAGAATATTAAGCAATTCGTGTAGGAAATTTCAACTAAATCATTAGGACAGTTTTCGAGAAAATAGGCTAAAATTACATTCTCTTGATGTATAGGTTTTGTGAAAATCAAGGACGCACAACCCAAATTATATCTGATGTATTCACTAGCATAACTTCAATAACATAATTTTTGCTTGAAGTTAAGATTTATAGTTCTTCTCGTGTGAACAGTGTGTCTGGCTTATAGTTTCCCTTCAGAGAATTTATGTGACAAAAATGTTTAAAATAAAAGTTTTAGTCCTTAGTATATGCACCTCATGTACAAAATTTTAATGAATCCGTTAGTCCCGATTTCTAGAAAATCGCAAAAAATTGAATCTTCTTCGTGCAGAGTGGAATTAGTAGTAAAAAAACTCATCACCCCCTTCGTGTTACATCCCCAAAGATATCTAACCCAAAAAATAAAATGTGTTTTTATATAATTTTTCGTTCTCAATCAATGCTGATTCATGGGTACACAAACCCATACAGACACAAACAAACCAAATTATTTTTTTCATTCCTTAAAATACCTAAAGCTATTCAAACTCTAGGATAATTAGTTTTTAGAAAGATACATATCTTTCGTCTACCTAAAAACGCAATAACACGCACATGTGAGAAAGCATGTGCACCATATTTTGCATCAGTTATTTAATATCGGAAGGCAATAATGCCTGGAAGCTGCAAATGGATATCGGTACATTCTCCACATCATCTTATTCCAGTGGGTAAAAAAAACAGAACAAACAAACATCTTGCATACTCTTATACTCGTATACTGAAACACAAGTTAATATCAGCGATATCTTCATATTATCTCAAGAGACGGTTCAAGAACATTTATTGATATATGAACCAAATAAATTCTGCTATCATATTTACATCACGGAGGAACTGAGCAGCCACTTAGAACTTGCAGTCACACAACGCATTGCGATTTTTTCTTCTAATAAGTTTGCAGATTTATGACTATGTAGGGAATATGCAATAAAATACACAGATGCATCTTTGGTGCTATGAATTCGTCTGTGGTAATGTTTAACACACCATAGGGGAAACATGACTACGCAGTAAAATTAGTTATAGTCTTTATAAGAGAAGTGTTAAACTTCTTCCCTAAATATAGGCTATAGTGAAATCGATGCACAATGACTTATAAGACGGTCGCATGCGTTTAAGGAGGGACATACAGCTTTCGTTGAAATTCATAGGTGAGAAGTAGATTAAATTCATTTTTTTCCCTCAGGAATGAATTGTTCTGTAACCATGTAATATGGCATGTTCTTTATTGACTGTCTCTACAATTGCATACTATTTTCAGAATTAATTAAACTGTTACATTTACGGGTAATTATCGTTACAAAATGGAATTTCGTGCACTGAAATGCATTTTCAGTGACAATTTCCACAAATGGGAATATTTTTTAGTGATTCTTTTTTCTACCTATTTATAAACATCATATGAACAACATCATCCACAATCTTTGGAATATCTGCATTTAAAGTATTTATTGAAATCTATTTTTTAGATTTACTTTTCATATAAAATCATATATTTAAAAAATAAACCATGAATGTTAAACAAACGATTGTAGATAGTGTTGTTGAAATGATATTAACAAATACACAGAAAAATAATCACTCAGAAATATTGATATTTGTGGAAGTTATCAAGGAAACGGGATTTCAGTGCATGAAACGTGGTGGCCGTTTTGTAACGATAACTACCCACAAGTGTAATAGTTTTATTAATTTTGAAAATAATATGCAATTGTAGAAGTAGTCAATAAAGAGGATGTCAGATTTCGAGCATGTAGAGCAATTCATTGCTGAGAAAAAAAACAGGATTTAATCTATTTCTCACCTATGAATTTCACCCAAAGCTGTATGTCTCCCTTAATAGTGAGTTGCCTGTTTATGTTGCAATCGAAGATGAAATCCTGAGTGACACTACAGCAATGGCGCCCAATGAACTACCCTGCGTCACCATTCAGTATTATCGAACAACTCAGAACGTTAACAAGCGGTACATCAAAGGCATGCGACTCATTATTGTTCTTCGCCGCCTTGTTACTCGATAAGAATGCGCTGCTGTCACGTGAAACTTAATGCCCACAGACCAGTCAGATGAAATATACAAACAATCATTAATATAATAACACCGACAAACACCGAGAACACTAACATGTTGCAAGAGAACTTGCAACTGTGCTAAAGTACTCACGCGGAGTTGACATGTAGCCGTCCAAATGCATTCTAAGATTCTGATTGGTTGAAATTCCTGAGGTAACAATCTGATTGGCGCGGCAGGAAATAAAGAACATTGCTGTCTCCTGTATTAAATATGAAAGGCATTCCGCATGTTAACCATTCCAGTAGCTCGATAATAAATGAGGAATTAGGAGCGAGAAGTTTTTGTTAAAACTCATATAATCTCCTCTATCCTAAGCATGGGCTAAGGAACTTGATTACTTAACATTCTGACAACAAAAATAGGCTGCACTGCAGTGAGTGCTTATCCTGTTGTCTCAGCTTCACGCAAAGGTTGTAGGTTATTGTTCACTAGGCAAGACTTCGAGTCTGAGTTTGTGCACTGGCAGGCTTATAACTACCCTTCTGATAATTTTTAAGAAAAATGTTCAAAATAAAAGTTTAGCTCATGATATAAGCACTTCGGTTACAAAATTTAAAAAAAAGTTATAGCATTTTTTTAGAAAAGCGCAAAAAATGAAATTTCGTCTAAAGTAGTAGTAAAAGTAGGAGATAGTAAGTAAAACGTCGTCACCGATATTCGTGTCACATCCCAAGAAGATATCTAACCCAAATAAATAATTTTTATACGATTTTTTTTTTTATCGAATCGTTTTTATACGATTTTTCGTTCTAGACCTACGTTGTTCACAGACACACAAATATGTTTCTAAGTATTTTTAGATTCAGGGGTCTTAAAACATGACGTATTAATGCTGAAAACTTGACATCCATTCTCAAGAGTGAAATTCGTTACAATACTTCCTTTACTATGCCTACTAGGCCTACTATGATACTGGTAGATAAACTAAAATAGTGACAGTTGCAGAAAGGAAAAATCAGGGAGTTGCGATTAGATAAGGCAGTGTTTTCGAAATTGTTGCTTGTCACAAATGTGAAATAAAAGTGACAAATCATTCAGGGGCATGTGCATCGGTAATTTGAAAAATATCATGAGTTACAAAATTAAAATCTTACATTTCAGTTGTCATGGACTCGAAATCTTTCTGCATGGATTGGAGATTTCAATACCCTATCGAACTTCTTACACAGATTCATCGTCCTACTCTTACTTAATCGTTTCAGTGTATAACTCATTGATGTAAACATTGTGAATCATGACCTTTTTGCAATGATCGATTCATGTATATATTTTACATTTAAGTAACACAACTAAAGTGCAGTCGAGTGCACGGAAACTTTCCGAAGCTTCAGGTTTCTTCTAGTGTTTTTCTTGAAGTTGGTATATAATCTTCTTATCATCTGTGTTCCACACTGGCTCTGCGTGAGCCAATCTCTTATTGTTTTGAATTCATGTTCGATCACAAAGGAACAAGGCCTAGGTGAGCGTGAAAAGGGGTACAGTATGACACATTTCATTTGAGTGACTAGTAGGTCACAACGAGTGTCCACACCCGCTCCTGGAAGAGTCCGACTCATATTGGTTTGATGGCAAAAGTGTGGCATTCAAACATTACCCCATGAATACAGGTCGGTTTCAGATTCAGGAGCGAAGGAGTGAAGGGAATAAGACAAATCCGCCATAATAAGACGTATCCGCCAACGCGAACAATTTATTTGCGCAGGGGTGGAGAGTGGGCTGGCCGAGCCAGTTATGTATTCCCTTACAAACATAAACAACTGCGAATTTGCCAGATAGATTCCGTGCACTTGGCTGTACAACTATACTTGTAACGGAAAACACACTCGTGTTTTAGTTATTTATGTATTTACATTTACTTTCATTCAAGATCAAGTTAGGCATTCTTAGACATTCTCTAGTGCTGTCTTATGATTCCATGAACCAATGTTGTAATTATAAATTGTTTTGTCTGGTAGAGGGGAAGGGAGGCCAAATGAACTTACCTCTGCCTGAACAAATAAATAATAAATAGAAATAAAAATATATAAATATATAAATCGAATCTATTATAACCCTAAACACGAGCTTTAAAATAGAAATAGTATTTTCTGTTGGAATTTGTTTTTACTTGTACTAAATGTGAAATTTTGTAAACAATGCAATATAATAATGTATGCAACAATAAAATTCAAACTAAGGATATATATATATATATATATATATATATATATATATATATATTTTAGTTTAAAGTTTGAAGTTTGAAGTTTATTGTTTCATACATTATTACTTATTACATTATATATATAAAATATTTTACAGTAAATTCTAATAGCTGAATTTCAAAGTCGTATTTAAATCATTTGCCAAAAAAGAGTTTTATTTTTACTTCCTCTGCCCGTACAGGAAGAGATATTAATTAGTTCAACATAATGAATGTCAAGTACCACGAAATGGAGAGGATAAAAATAGGTGGAGGATCGGGTAGGCTATAACGGGAGTTGGGAGTCCTCATACTACTGTAGGTAGAGGAAGTATTGTTTTCGACCCCGAAATTCGAAGTTGAGGTTCCCTAAATCCATAATACTATTATTGGAAACATGTCTGTGTGGATGTCTGTGAACAGGCTAGATCCAAAACGGAAAATCGTATGAAAACAGGTACCTTCTGAAGATATGATCCGAAGATTGGCGACAAAATATATCTTATATTTAAGGTGACTTGCCATGAAGAAATTTTCTTTTTTAGCGATTTTCTCGAAAACGGCTCGAACGATTTTCTTTAAATTTGCACATGAGTTGCTGATACTAAGAGCTAAACCTTTTATTTGAAACATTTTTTCGAACAAATTCTCTGAAGGGTAGTTATAAGCCATCCACTGTGAATATGTGATCTTTCCAATACGACCTCTTGTAACGGAAAATCGTATGCAAAAAAAATTGTATTTGGGTTAGGTACTTTCTGAGGATGTGACACGAAGATTGGCGACAACCTTCTATTATATTTAAGGGGACTTTACATGGAGAATTTTTTTTTGTTGTTGTTGCGATTTTCTCAACGATTTCCTTTAAATTTTAACGATTTTCTTTAAATTTTCTTGGAGGGTTTACACCAAGAGTCAAAACTTTTATTTGAAACTTTTTTAGAAAAAAAATCTCTGAACAATGGTTGTAAGCCACCCACTGTTTGTAGAAACTGTTTTGCCTGGTGAACTACTCAATTCGCAGACATTCACGGTCTCTTATTCTGTGAAGTTAGATGTATTGTTGGCCATGCTTAGCCTACAGTAAAGGAAATATTTGATAAATTTCGGAAATTATTCTTAACGGCGGAAAGTTCAATAAATGTTTGCAGTCACTTGCTTTTTCTTATTTTTTTGTTTGTCCATAGCCTGCGTTTTTAGTCGCAACATTCAAAGAAGGGGTTATAAGGTATTTATAGCATAATTAGCGTAAAATTGTGCCTTGCAATTCTGTACAAGGATAAGTGAATACTACTAGCTTTTATTTGGGGAAAGGAAGTTATGTGACTTTCACATCAGACTTTTTAATGTGTAATGTATGTAAAACATTTTAAAATGCTAACCATTCAGAGGAGATTCAGTTTTACAGTAAAATATATTTTGGAGATAAACACTCGAAGAAATGTTAACTGTTTTCTGCTGACTAGAAGACGGCAGGTATCCGGGCTACACGTGATAAATGGCGCAAGGGAAACGTTGCAGAAATCAACCTCAAGTCTCCCTGCACTAGATAACTCGCACGCTCCATGTAAATCAATAACAATGTTCTGCAGTTAACAGTGCGACATTCTCTATCCACCTTGCTTACTTTTTTTTTGTAGGCAAAGAGATGTAGAAATGTCAAGTAAATAAACATGCATAAAGAATACCTAGGATTATTTATATACAACTCTGTAGCATTTGTTAAAGAAAATCAACACAAACACTTTCCTAGACAAGCATTTCATGAACATGACACACGAAACAATCAAGCATTAGACATACCATACTCAAGGCTATCCAAAATACATAATAGTTATAAATATCTCGAACCATCCCTGTTTAATAGATTACCAAATTCCATAAAGGCACTCGCTGTAAATAAATTCTAGGCGACTCTTGATAACTGGCTGAAAAATAAAGTATTTTACTCCGTTCAAGAATTTATTGATTGTGATTTCACAACACTGACAAGGTCATAGGGCAGTATGTTAAAATAAAGGGTTAGCACTAGAATTAGTTATTTGTTGAATCGTAGTAACAATACGCCTATTGAACTGTTTATTGTATTATTATTATCTATGGTATTAATTATTAATTGTTTATTGTATTATTATATTATTATTGCATTATAATTATTATTGCACTTGTATTATTATTATTGTAATATTGTATCACTGTATTGTATTGTATTGTACAACAAACTGACGAGACCGAGTGCAACTCAAAATTGCTTAAAGGTCAATAAAAGCTAGCTATCTCTATCTATCTAGGGCATGCCGACATGTTCAATGTAAGGAGGAACTTATAAAAAGAGGAATGACGATCAGGTTAAAACGTTTTATTCCACTAATCGGAATTATTCTGTGGATGACTGGTGAATGTATCAAATTACTCGTACAAAATATAAGAGGAATGACAATGATACGGTAAATGAATTTAAATTCAGAGTAAGAGTATGATGACATAAAAAAAGATATTTTTCTTAAATAGAAGCACATTATTAACGCTATTCCTGCTTTCAAATCCCTCCAAAATGAAAGATGTTAAGCAATGAAGTACCAATATAGGCAAGTTTCAAGCCTGTGGGAAGCTGAAAGAGACCAAATGCACCTGACATTAAATAATTCACCAAGGAGATGCAAGGGCATCAGTCTCATTACTTCATCAGTCATTAATCAGGCCAATAATACAATAAATGGGCAATCCCATTAGAATATGAATAAAGTGTTTTATGCTTGAATTATTTGTTTTGTTCCATCAGAAATTCCATTTTAACAAATAAATATGGCAATTTTATAATAAAATACAGATGACATCTTTACAGTATAATTTCAAAATAACATGTTCGGAATTTAAATTTTTCGAAGGATAATACGCTGTAGCACTGCCTTCTAAATCTTACAAGCCATGCTGCTTGAAATCTGACAACACAGGAGGTAGTCCTATCTGTGGTGGTCTGTGGGAAGCATTAGAATACGTTTTTATTGCAGATAATTTTCTTCGTCACAAATACTGACTTTATTTAGGCCAAACCAGTAGGCCTATATTACATAGCCTATACTTGTGATGTGCATAATAACGTAACGTGCGGTGACTCCACATATCTGAAGGAATTCGTAGTTGTCAGTGTCTTCTCATTATACGTTATATGTCGCGTTTTTTCTTATTTTATTGGTAATAACCTCACTTATCCTGTTAGGCCTACGAGCTCTGTTATTTGACCCACAACAGAGTCATATTTTATTAAGGTACTACACTTCTCTGGGTAATTTTGTACCACCACTGAACTAGTTGTCTCAGGTATAATATAACCTAGAACACTGATATCTATCTTCTTGTCTCATGCACTTTGTGGAAGACTATGCCCATGACTGTCACTGAAAAGAATAACTTTGCCTGATTCCTTGGAAGCACTCGGCTTTCCGTTATTTGCTGTCTAAAAATCATCCATTCGTTCATCCTTGGCTCCAGTGGTGAACTGTGTTGATTCGCCAGGTTAAGGTTTGAGTCCCGTTCATTGGCTTCACCAAACTGTAGGAAAACGCTGAATCGATTTTCTAGTAGTAATATTGGGAGAATAGGAGATTGCATATACTACGATTTGGCGTCTACCAGATTGAGATGGATTAGGCCTACTGTGAGCAGCTTGATATTTTGATAAAAGTTCATACCAGTAAAAGTGACTATATTTCTCTTCAATTCTTCTTTAATACCAGCCAATTATTCCTGAAGGACACTAATATCATACCGTACCTCTCTCTTGTATTCGTTTGTAGATGGTAATAGCTGATGAACACGAAAATCTTCCATGAAAAACTTTCTCTCTATACTCAATTAGAGGTGACGGTGTATATAAATCTTTCATTATGTACACGGTTTTTACCTTCTCTATGCTCTTCAGGTGTGTCCAGATGTTCTCTAAACCATAGGCGATGATGACTGGGATTACTTTAAGCTGAAATATGCTTAATTTGCGATGATTCGGATGGAGTTCATTGCTTTATTTACGGCATGTTGATAGCCGATAGGACTACCGATGCGATGTTTCCAGATTTAACAACATGGCTTGTAAGATATAGAAGGCAGTGGCTGTAGTCTTACTCATATTGAATAATTCACAAAGAATAAATTAGTTATAAATTGTATCGGAATCCAAATATCCAATGCAACATAACATTACCCTTATAAGAGCTGAATTTATACATTTATGAAAGCAATCATGACGTGAATTCATTAGTGGGCTCTAAGATTGAAATCGATGAGGAAATTTTCACTCGAAAAGCTGGTTTACAAATGAGAATCGTAGCACGTGGATAAAAATCCTCACATTTCCGATAAATCAGTACTCAATTCGTCTTCGAATTTGTACAACTTTTTGAGGTGAAGCATTTACACATCAGTGGCAGTGAAAAGGTTTATTTGTTTCATTGGTAACACGCACAAAGATATTATGGTGGGATTGTAGTACCCTTACTGAATTAGCAAAATTACTTCTGCACAATGCTAAAACGTTGCCGACCTCTGGACGAAAGTATTACATCATGTCTGATAAAAATACTTTTGGCGAGATCCCTGCAATAGCCTACATTTCATCCGCAGAAGTAGAAACATCGATCCAGACCCACATTTGGAAGATCGCGGGCTCAAATCCCTTGAGCGACAATATGAGTAAGCTTATAAATTTTTTTATGTTATATTGTTTTAGTTTCATTTATATTATTTAGCTGTTTTTATTTAGAAATTAAAAAATATATATAGATTTTTATTAAACTTTGTAAGAAATAAAGTATATTGTTACTTTTGCACGTTGTGTATAGCTTGTGGATATGTTCCATCATCATGACTTACGGGTAACAATTATAAACAATACATCAAAACTGCTATAATATAAAGCCACATGCCTGACTCACTCACTCATTGCCATTAATGTTAACTCACTTCCAGATGAGCTAGGAAGTTTAAATTTACACACTTATAGCTTTAAGCCTGTAACTTGAAATTTGGCGGGGAAATTCAAAAGAGTTGAAATATTTAATTTCGACTCCTGTGAAAAATCAATCACTCTCTGCCATTAATGTTTATTCACTTCCAGATGAGCTAGAAATATGAAATTTGGCAGGCTTATAGCTTTTAGAATGTAAATTGCGAGAAAATTCTAGAAAGGTGTTTTTTACCCTAAAATAATCTTGAAGTCGTTCCGCACTATTTTTCAGGTTTATTATGCCTAAATTCACGGAGTCAATCTCAGATAGCATCAGTTCATTTTTAAAAACCTGAGAACCTCACTGGAGGCTCGGGAGGCTGAGCCCCCGGGGAGCAAATTGAGTTAAAACATAGAGTTGGTGTTGTTAAGAAGAGAGCATTCATTTCTTTACTTGACCTCTACGAAATTAACATTTACAACATTCCACAACGAAGTTATCATGGTTTACATAGCATACTGTAGTTTTATGCAGCATAGGCTTTGGGGGTTTGCTGCAGTCTAAGCAAAGTAATACCCACACTGCAGAGTAATGAGAAAGCTTACTTGCTGCTACATATGTTCATAGCAATAATCCCACCTAGCCTATCAGGCAGCTTTAATCAGGACAAACTTTAGAAATGAACGTCTCTAGTTGGCTCGTGACTTCTATGCTGAATATTACTTGAAATAAGGAAACTTCTAACTTGTGCTCCAAATGGTCACATATTCTATTCATGGCTCTGTTCTCTGTACATCAGCCTTTATCACAATAGAATTTTTATTGTTAAAAATTTCCTCATTTGTAACTACTTATATCCAATGTCCTTTTATCTTTAGCATACTTGCGCGATAAAACCTCTGGAACTTCTCTTGGCAATATAAACATTTAAAACAGACCAGTGAGTAAAACCCCTTCTGTTTTTGATTTTCATTAATGATTTACCACTTTTTATTCCAAATAGTACAATCTTATATGCAGATGACACTATTGTCTTTAATAGGGATCCTGATTTAAATGAAGCGCTATCAAAAGTAAATCATTTACTGCAAAGAGCGAACATTTGGTTTCAAGCGAATAAGCTAAAAGTGAATGATGAAAAAACCGAAAATATTACATTTAGTATAAAATTACCAACGTTAGAGAATAAGCATGTAAAACTTTTAGGAATTTTTCTTGATGAAAAACTCACATGGGACACCCAAGTAACTAATGTCACTGCTAGAGTATCTAGAGTTTTATATTTACTGAGAAAGTTAAGGTCATATGTTAATCAAGAAATGCTTCTATTAGCCTATTATGGCTTCTTCCATCCGCATCTTACATATGGAATTAAATTATGGGGTAATAGTGCTGGAGCCAACAAGGTTTTTATATGTCAGAAGAAGGCTATAAGAATTATAATAGGGGCTAAGAATAGAGACAGCTGTGTAGATTTTTTTAAACAGTTAAAAATAATGACCCTACCTAGCCTTTATATATACTCTAACTTAATCTCAATCAAAGAAAATATACACAAATACTCACTAAGATGAGATATACATAGCTATACTACTAGAACTCATAACAAAATAGAATTGCCAACTTTTAGACTGAGCAAATGTACTGATAGTCATATATACATGCAAATTAAATTTTTTAATAAGTTATCTAATTCTGCTACACAAACGTCTCTCACTAAATTTAAAAACGTTCTTAAAACTTGGCTTATTAAAATGGCATTTTATAATGTTGAAGCCTTTTTTGCATCAGATACTGAAATAAATTTTAACTAGGTAGTATAAAGTAAAATTTGCATATGTAATATATTTTGAACTATTTATAGGAATGTACTGACTATTTCTGTGTATATTGTTTGGATCAATGTCACTAGAATGACCTCTTCTGGTTCTGTTTCTGGTACCCTATGATCCCCAGGTGGGGCGAAGGGGCCTCCAATGGAGGTTTCATTACCTATACTAATTTTGATATGCTTATTTTCCGAGAGAGGGTAGAGGGACAGGTGGTAAGCCCATCGCCTCGCAACCCCCCTCTGGAGACTAAGTATTTCTTGGACGTGAAAGGGCCGAGAAATTTTGTCCAGAGGCTCTAATTTAGGCTTGGAGTTCTTTTACGTGCCGTAAATCTACGACACGGGACCCCCAGCTTAAAGTCCCTCCCGGAGGACTCCGTGCCCAGGATTTTTACGTCCTGAAAAATCCATCGACCGCGGCCGGGTTTGATCCCGCGCCCTGCGGATCTAGAGGCGGGCACGCTACCTCTAGACCACCGAGGCCGACACTAGAATGACCTACTCTTTATATATTTATATATTTTTATGTTTATAATTTTAAAATAAGTTATTGTTTAATTTTAATATATTGACGAAGTCTATTGTAATCAGTGTATTACTAAATGACAAATAAAAATCTTGAATCTTGAACCTTGAACCAAGTATGTGACAGTTCCGTTTCATATCGCGAAGCCCGAAATCTCATCGCTACTTCCTAGAACTTCATACTGAAGAATAGACATCTTACGTCATGTACGCACCTATATTGTGTTTTAAGTTTTCCTTCGAAAGAAAATAATAAAATGGTATTATTTTCTTTGCGCAGAATTTTCAGTCGAACACCACTTGTGCTGAACATTACTTTGGTAATTTAATTGAACTTAACGAATGTTTCTTGTCATGATAATTATTTCGAGGCCTAGGAATACATTATGTTAACCCGTGACTTTCTCTCTCGAAAAAAGTATCATGAGAAGAAACTTTCGTTATTACCAGAAAACTATCAGTCCTGTGTTACTTGATAATTTCACTTGAACTTCTCTTCACCAAGAAAAATCTTATGACTTTAAAATCGGCCAATGAGAATCATACTATGCTGATAGTAAAATCAATTACCCGATAATTTTCTACTGCTTTCATGTTAATATTTATATTAATTATATTTAAAAAGCGATCATATATATGATACGGACTTGTAAAAATGAAATGTTAAACAAATAATTCATAGCAAACATGAATTATAAATAAATGAAGTACATAAAAAAGTAATACCTGTTTCATTCCGGGAAGACCAAGATCTCGTCGCTGCTCTCAATTGGGTTAGATAAGCATGGATAGATTTGGTAAAGAAAACTATTAACTAAAACTATAAACAATTGTTAACGAAGCCATTGCTGATTTAAGACATAATTCAGTGAAATGCTAGCTTTGAAGGAAAATCTGAATTGCCATGACAAGAAACATTAATCAAGCTCAATTAAACTACTGGTGCTAATCAACACACTTGGTATTTCCCATTCCTCAGATACAATGGTAATTACCCTTTATAGCTTAGGGTTTCCTTAAACTTTTCCGTATACCAGGAGAGTCTAACACAGGCTCTAGGGAGATCCATAGTGTTGCTATCAAAAGCATTAACGCTTTGAACAAAGTTAATCGTATGCTCAACTGTGCGCGTGGTTTAGGAATAATGCGAGAAGCATTCAGCAAGCTGTGTATTGAACAAGGGCTCTTCCTGCCCAAAGAGAAATTATGCAATAGAAATGCAACAAGGGGTTAAAGGGAAAAGTGCTCATTGAAAAAAATAAACGTATATTTTTGTATGAAATAAATATATTAACTTCTTTCATTTTTTAGGAACTTTGCACTAGAAAGTGTCAAAAAGTTATTTTATATTGTTATTATTTTGTCATTACTATTATTATTATTGCTTGGGGTCTTGTGAACAGTAGACCTTTCGTAAGAAAATATATATATCTCTCCTCCTCATCAGTTAAAAAGGTCACTACCTCGAAACGGAATCAATTACACATAGGTGTTTTTAATGACTTCAAGGAACGTTAGAGAAAAAGGAACGAGTTTGGTCGTAACTGCGTAACACACAAATTTACAGACAAACAGACGAAATGCCGAACAGTCAAGTTAAAACAGGAGCTCGTTTCGCTCGTTCAATTATACTATTATTAATAATATTATTATTATTACATTACAATTAAAAAGCACAAATCAATCAGTCAGTCAAAATAGGCCTATGCAATTGAATTCAACTTAGAATTAGAATTATAATTATTTATTTTCAACCAAATACAAGTCTGACTTGTGTAGTTGCCGTCAAAGATAAAGAAGGTACATCAACATAAAAATAATATACATACTCGTATACAAGGTACATAAACAAACTTCACATTACATCAAAATAAACAAGTTAAAATACAACTTTGTACCTACTACCCACTCTAGTTTCAGTTAAAAACTATATCTACTTCTGATAGGCAGAGAAATTCCTCTAGCTTGTAAAATGGATTTAAAACCAGCCAATTATACACTTTGGTCTTAAACCTTTTCAGGTTAACATAGTGTGCTGCAATAGGTAATTTATTGAACATTTTTAATCCAATATACTTGTAATATTCTTGTGACTTAGCAAGCCTAACCCTTGGAAGGTCAATATTATTCGTATATCTGGTGTTATGTGTATGCCTGTCTCGTCTCAATGGGATATCAGTTAAGTTTACTTTAACATATTCGAGGCATTTAAATATGAATAAGTTGTAAACGGTGAGAATCTTTTCACTGATAAACAGTGGTTTACAATGAGCACTATAACTTGAGTTTGTGATTATTCTTATGGCCTTCTTTTGTAACAGTAAAATTCTAGGCAAGTCATGCCCACAACCCCAAATTAAGATTCCGTAACTGATAATGCTATTAAAGAATGCATAATATGCCATCCGTAAATACTCTTTAGGAATATATATCTTTAGCTTCCGGAGTAAATATATTACTCTGGAAAGTCTACTACAAATCTTGTTTATCTGCGGACTCCAAGTAAGTTTCGGATCGAGTATAATTCCTAATAAATTAATATTCACTCTCTCATGATTGTTTAAACTAAAAAGAATTGATTGAGTTTTGTCATCATTAAGTAAAAGACCATTACTTGAAAACCATGTCTTACACACTGACAGACAATCTGTCATCTGTTGATTAAGCGTGTCTATATTACTATTAGTACAAAAAAATGAGGAGTCATCTGCATACAGTAACGACTCACAGGGTGCTGTTATATTAACAGGCAGGTCATTTATTATTACCAGGAACAAAAACGGACCAAATATTGATCCCTGGGGAACACCGTTCTTCATAACCACCACTTCTGAATAAGTATTATTATAGAAAACTCGTTGAGTACGGTTCACTAAGTAATTCCGAAAAAACTCGAACTCCACTCCACTTATTCCATAGTATTCAAGCTTTTTAAGCAGGACGTCATGTGGCACAGAGTCAAAAGCCTTGGAAAGGTCACATAATGTAGTTAGTGTGCTGGCTTGTTTATCAAAGCCAGACAGTACATTGCTAACAAGTTTGGTAACTGCATCAATTGTAGAGAGACCAGACCTAAAGCCAAATTGTGCTTTAGTAAATAAGCTGTTACCTTCAAAAAAGTTATTTAGCTGCAGAATTATCACCTTCTCTATAATTTTGGAGAATATCGGCACAATAGATATAGGGCGATAATTCATGGGGGATTGATAGTCACCTTTTTTAAATATAGGCACCACTTTAGACTGTTTTAAAAGATCAGGAAAAACACCCGTTATTATACACTGATTTATGCACATAGTAAGTGGGTACAAGATATCAAGGAGCACATCCTTGATAAGGTCGAGACTTATGTCATAAATATCACGACATTTACTGTTTTTCAGGCTATTCACCACATTGTAAACTACCTCTTGAGTCACCGGCTGCATTTTAAAAGTTTGTCTGTTGACTGGCAGTTTTTCAACCAATCTAGTGGCTTCAGTAACCGAAGATGGGACCTGCATACATATGTCTTCAATTGAAGAGACAAAAGTATCACTAAACTTTTGAGCTGTCAACTTATCCGTGGTGTTAATAAACTTCACCTTATTACATTTACTAATCACTTCCCATGCCTTTTGACATTGATTTTGTGCCCTCGCAATTGAATCGGCATAGAAATTTTGCTTCTCTTGTATTAGAGATTTCCTGTATATCGCTCTCGCTTCATAGTATTTCCTCTTAGTATCATCAACCAGCAAGTTGTAACAAAGAGCCCATTGCCACAAATTGTACCATTTCTCCATTTCCTTACGCTTCACATGTAGCGCATCCGTGTACCATTTAGATACAATATCAGTATCGTTCTGCCTGGTATTCCATCTTTTGCTAAGTCTATAAGGAAAACATACACTCATTGTGTCAATGAAGGTAGTTATAAATCTATTAAATGCATGTTGATTGCCCAGAAGAACTTGATTCCAATTAATATTGGAAATCGCAAGTTTAAAGTTATTTCTATTCCGGTTTCCGAAAATTCTAATTAGCTTAGGACTTGTTTCTACTGGCCTGGATTTTATAGTTTCTAACGGCCCATAAGATGTTAACAGAGCATTATGGTCTGAAACCGGAGGTGAGAGAACCACAGTACTAATGTGTGATTTAGGTACATTGGTGAAAACATTATCAATACATGCACCTTGTCTTGTAGGCTTGAAATTTAAGCAGTGACAGTTTGACGATCGAAGAGTGTCCATAAATAATATAGGAAAACCCTCATCCAATGTGATATCGATATTAATGTCTCCACAGGCAATTATCGGAAGGCCATTTCGCGATAAATTAATAAGGAGTCTCTCAATACCATCCATGAAAATCTCCAAGTCACCATTAGGCACTCTATATATAGAGACTATGATTACCTGCGCCGTGGGCGTAAGATTCACTTTTACACAGACCACTTCAAGATCACTTTCAACACAAAATTTACTCATATCCAGGACTTGGTACGTGAGGTCCAATTTGATGTAAATGGCCACACCTCCCCTCGTTTTATTCTTACGACAGAACATGTCAGCACAACTGTAACCATCAATAATGGCAAATTCTTTTGATGCCTCCACATACCAATGTTCACAGACACAAAATATAGATATATTGTTTTCATGAAGTAGTACTTCAATTACATTTATCTTGTCATGCAGAGACTGGGAATTAGCCGATAAAATATTGAAGTACGTATTTAGTGTATTGTGTATAGTAGTATCAGTACCCGGTTTCTGATTTAGTTTTTTCTTAAAAAAACCTTCTCACCGTTAGAATTCTCATTTCTTAACTAATGTTCCTTGTGGCCAATAGCTTTCACTTAATAGACTATCTGCGATATTTTCAGGTACTCCAATCTTAAAAGAGTTGTAAGTATTATATTTGGTTTTTAACTTTTCACACTGCACTTTTCCATTTTCGGATTCCTTTATGTAGTCAATTATATCTTCAGTCGTGACCTCAGGTGAGAATCGCGACACAAAGATCCATGATAATTTGTCTACAGTTCTCAGTGAGTCGGTTGAATTCAATCTCTTTTTACCTATTATAACATTTTTGAAGTCCTTTGCTTTACTAGCATATGTAGGTTTGATGGAAGAATCATTCACTACAGTCGAATCCTCCACTACCCTAACCTCACTTACACTTACTTGTTCAGTATTTGCCGTTATCTTTGGAGTAGCCTGAGTTGACATGCAATCACACTGTTTAGTTTTTAACAGATGAATCAGTAATTCTTGCTCATTTAGTCTTTTTTCCATTTGATCATTTAGTTTACACACCAATACTGCTTCCTGTGTACACTGTTGTGCTTCCAACTTGTCTCTCGGGGAAGACGAGGGTTCCTTAGGATCTTGTTGAAAGATTCCACTATCTTTACTATGGTTGAATGTTTCGCTGAAATAATTCTTCACTGTATCACTCACATCAGTAGATATACATCTTGTAACCAGGATATCAACAAGAATCTTCTTACTAAGTTTGTTAAGTTCATTGGCTAAGAGCTCACTTTCACTATGTATGATGTCGGGCGCCATCTGCATGAAGGTGATTAATGATTAATATTTGATGCCAACAAGAAAACTAGTTAATAGTAGTACCTTCCGACTGAGGAGGTCTTGCATTCGTGTGAGCCTTCAGACTTAAAATAATAACAATAATAATAATAAAAAAAAATAATAATAATAATGATAATAATGATAATAATAATAATGTTAATATTCTCTTCACAAGAAGTTTGTAAATATTTGAGTTAATGTTTTAGCTGTCATTAGCCGAATGATTGCTTACCGATATTATGTTGCGGATATATAATTTTCATGAAATACTCGACGATTAACCGGTTTCTATCACCATCGAATAACTATGGCTTGCCTCGGCTACTTAGATGAACCTTGCCTTAGGCCAGTATTCCACTATCCAATGTATTGGACAAGAACTTCACCAATAACTTGTCAGGCGATATTTGAATCAAAGATCCGCTATTACACTACATCCAACAGCTTTGACCAAAACCAGTTTTCTCTGTATACCAGGCTATAGGGAAAAACTTGAATTTCGAAGATTAAATCATTAAAAAATTCTTTATATTAGTATTAGTTTATTAGTTTTATATAGATGTTTTGTAGCATAACTGCAGAAATATCTAAACGACAAGGAAGTCAGGCCGAATCGTTACTTTCTTTAAATTGAAGGTTATGTTAACGATGCCACGAGTTTAGGTTCGCTTGCAATGTCACTATTTATACTGTACCTTCTGGTATGTCGCTTTCGAAATGTGGCTTAAATAGTAATACTAATTGCTGTGCAATGAAAGTACTGTTTGAATGTTTGTGATTTATAATGCGGACATACATTGGGTCTGCTCAATACTAAGTAAAAAATGCTGGCTATATACAGAAGGCTTGAGTTTCGATGGTGAATCGTAAAACAGTATAAATAATGGCATAAATTTATTAGTTTATAAATGTTTTTGTAGCAGTGACCCCGCATTTGAGAAATATCTAAATGACAAAATCAGGCTGAATCATTGTTTACATTGGTTATGTGAGACGAGTTTAGGTTAGCTTGCAGGGCTTTTTAAAATATATCCCTATAATACTACTATAGCATGTAGTAAAGGTATATCATTTTTGAAATGTGGATTAAATACTGAATAATCATATATAGGCATACTTGAAGAAAATGTGGTATCAAACTATTTTGGTGCCGTTTATTTCTCAAAACAGTCGATGTTTAGCCGCCATTTTGGACCCCTATGCTATGAATGCCGGGAAATCTTTGATCCAATGTAACGACATGCAGAAAGTCTTCAAATGCTCGTCCAATACGGTTTCCTTGAAGCAACGGGCGGCCATTTTCTTTTTTCTAGACGATTTGATCAACACCTGCTGAACAATAACACAAATAATACAACCTTCGAATCGAGCACAGGGGCTACTAGCAATATAGATTTGACTATTACTAATCAGAACATGCTAAAATGGATGAGTAATTGGAATTGTTCAGACGAAGAAAGCTTTTCAGACCATAAGCTGATTACATATTGTATTAACCAGCAAGGCAATAACACAGTGTATAATTTTCAAGGGATCAGATACATCGTCAAGGAAGAAAACTATATTGAATTTAAGGAAAAGTTCATGGAAGAAGTCAAATTTCATTATGGTACACACGATAAAAATTGTGACTTGGAAAACGGAGAACAAAAGGATCTTGATAATATCTTAAAGGAGAAAATGGTAGTGGAAACAAATATGGAAAAAGCTGCGGAGAAGTTTGAAAAGGCTATCAGTAGTGCATGTAATAGGTCCTTCAAGATTAGAGGTCCCAGTTCCAACCCATCCGAACAACACTCAGTCCCATGGTGGTCACAAGATTTAACTATAATGAGGAAGAAGATCGGTGCACTCAGACGAAGATATCAACGGACAATAAACAATGAAAACCTTAGGGAAAATAGGAAAGGCCTATACTTAGAATGTAAGAGAAAATATCAGATAGAAATAAAAAAAGCGAAATACGAATCCTGGAAAAACTATTGCAATTTAACCACAACGTCAAATCCATGGAACGCAGCATACAAAGTTGCATCCGGGAAGCTAAAACCGAATCTTATGATGACAACTCAACGCAAACCTGACGATTCCTATACAGGAAGCTTAAAAGAAACAATGGAATTAATGATGGAATCGTTTGCTCCCTTGGATGACGGAAGTGACGACAATGATCGGCATGTGGAAATCAGAAACGAAGCTGGAAGACCACTAAATACTCCGAACGATAGAACATTTACAAAAGAAGAAATTGAAATGGTTATTAATTCAATGGATGCAAGCAAGGCACCAGGAGAAAATGGCATTACAGTTGATATAATTAGGCAAGTCTTCAACCTACTATCCAAATTCTTAACAGAACTATACAATGGATGCCTCAGGAATGGATATTTTCCCAAAATATGGAAGCGAGCAAAAATAATACCAATAGTAAAACCAGGGAAAGAAACCTCAGAAGAGGTAACCAAATTTAGACCAATTAGCCTTCTAAATGTATCAGGAAAAATTCTAGAAAAGCTCTTAATACGCAGAATAATGCACCATATGTATAGTAACAATATTATGAATCAACGCCAATTTGGATTTACACCTCAAACTAATACAGTAGATGCAGTAATGGAACTAAAGAAAACAATACAAGAAAGCTTACAAGAAGGTCATTACGTTGCTCTCATCAGTTTAGATGTTAAAGGGGCCTTCGACGCGGCATGGTGGCCGTATATACTTAAAGCACTAAGAGACGCGCGATGTCCTGGAAATATCTATGAACTGTCTAAAAGCTACATTAGTGAGAGAACAGCTTCAATAACACTAAACAGTATCTCTGTTCAAAAAACCATAAGCAAGGGCTGTCCACAAGGGTCGTGCTGTGGACCGGGTTTTTGGAATGTCCAATATAATGCACTTTTGAATGTAGAATACAGCACACACTCAACAGCATTGGCCTTTGCTGACGATTTCCTGATGATTGTCAAGGGAAGAAGCCTCCTTGAACTAGAAAACTATGCCAACCACGACTTGTACAAAGTAGAGAGTTGGGCTAAGAATCACAAAATCATATTCAATGAGCAGAAATCGAGACTGTTGGTAATAACAAGAAAAAGACCAATTGATCTTAAAATTTTTCTGAATAACAAGAATATTCCACAATCGGAAAGTATAAAGTATCTTGGCATAATAATTGATAGGAAGTTTAATTTCCAAGAACATATCAATGAAGTAACCCAAAAATGTACTCATCTCATACATTCATTGGCAAAATCGGCAAAAATAAATTGGGGATTAAGCCACGATGTAATGAGAGTTATTTACAAAGGTGCTATCTTACCAATTCTATCATATGGAGTACCAGTCTGGAGTGAGGCCATTAATAAAAAACATAATGCTGCAAAACTTAAGCGAGTACAGAGATTAATCAATATCAAACTAGCAAAGGCATTCCGTACAACTTCATATGAAGCATTGTGTACGCTAACAAACACTACCCCAATAATTCTAGAATTGCAAAAGTTGGCAACACTATATGAAATTAAAAAAGGAAACCAGAAGGACACAATTGAAAGGCCAAGACACTATTCTATATGGCCACATCCAGCTGATATATACACCATAAAAACAAAGGAAGATAACATAGAATACAGAGTGGACATTTACACTGACGGCAGCAAAGGAGACACAGGAGTAGGCGCAGGTATAGCAATATTTGTCGATAAAAAATCAGCCATCCAGCTACAATACAGGCTAAAAGACCACTGCTCAAACAATCAGGCTGAACAGCTTGCGATCTTAAAGGCCCTAGAATATTTAGAAAAAGATCAGCACAGTCCTAACGACCAAAAAATAGCAGCTATCCATACGGATAGTAGAATAACTTTAGATTCGTTAAAAAAATCCAACCAATCAACTTCACTTAATAGCATCAATCAGAGAAAAAACTAGAGAATTGGAAGCAAAACATTGGACAATCCACTTTACCTGGATCAAGGCACACAACGGGAATATCGGTAACGAAACAGCTGACCGTCTAGCAAAAGAGGCTGCAGGGAACGACGACATACCAGTGAGTTACGATCGTAAACCACTAAGTTCAGTGCTAAACGAACTACAGGCAATAAGTGTTAATAAATGGGAAGAAGAATGGAACAGTACAAAAAACGGTACAGTGACAAAGACGTTTCTCCCCAGTATAAAAGACAGGTTAAAAATAAGCGTACCGCTAAGTGGAAAAATAACTAGCTTCTTAACAGGCCATGGGAAAATGAACTCATACTATTTCCGATTTAATATAACAACCAGTCCTATGTGTACGTGTGGAAACGAATAACAAACAGTGGATCACCTACTATTTAAATGTATCAAACTTGAAAGGGAAAGACAAATTTTTAAGAACAATATGATAAGTAAACATGGAAAATGGACATTTGACAAAATCAAATTAATGCGCTATTATACACAAGAACTAATCTCATTCATTAATTCGATAGATTTAGATAAGATGTAAAAGAATGAAGTAGCAATACAAGTAGTTAACTAATATATCAGAAATACAGGAGATTAACTAATATTATATAAATAGAGTATACCTACATGTTAAATAATATTGTAAAGAATAGTATGAAAATTTAGTTTTAATAAGGTAATGAATAAGTTCCACAGTAACCAGCCATAGAATAAGGAAGATAAAAGACAGTATATTATATGCATTAAAATGTAATATTAGTAATTAGTGCATGTAGTATTACTCTCATTGTAATGGGACATGCAGTTAATAAACAAATTAAAAAAAAAAAAGGGGGCTTCGGTGGAGTAAAAGAGTCTCACTTCGGTTTCCCTATCGTAGGAAAATACTGAATAACTTACAAGCTATTTAGATCCCAAATACTTTATAATAACCATTTAAAATATCCCCCTCAGTTAACTGCCACCCAATTGATTCCTGGTTATGACGACACGATCATGGCTAAAGTACTAGCACACAAGTAGTTTTGCAAAGACCAGTTGAAGTATAAGCTTTATACGATAATTTCTAGTAATCCAGGATTCACAAGTTTAAAATATTTTGATCTGAGTACAACACCGTTCTTTCTTTAACATTAATGTTCTGGTATACCGTATTCAGACCATTCATGTGCCTTCCAGCAACAGTTTAATAGTTCACTACAAGTTGGAAACAACATCTTGTGGAGAAAATATATGTTTAAGTTTTTTGGCATGCTTAAAATAAGAGTACGGTTATACTTTATGGAAAATAGTGTAACATCATGCGTATGATCGAGTGTTACAAGTTCTTCCTCAATTTTTAGTTTGCTATAGCGTAATTCCGAAATTAAATTAGTTGTTGGCTTATTTAAAAGAAAATGTACCACAATTTATTTCATGAATAAAACCGTTATTTTAAATTGCGCGAATTTAAATTGGAAGTATATTAGAAGTCTGAGACTTAATGTCTCTTTTAGAAGCATTTGCATATTAACCGTTACCAAGAAGACGAGAATTCAATTCCGTGCAATATTAGCATACCAATTGCTACCTTTCTCGATCTGAGAACTCTCTAGGATTCTTCAGCCTCAGTAGGCCTATAACATTATCGTACCTTCTAAAAGGTATTGTCATTAAAAAAAAAAAAAAACTATCCTTTCAAGATATTTACGCTTGAAATCAAATAAAATCCCTTAAATTGACTAAACCAAAACTAAACTCTGTAGTGCTACATCTCGTTGGGATTGTTCATAAAACCCGGCATCCCAACCGTTACTTCATCTAGGTACCATAAGAAAATGGCAGAATTGAGGGCATTCCGGCTTCCACGGCCATTGCTGATGACCTCCGCGACCGGAACTACTCAAGTAGCTCCTCAGTTTGTGCCACGAGGCCGAGGAGGCATTGAGCAACCAACCTAGACTTGCGTATCCCTAGACAGCAACGCTAACCACAAGACCATGCAGCCGGTCCCTTAAATTTATTCTCCAGAATTAGCTAATATCAGATATATGTTGTATATTTCAGCAACTTCCCATTGTTACATTGAACAGCTTAAGAGTCAAGAGTCGGCTGCATGGTCTTGTGGTTAGCGTTGCTGTCTAGGGATACGCAAGTCTAGGTTGGTTGCTCAATAGTCAAACCAAAAATCAAAATAAAATGCAAGAGTTTTCTTAAACAGAATTTTTTTAGCAAATTTCCGAACTTTTTCAAAAGATAAACTAAACGTAAACTATATTCTATGTTCCTATAAAGTTCAAATTTTTAATATAGTGTACACACCACTTGTCCTGAATAATTTTATAGGGTACGTGATGTAAATAAAGGGATAGTGCATTGTTAGTTAAAAACTATCCTTATTACTTTTTCGCATGTGGAAAAACATCCAGGACTGGTAAACATGTTTTACGATCCCTAGACACCTGGTAATTAAATAAATTGCTTGCAAAAAATTCAAAATTAGTAACTCAAATCAGTTAAGGAATGACATAGTTTTGAGGTAGGTAGCGGATGAAAATATTTTTGGAATGTGTATCAGCAGGCCCATTGCGGTAAACGGTGCGTAGTAGGCCTATTCAACTACATTTTTGGATTATAAACTTTTTTGGTTACTTACTGCATCCCTAGAATTTAGTTTCTGACACTAAAATAATTTTCTTTTTTTCTCTCTCTCTGTCGTACTTTTACCTCTCCCATATAGGGACCTTTATGGGGCCCACGCCTTACCGGGCCGCGACCTGTCGGGAGAGGAATGAACTATGGATCACAACACAGTCATCCTTTTTTGACCAGTCAAGTACAGTCGGTCAAATAAAAAACGTCGGGCGTTATTTTATAAAGTATCATGAACGAGCATATGCGCATGTACAGGAAGACTTAAGGTTAGGTTCACACATGCCTCTAGTCTATCCATGTATTTTCTTGATTATTTAGTCAGTTTTGTTCCAAAACAAACATGTAAGAAGGCTGTGGCTATATGCCTCAAATCCGCCATATTCTTGGTTGCAAATTTTTATAATATTAATAATTAATAGATTCGCGAGGAATATGTTTATTCAAGGATCATGTTTTAAAGATTTTATTTCATAATACCGGTACTTGTAGTGCAAAATCAATAACTTACGCTCAACTTCTGCAACCAATCCAGCATCGAAATACGCGGTCTTCCGCAGATCCACGTTTCCTATGAAAACTTCCGGTCGCATTATAATGACGTTCCTACTTCTGAGCTGCTCTTTCATAAATATGGAACCTTCTCGCTGATTCAGAGGCCGAAAAATGCAGGTCAATTACAGCCCTAACTACACTTTCTCTCACTTTATTATTTGTATGTGGCGATGACACAAAGCAAAATGAATTATGACAATACATTAAGTTGAATATCGTGTGTTGCGCTTTCCGCGTTGTTCATTTTTTCCCTCCTGTCGCATGGCCTCATATGTTCCGAAAATGACCTGTATTTTATGTTTTATATAGGAAACTTGTGAACTAATGCGTTAAAACTTTAATTTTAACTGCATACGAGTCCCGACGTCTTTTATTTTACCGACTGTACATGGAGTGATCAGCCCAATGCCGGGGCAATGCCGAGACAACACGAACACACAGGACCGACACACAACATTCACACACACACACTCACTCACTCCGAACAAGGCGAGGATGGGATGAAGATGATAATGACGGCCATATGATATCTGGGGGCCACAAGAGCCTAAATTTACCTGACATTTGTTTCACAGGTGAGGAAAAATTCCAGAAAAAAACCTCACTCATGTAACTTTTCCCGAACAGGAAACTAAAATAATCAGGGTATAAATATTATTTATTTATTTTAGAATTATGGCATGGAAGAAAATCTCCTGGGGAAAATAAGGAAGTTTCGTGCCAAACTCTGACACCTTCCTCTAGGATCTGTTCAAATTCGATGAGCCTGGGCCTGAGGGACGAGAAAGATTGCAGAATAAGTTTAAAACTATGAATTCTCCTACAAATAATTATAAACGCTATGGAAAGTTTGCATTTCTCTTCATGTAACAACATATTTTTGAATGCTGCATCATATATTCATGACTAGTGTCATGGCGGATAGTGAATAGTTGGCTATTACATCGCTCCTGACAATATTTAAAAAGTAGGTGTTCAAAAGCGTTGAGATCAAGTGTAGAAGTGCTGTGTGATTGCCTAAGTGATACCACGTATACTGAACAATAATTTCTCACCATGCCACCAAAGAAGAGCGAGAAAATTGAAGAAATTCAAGAAACTGTGCAGCGCGTTGTTAAGGAAGCACTGCAGGACGCCAACTCGTTGCAGGTTCTCGTGCAGCTGGTAAAGCAAACTCTCATGGCGGACCTGCAAGCCACCATAGAAAAAAACAATACGGTGATAAAAGAACTGAAGTGCGCTCTCCAACAGAAAGATGAAAAAATCGTAGCATTGGAAAACCGCATCGATGATTTAGAGCAGTATCAACGGCGCCAATGCATACGCATATTTGGTGTGAAAGAGGAGGAAGTAGAAGACACCGATAAGATCGCAACTGAGGTGGCGCGCAAGATCGGTGTGCAGCTGGATGTCAACGACATCGACCGGAGCCACAGGGTGGGAAGACGCGACACTGAGAAGCCCCGGCCCATCATCGTAAAATTTGTGAGCTACAGAAAAAGGAGTGAGATGTACATGAATAAACGCAGACTTAAATCGAGTGGAATTACAATTAGAGATGACCTCACTAAGGCTAGACATGCTCTCCTGCGAGAATCCATTATCAGATTTGGGCTTCATAACGTCTGGACGATGGACGGGGTCGTTATTGTCAACCACGAGGGCACCAAAAGAAGACTGACAAGAATGACTGATCTAAACAACATGTGATGTCAGGCGATGACACTTAAGGTCTAGTTCTGTTCTATATTTATTCACGTTATCTTTAGTTTCTTTTTAGTTTATAATTTTCATTGGTTTATTTTCATTAACTCTTTAGAAAAATTCAAATCTGCTAATTACATCACATTACAATATTTAAATCATTATTTTAGTAAACGTAGTGTCGAGTATTTCAATATCGAATATTATTTCTAAACTTGTTTCTTTTGATTGAATTCTTAGTTTACAATATTGACGTAAATAATTCTAGAAATGTTTCCCCGACTGCCCCTCACTGTGATAATGAGTCCAGTAACCCTTTCTCTCTCTACCCCCTTGCACCTAACGGGACACAAAGCTCTGAAAAGGAAAGCAGTCATCGTCTCTCACCCCTACCTCCTTCCACCGCCGATCTGTTGAAGTCGTCTTTCTCAGGTAGCTCCACCACCCTAAAGGTTGCTCACGTTAATGTTCAAAGTCTTATTGCCCATTTCCAAGAACTGCACAACATCGTCTCTTCTCTAAATCTTCACTGTATTCTGTTGTCTGAATCCTGGCTTAAACCGTCCCTCCCTTCTTCACTTGTTGAATTGCATTCTTATTCTCTCCTCCGTAATGACAGAATAGGGAAGGGGGGAGGTGGGGTCGCTGCTTACATAAGAAGTGACCTCCAGCCTAAAATTGTATCGCAGTCTGCCTCTCAATATTCAGCCCGTCCTGAATTCTTGTTTATTGAAATATCCGCTGGTACACAAAAATGTCTTATTTGCATAGTTTATAGACCACCCAGAATCGGTTACCTTTCAGATCTAGAAAATGCATTGATTGACTTAACCCCCTATTATGAGCACACACTCCTCCTAGGTGATATCAATACAGATCTTATTAAGGCTAACTCAACAGATGTATTGAAGCTAAATTCTATATTCCAATCCTGCAATATGACCATTCTGCCCCTTCAACCGACACACCACACTGGCACTGCAGACACTTTACTTGACTTAATAGTGATCTCACAAACACATAGGGTTATAACGCATGGACAACTACCTGTACCTGGAATTTCAGCACATGACCTAATTTACGTCGAATACTCGTTGCAGTGCCCGAAACGCGAATCCAAATTCATTACATACAGAGACATTAAAAATATAGACGAACTGCAACTGACTGAAGACGCCCTGCAACTGCCTTGGCACTCCATATGGAATCTGCGCACTGTTGACGAAAAAGTACAAGCTCTCAATGACCTGATAATACAGCTATATGACAAACACGCACCGTTACAGACTAAACGAGTAACCCGTCCCCCTGCACCATGGATGACTGAAGAAATACGTGAATATATGACAAGGAGAGACGCGGCATATCGTAAATATAAACACAATAAATGTGATGAAAACTGGCAACACTATAAGCGTTTCAGAAATAAGACGACCCAAATGATACGTAATGCTAAAATACAACATGGACACAAACTTGTTGTGCCAACTATGACGACTTGTGACGTATGGAAAAACTTACGTACAATGGGACTATGTAAACAAAAAACTGACTGTTCTTTTGACAATTTATCTCTCAACGAACTGAACGAGCATTTTACGTCAGTGCCTATCAGAACCTTAGACAATGCAACTAAACGACAAGCTATTGCTGAACTGACAACCTTACCTACACCAGATCGTGAAAAATTCTATTTCTCTCACGTATCTCCCATGCAAGTAAATAAAGCTCTTCAACGGGTAAAAACTAATTCACAGGGCATTGACAGAATAAGTATAAGAATGCTAAACAGAATCATAGATATCATCCTTCCGACCATAACTCACATATTTAACGCTTCACTTGTTACATCCACATTTCCTCAACAATGGAAACATGCACTCGTTCGACCTATTGCTAAAGTAAATCGGCCAAGCACTCCTACAGACTACAGACCTATTAGTATTTTACCTACTTTATCTAAAGCACTAGAACGTATTGTTCACAAACAACTTACTGACTATTTACATACTTACAACTTGCTCGATCCACTCCAGTCTGGCTTTAGGACTTATCACAGTACCTCTACTGCACTCCTTAAAATCGTTGAAGATACTCGTGAGGCCATGGACAGACGTGAGTTGACTGTATTATCCCTTCTTGACTTTTCCCGTGCATTTGACACAGTCGATACTGACATTCTTATTGCAAAGTTGAAATCTTTGTATCTGTCTGACACTGCAATCACGTGGATGGAATCCTACCTTCGCGGCCGTCAGCAATGTGTTACTGATAACAAGCGCTCTTCATCGTGGCGATGTGTGAAGGCAGGCGTTCCCCAGGGGTCTGTATTAGGGCCTCTCTTATTCTCCGTATTCATAAATGATATATCTAGTCACATAAGACACTCCCAACACCACCTGTACGCAGATGACCTTCAGATCTATATTCACTCACCTCCCGATGCAATTAATGACTCTGTAACATTCCTTAACGAAGATCTACAATCAATCGGTAACTGGGCAAACAAATTTGGCTTACAACTTAACCCAAGCAAAACCCAAGTTATTGTATTAGGACAGCAAAGACTCGTGTCATCCATCAACAAGGCTACATTGCTACCAGTGACACTGAACAACACAATTATCCCTTACACAGAAACAGTAAAAAATCTAGGTATCTATCTCGACTCAAACATGAATTGGAATTCCCAAATCAAGCATATATGTAAAAAGGCTTTCTCTATCATGCATGCTCTAACACGACTGAAAAACTTCCTTCCTACTAGAATAAAGCAAACCCTCATACAGACCCTAGTGATGCCTTATTTCGACTACTGCGACATCTTGTATGGAGATCTGAGTGTTGAATTGTCACAGAAACTTCAGCGTGTTCATAATACTTGTGTTCGTTTTATCTTTAACATTCGTTTCCACGATCATGTCTCAAAATATTTCAAGCAACTGTCTTGGCTTCGTTTGCATAATAGACGTTTGGTCCACTCTCTGTGCTTATTATACCAAATTCTTAAGTTTTCCATACCTCTTTACTTGGCTCCCCGATTTACATTTCTATCCTCCTACCATAATCATGGTACACGCTCGCAGCACAACTCTCTGTTATCAATTCCTAGTCATCATACAACCTCATACTCTCATTCATTCACCATAGCCACAGCCCGTTCTTGGAATACCTTGTCACAAGATATTAGGGGTAGTCGGAGTGTACACTCTTTCAAATCTGCGCTTATTAAACAATTATTGCCCACTGAACAGAACTAGCTCTTTGTAGTCTTTCACTGTATATAACATTACTTAGTCTCCTTATAACGTATCTACAGCTAGACTTAAATTTCCATTATAACATAATTTTACATATTCCTTGTTTTACTTGTAACATTATTACTATTTTCTTTTATGACACTTACGCTCTCTATGAAGCCTGTGCTTTTTATGAAACCTATGCTCTTTACTTATTTAATTTATTATTATGATTAGCCTTAACCTTAGTCTTAGTATTAGTCATAAGTCTCTTAATCACTAATTTGCTATTTATGTAAACCTACATTGTATATATTTTCTGAAACCTGGTTGAGTGGAAGAGAAGGCCTTATGGCCTTAACTCTGCCAGGCAAAATAAATCATTTACTACTACTACTACTATATTCTAATTCCTTATTCATTTCTAATTTGTGAACATAAATCTTTCTACGTTTCTTTAACTTAGTATTAAGCATTAACATTAGTAGCCTATTAAGCATTCTGATTCTTACAGATGCTTATAAAGTATGCTTGTAAATGCATAGTCCTAAATATATTTTATATTTCCAGTTTAAAACTCAAACTAATCTTTTACAGAAGGTCACTGAGGTAGTATTATATCACAGGTTACACGAGGAAACCAGCTGAAACAGGTTAAATCAGATAATACAACATATATACGGTATTCAAGACATGTAACTAAAAAACTGAAAAAGATGTACTTTTTTAAATAACTGGAACCAGTGGTTTGAAACTTTTCTATAGTTATTTGCTACTTTCGATTATATATTCGCGATATTTTTCACTACGTTTTTAATACGCAATAACCGAAAATTCCTTTGGGATTTCTCGTTTTATACCAGGGTGATAACAGGAAAGGAATAAAGCGAGCTGTTGATCAGCATCCAGGTCAATGAAAGAAAGAGGATGAATTTGAATTGTTCCATTGGCTTAGAAGTTATCGTTCTGCCGAGCGAGTTGCAACTCGATGACATTTAAAATACGTGTTATCGGGAATTTTCGCTTCACTGTTCATTAAACCCGACATTATGTTCGCAAAGCTAGATTAAAGTGTACCCTCCGAGGCATATGTGGTAACACCCATCAGCTTCCATATGCATGATTAAATAGTATCCATGAACCAAAATCTTGAACAAGCTGTGACATGATGTCTATAAGTTAAAAGTTTTAAAAGATTACTGTTCAAAGTGTGCGTCATTGGCTGTTAATGTAGACTTAATGTGAAGAATTCTCCCATCGAGAAAATGAAGGCAGAACATTAATACCGATACCTTTTAGTAATTACTTAATATAAATAAAGTTAAAATAAAATAAAATCTTAACAGTTTACGATCCAGGTGTAGAAACCTAGACACCACGATTTAATGAAGCAGATTCATTTTATTTTTATTTAATTACTTTAATTAAGCAAACATTTAAAATTCTCAGTACGTGTTAGGAGAAGTTCTTTATATTTAGTTCAATCCTTCTAAATACATCTTTATCTACAAGTCAGGCACTTTTACCAAAATTAATGCAAAAGGAAGTTTTACTATAGACATAATTTATTAGGATCATTCCTCCTTTAATAGTAAGATCACAGTAACTACATTAGAATAGATCCATTAACAAAATATATATTAAATGTATAATAAATTAATCATGTTTATTTCACTTTATTCAACAATCATCATTTTATCTAATAAAATATACATATTTAATTATAAATACCTGTATGTATTATATGCAGGTAAGTCGTAACCCTTGACAAATACTCTCCTAAATGCGTTGCTCACGTATTAATAGTAATTTAAAAATACTCATATTACCAGTAATAATCATATCTCTAGTAATACTTTAAAACGTTATGCCCCATGGGAAAAAATACCTGCTTTTAGTTAAATAATGTATTTCTGTATTTCTTTTTTTAAGGAAAACTAAAATAGTAAAACTTGAGAAAGATCATAATTTAAAAACAAAATTATAATCTAACTAATATGACTGTTTTTAGTTAATTGAAATATCTTCGACCCGAATATGTACAAAGATTTTCTGTATCACATCAGGCTTTTCTGTAATTATAAAGTAACTTCCAAACTCTCATAAGACAAGTTGAATTGCTTCCTCACCCTTAATCGAAATTAATGTAAAACATCAACTGCTGAAACATGGCTTTTAGTTTTCTTGTAAGACTGTACTATACTACATTATAAAATTGACTAACTATATATAAAATCAATTTAGGCCTACATATTATATTTAAGAATAGAATAGAATAGGATATATATTATAACACATGTTTTAAAAATGTCCTGGTTTTTTTCTAGTATATAATTTTATATACTTAGACCTAACAAGCGAAAATAATACACTATCTATAATTAAGGCCAATTGTGAATATGGTTTGTGTTATGGGTATTGCATGTGTAGTCCTATATGTGTTGACTGTTCTATTTTATACTATTAAAGACTAATTACAGAACTGCCCCCCCCCCCAAACACGAGCATTTGCTCTTTCAGGTTCATAGTTATAATTGTATTTAACATGTTATGTACATACATTTAAATTGTATTTTCTAGGAAGTAATATGTATTTTACATCGTATGTTCTGTTTCTCCATTTAATAAACTATTGCTATTTTAAAAAGTAGAAGTAATTAAACATCTACTTACGTTTAAAATAAGTCACGAATTATAAAACATCTTTATGAAAATATTGTCAGCTACTCATGCGAGCGCACATGTAACAGATTGAATCAGCATGGGTAAAACATGTGCGTCGTGACAATATGGGAAACAAAGTTTTTTTTTTTTCTGAAAAGACTTTACCTCTGCAGAAAAAATTGACTGGAAGTTTAAAAAACAGTAGACCTACTTCAGAAAAGTAAGACATAACTACAAGTACGTACTGCCACTGTGGCTTTACACATGTTTCCCAGAGTTTTTTTTTTAATTTATTTATTTTTTAAATTTATTTTTAATTTATTTTTTATTTTAATTAACTACAAACAGCATGCTCCGATGCATTGCAACACTACATGCTTCACATCTGGATGGTAATTTGTTGCATAATATACAATTTTTTTACAGAATTATGATTATTAGAATGTACCGGTACTGAGGATCTTGATAATGCACTTTCTTATACCCAAGTAGGCCTAATGTATTTATGAACTCCTGAATTCCTTATCTTAGCGTCTTTGAGATGTAAGTTGCACTTCTTAATATTATTTTAATACCACGTGTCTCACTGCAATGTTATAATAAACTAAAGTCTATAGATTTTGAAAATTGAGAGAACGCTGAGAGATTACTGCTATTAGCCGTCACGGTGGCTCAGCGCGGTGCTTAGCGCGTGGGCCAGGCATGCTAGCGGTCCCGGGTTCAAACCCCGGACCCCGGGCGTGTCATTCGTGGTGGACGAAGCAGTGACTTTTGGGGGTTTTTCTCGGAGATCATCCCGTTTCCCTCCTCTCATTCCACCAATACTCTCCATTTCATCTTCAAAAAAATAATCATCCCGTTTCCTTTCCCGGTTTACCCTCGCCCCCAGCACCTGCTGTGGGCCTCTCCCGTCCTCCCCGTGGCTTGTGGTCCTGAAGTTGCTGGCTGGTGTGCTGCCAACCTGGGGCTCTGTAAGAGGTACCGAGGTAGTGTCATGGTAGAGGTATGTGTTGGATGTAGGGGAGTTCCGTGGGGGCTCGCGGTGGGGTCTGTTGTCGAGGGGCCGTTGGGCTTGCACATCATTCCATTCCCAGAGGTTGGCACAATGGGCCGCAAGGCCGAAGTGCTTGAGGTCGTCCCAACCCGCCTTCCACCCTTAAGGGGACAAATCAATCAATCAATCAATTACTGCTATTGAAAATCTGTTCTTTGGAGTTACATTCCAATAGGAAATAACTTTATTGCGTCTCTTAAACATTCTCTTAAGATAGTAAAATAAAATAAAATATTAAGAAACTTAGCCTATACCCAGCAGCTCCAAGGAAAAGCAGTACAAATAAATGCAGAAATGAAGTTTGTTTTCATGATACCATTCAATACTATGTATGAAAAATCTGATGTGAAACACACAACTACCATTACAGTATATTCCATCCCAGAGTAAGAGCTTTATTGCAGTAGTGCGCATTCAATTATCTGTGCCTCAATTAAGTCGCATTATTCGCAGAGGCGAGAGTTAAAACCTAAGTTTATGTATGAAATGAGTGACTTATAACTTTCCTTCAGATAAATTATTGAGATTTTTTTCAAATGCATTTGTAGCTCTTAGTACAATCACCTCGTGTACAAAATTTAAACAGACTCGTTAGAATTGTTTTCGAGGAATTTGGGAAAAATTGAATTTTTAAAATTTAAAATGGCATTGACACTAAGATTAAACCGTCAACCTTAATTTCACATCCCCAGAAGACATCTAATCCAATTATAACATTTTGTTCTTATACGACTTTCGTTGATGAGCGATGCTCTTCAAGTCTCAGAGACATATTGTTTATTATTATATTTCCTGTCTTGAAACAAATGTTTGTGACAAGGTCATAGAAGTACATACAATTAAGTTAGAATAATTACATTTAAAATCTGGTACATTACAATTAAAATATTAATTCATCTTCATTTATATTATAAAAAGCCATATTAATCAACTTCTCGACACACAGATATAGAAACACACACACAGACATATTTCTGAAAATAGTATGTTTGGATTCAGGGTGCCTTAAAACGTGAAATGCTGATAACTCGACATCGAATTTCGGGGTTGAACACAATACTTCCTCTATTCCTCCCCTATAGTACCAACGGTTCTGTGAAAAGTAGACTTCGCGTCCAAAATAAAAAAATCTTTGATCTGTTCTTCATCCATGCCAATTTGGATGAAAATCAACGACGCGTTCGGTCGTGACTGCCTAAAAAACAAATTTACAGACAAACAGACGAATTATATGCCGGTAAACCATTAGAGTTACGTTATCAAGTAATTCACTGTGTAGATAACATTGTTTCCAACGAGAACGAGTTCGAAAAATCTAAAATCTGTTCTTAATGAGTTAAAATGATCACCATCTTTAGAAGAAAACCTCGTTGTTATTGTAAATGCGTTTGGTCCTGGCTGCGTGATGAAACCGAATCCTTATAACGGCCCCCATCTTGTTATGGAATAAAAAAAATCCTGGCATATAGGCTACGTCCTTTTTTTTAACTTCAAGGTACATTAAAGCCAAAATTGAAGAAGAACCATGCTTGATGAAACCGAACCATTAAATCGGCCACATCTTGAAAGGATATATAACATGAAAATCTTTGGACATACGTCGTTTTTAATTATCTAAAGAAACACCTGTGGCAAATTGGAAGAAAATTAAACCAAGCGTGATTGCGTTACAAACAAACTTACAGACAGACGAAATGCCGAACGGTCGAGTAAAAATGTCTAACTTACGACTTAATGTTTAATTTATACAAGAAGTCAACATTTTTCACATTTCAAATTGAGACAGCAGTGCACCAATATCAGTACAGATCTGAAGTTTGGAGAATTCAAAAGATAAAATAAATTTTATCGATCACATTTTGTACACAAGGGTTATAGTAAAGATTAGTTTGAAAACCACACTATTTTGATACGGAGATATAATCTTCATGAATGGGCTCCGGATGTGTAATCAAAAACACTCCATAGAACTTCTATTCCTGGATCATCGGAACTTTTCAGACACAGGCTACTCTCACATTGGTCTCTGGAGTCAATGGCAGAATTTTCAAATACGTAAACAACCAAATAAGTAAATAAATAAAACATAACCATAGCAGAAGACATAGGCTTACGCAATAAAACAGAAGATATGCGCAAACGAGTAAATTTTCGCTGAATGTATGCGGCATATGCATACTTCTTTTTACCATCTGTGTTAAATGTTTTAAAATTTCTTGCAGCTAGTATCTAAATTGTGTGGCACCCTGTACGCATGTATATTCAAACAGTTGCATTATTAACACTCGAACGCAGGTGATCAGACGGCATAGTTCATAGTTGAGGATGTATTTGTTTGTATACAGCTTAGCCTGCGCTTTGCCGATAGGAATGCGGGTTCAGCCACCATGGAATCCTCTTAGTTAGATCGGTCGGTATTTCGGGAGGATAACAACTTCCAGCACGCTAGCCCAAACACCCCCGCTGGATCTGGTCGGATCAATACGGCAGGCGTCTAGTGCCGAGACGCTGTAATAATCCCTCCCCTGCAATGCATTTCTGGGGTTCCCCAGTACCCGTATAGCCATCATTTTCTCTTGGGATCCAATCTGTTTACTTCAAGCCCATAGAAGAAACTTATCTTTACGAATTCTCCGATAGAAAATCTGAAGAATGTCGGATTAAGCTTCTATTTGACAGAAGTTTTAGAAGTGTCTTTTTGTCTTTGCGTAACATTGGTCATTGGTCATCAAAGTATCAACAGCCTTCAGAACTTTATTGCCCATTATTTTCCAGAAAATTTCCTTATGATTTTCTTTTGCAGAAATCATAATCGTATTCAAATAAATTTAAACAATTGCTTTCCAGAATGTAGGTCTATTAGTTCTTCCACGCGTAAAATATTTTGAATAGGCCTAGATAAATTCATCCTCACAAACTACGGCAAAAGTCTCAAAATTGAAAATCATGCTTCGTATATCTAGCCCTCACTTTATGCAGTTCCGGAGCTGACAATTTTGATCCCACCTCCAAAAATATTTTCTGGGTGTGTACAATAACTTTTTAGGGTGTCAGAAATCTGAAGGTGAAATTATTTTAAATCAGAAAATGGGTAATAGCATTCACTAATACCTTAATGTAACGAAAGCTACTACTCTTGAATAAGAAGATTAAGTTACTCTTATTAACAACTAATGAGATGATTCATTTTGAACATTTTTAACGCCACTATTTTATAACCATGGTATAGGTTCAAATCCTTACTCTAATAATTCTTTAATTATTTATCCCTATTTTAAACATATTGTCATAATTAGAGCTAGAATTTTTATGTAGTATCAATTGGAAAATATGTACATAAATATGTAGTGAAAATTGGGGAAATATGTAGAAAAATATGTAGAAAAATATGTAATATAAAATATTAAATATTTCATTTCAATTTCTTAACATTATGCTCAAGAGACATTCATACGTTAACATTACATTTTTGAGTACAGTGAACAGTATTTGATGAAAATGTAACCTAGAAACCACATTGTATTAATCTGATTTCGAATATTAGCTCTCAGTCCTATCAAGTAAAAATATTATAATATGAGTAAACACGCAAATTCCAATACTAGAGACATTCATTCATTAAATTTTGCAGCACAGTGAACAATTAAATATTTTTCTAAGTTCTCTGGGGTGAATGATAGCCGTTTGTCAAATAGAATGTTCTTATAAGCGGAAAATGACCGCTCAACATCGCATGATGTGACTGGGGCAAATTTTAGCAAAGGAATATTTTCCGGTGAGATGTCCTCAGGACAATCTATAATGTCTCCTTTTAGAATTTGACACACAATGTGAAATGTTGAAAATCCAGGGTTTTTTTTTTCTCAAAACGGATTTTAATTTATTCAATACACTCTCACCATTCTCCCCATGCACTACACTTAGTTTTTCAACTGCATCTTCCACAACACCAATAGAATCTTGAATTGGAAGTCCTGAAGTTTCCAAGCGTGTGATGCTCTCCGGTAGCCAGCTAAAGTTGCTTCTAATGTAGGAGACAGAACAAACCACTTTGGAATCGCTGAAGGCACGCTGAGATTCACGAATACATGCAGCATTTTCAGGATAAAAAGAATCTACAACAGTCTTTATGTAATCGAAATGTTCACCATAAAAGTTCACTGCTTCAATCCATGTTCCCCACCTAGTTAAAACTGGTACTGGAGGCAATGGTGTTCCTGGTAGTTGCTCTTTGTATGAGTTCACTCGCCGTGGGGCTTTTAGAAACACTTTTTTTGTTACCGGAATTAATGTGTTGACTTCTGGAAATTTAACTCTTATGTCCTCGGCAACACGTTGCAAACCATGAGCCAAGCACGTCAAATGGAGCATGTTCGGGTAAAATACTTCATAGAAGTTGCAGCTTTAAGCATGTATGGTGCTGCATCAGAATATAGCACTAACACTTTCTCTTCTTGAGTTCCGGTAGGCCACAACACTTTTAGTCCATCATTCACAAATCTTGCAATAGTTGAATGATTAGTACGGTCCAGCTCTTTGCAGTAGATTAAACACGGGTTAGAAGCGCTGTCAGGTTGCAACTTTCCTACCATGAGATTTGCTATGTTACGTCTCTCAGAATCAGTTGATTCATCAACCGAAACTCATATGAAAGAATCTCCTATGTACTCTCTTATGCTGTCCATTACCTCATCGTAGCAGATGTGTAGATAGTTTTTGCGTAGTGTTGAATGGTCAGGTATATGTTGCTTGCAGTGTTTTTCCAAGAAAGATCTGAATTCAGGTACTTGAATCTTGTACCATGGAATGTTAGCAGCAATCATTGCACTGCACAAATCCTTATAGAAAGGGTTAATTGAAGTTGAATTTTTCATCTGTGTTAAAAGCATTTGCTTTTTCGGTTGACGTAATTGTTTGCTTTTTCTATGCAGTGGACTTCTTAAATGCTGTTCAAGCTGGGATTTCATAGAGCATCCTATGTGTTTGTTGCAATCTTGACAAATCACTATTTTGCCGTCAGTCGTAAAACACTTGTCAATTGCAGTCCATGATTTTAATTTTGAAGATAGCGAAGATACACTGGTGCCATGTTCGCACTAGAAAGAACTGAAGTAAACTGTTCACTTACCCACTTTGATTCTGAATGAAACTAAAAACAGTTTGGGTTTTAGGGTTAACTGGAATTCCCAACAAAAGAACAAATTTAAAAATATTACTGGAAAATCCAAACAACAGTAGCCTACCTCTTTGAAAAGAAAAATTATGCATTGTTAAAGGGAGATGAAAAGTATATAGTAAAAGTATTGAGTGCAGAATTCACATCAGTTTTCTATATTAATAAAAGGAAGTGTCTGTCTTCCTTCTGTCTGTCTGTCTGTCCGCGATGCCCAGCGAAATCTACTCAACGCAGAGATCTGAAATTTTAAACATAGGTGGACTGAAGGGTCGGAAAATGCACCTCAAGCCGGAATTTTAATTTTAGCTTTCCTTCGTGAGTTATAAGTGAAAAACGGGCAGAAAACGTGCATTTTTTGCGTTTTCGAAGCATCAGTTTTCAGTAATACATTTCAATGTCAAATCAATTACAGTTGGCTTTGGCTGTTTTTGTCATACGCGATCGCTTGATTTTGCAAGTTCATCCTGGACGATTCATTTGTTTAGAATGTCAAGGCCCGCAAACATATGAAATTTTCAACCTACACGGAAGAGGGATAGTCAACATAGGCCTAAATATGGTCAAACGTTCGATCTGAACGAAACTCACTAGGGGTTTTCTGGGCCAAGGAACTCGAATCTGAGGTCGCTTTTACCAGGCGACGCTACCTAATCGTGGAGTGCACTCCATGTGATTTAGGTGTTAATACATATGATTTAAATATTATGCTCTTAATTTTTAATTTTTAATTCTTGAAATAATTATCGCGGGTGGAGCCGCGGGCACATGCTAGTATGGAATAATTCGCAAAACCATTAGGGCTAATAGGTTTCTTTTCATGTAGTGGTCATGCTCTTAAGAGGCTGTCAATCATCTGTCATCCCTTTCTTACCTGGTATGGTCATTCCTTGCTTTTCAATACCCGTCAGTGATCTTAATCTTCCTATTGTGGCAAGTGACAATATCCACATAGCTTCAGTATAGAATTTATAGAGAAATTTACGCATGTCAAACAAGAAAATATTGAAATATGTAATTTTATGTAACATCAAAAGAATATGTAATATACTTCAAAATATGTAAAAAATATGTAAAATGAAATTCAGTTACAGTAACCCTAACATAGTGGTTTGTGAAGATATCTCTTTTCCCAGCATCTAAATAGCAAGGAACAAAATATGTAATTACATAGAAATCCCAGCTCTAGTCATAATAGATAGGTTTCAATAGACGGTGAACTGCTCTGCCGAATGGAAAACGAATTCTATTGTCGTGCAAGCTCGTTAAAAATTAAAATTGTTGTTTCCCATTACGATGACGTAATATTATTAAAACTGGGTGACATTCCTTCCATAATGTGTAAGAGCACTAAGAACGAGGAATTATATTCACTAATAATGTTCAAATACATAACATTTTAAAATTTACTCAAAATATAATCAGGTCCGCAAAAGCACGGCCATCCCTCCTAGGCCACGGTCTCCTGGGATCTTAACGCTGTCACCTATCGTAGACCTAAATCGTGAAACAAACAAAATATCCTTAATCTGGAGTTTCGCGAAATTTCAGCCCAGGAAATCGACCCACGACAAATCGTTCCACACAAAAAGTTTGTCCCGTGACAAATCGTCCCATATTAAAAAGTTGTCCCACATTAAAAAATTCGTCTTAGATACACACTTCCGACAATGAACATGTTTCTTTCCTAACGAATTCTTAATATGCAATTTTAGTAGCCTATACAATAATTCAAGGAACATGTGAGGTCAATGGTTCCCGCTGACCATGGCTTTCATGACCAAACGATCGGAAGGATTGTAAAAGAAGAGCTTGGTAATTCTACGTAACGAGACTGAAGACTGTTTGAAAAAAACATTACCTTAATTCATTTCCACAGATTAGGCTACGGAATTGAATTCCATCAAAGTAGCATCACCCAATAGTAGGGCTAATTGTTTTATTCATTACAGCTAAGGTAATTTCCCCATAGAACATAAATACGGGACACAATCCTGCTAAAAGATTATTATTATTATTATTATTATTATTATTATTATTATTATTACTATCATTTCTGGTGGCACTATGGCCCTGGGGTCGACTCAGCCTCTAACAGAAATGAGTACCAGGAGCAAACCTGGGGGCAAAGCCGGCCGGTGCGTAAGGCTGACAACCTTACCACCTTCAAGTCCCGAATGTCCAAAATCTGGGAGCCTCAACCTCCTGGAACCCTCTGAACATCCATGTCCTGTATAGGGATCACTTTACTTTATCATCATCATCATCATCATTAATGACTGCAAAACGTTTGAAGGTGCAGTATGACATAACAAGTATTATGTTCTTCTGACTGTGTGCACTAAATGAATCTCCTTAGGAATAAAAAACTTAACTCCGTGGCGCAACATCCCTGTAGGGACTATGCCTACTACCCAACCGCTGCGCCATCTACCATAGATAAATGGCAGGATTGGAAGCATGTGGTCAACATGCCGACACTCATTGCTGTTAATAATGGTTTCCGTGACCGGAGCCGCTACTTTCCCGATAAGTAGCTCCATAGTTTGTATCACGAGGCTGAGTGCGCTCCCAACCTCAGAAAAATCCGAGAAGTTATCGGGAAATGAATTCAGGCCTGCAATTCAGGGAGGACAAAAAAAAATGTAGGACGCGGGGAACATTTTCTCATTTTATTGTCTCAAATGAAATGATGAATGAGATATTCTTACTTATTGATGCTGACCCTCCAACACTAGGGATTTTTCGTATGTTCAATTGGACGCCACAATGGACAGAATTATAAGATTTGTTTTCATTTTTCTCGCCACTTTTGGGTAAAAAATTACCTCGCTGTTTGAGAGTTGATCATGTCCCACATATTATTAAAAAATAAAGCATTATATTGAAGCATTTTATCCAAGCAAAGAGATAGAATTGAACAATTTTCAGCAAATTGCTATGAGAGATTTTTTTTTTTAAGTTTTGGAAGATTTGTAGAAATTTTTGTTATTATGTGTTTTGGCGTCTTCGCAATGTTTCCATGAAGCTTGAGTGACACAATTCTTATCACAATTTATTTAATGAAAATATCTTATATTTAATCAGTTTAGGACCTCCCAGAAACAGTTGTTTCGTAGCCATTACGAAGGAAGATATCAGTAATTTATGATTATACAGTTCAGGACCCCTCAGAAACTGATTTTTAAATACGAGCTTGTTTGAAAGATACATCAAACAATAGCTATTTCCGCGTGATGGTAATACTGTTGTGAGAAAAGCAATTTCCCAGGCTTCAATGTAAATACAATAGAATAATAAGTCATAACACGAGTAAACTTACCATAACAATCACTCAGCATACCACCAAGGCTTCAATTTTAGAAGTATGAGACTAGAGTGACGAATCATTGAAATGTATTCAACACAAACCTGCCGTTTTAAAAATCTTCAAATACCGTACCTGATTTGACGTAGTACTAGTAATAATGGGGTGGCTGTGGCACTACGCAACAATCCGGCAGTTCATGGGTTCGATCCCCGAATGGTCGATGTGATTTTTCCAATTAGTCTAATCCTTCTGGTTGTTCTATGGCCCTGGGGTGGACTCAGCCTGGAGCAGAAATGAATATAGTGTTGGACTCAGCTGAGCTCCTCTGGAATGTAGGGAAAGACCAATACATCCCCTTATCTTTCCCCACATTCCAGAGGAGTTAAGCTGAGTCCAACACTATACCAGGAGCAATCCTGGGGTACGCGGTGCAGCTGACAACCTTTATGAACCGAATGTCTAAAAATCTGAGAGCCTCAATCCTGGAACCCTAAGGGCTTTCACGGTCCCTATAGGGATCACTTTACTAATGGGAATAATACATCAGTGGGTGTGCTTTTAAGTGGTGACATACGTAGTTGTTCGACATTCACTGCCTAATTCTTTTCCAGACATTTTATTGTTAACACTTCTGTTCAGAACTTGTGCTTCGTTGTGCGGTTGCCTCCTGCAGAATAAATATTAAAAAAAACTTTTTCGTAAGGTTTCCGTCTGTTAATGAACGCATTTATTACATGGACAGAATAGTTTAGGGTTACTTAACGACGGGGGTGTACTGCAACTTACGCATGTAACCTTCGCCGGTGTGCCGATATTTCGTCCAGCAGGATATCTTTAATTGCCTGTAAAACTACAAACATGGGCATGTCACAGCTATGCGCACAGAAACGCTATCGACCTGGGCAGGGATCGGATCTGCGACCTGGGGCACAGAGAGCCAGCGCCATGCACACTGCGCCACCCAGGCTAAATATAATATGGAAATTTTTAATAGCAAAGCGGATTGTCTTTTAAACAATATTAGCTTCACAACTAAATATTTTACGGAATCATTGTAGCAATTTCCATTTCGTTATATGTACAGAACTTAAAACACCACTCATAATAGTTTCATGCGGAGTCAGGATATTAGACAAACCGAAACTTTCTTCTGCCGCAATCTCTGCAGTTGTTTTCAGCGGAAGATGGATAATCTTGAAATCCTGACTCAGCATATAAAACGTGAAAACTGTAGGCCTATTTATAAGGTGTAGAAATGAACATGATAATATAACTTATTTTAGCATGTCCACAGCTCCGATCATGGAAAACATCGTTAACGGCCGTGGGTGTAGGCTTGGTGACCACATGTTCCCAATCCTGCCATCTGCCTATAGGAGAGGACACAGCGGCTGGATATTAGGAATAATCATATTTTATTTTATCCCAATGACAGTGGTTTTGGCAAAAACGAGTTGAAAATCAATTTTAATAAACAAAACAGTACCGGTACAATAAAATTATCTACTGCAATTTAGAGAAAACTTATCAACTATGAATGCGTATAATGTATTAATCAAAACTGGGAACAAAACGGTTTGCGTGCTGAGAAACAGATGAAATTCGTTTTCTTTTCTGAGCAATGAATTGTTTTGTAACTTTATAATTTGATGTTTAAAAACCTCCCAATCGAACATCCGCAGAAGACTTGCTGGGAGATGTTTAAAAATCAATCCTACAGCCCGGATCTCGCTCCCATTGATTTCAATCTTTTCCTACACCTCAAGAAATGACAGAGAATGACAAAGAGGCGGACATGGTTGCCACATACTGGTTCAAATCTCAGGCGGCAGACTTCTCCGACACAGATATTCAAACGTTGGTCCCACGGAATGAAAAATGTCTCAATTCCGGTGGCGAATGTGTTGAAAAATAGCTGAACACTTGCTGTATACGTTTCATTAAATATGTCCATGAAATTGTGTTTTGTTTCTGTAAACGGCCCCAGGGAATCTTACTTTATGGACGGCTCTCGTAGTAATGGTTTTAAGTTTTATTTCACATGTTTTAACTGCAAGGTAATATCACATGGTTAAAATTTGTGGGACATAGCGGTAAACCGTGAAACTATTGAAGTGCATATTTCTATAAATTGTTGCTGTTGATTTTTTAATTACCGTATATTGATTTTTTTATCATGATAGCCTAGCCTATAGAGTGAAATAGCAACTGTGAGTCATTGTCATTAAATATTCAATCCGGCAATTGCCTTTGCAACTGGGACAACCATGAAAGAAAAAGAAAGAAAGAAAAAACAAGTGAAATTGGCAGGCCATGAGTTTTGAACTCGCGATCTCCCGAATGTGAGTTAAGACGCTGGAGTTTCGGCCACCTCGCTCGGTGAACAACGACCATTATTCTAACAGAACGCATGTATAGCATAATCCGCGGGAGTATTTCAGTGTTTCATTTTGTGCATTACATGACTTCAGACTGCTCCCCTAAAATTCCATCATCGAGTGGCGTTTTATCTAATAACTCAACAGCTTTTAGAGAATCCCATAAAGAAAGAAATTAAATTCAAGGAAGCATAAATTTATTACATAGCGATGACAGACGATGTCAATTGACCTTTACGTAGGACTCGAAGTAAACTCTGACCATTAACTTCGCACTTGACCGGATAAAGGTTGCTCCACGGTATCGATCACCTTAAATGCCAGCTTCAATCTTCTTCAGTCCTAGCTTTACAGCTAAGTTGCTCCAATAAAATCACACTCGTGGAGGATAAAATCCATTTCGTCCTATCCCCAGCACTTCACGAAAGGTTATGTCAAGTTTAAACATATCCTATGTACAGTGCATGTGTGGAAAATAAAAGATAACGTATAGAAGGAAAGTAAAATAAGTCAAGAATTATTTACCCAGCACTTTATGAAAGGTATGCCAATTTTAAACATATCCTATGTACAGTGCATACATGTAAAATAAAGAAAAACGTATAGACTGGTAATAAAACAAGTAAATAATATTCACAGAACGTTTGGGATATAATTCCTATTCCATTTGTTGATATTAAATCATAGTTCATATAACTTTTTTAATGGGATTTTCGAAGTAAATCATTTGATAGTGGGAGCAAGAGGCACCATCAGCCCTATGACGAGCGTGTAAAGAAAATGGCATACATCTGAGCGATAGAAAATCAAGATTGGTATGTAAACAAATTCTAGAGACGGCTGTAGCGAACGATGAATGAATTAAACGTAAATTATATTAAGGAAAGGAAAATAGATCCTGGGCGGAAATCGAACCCAGATATTCAGTTAGCTTCTGTAAGTTCCTTGTCAAATATTTCTCTGGATTCTGGCGACCTCGTTTTAAATGTTGGCACATCTACATATGACGAGGGTGCATCTCTGATGCAGTTAAGTTAACCCAGACTTTTGCTAGTATCAGTTTCTGAAAGTTTTCAATCTCATTTTAGCGGAGAAAATACTCAACTATTCTCTATGTCAGAACATGAAGCAGACAACCAGGTTCGATTCGAACCCAAGATAAATGTTTCTCTACAGAATGTCATTATGAATCACTTCACCTGCTAGTAAATAAATACCAGTATTCTGATTCATGAAAACAACTGTGTGGTTAAGTTTGTTCCTCAGAAGTTGTAATACGATATCGAACGGAATCAACATGAACACTGAAATCACTTATAATATCAACTAGAATCGATCCGTTCAATTTTATTAACCTGTAACCTTTTAATGATTTCATCGGTCGAACTTCGTATGTTCACCACTTAAACATTTCCATATACGGAACCAAATACCTAGGTAGTATATTATGTAAGGAGCCTATAATGACATTTATTAGGATGCGAGTATGTTTTTGAAACGAGCATATAGAGAGATGGTTTCATAATTTTCATGCCAGCATGGGCGAGATGCATATGACTTTTTTAGTTCGGCCATAATTAAATGTCTTAAGTTTTGAGTTTTTACAGTATCATCTGCAAAATCCCAGGATCTGCTAAGCGTCCCCTAAACTGGTTACGGAACTTGTTCACTACGTTTGCGACAGACGGCCAGTGTGATATGAGTATTCTCGAGAATTTCTACAAATCTCCAGGGACGAACGTCCCACAACTAATGGACTATTATAAGCAAGGCCTGGAAGTTAATGCGCTATCAAAAGAAAAAATATGCATGTTAATATGTCCTAAAATTTGTAAAATATGCTCAGGAACAAAAGAAATATGATCTATCATTTAAGTAATTTAAATATTTTACGCCTGATTGAAAGCTGAATTACTTGTACATTATAAATTACAGAAAATTACAGAAAATGGAAGTTGTATTTACAAAAAAATTTAAAAGCGATACCAATGCGACAAATTTTAGTAAATTAAAACTAATTAAGTGAAACGTATTAATATTATATAGTTCGTTCCAGAAGCATTAGGCTATGTACAGGTAATTATTGTATAGTTGGTTCTCAAAACAATCTCATAGTCAAACATGCTGTAAATGTTTGAATTAACAGAGGCAAATATAATATTTAAAATCTGTCAAATAAAAAATTAACAAAATTGTAATAATATATTTATTATAAAGGAAATATGATAATATAGTATTGAAAAACTAACAAAATGTGCAACATTATGCAAAATTAAACCATAAATTTTCTGTTATTTGTTTCATAGCTTGTACCCACTTTAATACTAGTATGTAACAGAGTGCATAATTAAAAATATAATTTTTCATAAACTTCTTGGTTCTAATTATGAGCGATAATAGGCAAAACAGTATTTTTAATAATAAATGGGAGCAAAAGTTATATCTTACAGACAAGAAAGATAAATGTGTATTTTTCTTTGTAATGCCAATGTATCTGTTCCCAAGGAAAGCGATTTCGAGAAACACTTCAATACACTTTCTTTAACGAACACTTTATAGTGGATTAAGGTATTACTTAAGTTTTAAAGTTTAATATTATGCCAATTTCAAATACTGTCTTCCTAAAGATTGACAATTAGGTTACTGAAGTAATTATCTTTTTCGCCTTATATCCTCATAAAAGTAAAAGTACCAAGGGGAACAATAGGGAAATTGAAATGAACTATTAAGCTGTATATATCTACGTATAAGTCACTTGCTTTATGCTGAATACACCTATAGTCTATAAAGAAACTATTATGTGTATGATCGATAAATAATGCAAGTGATATGTAAGAATTATCCTTTGAGTTTTCCTTAAAATATAACAGAAATCATAAAACGTGTAAGTTTACATTAATTATCTGAGTCACTTTAGTAATCTAGGCACACAATAATCGTTAAAATTAGAATATAGGCTACAAGTTATTTACATATTAAGAAATTACATACAATATATGTGTATTTTACAATAGATGTGTATAGGCTCAAAATAAAATGCAGATAAAAATATCAATGACATATCTTAATTTTTTTTTAAAGGTTATATCTTCTTTTTAACCAGACAACCTTATTAAGCGATATGTCCGTTAATAATAATATTATCAGCATATGTTAACAAATGTGAATAATACAGATTACAGAAGTATGGGCTATGTTGCAAGTAATCTCAGTATTGTTGTATGTTGTTGTTTCCAAAGTTGAGAGCTCAAGAGGATGAAGTAGTTTTTTTTCCCCCTTTGTTGTTCGTTCTCAGGTTTTCTTTTTTACTTTGGAAGATGCATTTTGGTATAAATTTATACCACCTTCAGTTCTATGAGCCATGTTACTCTTGAACATGCTGATCGCGGACTCTTAATAAAATAACATTAATATCTAGCAAACTAGTTTTTCACATTTCCTTTGTTAACCTCAACATTTCAAGCTTAAATATTTTAATCTGAAGAATTATATCTGTATCACAAATTATGTTTTTATAACAGAGGAGATTTTTACTCTCGACTTCCTAGAATAAGTACCTAAATTTAATATATATATATCCTGGCATCCCTAGCCTAACATATTTTAAAAACGGTCCTTCATGCTCAAAAGATTTCTGACCCTGAGTTATCTCCAAACTCGAGTTTCCAGCAGTTTAGAGTGCAAAATAGTGTAAGTTGTCGTCTTCAGATTCTACTTAATCTGATTTCTGATTTCGCCTATTTTCAGGAAGGGGTAAGTAGAGAGTTTAGCTACCTTTGTACTGTTCCTCGATTCATTTAATATATTATTGCCTTCTATGAGATCATTGTGACACAAAGTGTGTAAATTAAATAAGTATTTAATTATATTTAATCGTACTGGCGAATATTCATGAAAGAAAATTGTGTTTTAGGTTTTCTGTATACCCGAAGAGTTCCATCTCTTCTCTACGGCCAAGGGATTAAGAAGTAAACTCCATAATGTGGAAGAAAAAATATAAAACTTAATTACTACTTAACCATGCTACAAACTAAGGATATATCCAGGATTTTCTTAATGGTTATTGTAGAAGTTATTAAAGAACAAAATTATACAGACCCTTGGTGACTTCTCTCTATTCCAATTTCTTTAATGGGTTTTCTTTAAATACTAACATTATGTCAATTTACATGCAAAAATAAATAAATTATATTAACGAGAATTGTCTGTTACCTACTATTATACTCCGGAGAATACTGTCAGGTAATAATAGCGTGCGAATAAGAACCAATTGAAGCTTAGGACGGAAGGTTGGCGTGGAAGAAATAATGGTAATTAGAGAATGTGATAAGTGCACGAACATCTTGCCCTTCTCTGGGGAATGGCAGGTCTGACACCAAGCAAGTTAATATACGGACATATGCCCACAAAGCTTTGAGAACATGACACTTGAGAAAGAGGGCTTCCCTGCAAACCTTTCTTTACTACGAATTAAAGTTTCAAAGAATTATAAATACCCTTATCCTTTTAGACCATGGGCCACTAATATGAAACCCTCCCCCCCCCCCGTGGGAATTTCCGACACATATATTTTTTTTGTTGGTATTGCCATCTAGTTTAAGTTTTTAGTTGTTTGCCCCTTGTCAATTACAGCATTTACCCGGAAAACCCGGAAAACCACGGAAATCCGGAGAAAATGAATTTGTTTTAATTTTTCATTGTTCTTCGCTCCTAATATTCCCAGGGAATTTCTGACTCACACATTTTTGTTGGTATTGGCATCTAGTTTAAGGTTTCAGTTGTTTGCCCCTTACAAATTACAACATATCCCCGGAAAACCCGGAAAACCACATATATACGGAGAAAATTACAATGTTTTGTTTTTTAAATCTTTGTTCTTTGCTCCTAATATTCAAAGGGAATTTCTGACTCATATGTTTTTTTATTGGCATTACCATTGGCATTAAGGTTTCAGTTCTTTTCCCCTTATGAATTATAGCATATCTCCAAAAAACTCCGAAAACCACGGAAATCCAGAGAAATTGACCTTTTAAAATTTATTTATAATCTTTCTTCTTTGCTCCTAATATTCCAAGGGAATTCCTGAATCATATGTTTTTTTTGTTGGTATTGCCATCTAGTTTAAGGTTTCAGTTGTTTGCCCGTTATCAATTACACCATTTCTACGTAAACCCTGAAAACCACGGAAATCCGGAGAAAATTACTTTGTTTTAATTTTTTTTTTAATCTTTGCTCTTTGATACCAATATTCCTAAGGAATTGCTGAATCACATAATTTTTGTTTCTATTGCCATATAGTTTAAGGTTTCAGTTGTTTTCCCCTTACCAATTACAGCATGACAAAGAATACTGGAAAAAATCTTGATGCTGAAGGGATGAAAGCGATTGAAAACCTGGCAGAACACCCTTCATATTCTAATATGACATCCTTTAAATGATAATTTATCTTGCCAAACCTTCCACAGTCCCTACCAAACTTTCTTGACTGAAGTTAGAGAAGGGACATTGGGTAAAACAGCACAATTTTGGATTGGTAATATGGACAGAGTGTAATTGATTTTAAGATTTCAGCGAGCAACTAAGGAAACTTAGCATGTTTAGAAGATATGATTCCCCTTTTCTTTGCATGTGACCATCAAAATTATGGCAGATATCTCGTAGTCCATATCGCACCCTTTTGTACCTGCAAAAGACACACCTGAAGCAGAAGAATTATTTCGCAAAAACGGTTACAGTGACTGTAGATCACAAGTTCCGAGTTCTAGAAATTCTGTGGATTTCCGTGGTTTTCCGGGTTTTACGGGGATATGCTGTATTTGATAACGGACAAACAACTGAAATCTTAATCTAGATGACAATGCCAACAAAAAAATATGTAAGTCAGAAATTTCCTGGGAATATTAGGATCAAAGAACAAAGTTTTTTAAAAAATAAAACGAACTCGTTTTCGGCGGATTTTTGTTGTTTTCGGAGTTTTCCGGGATTATGGTGTAATTGATAAGGGGCAAACAACTGAAACCTTAATCTAGATGGGAATACCAATACAAAAACATATGAGTCACCAATTCCCTTTGAATACTAGGAGCGAAAATACCAAGATTTAAAAAAATTAAAACAAAGTCATTTTCTCCGGATTTCCGTGGTTTTCCGAGTTTTATGGGGATATGCTGTAATTGATGAGGCAAACAACTGAAACCTTAATCTAGATGGCAATACTAACACAAAACCATATGAGTCGCCAATTCCCTTTGAATACTAGGAGCAAAGATCTAAGATTTAAAAAAATTAAAACAAAGTTATTTTCTCCGGGTTTCCGTTGTTTTCGGAGTTTTCTTGGGATTTGCTTTAACTGATAAGGGGCAAACAACTGAAACCTTAATCTGGATGGCAATACCAACAAAAGAACATATGAGTCAGAAATTCCCTTTGAATTTTAGAAGCAAAGAACAAAGATTTAAAAAAAAAAACATTCTCATTTTCTCCGTATATATACGTGGTTGTCCGGGTTTTCCGGGGATATGTTGTAATTGGTAAGGGGCAAACAACTGAAACCTTTACTAGATGACAGTACCAACAAAAAATATGTTAGTCAGAAATTCCCTGGGCTTATTAGGAGCAAAGAACAAAAAAAAAACTCATTTTCTCCGGATTTCCGTTGTTTTCCGGGGTTTCCGGGTAAATGCTGTAATTGATAAAGGGCAAACAGCTAAAGACTTAAACTATATGGCAATACCAACAAAAAATATGTGAGTCAGAAATTCCCTGGGGATATTAGGAGCAAAGAACAAAGAAAAACTCATTTTCTCCGGATTTCCGTAGTTTTCCGGGGTTTCCGGGTAAATGCTGTAATTGATAAAGGCAAACAACTAAAAACTGAAACTAGATGTCAATACCAACAAAAAAATATATGTGTCGGAAATTCCCAAGGGGGGGGGGATGGGGGGTATACAGTTAGCCTACGCTCTATTTGGCCCCCATTCTGTAATAAGATATTCAACTGAAAACGCCTTAAGGGGGCTCATACACTAGGAAATCTTTAATAAGGAATAATCTTTAATCGTTCCAAGTGAAAGATTTTGTTATTCTCAATACAATTCTAAATTTTCAGGCAAGAATTCCGTTTATTAGTGGTATTATTCAGTGTTTTTCTAAAGCTGTGTACGTGCATGTACCGTACATGTGCATATCAAAACTTTACACTCGTTTATCAATTTTCATTACGAAACACCTAATATCTGAAGAACCATTTATCTAATTTCATTAAAATTTCCGTAGTTGTCCTTTGTATTAATCTACAAAGGAAGAACCTCAATGGTTAAGATTTTATCAAATGATTAACTGGAAAATAAGAACTATTTTTTTTAAATACTCGTAAAGTAAAAATTGTAATGCAATTTTTAAAAATGTAGATTTAATATTAAGGCAGATAGAAAGCTCACTGAGATTCACCCTTCAGAAAACGATCTCGGATTTAAAAATCAAATAAAGTTTATTTATTTATTTTATCAGCACTGTCAAAAACGCTTCACAGTGTGTAAATCAGCATAGGTATACACAGTACGCAACACTAGACGGGTCTACGTCAGTGCGGGAGAGTTTGTGCGAGCAAGATAGACTTGAATGATTTCATTTTATGAGAACTTTCCTCGCCTTCACCAAGATGCCACCAAATTTATAACTATGTTCGGTTCTATATAGTATGCATGTAAACGATTTTTCAGTATTTAAACTAACCTTGATTTAGGTAGCGAGGAGGTATTTGAAGTTGTTTATCGTGTTACGCTTATCTGTAACACGTTCATTTGCGCCTGATTTACATGAAATTGTTGCCTCTTGAAAACAACACATATTAAAACAAAAAACTAGAATTTATATTTTGTATATTGGCAAAAATATGCTGAATTTGTAGTTTTGTGAAAGTAGTGTTTTAGTCAGTTTGTTTCTATATGTACGTACCACAACGACATTTTCATCCTTTTGCACACAAAAAAATATATATGAGTTCTGTTCAAAATAAAACAACCATACTTTTGACGTGGAATTCTTTATTCTTCTTTCGTGGCCCATTCCTTCACGTGACACGCCATGTGATTGATAACTTACAAGCTTTATATTCATTATGAACAACAATTTCGGTATTCTCATAATTTGTAGTGAAAATTAATTAGGCCTATATCTGTTCTCTAAATTTCTGATCGGCGTGGGAAGAGAAGGGAGAGCAGAGACGGGAATGAAGGGGAACTGTGTTGGTTTGTGATTCCAAGTCGCACACTGTGCGGACCGTGCGGAAGTTTGGATGCCGCAGTGTTAGATAATATCAGTGTTAGAAGTTTTTATTTAAAAAAATTAAAGTCACTCATAATGAAAGTTATTAAACGTACAATATTTATAAAATTAAAGCTAATCTCCTGTAGAATAAGTGTGTGAAAATCTGTCCAGACAAAGTTAAGTTGTTCAAAATTATATAAAAAGAAAGGTTGCTACTGTAGGCCTATCAGCCCTCTTAAGAAGTATAAACGAGAAAGTGAGGTTACGGATGGAACCGGAAGCATGTATGTAAAAACACCAAAAAGAATATGATTTCCAGACTCCCATAGAGAAAAATAGGAGTAATTGGCCTACGATGATAATAACAGTATTAGATAACAAAACTATAAAACAAATTTATTCTAGGGTGTTTATTCTCATAGGCCTATCATGGAGAAGTTGTTATTAACCACAAGATAAAAAGGCTGAGCCACATGTGCGCAATTACAGATACTGTCTCATGGCCTGGTTTTAAGCAAAACTTTAAGAAATTAAGCTGAACTTCAAAGTAAAGATCGTTAGATTCTATAGTCCTTCAGCCCTTCAACGGCACCAGTTTTTGTTTTTGTTTTTTCGTTTTTGAAGCGAAGACCACTGAAACTTACAAAGCACAAATCTTAAACAGACATCAATAATTATGAGACAACCCAATATAAAGATAGCCCTTATAAATAACCAGGAAACGTACTGTATGCTATTCCTGCAAAAAAAAAAGTAAGTGATTCCTGTAAGGGCCATGGAGGCCCGTAGGGTTTCCGGGGCGTTGAGGCTCCCACATTGAGATATCGGCACAGGGAGGTGATAAGGATGTCAGTCATACGCACCGGCCGCTTTTTACCCCCCCAGGAATACTCCTGATACTCATTTCTGTTGGAGGCTGAGTTGACCCCAGGGCCATAGTACCGCCAGAAGGATTAGGCCAATGGAAAAATCCCGCCGACCTCATCGCGAATTGAACCCGCGACCTCCTGGTTTGTTGCACAGTGCCTCAACCACTACGCCATGGCGTACCTCATGCTATTCCTGCAGCTCTGTATAAAAATAAGATTTGATTGATGACATCTAAATACATCAGCATGCTTCAGGGGGCTGAAATTATTTTTTAAGTTAAGTTACATGGCTAGACAGATAAACCAATGACTTTTTAAGAGAAAAATTGAACGTAAAACCTTTCAGAGCTAAATTTATACACTGATAATAAGGTATTCATCACTTAAAATCATCAGAGGGCACTAAGATCAAAGTCGATAGGGAAATTTCAGAATAATAGCTGTTTTCCATAATGAAGATTCCAAAACTTGCTAAAAATCCTCATATTTTACATAAAATATTAACACCTTAGTTTTTGAGGAGACACATTTATGCAGTGAAAAACTTAAATAATTATTTTGTAAAATATAGAGATAATATGAGTTGGCTAAGTCATATAAATCGAATGATAGATTACCTCACTTGGAAACGAAGTGTTGACCCGCAAAGGACTAGACTGGTTGGATTACCCAGAAGCCGCGACAGGCTATAAGCCCATTGCATGAAGTTGAAAGAACAATTTTTGAGAGATCAGAAAAAACATTAACCGCATGTTCTATCAAAAGTTGTACCAAATACGTCATTCCCAAGAGTCAAGAAACACTAGAAAGTGAGATCTCCCTACATATATTTATGGGAATCAATTTTTGATCTCCATTGGTATTTTAGGAGGTATATAATATAAATAAGCAGATGGCAGCTTTCGTAATTGAGATAACCATAATTATATTAAAATAGCACCAATTACACATTTCCATATCTATATATAACCACACAGATAACCAGACTATTGTGGTTATTACAACCGATAAAGATATTTGTTTTTGTATAAAAAAAATCCTAGACCGAAATATTGTAGTTTTACATTTTCGAAAAAAGACGCGAAATTTTGTGAATTTGCAAAACTTTTGTCTGCAGTCCGAAATTATATTTTTTTAACAAAATTATATTTTTCAAGGGACGTCTCGAGTTTTAGAGACTTTTGTAAGAAAACTTAAATGATAATCGGAAGTTGGAAAAATATAATATTTTCAAAGTAATACAAAGAATGTCTAGTAAACCAAGTAAATTTTTACTTGCAAGATATTTCGTTTATATAATATATGTACAAAGAATTTTTAAAAAGCTACTTTCTTTCCAATTAAAATTATTTTAATCTCATGTGTAGAGAAGTTAACCTAAATTGATTTCTGCCACCATACATCAGGCATATTTGAATTTAGAACAGTTAATTTATTGAAATTTTATTTTAACACTAAATAGTTATATTTTGGTAACCAGTAATTTAAATCCTCAATGCACCCTATATATCAGTACTGCACTAAAGAGACCTGTTAATAGCCCAATGGTAAGAATTGTTAAAATATAATATAATAGCCAAAAATTCAAGGGGTTTGATATGTTTGCAGAAATATGTGATATTTTGAACAACATGAGTAGTAAATCTATTTTGTTCCAATGCGAAATAAAATCGAAATTGTATACTTTCATGCGAAATAATACTGAAAGTAACCCAACATTTGTATCGAAATTTGGTATGTTTATGCACCGTAAAATAGGATCCCTATTAGTGAGTCATTTTTTTCCAGGCTTATGTCGAAAGTCTAGTGACAAATCGATAGGCTATGTTATAAGAACCGGAAGTGACGAAATATAAAAGGATGTTAACTGTTGAGAGATAAAAGGAATGGTACATGCAGTTGAAATAGCTAGCAAACTTAGAAAATCAATATTTATGATCAGATTATTAAAGAATTATCTGAATTTAGAATCTCTACTGAAGGTGTACTATGGCTATGTTTACAGCCATCTTTCATATGGTCTTATCTTATGGGGTAACCATACAAAACTTTTACAAAAAAGATGCATTAGATTAATATGTGGAGCTTCAGCAAAAACTCACTGTAAACCGCACTTTGTCAGATTAGGTGTTCCTACTTTGCCATCAATGTACGTTCTTGAATGCCTTCTGTATGCTAAGACGAATCTATCTACTTTTACCACATGTTCCGTTGTTCATAATTATAATACCAGGACCAGATCTAATATACCTAGGTATATACGGATAGTCCGCCGCCGTGGGTGAGACGGTAGCGCTCCTGCCTTCCACTCCGGCGGCCCGGGTTCGATTCCCGGCCGGGTTGGGGATTTTTCAGTAGTGAAAAATTTCTTTCCCGGGTTCAGGACTGGGTGTGTGTATGTGTCCTTAGGTTTAAGTAGGTAGGGGACTGGCGCACCCCGGTAACAAATCCGCTGTGAATATCCCCTTACGGGATCCCCAGGGGTCGCTCGCGACCCAGAGGAGTAACTTCCTTCCTATATACGGATAAATGCGATTTTACTATGACACAAAAGAATTTTGATTATATTTCTGAGAAATTTTTTAATATTATTCCTTTGCCTATTGGACAGTTTAAGAAGGCAGTTCGTACTACATTATTGGGTAACCCTCTGTATAGTGTACGAGAGATTTATAATGCAAATTGGTTTTAAGTTATATTGTTACTGTATATTATTGTAATTGACTTTCCTATGACCACTTGGTATTTTGGAATAAAATACCTATCTATCTATCTATCATGCCCGAATTTTGGAAAATCTCTACTCGTCACTGATCCAGATAAAAATGTGACGTACGAGAGAAGTGGACCAAGATTATTCTGCAGTGCCTGCAGTAGAAGAAACCGGTGCCGCTGAACCGTACAGTTTGTTTACGTATTCACCAGCCAGGGACGGAAGTTCTTGGCGCTGGATCAATACCGAATGCAGTAGTGTAGCTGAATAGAACCCCTTCCCAAATACCACTATCTTTTTCTCATAACACGGTAGGTCAAAAAAACTTATGTGTGACGTTTACACGACTTAATGTATTCTAAGAATGGATGATATGGTTATTTCGCTTCGCATTCTGCATTAAGGGGGGGTACATTTATGAGGGTAAAGAATGCATTTTTTTATATTACTTTTTTCTCTGTAGCATGCACTTTTCTCTTCAATTTGGTGAAATAATTTTTATATATGTATAACACTTCCGGAGTTTTTGCCGTAAATGTTAACGGACTCACTTTAAATTCACTTCCTTAGGTAAGTCTGTTCAATTTTATACACCGTTTACATCATAACTTGAAAACTAATAAAGATATTTTTGTGAATATTTTTGTGCTGGTATAATTTAACAATGTGAAAAGCATGAAGCAGGATTTTTATTTGGCACTTGTAATTTACTTTAAAAAATAATTTGTCTCATAAAAACTTCTAATTTTCACTAATTTGTTTAGAAATTAGTCATCGCCCCTTAAGGTAGGCACAACATAAGACTTTAAACTTTCACGGCATTGATTACACAGACCAACAGCCATTTTGGTGCCTTAAAATTCATACTTATTCTTGGATATATTTAGGTCGCTGATGCCAAATGTGCCATTAGTTTTGTCCTATCAGCTTTAGTTTTTTGAGATATGGTATTGCCATTATGCATATTATAGCATTTTACGTTTGATATAAATAAAAAACAGTGCCTATTTTTAGCTTCTAAATCATGAAGAAAAAAGCAACACACTAACATTACATTAACATTACAATAACAATGTAACATGGGGTCTTTCGAAAAATTGATATTATCACATACTGTACGGTCGTTTATGACATAAGTCATAAGAGCTGTCAATTTGAGGGCCAAAAAATAATTCAGATTTTAGTTTTTCTGTACTTTGTACAGTTTTCATCCTACGTGTCCAAAGTATGGTCAAGAACCTTCACTAGCTATATTATCAAGCGAGATTTTATTTCGCTAGACTAAGAGTTTACGAATAAAATCTATATAAAAGTAGAGCTGGTAGAGAAAAACTGTTTACATATTTGGAATAAGCACACTAAGTATAGCCAAAATCCGGTAAAACATCTGAGACACCAAATAAAAAGTTCTTTTTTGTTGGGCTGTGTTATAAGTAGGGTTCGGATGTTTATGAAAAGTCATATTTTTATCCTGACCTCCATTCTCGCCGAAAACACAAATTAAACACGAATTGCACATTTGTTATCGTAATCGGACCGTTTTTATTTCGCATATAAAGTCATATTTTGGTCCTTTTCATGGTCTTGGTCATATTTCGGTCATATTCGTAATTTAACGTCATATTTCAGCTATAAATTCGGTAAAAGAGCACAATGATGCAGTATGTACACTAAATTGTCGACATATTTATTTTTTTGAAAAAGAGTCACGAATATTTTGGTGTTAGTTTAACTGAAATGTGAAGGGACAATAACAAGTAATAGCACAATTACCTCTTCCTCCTTCTTGTTAACAACTTCCAATAGACATGTTTTTAAAAGATTTTCAGTTCACAGTTACAGTAGTATCTGGAAACATTAACTGATTAGAAATTCTTTACAAATAAACCTGTAAATCACCTGTAAAATTGTTAAAAAGTTATCTGATTGAATTCATGTGATGTAATAACTTAGTGTCATAAAAGTTTTAAACTGGAACATTTATTTTTAGGTATGTTCTTTTATGAAGGGAAATTTAGGATTTTTTGGTCATACTTTGTCATTTTTAAAGTCATATTTAGTCATTTTAAGGTCATATTTACAGTCATATATTCCACTTTTTTTGGTCATAAACATCCGAACCCCAGTTATAAGTTATATGACAGCTCCTCTGGTTATCAACCGCATCAAAGTTAATGAGATTTGAAATTTTGACCATCTTAACTACGTTGCCTTCGTCATGGGGTTAGGTTATAATAAGCGTGCTCATATTTGTAGGAACAGAATATGAACTGCCTATTCCAACCCCACATTCCTGATGAAAGTTAAGATAGTCAAGAGCACGCACTTCAATAACATTGACACCGTTGATAAACCGATAAGCCATTATAAATAAAGTAAACACACAACTACTATTTAAAACTAATCAATTATAAGAAATAATATATAAACACACAAACTAACAATATGTGATTGGGAGCTTAGAATAAAATATGGAATATGGAATTAAGGCTTGCTTCGGTCATGCTTCTAGACTTCCGATCACAACTTATTTTAATGCAGGGGCGGATCCAGAACTTATTCAAGGAGGAGGGGCAGACGTAAATGAAAGTTTGTAATTACTGGGGGTAAGGATATGGAATATCCCCAAAACCAGGGGGTTAGGGGTTCCTCCCGGACATTAAGGTTTGAAATGTAAATTTTTTACAAATTTCCAAAAAAACAAAAATTATATTAGAATAATAGATTGAAGTCTCTATTTTCAGAAAATGTTTAATTTGTTTGGGTTAATAGGTCATAAATGTATTTAAATGTATGTATTTAAATGGCCTGAAAAGGTAATGGCATTGTTCTTCATATTCTGTCTGATCTTTTTGAAATTTCCTTTCCATTCTAGCTGTAATATTTTTCATAGCTGCTGAGGATGTAGTACTGCCTTCCTCTAATAGATGGAAGTCCAATATCAAGTTCCTTTGCTGCAGGGGCATTTTGAAAGTTTCAAATAGGAATATTAAGTTTTAAAAGTATCCGTAAACTTCAATTCCCCTTTTCTCAAAACTTTATTTCTCGCAATTTTTTAGGATTCAAAAAAAGATAAAAATACTTAGAACTGATCTAGAGGCTTCATTCTTGCACCAAATGAAAGCCAATAAACCAGTGAGAGCCTGAACCTAAATGTTTAAGAATATGTTTAGAATTGAAGCTGTGAGGAGTTTAAAAGGAACAATGAATAATTTTTTCACCCGCCAAAGTTCTAAGAATTTTGTTTTCTTATTTATTGTAGGGCATGCTAGCAATAACTTAGGTTCAGGATCTAACCTACATTATGAGGAATCATCACATAATTTTTACACATAGTTTGCATGTCTTTTAAGCAAACCAGGATTTTTAAAAAATTTGCATGTTTATTTTTCAAAATAATTTTTTAGACCACAATAATATTATTTTTTGGTTAACTAATATTGCATTAACTTAGTTGAATGATATCTGATTCACTGTAAAAAAAAAAAAATCAGAAATCCTGTTTGAAAAATGCAGATTTTCACTTGAAACGTATAAAGATGCCTTAAAAGAATTAAGTGCAAAATGACGAGATTTTAGGTCCGTAGGCTGATTCTTCTGTTGAGAAATGTTTCAGTTTTACATATTACATAAAAATCAAAATCATTAATCAAATATCAAACTTTTTACCTTTAATTTTACGTAAGTCTTGGTCTGAAATAATTCAACAGAAATCAATTAGTAATTTATAATAATAAAATTAAAGGAAGGAACTCAAACAATTCCTGTCTAGTGAGTTATCACGGATAGTCTACGCATTTGGTACGAGACATCGATAATATAAATACTATTCGACTTTTTTAAATTATGACTTTGAATGTTGTTTTATTAGATAATTATTTTCGACGAATAAAAAAGCAAAGTCTACGATAACGTAAAACAAAGGGGCCCTCTGCCCCCCACGGTCTTCCTGGATCCGGCACTGATTTAATGTGACAATTTAAACTTAAGCACGAATAATATCTATCTGTCTTTACCTGATAGACAGGTAGGGACATTTAAGCTACCCAAGCCGGCCGGGCCTTACAGGGAAGCGACCTGTCGGGAGAGGGATTATCTTTAGATCACATACATACATTTTTGACCAGACAAGGACATGGAAGGCCTCCCCGGATGAGTGATCAGCCCAATGCCTGAACCACCCACGAGACAACACGAACACATAGGACGAGACACAACACGAACACATAGGACGAGACACACCATGCACACACACACTCATTCCAAACAAGGCGAGGATGGGATGGGATGAAGATGATAATGACGGCCAGATGATATCCGGGGACCACAAGGGCCTAAAGTTACCTGACATTTGTCTCACAGGTGAGGAAATACCCTGTAAAAAAACCCACCTTGGTAACTTGTCCCGACCAGGATTTGAACCAGGGCCCGCTGCGTGAGAGGAGCGAACGCATCCCCTACGCCACAGCTGCGAACAGCACGAATAATAAATCAATGTAATGTAATCTTTATCACTGTATTTTCAGTTTAAGCATTGCATATTAAACTAGCATTCGCTATTGCTTTATATAGACTGCATTTCTATGGCTAAGATAAAATAAAATAAACATAAGTCTACATGTAATGAGTGGGATTGGAACATTGTACTTGCCAGTTTAACGCTAATTGGAACAGTTCTAAGGTCGAGAGATAGTTACTTGTCGATGGGTCATTCCAATTAACCCCTTAAGTTAGGTTACAAGCGAAGCTGGCCACATTCCAGTCATGTAAGTTTCCACTTAATCGATCGGTATCACACGTTCAATACCGACTGACCTCCTCAGGGCCGGAGAGCTTTAGAGACTAGAGATCAGATTCATATAGATATTAGGGTAACCACATGGGCAACAGGGCCGGTGGGTGAAATAAAACAAAATTTAATACACTGGTGACGTTGCAATGACTTCTTGACATGTCAAATTAAATTTTACAAATCTCCATCACTGAACAATCCTGATGTTTTATGTTTATGGGGGGCCTGACATAAAAACTAATAACATTCATCTTTGTAGTTATCTTGTTAAATTTGCTGTTTATTATAAGGAGGAGCACTGTGAAATACCTTCAATTCTTTCATCCAGCCATGATCTCTTTTTATTTAATGTTTTTTATGTTAATAAGCAGTTTTTAGGATACAGTTTTTAAGTACTTGTAACAGTCATAATTATCATAGTGGTCTTAGAATTTGCAATAAAAAATGCATGCAATAAATAATACATAATTATTTATTTGCATTTTGAACAATAACTAATTGAATAAGACCTATTTTATTTGAGATATTTCGACTTTTCGGGAAAATGCACATTTTATTTTAATATAGCAAATAATTGCTCTTTTGCTTTTAAGTAATTATGCTTTTGTGATCATATTATGAAAATATTTCATTGCAATTAAGAGGGGACTAGGCTATACCGAAATATGGCTTTTTTAGTGAAAAAATATCCTTTTTAGGAATTTTTAAAAAAATTAGATTCTGCATGTCTCCTTTATACGCCTGAGAAATTTTAACGCCCTACGGCGCTTGGAAGTGCTTTAATTGACGCCATTTAGATTTATTATAGACTATAATATTATGTCTTGAGAAAGGGGTAGTTTAAAACAAAATAACTCAAAACCTACTTGAGATAAAAGGCTCAAACTCGAGGTTTAATAGTCTGGGGACGAAAAAGATTTTCCATGATATTGGACAGGCTATAGTGCAGGTTTTTCAAAAGTCGATTTGACACTGAACATTAATTTCTTACTAAATTTAGTTTTATGTGTTTTAATAATGATTTTTCCGGAATCTTGACGGGCTGTAGGACATGTTCAAGGGTATATATTATGCCAGATAAACAATCTCATATATAACTCATTGTCTCAAAATTCTTGCTTTAGCGAATTTTGAAAAAAAAATGCTCCTCAATAGAGAACCGAAAAAGGCCATAAAGGCTCTTTCATTAAATGCAGCTTTTTTAGTTTGAAAGTAACCGCTATCATTAGAAAATTAATACACAATTTTGAGGTTAAAGAAATTAAGGGATCTCAACAGAATTTTTTATACAATATTTTCGTCACAATATCACACATATTAACTGAGTAAATAATTACTACGATTATCTGTTTAAATTTCCTACATCAAGAAAATAAACCATAAGAGAGAGTGCAAACTGAAAGTGATAGGCCTATATATAACTTTTTCATAGCCTAATATATATGATTAATTTGGTCTGACTCTTCGTATAATAATCACTAGTGCCTTGACCACTCTGAAGGGCGTGTGCTTGTTTACGTTGATGAAACTAAAACATGGGCGAGGTCAGTTCATCGAAATAAACCCATTGTACCGTTAATGTCAGTTTAAAATATTCAGAGACATTAATTAAATTAGAATTGCCACTCCTCTGCGTTTTCTATAATGGTATAATATGACTGAATATTTATCCGATATTTAAAAATAAAAGAGTGTTTAGTACATTACTATGAACTATTGTAATAAAAAACTACATAGTGTAGATTTATAGAACTTAATGGGTTTCGAGTCGAACTGATGCGTATGTGTTACTGACTACATGCGTTTTCATGATCAGTAAATCATCCATTTCCCTTTTATGCTTTCATGGTGGAAACCTCAACTTTCTGCACCCATTGCCGGTGACCAACCTGTCTGCGTCGATGTATCGATCGCCAGCGAGATTAAAATAGTAACCACTATTTAAGGTTAGTATTCTTTGCAACTTGAAGGCTATACTGGGCAGCATATAATGGTTTATTATTTTCACGTACTATTTTTATTATTCCCTGTAGAATAAAAATAGTATGCAATACTATTTAATACTAAGTGCATTTGGGAATCTCGGAAATGTAAAAAGATTCGCTTTCGGATCGTCTTTCAAACTCTTCCTCGATTCTTCTGTTGTATACTTACTACTCTTGTATCGCAACGTAGCCTACTATTTGTGATAAACGTTCAGTAGATATTGCAAACATAGCTGGACCATTTTAAAAATTGTAACCACATAACCTATTTTTCCTTTCAGCAATTTACATACCATCTAGATGCCTATCTGGGTGGGACATAAATAATGTATAATGTACTTATCTCAAACTCTACAGATCAGTAGCTCCATGGGGGGGGGCTTGAACATTCCATTGGAATTTCAACTGTAACAACGTCTTAATCAGCAGCTTCCTTGCAGTCTTGTTACAAGTTCATATCTTACTTGTGAGAATTGCCACTTTCCGTATGTATTGTCAGCAGTTCCCTCCAGTTAACGTACAATGTTGCAACAATTTATTACCTTGTCGCTCTAATCTGTCATCCATCACTTTATTCATTCTGCAGTAAAAGCAGGGAATAAAATCATACGTAAATTCAATTTGTAAAGTTATAGTCTAAGCTGATCTGTTAGGGGATGCGAAAAATACTGTCCTATTCTAAATGGCAATTCGATTATTTTTCCACTAAATATTCCCATCTTAAGTACAGTATAATGTTAGTCATAGTAAAAGGGTGTGACGGCTGGTATATGTTGTTCGATAATTAAATCGAATATGTAGTTTATATCCTCGTATATGTTTATACCTAGTAGAAAGAGGATAAATATCAAATTAAAGAAAGCAAAATAGCATGTAAGTTAATATTGTAGTTGTTTTTTATAGTTTATACTGAAGTTTATGAAGTAAATATTTTTAAAAACTTGATAGTGCCAAAGGCATTTTAAAAGTTACACAGTTTCAAAATAACATAAAAGCTTGTGAGCCTGTATAATTCCAGGAAAACTGTGCCTTCAATGTATTTTTTCGTTTCTAAAATTTTAATTTTCTATCATGTCATTTTACACTTGTCAAAGGAATGCCTTGGTCAATATGTAAGAGTGAGGTATCAATCGAAAGAGTTTTCACTCTGGTTTGATGAATTTGTATAATGCTCAATTAAAATAAGTATTTTGCCTAACGTTTTAGTTAAAATTCGTAATGTTTCCAATTTTAACAGACCAAGGTGACTTTGGACATAAATTTTGGGTTTTGAATCAAATGAATAGGCCTACTATTATTATAGCAAGATGATTTACAGTACAAACTCATTTACTTATACATGGTTCATGTCCGTATAGATAGTTAAATTGTAACCCCTCATGTACAGGAACGGTAAGTGCATTAAAATTGTTGCAATTTTGTTTTTATACGTAATCCTTAATACTGTTTGAAAGGTGAATTAAAAATTGGATAATGATAAGATCATTTATATTGGTCCACTGTAATTAGACAATCGTTGGATTGTACCTTTCAATGTTTCTGTCCTTAAAATACACGGTTTCTTATGATGTTAAGATTACTTCGTCGAATGTGTAAATGCGTTCAATGAAATAATATTTCTACAAATACATTTTGTGTGACGCCCCATTCATACACAGGCCTAATACCTCCGTTTTCGCGTAGTTTAAGATCTTCAATCATAAATAATGTAAAGGCGATAAAGGATTTCCTACAAGAGTGTACCAAATTACCTCACTATATGTCCGGTTTTCCTAGGCATATGCGAAAGCTTCGATCGGGTTTACTAGTAAAAATATTCTGCGTTTGCGTAACATTTTCTTTCCATTGGTAACTTTTGTCCCGCTAAGAAAGTTCATTTCCAAGAATTGTTGAGGCAACTTTCAATACGACATAAAGCATACATGGGCATTTACTGGTTCGCGAACCACTTGTGGTTCTTCACCTTCCAGCATAACACACAAGATGGCATTGGGGACATTCGGTGCACGTGGTGGATTATTCCCATGTACGAGTCATAATCTCTTTGCAAGCAGTGACGGGTCGCGAAACAGTTCCGATTGAAAGGCGTTATGGCACATTCTAAGCCTTCGTATAATGAAATAATTGCATAATTGCAAATACAAAATTGTGTGTATTATTTGTTTATTGTAGTGTACATTATAAAGTGAAATTAGTGTTTCCCTAAGAATGAGCAACCGCCACTGCACTTATTGTCTGTTTCTGTCTCAATCTACCCGTTCTTTTCGAACTATGTGTAAGTTGACAAAAGTTTGCGGGTTGCGGGTCAATGGATAGGGGTTTGCCCATGTCTGACATAGAGAATGGTGGGGAACCGTTCTTAATCGGATGTGAAATGTTTACTATTACGAATTAGTGGCCTACTGGCCTTACCATAGAGATTCTTAATACAACTTAAATGCCCGTTCCGCTGATGGATTTGTACGGTCAGCGTAAGTGAGGATACTGAGGGGGCTGATAACGCGCAGTAAGAAAGAGGATGTACAGCCAGCTACACATTTCACAGGCGTAACCAGGTCGACCATATGGGGGGGGGTTATAAAATCCGCGGGTATGGAATACCCCCCAGGGAGACGGGGGTCCGGGGGTCCACCCCCGGAAAATTTTAAAAATTAAGACGCAAAATTACGAGTTTTAAGCTTCCGGGGGTCCCCCGGAAAATTTTAAAAATTAAGACGCAAAATAACGAGTTTTAAGCTTCCCACGCTTTATACTTGTATTAAGTAATTTATGGGCAGACTTTAAAAAATCATACAATTTTCCTTTTTTTAATCAATGGGGGGGGGGGGGTTCAAACCCCCAAAACCCCCCCTCGGTACGCCTATGACACATTTTATTGTATAATATATGATGTTCATACCGAGAGACACATGCAGGGAGAGCATGGAGAAATCAAAGCACTAACTAATTATCCGAAGGTTCTCGCACTATTGATATGTTGGTATATGGTTATTTAACGAAGGTGATGTACTGCAAATTAGGGCTCTGACCGTCGGCGGTGTGCCGACAGTAAATCTACTGACATGGGCCTGTCGCATTTATGCACACATTAATGCCATCGACCTGAGCCGGGATCGAACCCGCAACCTTGGACACAGAAAGCCAGTGCGATACTAACTTCGCACTGTTGAAAGGGAGGAGATTACTTTAGTATATGTCCAGTTCAATATTGAACAAGTTCTTTCTAGGAACTGAAGTCCAGATACTAGGCCTATAATTTGACATCTAAAATGTGAAAGTGAGGGGAGCTTATACTGTATGCAGTAAAAGAGACTGGCTGTAACAGTACAGAGGTGTACAAATCTCGATTTTAGCTTGCCCAAACCCGCTTGAACGCCAGGCAAGCAAGTTGCCAGCGTCATAGCTAGGAAGCAGGCAGGTTTCTTGAAGCTTGATGGGTCAGGTCAAACCCAGACTAGGCAAGTCAGAATAAGCTTGCGACATTCCTATCAGCTAAACAACTGTAGTTGCTAATTGTAGGTAATACTTTCTTGCTTTTCTACATGCTGGTAGAAGAAATTCACCATGCAGATAAATAAAAGGTGGATAAAGTATTAAAAATCGTTTTAGCGTCTTAACACAATTATTATTTTTATTATTAGGTAGATTTCGCAGAAAAATCTACCTAATGACTTTAAAAAAATTCGTTCATATCTTTACGTTTCATGCCTCCCTAAGTACGAAACCACCGCCTGATAAAAAAATTGTGATATTTATATTTATATACAGTATATGTATATGTATATGTATATATATATTTATATATACATATATATCTTTACACGCTAGCGGCCATAATTTTCAAGATATTTGAATCAAAGTTTATTATGTTATTTCTAGGCCCAATAGTTCAGACAGGTTCGTTAATGACCAAAATTGGCCTAAGGGGGTGGTCGGGGGAGGGGGTTGAAATTTTAAAACATTTATATCTCGGCCCCTATGAAGTATAGAGGGAAACTTTGATTGAATAAATTAGAGTACTCCTTATGGAGTTCACAGTGACACCAACGATTTGGGGGTTTTGGGAGTACGAGTGGGGGTGGGGGTATGGGGATGGAAATTCGAAATTTTCGAAACTACGTCTTGTGGGGTATCGTTGAAAAGCTCTTGATGAGTACTCTACAAATCAATAACTAGTTTCTTGATAGTTCTCATATAAGGCGAGATTTGAATGTTTGAAAAAGTTCTCTTTCCTCTTTTTTGCAGTTATTATTGCGGGTTTGTCATGCCAAGGCTAAAGAAGAAGAGTGCTACGCAGCGACAGTAAATTAAAACAAAAGCACTTCGAAATCTACCTCAGCTTGTAGGCTTGCCTAAAGGGATTTTTGTTATTGTTATTAATGATTTTATGATGTTTTCTCGAAAATGTTCGAAAATTTTTCCCATGCCGGACTAGTACCTTTGTTCATTGATAATTCAAACTGTCCACATTTTAGTTTCTCCTCGGCTTCCTTCAGGGTAAAATTCTCTAAACACATCTGAAGTTCCTCAACTACGTAACTGCACGACTTACCAGTGCACTGCTATACCCAGTTTCATATTCTTTCCGCCAGGCCTTGCAGTTTCCTTAGGTCCTGTGCAACCCACCAAGTTATGAAGAGCTTGTGACTCATAGCGACAGTATTTCTTATCATCTTTGTAATCTGGCTTGCTTTCAAGTCAAGCAAGTTAAAAGCTGTGAGTGGTTGCAGAATTTCAAAGGGGCAGGCAAGCTAAAATCAGAATATGTACACCTCTAAATAGAAGACGGTGAACCGAAATTTGCGTAATTTCAGAAGGGCTGCCAACTACTGGAGAATGGAAGTTGTAGGCCTATCTGATCATTGTGTAGATAATTGTTTTTCCACCCGACGAATAATTAAAATTGTTAGTATAGTTTTCTCAATGTTATTAGTATCTATATAAAATCTTTAACCAACTCGAGGAATTTCTGTCAGTATATGTAATTAACAGAATTCGTTGCTGGAGAAATAAAGTGAGTAATTCACTAAGAAATTTCGTAGTTCTCAGAATATAGAAACTGTGTGTCAAATCGGTAGCGTTATATATATATATATAGACATACTCAAATATACAGTTCGATATGACTGCGCGTGTATCACGCAACACAAAGTGATTTGGCTCTAAAACATCAGATTATAGGGTTATCATATCATTTTATATAAGAGAGAACTTACAAGTTTCAGTATAAGAATGAGTTTCGCATTTAACGCTATAAAACCGTGCTTACTTAGTTCTTTTATTCTGCTTCTTATCTCACAACACTCCTTAACCTTTGCTTTTGATTTAATCTCAAGAAAAATACATTTACTTTTGCTTTTAATTCGTAGAGTTTCTTCTGACGGCCGTGAAAGTATTTATGATATTACATTCAAAATGAAAATTCTCTATCAGTAAATACAGAAATAAAATTATCGGTTAGTTCAAGCAAAGTAATGCCGCTATTAGCCCTTTCAGAGCAGAATTTATTTGTTTTGATATAAGCATTCATCAAATAAAGTCACTAGTGGATTAAAAGTTTAATATCAACTAAGACAATATTAACGGAATAGCTGGTTTCCATAAATGCCAATTTTGATACGTCAATAAATATTTTCATATTGTAAGATAAAGCATTAATAGTTTATGCTTGTATCTCAGCCTTTAAGCAATGTTTTCAGCGATGCATATTATGTACCTCAATTGCAGTGAAAATGTGAAGTACATTTCGGGTATGGTAAAACTGAAAGCGTGCCGGATGTTCATTCTATTTGACAGTTATATTTCGAGGCCTTCTTGATAATATGGACTGTTTGCACATTATGGAGTCCTGAGCTCAAAAAAAGCTGAGAGACAAAGCAAGCGATTTATATCCAGGAACAAGAACTTTCATGAATCCATTCGGCTTTCTGTATTAGTTTATAACAATAGAATCATTGTGTACTTGGAAAATAAATTGAAACTAGTTCTCCCAATTTACGTTAATCTTAGATTATATATCTGAGTAGAGAATCCGTCAGTGCGCTTGCATACGAAGTATGATATACATGTTCTCAACCTAACTTGACACGCATGCATAGACCGATTAATGCATATATCTGCCTGTACCCTCTTGTCAAAGAAAATATTCTAATTATCGGGATTCTTAGAATAGATTGGATTTTCAAATAAATCTTAATTGTTTAATTCGTCCGCAACAAATGCAATAAATAAACCGAAAATGAAATTAACAATTTATTCATTAACTGGTTACCTAGTGCAGCACCCTGGAAGCGAATAAAAGAAATGCTTCATCCCACTGCGAAAGCAACGTAATGTCAGTATATGACGCAGTTTTTTCGTATTATTCTGAAACATCAGGGACTCGCGGACCCCTCTGCATGCTGCCCCACTCCAACGCCCTTTTAAGAGTTGGCATTTATGCAAGAGAGTTAGCTTTTAAGACACCATGTGGTTTTATAATAAACCATTTTTCTGTCATATAGCTTTATAATTCATTAAAATATAATCTGATACAATGTAATTTGTCATCTTATCGCATTCATGAAAACTATTCTTATTAGTGTTACAATCTACTTCTTTGGTTGTGTATATTGGTATTACGTGTGGATCAGTAACCATGGATTCAAAGGTGTTACAGTATTCCATATTGAGTGTTATTGCATAAAGAGGGCAATGACTGTACTTTGTTTTGAATAAAAAGAGTTTTCACTATTATGTACTCGCAATTGAATAAAGAGAGCTTTGATAGCAATGTACTTGCTATTGGATAAAGAGAGTTTTGATTGTACGAGGGTCGTATGGTATTATTATAAAGTTTTGTGTTGATATTGTCTCTGTTGAACATTACATGAGAATATTATCTGTGGTTCATGAATCTCTATATATATATAAAAGGCTTTGTCCTGACTGACTGACAGGAATCAACGTACAGCCTAAACTATAACAGGTAGAGACTTGGAATTTTGACAGTACCTTCGTTTCATAATGTAGGTGCTCACTAAGAAAGGATTTTGAAAAATTCTGATTTTAACTGCCAAAAATTAAATGTTTTTGAAAGTACTTAACCCCTTTTTACACAGAATTATCCAAACAAATTAACAGAACATATTGTATCAGGTGGGTTTGGATTAAATGAAATGGATATTTGACAAATTAGAGAAGGTATCATTATAATTCATATTATCTGTATTAATAAAAGGAATCGTCCTCGATGTCCAGCGAAATCTACTGAACCCCAATGTGCTCCGCGACGTCGTCGAGGAGAGATCGGTAGTGCAATAACTTACATTCGTTCGTAACCTTGTGGTTGCAATTTAATAGTGTGAAAGACTATAAATACGTTTTACGTGATACGAATAACAGAAAATACAAGAATAAAGTGTGGTGGTGATTCAGGAACAAAATGATTGAAAGGAAGAATACAGTTATCGTAAGTTTCGTGGAAAGAGACATACCAAGACCATCAGCATATGAAATACATGAATGGATTTATGATGTGCTAAAATTAGAGGAACACGAAATAGACATGATACAACTAAACAGTTTCAATAGACAAGTGTACATTAAATGTAATTCCGGAACAACAATGGATAAAGTTCTTACGAACACGGGCGGCATGGGAAAATTCCTGCATAGTACTGGCCAAATCAGTAAAGTAACAATCACAGTAGCTGGGTTAGGATCAAGATTCGTGAAAATTTATAACATTCCTTTAGAAATTACAATGGACAAAGTGAAAGTGACCTTAGAACAATATGGCTCTGTGACAGCAGTTATGTCTGATAGTTGGGGAAACAATTATAGATACAAAGTGAATAATGGTGTCCGTAGTGCGAAGATAGTATTGAAGAAGCATATACCTTCCTTTATAGAAATTGGAGGATATAAAGGATTTGTGAGTTACGAAGGTCAACCCATAACGTGTGCGAAATGTAATCAGGAAAATCACATACGTAGCGAATGCCCCAAACGGATTGCGCAAGTCTCCAGAGACCAAGATAAAATTACATGGTCACGGCTAGTGCAAGGTCATCTACCCCCGAGGAGAGAACCCTTGACAATAAATAAAGAAGTAACGGTGACTACAGAAGACAACAATAAGGCTGAGTGTCTGGTCACTAAACAGTCGCAGTCGGTAGAAAACATACAGGAATCCGTCTCCAACATAACGAGCGTGGAAAGAGCTGTGGAGGGGACTGGCCCAGAAAAAGGCATAGTGGAAATGGAAGAACAACAAACAGATGGAAATGTTGTGGAGGTAGAACCGGTGAATAATACGGCAGGTCCATCCCCGGCAGAAGTACACTCCATAGTACTGAAAGATAACGAAAAGAAAGAAACGATACCTGAAAATAGACAGGACGATAAAACTGATGACCAGGACATAGAACTCGTGGACGACAGTGGAAAGCATAATGCTTTGCAGACTTCGGAATATAAAATGGAAGAACAGATGGACATTGCAGGAGAAGTTGAACTAGAAGGAATATCAATTCGACCGTATACAAGTAAGCACATCAGTAGCCGAGATCCGCGGCTGGAAAAGAGAAAACTAGAAGAACCCACATTGAAAATAGAAAGAAAAGGTAATAAAACACCGAAGACAGCCAAAACAAAGCCAGACAACAATTCCTAACCACAAACAAAATAGAGGAGAATAACTACCCCAATGATAATACAATTTCTACTAGTGTGTATGACATACTACCAATCCATCGGAACCCTTAACATACCATATTTGCACAATCCAGTAAAACAGACGCTATTACGTGACTTTATAAATGTACATGATCCAGATATTATATTCTTACAAGAGGTGAACATTGATACAATAAATTTCATCAACCCTAAATACAACTCAATAGTCAATAGAGGAGAGAACGACAGAGGGACGGCAATAATTTACAGAACAGGTCTTGCCGTTAAAACTTACGAGAAACATTTAAGTGGGAGAATCACATCCATACTAACAGAAGATAACACGCTATATCTAAACCTTTATTTACCTTCAGGCACGAACAGACGGAAAGAGAGAGAAGAATTCATTCTAACGCAACTGCCATATTATGTTCGACACAAATATAACAGAATTTTCCTAGGTGGGGATTTTAATTGTGTACTCAGTGCGAAAGATTCACGAGGAGAGTTTCATCCATCCTTAGCTCTAGACAGATTGATACAAGACCTTAAATTGATTGATGCTTGGGAACATAAATATGGAAATAACACTCAATTCACTTTCCACAGAGGAAATTCCGCATCAAGAATTGATAGATTTTATGTGGATCAAAAAGACGACATATGTGATATAACCGTTATTCCCTCGCCAATAAGTGATCATCATAGTGTTATGTTAACCGTCCAAATAAATAAAGTAATTCCTCTGTATGGTAGAGGATACTGGAAGATAAATGAAACATTACTCCTAGATGAAGACATCAAGGAGAGTTTTTTACAAAAGTGGAATAATCTAAAAAGAAGAGCACAATTATCTAAGAAAAGCCACCTGCAACAATGGCTCTTAATATATAAACCGGGTATCCAATCCTTCTTTAAGGGGAAGGGAATAGACAAAGCCAAAGAAAGACGTCAGAAAATGCAGTACTATTACACGCTTCTACATGATATTCATCAAAAACAGAAGGAAGGACACAATGTAGAAACAAAAATGTACGATGTAAAAAAGAAAATATGTGAGATTCAAGAATCCATGCTGGACGGTGCAATGATTCGATCAAATAATAAAAGTAGCATCGAAGAGGAACAAGCCTCGCTATATCATATTGCGACAGAAAAACAAAAGGGGAAGGCCAAATATATAGCCAATGTGAAGACAGCAGAAGGCACAGTAACCACAAGTTATGAAGAATGCAAGAAAGAAATACACACCTATTTTACTAACATGTACAAAGAAAGCGAAAATTCGAAAGAAGCATCTGAAACATTATTCCGGTTTATCACGGACCAAATAACGGAAGATGAGAAAACAGGATTAGAAGACGATATTACTATTGAGGAACTCCGATATGCGATACATACGGCGAGTAAACAATCTGCACCGGGACCGGATGGTCTAACGTACGGCTTTTATAAAAACATTGGCAGCTAATACAAGATGCACTACTTCAAACAATGAACTGCATTTTGAAAAACGAAGATGGAATGACAGGATTTAGCGAGGGAATAATAGTACTTGTGCCGAAAATGACGTCACCAATAACAGTACAGGATTATAGACCGATAACACTCCTCAATACGGACTATAAGATATTTATGAAAATAATGGCGAATAGAATACGACCTTTAATGGGGGGAATGATTGGACTTGGACAAACCTGTGGCATACCGGTTCGCAAAATTACACATGCACTGGCATCAATAAGAGATACAGTACAACACTATGAGTCACACCCGGAAGAGAGTTCCGCGCTTTTGACCCTGGATTTCGAAAAGGCTTTCGACTACATAAACCATGATTATCTCTACGCAGCATTAAGAAGATTTGGATTTCCACGATGAACTATCACCTGTATTACGTCCCTGTATACTAGTGCACGATCAAGAATTTTAATCAATGGGTTTTTCACAATGCCAATTATTATAGGCCGATCAGTACGACAAGGATGTCCACTGTCCATGATACTCTTCTCAATATGTTTAGAACCATTGATTCGAATGTTACACAGTCAAATAAGTGTACACCCAAACCCAGACAAACTTTTCACAATAAGAGCGTACGCCGATGATGTGTCCATTCTCTTAACGAAGCCCGAACACACGAAAACTGTACCAGATATCATCAAAATCTACGAAGCAGCGACGAACGCAAGAGTGAATTATAACAAATCCACGATGTTAAAATTTGGCTCCTGGCAGAACATAATAAAGAACGTAGAAATACAAGCACAAACTAAAATACTAGGCCTCATAATAACGACCAAACTCAATTCCATAATAGAAATTAACGCGAAAAATGTGGCTCATAAAATTATATATAAGCTCAATCAACAGTTCAGCAGACAACTTAACTTACTGCAAAAAGTATGGTATGTAAATGTATTTATTCTATCCAAATTATGGTATACAGCACAAGTGATACCGATAGCGGAACAATACACTCAACAAATTGAACGAGCTTTAGGATATTATATTTGGAGAGGGTACTTATATAAAGTAGCACGTGATCAATTACGACTACCCATAGAGGAAGGAGGACTGGGACTTATAGCAGTAAGTCCAAAATGTAAAGCCTTGATAATGAAAAATATCTTAGAAGCAAAAGCAGGTATTGGAGATGAACAAGATATACAATATTGGACCAACAATGATAAAACTCCAGACATTTTTACAAATATACTTAAACTAATAACAACTATACCGGAAGAATATAAAAACACAGAAGAACGGAAAATAACAAAAGGTTTATATAAGTACATATTAAAAGCAAAACAGAAAACTCCACAGATACAGGTCAAATACCCAAACCAAAATTGGAAAGCAATTTGGAAATCATTTAAACAACCCTTTATCAATTCAGACTGGAAAGTGAACGCCTACAAAATAATAAATGAAATTATCCCAACCGAGGAAAAAATATATCGCCATAACATGACAGCGACACCATTATGCAAAAAATGTGGAGTGATCGATGCCCAAAGACATAGATTAACGAAATGTATAGACAGTGAGCCAATATGGAAATGGGCAATTGCACAATTAAATAAACTTTTCCCATCATCACATGACAGTAACATACAGGGTTTGCTCCTTAAGATGGACCGCATACAGAATTCTAAGAACTTCCTGCAAATATGGTTGCGATGGGATTTCAGCATCATGTGACATCTGCAACAAAGCCATCAATAGAGTGCTTTAGAAAAACACTACAGGACACTGTAGTAAAACTCCAGAAAAAGACAACTCCGCTAGCTAAGGAATATTTCAAACAAATAGAGCCTTTCCTTCGGTCCCTGTAATATGTGATGTGAGTTCAGTGTAAAGGTGTTGAGGTAACTGGGGTTCGGGTGTTGACCATGCCAGATAACTAAAACATTAGTTTGTTTGTTTGTTTTTGTTTCTTATTTTCAGAAAGACTGATACAGAAGGGATTTCAATTTCTGAATTTCAGATGTGTATTAGAACTAAATGGAGAAATTCCGCAACAACTCACAAGATTAGATATTTACATTTGCAGTAAAGTTTCAAAGAGGACAGAATAATTTTTTACTGTATTATATGTTTTTCTGCTGTTATTTATTTTCTACTGTTTTTGCGGATCTGTCATTATAAGTTTGTGTTTGATAATAAAATTAAAAAAATAAATAAAAAAAAAAATAAAAAAAAAACGCAGAGATCTGAAATTTTAAACATAGGTGGGCTGAAGGGTCGGAAAATGCACCTCCAAGCCGGAATTTTAATTTTAGTTTTCGTTCGTGAGTTATGAGTGAAAAACGGGCAAAAACGTGCATTTTGTGCGTTTTCAAAACATAAGTTTTCAGTTATACATTTCAATGTCAAATCAATTACAGTTGGCTTTGGCTATTTTTGTCATACCTTGAAAATAAAACTTTCGCGATCGCTTGAATGTTGTAAGCCCTAAATATGGTCAAACGTTGTTTTATTTGGACGAATCTCACTATACAGAGGTTTTCTGGGCCAAGAAACTCGAATCTGAGGTCGCTTTTACCAGACGATGCTATCTAATCGTGGTATGTAGTCCACGTGATTTAGGTGTTAATAAATATAATGACTTTACTATTATGCTCTTAATTTTTAATTTTTGAAATAATTATCGCGGGCGAAGCCGCGGGCACATGCTAGTGCTTATATATCTATCTTGAATGTTAACTGTACAATAACAGTGGGAGCCCGGTCACAAAAATCACTACTCAGTGTGTGCCTCACAGTACGGCATATGACATAACTTGTCTGTCTGGGAGGTAGACCATTAGGGCAATAGTCATAGGAGAAAGGTTCCATCTGGCGCTGTGAATTGAGCTCCGGCTTAGCTCAATTGGTGGAGCATTGTCGCGAATAGCCAAAGGCCCTGGGTCCAAGTCCCAGTGTCGGAGGAATTTTTCTCCTGTAATATTCTCATGTACTGTCCAACAGAGACAATAATCTATGGTTTATGAATGCTTATATATCCATCTTGAATGTTAACTGTACAATAACAGAGGGAGCCCGGTCACAAAAATCACTACTTAGTGTGTGTCTCACAGTACTGCATATGACATAACTTGTCTGTCTGTGAGGTAGACCATTAGGGCAATAGTCATAGGAGAGAGGTTTCATCTGGCGCTGTGAATCGAACTCCGGCTTAGCTCAGTTGGTAGAGCATTGGCGCGAATAGCCAAAGGTCCTGGGTTCAAGTCCCAGTGAAGGAGGAATTTTTCTCCTATAATATTCTCATATCATTCTATATATATTAAATCTTGCCAGCTACGACCGTCGTTGCAACAATCGCTCCAGATATTAAGTTAAGTTTCAAATCATAGTTCAGTGTTAAGTTTAAGGTAAAAATTTCAGTTTAGCGTCGAGCATAACATAATGACTTTATTGTTCAGGTAAATTTACGTCACACTGAATCCACATTAATCTACATGCATCCACATTAACCCACATGAATCTACATTGAATCCACTTTGAATCCACATGAATCCACTAGATGTACTAGAGCGGCAGGGAAATTATATTGGTGCTTTATAGATCTAGAAAAAGCATTCGATACAGTTAACAGAAATTTGTTGTGGCAAAAATTAAGAATGAAGGGGGTTAGCAACGCCTTCATCAATAACTTAAGAACTTTATATGATAACATAGAATTCTGTGTAAAATTAGATGACGCGAATAACACAACGGGATCAATAAAGCAAGGTAAGGGGCTTAGACAAGGGTGTAATTTGAGCCCGCAATTATTTTTACTATACATAGATGATATATTACAAGATTGTATGGACGCAGATAAGCATTCTCCGGCAATAAACAATATAGAAATTCCAGGCTTAATATTTTCGGATGACCTATGTTTAATATCTCTGTCTCAGATTGGACTACAAAGAAAAATAGACAAAGTATATAAATTTTGCCAAAAGTGGGATTTAAAAATAAATACGAAGAAGACTAACGTACTTATAGGCAAGAAAGATAGTAGAAAGAGTTGTAAGGAATACTGGAAGCTAAATGGGGAGAACCTGGAAACAGTTAACAATATACAATACTTAGGATTAATGCTAAATCATAAGGGGTCCTGGGAGATGCAAAACAGAACCGCGTGGAACGCAGGGAAACTGGATTTCAATACAATTAGAGCAGCTAAAATCAAATTGCCAGACATCGACTTTAAATTACTTTTCAATATCTATAGGACAGTAGTCGAAGCAAGGGTGTTGTATGGGGTTGAAATATGGGGAGGTACGGAAGCCTGGAAAACCATAGATAAGTTACGCGCGAAATTAGCCAAGTTGGTACTTAACCTCCCGCACTCATCATCAAACGAGGCCGCCAGATACGAATTACGTTTAGACAGCGGAAAAGGGATTATTTTAAGCAGAATCATGAAGTATTACAATTATATCTGGAATAAAAAAGAGGACAACCTGTTAAGAGTATGCCTGAAAGAACAAATGGAAAATCTAGCGAAAAATAAAAATAGAGCTTGCCCAAGCAGGCTGGGCGCTATAAAATCTTATCTTGATCATCTAGGGTTGGGTTTCTTATGGGGAAAATTAATAAACAAAGAAATGGACATAAGAGCTATAGTAAATATTATACTAAAACAAGCGAGAGACAGCAGTAGGCAGGAATGCTTAGTAATAATAAGAGAAAAAATATCACTGGTATTCTATGTAGAAATGAAAAAGAGTTGGGGTAGGGAGGACTATTTAAGGAAATGCTCCCAACGGGAAATTATGGGCTGGGCTTGGTGGAGATTGGGAATTTGGAAACTTAGAGGAATTAGGAAAAATTATGAAAAAGGCAGTTGCCCACTATGCAAGGGAATTGAAGATGCTCAGCATATAATATTAGAGTGCCCTGATACAGAAAATTGGAGAAGGAAATATTTAAATGACGAAATATTAAATACTCATTCGAGCATCGTATATGACAGAATAATAAATAACAACATAAAAATCGATGTAAGAAGTGTGGGGTTACTATTGTATAAAATTAAAAAGGAGTGGGAAGTTTCAATTACAAAAGAACAGGAGATATTAGCTAATGATGTTTAATAGTATTGTTAATATTGTTCATTAGGTTAAGTTTGATATGATTGTTAGAATTATATTGTTTTCAGGTTAACATCGTAATTATAGACTTAGGATTACTCATTCATTTGGAGATAATTACGCTCACTATAGCCTACATACTGTTCAATATATGATCAGATTACAGTGTGACAGCACAATGCAGCCTTGAGGTAGGAGCTGAGTCAGCAGTGTCTGCGAACTTCGACTCTGGCATACATCAGATGTTTGTAAGAAAATAAGCTGTATACTGTGTAAGAAATTGTTGATTGTAGTTTTACAGAAGGGCCCCCCGAGAAATACACTGTAATCGAAGGGGACCCACTTTAGATATGAATTCTGAATAAACATTATTATTATTATTACTAGAGCGGCAAGACGTACGCTTGCTAATTTTCTAGTAGATATTTAAGACTGATTGTACCCAGCGACCTGTAACGCAAGCACGAGTAGGCCGTATTTTTCTATGACTGTCTCATGCATACCGCGAACTCTATTACGTAGTTCTTCAGTAGTAAACAAACTGAACACGGGCACTGAAGCTCTTGTTGGTTTAAGAATAACATCTGATAAACTGACCGGAATAATAGGCATATAATGTATATTACAATAATGCGATAATACACTATACAAATTTGCAGACCTCTGAAATATCAACATAAATAATTGTGTAATAATATTCTTTGAAATTATTAAGCCCATTGTGCAAGAGTTTTCCCATTGATGTGATGCTCTTTTCAATGAAATGTGGAAATCTGCTGAATTGGAGCGAAGGATTTGTTTGCAGATGTTGGTCACATTTGAATGCGGGACCTGATGGAGCCCGGGAATCCTGCTGTACCACACGCGAAGTCCGCGTAACAATAACACAGTAGGGGAACCTTCATAAGGGATTAACTCAGTCCGGATTACGTGAACAATTCAGCCAGCAGTCGAGTGTCAAAAAAAGGAAAGAATAAAAAACCTATTCCGCAAACACTGAAAAGAGCTGTGAAAATTACTAGGAGAACAAAGAACTGTTAAAAAAAAAAAAAAACTTGCCTCTCTACAAAAATATTTATTTCTACTGTCGTGTGAAATTGAGAAAGTTAGTAGAGTGCAATTAAAAACACTGATAAACATGCTCTAACCGTCATATTCCGATACGGAATAGGCGGCTGAATTGGGAAAATTCGGACTACCATGTTTGCGCCACTTGTTACATGGCATTGAAAGTCAGTTTTGCTCCAGCGTTACAATGTATTAGCGCACCCACAGGAACATGAATTTACAGATTGGCATGATGTGAAATCCTCGGTCACCATTTCCCATCCACTTATTTAGACAGCGATCTGATAGAAAAGAAATCGAATTCGCATCTGGTGTGGTTAAAACTTGTGGTCTAACACTAAAAAGTCGTCAATATTTGAATTGAACGCATTAAAAGAGTACATAGGCTATTAACATTTAGGCGAAAAAAGAGACATGATTTACAAAACCAAGGTGTGGATTAATACCTTATCTGTATCAATACATCTTCATAATATTATACTTTTATCTTTGCAATATTTTCTGATTTCTGTTTTCTTCTCTTCTTACTTGTTGAACAAGTTGACTTATCATATCTTAAGGTCTGCTTAGGAAATATTAATTCTAAATAATCTTATCTATGTTGGCAGGATTCCACTGGCGCATACGCATTCACATGTGTTAGTGATCGAATGAGAAAATAGCTTCAGTTCTGGCGCAAACACATTGCACCCGGGAAGTGTGCATTTAGTAATATTGTCTAAACCGCACTTAATGCTATATTATTCTCGAGGCAAGACCTAAAGCCTGATAGTGTGGACTGAGGTGAAGAGCCTATGACTAACTCCCTACAAAGAATTTATTGGATTTTTTCAAATAACTTAAAAGTTTCAGCGCTTTGTGTAGAAAATTTAAACTAAATGTACAGTCATTTTCGTGAAAATTACAAGAATATAATTTTCTTCGTGTATAGTGGTATTAAAAGTAAGATGAAGTCATCGCCATGATTCGTTTTACACCACCGAAAGATGCTTAATCCGAAAATAAAATGTAATTTTAATTAGATTTTCGGTTTCGAGCTATGACATTCACAGACAGACAACACATATGCACATACAAACAAACATGTTCCCGAAAGAGTAGGCTATATTTGGTTTAAAGGGACCTTAAAACATGTATTGATGAAAACGTGACATTGAATTTTATGGGCGAACACAGTATGCCTACCTAAGGATATAGAAAGAGAAAGTCATAGAACCAAATTTCTTATTATGATCTATAAGAATAAGTGAAAAGGTAATACCACAAGAGGTTGCTATTTTACGCATTTAAGAAAATTATATCCTCAAGTTGTATTTAATGTGACTATTTCGCGGATAGTAGGAAATAAGCACTTACTTAAATAAAATAAAAATTGAATAAACTCACTGGAATTATATATTTTATTACCTTACCCGCCATGCCTTCGATTCAAAGCAACTTGATCGATTCGCTGTTCAGACTACATCAGTTAAATAACCAGTTTTAATGCCTGGGCTAACAAAGAGAAACAGATGCTAGGTTAGCAATAAAACAGGAAACAAATGAAGGGTGATGACTAAAATAGATCAAAATCACATTTAGTTAGTTATGTAGACTTTGAACTTTTTGTCTTTTGAAGTAGTTGATATCCAGCGTTAAATGTTATGAAGAAAATAACAATTAACTAATAGACTATCATCTTTCTTAGTCGAATGGAATCATACTTGCATTCTGTCTGCATTAAACTACAAAATGTTACTACTACTTATTGCATTTCAAACGTAGACTGTGATGTCTTTTAGCCGTTATCCTTCAAATGTTACGGAAGCGATAAAACCAGATAAATGCTACTGACATGGTATTTTATCATAGGTAATCCCAAGAGAGATTACGAGTTTATCGATATATTAGCGAGAACGACATTCGAGCAAATTTATCTGATAAAAATCGTAATCTCGTGTAAGAATTATTAAGACTATTCCATGAACAAAATGTTGCCTATCGGATTTTGTAAATAATAACTATTTTCTTATTTCTTTGTCAATATTCTATCAGCCGCAAGATCACAGAATGCTAGTTGAACGAACGATTTGATGAATCGATTCGAGTTCCCAATACTACCAATGGCGCGCATCACAAGATTGAGATCGTCGTGGTAATTGCTTACATAAAAAGCTATAAAATCACACGAACTGCCTTGTATCGAATCGAAGTTGTGTTTATAATCAATGGACATTTATATTTTTTCAATTTCTAAACAAATTATGTTGTTTTTTTATAATGTGTTTTCATTCTGCTCAATGACAGCAAGTGACGTATTAATCGCCGCACGTTGATGCCTTACATATCCAGTAACGAGCTGACTTTTATCTGATAAAATTGCATCCTTGCGATCCGAGGAAGGATATTATAAGATAATCGATCGTGATTGGTATAGATCCAAGGAATTGCTAAACGTTATTGGTCAATATCAAACACGGCGTATGAGTGGAATAGTCACAGTAATCCCACGAGAGATTACGAGTTTATCGATGTATTTGCGAGAACGATGTTCGAACAAATATATCTCATGTAATTCGTAATATTGATTAGTATTTATTATGACTATTCCATGAATAAAATGTAACCGATTTTGTAAATAATAATTATTTTCTTACTTTTTGGTCAATATTCTGTCAGCTGTTAGATCACGGCATTCTAAATTAATGAACAGTCCATGAATAGATTCGATAAATCGATTCAGTTCCCAATGCTACCAATTGTCGAAGTTACTTACATCAGAACGCTATAAAAGTACACCAACTGGCTTGCGCCGAATCGAAATTCTATTTTTAATCAATGGACATTTATATCATTTAAATTTCCAAGCAAGTTATGTTGTATAAAATAATGTGTTTTTATTCAGTTCGCTGGCAGCATATGACGTACTCATCACAGCACTTGATGACTTATATGGCTAGTAACGATCTGACGTTTTATCAGATAAAATTACATCCTTGTGACCCTAGGGAATGTATTAAAAGATAAACGATTGTGAATGGTCCATATCCGAGGAATTTCTAAACGTTATTGGTCAATATCAAACAAGCGGCGTACGAATGGATTAGTCAAGGTGAAGCTTCATTGGCTGTAATTTTAAATTTCATGCACTTAGTTGGTCAAAACTGGAATGAGGTCATATGGATGAAATAAAAACGAAAATATTACTCGAGTAAAAGGATCAAGAAAATTTCAATTCCCATAAGGCATCCGGATATTAATAAATTCTGGATATCAAAATTCTAGTAATGCCATCCTAAAGAGGTTTGGTGATTCACTCTACACTTCACTTCACTTTATTTATTGATAGAGTCGAGAAAAAGTTCCACTTCGTCTCTCTCTTTTTTCCTATTTCCGAGGTTCTGTTATACACTTCACACATTATTTTGTACTGCAAACTATTTTTTGGGACGACGGTAATTTAAATAAATCTATACAATGAGAGGAAGTGTTTGTCTGTCTTTATTTTTGTCTGTCTTTGTGTTCGTCTGCCTGTGAGCGATGCCCAGTCAAACCTACGCACGCAGAGCTGAAATTTTTAACATAGATGGACTGAAAGGCGTTCCGAATGCACCTGAACCCGGAATTTTAGTTTTCGCTTTCGTTTGCGAGTTATGAGTGAAAAAATACAGAGAACGTGATTTATTGCGCTATCAAAGTACCATTTTTGGCTAATACGCGTATATTTCAATTGTAATCTTAATTGCAGATGGCTTTACTTTGCTCCCATAGCAACCGAGAAAGAAAGAGCAAAGCTGAAATCGAGTTTTTGCAACGTAACACGAATTTGTCGATAGCTTCGATTTGGTTAACCCGATCTGCTTGATTCATTTCTTTATAACATTACGACATGCAAGTTCTAAATTTATTTACATAGGTGGACAGAAGGGAAATCAATAATCCAGGGCCAAATAATAAAATACTGGATGATTCGGATGAATCTCACTACGAGGTTTTTTTTTTGGGGGGGGGGGGGCTAGAGAACTTGAATCTGGGGTCTTTTTTTTCCTAAGGCGCGCACTTTAACCGTGAAATGCACCTCGGAGCCGGATTTTTTGCTTTTTCATTATCAATCGTTTTAAATGTTAATGCATGAATTTCGTGAATCCGTGATTAGTTTTAATCGTTTCATTTCGAATCTGTAGCATATAGCCCTACCCATAGGGCAGAACAAGATTCGTATAAGTCGTTTTATTTACTTATTTACTACTTGAACAGTATTATTAAATATAAAATCATGTAATATATGCAATTTATGTAAAATGATGTCAGTATTAATAAATATAATGTTCTAAATATTTTTCGGTTAAATGATTTACATAAAATATCTAGCGGTTAAGTAAGTAATCGCGGGGGAAACCGTGGGAACCTGCTAGTAAGTAAATTAATTTTTAATGTTATATTGATTTTACTGAAGATTGATTTTGTTTCTTTTGAAATTACAGTAAACTTTGATGGACTTTGGATTTTGTTTCTATGATATTTGTTTCTATTGACAACACGTGGAGTTCTCAGTAGATAAGAAATAGTAATGGCTCATCAAGAAAAACTTTTCTTTCCCTATATTATATTTATATTTTTATATATATTGTATTTATGTATATATATGAGTGTGTGTGGTGTGTGTGTGTTTATGTGTGTATATTTGTCTGAATGAAGAGTAACTTAAATTATTCGTGCCTGATTTTATATTACATAATTTGTAACTTGTCACATGTTTTCGACAATTTCCCATCAATGTGAATGGAGTATGCGAAGATGAACAATCTGCGAACATTTATTGTTTGAATGTCCAGGATACTGATATAGGAAAATTTTACCTAAACAATTGAAATTTCATCTATGAAATCCCTTTTAAAAAAATGTTATATTTCAGAAAAAACTCTAATAAAAAATCCTTCATAATTGTTTTACACAGTTCACAAACGCCCTAACAAATACTATCTACACGAAGTAGATAATTTATAACCATAATGTACTTCGGTAAAATAGGCTTTATTCATCTCTGGAAAAAATTTATATCCAAAAGTAATCCCTGTTATCAGATTTCTTGTGGCCGTGACAGCTGTTGAATATTAGATTCACGCCACCCTCAGCTAGGAAACTGATTTGGAATTCTGTGATGTCACTATAGTGCAAAGTGCCATGTAATATTACCACACGCTGAAGTCTGTAACGACAGGGTGATATTAAACCAGCAGATCTTATCTGATATATAACAAGAGATGAAAACATAATTTACAGTGAAAAAGTTTAGTCTTATTTTAGCGACTTTGTAAGTTCGCTAAATAAAAACTTCGTTATCGATGTGTAAAAAAACATTATGTAGCTTGATAAAGCTTAATTAAGCTTAATCATAAAATAAAATGCATAATTAAAACGATCAGCTCAACAATCTTTATTTTATGCTGTCTAGGTCTTTAAGATCCATTCTCAGCAAAACACAGAAGGGAAGACTTAGAAGAAGCAGGAAGTCTGAAAACGTCTCGGTGCTAGTTTTTTATTGAAACTTTTTGAAGAATTTAATTATTTTATTAGAACAAAAAGATTACAAAACAATGCCATTTTAATTTTTAATAGTTAGGCTTAATGCTTCTTCGCCAGCACAGCAAGATGCCCTCAAGTTGAGGAAAGAGTGTCGATAGGTCCAGGCAGCATAACACAACAGTTGTTGAGCTGATGGTTTTAATTATATATTTTATTTTCGGTACATCTATCTTTGTTAATAATATTAGAGCCGTTATTATAAAAATAGTTTAAAATTTCCGTCAAAATATTTCTTTATTTACACTTAGCACAACGGCTGTGATACTCAAAGGAAATTTATGAATTATGTAGAATAATATTTATATTTGTGGAATGTGTTATTTTTAACCAGTGTTTCTAAATTATGACGATCGCAAGTGATGTTTTAAGTATTGCAGTTTTGTTTTATCAAGGCGGTTTCTAATGGGTGAATGTAGATGGACATAGAATTGTTGATTGCATAATTTAGTGCGGTTGTACCACTGCAATATTATGCTAAAAAGAAATAACGTTAAAGCAATGGCGCATGTCTTGACAGTGAATAAAACTAAGAGGGAGAGAGAGAGAGAGAGAGAGAGAGAGAGAGAGATAAAGTTTCCAAGCTCTTCAACGCCTAAGGTAATGGAGACGTAATGAAGATGATAGGATTCAATACCTTACAATAGGGTCAGATGCACCAAGGACACTAAAGAGGATGCACAAGACACAGAAGCACAATGGGAACAAATATGTAAACAAAGAGGGAAAATTCAAACGCGAATGTGGAATGAAGGGTGGAAAGTTGCCCAGAAGGGAGAGCTCTATAAAAAGGAAAAAACAAGACAGCAACAGTCAAGAATAAAATGCAATAACAGAACCACACCCCCGGCGTTCAGTTGACATAGATGTCTGCGAAAAACTATATGACTGCGAACTCTACAGACAAACTTTCACAAGTTGTTCAGGGATGTTTTCTGTGTGTTTTGATATAAGGATCCTATTGTCTCCGGTGGCTCATTAACGAGTAGTTTCATTGGTTTCGTTTCTAACTTGGCTACCTTTGTACAACCCAAATTAAATGCTGTTTAAAATAATTGCTCAAAATGTCGACCCGCATGATCATGACAAACTTCACAGCGACGCCTCATGAACTGTCGCACACGCTCTATTAGGGCCTTTCTACACGGACGGAATAAACGCGGCCGAATATTCGGGCCGAGACCGGCTGATTTTGACCATGTTAGAAGAACCGAATTTCGGTCGCCGAACTTCAGCGACCAAAACGCGTGATGCAAGCTGGAATTCTTTCGAGGGCAAAATGTACGGGGTTGGAAGTTTAAAAATGGCAACACATCTATCAAATCCTCCGCGCGCGTGCATTCGGTCGACATTCCGCCCGTATAAATTGGCCCATGTTACACGGAGACCGAAAAATCGCGGCCGATTGTCGGCGAACGAAACGCGTATCCATTGGGTCAATGGGTAGGTAATGTTATAAATTACACGGACGGAATAACCGCGCCTTCAGACGTGAAAAATTGGTGTAGGTGGTTTTTTCGCCTAGCGACCGGTAAAATTGCGGAAAGAACTCGCGCAGAAAAAACGCATGTGAAGTTATAGGGGCAGAATGTAGACCGAATGCACGCGTGTGGAGGAGCAGCAGCGCACAGGGTGGGAAAAATTTGAAATACGTTGTGGTGTTTGTGCATGGCGATTGACTTGCGACTACATACAGGAAGACCCTACCAACCACGCATGGCTACTGCACGATTAATTCCTTGGAAAATAGATATAGTTTTGTTTGATGTCACCACTTGACACTTTGAATCTACAGAAATTAATAAACTTCGAAACTTTGGGTATAGCAAGAATTTTAGATTTAACGCGGTAGTAGTCAAGCAGCCGACGTGTGTTCTGTAAGACTCTACCGACCACGCATGCACGGTAAAAATGTCAACTTGGGATGTCATGGTTATATTTTGACAGATGACAGGTACTGCACATAACACATAGACCTACCTGTTAAGTTCATAAACATGGGCAGTTATTTCTTTTCGGATATATAGAATTAATTTAGGAGGCATATATGAGCACGTTTTTTAAAATATTAACAACTAAATACAAATTAATATGAACTAGGAGCAACTTTACTTCTTTCAATAACAATGCTTGCAGCTTGTCAGGGATCGTGGAGGTTTCTTCTGAATCTCTCGGTATTAATTTTGTTGCAGTCCTTGGTTTGCTGAACTGCCTTCATTAGAGCCGGCATAGGGGCTATATGTTTGGCTAGAGCATTTGTTTTTCTGTACTAGCAGAATTGGTTATTTCTGTTACCTCCGCCACTATGGCTTTCATGAGGGACAAACTCATTGACAGATTAACAGTCATACACAAGGGAGAGTTAACCGGAACTTAAAAATATCTGACTTGAGGAAGCGCCACAAGAAAAGTATGGATTTCCAAACTGACAGAATTATGCAGCAAGACGGATACTGGCAAGCTGTTTCGGCGTCAAAAGTTAAAGAATTTTACGAAATTAGACAATTTATTGTCCCACTGCGATTGTCAGATTGTGTCAGGAATGTACTGTAGTTCTTACAATCATATGTATGCCTGCAGTTGCTATGATTCAGCTATCAGATGGAATTTGTGCAAGCAAATCCATTTACTATGCCGGACAATTAAACCGTGTGCATTGCCCTGCCGAAGCTCAATTATTAAGTGCCAGTATGGTACTTTATGAGATTGTGTGGTGGACGAAAAAATGTCTGTCCGTCTGTCCGTATGTCTGTACGCACCATAACTCAAATACGCTTTTTCGGATTTTCATGAAACTTGGAAAACACATTTATAATGTCCATGGGAAGAACCCTATTGATATTGAACCAAATCGGTTCACCGGTACCGGAGTAATGCCCAATTTAGTGCCTATTTTAATAGATTAAGAAAGGCGCCATCACTCAAATGCGCTGTATCGGATTTCCATGAAACTTGGTATACCCATTTATGACGTCCATGAGAAGTGCCCTATTGAATTTGAACCTAATCTGTTGACCGGTACCGGAGTAAAACCCAATTTAGTGTCTACTTTAAAGGCGCTATAACTCAAATACGCTTTATCGGATATTTATGAAACTTCGTATACGCATTTATAATGTCCATGGGAAGACGTTTATTGATATTGGACCAAATCGGTTGACCAGTACCGGCATAATGCCCAATTTAGTGTTTTTATGTTAATATATAAGAAGTCGCAATGACTCAAATATGGTTTATTGGATTTTCCTGAAATTTTGTATACCCATTTATAATGTACGTGGAAAGACGTCTACTGATATTGGACCAAATCGGTAGACCGGTACCGGAGTTAAACCCATTTTAGTGTATATTTTAAAGACGCGGTAACTCAAATACGCTTTACCGGATTTTTATGAAACTTGGTATACACATTTATAATGTCGATGGGAAGACGTCTATTCATAATGGATAAAATCGGTTGACCTGTTTCGGAGTAATGCTCAATTTAGTGCCTATTTTATGGTAATATACGTATTCGAAAGAATTTATTTAAAAAAATGAAAATCAGTTATCTTGACAACATAGCCTATTGTTTTACTGTTATCTTATAAGGCCTTGGAAATTAAAATACAGGTAGCTATGACAAAAAAAATATTGATTTAACTAGACCGTTAAAATGACCCAGGTGGCCGAGATGGTAGACCTTTCTTCTTCCGTAAGCCCTGCTTAATGAATAAATCTGGAGCTTAACTTGGAAATCAATTTAAAAAAAACATATTCTGCATATCATAATTGCAGTCATAACTGATTAAACAAAAACATACTGGCACTTTGTTACATCAGTTTACCTGATTTTATTATTATTGAAAATAAGTAAAGTTGCTCCAAGTTCATTTTAATTTGTACAATGATTATTAATATTATTTTTTAAAACGTGCTCATATATGCCTCCTAAATTAATTCTATATATCAGAAAAGAAATAACTGTCTATGTTTATGAACTTAATACCTAGGCCCATGTGTTATGTGCAATACCTGTCATCTGCCAAAACATAACCATGACATCCAAAGTTTACATTTTTACGTTGTTGTAGTAGTGTGTGTGCAGGCTGTTGTCATTGTAATTGAAGTTACCAAGCAAGTCGAAAGAATTCTAGCTTGCGTTTTTTCGGTCACCATTCTGTCCGTGTAACATGCATCACGCGTTTCGGTCGCTGAAATTCGGAGACCGAGATTCGGCTTGGCCTCTAATTTTTTCGCGTCTGAAGGCTCGGTTATTCCCATTGACCCAGTGGATACGCGTTTCGGTCGCTGACAATCGGTCGCGTTTATTCCGTCCGTGTAGAAAGGCCCTTATCCCAAGAGACTGGCGCATATCGTTAGCGGCTAACGACCAGGTCCATGTTATACTTGATCCAAGATGAGTACGGAGCAAAAGTAAACAACTGAATGCGAAAGTACAAAGCACAGTTCACATGAGTTCGCTTTTGAGACTGATTAGTAGATTAGATACAGTAAAGTCAATCTGTGTCAAAGTTTAAGTCTTGTGATTTAGTGGTTAGCATTGCTAGATACACCGCCAAGGGTACCGGGTTTGATTCCCAACTCTGCCAAGTGAAATTTCTTGTAAGGGGATTATTCCTAAATCTATCCTAGCGATAAACATACGTACTCAAATATACCTCTAATCACTTTCAGATGAATCTTCTGATCCAAGATTAATTATAATTTCAGCAACCTGTTTCATCCTGTTATCGACATCCCAGAATTTTGGTTCTTCTTTTTGAATAACATGATTTACACAATCCTGCCACACTTTGCTCGTTATGCCTTGCACTGCTTCAACGAGAAGGCACTTTACGTCCCTAATATTAAATGTTTTATACTTCCTTCCTATGTAACCTTTCACTTGCGCCCATATTAATTCTATCGGGTTTAGCTCGCAATGATATGGCGGGAGACGAAGCACATGTTTTCCTTGGTCTTGAGCCATTTCGTCTACAACATTCTTATCGTAAATAGATATAAACTGATGTTTTCCTTGGTCTTGAGCCATTTCGTCTACAACATTCTTATCGTAAATAGATATAAACTGATTTACTAGACTGAGCTTTTTTTGTTTTAACATATCATGTTCTACGGGAATTTTCTTTCATGCTAACCAGTCTGAAGTCTGCTGTTTGTTCCAGGACGTTGTGGGCAATTTTTCTTTAACTGTGTGATACGACGCATTATCCATCACAATCACAGAGTTAGGTTCAAGATGAGTTAGTATTTTTGGAACCATTCATGAAAGGGGTCACCAGTCATCTCTTCATGATATTCTTTGTTGAGTGAGACTCGATTACCCCAAGACCGTTATCTACGAAACCCTTCTCACTGCCGATATGAACAACAATTAGAATTAGACGTTTCCCTTTACCTTTTTGATGTCTAAAACATGTCGACAGTCCGTTAAGAAAAGCGTACTTCGTCGAACTTACTGTTTTGTCGTGCCAATTCTTTTCTTTTGTATGGCCAGCGTTCACCCACGTTTTGTCCAGATAGTGGATCGTTTTTCTTCTTCCCGGTATTTCTAAATTTCTCTTAAATATCTTCTCCGCCATAGAACAATATCTTTTCTACCCAGTAAATTACTATTTCTTTGTCTATTGTCATATTTGAATTCAATATTTCGCATCAGTTGGTAAAATGTTGATTTCTTATAGTTAGGGAGATCAGTTTCATCATTATTACTCGCCAGATTTTTTTACAGTTGGTATTTCATTATTGAAATTAAATTTATGCACCTTTCTCCTTATAAGTTAGTACATTTAATCCAGTCTTCTATGTCATTCACTATTGTATTTGATTTTTACTGGTGACTTGACGCCTCCTGTAGATCTGCATTCTTTAAGGACTTTGAAAACCGTACTTTTCGCTACTCCCAAGGATGACGCCACTTTCATCTCCTTCATCTCGCACAGTTACTTAAGGGTTTTCTTTTAATAATGTGTTGTATACATTTACAGCCTGCATCTTCTCACCGCTGGACAAACCTATTCCTCGCACATGTTTCTTTATTGGTAATGTAAGTTCTGAAGGACCCGGCTCGCAATTTTCTTCCATAATACAGAATTGCTGGAGGCAATGCTTATCACTTTCATTTACAAGGTATTGTGGTGTACTTCATCTCACAATATGTAAATGAAAAATACGAAATAATTAATGCCAAGGCAACCATAAAAAGAAATTTAATTTTGTTGCTAGAGATATGATGTAAAACATGTAAACCTATGGTAACTACTAAAGCATGCAACCCACTTAACAGAACTGATGTTCTCACATAACGTACAAATAATTTCACGATGTGTGCGGAATGAAGTATACATCTGACTGAGCTTGTCGCATTATCGTGAAGTATGCGCTGGTGGAATTAACCAATGAAACGACAAAACACAGTTAGTCAAGGTACATTTGCTCCGTACACAACGTGGACCAAGTGTAGGCTCTTCGTGTGACACCAGAAGAAATGAAGAGCCTAGAGTATGTGACTCCTGTCGAAACTAATATGGACCTGATTCGTAGGATTCATACCTGTATGTATTGTATTAGTTGAGAAATAGGGATGTTTATTTTAAGCCCTAAGCATGTAAAAAGAGACAAAATAGGATGGAACATTTTTGGTCCTATGAGCGCAGTAAATGATTGAGTCTCAGATTTTTGGGGAAGAATGAGTGAAAGTGATATTGATTTCCTTTCGATTTTAACCTTGAAATGGTTGTATGGCAACATGAAAGTGAGAAATAGAATATCCTGTACAGACAGTAAAATGTTATGTCACTGTAATTTCTGTTTCTTCTTATTTCAATCCCTACCAGACATGCTGTGTAGAAGTAATAGGATGCAAAATTCTGAGTCCTCTATGAGCGATAAAAGTCATATCTAGCTTTTTCTGAGTACGATAAATCGTTCTTCTTCGCTTCAAACTCTAGACTCTTACATAAGGACTTACAGCTTGAAAATCAAAAGTAGCCTACTCCATAATTTAATTTTGAATTACACGCGAAATACAAAACCCGGGCGACGCCAGACCTTTTAAGCCAGTAGTAAAATATAATAGAGAAATTAAACAACGATAACAGAATAAGGAAATCCATTGAAACAGTTATATGGCAACAAATAGTCTACATGAGAGAAGCACTTGGAATTTTAGGCTACGTATCGGAAAACGCATCTTTCTTGACGATGCAAGTGTAAATCTGTCTCATTTATTAGGGTTCTTCATCATCCCACCTATCAGTTAACGTCAAAATGACTGTCATCTCCGGACATGAGGTAATAAAATGCTACGAATTTAATTTTGAATAAAATATTATGAAGTTCGGTACTCACTTCATAATGCATGCGCTAATGACCGTCATATATCATCTCCCCACAATCTGCAAACGTAGAGATCATGAATATGACAGGCAGTTTTCATAGCACTAATATTTCATCGGTAATGTTCTTCCTAGACCTGTAAACCGTAATAGCCAGTCAGAACAAAATTTATACATCCTAGTTTATTCAATTATAAGTTAAATATAACTTAAATATAGTTAAGTATAACTTAATAAAATTAATTACTTATATGCATAAAAATTCAGTATAGATTATAATATAAAATCAAATATCTTGGAGCAATAACTACAGATACAAATATATTAAGGCCGAAGTTAAGTGTTTACTCTCCGGGAAGAACATAATCTGAGAGTATTCGAAAACAGGGTGCTTAGGAAAATATTTACGCCTAAGAGAGATGAAAATGGGACTGGAGAAAACTGCATAACGATAAGCTTCATAACCTGTACTCGTCACCGGACATAGTTAGGGTAATTAAATCACAGAGAATGAAATGGGCTGGACATGTTGCGCGTATGCGGCAGGAAAGACATATCTCAAAAATATTGACGGGGAGACCCGAAGGGAGAAAACCACTTAGAAGACCTAGACACATGTGGGGGGACAATATTAGGATAAATTTAAGGGAAATCGGATTTGTGAGGGATGGTTGGATGGAGTTAGCACAGAACAGGGTTGAATAGCGGGCTCAGGTAAGCGCTGCAATGAACCTTCGGGTTCCATAAAATAGATAATATTCCTTTAGATTACATAGGAATTGTCTATTGCCATTGAGTAAGTAAGTATATGCATAAAACTTTCTGTCAATATAAACTTTTGTACTTTTCAGACGAAAATTTGTCCTGGTCGGAAATTTAACTTCTGTTTTGAGCTTAGTATTCTCACGTCAGGACCTCAAACCTTACTACTCCTTTTCTTCTATATTTTTAAAGACCTCTATATACAGAGCGGTCGCAAGAGTTTTGGAACTCCGCTCTCCAGCACAGTCACACTGCGAAAGCGACTATCAGATCCCTTAGCCTGGTTACACACATGGCGTTTTTTTTTCCGTCGCGGAGAATTTGCCGTCGCCGCCCAAAGACAGTAGTACATTGAAGTGAATTAGAGCTTGCACACGAGGCGGAAAAAAAAAGATCGTTAAAATTTCCGTCGGCGGCAGTTTTGCAGCCGCCTGGTGCCACTGGAGCCCGACGGATATTTTGCCGTCGCTTTGAAGTAGTGGTCCACGTGTGCATATGCACATTTACACACACAGCGTTTTTCTGCCGTCGAATTATATGCAAGTGTGATTTGTGTTGTGTTGGCAGGTTTATCGTATATTCGTTCATCAATTAACATGAGTATTATGAGCAGGGCCCGGATTCTAATGACATGTCATCTTTTTATTGATGCTGCATAGATATTGCCAACTTGTAGATAAATCCTAATCATGGCCTCTAGATTGTAGAAATGCATTTTTATTAGGTAATTCCGGGGTGCGCGGGCAAAGAGAGTTAAGTCCACTATTCTCAAAAATTGCGATATGTCCACAGGCTTCTAGATAAAAATGTTCTCTACATTTGTGTTAAGTCCACTAAGGGCCAGTTGTATAAAACTCACAAACTGATGGTTGTTTTTAACTGATAGTTTGAAAATAACTAGCTACTTATGTTGTATACAAATAACCGTAGATTGTGTAACTCACAGTTTTAAATAACTGGAGAAAATAGTAAAACATCTGGCAACAGTGCAAAAGTTGAGGGAAATTACACATATGTGTTTGGTATTTATTTCAATTGCTTAGTGAAGATGAGTTTTTTAAATTATTTTTTAAAAATAATTTCATTGAGGCCATGTATATTTTTGCTTCAAACTGCTTTAACTTGTCTATAGAGGTGTTTAGGTGTGTGAACGCAACCTACAGTACCTATAATGCCTGGAAGGTTACGAATATTGTAGATATCTAATATTGTTTTCTTAAGACACTGTCCTTACTTGGAATTCAAATAAACCGAGGTCTTAAAGTATAATTTTCTCTTGTCAATTTATGAATGGTTCTACTGGCTGTTCCTTTGTCCTCAGTGACTATTTGTAAGCTTCCAATCACAATAATTTGCAAAGGACCTCAGGGCTGACCCTAAATATCATAAACATATCATGAATTTGCTTTGTGCTTGATTGTAATGGGAAGGAGACATAACCTCTGTCCAGTTCAGGCCTGTCCAACTTCAGAAGTACTGGGGGCCAAAATATTTCGACAATTGATGCTGAGGGCCAAACACTAAAAGTTTCACTCACATAAATATAACAGTAAAGTACAGCAGACCAAATTGTTGAAATAGGATTCATTACCAGTAGGCTGAAATTAGAATTTAATGTGAGCACTGAGCATTTTCAGACTGCTTCACTAAAGTATGGATGTCCACTTCTATGTTAGTAACTGCCAGTCTAAGTAGGTGTAACAAGGAATCATCAGTGAGGCAGTTCCTATATTTATTTTTTAAGAGTTTCGTGTTGAAGAAAACACTTTCACATAGGTAACCCTCTGGAAGACCTGGTTTGAAGAAAAGGATCAGCCTGAAGATCGCAGAGCTCCAGTTGATACATGGATGACTGATTCTCAATATCCGTATTCAAAGGGTCATTAAAAAGCAGCAGTTTACCTTTAATATTTTCAAAGTTAGAAAATCTTTGATTGAATTCTTGAATAATAACTTCAATATTTTCACAAAGCTCAGAAAAATTACCATCTTCAATTTCTTCTGACAGCTCTTGACAACATGGAAAATGTGTTAAATCATTTCTTGATAAAGTTGATTTCAGAAATTTTAAAACCATTAACATGACCACTAGCCCTGACATCCTTTGATTTTTGTCCTGAAGTCTCTGGTTCAACTCATTCAAGTATTGTGTCAGGTCAGTCACAAAAGCAAGCTGCCTTAGAAAGTCTGGATCTTCAACCCGTCGAACAAGATTTTCACTATCTTTGGTACTGTCATTTAAAAATACTGGAATCCCGGAATCTGCATTGAAGTTGTGCCTTATTGCCACCACGTATCTTGTTGGAAAATGTAACCACTATATTCATTGCATCGCTTTGTTTCACTGACTTCCCTCATAACGCCTCTTGGTGAATTATGCAATGGAACATGGGGAAACTTAACCCAGCTTTCCTAATTAGTCCTATCAGTCCTTTCCACCGTTTCATTTACTGCTTTAAATATATCTTCACCCTTGGTTATCCACGTGAAGAACATAATTGAAGAATTTCTTCTTGTGTTGAAAAATCATTGTTGATCATTTGTATGAAAATCAAAAGTTGACTGGTGTCAGTCTGGTCGACACTGTCATCCAAGCATAGTGAAAAGTAGCTGCATTTTCCAACCATATCTTTTAATTTCTTTGTTATTTGTCCTCTCATACTCTGTACTCGTCTTGAGATTGTTTGATGAGAGAGGGGAACAAATGCAAATTTTGCAGATAAATTGCACATTTCTTAACTAGATCTCCATCACTAAATGCTTTCTTACCTTTTACAAGTGCCAATGATACACTGTAAGAAGCAGTTAATGCAGCTATCTGCATAGACGACATTTGTGTAAAAATACCTCTCTGATGATTTAGGTTTTTCTTATAATCCTGTAAATTTGCAGCTCATATTTCTCCAATTGCTTTTCATGTGAAGTAGTGTAGTGTCTCTTAACATTGTACTCTTTACAAGAAGAAATTATTTGCATGCACACAACACATTGCAACTTGCCATTATTATTTGTGACGAAGTAATTCAATTCCCATGCATCTTTATAACTTCTATTTTCCTCTTGTATTTTTCTTTTCTTGCTAATGTTGCTCATATTTGCTCGTTCTATCTAACAACGCTGTTATCTAACAATTTTCACGAACAAATAAAAAAGCATACACAACCTCGCGTAAGCACATAAATTAGAAACAGGCTGGATCTGAACAATCAAAAACAAATATTTCCCCGATTGGATGCTTCTCGTGATCATAAACTTGAACAAATATTCCACCACAGTCGGTAATATGCAACGCCCTGCGTCAAATTGCGAAATTTCAAACCGGGATTGGTTGTCGCATTAGAAGTATCCGCGGGGCACAAAACTGTGAGAGCGGGCCGCGGGTTGGACAGGCCTGGTCTAGTTGTTCTGCCCAAATTTTGGTAGCATGTCATGCAGTACTAATAAAATATTATGACATTCAAGAGATGCATGATGGGTTTTCATTGCATCACCAGATGGGGTATCAGAAATCTAGAAATAAATATTGCTATTTTGTAATGTGGGGCTACCATAACCAACAACAAAGCCAAGGTCTGTATTTTTAATGTCATTAGACAAAATGAAAGCAAACTGAATCTAAATGATATGAAAATAATAATAACTCACACTGTACTTATAAAATGGATTTCTAGTGTCTTTTTCACTGTTTGAAATGTATTTAAAATTTCCAAATCATCAGTTAACTTGCAAAAATTCACCAGTTTTATTAAAATGTTGGTTAGGATGAGATAAACTTGGATTAATGTTTATACAACAACAAAAGGTAGTTAAATGTAACTGAAAGTTAATTTTGCATGATAACTACAGTTTACATGTTTATACAACTGGCCCTAAGTCATATTAAAAAAAACACGGCAGTTATGGACGTGTGCCTCATGGGTTTATTCGTCTGAAAAGAGATGTTGTGCGGGTAAAGTGTGTTAAGTCACTCTGATGGAACTTAACACTCTTTACACGGAAGGGGGGTCGCAAAGGATTCTAGTTTTTATTACGAGATAAGGCCTGTAGAAATGACTTAACCCTCTTTGCCCGACCGTATATTTTCCAAAAAGTAAATTTTATTTTGACGTATCTCTTTTGTTATTGTGTTATATTTTCATAATATTAGCGATACTGCTTGCTAATAACCCGCGTTTTATTCTCGTGGCAGTAGTTGATTGTTGTGGTAAGAGAAGTGAGTAATACTGAAGGGAAGTCAGTGAAATTGAAGCGAAAATGGCATCAAGAGGGGAAAAATGCTTGAAATCCTACAAAGACAATGTGATGTTTCATCCAAATACAACAGGAATGAAGATTCAGGTAATACAGTGATCCTTATGTCTTCCTAAACAATAAGTCTTCACCGATTTGCAGTGCATCTGTTTCTGTGTTGTTATTAATATGGCACAAGTGTGTGAGCGATTTATGATGTCAACTTCCTTTAGTGTGCCTTGTCAGCAAAAATCGTCCACATGTTACGTGACTTGTTATTTTTATTCGAGTTTGTTGTTATTAAAAATAACAGCAGGAATAAATGCGCATGTGAACATTAATTCAACCTACACTGCCAACATTAACAAGAAACAAAATTGTAATGCACATTTATTGCGCTGGGGTATGCCATAGCGTAGTGGTTGAGGCGCTGCGCTACAAATCGGAAGGTCGCGGGTTCGATTCCCGATGAGGCCATTGAGATTTTTCAATTGGCCTAATCCTTCTGGTGGCATTATGGCCCTGGGGTCGACTCAGCCTCTAACAGAAATGAGTACCAGGAGCAATCCTGGGGGTAAAGGCGGCAGGTGCGTAAGGTTGACAATCTTACCACCTTCATATGCCGAATGTCCAAAATCTGGGAGCCTCAACCTTCTGGAACCCTCTGGGCCTCCATGGCCTGTATAGGGATCACTTTACCTTTTTACATTTATTGCGTATTATCGGAATATCAATAACGCTAGAAGCTGCTCCCTGTTCATTTCAAACTACACTGCAATGAATAATCTGAATAACACAAAATGATGTTAATTGTTCTGAAGTTGAATCTATACTGCATAAACAGGCTTGCTCATACGACGGCGACGGAAATTTTTCCGCCCCGTGTGTAAACGTTTCATTTCTTTGGGCGGCTACGGCAAATTCTCGCGGAGAATTTGCCGTCGCCGCCCAAAGAAATGAAACGTTTACACACGGGGCGGAAAAATTTCCGTCGCCGTCGTATGATCATGCTGGTTTATGCAGTATAGTTTCAACTTCAGATCAATTCACATCAGTTTAACTGTGTTATTCAAATTGTTGATTGCAGTGTAGTTTGAAATGAACAGGGAGCAGCTTCTAGCGTTATTGATATTCCGTCGTGAAATGATATCCGTTAATTTAATTCTGAGAAACATATATACTTCAGTCAAACCTCGATATAGGGTAAGGTGGTACATTTTCGAACACTTAACAAATATTCTTATTTTATGAACACAATAAACATAAGACAAATTCAATTGTATTGTAATCACAAAGTTGGAAATGTGGTCGACCCTTCACAAAAATATGAGCTGTAAACAGCTGTAAAATTTGTCAGGGCAATCAATCTTTCCAGAATAACGTTTGAAAATGTAGATACAATTCTAAACACCAGTGGGTACTATTTCGAACAGTGACATTTTCAACGAACGATCTGCTTTCTTCCAAATATTATGTTATTTATTATTATTTACCAATAATATGAGCGTAACAATGAAGTGTCACATTTTGAATAGCCAGATCGCAGGATTGGGGCATGTGGTCAGCATGCCGACTCCTACGGCAGTTATTGGGGGATATTCTAAAAAAAAAGAGTATGAAGTTCTTACTGGCAGATTTCAAGTTTGCACTTGCAGTCGTATGCATAAAAAGCCTGGGGACTCCCCCACCCACTGCTCCCACGTGACATGGCGCTCTTTGTACTCTGTCGCTTAGTGCCCGCTTCAATTCCGCATGCAGTAAGACCGAACGGCGGGAGTATTAAGTAGGAGATTTGTGAGCTACCAAAACAGCACACTCACTTCTCTCACAGCATGCTATTAGGGTGATTCGCGTGGAATATATGGACATTCCAGAAAGAATGAAAACTACAAATTTTTAGTTTTAATCCGTCTGTCAGTACTAGGTACTAGGGGTTTAAAAATTGTGTTTAAATTTTGTAATTGAGGTGCTTATGCTAAGAGCTAAACTTTTATTTGAAATATTTTTTTCGAGAAAATATTTCTGGCGGGTAGTTACAAGGCAGGCATCGTTCACAGAAACTCAATCTTATCTGGTGAACGGTAAAGCTTTGCATCAGGCTAATACAACTGAATACCTATACTCTGCAACACGGCCTCTTATTCTATATTAGAATTTGAAGAAAGGTGTACTGCCACGCCTAGGTTATACAAAAGTATTCGAGTGCATTTATTAAGATTTTATTTGGATTGTGTATCCTTAAGGGATGCGGCACGAGGTACGGCAACGACTTTCTTTTCATTTTTACAAGCACTTTATTTGACGAAAATTTAATTTTTCTTAATTTTCTCGAAATAGTTTTAACAATTTTATAGGCTTATTATGTAGGCCTACTATAATATATTGTAATAAGTACTATTTGAAAAACTTCTCCCAAGAAATTCTCTGAAGGCTAGTTATAAGCCATTCATTTTATACAATATAGACTTGGATTTTTTGGTCTTGCCTCGCGAATAATGCGACTTGGAAACGAGGCAGATACAAGTGAATGCGCACTACTGCAATACAGCCGTGTACTCTACACTAGAATAGGCTATATTAAGAGTAGAGGGAGTTATATGAATGTTTCATATCACATTTTAAAAATACTAATTATATTAAATGTTGCAATTATGTTATAATGAATTTTCATTAATGTTATGGATTATGTGATCCTGTACTTCTTCTTCCATTGCGATATCTGATATGATGATGTAAATGACCATTCTATGCAATCCCTTCAGAGAGAGCAGAAATAATTAATTGTCTTCCTCTTCATAATGCTGATCTGGCATCTCCCACTGCGAGAAGACCCTTGTTTATTTTCGTAAGTTTGTTTATGCAGGTGCATGTTTCAAAGCGACGGCAAAATTTCCGTCGGGCTCCAGTGGCACCAGGCGGCTGCAAAACTGCCGCCGACGGAAATTTTAACGATCGTTTTTTTTTCGCCTCGTGTGCAAGCTCTAATTCACTTCAATGTACTACTGTCTTTGGGCGGCGACGGCAAATTCTCCGCGACGGAAAAAAAACGCCATGTGTGTAACCAGGCTTAGGAGGAGGAAGAAGTAAGTTTGGTTAATCTCGCAAAATAACAGTATTAAGTTTGAAAATATTATATTATTGTGCTAACATTGATTATAAGAGGTATTAGAAGTACCACACCTTCATAGACAATTATTTACATTTAGGCCTACATGCACAAATTGTCCTTCCATGAATCCTACTTAATTTGATATTCAGATTCTGTTCTAATCTCTCTCCTCTTTCGTAATGTTTTGTCAGTAACCACACGAGGATGTTTTCTTCATTACTTACTTGAGACTGAACCTATTTCCTTAATCTTAATTATAAGTTTGTGTACATTGCTTCTGTCTGGGATCGGGAGACCGGAATATTAGCGTTTCTAAAATACATCCGTACCATAAGAGAACGGAATATTAGAGTTTCTAAAATACGTTCGTACCATAATGACTTGTAAAAGACTTGATTACTGACGAGATTGATGAAATAATAGAGAATCATCAGTAATAGAATCGAATTAATCAGGATTCACAGAATAAGAACGTGTGCGTTTAGGCTTAAATTTTCCACGAAGATGTTATGAATGCGTGGTAATAGAGAAACGTATTTCTAGGATCTCTTATAATCGAAGTTAGCACAATCATATACAATTTTCATAGCTAATACTGCTATTCCTTCCTCTTAAGGGGTGCACGGGATCCGAATTGGCAACTGTTGTAGCGTGACTTGCTGAGGGAGCGGAGCTCTGAAGTTCGCACAGAATTCTTGCGACCGCTCTGAAGATGCTAGCACACTTATGTTCGAGGGTTAGAACTTTAATAGTGATAACACATCTATAAAATCACGGTGAATTACAGGAAGTTAAAAATCGTTTTTGTAAGACGTTGTTTGGATATCTAGCATACTTCAGAGTAAATTGGAGCTCTCTATGAATGCCTTCACAGTAACAAAAAAGAAATGAACTGACCCAACAAGCGCCCTAAAGTGACTTTCAGTATCTGAAACAAAATTATTGATAAGTCTATGATCTGAAAAAATTCTTGGCTTACAGAGGCTTTAGAGGAATTTGCATCTCATAAAGAAAAAGAGCAAGATAGGTCAAAGCCTATCACTGGTTCTTCACTGACAGAGGTTCAAACATATGTCACATTTAAGCATTCATCATTACGCGAAAAACACTGTTATCCAATCTTGAAACTGTTCATTAATGCATTGCAGATTATTATGATTTGTTGAATTAACTACTTTTTTCAGTTCCAAAATTTAATTTTAATATGGCTGATGGGACAACTCATTTTCTTCTGGTTAATGTGAAGACTTTTGAATTTATAGAAAACTCTTCCTCCGAAGTACGCTTAATATCTAACCAACGGCTTCCAAAAACGATTTGAACTTGATTATATAGATGTGTCACCACTTTTCAACTCTCGAATATTATGTACCAGAAGACACCTAAATGTGATGTTTATTTTATTGTTAAATCTTTAAGTTGACCACGACATATAGAGCTATTTTTAACTATATTTCAGTGAAGAGATTTATATTAAACAATTATTTTAGATCCTATACCTTTAGACCCTTATAGAGACCGATCTAGAATCTTGCACAGTACGGATTATTATGTAGCAATCATTTAAATTATACTAAGTTTAACCACTATTTATCGTTGCACACAAATTTATGGTTATATAGTTTATAGATGATTATAGATACAGTATATATAAGTTGATAAGTTACATTTAAACTATTCTTCAGAGCAAATGTAGATTCAAACCCGTAAACTCACTACGTTTATCTAAAGAAAGATGAAACCACATACGGTTTCTTCTAATAACATGTAAGATTTTCATAATAAGTTCTCTGCGTATTAATGTTTTAACTAATCTGATCTCGTTTTCTAAGTGTGCTCTTTTAAACAGAAAACTTTTAAAACGTTCCAGCAATAATATAGTGTATTTTCTCTTCATCACTGCTATTTTTTTAATGTATCTAGATATTTCTGGGTTGTTATAAAATTCTTTAATTACATGTTTAAAAGGACCACAATTTTATATCTTACCTAGATCACCCTTAGTTTGGCCGCGGTGGTGCAGAAGTCACGGATAGGTCAGGATAGAAAAATTCTGCGCACCAAGTCCTCATGGAGAGACTTGTATCGTACATTTACGGCACGTTAAAGAATTTCTAGTCTAAATTAGAACATCTGACAAAATTGTTCGTTCCTTTCACGACTTTAGTTTCTTCTAGTTGGTCGTCGAAGTCATGTCCCTCCTCTACAGGAAAATAAGCTAATTAAAATTAAGTCTTCGGTAATGTAATCTCTTCTCGGAGGTCCTATACTCCATCCGTGGGGTGGACAAGATTCCATACATCCGGAACTTTTGTAGTGACTTGACAAAATTGTCCTACTTTTCAAGGAAGACCTATATCTAAAAATCAAGTATGTTTTCACTACAGTGTATTGGATAATCTCTCTGGATTTTTGTATAAAATAAAAATATGGATAACTTAAATAGTTATATGATAATACTTTACGATAGTACTGCCAATGCATTACAGGCTATTACTTCCGATGTTTAAATGTCTAGAGGCGGAAATAAAGTATACTTTATACTACTTCATATAGTTCAATGCAATCAATTAATCTTTGTCACCGTATAGGGTATTTGTGGAGAAACCATTTAAAATCGGGGTAGAGCTGTCAGTGATCAATGAAACAAACTTCTTTCAGCAGGTTTGACCTTTAACTTCAATAGTTCGTAAACAAGTCACATCATTCACTATGTTAGGGAAGAATTTACACTACCCGGACTTTGATTAATGGTGGAATAGGAAAACAACGCGTAAGGTTGCTACTGCTACGGGGCCACTGCTACTCTGTTTGGTATAACATGTACATGTCTGGAAAGTATTTTTTTTATAATTATAATAGGCACATATCTAACCCGAACAATGCACATTTTACTCATATTACCTTGACTTTAAGTAATACGTAATCAGTAGAGGTAGCAGTAAATTACAATTACAATTACAATTTATTTTTCCAAATTACACGAAAAATACAAAAGTTGATACACCACCCGAAGAAGCAGAGCTTGTGTTCGGGGGTGGTTCAGTTCAATATATAGAAACAAAAAAAAAACTTATACTAAACAATTACTTAAGCAATACATAATTTGGAGAAGTATGACAAAAATGATGTATAATAGGTTAGAACATGTTCTATTTACAATACAAAGGTACGAGGTAATACAATAATAATACATAACAATTTATTTGATCAATTTTAGTAAAAAAAAAAACAAAAAAATTAATTTCTATTCAAATTTTAAAGTTTAATATGAAAAATGTTATAACAGTATTAGTAGATAACAGAAGTAATAATTATATGAATTTTCTAATTTTAGACCTAAATTGTTTAGCTATTTAGATCAGGATGGTTGGTAATAAATGAATTGAATAGTCTTGGGCCAAAACTTGAACAGTGCTTAGCTCCAGCAGTTGTAACATTTTTTGGTTCAAGTAATAAATTAAATTGATTCCTTCGCGTGTTATATACGTGAGATTCTGACTTGTAATTGTCACGATGTTTATGAAAATAATCCAGTATGACGTACTTGTAAATTTGGTCTATGGTGAAAACGTTAAATTCAGAAAATAATAATTTGGAAGAATAGTCAGGAGGCTTAGATAAACAAATCTTAATAATGCGTTTTTGAAGACATGGCAAAGGGCTGAGGATCGTTTTTGCAACTCCTCCCCACCCAATTATGCCATATTGAATAATAGAATGAATTAGTGCTAAATAAATCGTACGTAAAACATGAGCTGGTAAACATGAACGGAGAATAACGAATTTATAAATGACTTTACGTAGCCTATTGCATAAATATTCGATGTACTTGTCCCATCTTAAATGTCGATCAATTATGATGCCTAGATATTTCACTTGGTTTGATTCACTTAAGGAGGGACAAGTGCAGCTATTAATACAGCAACCTGAATTGTGTATTTTTAAGCTTAAATTTTTACTTACTTTTAATTGTTGCATACCGGTAGCTGTTAAAGCGAAAGGAACTAGCGTAGTTTTATCAACATTTAAGGAAAGTAAATTAAAATCCAGCCAAGATTTAACTAGATTTATACCTTTGTTGGCATTTTCGTAAGTTTCAATCCATGAAGAACCACTAAATATTACAACGGTGTCATCAGCATATGAGTAAATAGAGCCATTAAATATATTCAAATTAATCTTTAGTAGTTCATTTATGTATATTAAAAACAATATGGGACCCAATACTGTACCCTGCGGTACACCGATATTTATTTTCCGGAAATCACTGTGATCATTATCTATTCTTGTAGCCTGAGTTCTATTACTTAAGTACGACCGAAATAAATTTAAAACATTTCCTCTAATGCCTAGAGCATGTAATTTTGTCAGAAGAATATTATGGTCTACAGTGTCAAATGCTTTTTGTAAATCTAAAAATATACCTAAACATTTGTTTCCAGTATCTAATTCATTTATGATTTTCGTTGTGACCGTAAAAATGGCATCATCTGTTGACAGGTTAGGACGAAATCCGAATTGATTGTTAGATAAAAGTTTATTATTATTTAAATAATTCATCAGCCTATTCTTTATACATTTTTCTAAAATCTTTGAGATACTTGGTAGAAGGGAAATTGGCCTATAATTATTTAATTTGTTCTTATCCCCTGTCTTATGAATTGGTACGATTATAGCATTTTTTAAATCTGTTGGAAATATACCTTTCGAAAAACATAAATTAAAAATATGAGTCAGCGGTTTGGCTATGAAGTCAACAATTTTCTGTAGAGTTTTATTCGTAATACTATCTATACCAGGAGAAACACTAAGTTTTAATTTGTTAACAATATTAATTATCTCACTTTCGCCGATAGGATATAAAAACATAGATGAGGACACTTTATCTGGTAGAAAATTATTCAAGTTCGATGTCCTCTTTATTTTTTCGGCAATTGCAAGTCCCACCTTTGAAAAATAATTATTAAATTCATTTGCCATTTTTTGCTTACATTGTAATACGACGCCATCATCACTTATAATTTCTTTTATGTCTTTATTATTATTTGGTTCCGTGTCAGTAGCTTCATTGATGAGCTGCCAAAATTTTCTGGGATTGTTCATATTTTTATTAAATTGGTCTGCATAGTATCTAGCTTTCGTGTTTTTTATAACCAGAGTTAGCATATTTCTATAAACCTTGTAATTATTCGACAATTCTGTGTTAGATGGGATGCTTTTTAATTTTTTTGCCATTTTGTCTCTTGTGCGAATTGATTTAATAATACCTATTGTAATCCACGGTTTTATTTTTCTGTATTTGGAAGGAGTGTTTCGGAAATTGTTAGAAGTATGTTTACATATATAGTTCTGTAATATGTTATAAAAATTATGAAAGCTTTCATCCGAATTTTGATTGTTAAGTACATTATTCCACGATTCATTTTTAATATCTAAGATAAAGTCATTATAATTCAAAATGCCATTTCTACGAGCTGAAAGTTCGTTAGATATTTTAGGAGTAGGGAAGCTAGCATTAGATAACACAGCAAAAATCAGATGATGATCAGTGATTGAACTACTATAAATTCCAGAAGAAAAATTCCAATGTTTGTTCAAGCTTTTAAAAAATATATGGTCTAAACAAGAATCAGTACCGCAATTTGTGGATGGCCTTGTAGTAGCATTTAAATATTTCAGAAAACCGAACTCGTGCAAAATATTCATGTATCTATGACCAAATGCAGCAATATATTAAACATACGTAATAACATGCGAAACAAATTTTAGAAATACGTTTACCTAATACAAAAATTTTACAGGCAATCTGGCAAGCATTTAATATTGCAAAAATAATTCTAATTACTCTTCAAAATAATACTTATGAATGTGATAAAATCTCTTTAGGCCTATATGTTTCGTTATTGTTCTTCTGCATTAATTGAAAATAAAAAACTTATAAATGTGATAGATTTTCTTCATAACCTTTTTCACTATGTATTTCTGCATTCAGTGTAATGTATTTCGATTTTATTATTTCATTTAATTTATTGCTTAAATTGGGTATCAACATTTAAAACGCCTTTTCGCTGTTAGCTGAGTACATTACCTCTTATCTGCTGCCTTTTGATGAGCAATAGTGTTCAAATTTTACTCTATTTAAAATATTTTGGAGAAACATGTATGAAAAATATTTTCTTTTTATACCAGCATTAAATTATACTTCCCAAATGTGATTTAATTTAGTAAACAATTGAAAGTTTAGTGTATGATAGCAACTACCGTATTTCCAGATTTGTAAACTTAAAGACGATTCATTCCACCTATCCTAAATTTTAAAAAAATTTCACTTTTAAAATCGAGAAATCCGAGATTTTTCAATAAATGTTGAAAATGCTACACAATATAAAGTTTTGCGTTTCATTATGCAAATTCCATTAAAATGTGCAATGAAGTATTGTATGCACAATAACGCAGAGCACCTCACGCAACAGTACGCAATAAAATCTGCACATTCGAGATCCTAGATGATCAAAACTTAAAAACTTAAAAAAAAATCGTCTTTGCATGATTTTCAACAGTGCATTTGCATACAAATTCTACCCCTAGTAATAAACAAAAGATCACTGTGACCTTTTTTAACTATCTAACAAAAATGAAGAAATGGCGAATTAAATAATTATAATTTGCATGTGTGTGTGCGTGTGTGAACGCTTCTTGCGAGTATATGTAGTATATGTAATAATTATATACGGTATGTGTGTATGTATATACATATACCTAGGTATATATGAATCTTATAATTCGCCATTATAACCTATATATACATACATTAGGGTGATTTTACACAGCGACATAGGACTGAAGCACGATTAGCTTGTATTATCATGAATAACCAGTTCGTACAGAAAACTCCGAACTGTAACAAGGTTTTTATGTGTACACATGCTACTCTTTTGGTGCGTCTACCTGTCATCTAAACAAGGCTTAGCTTAGGTAAAACTTGTAATTCTGAGACAATTTTGGAATAATTTCTAACATGTCTGAAAAAGGACTACTGGGACTGAAATAACAATAAAATATGTAAAACAACAACCCAATGAATAATTTATATGGATACATAATCCATAAGTTTTGGATTTCGGTTTAATTATTCATTAATGAATAATAATATATTGAAATTCAGAATGTCAGTAATCTTAATAATATTGAATTATGGAAACTTCCTCTAAAATATTTCTAGAATAGGCCTATTAATGCATCGCTGCCTGTGATTCAGTAATTTCGCGTTGGATGAAGCAGTCGTAAAGGAAATAGGTTATACCAATGTTAAATGATGTACCAAGTTTGAAAATGGGATGGAAATGGGTTCATGGTTTAAAAAATTAAAACAGTATCACTTTACAAAAAAATCAGCTCAAAAATAACTTATATGCCCCAATGGAAAGCATAATAAAATAATTTCGACAAATAAATTGAAATAAAAGGAATTACTCACATGCTTGACATCTATTGTTCAAAGTAAATTCTTGTCTAGTGCCTTATTGGTTTGCAAAGTGATAAGATAGCACATAAATCATTTTGATCGGTGTTGTAGGATTTACTGTACGTAATACATCTGTGAGAGGTAATAATAATACAGCAGGCTTTCATGATGGTGATGGTCCAGCTGAAATGAGTGTTAAATTCATTTTTGCCACAAGTGCTAATTGGTGTGTGGTGATCTTGTAACAGCTACTAGTGATTAATGTGTATCTTCGGAAAATATTTTTACAATTATTTTTTATGTACTATAGTCAACAATATTAAATTAAGCTATTCAAAATTTGCACAACTCCAACCAAAGCATTGCATTTTGGCAGGTTCAAGTGATACACGCTGTCTGTCTATGTACAGTCCATCGAAATATAAAGATGATTGAGAATGTCAGATTAGGAGTAATGAGAAATGGTGAATGAAAAACTTACAAACACTGCCTATCAAAAATTACTTGCAATTCACCATCAATACACTGCTATAGGGATAAATGATGTTGCAGTACCTACCATCCTTGAAAAATCATAAGAAAATCTAACAGAAAAGATAGCATTTAGATAATAGCTTTCAGTGGACTGTTGCAATTTATAAACTCTGCAGAAATCATTATAGATTTACTTTGCAATAAGCTGCCACTCTAAGTCCAACATGGCTTTATTACAAAAAAATACTGACGTCTTTCATGAATCACAAAGAAAAATATCTACTGGAGTGGTGGACAAGCTACAATTCAACCTTTTGTGATATATTACAAAGAAGAAACACTTTAGGCCTACACCTTTCAAACAAAACTCATTTACATTTTTGCTACAACATTTGGAATAGTTCCCAAAAAGATATTTTCTTTTCTGATGGATGAGGTGCCCAATTTAAAAATAAAAAAAATTCATAAGCAAGACTTTGACATTGATGCTGAATAGTATTTTTCAGCCACAGCACATGGAAAAAAGCCTTGTGATGGAGTTAAGAGATTTGCGGCTAGAAATAGCTTGCAACAACCCTATGAAAACGAAATTTTAACTCCTCTCCATCTTTATGAATGGGCAGTTTAAAAAATTTATACCATTCAAATCAATGCCGGAGGATTATGTACCGTCAGAAACACTTCTAAAAAATCGTTCCAATCATGCAACTACCCTTCAAGGAACTCAACAATATCACGCTTTCATACCTGTTGACTCTAGTACATAAAAAATAATTGTAAAAATATTTTCCGAAGATACACATTAAGCACTAGCAGCGATATCACCAGACAAATACCTATTAGCACTTGTGACAGGGTAGATTCCCATTGTGTATGATAAGAACTGGTGGATAGCTGATGTGATGGAGAAAAATGAATACGTGGTGAAATTAATTTAACACTCCTTTCATTTGGGCCATTACCTCTTAACACTTTGCAAACCAATAAGGTATTAGACAAGAATTTTCATTGAACAACAAGATGTCAAAATTGTGAGTGTTATTTTCCTCATTTCAATTTATTTGTCGAAATTATTTTATTATGCTTTCCATTGGGGCATATTGGGGCAAGTTATTTTTGAGCTGATTTTTTTGAAAAGTTATGTTTTAATTTTTTAACCATGAACCCATTTCCATCCCATTTTCAAACTTGGTACATCATTTAAAATTGGTATAACCTATTTCCTAGAATTTTTTGAAAATTTTTAAAAATGTACTTTTAAAAATATTTTAAATAAAAATTTTCACTTTGAATTTTGAAAATCATTAGAACTATTATGTGTTACATATCATTGGAAAGCTTGTAAAGAATTCTAAAAAATGACACTTTCCCCACCTTTGTAGGTTAATTATAAGAGTTGCTATATTAGTTGAAAAATATGTTTTTGATGTGATGTTTGTTATTTTTTTAGTACTTTACATGGCTGTATTTTCAAAACGGATTGAAATATTTAAATAAAAGTTTGTATTTCTCTCAACATACATGAAAATTACCTCTCTACGAAATTTCATCCAAATCTGGAATGGTGAGGTTAAATGAGTGTGTTGATTTGACACGGAATGACTCAGTAACGGGTCATTATTGGACGTGTCTTAAAGGGTACTGGCCGCCAGTAGAGCACTGCAATCACGTATCTGTTGAGGAATTACTTTTGTGATTTTTTATTTGCGAAATGTGTTCAAAACCCAAAGTCAGTAAACCATATAGATTGCATATTCCGGGATAGACCAATCACAGCACTTGAGTGCGTGAAGTCACGCGTTTCTATATCTGGCTATTCCCGGCTTTTACTCCGTCTAGAAATACTCACACCCCATGATTAAACTCGCAACCTTTAATTAACCCTTGGTCGGATTCCAGTGAAGTGCAGAAATAATCTACACACAACAGCCCACAGAACCTTAGAAAAACTGACACAAATGTTTTTATTTCATGTTATAAACATCGCAAATTACACAGAACTCATGGAGGGAGAAGCGAATTAGACTAAGCGACAATTTTTTTATTTTGTATCCCGAAAAATCTTTAAGCGAGAAAGTTTTAGGGAAATATTTGAATTATATTATAAATTAAGCACCGACTTTATATTTTGAATAGTTTACGAGTAATTGAGTGGTAATTATTCCGGGTGCTTCAGCTGTGTGAATGATTTGGGATGATCGTGGAATGTCGAGGGTGAAGCAAATTTGACTATGTGACATTTTTATTTTATTTTTGTGTCCAGAAAAGATTCAAGCGTGTTACTTTTAGTGAAATATTTGAATCTTATTATAAATCAAATACCACCTTTATATCTTGAATGGATTACGAGAGGTAATTATTCCAGGCACTATCAGAACTTTACGGAGGTATTAGCAAGCCACTTTTCCATTATATACCAGCAATAACGTAAAAATCTTTAAATATTTTATTCCTGGACTCAATAATAAAACTTTATTAACGTACTACTTGTACCCATAGTGAAAGATTGACCGCTGGGGAAAAGGTAAGTTACGAATCAAACTTTTTCCTGACTTCCTAAATCTGCACTACTTTTATTTAAAAATTTGTTGGAATATTTATTTTACTTTTTGTTCATTTATGTCAAAACCTTCCCCATATAACCAGGAAAAAATTAATACAATATTAATACAAATTATTAGTCTACAATATTCTACACAATGTAATGTTAATATTAGTACCACATTAATACTAATGTATAGAAATATCCCTTAGCTGCTTTCTACCCTTATTATATGGCGAATTCCTATAAAAAATATATATTCTTTAACAAATGTTCCTCATAGTATACTAACGTACTCTCTAGAACGAGGAATATTTTCTAGGCAACAAAGTATAAGATCAAATCACCCCCTAGCTGTTTTTACCTGTTTTAATCTCTACTCAAAACTACATGTTTTGACAAATTTTACGCGATTTTACAGACAAATCCTGTAAAAGCCAAAATAACATTTTAGGCAGCTTGAATAACAGAATAATCCACATCTTAGCTGTTTTCTACTCATGTGTTGTGATTTCTACAATATTCTTCGAAAGATTTTACAACCGATTCTGTAGAACCGTTTTCTACCCCTATTACATAATCTATTTACAAGTCTACAATTTTTATACAAGTCTACCTACTTTGACAATATTAATACAAGTTCTATAATATTCTATATTCTATAATATAATATTAATACTGTTTATATTAATAATAATAATAATACATAATTCAATAATTGACCTTACTGTACTACCTACTGGCTGCCACTAGAACATCCGGATATTTCACTGGCTGCCTCTACTGTCCCTGTGTGCAGGGGGCTTAAACCTCCAGCAGAACCCCGGCACAGGTCGATGGCATCTATGTGTGCATAGTTCATGAGGGGCCAAATACCGACCAAACGGGTCTAAATAGCTATAAAAAAAACTGTCACTGAAGAGTCGTAAAAGTATTTTAGTGTCTTTTAATAAGCATTTAATCAGTTTACGTACCGGTACAATACTAAAAATCTATTCTTCAAATAATTTCACGATTTTCATATAATTAAGCTTCCATAAATATAAGGTTTTTTTTTTATTATCACAACACTTCAAATACATAAGAAGTTTCTCACAAGTTTCTTTATTCGTGTGTACAGTATTCTCTTTTCAAAATGTACGTCAATTTATTTAACAGTTTGGAATAGTCCCTGGGAGGCTCAGTGTTTAACTTGCGGATAGTTTTGTTTTCCAGAACGCTCCTCTAGCGTATTCCGTGACCATTAACTCATTGCATGTTTACTTATTTAACAATGCTTCACAGTGGAGTACCCATACGGATAACGTTCTCAGCAGTATTGTCTTGTCATGGTGGTCATAATAATAGCTAATTAATGCAGGTGGATGTGTCTTTTTTTTAAGACGCAGTTAATATTTTATTCCATTATACATAAGTAGGCTATACATGAAGCTTTCTGTAGCATGTGCGACCGACTTCATCAGTAGATAGGGTAAGACATAATAATATGCCATACCCTATGACTTAATGGCTTGTAAAAGAACTCCTGCAGAACAAAATTCCGGCACACCTACCACGGTCACAGGCCTAAGTTGAGGTACACTCCCGTCGATAAATAACCATAAAAGCTTATTTATATACTTGTTTCTTCACTTTGTTGTTTATCCTATTTAACCCATTCGCTTACTTGGCCTTCGTTGAGACAGAAGATGAAATAGGACTTTATCTTCGTTTAGTGCGTCCTGTCAGCCGGTGAAAGGTGTGATATTGAAAACGACACATGCTCTCTCCTCTCTGTAGATTTTTTCTATGCCTATCAAGTATATTTTCACGTTAGTATTTTTGATACTATCTCAGCAGAGAGTGATTTTAGCAGAAATAGTGTTTATCTAAGAAAAAACCATTATATTTATAAACATTTTATTTTAGTTCAAATTTTTATGTAATCCCAACAATTTTATCTAAAGGATCAAAATAAATAATATTTAAACGCGCGATGTGCAGAAATAAGTTATTCTTCCATCAGTTAGCCTATATACTAAAAATGGTAGAAAATTTAACCAATACAATAACTGCAGGAAGTAAAATATGTCGGGGGCAAAACATGTTCTGCTTTGCTCGCAAAGAGAAAACTTAGTTATAACCGTAACATCAAGTGCATATTAGTCAGGAAATAAATATACGTGCATAATATAACTTTATATTTAAAATTATGTGTTGTCAAATATAAAATTTTATTAATTTATCTTAGTAAAAAATTGAGTTTTAATTTAATTTTCATTTAAGCATATTAACACACAGAATAGTCACATTATAAAGAACTATTATGTTTGTTATCATTCTTGTCATTCTTGTTCTATATGGTATTAATATAGACTTGTCTTTGACTTAAGTTAGTATAAAAATATTATTAGAATGCTTTCGTGACTGGATACTGATTTATTGGACAGCAAGAACCGTAATATTAATAAACGGCTACGAAACGAAATACTGAGATTAAGGGATGATAAGGGAAATAAGAACATACGAACTGAATAATTTAATTTGCAAAGAAACATTGCGAAATTACATAGTAATACAATCTTTACTGAATTGAAATTTGTACGCCTCAGCAATTTTAGCAATAATAAAAAAAAAATCTGTAAATTACATGTGATTTATTTAAGCAACTTAATGAATTCTATGATAAACCAAAAATGTGATGAGAACAGACCTCCCTTGCACCTGAATTGTATGAGCAAGTGGTTGCAGTGAGAGTTACACAGGGTACCGCATTGACGTCGATGACTCGCCATTGGTGCTGCGGTGTCGTCGTCAGCATGACGTCATTGCGTGAGGTCACGCCTGCTGCAGACTGCTGTCCAAGGTCGCAAGATAGGTCAAGGTCACTGCATAAACTTGACCTATTTACCAGTCGGTACCGTGCTATATTTTATGCACGCCCCGTCAGCAACAGATACACGAGGTCTTGATTTCCGTATGAAGCACATGTGAATGTAACTGCAAACTAGTTCATCTGATAGTGTACGCTACTTTTTCTTCCTGAATTAAATTCCTGCGGAATGATAACAGTTAACCAAACGCAAGTATAAGCAAAGTATCTTGGCCGGAAATAATTTTATGATTTAACTAGTTGCATATTCAGAATGCTTGTTCTAAATGTTGTTCTGGGAATAACTTTTATGTTGACTATTTAGGTCATGAATCAAAGACTAATTCAGTATCGGTAAAAGAACATGTGGCATTTCAACCAATCGCAAGTGTTTATCGATATACTTTATCGTTGTACTTTTGCCAGTTTTATTTTATAGCCTCTGCATGCACTTGTCTTTATGTAAATTCACAATCATTGTACACTGAAACATCTTAATGGGTCTTTAATAAAAAACCATTCATTCAACATCACGATTGCATATATATACATATATATATAATTTTATTAACGTAATCATTCCAATAATATCAGCTGCATATGAGCAAAAGGAGATATAAAAATAACGTAAAATATGTGGTGAAGCATTATAAATCTCATGTAATAATACGTAGGCCTAAATATAAATAACACTAGATTGTGTTATGGTAAAGCATTTAAAGCAAAAAATGAAACATATTCTTGTGGAGGTCCTCAAGATAAATTCCGCAGCACTCAGGATATTACAGATAGGATAGTTTACATAAGCTTGCTTTAATAATCAGGCTGCTTTCTTACTTCCAGTATATTACCCCTGCCGACTTGAAAATATTGTTTGTGGCAACATTTGGATTTTTAGTAGTTATACATAGGCTAGGCCTTATATGATGAAAAAATAAATGTTGGGGGGCAGAAAGTACCTTGACCCCTATGCACAAATGTAATTATATAATTCATCACTTAAGTCGTTATTAGAGCAAATGATGATACGGTTCTGTTGAAGTTGGTAGTAGATGAGAATTGGACAATGGAGGAATTATGTAGGAGGAACAAACTGGAGTTTTGTGGATCACTTAAGCTATAACCAGCCAAATATGGATAGACCGAACCCTGGCCTGCACAGTGAGAAGCGCGTGTGGCAATCTTTTTGCCATTACTAGTTCATATTTGTCATGTGATACTTAGTTATTTGAACACATAATTACTTTACGTATTTCTTAGCAGGAGTACAAATCAGTTATAAAATTAGAAAAATGTTGAACTGAAATATATATTTTTTATCGTATTTAGTTCCCCACATGAAAAATACGTGAGCATATGCACCGAGTGTCACAGTCAAGCCCAATGGCTTGTTAATACAGCCCAGCTTCAATTGAGAAATGCTCCAACGTCCATCAGTTGAATTCAGACATTAGTCTTGGGGCAGTTTGAACAACTACACAAACATTGGATAGGAATTCACGGCTATAAATTTCAACTTCAGCTTCAGCTCAGCTCTATCAGGTTAATAGTTTTTGCAACAAATCGGAACACACAAAGATGAACCATTAGATTTTTATAGAAGATATTGTGACAATTTTAAGTTGTATTTTAAAATTGCAGCGTAATCGTTACGACGCTTTTCGGCGTTAATTCGTCATCTTCAGGTGTATACTTTTCATAGGCCTATATATATAACTCACATGATTTCACTCCACGCAAAATGGAAGACTGTACATCTGAAGAAGGCAAATTAACGCCGAAACGCATCTGAAGAGTACAGCCACAATTTTAAGACAGAAAACACATTTTTATGAAGGTATGATTATTATTTTTAAGAAATATTAATTGTTGTTATCAGGACCACTCATTGCTAATATACATAAGTTATTATTTTAGACAAGTAATTTATGTTACATTTTAGTTTGGGGAATTAAAGACATTTTAATTGTTGTTATTAGGACTTCTTATTGTTAATACACGTAAGTTAATATTTTAGACAAGTAATTTAAATTACAATTTATGTTGAAATGATTTTATAACTTGACAATTTTAGACTAGTTTGTATAATTAATATATTGTAAATGAGCGCTGGTGGAAGAATTGGCATTAATACTGATAAACAAAACACATATTTTAATTAATGAATTGTTATTTTACTTTGATTGAGATTGTGACTTGATTGTCATTGACTGGATGTCCTAGCACTAAAATGTGCATTTTTGGCACCACATATAGACAGTTATAAAACCAAAATAAACACAGAAGAATAAAAAAAAGAGCGTTGAAAACATTTAATCGGCCATTTTCATACTAAATAGACACTCATACATTAACATGTTAAAATGACAAGGAGATAACTTTTTATATAAAAAAATCCTTAACTTTAAATTTGTTCAGTTTTACCTGCTATGATCGCCATGACGTTAAATTAACAAAATAATTTATAAAGGAATGGGATATAAATTATGTCTCTTGTTGCTTAATTGCCGATGCCAACCAGCAAATTCCAAGTTCCCTTTGGGTAATATAAACATTTCCACATGTAATGAATTTTCAATGTACTGGCACTGATTCTTCAGAAAATTTCTAATGAGAATGAAACATAACACAATATCTAAAAAGAGTCAACGTAGGCAATAATAGTCAAATAGGCAATCTTAGATACTAGAACCACACTCGTGTAAAAATTTATTGAAATTTTTGCTTAGGCCTAAATGCATTCATAGGCTGTCCGGATGTATGATTGATTGTCTGATAGCTGACGAGACATTTTTCAGTATTCTTAAAGGCTTGAATACGACAGTCGCATTCAGGTACCTCTTTATATGTACTTTGGGGACACCGGATGTTTTGTATTTTCTTCTTTTGTACCAAAAAATAAGGTAGGCATTTATCTAGAAGATCTAATTTTATCCAATCATTTGGACAGTTTGATAGCAAGTAGAGATTATACCAAAACCTAGATATCCGTTCTCAAGAGATGCTATTAAGAAGCCCTGCGATACCAAAATAAATAAATAGGTATGCCGCTTCCATTGAAGAGGGATGATACACCGCTATCGTATACGTAAGACATTTCGTTAAAACGGTTATACTTTCTATACTATAACTTACAACATATTTATATGAAAGTTTGTACACTAATAGTGTAAATCGTGCTCTTTAATGTGGTGTATAAGAAATTTAAATATGTGTTGTACCAAACCCCGTAATAAGAGAATATACTTTTTAATTTTTGAATCAAATGATATTAATGATAAACATGATTTGATGAAAACTATTAAGTTAATAAGCTTCAATATTTTTTTCCACATTATCTATGACCTCAGGATAGAACTCAAACCTCACTCAAACTTTGTAAGTGCTTTCAGATAACTTTTACAATTTTTTTAACTTACATTAACAAAAATATTAATAATTCCACTCCTTATACACTAGAATGCATATTTCACAATGTAGCCTAATCCTTTTTCTCAGGTATAGCTTCTAAAGCATGATGAACGAAGTGAGCATATAACATTTCATGAAAATTGACCGATAGTTGTAGAGAAATCATGTTTTGCGTTGCCCCCCCCCCAAAAAAAAAAATCCCCCATAAGCAATAATTTTTTTTTAAACTAATTACTTATAACGGTGTATAATCCTCCTGAATAAGATTGGAGTTATATACACAATGAATATATATATACATATATATTAATATATATATATTATTGAATATATATATATATATATATATATATATATATAAAACTTGACTTGACCATCTTTTTCATTAAGTTCTGTAGTTCTTCTTTGGTAACATCCTCTGTTGGCAACATGTTTCATCTGGTGTCCGATATCTTTAGCGAACCATCAGACCGAGTAAGAACTTCTACTCAACAAAGTTCATTTGTAACTTTCGTCTTCTCTCTCTCTTTCATTGTGACTTTGAGCTTCGCATTAAACTTATTGTCATTGCCATTGGTCTTACTTGTAATTTTCCTGTTACAGCCTTATGATAATGTAGTCACACGCACTCCATATAACTGAATGAGAGAACTCATATTTTCGAAGAAACCTATTTGTATTCCATGCATTAATAATTTTTTTACTATCTTGAGCTTAGATAAAGAACTTTATCACTAAATTATTCATTAAAATAATACAATGTTTTTGCTTTGTTAAACTACTTTGCATCCAATTATTGCTCTTGAAAATTGTATCTTGTTAAATTCTTTCGTTCTTTGCTTCAAATTGTCTAGGTCAGTCTGCCTAACTTTGAATTTTTTTCTTTTTCTTTTCCTTTTTCTTCTTCGTCATCTGTTTTTACTTATCCTGCTATTTCAGATAAGCTGGATCAGGACCACTATTGAGACTTGTTGGGTAATCGAAATAACCGAAAAATGTAATTTCGAAGCTTGAAGTTTTAAATGCTGCTGATGTATAAATGCATCACCTTAAAAAATCTTGTAAAAGCGAAGATATAAAAATAATAAAGCATTGCTCTATGTAAAATATGAGGATTTTTAAGACTTCTTCGGGAAAATCCAAAAGTAATTCACATTAGAGTCAACAGTGTAACTGTTCTTAGATGTTTCCACAGTCTGAAATTGATATCTAATATATAAAGTCGAATGTGTGTTTGTGGGTATGTATGTATGTATGTATGTTTGTTCCTTATACAAATCTACATTTCTTTACCAATTTACACGGAATTTTGCACACATACCCAGTTAAGCCCGGAAAGTATAGCGGTCAACATTAAAATGGAAACAAATCAGTCCTTCCCTTGAAAATTATATAATTTCTGTGAATATTCTACTGAAAAAAATGAAATGTTGTTCAGTTCACATGGCAACAGTGAATTGTTTACTGTGATTACATAGGGCCTTGGCAACTATATAGCCTAATGCTGGACTTTAACGAATTATGATTCCATGTAATATATTGGCGAAAATAATTACTGAAAAATGAATTACACGAAAATAAAGCACAGTGTGACGCAGTCACATAACTTTCTCTACCCTCGACATAAGAAATATTTTCTCACTTCACATTTTGATGTAGAATAAGAGGTCGTATTGCAGGAACAACTTAAGTGTGTGAGTATGCTATATCAGAAGTCGGTAAATAGTCAGTTATCCATAGCTGTAGGCTTTGTATTAGTTGAGATTTATCATAGGCCCTAAGCATGGGATGGAGCATTTTGTGTCCTATACTCGCAGTATATTATGTCCCGGGTTTTAGGGGAGGAAAGTATGAAAGTGATACTGCATTTCTATTTTATTTCAGGCCCGAAACGGTTTAACATGAGAATGAGAAATAAAATTTTCCGTCAAGTCAATACAATCTTAGTGTGATGCAGTCACATAACTTTCTCTACCCTCGACATAAGAAATATTTTCTCACTTCACATTTTGATGTAGAATAAGAGTCGTATTGCAGGAGCAACTTAAGTGTGTGAGTATGCTATATCAGAAGTCGGTAAATAGTCAGTTATCCATAGCTGTAGGCTTTGTATTAGTTGAGATTTATCATAGGCCCTAAGCATGGGATGGAGCATTTTGAGTCCTATACTCGCAGTATATTATGTCCCGGGTTTTAGGGGAGGAAAGTATGAAAGTGATACTGCATTTCTATTTTATTTCAGGCCCGAAACGGTTTAACATGAGAATGAGAAATAAAATTTTCCGTCAAGTCAATACAATCTTACGTAATTTATGTTTCTTCTTATTTCAACCCCTCCCAGGCATGATGAGTAGAAGCAACGGAATGCAGCATTCGACATCCTCTATGAACCATAAAAAGCTATATCTAGCGTTTTCTGAGGGAATAGTCTGAGTGCCATATGTTGTTCTTCCTCATTTCGAATTCTACATACATTATTATATCAGGACCTAGAGTTTCAACATCGAAAGTTAATTTCAAATTACAAAATACAAAGCCCGGGCGACGCCGGGCCTTTTCAGCTAGTAATTAATAAAGCTATAATTTCAAATACCATTTTCTCCATAAGGTTACCTTTGAAATTAAAAAAAAAGCTATGTTCATTTCAGGTATACTTAGTCTACTTCATGAATCGTTTAATATTTGTTTTGTATAGAGCTATTATCTTCGAGTTGCAAACATTCATAAATTCAACCTACCGAAATGTACTCTGGTCTCGATGCATGAAAATCGATAAGACCAGCTACCAGGTCTGTGCAGGCATGTGTTTATTCCTAGTTTTGAGCTAGGGTGGCTGATTTTAGGGGGAGCTATTTATGCTTCTACCGTCATACTGGTCATAATGATGAATTTGCTACTTGATGATAATAACTTGTGTTTTCCAGTGTTATTATTAAGTTAGGCGATACAAATTGTCCAATATTCTCACTGAGTTTGGGACTAAAAAAAGTTATTTAGGCTAGTATCTGAATGAAACCTAAAGCATAGTCAGGGAGGGAAATTTTCATTCGATAGGTTCGCCATTAAAAGTGGCTTGAAGTATGGAGATGCAATGTCGTGTTTACTTTTTAATTTCGCTTTGGAATATGCCAGTAGTAAAGTTAAGGAAAACAATGTAGGCCTAGAATTACATGGCAATCACCCGATTTTAACTTATGCAGATGACGTTTGAGAAAATAATGCAGAAAGACTTTTGGATGCATGCAGGAATGTTGGATTGAAAATTAATACAGAATAAAAAAACTAATTATATGGCCATGAAATGTCGAAATAATGCTCTACAGATAAGAGAATAGCCGGTAAAGCATTCCACGTGGAGAAATTCAAATATCTGGGAGCAATAATTACAGACAAATAATATTACACAGAAATTAAGTGCTGACTGAAATTTAAAAAAAAAAAAAAAAAAAAAAAAAAAAGCTTGTTTTTTTGCAATTCAGAAACCTTTATCTCCTCGTATCCTGTCCAGAAATCTAAAAATAAATATTTATAAGATAATAGGCTAATTATCCTGCAGGTTGTATTACATGGAGGTGAGACGTAGTCCCTTCTTCTTCGGGAAGAAGATAATTTGAGAGTTTTCGAAAACAGTATTCTTAGGAAAATATTCGGACCTAAGAGAGAAGAAAATGGGGACTGGAGACAACTACAAAATGACGAACTTCATAATCTTTGCTCTTCACCAAATATGATAAGGGTAATTAAATCACGGAGTGTGAAATGGGCTGTACATATTGCGCGCTTGGGAGAGGAAAGATATATCTGAAATATCAACTGGGAGACCCGAAGAGAAGAGACCACTTGGAAGACCTACACGTAGGTGAGAGGACAATATTAGAATGGAATTAAGAGATGTATGATTTATGAGGGATGGCTGGATGGAGTTAGCAAAGAATAGGGTTGAATGGCGGGCTCAGGTAAGCGCGGGAATGAAACTCCGGGTTCCATAAAATAGATAGTATTCGTTTAGCTTGCTTAGGAATTGTCTATTGTCATTGGTTAAGTAAGTAAGTAAACATGTAAGTAACTAAGTAAGTAACGGTTTCGCGTCCTACAAGCTGAATTAATGCCGAAAAGCATCGCGACGATTACTCTAACATGAAAATGGAACATATAGGCCTATGCTAATTTTATGAAGATAAGGTTATATTTTAATATTTTAAAGAAATTTTAATTGTTGTTAGGAGTGTTTAATGTTAATATGCATAAGCTAATATTTTAGACAAGTAAAATATATAATACAAATTATGTTTACAAATTTTTATAACATGAAAACTTTAGATTACTTTGTGTAATTAATATATTGCAATTTATCACTGGTGGATGGATTGACAGTAACACACATACATTTGAAAAATGAAAATTATTGAAATGTGTGTTTTGTTTGTTTTTTATTGCACCACGGCGAATTTATTCTGAGGGATCCTGAGAGTTATATGGAAAATCTAAACAGTAACATTATCAACTAGATATTATTGATACTCGATGGTGTTGCCTTCTTTGCAATGCTGAAAGAAAATTAGTTGTCATAGGTTAATTTAATGTATCATTATGCAATTTTGAAAGGCTTGGTATTATTCATATTGTGATCTTAAGAGGAAGACCACATGACTATGTTTTTGTTGAACCAAGTTGTTGAGAATCATACTTTGGGGAAAGTTGTAGTTTACTTTTATTGCACGGTATTCCGCCATAGCCAGCTGTTCGCTGATGGTTTGGAGCATGCCGTAATATTTTACTGCTAGCAGATTCTAGCCAGTATCCAATACGTAAAGCTTTAAAAAGTTCCCGGAACACAAACTGCAGTACGGTACGTTTATTTATGCAATGATTCATTCAAAATAGTATGCTGCAATAGTGATTAAATCTATGGAAGCAATATTTGAAACCATTTTGTGAAACCACCCTGAGCATTTCGTCGCATTTGCAGCGACATCTTCAATGTTCAGAAATCGTTGCACTTCCAGATCGCTTTTTAACGGAGGATCACGTCAGACGAAACAAATCCTGAGAATTCTTCAGAGCTTGTATTTGGAAAGTTAATCCTCGAGCAGCTATGTCTGATGTAGCTGATATTCTTAAGTAGCCGCCGTGGGTGAGTCGGTAGCACGCCTGCCTTCCACTCCGGCGGCCCGGGTTCGATTCCCGGCCGGGTAGGGGATTTTTCAGTAGTGAAAGATCCCCTCCCCGGGTTCAGGACTGGGTAGGTTAAGTCTTAGGTTAAGATAATGCACATTGTGCGCGATTCCTTAATTATTTATTAAGTACGACAACCGAACAGCCGGTCTCCTTAACCGCGGTAGCTAAGGCTTGCTGCCTTGGAGCCGTAGTGAAGGAGGCTGTGGGTTCGAGTCCCGCCACGGGCATGGGTGTTTGTGTGTAATTAGGAAAAAAGGAAAAAGGAAAACGTAAAACGAGGGGGAAAAGAAAGAAAGAAAAAATCAGGGTACACTATACAACTATAATCCACCAAGAATAGGCTATATCTGCTGATCTCAGCACCACAAATGATATTTAAAAAAATAATTAACGTCTGTCATAATACGGCTTCTCGTTTCAAGAGACTTGCAATAATTTTTTCTACGATATTGCTTTTCATCCATTTCCCATTCACACTATCATGGTGCAAATTGAACTTCTAACACCTAATGCACCTAACCTACCGGAATCCTTGTCAAACATATGCGTCATTATATCAAAGCATGTCATTTTTCATACATCGCACTTGTGCGTCATTATGTAAAAACATGTAAAGGCCTACCTATTATTGCAGCCATGGAACAATTATCATATCTGCTAGTTGAAGTTGACAATTTCAATTTTCCTGTGTCTTGACTTCCATTTTATTTCCTAATATTTAGTTAATATTTCATTCACAACAGATAACCTTGACGCGATTACTTGCGCATGCGTGAAGTAATCGATGTATCGATCTCCAGCGATATGAAGGTAGTCACTAGCTGTTTAAAGTTGATACGTCTATAACTTTATTCACCATCTCGGATACTTGTTTGTATATAACTAGCTTGGTGGGCCCGTCACAGAATTCCAGGATTCTAGATTAAATGCAGATTTATGAAAAAAAAAACAGAGGCATCTGTTAATTCACTTTCGTTTGCTCTAGGTAATTGTTTAATCCGAAGGGCATATTTGAAAAGCAACCATAGGCTTTCATATGATCAATCTCGAAATATTTCAAGATATACGACATTAGGTGTAAATCTTTGAATCTTTATGTAATTTTCCTTGCTTTGGAGTATCAACAACCTACGTTTTTGTTCTTAATATTATTAACTTTATTCTCAACATCACTTCTTCTTTATCTCTCTGTCAACGTGCTTCCCAACTTTTTGATCACGATTGATATATTTCAACGATGCTCTTCTTACCCAGTTTGATATGAAAATCGAGCAATGCCACACTCAATTAATTCCACAATTGAATACGAACTACACGGAAACACCATCTCAAATATTATATTAGATCAAGTAAGCAAGTATTTGTACGTGTTTTTTCCTATCTTTCCAAACTATTCCTCGATTCTCCAAGGATGAATTTGTCACACTTGTTTCAAAAACTGGCATAGGCCTACTATATATTAAAAGGTGATAACACATTTGCATTTATAGTATATTATTTTGTAATAAAAATACTTCCCCTACTTTAGCATAGGCACTATAGGGTAAGTAGAAGTAACTTATCGTTTTCAACGCCTGAATTTCGATGAGTTTTCATCTTTAATACGCTCTTTGGCCTCCTCAATAAATAAGATTTTATTAAACACTAGCTTAAAAGGCCCGGCGTCACCCGGGTTTTGTATTTTGTAATATGAAATTAAGTTATGGAGGACTTTCGATGTTGCAACTCTAGGTCCTTATATAATATGTATGTAGAATAAGAAATGAGGAAGAACGACAAATGACACTCAGACTATTCCCTCAGAAAACGCTAGATATAGCTTTTTATGGCTCATAGAGGATGCCGAATGTTGCATTCCATTGCTTCTACACACCATGCCTGGGAGGAGTGCAAATAAGAAGGAAAAGGAATTCCGGTTACATAAGATTGTATTGTCTTGACAGAAAATTGTATTTCTCACTCTCATATTACCATACAACCGTTTCGGGGCTATACTTTCATACTTTCCTTAAAAAAAACTGGGATATAATATACTGCGCGCATAGGACTGAAAATGTTCCATCCCATTTTGTCTTCTTTTAGATGCTTAGGGCCTCTGATAAAAATCCCTAGGTCTATTTCTCAACTAATACAAAGCCTACAGCTATGAGTGACGTATCAGTAGATAGGATTTGTTACAGACTTCCGATATAGCATACTCACTGGCACACACACTTAAGTTGTCCCTACAATACGACCGCTTATTCTACATCAAAATGTGAAATGAGAAAATATTTATCATGTCGAGGGTAGAGAAAACTGCTTTATTTTCGTGGATTTTATTCTTCAAGAATTATTTTCACAAATGTATTAATTACATCGATAGTGTCAGAATTTGTTAAAGCCCAGTGTTATAATATAGTTTCCAAAGCCCTATGTGAACACCGTAAACAATACTTTCGTTATGTAAACAATTGACAGCAGAACTCTCTAACTGTGCCTCATATCACAATTCCAACTTTTCCCGTGGATTTCCAAAATTTTTCTTTCATACAAACCTTGTCCTGACAATTACGAACACAACAAAACAAAAATCAGCCAAATCGGTCGAGCCGTTCTCAAGTGATGCTCCGTCATACAATTTAGGAATTCATTTTTATTAATATAGATGTGGAGTGTGTTTGTATAGGCTTGTCTGTATGAGCGTCTGTGAACAACAATGGGTGAGAGAGTAACATTGTCAAAAAACATAATTTTAATTTTGGATTAAATACTCTCCGGGCATGTGACTTGAAGATCGGCGATGTTTTTTTTTTTTTTTTTTTTTTTTTTTTTTTTTAACTTTTACTTTACTTTCACTATCACATTATACGTGAAGAAAATTTCTTGCTTCGCAATTTTCTCAAATCTGCATTCTCTGAAAGTTACTTATAATCCTGCCATCATCAGTACAACTCAGACTTGTTTCTTGCGTTTCATACATTGAACCTTTGCGTGAGGCTTAAACAATTGAATGAGCACTTCTTTGCGTGAGGCTTAAACAATTGAATGAGCACTTCTTGCAATACGACCTCCCATTCTATATCAGAATTTAAAGTTAGAAATTTGTATTGCCCATGTATGACAGAGAAAGACAACATGTAAGTGTAATTCAGCAGATTAAAAGGAATAATTGGAATAAAGATACATTATTCGGGAACTTTTTGAAGCATGTAGTATGATTTCCCGTGGAACGTTCTATATTTGATAGCATGGAACGTTGCCTGAAGCAGTTTTCCATGCAGAGGTAATTTTATGCTCCAACAGGCATGTCAGACGGTCATAACCAGGTTTATACTTCTGGTGCGTTGTATCAGTTCGAACTGATAGTGTACTTTAACACGAAACCACAAAATATCAACATCAAGACCCAACTAAGTGCAATATAACTGTGTGTAGGCTACGTTTACATGACATTTATTTCCAATTTTAATACGTGGTTTTATATGAGTATGGAAATGGACATGTCCAATAAAATGATCTAATGTAGCCTATGCTTTTGATTTACTTTTTGCTCTCAGGAATAACCTACATCGTTTAAATGTAAGTTGAAAAAGTAGAAAATATATTTTGACACATTCCAATCTCATAACGTGTATAATAAAATCAGGTAAACTGATATAACAAAATGCCAGAGTCAGTGATAATTGCCATTATGATATGCAGAAAAGAAGTTATTTTTGTAATCTGTATCCGAGTTAAGCTCCAGATCGATTCATTAACCAGGAAGAACAAAGGTCTAAAGTTTCTTAATTCATACTCCCATACACTGATATAAGAAATTCTTAAAATATTTCAACATTTCACAAAATGCACTGGCAAAGAACTCCTCTTAATGTACGTAGGCCTGATTATTTCACAATAATATACCTTCTGTATAATAACAAAATGAAGTACTCATATCAACTTGATCAACGAAATAAACTTCTGACTAGTTTGATAAGCATATGTGCAGGAATACGTAGGTAGCGTTATTTATCATAGCTAACTATATTGTTACTTCCTAAGCCGTATATGAACATTGCAAAACAATATGTTGTCATGAGAACTGATTTGCATTTGAAATCCTTTCTAATATATTACCATTGAATAGGCACTAAATTTGGCATTACTCCGGTACCGGTCAACCGATTTTGTTCAATAGGCTTCTTTCTATGGACATTACAATTGCGTATACCAAGTTTCATGAAAATCCGATAAAGTGTATTTGAGTTATCGCGCGTACAGACACACGGTTGGACAGCCAGTCAGAAATTTTCCCGTCCCCCACACAATCTCATGAAGTAACATACTGGTACTTGATAAAAATTAACAAATAATTTTAAATATATCTGAATATATAGGAACAAAGTGAATTAAATGCAGTCCGGTGACATACTAAAAAAATGTAATTCGGATTAATTAACAATATTTATTTAAAACTAGCTTAAATGGCCCGGCGTCGCCCGGGTTTTGTATTTTGTAATATGAAATTAACTTATGGAGGACTTTCGATGTTGAAACTCTAGGTCCTTATATACTATGTATGTAGAATTTGAAATGAGGAAGAACGACATATGGCACTCAGACTATTCTCTCAGAAAACGGTAGATATAGCTTTTTATGGCTCATAGAGGATGTCGAATGTTGCATTCCATTGCTTCTACACACCATGTCTGGGAGGAGTGCAAATAAGAAGAAAAAGAAATTCCGGTCACATAAGATTGTATTGTCTTGACAGAAAATTGTATTTCTCACTCTCATATTACCATACAACTGTTTCGGAGCTGAAGTAAAAAGAAATTCAATATCACTTTCATACTTTCCTTCCCAAAACCCTGGGACATAATATACTGCGCGCATAGGACTGAAAATGTTCCATCCCATTTTGTCTTCTTTTAGGTGCTTAGGGCCTCTCATAAACATCCCTAGGCCTATTTCTCAACTAATACAAAGCCTATACTATTTTCACTTTAAGTTCAAAGTAGATGTAAACAAACTCTAAAGTACCACTCCGCCGAGCATGTGACAATACCACGTGGAGATTTACCCGCCACGGAAAGAAAGGGAATGAGGATTTGTGTATATTCCAGTGTTCTCAATAGTACTTTTAAAATATTTTTATGACATGAACCATTGTTGAAAAATGTTTTATTTATTTTGAAAAGATCGATACATCTGTACAAAATTAGGTTTAATATTGGTATTTAAGAAAGTCATAGACAGTTAACAAGAAGATATTAACGAGTATAAAAAATTACTCTCATTTTGCAATGTTGGCTGCCCACTTCAGAGGCGTTTTCTTTTAGAATTCATTAATTTCTGTTTGTAACCGCCCCAATCCTATCAGAGCTGTAAGTTACATGTAACTTTTGACGAAATTTTTGTTTTGTTCTAGCACACGACTTTCTTGTCCTCACGTACGTGATGTATAACCGTTATAAATAAATAAATGAACGCACATTCAGCAGGTCTAACCAAGTTATTGGGAGGGGGCTGTGGCAAGTTCATTCCAAGATGGCGTGATTGAGCATTCACACAGCCGTCGTAAACGCCTACAATTTACATCTGTTGTAACGGTTTAATTAGTTCACTTAGTTATTATGTGTCAGGAAAATCTGATCAAATTAATATTGTTTCATACACAGATCTGCTTCAGAAACGTGTTTTTAAATTTCTCTGCACGAAAATAGCTACAAAAATGTACGGTTTGAACCGAACTATTTTATTAAGAGCAAGAGTATGCATACAAAGCAGCAAAAGTTACAGTTCGTCCACTAGCCAATGAGGCGCTCCCTTGTCACGTGGCTTTGTTTACATCTACTTTGTTCTTAAAGTGAAATTAGTATACAGCTATGAGTGACGTATCAGTGGATATGATTTGTTACCGACTTCCGATATAGCATACTCACTGGCACACACTTAAAGTGTCCCTGCAATACGACCGCTTATTCTACATCAAATTGTGAAGTGAGAAAATGATATTTTCCATGTCGAGGGTAGAGAAAGTTATGTGACTGCTTTATTTTCGTTGATTTTATTCTTCAAGATTATTTTCACAAATGTATTAGCCTAATTACATCGATAGTATCAGAATTTGTTAAAGCCCAGTATTATAATATAGTTTCCAAAGCCCTATGTGAACACCGTAAACAATACTTTCGGTATGTAAACAATTGACAGCTGAACTCTCTAACTGTGAATCATTTCACATTTCCGACTTTTCCCGTGGATTTTCCAAAAAAATTCTTTCATACAAACCTTGTCCTGACAATTACGAACACAACATAAGAGAAATCAGCCAAATCGGTCGAGCCGTTCTCAAGTGATGCAGCAATAACCCTTTTGTAAATTCATTTTTATTAATACAGATTAACAAACACCTTATACCTCCTAAATATACTGAGGCATATGCGGAACCGAATCTTGGTGAATACCAGTGTGGTTTCCGGAAGGAACAGTCCATCACCGATCATTTATCTTCACTGCGATTTATTTGAGAAAAGTTTTAAGAATTGAATGTGTCTTTACACCAGCTTTACATAGCATTTAAACAGGCTTTTGAATCTTTTCACTGTAACCACTTTTTATACCTGTATCATGGGAGAAATTTGAATTCCCAATAAGTTAATAAATGTGATGAAAATGGCCTTGGCATAAACACACAGTATGGAAAAATTCAAAACACATTCTCAGAATATGTCATAACTCTCATAATTCTCAGAATTAGACATAGAAATTCTTTATCCACCTGGCTGTTTAACATTGGATTAAAACAAATAGGAAACCAATAATCAAGTCACCTGATACAACGTTTACTAGTACGTCCTCAATATAATTACAGAAATAATTATACTGTCTCGGAATTTGAATTCCCTTAATGGAGTTCTAGAGCATGGAGCCAATGAAATCGATGCAGCTGCCCTGGAAATTAACAATACTAAAACAAAGTACATGAAAATTATAAACACCTAAATAAGTAGTTCTGTAAGCAGACTACTATAACTTTAAATAGTTCCTCTTGTGATATGGTTTCTTTTTTAAATCACAGACAATTAAATTAAGGCAGAAATTAAGGAAAAAATCGATGTCAGAGCATTAGGTAAAATCATTAAAGTCAGATACATTTCTAATACATTTAAAATATGAACATATGAGACATCAAGTCAACCGTACTTTTTGGAAGTGAAACCTGAATAGGCTGAGCGTGCAATCACATTTTTAATTTCTTGGGGAAGGATTTTTTTTTTTAAATTCAGCTGTGTTTATATTTCTTTGAGCATTAAGGCCACATCAGGAGTTCAGGTCCGGTGTGTATATCAGTAGGCCATGGAACTATTCAACTGATATTAATTTCAATGAATATGATACAGGATGAAATAGCAAAGATAGTAAGTAAATATCCAATTCGGCATTTGTCTAAGAAATAGCCTACATGAAAACACCCTTTTCAAATTCCCCGGCCACGGGGTTTGAACTATATACCCCCGAAAGCGAGTGCAAAAAGTTAACGTATCGATCAAATCGCTCGGTAAAGGAAACTTTTACGAAAAATGTATGGTCCTGTTTATGGCCAGAGGATTTGGAGTTTTAGAGAAACTTAGAATTATAAACTAATCTAAAACATGCTAATTCCCACGGCCGGAATTGATGGCTCTACTTCTTTATCAAGTAGTTCCTCAGTTTGTGTCACGAGGACGAGTGCACCCCGTCCAAGATCTCCCTACCTCAGAAAATCCAGAGAGGTACCGGAGATCGAACCCTAGTTATTTAACGCCGGGGGAGTACGGTAACTTATGTCTGTCACCTTCGACCGTGTGCTGGAATTTCGTCCCGCATGATTCTTTTACACGACTGTAAATCTACAGACATGGGTCTGTCACATATATGCACACATAAATAGCACTGACCTGGGCAGGGAACGAACCCATGATCTTGAGAAGGGATTGCCAGTTGTCACTGATATCAAAATTAGAAGGTTAGAGTGGCTGGATCACATAATTAGGATTGGCAATAACCGATTCCTAAAAATAACATTAGAAGCAAAACAAGGAGGTAGAAGAAGAGATGGAAGCCCTAAATTACGATGATGGCTGGATTTGTCCAGGCTGATCTTGCAAGATCAGGGATGAAGATCTGGAGACAGAAGGCTCTGGATAAAAATTATTTCTCATCAGTTCTAAAGGCGGCCAAGGCTAAACTCAAAGGGCTAATACCCTTGGCCTTGATTTTGATAGAGAGCTTTGATTTGTATACCCAAAAGTAGGAAAAATGTAGCACTATTTGGAGTATAGATCAGGCTGTTTAACAAGCGTCATTTGACTACAACTTTCACTCCTGCTCTGATATTAACAAAAACACGTCAATTAAAATAAATTGTCAGATTACTGGGAAATATTGATCCTTTTTTACCTACGCCGTCTTAAGTTTCCTTTTATCAGCGGTAGGTTATATGGTAATTACACTCAACCTGCAAAATTAAGGAAATACGCAATATTAAGTTAGGACTCTGGAACGCCAACTGGCGCCCCACGGGCCGCATGCCGCTCTTAGAAGTTGTTATTGCGGCCCTCGAGGGGAAAAAAAACTATACTAAATATCATGGGATCGAGTTGAAGCAGCCTACGTAAGCACAAGCATAAATTCCAGTTGTTAAGGCTAAATTTAAAAAAAGAAATAGCACATCTTCCCCCCGAACATGAGTTTTCAAAAGAAGATGTATTTTTCTTTTATTTTGTGAAGATATACAAATTATTATACAAGAATTTTCTTCAAATTTTTATTATTTTGAAAACGTAAAAGACATAGGCTTTTTTAAACGATCCCTTATTAGGTTAACGTGGAGGGTGTACTATCGAAGTTCAAAATTAAATATGTGGTTTTCAAGCTGAACGATGTCTCCAAAACAGAACAGAAAACTAGGTGACATGAAATTTTCAGACTTCGCTCAAAGAAAAAGTTTCCTGATGGATGAGTTTTTGAGGTTAAGGTGTTTGGAAACAAAGGCCTAACTTTGTGAAAGTGCATTTTCGAATATGAAATTTATCAAAACTAAGAACAAGACTTTCTTCAGTAAGTGTTCTCTGTTATATTTATTGAGATTAGGAACTACTACTTATTTGATCTATTCATAAGAATAATTCTTATTCTTATGAATCTATTCATAAGAATAGTATGGTCCACATGTAATCTTTTCACCCCCTACTGACATATTGTATATGCATCACCACAAAATGGGATAAAATCAGAAATGTAAGATTAATATAGTAATGTTTTATCTAAAATATGAAAATATTTATCCATGTGTTACGATTATCATTCACGGAAACCAGGTACTCTCTTGAAATTTTCCTCATTGACTTAAAACATAACTCAATAGATATTTTATTTGAAAACTTAAATTAATTTATACATCCAGGTTATAGCGGTTAAGAGAAAAACGCAATTAGATTAGGAATAAAATCTCACATTAGGTAATAATGATTTTTAATGTGCGGCTTGATTTTTTTACAACAATTCTAAATAATATGACTATTAACGCTATTAGATAATAATGTCATATAGGTCTACGATATTAAAGGTAATCTTCAAATTTTCAAATTTTGTGAAATGTGAGCTCTCTACTCTGTATATTCACATCAGGCTACAGTTTAGGCCTTGTGTGAGAACGTGGTTTAACTAGACCTATATAATAGGTATGTCATTTAAAAAGAAAGTATAATAACTACTTTAAAATGTTTATTTATTTATTTATTTGAAAGGTGGCAGGAAGTTAAGCACAGCAATAACATTTAATCTCGCAGAATACCCGCGGGAACATAACTCACGGGGAAGCGAAGGGGATGAAAAGAAAGTGACGAGGTGAACATTGCAGTAGATATAGGTCACTGGAGGCTGTTAACCCTGGTTCGGCAAAGACGTAACAGCACTGCAGCTGATGCAGTATGGCGCCACTCTGCTGTTTTCCCAACCTAATTTAACGGCGAATATTTCACATTGTCATGAAAACTAGCCAATGGAATATTTTCACCTTCAGTTTTAAATAAGCAATAGCTTCTTCTAATTACAAACAGAGTACAATGATACCATATTTTGTACCTAAAGTTTCATTTTTTCCTCCATTCGTCTCTGTTAATCAAATCCATATATTGTAGTTCTCTTAAAGTTCTATTTTCTTTTTTTTATTCCTGTGCTGATCTCCTGCATCCATGAGTTTCTAGGCCTGCCTCTGGTTCTTCTTCCAGGTGGATTCCATTCCCATGCCCTTCTTGGTAGCCTTTCGTCTTTCTTCATTGATTGCTTATAGCTTTCAGAGTCCAAAATATAATTTTTGATATTCATTTTTTCTCTTATAATTATATTTCTTATTTTTTTTCTAATTTTGAATGTAATTCTGACTGCCGTAAAACAAATAATTTGATAACAATTTATTTTGAGTTGAAATTTTAATAAATTTAAATGTTTCAGACCCATATGTAACAGTACTTTTCGCAATTGAGTTGTGTATTTGTATTTTTACTTCTCTAATTATATTTTTATCCTATAAAATACCCTTTAGCATTGCTACCGAAACTACCTTTATTAATCCTGTTCTTAGTATCATTTTCCTATCTATTTCCTTTGCAGATTTTCAGTGCTATTCTCTGTCCCAAGTAAGTTTGATCCTGTTCAAAACAAAGGGGAGGAGAACTCACAGAGAGTTCGCGGAAAATTCGCATCATGTGACAATACGTGATTGGTTAATGTATTAGCATGCGCCATTACCAGGGTGTGGCTTGCTAGTGGAGAAGTAGTGTTCGTAAGTTCATGCAACAATAATATTAACATTTACACGTGAAATAACAAACTCTCACTGGCATCGGTCATCATTATAGTATATCAATTAGCAAACAAAACATAAAGGATTCATTGTTCACGACGACCCTGCGGGACATCCACGCATATCTTACTCCTCTCTCCGTACTTGTATTTCCCTCTCATGTTTATTTGTTCAAGATACACAGAAGTGAGTTGTACTGAGAATAAAAAAAACTGCCATTATCACGGTGATGAGATGCGTTCTCACGTGCGGACTATGACAGCCACGCCTCTTTGGTTTGAACAGGATCAAACTAACTTGAGATATATTATAAATATTCAATTTCCTCACATCCCTTAATGCAACCTTTGTGATATAATATTAAGTCTTTGGTTTCAATAATAATAATAATAATAATAATAATAATAATAATAATAATAATAATGATAATAATCAGGTTCACTAAATAAATCTGATGTGAAACAATCCCAACTTCCATCTTATTCTAATAGAGTACGGGGCAAAAATACGGGATTGTGCATTCAATTGTCTAAACCTCATTCAAAGCCGCATTATTCACAAGCCAATGCTTGAGGGTACAAGGTCTTGTGACTATTCTTTTTCTGGATAGTACTTACTTTAAGTGGATATTAGTAAAAAAAACTATAAAGGATACTGAGTTCAAATTTTTACATGTTATTCTGGATATTTTCAGAGCTAGCCCATATTGCTTATTCGTTTATGATAGTGGCTTTGTTAGTTGAAATAAAAATATATTTTTTTAATGCAAAACAGGAATAAAAAATCTTAAAAATGGAGAAGTTTATGTACCCTGACCTTTGATAGTGTTTTGTCATCCATTCTCTGCCTATTGCAACCATCATAGGGGAATTTTAATTTCTTGCCCTCGTTGCTGATAACTAGGATTCGGATGTTTATGACCTAAAAAGTTGAAAGTATGACTGCAAATATGACCTTAAAATTACAAAACACGACCCAAAAATCCTAAATATAACCTCATAAAGTAACGTATTTTCTAAAAATAAACGTTCTAATTTAAAAGTTTATTGACACTAAATTATTACATCACATTAATTCAATCAGATAATCACTTTTTAACAATTTTACAGGTGATTTACAGTTTTACATGTAAAGAGCTTATAATCTGTTAATATTTTTAGATGCCACTGCAAACGTGAACTGAAAATATTTTCAAAACATGTCTATTGGAACAGTAACAGTAGGAAGAGGTAATTGTGTTATTGCTTGTTATTGTCCCTTCATACTTCTGTTACAGTAAAACCAAAATATTCGTGACTCTTTTTCGGGAAAAAAAATTCAGGTCGACAATTCAATGCACATACTGCATAATTGCGCTCTTTTACAGAGTTTATAACTGAAATATGACATTAAATTACAAATATGACCGAAATATGACCGAGACCATGAAAACGACCAAAATATGACTTTATATGCAAAATAAAAACGGTCCAATTAGGGTAACAAATGTGCAATTCATGTTTAATTTGTTTTTGCGGCGAGAATGGAGGTCAAGATAAAAATATGACATGTCATAAACATCCGAACCCTACTGATAACTAACCTACCTGTGTCTTCTGCCTTCTTTGCAGTTCACGTTGACCATTAAATCAAACTCTAACTTCTGATACATTTATTATTGCAGACATAGGATATAAGCATATCTGCCAGCTGAATTTTACCATTTCAGTCTTATCCATTCCTTCACTTCCTTTTTATTTCTTGGTAATGAGTAGTGACCTTACTTTTGAGTTCAGTGGATTTATTAAAAAACTTATCACATTCTTTTTTAAAAGAAACTATCATCTGTTAGTCTTTTAACGTAATTCTCGAACATCGATTTATACAAAGGTATGACAAAATAGAACAGCAAAGCGTTTAAGTTTAAACCTTCTACGAAGATATGAGCTATTTATAATCTATAGATAACAGTACTGACAAACTTACATTACTTCTTCGTCTATTAAAAATATATAAAAATAAAAATCAGATATTTATAATGTGAAAAATGGAGATAAATGGCATAAAATGGAGGTAAAAATTTAGTAGTTCCACTTGTAAATATGACATAGATAGTAGACACAGTACATAACATTCCACAAAACTACTATATAATAATATAAATGCCCTGTTTATAGGTACCTCTAGAACTTTAGTACAGTGAAAGAAAGTAACAAGCAAAACTATGGAGATCGTGAGAAATACTCGTATAAGCGCAGGAGACTGTTACAATTATGTGTGTGTGTGTTTGTTTGTTTGTTTTTTGTTTTCCTTTGAACAAATAAGAGATAGTATAATGAACTCGTAAGTTTAGACGGAATGAAGTTCAACTTCTTGATAGCATGAAAGTCTTTGAATAGAACACTAGTTACACAATAGAGTATATAAGTTATCGGTTCCACTTTTTGACGAAAAATGTGCTGAATTCACTCATCACTATAAGAGGAAAATATACGAAAAACAACACATCCAGTCTGATTTTAGAATGATAAAAATGCACTCTAATCTCATTCTAAACTTATTTAAAATCTAAACTTTGTGCCGTCCGCTCCCTTATGGGACAAGGCCTACCATCCGACCGCTGTAACATTTACCATGGGCGGAGGATAGGGAGCATATGGTCAGCAAGGTGATTCCCTAGCATGTTATAGATCTGAAGACTGAAGACTCACGGGGCTGAGTGCACGCCGTTCCAGACTACCCTCATTAAAATCTGAGAAGGTATCGGGATCAAACCCAGACCTGTGGATCCATAGTCAGCAACGCTAACTACTACAGCACGCAGACGGTTAATTAATTTACTTTTATTAATAAAATTTATTTTATTTATTGTATGAAAAACAAGAAAGATACATCAAATGATCACCCGAATGAGCAAGTGCTCGTGTTCGGGTTCAGTTTAGTTATTTATATTACACGAAACACAATTAAATACAAATATATAAAATAACATATAACTCTAACTTGTAATCCAATACCTAGAATAAAAGTTATAAAAAGAAGAAGAAAATGCAAGATGGGTAGAACAAATTTTGTACACCATCTTCATTCTACACTTTTCAGAGTGCATATTAGAAGATGGAAATACGCGTAGATGGTAAGAAAGCAGAGAAAATTGTAGCTTTAAAGGCAGCATTAGCCTATAATCATTTTCAAAATCCATATGAAATACCTTTGCCAAAGGCACAAATGTAAATTCAAAATTTTGGATTGATGTTAACATCCTAATTTGAGAAATAACAATTAACTCATAAAATGAAATTTTATATTCGAGTTTAGTCAAGTTGACATCTCATCGATCATGACTCGTGAGCATATCGTCGGCTTCCTCTTACTGACACTTCATACCAACAATTCCTTTTTTTTTTATCAAACGATTTGTAAATATTGTAACAGGTTTATTAATGCCCGGTTTCTATAAACTCGCGAAATACCTATGGGTAAATTATCCAATGGACAGAATTTACCCAAGGGTAACTTTTACAAACCCAAATAATTTAAAGGTAACAATCACATACACTTGTGGCGAGTTTCTAGATAAATGTCCTCTGGGTAAATATGAAAATGACAGAAAAAAATGTTCCTACAAACTCGGGCTAGATCTTTCCAAGGGAAAATCGTCGGGTTAATTTATCCTTAACATTTAAAAATTTAAAATGTAACCTCTTGTAGGATCAATAATAATTTAAACAATGAGAATCAAAGCCTTCTGAATTAAATTAACTGTACAACTCCAAGGTTTTGCTCATTATATCATTGTGGGCGATTCTGGAACTAATTTGCCCATGGATAATTTACCCATAGGTATTTCACGAGTTTATAGAAACCGGGCATAAATCATATGTTTACAATCTCTATATAACTCTAGTAATTCTGCTTAAGAATCTCATCCTCCTTCAGTAAAGTGATAAGTGGCGTAGCAAGCTCAGAGGGGTACCTGGTGCGGAAAATTTCGTATCCCTCCCCCCCAACTGATTGAACGTATTAAGAAAGCTGATATAGATCTGTCATTTCTAGCACAATGCTACATAGAACCTTAGGTTGAGTGCATACGCAATACGTCTACTGACAGAACATTTGCTGACAGTCAAGGTCAGCATAGGGTAGGATGGAGGAAAATAAAATGAACAACAGCTGTAGAAATGCTGCCAAGACAACTTTTCCGCGCATGATTTCAAATCCCGTATTTCCCGAGCTCTTCGCGTTTTCGGCGTTTGCAATGCTGAGAGGCTGTTACTCAAGAGAAGATAGGTCGACCTCCATTTTTGAAAAGCCATGTTTTAAATGATGAAAAACAGAACTACCGGTACACACCTTTGTTTTAAAATTTCATAAAGTAAACTCATTACTTGCGTATTAGCACGGCGACGAACGGTCTATTACCAGTGCATAAATTCAGCTCTGGAACATTAAGTTGGTACATTGTTATAATCATTATAATCATTATACAGTATAAATATATCGGCGCCAGTTTTGCTTTCCCATAAATCGATTTTCATTGTAGAGTATCAATATTTTGTATTAATTGTTGCGTGCGCAATACGTCTACTGACTGAGAAAGTTCACTATAGTCAAGGTCAGCGTAGGGTAGGATGGAGGATAAGAAAATGAACAACAGCTGTAGAAAGCATCCTATGCTTAGACGATTAGTTCAAATCTAGTATTCTAAAAAGCTACAAAAAGTGTTGAAAGAGCGACTCCTTATTAACATTGTCTACAACTTCCGGCCTACATATTTTATTAGTAATTGCCTAAAATTTAACATTGTCTTTTTATAAGGGGCCTTTAATTTACCCCACCTTATATTATTACCATATACATGGGTTTAACTTTCGTATAACCTTCCTCAGCCTTGAGGTACCTTCTTTATATTAATATTTTACAGTCATTATATTAAATAATTATGGTGGTGTGACCATTGGTATTGTAATATCTTACACTTTTTCTAACCATAGTAGGCCTACCGTTGTGAGCCTAAAAGTTCTATAAAGATATATTTTTTGTTGTAGTTGTTTGGAAACTAAACCTAAAAAGTGAACCAAAGCGAAGCGAACAATGAAAAAGTTTAGGTCTATTGTATAATTTGATATCTTTTTGTCTAGATCGAATCGATAATTTAATATTTCTAAGAAAACCCTTTCTATGCCATACACATGAGCAATTCAGCTTACTCACTTCACACTCCGATATAAATGTAAGTGGCCGCATTGCAATACAAAGGAATTTGGTTCGCCACGCAAGACTTACAGCCTGAGATTGTGCTACCCTTCAGAGAACTTTTGGGGAAAATGTTTTGAATAAAAGTTTTAGCTCTTAATATAAGCACCTAGTGAACAATATTTAGACACACTCGTTACAGAGCTGTTTTCTAGAAAATACGAAAAATGAAAGTTTCTCCATGTAAAGTAGTAATACAAGAAAGAGAAAGACGTCGTTTATCTTCGTGTCACATCTCCAGAAGATATCCAACCCAAGTAAAAAGAAAAAAATATGATATCAAACACTCATCTTCCTCTGCCCAAATAAAAGTTTTGCCTCTTCGTATAATTATAGGCCTTTTAGGTATAATAATCTCTTCAAGTAAATGGCTGTAAAAATAAAGGGTGTGTCGTTACCACAACGCATCCCATCCCCTAAGGATACAGAATTAAAATGTAATGTGATTAATGCACTCACGTAACTTTCTTAAACTTAAGCATGTGCAAACCTTTCTTACTTCACATAAGAGGCCGTATTGTAAACAGAGCATATTCAATTTTTTCAACCTGATGCGAAGCTTTCACCAAGCAAGACTGAATTTCTACAAACAGTGTGTGATTTATAACTACCCTTCAGAGAATTTTTGGGGATTTTTTTTCAAATAAAAGTTATAGCTCTTAGTATAAGCACACAACTTAAACAAAATCGATAGAGCCCTGTTCGAGAAAATAGCCAAAAACAAAATTTTCTTCATGTAAAGTAGCATTAAAAGGAAGAGAAAGTCGTCACCAATCTTCGTGTCACATTCCTTGAAGGTACCTAACCAAAGTACAATACTCGTAGATTCACGGCACGTTCAAGAACACCAAGCATAAATTAGAGCCACTGGACAAAATTCCTCGGCCCTTTATTGTCCAAATATTACTTTAGTTTCCTCTCGAAGGTTGTGGGGCGATGGGCTTACCACCTGCCTAGGAAAATAAACGTAACCAAATTAGTCTAGGTACCGAAACCTCCACTTGGAGGCCCTATATTCCCAACCGGGGGCCATAAGGACGTATAAAGACGGATCTTTTCATAATTAGCATAAACACTCCGGTTTAAGAATAGATCCCGATACGTTTCTCTAGAGCTAATAACAAGTGATGGTTACTAGGACATTACGTTAATTGAGATATCCGTCAATATTTACCCGCCATTCAATACCCACCCCAATTCTGTTAGTGTAACGATTCTCCTTTATCGCTGTATTACCGGCATCAACTACTGAAGTGCTTTGCTCTAAAGGGAGTAGTTATGAAATTGGTTTATAACTCGTTTACACCCGTGGAGTTAATAAAGTGCATGCTTAGTATTGACTCGTGGTTTAGTGTTAACGAGTTATTAACTTGTACAGTAATGTCCTCACGTTCAGAGCTTGTATTTACTTGCAGACATAATACAGACATAATAGCAGGCGTGGTAATGCAATTGGGTCACGCACAACACATATTTCTGTCACAGTTATAACCCTACTTAGCGAATTACCTATTAATTTCCAGAATACAAATAAATCACAACCGATTATTATTATTGAAGCCAGCGAACGAGCGAGCGATGCTCTCATTTTTCTGAAAACGACATTATTTTTCAAAATGCCATCACTTTACACCGTTTATGTAATTTTGAATCGTAAACATTGTTTAATAGAACTCTCTCCGTCTATGTGAAGTTTCAATTTACGGGCTGGCCCCCGTTAAGGTAAAGAAAAAGTGCTAGCACGTTATGAAGATTATAGAGGATATCCTCAGATGTCACAGTCGTTACCTTCCCTTTCGTACAAATTAATTTCCTTCATTGTAACCACAACAAATAGGCTTATCATTATTCCTACTACTATTATATCGTATACCTACAATCGTTTACAAATAAAAATAACATAAATAACTATTTCGGCAATACAAATTTGGTCTATAACTAGATACCGGCAGTTTGACAAAACACAAATGTAACCAATACTACATTTAGTTTCGCTCAAAACGTTACTTATGTCTTTTATTTCCTCCCATTCATTCAAAGTCTGCAATTCCTTATCATATCGAAGGATTTGTCAACATTCGTTCCTTATTGCCTTCTTTATAACTTCAAAACGTATAGGCCTACATTTCTTTACAAATAGGTCAATTTTATATGGAATTGTTTCTGCGATGTATAACAGTTTTAAACAGTTATTTGTTATTTAAAAATTGTTGCCAACCAAAACAGCCTAAATTCCGCTACTTACGAAATTACTGTTTTCTGATTTATGATTACTATTCTAAGTACAAGCTATTACAAATTATTTTCCTTTTAAAATTTACGATTCCAAATAACACAAAACGTCGTACGATGTTCGACTCTTGTAAGAACTTATATCGTAAATAACTATTAACCTACCTCTACCAAATGTTGTACAAAGATTAAAAATATCGAGGCTAGTCCTCGATGAACAACAATCTTCGAAATTATATATAGCATTAATTAATAACCAAATGGAAATAGTTCCATAAATTTACATAGGCCTGCATTGCTATCTTAATAGCCGCATAGTGATATTCTTTTTTCGTCTGCTAGATGACTCTTTACAACCACTAGTTTGTATTTACACAATTTTAGTTGTATTTGATGGTCCAGATCAGGAGTGTCTAACAGTCTGCATGCAGCACTTTGAAGTGCGAAACAAAATACAAGAAAACAGCACAATCATAATATTTCGAATTAAGTCTGCGCCCATTACCATGGATATAAGTTTCAAATCTGTTGAGCTCAAATTTAAAAAGTACACTTTCTATTTTTTTTTTCAACTTTGAATTGAAATAGAAGATGTGTTATTTTAATTTGTGAGGATATTACAATAATTATTCAAGAAAATATATACTAATTTTGAAAACATAAAGGACAAACGGTCCTTTTTTAACGATTCCATGAAACTAGACATTGAAGATCAACTATTAAAATTTCGATTTGCATTAAGTGATTTTCAAGCTGATCCATTTCTCCAAGGAGAACAGAAAACGAGACAACTTCTGCAGGCTTACTTCAGAGAGATTTTGATCTTCAGATCATGTTATGTTTGGTAGCACATGCCTTTGTGAAAGTGCATTTTCGAATGTGAAATCTATCAAACATAACTAGGTAAGGTGGTACATTTTCGAACATGGTACAATTCTGAACGGAGTAAGATTTTGGTCCTTTTTAGGGTTTCAAATGTTGGTTAACCTGTTTTCAATTACATGGCGTTGATACTGATTGTTTTGTGTATCTGTTTCCGCGAGAGTGGTCTTTTAAGCTGTCTGATTCTGAAGGAAAAATATTATTTTCCATTCGAAGGTATGTACAGTATGCTCGAAAAACGGCACGTTATAAAATTGCTTTTAATTCCACGTTGTGTTACTGCAATACGTTGTTGAGGAGCGATTGTTAACTAATACCAACGAATTGCGTGGTCTTTGATACGCATGTCATTGGCACAACATGTGTCATTTGTGAGTGGAATGTGTAACTGTGTAATATTTTATAAAAGGTTGCGTGAGGTACAAATTCGAACACTTTTTAGGTACAATTCTGAACATAAGCAGTACAATTTCGAACATCACTTGCTCTGTTAGAAATAGATGCTTAAGCATTGCATAAGACAGCTGGTAGCTAGCAATGCATTTAAAAACATAAAGGGCTTGTTGTTTCTGCAATTCAAGTGTAAAAGGATATCTTATATCCGTCAACACCAGTATTATTTTAACGCAGCAACTCGTGCTTCCTCTGCACTCTTGTTATGATTACACCTCAACAATATGCAATACACATTAGCTTTCAGTAATAGTTTAGATAAGATGTTGACGTAAGTATAAAGTTGTGCTGAGTATTTGTTTTATTGGTGCACATGTTATAAGTTCATCTTCCATTGGACCCTGTTTATGAACGGTAAGAATGTGCTAAGGCCTTTCAACAAAATTTTGATTTCAATATTTTTTATGTTGTAAAATATTATAATAACGATAAAATAATAACAACATAATAGCAATAACAATATAATAGTAAACAAAATAAATACAGCAATAATAAGAACAAAATAATCATTATTATGCTTACACTATTGTCTTAATTTTTTATTTTATTTTTTTATTGTGTTTTATAAACATTATTTGAATTATGCGATTTAAAAATAATTCTTATTACTGAAAGGTAATGTATAATAATAATAATAAAAATAATAAAAAATAATAATAATAATGTGTTTTTCAAAGTGTAAATGTGATTTCATATAAACTAATTGTTAGTTTAAACAATAGGCTACGTTTGAGTTGTAATTAATAGCTATAAAAGAGAAAAAAGTACGTAAGTAAAATCTAACATACGAGTCATGGTATGATAGTTTTATATGCTAATGATGCCGGGTTAAACTATTAGTGGAGTTATTTTTTATTTTCTGTTTAATATTCAGAGGCCGCGAAAGAAAGTGGAAAGCCCAGCTCCAACAAAAGAAGACGAGTGTGGGTTTTGTTTGTTGAACTACAACAGTGCTCAGTCCATGAAGAAAGGCGACTGGATACAATGCCAGTCATGTAAAACGTGTTATCATGAATTGTGCGTAGGAACCGAAGGAAAAAAGCAGTTTGTTTGTGGAAAATGCCACTGTTCGAAATTGTACCTACTGGTGTTCAGAATTGTACCCATGCGGTACATTTTCGAACGATTTTTTGAAAATGAAACATTGATAACTATGACCAAATTAACAGCTGTGTGTCTTTCATATTTTTGTGAAGGGTCAACTAGGTTACTAACTTTATCATTACAATACAAATAGTTTTTTCTTATGTTTATTTTGTTCATAAAATAAGAAAATACGTTTAGCGTTCGAAATTGTACCACCTTACCCTACAGGACTCAGCGACTGATCTCTGATTGCCTATAAACTGAGACTGGGGACTACTGATATCTCAGTTGATCTGACTTTTCTCTCAATAAATTGTATTACTATTATGTTTCTTTGAAAGCGGTAAGTTGCTGTGACAGAAATGATATTTACAAAAAAAATTATCTTCATTTATCGTCCTATTTAATTTTTTTCAACATCTATGACATACGATTATATGATGAATTATTATAGACTTCATGCTTGCAAGCCAACTAGTTAAGTAAAATAATTGAGTGCGGTATTAATATAGCTCTCAGTCCCTCCTAAGTTGAACAGGTTTGATCTAGATCTAGATGATAAACCGGAGGAAATAATTGAGGAAATGAGTGTTGCAACAATAAGATAGGTAAAAACGCCCGATATTTTGGAGAAGTAATAGCTTCAATGGAATGATGTCCTCACTACCTATCATCATGCTTTCATGCTCTTTCATCTCATGAACTAAATATCCTGTCTAGACTTGGTCATAATTCTCTCAATAAGTAACAATCTTTATTAATCATATCTTTACTAATCATCCTTTACTACTTCAATCATTCTTTACCCTCTCAAATCAATACCTTACGGCCTTATCTGCGACCAGATAAAAGTATATACCGTACACTATTAAATGCCAGAATGGTACTTTATATGATAGTGTGGGGAGACGGGAAAATGTATGTCTGTCCGTGTGTCTGTACGCGCGATAACTCAAATACGTTTTATTGGAATTTCATGAAACCTGGTATACTCATTTATAACGTCCATGGGAAAAAACCTGTTGATATTGGACCAAATCGGTTGACCGGTACCGGATTAATGCCCAATTTAGTGCCTATTTTATGGTAATATACTAGAAAGAATTGATCAAATGCAAATCAGTTCTCATGACAACATATTGTTTAACACTGTTTATATTCGGCTTTGGAAGTTGCAATACAATAAAGTTTCTATACAGTTAGCTATGACATATTCCTTCACATGTGATTATAAAACTAGTCAAATGGGAAGTCATGACTATACTACAATGCCGCTTTGCTTAATCACTGAGGGCCTTGACTTTAATGCAGTCAGATGTTTGTTCATTTCGTTGATCAAGTTGAAATGAGTAGGCTACTACATGAATACTGTTACATACAGAAGGTATATTACTGTGAAATAATTAAGCCTACGTACATTAAACGGAGTTCTTCGCCAGTGCATTTTGTGAAATGTTGACATACTTTAAGAATTTCTCACATCAGTGTATACAAGTTTGAATTAAGGTTAAGTATCGAACATTAGCTCTGCTTAATGAATCGATCTGGAGCTAATTCGGAAATCGATTAAAAATATAACTTACATTCTGCATACCATAGTTGCAATTATCACTGATTAAATAAAAGCATTCTGGCATTTTGTTACATCAGTTTACCTGGTTTTATTCTGTTCTGAATTAAGTTAATTATTTCTCATATGTACTATTGGTGCCAATAGTTACAATCTGGTGACTCATTCGATACATCGATTGTTCTTTCATAGTAGGTAGGTGATCTCACTGTTTATGTTGTCAATCTTTTTCTCAAGTATTTTAAAGCTTACAGCAATACATAAAGTATCAGTAGACAGAACTATTTACAGACTTCTAACATGGCTTTTGCACAAACTGCATGAGGCGAGGCAACTGAGTAAGCACTCCCCAGAATATTACGTCTTATTCTGTATCATAATACGAAGTGAGATGACATTGTCCATGTCCAGGGTATAGGAAGTAATGTGAGTGCATTATACCTGATTTCCATTTACGTGGATTTTTATCACTACTATTGATTTAGGCTATACAAGTTAATTATAAGTATTACCTCTCCAATTTGATGGATTGCGTTAAATCCCAGTATCATGCAATTTACAAAGTCAGCTGTGTACATTACAAACAATAATATAGACATGATAATAGCATGGGGGTAGGGAAGATTGAATGTGTGAAATTTGTGCATAGCTTACTGGTAAATTATAATTATTACTATATTCTGAGCGCATGTCTTAATGCTGCTATTTAAGGACAAGTTCGGGAAGCGGCATAATATAGTCCTATATCCTTTTACAGTTGTATTTATATTTTTGTGCCTAATGAGTTTCTGTGGGTCGAAATATAAGAAATTGTCAAACAAAATAATTAATTTTGGGGGGTATGGAGCTTTTTGGGGATCTAAAATGATATTTAGAAAGCTATTAATTTTTTCCATGGATTAATGCGTGTTATTAATGACCAAAACAACACAGTTATTCAATAGATCAAATTTTGATTTATTTCAAGGGGGTTTAGGGGGGATATCATATAAAAAACATCGGGTCTATATTTAAGTTTTTACGGTTCTCTCTTCCAACCATCGATATATAGCAGAAAAGGATAGAAAAATATGAGCATGCAGTGCAGAATGTATTAAACATGACACCACCGGCAGTCTGTTACTTTGACTCGTTCAAAGAGCGAGAAAATAATCCGAAACCTGAGGTATCGTAATATTTTATACACGGTGTCTGAGGAGGGTATACAGAATTTTGAAAAGAAGATAAAGACAGTTAATTTTTCTGCAATTATTCAGACAGAATCATGACAACGATTCTAAGGATGGCGATACACTGAAGACATACTGAAGAAATTAAATGTACGCACAAGTTATGAATATATCTGCAATCTTTGGGCCAAGTTAGAACTCGGATCCATGTCAAGATAAACTTCAGGAATTGAAATAGGAGTTACTTTTAGTCAGTGAAATGGTGCAGTAATCCATATAATAATAATTAGACGGAAGTGCCACTGTAAAATAACTATTGTAAGTTAGTTCTCGCCTGACGTGAAGTTCCTAGGTCACCCAGACCGGCGCCGGCACGGAGCCTGATGGCTCTGCATCACGCAATACATTAACATAGTCATACAGTTACAACGCTAAGCAAAAAAAGAAAAAGCAGTACAGTTCGCTCAAAAACTAGTCCCCACAAAACTGAGAGACAATCACTAGCCTATAATGAAAACAGATTTAGATAAGATTTGTGTGTTTGCTTGGTGAGTATCTTCTTACATCAGGTTTTGTCTGATTTATCGTTACCATCCATCATTCGCGACTGGACTCTATTATAGTTCAAACAAAACAATTGAATCTGTTCTTTTTCAATTTGGTATTTCTTTATTTATGCATGTTTTGGACTACTATGCAATAATTTAATTGGCTCATAATATCTTATCTGAACGAGTGCACTTCATTAGTTATATTTTGTTTGTTTGTCTAGTTGTCTATCTATTTAACATGAGCTCTAGACCGTGCTAAGAAACCCTGTAGAGCTCTCGAACAAATAGAATACATAAAAATTCCATTCATGAAAGTTTTCAATAGAGGCTACGTATAGCACAGCCATTATTATTATTATTATTATTATTATTATTATTATTATTATTATTATTATTATTCTTATTATTATTTTTCATTTTTTAAAAAATTGTACATAAAAAAAATTGCTATGATATTCCAAACATCTATGGCAGGAAGTATATTTAAGTAATCATAACACCTTATATTATACCCAAAGACATTAGGCTAAGTGTTATGATAGCAGAGAAAGAATAATTATGGCTAGTAAAGTTGACAACGTGGGTTTAATTAACGGAGATACCGAAACAAACTTACAGACAAGTATACGAAATGCCGCTAAACCATTGAAGCTACTTAAAAATGTAGACTTACTAGAACAAAGTAGTAGAAAATTTTACACTCAAGAGTGAAGGTAGGCTTCAAAATTTTATAGTTTGTATTGTCTGGTTAGAATCGTAGAAAGAAGCTGAAAATTACATGAAACGGGTTCTAATAAAGCCACCATCTTGGAACGGAATAAATAAGTTAAATAAAAAAACTAACACATACCTCGCTTTTAACGACTTCTAAAAACATTACTGCAAAATTGGAAGAAATCTAACAACGCATTTGGTTGTGACTGCGAAACTAAAACAAAATTACAAATAGATGAAATGCCAAACGGTGGAGTTAAAACTGGACCTTGCATCGCTATGTGATTTAAGTAGAAAAATAAATATGAAACTTAATAATAATAATAATAATAATAATAATAATAATAATAATAATAATGAACCTCGCTAGTTTTTTATAAAATCGAAATGCACTGGTCATCCAAAGATACTTCAACCTAAATGTTTAAACCACAAGAATAATTATATGTTTCTAAGTTAACAACAACACTGACAAAACAATATTACGAATACTAGCAAATTTGGGAACAGAGTAGCCTACATCAAAGAGATTCCTTACTGGTAAAATAATCTTTGGATGTATGAAGTTAAGTGCAATTGACACAAATGTATTGACACATGCGTATAGTTATATTATTATCCCACACATGGTGATAATATAAAATAATACACAAAATGGGAACATTCACAAGTCTTTCCCCGATCAAAATTGCCACCTGATTCAGTGTTGCGTTCAAACAGTGCACAGCAATTCCAATGACTATTCCACTTACACGTCCTATATTTATCAACAATTCTCATGATCCACATTGATCAGACTTTTATGAAACGTGTGTGCAGTGAAAACAACGGTTTCGTTATTTATTACCATTTACGTGAAACGACCATAGCTGAAGTGACAATTTTGTGTGGCTAAGATATCGTTTATGGCAATATTTCAAATACTACCCTATTAGGTGGGTGAAATTTATGACTTTTATTATTTTTGTCGATTTGTTAGTTCGTGACATGGTAGTAACATAGTAGTGATAAATACAGCTTGTGATTTTCAACTTTCTAGATAAATCCGTCCATCATTAAAGAGGCTCGCAGACTTATCGATCAGCTGAAAAGCACTCGTGACATTATGAGACCTATCCATAATTAGCGTATCTAGGAACACCAACTTTGGAGCTACATTACACTTGCTAGGAACTTTGAAGATGTTATTAATGTAATGAATAAAAGTGGTGACTGCCAGATTAAAACAGATGCTCACTTGCCATGAAAATTCTCAGTTTCAATCTCGAGCTTACATGTAAAAACAAAGAAACACTGTCATATTTCGGGTTCCAGGCCTTTAACAAGACCGTGCCTATCACCAAACGTTTATTTCCTAGCTGTGGGGAACTCTTCAATGGCTTTTTTTAAATCTCACTTCTAAGTTTGATATGGGACACCCACAGCTGGGAACAAAGTCTGTTGATATACACGTCCCAAGATATCTATAATTTAAGATTCGAGCCGTAAAAGTATCAGATTAATGTCATTGATAGTTCTTTTCTAGACGGATTAGAAGAGATACCAGCAATATGTTTGACCTGATAATTGACTTTGCTACCGATCACCTTCGTATGTGAATTTAATCACTATGATTTATCAAAGATCATTAAGGTGTAAAAAAGTCATGATCTAGAAACGGTAAAAGCATTGATTATCAAAATATCCAGAATGGAGAATGAAACTCCCCCAAAATAGAATTAACCGCCCACAATACTTAGGTCCTATAGTTATAAGGCAAACGCAGTGCTGTCGCATAAAGGGGAAAGAGTGGTAAGCATACCCGTTAGGATAGAAATGCTAAAGTAAGTTAGTATAACAAAAAAAATAATGGCTTGAGTTTTGTCCATTCTGTAGCGATAATCTTAATGATTTATGTATAGCGTAGAGCTTTATCACTGGTACTCACTACTAAATTGCGGAATTTAGTAGTGAGTACCAGTGATAAAGCTCTACGCTATACATAAATAAAAAATAATGGCATCAATCAGCGAAACGTCAGGAATTCCTATCAATATAGCTAAGAAACATCTCCCACTTTTAAACAAATTATGTGTACGGATCGAAGACAGAAAGTCTATCGTATTATCTCGTCAAATCGGAAACAAGTTGTAAACCTACATTAAGGCAGTCATAAATGTAAGATGCCTCGCTGCAATGAAGATGTGAAAAAATCTGTAGTGAGTAAATAGACCAAAGACATATTTTTAGGTACGTCCTACAAGAGAATAGGTGCGTCGTGCGGTAGCCTTAACGGTCTCTGTGTCAGAACTAATATTCATATGTAAATAATATATTCAGTGAGATGAGGCTGAAAACCTGATATTAACAATATCAGTTATAGCGTGAAAGTATATTTTTGAACCAACTTATCCCCTCATTAATGTTTTAATGAAACTAGAAGAAGAAGAATTCTTTGTGTGCGTAACTATAATTGCAGGAGTAATACTTAACTTAACCAATACCATTAAATCATTAATAGCTTTGTTAGTTTTAAACGTATAATAAAACAAGCATGCGAGCTGATGTGCTTACAGGTCGCGCCACGGTTTTTGGCGTATGGAAATTTTAATGGACAGCTATGGTGCGAGTCACTTACTTTATCGTGGTCATGGTTTGGTCTGAGGGGGCGTGATGGCAGTATCAGAGGAGGGGCATGATTCCATTAGAAGCGGTGTGACACACAGGCTGAAGCTGGAAGAATGATGCAACTTGATATTGGATATGTATAAACACACTGATCGAGATGCACTGTAACGTATTCCAATGTTTTGCTTAATCAGCACCATGTGCGTATGTGTCACACGGTGATGAAAGATAACATTATGAAGGGGCTAGCTACGCCCTCAAGGGCATACACCAATATTCCTGGCGAACCCGGGGGGGGGGGGCTAGCTGGCTAGCTACGCACTCAAGGACATATGCCAATATTGCTGGCGAGGCCTATACCTAGTAGAATAGTACAGCCAATGACTTCAGTAATGTGCAAGGCTCTCCGTATACTGTCAGTTTCTGTTCATGTAACGAGGCCTCGGAAGGTGAAGAGTCTACTGAGATGTGAACGATGAGTCATACGATTGGTTTCTTGTAGCTAGGGTGGAGCTATGCAGACCACGTAAAATAATCAGTGCACATTACTAAAGTCGCCGGCTGTACTTGAAGCTTTCCCCCATCAAAAGTCTATTTCGGCCTTCTTTACTCCGCTAGACAGTACACTGTAGATGTGCGTACATCTGTAGCGTCAGCGTAAAATGAATACCGGGGCTCCATTCCCGCCCGGGACGATATATTATATAGAAGGTTAAGTAATAAAAAGGTTAGGTCGTAGGAAAATGGGTGTTCGTGTGAATAAAATTCACCAAGAATCATTCATTTAAAAATGTTGATATAATTACCAAAAGCAGTAATATTCTGATATAGGCCTATGTTGACAGTACAATTTTCAGCACAGAGTTCTGATCCACAGTTTTAAAACTTGAACATAATCCAATAGGAACAAACGGAAGTAATCAATTCATCGGCAGTGCTCTGAGCTATGGGGTAATGTGAAAATGTATTACCTGAAGAGCAAAATCTGGTTTCACTTACAGTCTATCTGCTAAGCGTCTAGGGCTTTAGGCGGACTGGCGGCACCAAACATGCTCTAGGGAAACATTTTACGATGGAATTCCCAAGAGCAGAACTCGAGCAACAGTTTGGGAAAATAACTTTAAAGGAAAACCGCAGTTCTTGCTCTGGTCACTACGTTTTTCGTGTTCTGAAAACGGAAAATTTTATAAAATATGCTAATATATCGAGCATGAATGTAAACCTGCCTACTCTCTGAGTCTACTAATGTTATTTTCTCCCGTGCATTATGCAGGCTATAAATTATGTATACATTATTGACTGTAGTACATTATTGACTGTACTGTACACATAACTAGATAACAATGATAATATACCATAAACCGGAGATCATGCTATAGTATAGTTTACAGGTAAGGAATTTGCTGCAAAATAAAAGAGACAAGATTGTACTTTTATCGTGCAGTATGTACAAGAAAAGACAAGCTGACTCATAAGGCCTAGACCTTATTAACTAAATTTTGACACATGGTTACTTATACTGGAGAAAAATCACTCTAAATTCAGAAAAGGTAACATGATTTCGGAAAAAAATAATTTAGAAATCGGATAAAGTAAACTTACTTTAAGAAACAGTGAGTTCAATTTCGGGAAAAAGTAATAAATAGGTTGGATAAAAAATATTGGTAACACATCTATAAAATCACGGTTATTTACAGAATGTTCACTTAACTTTTTTCTCATGTTGCTTGGATACCCAGCACAGTTCAAAGCAAATTGGAGCCCTCTATCACTAGGAATGTCTGCACAGTAACCAGAATAAAAACCATCAGCTGCCCTAAAATGGCTTCTAGATGACCGATTACAATTTCAACGGCTGGGAGGATTCTTGACTTCAGAGACTCTTGAGGAATTTCCATTTCCATACAGAAAAAGAGCAAAATGAGTCAAAGTCTGTCACTTGTCCTTATTTCCATCTGGCATAGGTTAAATTATGTGTCACATTCAAGCATTTATCATTACGAATAAAACGTTTTATGTACCAATTTTGAAACTTTTATTATAGTATTGCAGATTATTGAGCGTCAAGGATCATTTTTTAAATCAATGACATTTCAGTTTCAGTTCCTAAAGTCATTTCAGGGCGACTGTTGGGGCCAGCTAATTTTTTTCTCGTTACTGTGAAGGCATTCCTAGCGATAGGGTGATTGCTCTGTAGTATGCTGGTATCCAACCAACATATGAAAAAAGCGATTTGAAGATCACCACGATTACATAGATGTGTTGTCATTAATTTTTATCAGCCTACGTATTAAATTCTCAATTGGCCTAATCCTTCTGGTGGCACTATGGCCCTGGGGTCGACTCAGCCTCTAACAGAAATGAGTACCAGGAGCATTCCTGGGGGTAAAGGCGGCAGGTGCGTAAGGCTGACAACCTTACCACCTTCATGTGCCGAATGTCCAAAATCTGGGAGCCTCAACCTTCTGGAACCCTCTGGGCCTCCATGGCCTGTATAGGGATCACTTTACTTTTTTTTTTACGTATTAAATTCGGAAAATTGAATAAACGCATTCCTGTGTTTCAGATATTGATCACTTACAGTAGTCATATTTATGGCAGAAAACAACAGAGTTATTGTTGCCAATGGTTACGAATAAATAAATAATTCGTTAATGGTGTACTGCTATTAAGCTCATTAAAGCAAGCGAATTGCTGTAACACTGTGGAATCGCATTCACTAGATCCAGGGTACAAACCTTGTGGCCGACCAACCTGATTTGGGTTCTTTCATGACTTTCCCGGTCGACCGAATTGCAGAATTTCTTACCATGCAATGTCATGACGCAATTTTACCTAATAACTAATACTGTAACCATTAAAATTAAATATAAAAACAATGCAAATATAGTAACAATTATGCAAAGATACAGTCCATGGGTTAACTGTTTTCTTCGCAGTCCAACACAATTCATCAATTGCATGAAAAATTGACCCTTCTCAAAAATTTAAATCCCCAAATCGCAGAGCTAGACCGTTATGCATTGTCACATGACAAACGTAAAGGCCGAAATCACCCTTACTTTAATTGACGATTGAAGTATTAGGCCTATGTCCCTAATACAACATAGGCTACTACATTCATCTAAAACAAAGGTGGATAACTGGTAATTCGGACTGCCAATACTCTGAGCATGAGCTACATAGCAAGGGTTACTCTTTTAAATTTAATTTTCCAAGTAAAAATAAATTCGCATTTTGTATGATTACAGGAAACGGAATTCTCCAGACTGGAAGTCAATAACATGTATAATACAATATCACATCGGGTCCTGTTGCTTAACCATTGAAGTCAAGTTATTCAGCCAAGATTCATTGCGGGTTTCCAAGACTTTGCAACAAAATAATGTGAAAGGGTCCCCTTACAAATACGGGCTACAACCCGCATATTAACTCACCAATATTTCAAAACTATTATATAAAAGGAGCCTTTGACCATGTCGGAGTGAACCCTGGAGAAGCAGAACTACAATAGGCTGGAGTACTTGATTATCTTCTTGGGAACATTGACGATGCAAACCATACAATCAGGAATGCCTCCTGATGGAATAATTCTAACCACCAATTGCGGGACATATCTTAACGACCGGACTAACTTAAACTAAAAATTATACTAAAACAAGAGACAAATGGACTTAATCTACGTATCCATTGCCGACTACAAAGTAGTGGGCTTGAGGAAGGAGCCAGGTATTCAAAAGTACGTCGCAGATGTCCTCGATTCTGATTCCGATTCCGATTCTCAATTTTATGGGTAGGTTTATTAGTTGTTATGGTTATTTAATGACCTACAGCGACTTCAGTCTGCAAGCGTCGCTGGTGTGCCATAATTTTCTTTCGCAGAATTTTTCTTTACAGGCCTGTAATTATACAGATATGAAACTGTGGCATTTACGCATATATAAATGAATCGACCTGAGCCGAGATCAAACCTGAGCATTGGCAAGAAAAAAAGTCCCTAACTGACTGTTAGTATTTTCACTAAAAAGTAATTTCTAACCTATCCATATTCAAGTAAAATCGCCTTTTGCCTGCCTTTTAATATATCCCATTATCCTGCTATCTTCGTTCCCTTTTATCTCATACACCGCCCTTGGTTCAAGTATTGCTAACTCAGGTCATTAAGATCATTTTCTTTTTTAGTTCTCTCTTCCCCATCGCTATCAAGCCTCTTTTAGTTGCAAGTATACATAAAAGTACATAGGCCTACTGTATAGTGAATGCTGCTGATTTTGGAGAAAATAATATCATAAGACTATTTGGTTAACGGTTAACACATTTCCGTAGCTTTACTGTGATTTCCTGAAGAGTTTGGTTAGATAACTTTTCAACTTCAAAACTAATTATTATTTTCCTTGACTCGTTGCATAATGTTAGTCGACACGGAATTCATAATTTTCTTTCTTCTTCAGAAGTTTAAGTTCAAACTTTTGACTAATTCAAAATTTATACTTTATAATAACATGTAGTAAAAATACGTACACTTGGACTCATTTTAAAGGAGACCATAATTAAGGTTGATTAATATCCAACCTAATTTCACGTTCCTTAACCAGTAAAGGCATTTAAATAATCGTTTCTTTTTAGCATTTATTAAAAGATATTCAAAGAATCAGATGTTCTGAAAATTTCAGCTAATTTGTATCCTCTACGAAAGAGATTACGAAAGAGATTCCGAAACGGAATCCTCCCCTTTTTACTGAGGCAACTAAGCAACTGACTTTCGTAATTCATATGGAATATTTAGCCCACACAATTATTTTTTTTACGAAATAATCTAACTTATCTTTCACACTCAATGAATTATAAACCAGCTGCACCGTGTTTGTACTCTACGTGTGTGACGCTACTGAAGCTGACTTTGTTCTGCTCTGCAGCATTGCATTGACCGTGATGCGGTGTAGTTCAGTGTGAGTCCGTATAGTTAAACATAAAGTATGCAAGACAAGCCCACATACCCTGGAAGATTTAAAACAAACTATTCGCTAAGAAGTTGGCAGCAACTTGAACTATGGCGAGTGATGAATGGTTTTTTTTTTCAAGAGATACCGTACCACAAATGTATGGACAACGTCGGTGGTCAGTTTCAGCACCTCTTTTAACTTTAAACATAGTTAAGGAAATTGTTGTATAGTTGCATCAGTGCCATTTTGACGGCTACGTACAACCGCCATCGCGGATCACAAAAACGTCGCGCAAACGGTTCATAGTTCATTGGGTCTCCCTATACTGTATCATTCTGGAGTTATTGCTGTATCTTCACATTAAGACAAACTGTTATTAGACATAAACAAAAAGATTTGCGCTAATAATACAGGAAAGGGAAATGATAAAATAAAAACAATTAAACGGATTGTAAATTTTGTTTTCTCCCTTTGGGAATTGTATGTTCTTGGAAAACTTGTTATTGATCAAATACCTTCCTAATACCAATAACAACGAAATTCATTTACCGTATTTCAGATTGAAATTTAAATGTTTATTTGAACAGCGAATGTTAATGTGCAATGGTTTATGGTGTAACGAAACAGCATTTCTGCTTTGATAGTACTGTATTCATGACTCTGGCCACGGAATTCCTAGCGTCAGCATTGATTTTACCTCAGTGGAAGTATTTCTAAATCTGAATTCCAACTGCAGCGCTCATAAAATACATTTTATCGCAATAAACACAATCTGGTTCTATAGTGTTTGTAAAATAAAGCATTTCCAGCAGATTAGAGTGCAAAATAACTAGAACACGACAGTCTTCTCACGGTGATATTTTCGTTTACAACATTGATATTTAAGCATATTTTATTAACTATGTGACTTGGTATTAATTATATTGCAGTTCTTTATAATTTACATAAATGAACAGAAGAACCTAAATACGTAAACATCCCTGTATATAGTTGAAATAATATCTTGTTCAGTAAGCAGTATGTTGAACTTGTCTCCTTTAATTTCATCCTGAATACAGATTATTCTCTCCAAAACCTGAATCGGTGTTCACATAATACGTTTCCTGTAACCCACACTTATTTTATAAAACGCTACTTCTGTTTGTGTCTGTCCACTAGTACGCTTATAACCATTGATATTTAAGCATATTTTATTAACTATGTGACTTGGTATTAATTATATTGCAGTTCTTTATAATTTATGATTGATCCGATTTACATGTTTTATGCTAGTTTATAGATGCGTTCTCTGGCCAGGTTTTGGTATACAATTATTTTGTTAAGCTTCGTAGCAAAATAAGTTTTAATTATAACGATATAATTCATGCCATTTATGTAAAACCTATGCCAATGTTAATAAATGTGTTAATATCTCAATTACAGTACATGAAACCCTAGCATAGTAAAGTTGTAGAGAAAATGAAAATGAACATTCTTTTGTCACACATTTCTTTATAAAATCAATACATATCGAGATGAAACGAAATAAGTATGATTTCAATGCACAATATGAGAACACAGTTTAATTAAAATATTAATTATGCTGTTGTTTTATATCCCATAGTAACATGAAAATTTACTTTTTTCTGTACTTTTAACACGTATATGCGAGAAAGTTTGTGCAACATTCATTCTATTTGGATTTAGTTCACACAACCTGCATCTTACACGATGGGTACCGGTATATCGCAGGATATTTACTACATAATTATATACAGTAAATTGGCATAAGCATTATATGCAGTGGTTAGGTTAGTGTCTTATTTAAGGTTTATAAACAAGATTTTTCTTGGAGATTCGACAGCATTCCACAGGGTTACATAGGAGCCCTTACAACAAGCGGGTTTCTGTTGTGTAGTTTACAATGGATAAGACGATGGATGGCTGTTAGTCTTCTAGGCATCGGCTTTTCCAATTTTGTGCCGGAAATGACCATAGTCTGTAAGAAACTGTTTGAGGATGAAGGATAGGTTAATGGTGTTTTTTTTTCTCTCATGTACTGTTGGGAAGAAAAGTTTCGTATGGGAGGCTTTTCTTGAGGACATGTATAGTTGGTTACACAGGTTTAGGTAATATTGCTCTAACTTCCGTTTGCAAAGTGAGAGGGGAAGTCAATCGTATTCTATTAATTTCTGCTTACTAGAGTCAATCTTGGTAAGAAAATCAGCCCTAATTTAGTGTTGTAAAATGTAGTATACTGTATATCTGTCATGCAGCATATACCGGTCATAATGCAGATAATAAAATCAATCCGAGCGAGGTGAAAGACGTAAGTGGTCCTGGGTTCAAATCTCAAACCTCGTGGGACTCATCTCTTTAAAGAGGATGTTGAAAAAGTTTACTATTTTGACATAAATTCACTCTACTTAATTTGTTTTCGAAAACTTTATAAAGATGTAATGTAGTTACAAACTTCAGTTTTCGACTCATCAGCAATAGCAAAGAGATGCACAACAATAGTTAACATGGCATATTCTGGTACACCTACTACGAATCTGAAAGGAAGGTAGGAAGAAATACCAATCTTCGAATGGGTGGCGAACATAAGCAGAACTGTGGAGAGAACTTTTGGTGACACTGAATAATTATTAAGTTTTATTTCTAACTTTTCACCTCGAAAAGGTTACAAAAAGAACTCATGTTATCTAATTTTATCTCAGATCAAAAGTGATAAACGTTCCAAAAACTCCATCCAGAGTATTTCAGTAAGACTCGAGAATATTTATTAGTTCACTACTAGAATGTTGAAAGCGTATAAAATATTGCTTATCTTCTGAATACTTAAGTCTTTGACCTTCTCAGCACAGCAAAGAAATGAAAACAGCAATTCACGATTAAACTGTTTTTGCTGTCAATTACATGGAATTGGGACAATCGAGAACAATAATTAGTGATATGGCAAAGGAAGTGAAGTCATTCGATGGATGATTTAATTTCCATTCACCAACGGAGAGGAAATCAAACTGTTAACAGGGAGACTTTATCAGTGTTTGTAACTACGCCTCAAGTATGGAACCAGCTAAATGCTTCGGAAAATCTATGATTTCTCTTGCTAGACTGTATTGTGTTATTATAACTTTGTCTTCGTTCACGAATGTATACAGTTTCACTCTAAGTAATTAATTATTCCACCATTGTTCCACACTTCGCATTATTTTGTTGGAAACATTGTAGAACATTCACCGCTGTATGTTGCAAATAATCTAGAACATTGTATTTTAGTGATCAAACAAATGTTAGTGATGTTTGTAAGCGTTTTTCATAACAAATTTTTATTTAATCTGAATTAACATTATTTCCAGTAAATATTTTGAGTATGTAAATCTACAAGTATGGGACTGTCACATTTATGCACATATAATTATTGCCATCGACTTGGGTCGGGATCGAACAAGCGACCTTTGTCACGTAGCGAATGGCTGCGTGCATAATAGACGATAAGAAACCATTTCTAAACGAAGGAAGGGTTGGGGAGACTTCGATTAATCGATATTGAACCCTGTTATGACTATCGATACTGCCCTGAATTTATTTTGAATTACAGAAAAAAGAGAAGTGCGCATGCGCCGACGGTGAGTCGACGGGAGAAGAGCTGATCCGAAAAAGACAGTAAGGAGTACGTGCCTGACTACGAGTGAGAGAAGTTGAAAAGGCAGAAGGGAGAAGACGAGATTGGGATGTGTGACAGCGGTAGCGACGTTCTGGCATGATGATGTGTCAGACTTCCATCTAAGGAAATTCTGGTTGTGAACTTCCTTGACCCGACTATATGGAGATAGTCATTAATCAGAAGAACACACCAAGTCGGCCAGTACGAGACACCGCTACAGCGAACATCAGCTGTGAGAGTGAGTCGTGACTGCTCGCTCTGAATAAGAGCAGATATGGACATCAGGAAGTAATGGGAGACAACTCAGGATCGGAGGATAAGTTGGACATCACTGGTTGAGTATAATAGTCTAGACTTTTTCTTATTGTTTGAGGAGTGAGAAAACTGAGATATTCCTTTTTTAAGGATGGTTTCTAAGTCATGTATGGCAATCAGACGCCGTAGGGTATGATAGAAGAATAGAATAGAAATATAGAAGTGAGAATTCTAGAAGTAAAGTGATGAAATCCAGTAATCCAACTACTTTCTATTTCTGGTCTAAGTTAATTATAAAAGAGCAGTCAAGAGCCTAACCGCTGAAGGATACAGATAGATCTCTTCACTTTAGGGTTTCATGGGTGATTGTTCCACGAATGAATACATAGCTAGGGGCAATTGGTGATGCTCATAGAAACTTTGTTATTTTTGAGACAGGACGCGAGGGGAGTAAGGAAGAAAAGTAATTAAGGGGCATGCTTAGTACTTCTTACGAGGGCCCCTCCCACTTGGGTTTCTTTCAGGTGACGGGTGACTATCTATAAATAGATTTCATGCTGGCCTGTAATGTTAAGTTATGTTTTTTTATAGAGATTTATCTACAAGCGAAGGTGTATGGAACATGGTAGAGGGGGATAAGAAGTGGAAAGATTGAAGGGCAAAAGAAGGCCTACGAGTGGTAGTGCATTAGGTGTGTACCATTGGAAAATTTACATGTTAGGGTAGAAGTAGAAGTCACTAAAGGGGTTATAGAGAAGCTTACTAATCTGGGCGTGAATTAGTTTCAGTTAGAATTCTAGGGAATTTAGAGACAAAAGAAGATTGGGTGCCCATGCTAAAGAGTAGTAACGTAAGAAGTAGGAAAACTAGAATAACCACCGAGTGAATTAAATCAATGGTATAAGCTGAAGGGAACTCTACTTAAAGAAAGAAAGGGGTTAAAAGATAATAGCTGATGACTGGTCAGGTTAGAAAGAGGAGAGTGAGTTGAAAGATAACAACAAATGATTGGTTAGGTTAGAAAGAGGAGAATAGGAAATTGCGAGTAGTGTACTGATGATAAGTAGTTTATTAGCAAGTACTAGAGATTGTAAGGGTGAGGTGAGGGAACGCCGGAAGTATCCCGAATCAAACAAATAAAATCTGGTAGTAGACAAGGCCTATACCAGTAACATATAAAGAAAAGAAATTTATGAGAGATTGTGAAAGCCATCGATGTTGGAGGCGAACAACGGCCCCACGTGCCTCTAGGAGAGAGTGTCAGGGACCTCTGACGTCGATTTACAAAATTTTATTTTTGTTTGCGGCCCATTAATATTTTCCCGGTTGCAGGAGAGGAGTCAGATTGTTTGTAACTCAAGATCTAGACGTCGCTCCTGTATCGGTGGTCTATCGCCACAGTCACTCTGTGGGTATAGGCCTAAACTTCTATTTCTTTCTTCGTGAGACTGTCTTTTCTATCTATCTTTAAATACAATTCTTCATGGACTAAGCTGACAAATAGACTAATATAGGAGACATAGGTGGGATTATTGAGTGTAATCTGTAGAGTAAGGACTGGGTTATGAATTGAAAACCTTTATTTATTCAAAAAAAAAAAAACCCAGTATAATATATATATTGAACTATCCTGAAGTTGCAAATGTAAATGACTACACAAGTCAGTAGTAAATTAGAAGAATAATACAAGACGTTCTAGTAGATACCTGAAAAACAAAGAAAGAAAATTAAAGTAATTAATTAAGGATTTGTTATTGTTGAACAGAGAACGTACTTATATAGTTAAAATTGGGTATACTAACCTTGAATAATCAAATATTATCCTACCAATAAAAGTGTTGAATGGTTAATGTAGTGTAAATGTAATTTATTGTATATAAGATTGTTATTGTTGAAAAAAGAAAAAAAATAATATATTAAATAAATTACGGTCGTTGTTACTTAAAGCAAAGTAACGTGAAGTCCCCTTCAAAAGTTTGGCGCCCATATCGTGGGGCTGAGTAGTGTTAAAACAAAACAGTATTGCTAATTGTTGCAACTTAATTTAGTTAAAATTGTTAAAAAAAAAAAAAAGAAACCTTTATTCAGTTGAAGTTCCATATTATGATAGCCCATAGCGTGAGGCAGTGATAGTTTGATATCCTAACGTGAGGCGAGATAGGGTTAAAAGAATTTTGGGAGTTAGGTTAGTATAACTGAAATTTATTCTCAAAAACAAATAATAATAATAATAATAATAACATATTTTTGGGAAAAGAATAATGACTATTGACAAGTAAGGACTTCTATAGATGACTAAGACAGACGACTGAACTATTGTGTGTTCTAATCTTTTTTTCCAGTGGTATTGTTAATATATAAATATGGCTACTTATGTTGATCCGTATGCACAAATAAGAGCAGCTGAGCTAACCCAAGCTATTAGGAAGTTGAGGAAGGCGGATTTAGAGGCAGAATGTGATAGAGTAAAGTTACCGACCACAGGTACAAGGGATGAGTTAAGACAACGCTTGTTAGATTATGCCCGTAAGAACCCTCAGTCATTTCAAGTGTTAATTACGGCTTTTGCTCTGAGTCAGGAAGTTTTGGAAGAAGATTTAGTTGAACATAATATAACGGTACCACAAGATTCATATGGAGATGTAGTGTATACATGGGTTAAGTTAATGCGTAGGAAGGCCATGGCGGTAGCTGATTCAGAAGAAGTTGTACCAGTAGTACCATCGTTTACAATTCAGTTAGAGCCACATAAACCAAATACTTTGGATCTGGTTCGTAAATGGAACATTAAATTCAAACCTGGGGATAGTATTTACTTATTTTTGGAGAGATTGGAAGATTTAAAACAAAGTTCTAAGTTACAGGGTGTAGAGTTATTGTCAGTATTACCCGAAATTTTACAAGATTCAGCTTTACTTTGGTACAGGAACAGATTAACAGATTGGCCTACATGGGAAGCTTTTTTGAAAGAATTTAGAGAATATTATTTGCCTATTGATGAGGAAGACTCGCTTTTGGATGAGATTAGACAGAGAACGCAAGGTCCCAAAGAATCGATTTTTGATTATGTTAATGCTATTCAAACGTTAATGAGGAGGCTGAGTACTCCAATGAGTCCTCAACAAATGATGAAGACTGTTATCAAAAATTTGCGTCCTGACGTAAAATTGTACATTAGACCTGCAGAGATTCAAACTATAACAGATTTAATACGTGTAGGTAGACAGTATGAACAAATATTGTTAGATTCTGAGAGATATATTCCTCCTCCAACGCAGGTTAGAGCTACAATTAAAGAAACGGCTTATAAACCCCAGAGACAAGTTGTTATACCTTCAGTTCATACAGCGCTAGGAATTCAGGGAAAACAGGAACTTCCATCGTCCGAGTTACAAAAGAAACCCAATGTTAGTTTTTCTGCAAAGACGTGGGATAAGGAACGGAATTCAAGTCCTGTAAATGATTCTAGAATGGTTAAAGTAATAGAAAATAAAGAGAGACAGGATGAGTCGAGGGATAATGGTAAAAACACCACTTTGCGTTTTTCAAATAATCAGCGATGTTGGAATTGTGATAAAACAGGACATAGGCAGTTCGAGTGTAAAGCACCTCGTAGAGTTACTCCACGCGCTACGATTAAATGTTATAATTGTAATAAGCTTGGACATAGGTCTATTGATTGTAGGATGCCCCAAGAAAGAAAAGTTAGGCCTACAAATTCTTTAAGACAATTAACTAAAAATCAGGCTTGTGTGATGTTAAATATAAATCCTACAGATTTAGTTAATGGAGATAGATGTTTTGTTGAAATTTTGCTGGAGGATATTACATTTATTGCTTTAATAGATTCCGGTTCAGATAAAACTTATGTGGGAGAGAAGGGTGATTTTTTGTGTAAAATGTTAGATTTAGCAGTAGAAGAATCTGAAGTTAGGGTAGTGCAATTAGCAGATAAAACTTATAGTTCTATAACAGGAGAGAGAACTTTTGAGATGAAATTGCAGGACAGGATTTTTCCGATAAAATGTAAAATTATGCCAAATTTAGCAGTAGATATGATTCTGGGCATGGACGTTTTGAAACAAATTGGGTTAGTAGTAGATTTGCAAGATGGGACTTGGTATTTCAAAGATGAACCAGCAAAAATTTTTCAATTTGTTAAGGCTATAGATTTAAAAGAAGAAGATCAACTACATAATATTCTTACTTTACCTACACCTCAGGAAAGGGACAGATTGAATATGTTTTTGGAAAATCAGTTACAGAAATTTGATCAGTGTACTGGACTTACCGATCTGATTTCTCATGTTATTGATACAGGCGATGCAAAACCTATAAAACAAAGATATTATCCAGTATCACCCATTTTGGAAAAAGTTATACACGCGGAAATAGATAAAATGTTATTGGAAAAAGTTATAGAGCCTTCAAATTCACCTTGGTCGTCTCCGGTAGTTATGGTAAAGAAACCAGATAGAACATGGAGGTTCTGCGTAGATTTCAGAAAAGTAAACAATTGTACTAAAAGAGATAGTTATCCTTTGCCATACATTGAACATGTTTTGAGTAAATTACGACATGCTAGGTATATCAGTACAATAGATTTGAAAAATGGGTATTGGCAAGTTCCATTAGATGAAGCAAGTAAAGAAAAAACAGCATTTACCGTACCTGGTAGAGGATTGTATCAGTTTCGAGTTATGCCTTTTGGAATCCATAACGCACCAGCCTCGTTTCAAAGATTAGTTGATACTATATTAAGAGAAGAGATAGGAGAGAAATGCTTTTGTTATTTGGATGATATAGTACTTATTAGCGAGACATTTGAAGAACATTTGTCCTTGTTAGAAAAAGTCTTAGAGAAATTAAGAAAAGCTAACCTGAAAATTAATAGGGAAAAATCAAAATTTTGTAGAAGTGAATTAAAATATTTGGGTCATATCATTACTCCATTAGGAATTGCTGTAGATTCAGATAAAATCTCGTGTATCCTTGAGTATCCAGCCCCTACAAAAGTCAAGGAAGTACGAGCATTTTTAGGATTGGCTTCTTGGTACCGACGATTCATTCCATTTTTTTCTGAAGTTGTAAAGCCCCTCACTGCACTTCTGAAAAAGAATCAGAAATGGCGTTGGACTAAGGAATGTCAGGAATCTTTTGATGAATTAAAATCGAAATTATCTAGTAGTCCTATATTAACTTGTCCAGATTATACTAAACCCCTAGTGCTACAGACCGACGCTAGTTTTTCAGGACTAGGAGCAGCATTAATTCAGACAGGAGAGGAAGGAGAGGAAAAAGTAATAGCTTATGCTAGTAGAACTTTAACGGTAGGTGAGCAAAAGTGGGCAATAGTTGAGAAGGAATTGTTAGCTATATTGTGGGCAGTTCAAAAGTTTCGTCCTTATTTGGAAGGTTATCATTTTAAAGTATATACTGATCATTTTGCTCTGAAATGGTTAAATACATTACAGAATCCGACCGGACGATTAGCTAGGTGGAGTTTATTGCTCCAGGAGTATGATTTTGAAGTAATACATAGGCCTGGTAGATTACAAAAAGTTCCGGATGCTTTATCTAGAATACACGAAGGGAAAGTTCAAGAGAAAACGGTAGAGGAAGAATTTTGCCTCTTGTTGACTGATAACTCTGAAGTAGTGGAATGGGAAAATATACAAGATGCTTGGTATATTAAGCGGAAGGAGCAAGTACAAAGTAAACCTAAATTTTGGCCAGATTGGAAGGTCGTAGATGAGAAGTTGTACCATTTAAGATTAGATCAGTTAGAACAAACTTTAGAGGGAACAGTGAATAGGTGGAAATTAGTTATTCCGCAAGATTTTAGGATTAAAGTATTGCAGGAATGTCATGATGCACCTACTGCAGGACATATGGGGATAGCTAAAACTTTCTTTAGAATAGCAAACAAGTATTATTGGCCGGGAATGTTTAGAGATGTTGCTAAGTATGTTACTGCTTGTGAAATATGTCAGAGACAGAAGGTGTTACAAACGGCTCAAGCAGGACCAATGCATTTTTACCAGAAAGAGAAACCTTGGATGACTGTAGCTACAGATTTGTTGGGACCTTACCCACGTTCCAAAAAAGGGAACCGATATGTGATTGTATTTCAGGACACCTTTACCAAGTATGTAGAATGTAAAGCGTTAAGGAAAGCAACCAGTAGAGCAGTTACGGAAGCATTTTATGAATTGATTATCCTTAAATGGGGAATTCCGGGATATTTGCTGATGGATAATGGACCGCAATATACTAGTAAATTAATGCGAGAGATAGCTAAAGCTTTTAATATAACTCCTTGTTATTTACCTGTATATTCGCCACAAGGAAATCCAGTAGAAAGAGTCAATAGAGTATTGAAGACAATGATTTCTAGTTATATTCAAAAGGATCAAACAGTTTGGGACGTGTATTTGAGAGAATTTAATTTTGCTATAAATACGGCTAAGCATAGTTCCACTGGATGCACTCCTTATATGCTAAATTATGGGAAGGAGCCTGAAATTATCAGTAGGATTGAAAAGGTGGAAAACCAACCGATTCATAAAGAAATCCCAAAACTTTGGGTGGAAAAACTCAATAAATTGAAAACGGTACGTTTGATGGTTAGACATAACTTAGAAACCGCCTATAAGAATTCGAGTCATTATTATAATCTTCGGAGGAGAGAGGTGAAATTTCGTCCAGGAGATCTAGTGTTAAGAAGAAACTTTAAATTAAGTGATGCCTCACAAGCTTATACAGCAGGTTTAAGTGCAAAGTTTGTCGGGCCCTATATTATAAAGAAAAAGTTCAGTGAAAATAGCTACGAACTGACAAACCGTTTTGGTAAAAAGTTGGGGAAGTGGCACGTCAAAGACTTGAAACCCTTTGTTCCTGGATAAACATTCTTTAAGGCTGGTAAACTAAACAAAAAAAAAAAAAAAAAATGTGAACAGTGTTAACATTATTTTTTTTTATGGTGAGTGGGGGAAGAATGTCACGTAGCGAATGGCTGCGTGCATAATAGACGATAAGAAACCATTTCTAAACGAAGGAAGGGTTGGGGAGACTTCGATTAATCGATATTGAACCCTGTTATGACTATCGATACTGCCCTGAATTTATTTTGAATTACAGAAAAAAGAGAAGTGCGCATGCGCCGACGGTGAGTCGACGGGAGAAGAGCTGATCCGAAAAAGACAGTAAGGAGTACGTGCCTGACTACGAGTGAGAGAAGTTGAAAAGGCAGAAGGGAGAAGACGAGATTGGGATGTGTGACAGCGGTAGCGACGTTCTGGCATGATGATGTGTCAGACTTCCATCTAAGGAAATTCTGGTTGTGAACTTCCTTGACCCGACTATATGGAGATAGTCATTAATCAGAAGAACACACCAAGTCGGCCAGTACGAGACACCGCTACAGCGAACATCAGCTGTGAGAGTGAGTCGTGACTGCTCGCTCTGAATAAGAGCAGATATGGACATCAGGAAGTAATGGGAGACAACTCAGGATCGGAGGATAAGTTGGACATCACTGGTTGAGTATAATAGTCTAGACTTTTTCTTATTGTTTGAGGAGTGAGAAAACTGAGATATTCCTTTTTTAAGGATGGTTTCTAAGTCATGTATGGCAATCAGACGCCGTAGGGTATGATAGAAGAATAGAATAGAAATATAGAAGTGAGAATTCTAGAAGTAAAGTGATGAAATCCAGTAATCCAACTACTTTCTATTTCTGGTCTAAGTTAATTATAAAAGAGCAGTCAAGAGCCTAACCGCTGAAGGATACAGATAGATCTCTTCACTTTAGGGTTTCATGGGTGATTGTTCCACGAATGAATACATAGCTAGGGGCAATTGGTGATGCTCATAGAAACTTTGTTATTTTTGAGACAGGACGCGAGGGGAGTAAGGAAGAAAAGTAATTAAGGGGCATGCTTAGTACTTCTTACGAGGGCCCCTCCCACTTGGGTTTCTTTCAGGTGACGGGTGACTATCTATAAATAGATTTCATGCTGGCCTGTAATGTTAAGTTATGTTTTTTTATAGAGATTTATCTACAAGCGAAGGTGTATGGAACATGGTAGAGGGGGATAAGAAGTGGAAAGATTGAAGGGCAAAAGAAGGCCTACGAGTGGTAGTGCATTAGGTGTGTACCATTGGAAAATTTACATGTTAGGGTAGAAGTAGAAGTCACTAAAGGGGTTATAGAGAAGCTTACTAATCTGGGCGTGAATTAGTTTCAGTTAGAATTCTAGGGAATTTAGAGACAAAAGAAGATTGGGTGCCCATGCTAAAGAGTAGTAACGTAAGAAGTAGGAAAACTAGAATAACCACCGAGTGAATTAAATCAATGGTATAAGCTGAAGGGAACTCTACTTAAAGAAAGAAAGGGGTTAAAAGATAATAGCTGATGACTGGTCAGGTTAGAAAGAGGAGAGTGAGTTGAAAGATAACAACAAATGATTGGTTAGGTTAGAAAGAGGAGAATAGGAAATTGCGAGTAGTGTACTGATGATAAGTAGTTTATTAGCAAGTACTAGAGATTGTAAGGGTGAGGTGAGGGAACGCCGGAAGTATCCCGAATCAAACAAATAAAATCTGGTAGTAGACAAGGCCTATACCAGTAACATATAAAGAAAAGAAATTTATGAGAGATTGTGAAAGCCATCGATGTTGGAGGCGAACAACGGCCCCACGTGCCTCTAGGAGAGAGTGTCAGGGACCTCTGACGTCGATTTACAAAATTTTATTTTTGTTTGCGGCCCATTAATATTTTCCCGGTTGCAGGAGAGGAGTCAGATTGTTTGTAACTCAAGATCTAGACGTCGCTCCTGTATCGGTGGTCTATCGCCACAGTCACTCTGTGGGTATAGGCCTAAACTTCTATTTCTTTCTTCGTGAGACTGTCTTTTCTATCTATCTTTAAATACAATTCTTCATGGACTAAGCTGACAAATAGACTAATATAGGAGACATAGGTGGGATTATTGAGTGTAATCTGTAGAGTAAGGACTGGGTTATGAATTGAAAACCTTTATTTATTCAAAAAAAAAAAAACCCAGTATAATATATATATTGAACTATCCTGAAGTTGCAAATGTAAATGACTACACAAGTCAGTAGTAAATTAGAAGAATAATACAAGACGTTCTAGTAGATACCTGAAAAACAAAGAAAGAAAATTAAAGTAATTAATTAAGGATTTGTTATTGTTGAACAGAGAACGTACTTATATAGTTAAAATTGGGTATACTAACCTTGAATAATCAAATATTATCCTACCAATAAAAGTGTTGAATGGTTAATGTAGTGTAAATGTAATTTATTGTATATAAGATTGTTATTGTTGAAAAAAGAAAAAAAATAATATATTAAATAAATTATGGTTATTGTTATGCAAAGTAAATTAACGTGAAGTTCAGATTTTTGACCCTTATCCTTGTAATGGTTTGAGAGTAGCTGGTTTTTGTGCTAAGTTACATACTTTGGTAGTGAGTATTGAAAAAGGAGAAAAAGAAGAAGCAGAATAAAAAAAAGAAAGGTAAATCCGAACCCAACTCCCGTCTCCACTGTTAATTTAAAAGCTAGTCGAGGGGCATGTAGGTACATAGCCTGTGTATCTATAATTTAATTTGTGTCTGGGCTGATACATAACAAAAAGAAAAGAGGAAGCGTATTGATGATGGCGCCCGTTAATATAAATTTTCATCAATATTATCAAGACTGGGTAAATTGTTAAAAGAGAGAGAAAGTAGACTGAGAGTAGGAAGTTTGCAATCACCCGGTGTCAAAGGTAGTTGTACTGAACGTTGGAATGTGGACTATGCAGGCAGTGTTGTGATGACACGACAGGTGTATGAGTGACCTTGTTTTGTAGGAGTTCAGTAAACTTATATACTACGATTGAGAATAATCACATATTAGTCGTCACAGATTTTGGCGAAGAATTTTGGCGAAGAATTAATCCAAGAAGTTAAGGAACTTTATAGCATAAAGTAAGAAAAGCCCGTCACACCTTGAGGTTAAAAAGCAAGGCTATACTGACTGCGCCAACCACACTATAATCTACCAAAACCTCACAAGTAATTATCTATTTTATAAAATGGAGAATAATTATTTCTTTTACTAATGGGATGAAGACTTATATTTCATGAAATGTAAGAAGTTTTAAATTTCCTTCTTATGATTAGCAGCTAGTGAACAATAAACGAAATGTATTCTTCCAACTCTGCTTTTTCTTATAGGCCTAGAGCCATCCAAAAATTGTCAAGGATCCTTAGATGGAATCGCTTATAGAAAATACAGCAGCTGAGACTTACACCTTAAAGTGGAATCCGAACTAATGGTGCTTAACAAGCCTGACCAGACAGAGATAAAGGCAGCTGTCACCTCTTCAAATTCTGTCCCGTGATATTAGAGCTGATCCCGATGATCATTTTGGATGGGATGTAATTGCTAACACAAAGGAGGTCTGCAGGCTACACAATTATTACTAAAGACTTAAAAAAAGTACCTTATCTAAATTGAATTATGGAATCTGGTTTTCTTCAATTCCTTTTGTAAACCTCATTCCTGTAGGCCTACTTCTAAATCAATTCAGTGGGGTAATAATTTTTGGTATATTAATACGCTTATTAATGTGACGTAACGGTATTATAATGATAACTATACAGATTTCTATTATAACATCGATGTGGTATCGATTATTATCGAACACTGAACGATCTTGAGACCATAAGAGTATCAGCTGAAAACTGCGGACAAAATAGCCTGTATTTAAAATAAAATCAATTCTGTACGTGTTAATTTTAATATCATACCATAATGAATAGAGGAGAAAGTGTGATGACTGAGATAGTTCACTGTTCCGCCGCTAGGTAGCAGTTACTCTGCCTGAGATTCGCGGGAGCAAGATTACTACGGGCGGTATAGGAAAAATTGCAAACACTCTTAAACAAAATAATACATTAATCGATTTCAAAATGACTCACCTTATCTAAATTGAATTGTTAGATACTTTTGACAATTTTCGGGCTGCTTTACACGTCTTGGAAGATCTCATCTCCATAAATAAACATGGCCGTGTGTAACAGTAATTTCTCAGATTGCAAGAAGCTTGACCGTAACATTTCGTTCCACATCTTTCCAAAAATCGAAGATGTTCACAAGCAATGAACAATTATATAATATAGGTATAAAACAGCTAAGGGATGATTTTATCTAATATTTTGTTGCCTAGAAAATAGGGTAGAGGGTATGTTAGTATAATTTGATGAGAATTTGTTAAAGAATGTACATTTGTATAGAAATAACAACGTATAATTAGGGTAGAAAACAGCTAAGGGATATTTTATAAATTAATATTAATATTACATTGTATAGAATCTGAGTATTAATTTGTATTAATATTGTATTAATAGTAATATTATTTATAAAAATATTAATTTTCTCCTGGCTGTATGGGGCAAGTTATGTAGGTGAAACACGGTCAAAAGTGTAGATCTGTGTACAAATTATGTGAACACATAATATAAACTAAGGGATGGTATGTGAATTTCAGGGCACGGAAAATTTCATAAGCAGCACTACAAAAATAGGGCGCGTGATCTTTAAAATTGGCGTCTCAACATCCGATAAAGACGCACATACGCAAAAATTGTTTTGCAATGCATTCTACATATATCACACAATATTTCAAAGCATTTTCCCTGATTTTTTCATAAAAAAATTAAATCCTCTTGCCTTAATTACAGCCCGCTATTTGCTCAAACCCTCGACCATTCGCCGTTCGCTGTAACTGATGTACGTCTTATGTTGTTAAATTATATTATTAAAAAAAGGAACAAGATATTAAACTAATAAGACATTTGCTATGATAATTATACATAAAAATTACTAACATAAGTGAACAGAAAATATGATAAATAATCCAATAAATGCATAAATAAAAGTAGTGCAGATTTACTAAATTAGTTAAAAAGCTTCATTCACTCCTTTTCCCCAGCGGGTCAATCTTGCAGTATGGGTACAAGTAGTCAGTTAATATAGTATTATTATTGAGTCCACGAATAAATTATGTAAAAAAATTTACGCTATTGCCTGCTAATACCTCAATGCCATTCTGATAGCTTTAAATGGGAAGTAATATTGCAGCAAATTAATGCACTGAGATGCCTATATAAGACTCAGAATTCTTATATTCTGCAAACTCGTAATCTCCAACATGAAAGTTTACAGTGCCTTAAGCAGATTAATGTAGAGTCAGAAGACAGTCTATTTTATAAAGACGGCAGTTTCCTTAATGCTAAAAAGGTTCGAGACCATCTCAGAACTAAAGAATTTGATATATGGTGTAATCACCCACAAAAAGGGAAGGGTGTCATCTTATTTAAACAGCACACGCCTACAAACAGGTGGATATGGAATCATGTTGGTCTGTCTTGCAGTGAATGGCGTGACTGTTTGAAAATGGTGGGAAATGTTGCTGCAGTGCGCGCTGTGCCGGGTAGAGCTCAGGACAACCGTTGTCGGCGTTGCCACAACGAGGTAGAAACTCTTGCACATGTTCTGGGTTCCTGTCCGCATGGCGAGATTCTTCGAAACATCAGACACCATACAGTACGGTCAATTGTTGCAAATGCCCTTAAAGATGCTGATTATACTACTTTTGAAGAGGTGCATGGTCTCTCTACCACCGGGACTACGAGGCGAATTGATATCATTGCTTTTCAAAGAACCACACGATCCGGATTTATATTTGATCCTACTGTGCGTTTCGAAGTGAATGAGTCACAGCCGCAAGATGTTAACAAGGAAAAGCAAGACATTTATAATCCTACCATCCCTTACTATCGTGATAAATACAATCTCAAAGAACTTGAAGTCATTGGACTCATGGTAGGAGCAAGAGGAACTGTTACAACTTTCATGTTGAACACTTTCAAGAAATTGGGACTTGAAGTCATTGGACTCATGGTAGGAGCAAGAGGAACTGTTACAACTTTCATGTTGAACACTTTCAAGAGATTGGGACTTCCTCCATCAGTTATAACTGAAGTTGCTTTAGCAACCCTCAGAGGATCTGTTTCCATACTGAGGAATCACATATGAGGGCCTGAGAATCAAAGTGATACAAGTGACATTTAGTTACTTTCATGATAAAGTAGTTTGAAGTTCAAATAGCACTAAAAAAATAAATTGCAGAGCTGTGGTGTTGTAACTTTACAGTGGCGTACACTAGAACCTATTGTTTCCATACAATAAAATTCAATCATGTAACCTAAATGCATCCAGGATACTTAAAGGCCTAAAATCACTTGTATTATTTTGCGATCAAAATGTTTTAGAGCTGAAGTGATATAAGTGCAGTTTTGTTAAAAATGTTATTCAAAATACGAACATTGAAACGTTTCTCTTTCTGAACAATATCTAGGCACCTCTAATATCATACATATACTTATATACAGTGCACGCCGCTTATTGTGATCACTTCGGGACGCAGCTAATCTGAAATTAACCGACTGATAACAGTAGCCGAAGGAATTAAATGAAGGTTATTTACATATATAGGCCTATAAGGTAATACATTACAAAACAGAATTAAAAGCTATTTATTCATAAAATAATAAGTAACTGTGAATCACTGAGCCACTCATAGGAAAATACAGTAATAAACTGCAAGCAACTATTTTTTCAACCAGTAACAAAGTTTTACTTTCCTTTAGGATTCTATTAACCAATACCCTATACTCAGTTACGAGTTACGAGTGTTTTTGGGAGTCTATATTGATCTGTGGTGAACACCGCGTAGCAAAACATCTAACGCCTGTCTGTTCAAGTCTTTTCATTTTACATTAGCCATCACTACATGTCAACACTGTTATCTTCATAAATCAAAAGCTGCAGCTTAACTGTGGGGTGAAACATTTTATATTGCTTAGAAGAAGATGTTAGTAATGCCACCCCTCGAACTGGTCATCATGTGAGCTGGGAACAATATTGCCAGCACAACACAATACATTTGGAAATAAAGCCGCAAAAGCAAAATGTGATAGCATAAACCGAATCTTTGGATCTTCTCTGATAAATGTATCAGTATTAATCCGTACGGGACTTCATAAAAGTGATAACATTACCCGACTGATAACGTTATCCGTGATTACATTAAGCAGCTCTCACTTTAATACAGTAGTCAAAATAAATTGAAAAAGTCTTACTATTCTCCAGTGTTGCAAATAAATCAAATACAACCAGTTTAACAGCAACAAAATCCACAACAATTCACTTATATTACTTTACCTCTCAGGAAAAGTGCTAGAGTCATAGTAGGACAATAGAGAGTAGCATTGACTGGACCTACACTTGTATTATTTTTTCTCTGAACAGAAGTGGTGTTATGTATTTGGATTATGCACTTATATCACTTTTTTCAAATTTGTCACTTATATCACTTTGCTTCTGAGTGCCTCATATATAAATCCTAATCGTAACTGTTAATGATTTTCTATTTTGTATTAATTTTTCCTTAATTTTATTCTCTTTTCTTTTCAATGTTCTATGTTCAATTACCTTTTTGTTTTTTTTCTTTTCTGGTACTCTTTGTCTGTGTAGGCAACCCATAACTATGAGAAGATTAAATAAATAAAAATAACTCGTTAACCATTATAGATGTATAGGTGGTACTCGATTTATAATAAGATCCAAATATTTCACTAAACCTTACACGCTTGATCTCTTTCTGGACACAAAAATAAAATAATAAATGTCGCATAGTCAAATTTGCTCCACCCTCAACATTTCACGATCGTCCCACATCATTCAGACAGCTGTAGCGCCCGGAATAATTACCACTCAATTACTCGCAAACCATTCAAGATATAAAGGTGGTCCTGAATTTAAAATAAAGTAGAAATATTTCACTAAAACTTTCTCGCTTGAAGTTTTTACGGGACACAAAGATGAAAAAAATTGTCGCATAGTCAAATTCCGATTCAACCTCCATGATTTTGTGTAATTGGTGATGTTTATATAATGAAATAAAAACATTTATGTCCGCATTTTTTAAGTCTCTGTTTTAACCATCAGAAGGACTGTGTTGTGCAGATTATTTCTGCACAAATTTCCCAGAAATAGTACCAAGGGTTAATTAAAGATTGCGAGTTTAATCATAAGATGCCAAACTATCATGATGCAGCATTGAGACGTTGAAACGCAAACGAAGGTGCTGCCAGTGCTTCGGTGGACCGCCGCTCTCCCTATACCCACCATTGTATTAGCGGCCGAGTCATCACACTTTCTCATTCTATTCATTATGATCATACTAAAATGGATTCATTTCGTGTTGTCAAGATCCGTTGGTTTCAAGAAAACGAGCAAAAAGAAGCTTCGGTTTGACCGACGCAGTAAGCTGCCTTTGTTTGAGTGAATCTAAAATCTCAAAATTTAAACATTTAGGCTAATTTTGGTCGAACAAAATCAGTCGAATGCAACTAGCTTATAATGGTAATTAAGACATTCGTATGGAAATTATGAAACAAGCAAAACGAGTATGTTAATAAATGCCATTATAGGCTTGTTGCATAACGTACTATTAGCGGTGTATTCGTTTTATTAATATAAATTAAAACTATAAATTTTCACATTTAATGGATCACCAATTTAAAGCAAGTAGATCACCCATATAAAATCGGCGTCAAGGAGATTCTGCCCTCATGGCTTTATGGAATAATTTAATTTTACCTTTATCTTTATTTCGCCCAAGCGTTATTTTAATAATGATACAGTTTACGCAATAAGGAGTAAGAAACGTAGTCTACACTATAACAATTAGGCCTACATCTATTTTTATTTCCCCTTCTTAGTTCGTTTGTTAAAACTTCTACGCAAAAAATTAGTTAAGCATTTTTAAAATTTTGCTACAAATACTAAGCAATTAATCAAGTTAAATAGCCTGTGGAAAAAAAAAAGTCCTCAGAATAAAATAAATATCCACAAAACAAAATTTAGAATCAAAGGTAATTTACATTATTAAGGATTCTTGAGCAACCATGTGTCTAACTTATTTCTAAATAACACTGGTCAACAATGATTTTGTTACATAAACAATTTTGTTTGTTTCTTATGTATTTTCATCTGCTGATTCCAAAAATGAAGTCAGTAATTTTCCATCACCCACCATTTTTTTTAATCCTGCTTATTAGCATTTCTGGTGATTAGAATTAGTATTCTACATTTATATTTCATTTCATTGTGTCAATAATTGACTTATAACGTTTGGTGATTGTTGTCTTGAATTCATGAGTTACAATACCTTATTTAGTCATCACGGCCTACTTGATCATATTCAAAACTGTGATTGTAAAGGTAAAGTTTGCAGATGAATAGAAGCTTTCTTAAAAGAATAAAAGCCAATTCTGTACTCTCTTCTGTTGTCAATTGAATTGTGATAGAAGAGTATATTACCATCCTTAGTAGTGCATTATAAGGAGTAGTGTAAAAGTGTATAGTGATAAGAAACATGTCTCGAAAGTGTGTTAATGATAGAAACAACTTCTGATTTGTGTGTGGTGAGCTGACTTTCAAAGTGCAGAGACGAAACTTTACTCCTCTAATAAGAAGAGCTTATCACTGTTATTTTAACAACAAAATAGACCAGAACAAGACATGGGCCCCAGAAATCTGTTGTACCAAATGTGTAACACTATTATGTGGCTGGTTGAAAGGATCCCGTCATATGCCTTTTGCAGTCCCCATGATATGGCGCGAACCTAAGGACCAATTGACAGACTGCTACTTCTGCTTGACAAATATATCTGGATAAGTTCGAAGTCCAGACACACTGTTAAATATACATCTTTAGATTCAGCAATTCGACCGGTGCTTCATGGGCCAGGACTTCCCATACCATCTCCACCAGATGACATAACAATGACTGAAGAATTTCCTGATATTCAGGATGAATTACAGAATGCTTCAGATTTTGTGGAAGAAGATGCTACAAATGAACCTCACTTTCTAACACAGGATGATTTAAATGATTTGGTTCGGGATCTTGGTTTAAGTAAAAACAAGGCAGAATTACTCGCCTCAAGATTGAAAGGATGGAAGCTACTGCAGGGTGACACCAAAGTAAGTTTTTTTCCGCCAACGCCAAAAGGAATTTGAGCATTTGTTATCTAAAGAGAAGGACCTAGTTTTCTGCAATGATGTTGAAAATTTGTTCCAGTCAATGGGTGTTGAGCATAAATCTGAGGATTGGGTTTGTTCATAGACTCCTCAAAAACAAGTTTGAAAGGAGTGTTACTACATAATATCCATCCATTCCTTTAGCCCATGCAGTTGGGTTGAAGGAAAATTATGATAATATGAAGCTTTTATTATCCTCTATAAAGTATGAAAATTTTTCTTGGCAGATATGCGGGGATTTAAAAGTAATAGCCATCTTACTTGGGTTACAGCTTGGTTATACTAAATTTTGCTGCTTCTTGTGCAAGTGGAATAGCAGTGATAGATGTAACCATTATATTATATAGAACTGGCCAAAGGGAGAGTCACTTAATCCAGGACAAGAAAATGTCCATCAACCACTTGTATGTTCTGAAAAAATCTTATTGTCTCCACTGCATATAAAACTAGGCTTGATAAAACAATTTGTGAAAGCAATGGATCATGATGGCAGTGCATTTCTCTTCCTGCAAAATAAGTTCCCAAGGATCAGCGAAGCCAAACTAAAAGAAGGAATATTTGTTGGCCCCCAAATAAGGGAACTGATGAAAGATACGCAATTTGAAATCCAATTAAATATGGAAGAAGCAGCTGCATGGCAATCTTTCAAAAACGTTGTCACAAACTTTCTAGGAAATTTCACGTCTGATAACTACAGAGAACTTATCAGTGAGATGATTGAGAACTACAAGATAATGGGATGTAAAATGTCTTTAAAAATACACTTTCTGCACTCCCATCTTGATTTCTTCCTTGAAAACCTAGGGGCTGTGAGCAACGAACACGGGGAGCGTTTCCACCAGGACATCGCAGAAATGGAAAGGCGCTACCAGGGTAAATGGTGTCCAAATATGTTGGCAGACTACTGTTGGACACTGAAGAGAGATGTTCCTCAAGCGAAGTACAGCCGAAAATCCAATTCACATACATTTTAGGTATATACTATAGTGTATAGACACGAAAAATGTTTTCAATGCGATTACTCAAAAACCCTGGGTGATGGAAATGTTCTGTAAAAAGATATGAAATCAGCACAAAAAAGTAAGTCAGACACGCCCATTGTTTCCCTTATAACATAAAAAAGTTCAAATTTTGTTGACCAGTGTAATGTTACGTGAAGCTCTTCTAATTCGCCAACTTATAAAATAACATGTCTAAATACATAAATATTCCCATTTATCTGTGACAGTCTACAAAATTGGTACATGCATATTGTCTTTGCATCTAGTTTTGTGACCTTGGGCGTCACTTCTACATTTACAAGATTTTACACTTTTTCGCACTATCTCTTAGATTAGATTTATTCAATAACCTCCGTTAGTAGACCGACTTTTGTTAGGTAATTTAAGGATACAATTTATTTTACTACAAATTCGCCACAATATGCCATACCTAAGATAAATAGCTTCGGAGAAATTTATCATGACTACGGACCGGATTCTTAGGTTTTTACCTATTTTTTCTCTTATACCAAAACCAGAAAACCTTATACACTTATTCAAGTCATGTCCATAGGATTCATTCACATCAATTCTGCGGTATCTAAATGGGACATAAAAACCTAAAATAAGTAATTACACCCAACAGTTTTTTTCTTTTTATTTCATTTGCCTTTTTACTTGAGAAATGGATATTTTTTGGAAACATTTTATTACAGATGGCAGAGTGATATTTTGTCAAGCCTACCACAAACCCACAAGTAGACCTGTTATTTATCTTCCTGCAAAAGGGAGAAGTTTTAGGAACCAATAAATAAATTTAAGTAGTATATGACCATTTTTAGTCAGGTTTCTAGAGAGTTTGGCAACTTCCCGACGCCGGGCGACGCCTCTTCCAGACGCCTAGTTAGGCCCTTTTGTCCAGTGACGTCACGGGAGTCGATTCAAACAATGCAATTACGTCCTTTTGCTCTGTGCTACTCCAGATTCATCCAGACTCCTTCTTTAGGATTTAGGCCCTATGGTTAGTATTCCCGTTACGCAACAGGAACAGTCTCTATACTTAAGCCCTTTGATCCGTCACGTCCTGTGATGTCATGGTAGTCGATTCGAATAATGTAATTACGCCCTTAAACGCTAAGCTATTCCCGATTCATCCTGACGCATAGTTAGGCCGTTTGATCCGATCTAGTTAGGCCCTTTGATCCGGAACGTCATGGGAGTCGATTCGAATAATGTAATTACGCCCTTATACACTAAGCTATTCCCGATTCATCCTGACGCATAGTTAGGCCGTTTGATCCGATCTAGTTAGGCCCTTTGATCCGGAACGTCATGGGAGTCGATTCGAATAATGTAATTACGCCCTTATACACTAAGCTATTCCCGATTCATCCTGACGCATAGTTAGGCCGTTTGATCCGATCTAGTTAGGCCCTTTGATCCGGAACGTCATGGAGTCGATTCGAATAATGTAACTACGCCCTTATACACTAAGCTATTCCCGATTCATCCTGACGCATAGTTAGGCCGTTTGATCCGATCTAGTTAGGCCCTTTGATCCGGAACGTCATGGAGTCGATTCGAATAATGTAATTACACCCTTATACACTAAGCTATTCCCGATTCATCCTGACGCATAGTTAGGCCGTTTGACCCGATCTAGTTAGGCCCTTTGATCCGGAACGTCATGGGAGTCGATTCGAATAATGTAATTACGCCCTTATACACTAAGCTATTCCCGATTCATCCCGACGCATAGTTAGGCCGTTTGATCCGATCTAGTTAGGCCCTTTGATCCGGAATGTCATGGGAGTCGATTCGAATAATGTAATTACGCCCTTATACACTATGCTATTCCCGATTCATCCTGACGCATAGTTAGGCCGTTTGATCCGATCTAGTTAGGCCCTTTGATCCGGAACGTCATGGGAGTCGATTCGAATAATGTAATTACGCCCTTATACACTAAGCTATTCCCGATTCATCCTGACGCATAGTTAGGCCGTTTGATCCGATCTAGTTAGGCCCTTTGATCCGGAATGTCATGGGAGTCGATTCGAATAATGTAATTACGCCCTTATACACTATGCTATTCCCGATTCATCCTGACGCATAGTTAGGCCGTTTGAGCCGATCTAGTTAGGCCCTTTGATCCGTCACGTCCTGTGATGTCATGGTAGTCGATTCGAATAATGTAATTACGCCCTTATACACTAAGCTATTCCCGATTCATCCTGACGCATAGTTAGGCCGTTTGATCCGATCTAGTTAGGCCCTTTGATCCGGAATGTCATGGGAGTCGATTCGAATAATGTAATTACGCCCTTATACACTATGTTATTCCCGATTCATCCTGACGCATAGTTAGGCCATTTGAGCCGATCTAGTTAGGCCCTTTGATCCGTCACGTCCTGTGATGTCATGGTAGTCGATTCGAATAATGTAATTACGCCCTTATACACTAAGCTATTCCCGATTCATCCTGACGCATAGTTAGGCCGTTTGATCCGATCTAGTTAGGCCCTTTGATCCGGAACGTTTACGAATGCGGCGACTGCTTTTTAAATTCTGAATTCTGTGTATGGAGGCCAGATCGCATTATGTATGCAGCGCAAAAACTGTTACGAATGTTGCGATTGCTTTTTAAATTCTGAATTCTGTGTATGGTAGGGCAGCTCACATTATGTATGCAGCGCAAAAACTGTTAAGCAATTCCTTTTACGAATGCGGGGGGATATGGAGGATATCTTTTATTACTCTGTTATTACCTTATTGAATTCTGTGTATGGTAGGCCTCCTCCCATTATGTATGCAGCGCCAAAACTGATAAGCAATTCCTTTTACGAATGCGGCGACTGCTTTATAAATTCTGAATTCTGTGTATGGTAGGGCAGCTCACATTATGTATGCAGCGCCAAAAACTGATAAGCAACTTCCATTACGAATACAGCGATTACTTTGTTTATTATTCAAATTGCTATAAACTAAGACATTGCTTGCTAAATAGAAGAGCTCCAAATTATTATTAACATCATAGTTAAATGTAAGCGATATGTATATTTTTTCTTCTTTGAGTTATAAACATCGATAACTTGCAATGCATTGTAATATTACCTTGAGCACTGAGGTCATAATATTTTCGTCATGGAACAAGTAGACCATGGGCTACCAATAGCAAACCCTCCCCCCCCCCCGTGGGATTTTCTGACACACATATTTTCTTGTTGGTATTGTCGTCTAGTTTAAGATTTTACTTGTTTGCCCCTTATCAATTACAGCATTTACCCGGAATCCCCGGAAAACTACGGGTATCCGGAGAAAATGAGTTTGTTTAAATTTTTTATTGTTTTTTGCCCCTAATATTCCCAGGGAATTTCTGACTCACACATTTTTGTTCGTATTGCCATCTAGTTTAAGGTTTCAGTGGTTTGCCCCTTACAAATTACAACATATCACCGGAAAACCCGGAAAACCACGTATATACGGAGAACATAACTATGTTTTATTTTGTTAAATCTTTGTTCTTTGCTCCTAGTATTCAAAGGGAATTTCTGACTCATATTTTTTTTTGTTGGCATTACCATCTAGATTAAAATTTCAGTTGTTTGCCCCTTATCAATTACAGCATATCCCCGGAAAACACCAAAAACCACAGAAATCCGGAAAAATTAATTTCGTTAATTTTTTAAAATCTTTGTTCTTTGCTCCTGGTATTCAAAGGGAATTGGTGAATCATATGTTTTTGTGTTTGTATTGCCATCTAGATTAATTTGTCAGTTGTTTGCCCCTTACCAATTACAGCATATACCCGGAAAACCACCTACATAAGGAGAAAATGACTATGTTTTATTTTTTTAAAAACTTTTTTCTTTGCTCCTAATATTCGATGATAATTTCTGACTCATATGTTTTTTGTTGGCTTTACCATCTAGATTAAGGTTTCAGTTGTTTGCCCCTTATGAATTATAGTATATATCCAGAAAACTCCGAAAACCACGGAAATCCGGAGAAATTGACTTTTTAAAAATCTCTTTAAAATCTTTGTTCTTTGCTCCTAATATTCCCAGGGAATTTCTGACTCATGTGTTTTTTGTTGGTATTGCCATTTAGTTTAAGGTTTCAGTTTTTTGCCCGTTATCAATTGCAGCAAATCCACGTAAACCCTGAAAACCACGGAAATCCGGAGAAAATTACTTTGTTTTTATTTTTTTAAATCTTAGTTCTTTGCTCCTAATATTCAAAGGGAATTTGTGACTCATATGCTTTTGTGTTGGTAATGTCATCTAGATTAAGGTTTCAGTTGTTTTCCCCTTATCAATTACAGCATATCACGGAAATCTCCGAAAACCACGAAAATCCGGAGAAAATTAGTTTTTTTTAATTCTCTAAAAATATTTGTTCTTTGATACTAATAATCCCAGGGAATTTCCGAATCACATACCTTTTGTTCCTATTGCCATATAGTTTAAGGTTTCAGTTGTTTTCCCCTTACCAATTACAGCATGACAAATAATACTGGAAAAAATCATGTTTCTGAGTGGATGAAAGCGATTGAAAACCTGGCAGCACACCTTTCATATTCTAATTAGACATCTGTGAATGATAATTTATCTTGCCAAACCTTCCACAGTCACTATCAAACTTTCTTGACTGAAGTTATAGAAGGGACATTGGGTAAAACAGCATAATTTTGGATTGGTAATATCGACAAAGTGTCTTTGATTTTGAGATTTCAGCGAGCAACTAAAGAAAACAACTTTGACTTACACTTGGCATGTTTAGAAGATATGATTAACCCCTTCTTTCAATGCGACCAACACAATTATGGCAGATATCTCGTTGTCCACATACTCACCCTTTTGATCCTGCAAAGGACACACCTGAAGCAGAATTACTTCGCAATAACGGTTTCAGTGACTGTAGATCACAAGTTCCGAGTTCTAGAGATTCCGTGGATTTCCGTGGTTTTCCGGGTTTTACGGGGATATGTTGTAATTGTTAACGGGCAAACAACTGAAACCTTAATCCAGATGACAATGCCAACAAAAAATATGTAAGTACGAAATTCCCTGGTTGTATTAGGATCAAAGAACAAAGATTTTTAGTAAATTTAAACGAACTCATTTTCTGCGGATTTTCGTGGTTTTCGGAGTTTTCCGGGGATATGCTGTAATTGATAAGGGGCAAACAACTGAAACCTTAATCTAGATGGCAATACCAATATAAAAACATATGAGTCACCAATTCTCTTTGAATACTAGGAGCAATGAACTAAGATTTAAAAAAACTAAAACAAAGTAATTTTCTCCGGATTTCCGTGGTTTTCGGAGATTTCCGGGGATATCCTGTAATTGATAATGGGCAAACAACTGAGACCTTAATTTAGATGGAAATACCAATACAAAAACATATGAGTCACCAGTTCCCTTTGAATACTAGGAGCAAAGAACTAAGATTGTAAAATTAAAACAAAGTAATTTTCTCCGGATTTCCGTGGTTTTCGGAGTTTTCCGGGGGTATGCTGTAATTGATAATGGGCAAACAACTGAGACCTTGATCTAGATGGAAATACCAATACAAAAACATATGAGTCACCAGTTCCCTTTGAATACTAGTAGCAAAGAACTACGATTTAAAAAATTAAAACAAGGTAATTTTCTCCGGATTTCCGTGGTTTTCGGAGTTTTCCGGGGATATGCTGTAATTGATCATGGGAAAACAACTGAGACCTTAATCTAGATGGCAATACCAACAAGAAAACATATGAGTTAGAAATTCCCTTTGAATATTAGAAGCAAATAACAAAGAATTAAAAAATAAAACACTGTCATTTTGTCCGTATATAAGTGGTATTCCGGGTTTCCGGGGATATGTTGTAATTGGTAAGAGGCAAACAACTGAAACCTTAAATTAGAAGGCAATACCAACAAAAAATACGTGAGTAAAAAATTCTCTGGGCAAATTAGAAGCAAAAAACAAAGACAAATTAAAACAAAGTCGTTTCTCCGGATTTCCATTGTTTTCCGGGGATATGCTGTAATTGATAAGGGGAAAACAACTAAAAACTTAATCTAGACGGCAATACCAACAAAAAAATATGATATTCAGAAATTCCCTGGGCATATTAGGAGCGAAGAACAAAGAAAAATTAAAACAAAGTAGTTTTCTCCGGATTTCCGAAGTTTTCCGGGGTTTCCGGGTAAATGCTGTAATTGATAAGTGGAAAACAACTAAAAACTGAAACTAGATGGCAATACCAACAAAAAAATATGTGAGTCGGAAATTCCCAAGGGGGGGATGGGGGTATACAGCAGCCCACGCTCTAGAGATCCTGTTACGTAGTTAACCGTTAGCAACAGGTTGAATCTGTAACACTTACCATGATAACAATCTATATTTTGCTCAATGATTACTTTCGGCAGAATTCAAACATCCCTATATTTATGAATCACAACTGCGGAAAAATAATTTATATCAGAACTTTTTTTCCAATTGTCCGATTTCCTTCAAATTTTGAACATTCGCCTGTTAAACTGTAAGAATTAAACCTTTAAAAATTCAAAGCTGTAACTATTGTACTTCACTAAATATTATTTTTTTTTAAAGTGATATATTAGCACTACGGAATTACAGTAACTTTGTGTATATGAATCACAAGTGGTGAAAAATAATTTATATCAGAACTTTTTTTTCCCAGTTGTCCTATTTCCTTCAAATTTTGAACATTCGCCTGTTAGAGTGTAAGAATTAAACCTTTAAAATTTCAAAGATGTAGCTATTATACTTAAATGAATAATGTTTTAAAATATGTGAAATAAATATCAGCTGGTAATGTTAATTACATGACCTCTTATGAAACCATTTCTCAAATGTATGAACAGGCAGAATAATCTTAGGATCTTGCCAATGTACACCAAATGCATCTATATTTGCCTTACATCTGATTTGTTGGATCGGAGTGTTTTCATGGGTAAAATAAATCATCGTTTAACTGTACCTTATTTATTTAAGTTTCACAAGAAATATTATTATTATAGTACAATAAGCCTGTACATACAAATCATTAATAGGTAGCCGATATGTAGGCCGTCTAAAAGTAATTCTTACTCATCATAGGTATCACGGAACAGTTATATCCGGAATAGTGGTTACAGCTCATCATTATGGTGGTCACAACACACGTATTTTTTTTTCACAACAACCGGCTTCTCTCATCATTAACAATAAGGATCTTGAAAAACCGTTATAGACGGAACTAATAGAAATAGAAATACACAAGCAGTAAATTTCCTGTTTCAAATGAATTGGATTCAAAGATGTCAGAAAAACAAAATGGATTCCTACGCTAGATTTAGAAATTGTTTATTACGAAATGATGGTAAGATACGACCTCGATTGTCTATTAGAGATATATTCTCACAGCGTGTATTTTAATCTTTTCCTCATTTGTAATTTTACTTACAAAGAGTCTTGTTCCCTTCACCAACAAAAGCTTTATCATATTGGGAAACCAGAAATACCGGAATGTATTATATTTCCGAGAAATGATTCAAAAGTTTCTACATAATGTGTAAAGGTATTTGCGGATGTTCAGGGAAAAGGGTTTACGCGTTAGTTACCGATAGAGCAACAATTGGATGTTTGACATACCCTTGCTGCCGAGGACGTCTTGAAGACTGAAAACAGTAGCGAATTCACCGAGCTAATATTACAGACTCATTGTGTTGAAAATTATACTACGATTTTACCGTTACTGTTCTCAATAAGGTTTGGATCTCGAAAAGTATGTCAGGTCTACGATATAAATATTTCCATACAATACTTATTTACAGGGTTAATTCCGGATTTATGTTAATAATAGTATCTATAACTCTTGTAAATTAAATCCTAATAATTACACCTGTAAATAAAACTTTCTATTCTATAAGAATACGCATACAATTTCAGGACATTACCAGGATCTGATATAACATTAGAAAACATTCCTATGCTATTTCTTGGGCAGTCATATAAGAAATCTAGACATATCTGTATCATTACAAGTATTGCACAGTTCAGTTTCTAATGAAATAAAGTTATGATTTTCCTGTAATTTATAGGAGTTTCTAAGAAAAACCTACATAGTTATACATTAACAGCTAGACCTTTGTACCAATTTGGATCTTAAACCCAAAGGTACGGAGTTGATAGAAAAAATCTCATTTCAGAACAGTATTTTATAATTCTGTCAAACCCTATTAACATTTATGTATAGACAACTAGTTGTTTTTTTCCCAGAAGTTTTACATCGCTAGTTGACAATTTTGCCGTTGTACTACTATTTATGCTTTACGTACAGACCTCATCTCTATAAAACAACAGGCAGGATAATTGTCCTATAAATTTTTATTTTGAGATTTCTGGGCAGAAGACGAGAGTATAAAAGTTTCTGAATTTCATAAAAAGAAGCATTTCCTGATTTTAGTTCACACTTAACCTCTAACTTAATATTATATGTATCCTCAATTATTGGTCCCAGATACTTTTGTTTTCTCCACTTGTTCGAATGCTTTACAGACAAATGTAATAATTTGTAGCGAATTATTTCGACGCTTCACGACTAACCTACTTATATATATTTTTTTTTTGCGTGATAATTTCCAAACCATCATTTCTAAAGAAACCCTTTTCATGTGATGTCTGTGCACAGAAATTTACTCACAAAAATAATAATTCATTTCCAATAAGAGCCTTGGCTGTGAGAAAACATCATTACATGGTGATACAAAGTCACATACAAACTAAAAGAAACTAACAAATTACAAACTACACAGTATTACAAACATGTTCAATTAATGAATATGGGCAGATTTAAGTTAATAATTTTTTAACCTCCTTTTTGAAATTTCTCAGTTGTCCAATAATTTTTATAAATCGAGGTAAGCTTTTGTATATTTTCACTCCAAAGATCATTGGCGATTTGCTGTATACTGTTAAATTATGTTTCCCAATATTAAAATGATCTCTGTTACGAGTAAAATATTCGTGAACTGACCACTAGTATTAAAATCCCTGCCACTAACATGTACATATTCCAATAACCTTTAAAAGATATAGACCTTAAACAGTTAAAATTCCATACTTCTTAAAACTCTCTCTACATGACTGCCTTGCATTAATGTTGAACAAACATCTAATGATTCTCTTTTGGGCAGCTAAGTTATTCCTCATTAAATTAGTAGAACCCCAGACACAAATCCCATAACACAGAACAGACTAAACCTGAGCATAATAAAAAGAAAGCAATGTTTCAATTCCAAGAAAGCTCCTCAAAATTCTAATCTGGTAACATACAACACTTAGTTTCTTAATTACATTTGTACAATGAGCTTTCCAAGACATGCACTCATCAAAAGTCACACCCAGAAATTTTATATCGTGTAGTCTACTAGCTGTCAGATCCTCATATTTAATATTTACACTCATATCATTCTTATTTTGTATGTTGTGAAAAATGAACATAACCTGTCTTGCTAATATTCAAATGCATTATATTGGTATTAAACCATTTAGATAATTCTGAAATTAAATCATTACAATTATTATGCAATATAGCAGCGTTAGCGCCTGATACTATAGCAGAAGTGTTGTCAGCGTACAAAACTAGAAAGAAGCCCTTAAGAAAAACGGGCAAATCAATAATGTAAAGTAAAAATTTAACATTTTGCGGACTGAAAACACATTTCTACATACTGTATACGATGTTTCAAGTACGATTCAAACCAATTATATGTTACTCCGCGAAAAGCCATATTTATCAAGTTTTCCTAACAACAAATTGTGATTAACGCAATCAAACGTTCTACTAAGGTCATAGAAAATTCCAACAGGACAAGTGCCTGAATCTAAAGCAGAAATAATTTTCTTAAAAACTGAGATAATTGTAGTATTCGTAGATTTTTCAGATCGGAATTCATGTTGAAAGTTGGTAAGAATGTCATTACGATCTATAAATTTCAAGAGTCTATCTAGCATACAGTATTCGAAAATTTTTGAAAAACTATTAGAGAGAGAGAGCCACAGGTCTCTAATTCTCAAGCTTGGTCTTATGAATAGGAATAATTTTACTAACTTTCAACTCGTTTGGAAAAATGTCAGTTTTAAAAGCTAGATTAATTAAATAAGTAAGAGGAGTAACAATAGCAGGAGCACACATCTTAAGAAGCTTGCTTGGAATATCATCCGGATCTGAAGAAAGTTTGTTTTTTAGTTCGGTTTCTATTACTGTCAGAACTTCAGTGAAATCATGAATGAAAATAGAATTACAGATTGTTTTGATACTCCTCGATCTATCATCATCGGAATCATTTATGTTCGACAAAATATTCAGCGCAGCACCTCTGAAATATTTATTAAATTCATTAACTATATGATCAGGCTTGTTGACCTCCATATAATCTACTATTAAATTAATATTATCAGAATGTGTTTTTATTTGATACGTTACGATTAATTATATGCCAAGCTGTTCTGCTTTTGTTTTCAGAGTTCACCACCATTCTGTCATAGAATTCTTTCTTTGCATTCTGAACTGGTATTTTGTGTTGTAATCTTTCATGTTTATATTTATCCGTCAGCTCAGGAAAGTCTTTCGACAAACGGTAAAGATTTTTTAGATGTGCGCCAGATTGCTTAACACTGTTTTTATTTCCTGTCTTCTTTTAAACATTCATTTCAGGGAAACATAAATCAAAATAATAAACGAAAATTTCATAAAAGAACCTGAATTTATCATGGAATTGTATGCATTGTAAATGCTGTAGCAGTTCTCGTTGGTTAATAAATTAATAAATCAACAATTTTCATGATTAAAACTGCGTTTAAAATAATATTGATCATTAATGTCATAATTCGTAAAACATGAATTAAGGTCATATAGAACTGTACGGTGATCAGAGTAGTAGTTATCTCCTACAAAGCATTATTCTTATTCTGAAAGCTGTCATAATTACACTTAGGGATATTCTCACAGCGTGAAATTTTACTCGTTTCCCCATTTGTATTTTACAATTTACTTGCAAAGAGTCTTGTTCCCCCTCTCCCCTTCCTTAACAAAAGTTTTATCATACAAGGAAAACAAAAATGCCTGAATATGTTATATTTCCGAAAACATTGGTATTACATGTAATATTACAGCTGTATTTTAAAAAAAAATCCCTGATTTCAAAAGAGAGGATTCAAGATGTAGGTAAGATGTGGAAAGATGTGTATTTAAAACTTGTCTAGGAGAAGAAGAAGAAGAAGAAGAACATTCGTTTAAACTTTTGAATGAAATAGTATTATAGAACATTTATAATATGAAGAATTTTAGAGCAAGTGAAAAATTAATTACCTTTACGCTTGTAGAAAAAAAAATAGTTTGTCACAACTGTACGTCTAATGAAAACTATAAGGAGAAAATATTAAAGAGGGCAAATTAATTATTATGGTTTGAGAATCCTGGTTATATCTTATATTTACACATAACTCGTAAACTTTACAGTTATTAGCAGGAAAAACAGAGAATATGAATTCAAATGTAACATTTAATTATCGGAATATTACAAATGAATCCCTATTCTCTGTTTTCCTAATTATAAGACATCATATCTGCAAATTATCGGATGAAGGTACAGTTATACGGAACCCATTGGCTTAGAATTTAGAGTGTGTTTGAAAAACATCATGAATATTTTATATTCCTTAGAATAACGAAACACAAAAGGTATTTTAATACCGTTACCTTCATAGTTTTATTCTAAAATTATTTATATTACAAATGTTTGATGGCACTTAAGAAAGGTTAGGTTAGTTTAGGTTATGTTAGGTTATTGGGATCTGAAATTTTTAAAATTGTGTCTATAGGCTTGGAAAGGTTAGATTAGGACAGGTTATGTTATGTTAGGTTATGTTATTGGGATAAAATTAATTTTTTCATTTCATTTCGTAATAGTATATTACTATATTAGGTTAGGTTAGGTTATCTTAGGTTAGGTTATTGGGATAAAATTCAAATGCCGTAAGCGCATACGGATCTCAGAGGAAATTAAAGAAAAACTCGACGCGTCGAGTTTTTCAATTTCCTCGATCCGTATGCACAGCAATGCTAGCAAAGTCTTAGTATATAGAAATTTGAATAATAAACAAAGTAATCGCTGTATTCGTAATGGAAGTTGCTTATCAGTTTTTGGCGCTGCATACATAATGTGAGCTGCCCTACCATACACAGAATTCAGAATTTAAAAAGCAGTCGCCGCATTCGTAAAAGGAATTGCTTATCAGTTTTGGCGCTGCATACATAATGGGAGGTGGCCTACCATACACAGAATTCAATAAGGTAATAACAGAATAATAAAAGATATCCTCCATATCCCTCAGCATTCGTAAAAGGAATTGCTTAACAGTTTTTGCGCTGCATACATAATGTGAGCTGCCCTACCATACACAGAATTCAGAATTTAAAAAGCAATCGCAGCATTCGTAACAGTTTTTGCGCTGCATACATAATGCGATCTGGCCTACCATACACAGAATTCAGAATTTAAAAAGCAGTCGCCGCATTCGTAAACGTTCCGGATCAAAGGGCCTAACTAGATCGGATCAAACGGCCTAACTATGCGTCAGGATGAATCGGGAATAGCTTAGTGTATAAGGGCGTAATTACATTATTCGAATCGACTACCATGATATCACAGGACGTGACGGATCAAAGGGCCTAACTAGATCGGCTCAAACGGCCTAACTATGCGTCAGGATGAATCGGGAATAGCATAGTGTATAAGGGCGTAATTACATTATTCGAATCGACTCCCATGACATTCTGGATCAAAGGGCCTAACTAGATCGGATCAAACGGCCTGACTATGCGTCAGGATGAATCGGGAATAGCTTAGTGTATAAGGCCGTAATTACATTATTCGAATCGACTCCCATGACGTTCCGGATCAAAGGGCCTAACTAGATCGGATCAAACGGCCTAACTATGCGTCAGGATGAATCGGGAATAGCATAGTGTATAAGGGCGTAATTACATTATTCGAATCGACTCCCATGACATTCCGGATCAAAGGGCCTAACTAGATCGGATCAAACGGCCTAACTATGCGTCGGGATGAATCGGGAATAGCTTAGTGTATAAGGGCGTAATTACATTATTCGAATCGACTCCCATGACGTTCCGGATCAAAGGGCCTAACTAGATCGGATCAAACGGCCTAACTATGCGTCAGGATGAATCGGGAATAGCTTAGTGTATAAGGGCGTGATTACATTATTCGAATCGACTCCCATGACGTTCCGGATCAAAGGGCCTAACTAGATCGGATCAAACGGCCTAACTATGCGTCAGGATGAATCAGGAATAGCTTAGCGTATAAGGGCGTAATTACATTATTCGAATCGACTCCCATGACGTTCCGGATCAAAGGGCCTAACTAGATCGGATCAAACGGCCTAACTATGCGTCAGGATGAATCGGGAATAACTTAGTGTATAAGGGCGTAATTACATTATTCGAATCGACTCCCATGACGTTCCGGATCAAAGGGCCTAACTAGATCGGATCAAACGGCCTAACTATGCGTCAGGATGAATCGGGAATAGCTTAGTGTATAAGGGCGTAATTACATTATTCGAATCGACTACCATGACATCACAGGACGTGACGGATCAAAGGGCTTAAGTATAGAAGCTGTTCCTGTTGCGTAACGGGAATACTAACCGTAGGGCCTAAATCCTAAACAAGGAGTCTGGATGAATCTGGAATAACACAGAGCAAAAGGACGTAATTGCATTGTTTGAATCGACTCCCGTGACGTCACTGGACAAAAGGGCCTAACTAGGCGTCTGGAAGAGGCGTCGCCCGGCGTCGGGAAGTTGCCAAACTCTCTAGAAACCTGACTAAAAATGGTCATATACTACTAATTTATTTCGTCCCTTGTTGATCTATTGTGAGTTTAGCATGCGTAACAACTGAAGCAAGGGAGAGGGAACGTAATCAGTTTCACATTATCCATAGCTAACCATAAAGCATTTTATTCACCCAATGAAAAGCACGGGTTAACTTAACTTCATTCCACATTTAAGTAACCCTAGTTTACAAAGTATATTAGGGTTATATGCATGCTTCATAAACATGTAAATTTACCTACTACAGTTTTTTTAAAGAATGTTTTGAATGAATTTAATAAAATTATAGAAACAACACTTTTCCTGAAGAAATGAATGTACTGGGTTCGCATATTGTGGATTGCAATATAAAACATGTGCTCTGAAATGATATCTATCTTGCTCAAAAACTGGAGAGTCAAATATTAAATGTTCAACAGTCTGACAGTCTTGACTAGAACACAGGCATTCGTTTGACGCTTTTATTTTAGATCTATCAAAATAATATCTAAATTTACGGTGCCCGCAAACAAACTGTGTAGTTACAAATGTAGGTGAAATATATTTGCACTGAACACGATCATACACTTCAGGGAAAAATAAACATTTTGCAACCGCAGCATTAGGACTGTTCAACCAGTGTGTGTTCCATTTTTCAACAATAGCCTACTGTATTCGTAATAGGTCGTTTGTATCTTCGTAGGCTGGCTAACACGCGTATCCTCAGTATGGTTAACTCTGCAGTCCACAAATAATTCTTGATTGAGGCTCCCGATTTCTTTGGAAGATGAGAAATTAATGTGTATTATAAAAGCACGGGTTCGAATCCCGAAAAGGCTAGTGTCTATAGATACAGTTAATTTTTGGGCTTATTTCGCTTAACTTCTCCACGATTTTATGGTTTATTTTTATTATACAGGTGAAATGCGAGCAGAAATCTAATTTGTGGCAGCACAGAGAAACTGCACTATGCTTCTTTTGATTTTTGAGGCTTTCTTCTTTCAATTCTAAATTAGTGTCTTTAAAATTCAGCAAATTTAGCTCAATTTTTCAGCTCAATTTTATAAGCAATGTGTTGAATTGTATGTAGTTCATTAAACCCCTTATAATAAACTAAACGGCGTTATGGATTAAAAAAAAAAACTAAAATACCTATTTCTAATAATGAAAAACCTAAAACAGTTTTAACCTAAAAATCCGATCCCTAGTCATGGCATAATTATCACTGTATTGCAAGGTTAAATTATAGTCAATAAAGGAACCAAGAAGTTTGACATATTTCATTGTGATCAAGATCTATAGAAGAGGTTCTTTTTTAGTCTAGGCTTCATTTGAAAACAATTCATTTGTACAAAACCATTATTTAGCTTCTTTAAAAACATTATCAGCTTGAATATTTAAAATTTCAATTTTTTGACCTCTTACAATTTATTGCTGGTGTCATCAGCAAATCGTTTACACTAACTACCGTTTACTGTGTAAAGCACGTTCGTTGAAAAAGGAATATAGCGATTAGTCAATTAGCAACCGACAAGTTGCACATATCTTTATTTAAAAAGCTGTTTTATTGAATCCAAGTACAGCCAACAAAACAAGATGCGATTAAGTTTAAAGATTTATGTCGTCTAAGTTTCGTTTATTCAGTGCAATAAAATTTTTACAGGACTCCATATCAAACAAACTTTTCCAGTCGTAACACGTTCACTCAAGCAATATCTTTACTCATATTCCTTCTATTATTGTAACGCGTTCTCATACCAGGTCAAATATTCGTGTTGGTGAGTCTCAAAGTTGTGACTTATTATTTATTCTGAACAAATTATATTAAGTTTTCTGAAAGCTCTCCAGTTGTAATTCAGTATCCAGAACTAGTCAAAAACCTAGAGCATAGAAATATAATTTATATAATATTCCTGTCTGACATATCGATAACATATAGTTTTAGAAAGTGGTCAAAGAAAAGGTTAAAATTTACCTTCGCATTGTCTGCTATCAAAATATCATACTAATTTGTGCCTGGAAGCATATACATAAATCAGATTAGTTTATCAGGAGTCATTGGCCTCTTTATCCGATTTCTTGAATTGACTGGTATGTCCGCACTGGTATCATTTCTGTTCTGGACAACTTTGAAACATGAGGCTTCATGATCACTAAGCATATGAACGTACTTTAGCGTTGTATATTCGATGTTTCAAATCTGTGACTACATTATCCAGACAGAAGTCATATCTGGTAGGCTGGTAATTAACTAGATGTAAATCTAGCGACTTTAGCAGATTTGATTTCTTCTCTCTCTTAAGTGTGTATATAGATCTATAGTAACTTCACAAATATTCTTATTTTAATTGATTTGTTTCAATTGATTATCATTCGAATATATTTAGCTGGGTGTTCGTTGCAGTAATCAAATGAGAGGGAAATATTTCGGCGGTTCATTTTCGTAAATCTTAACACAGTATTAAAGAAAGTAGCGATTCAACGATTTTAAAACGAAAGAAAGAATTATTACTAGCACTTATAATATTATAAAACTCTAAAATATACATTTTGAATATACATGAGTGCGCAGGAAATAAATAACTAATAGGGTAAGGTGGTACATTTTCGAACACTTCACAAATATTCTTATTTTATGAACACAATAAATACAAGATAAGTTTAACTGTATTGTAATCACAAAGTTGGCAGTTAGTTGACCCTTCACAAAAATATGAAAGTCAAACAGCTGTAAAATTGGTCATGGCAATCAATCTTTCATTTCCAGAATATCGTTCAAAAATGTACCGCAGTAGGTACAATTCTAAACACCAGTGGGTACTATTTCGAACAGTGGCAATTTCAACGAACAAACTGCTTTCTTCCAAATATTATATTTTATTGTTATTATTTATCAATAATATGAGCGTAATAATGAAGTGCCACGTTCTGAATAGGCAGATGCCAGGATTGGGGCATGTGGTCAGCATGCCGACTCCTACGATAGTAATAGATGGCTTACTGAACCGGAGCCGCTACTTCTTTATGAATTAGCTCTTCCGTTGGTGGAGGAGACTGAATGCACCCCGTTCCAAATCGCCCTACCTCAGAAAAATCCGAAGAGTTACCGGGGATCGAACCCAGACTTGCGGGTCCGTAGTCAGGAACCACTAGACCATGCAGGCGGGTCTGTCATAACATCAAGAGCAATAATAAAAATACTTAACAACTCCAGAACGATTTCTGTATGCTATTCTGTATTGCATAAATTGCTGAGATGTAATAACAATCCAGAGGAAGTGTAGTTCATAAATCTTCGTTGAAATAATACCACTGTTGAAAGATGTATGAATGCCAACCTTTTATATTTGACTAGCACAGCTAATAATAATAAACATGCAGAATGCTGTGATGGCAAAACAGATTTTTCATGCAAGACTTAAGCGAGCAATCGCGGGTTAAAGTACTGTTCGAAATTGTACCTAAAATGTGTTCATATTTGTACCTCGAGCTAGTTTTTGTAAATTATACATAGTTGCAAATTCCGCTCACGAATGACCATTGTTGTGCCAATGACTTAAGTATTAAAGACTACGCTATTTGTTGGTATGAGTTATAAATTGGTTCTCAACAATATATTCCAGTAACACAACGTGGGATTATAAGCAATTTTATAACATGCTATTTTTCCAGCATGGAGTTCTTACCTTTGATTGGAAAATAATAATTTATGGCCGAATGAGATAACTTAAAACATCATTCTCGCGGATACAAGTCAACAAAACAATCAGTATGGATGCTCTATAATTAAAAACAGGTTGACTAACATTTGAAACCCAAAAGTGGATAAAAATCTTAGTCCGTTCAGAATTATACCATGTTCGAAAATGTACCACCTTACCCTAATCTAGATAAAACACTTATCTCTTTCCAAATCTATGCGATACCATTTTTAAAATACTATAAACTCTTTTAGACTGAAATATTTAGTTCTACATATTTATGAACAGATTAAATCAACTTACACTGGTGTTTTTTTTTCTATTTAATGAAATATCATGCGGCAACTTTTTAAGTTTATTTATTTTTTTTTTTTTATTTAGATATCTGCAATATTTCTAAAGTTACGAACTTAAATGTAAGATGCTGCCCAATGCTTTGAGCTACCTGTGTAATTTAATGTTACAGAGATATTTGGTAATGAAACTTTTATCAGAAGTCCTACAGGCTACTCCATGAGCAGAGTAGAAAGGATTCAAATTAGAAATTCTCAGAAATATGTTTACCATCCTTTTTAAATCTCTCGTTCATCAACACCACTATCAGTAGCATTACCAAACGCCTGAGTTCCGATTTATAAAATCTGTTATCAGTGCCTTAGGAAAAGGGCTCGGAAGTTGAACCAAAAGTGCCTGAAAAAGACCTATAAAATGAAAATAAATTTGTGAAAATTTGAAGAAATGACTTAATCATTCAAAATATGTATTTTAAAAAGGAATATGCAGCTGTATAATAATAAATAATAATGAACAAAGAACAAGATTTAAGTATTTTATATTACTACTTCTGTTATTATTGTTATGTTTACTGTATTTTTATTGGTTGCCACATAGCTAAGGAATTATAAGATATCTTCGTTTGTAATGTTGGAAAAGTCCATTCTGAAAACGAAATAGGGAAAATGCAGCGAAAGAATAAAATTTCCTAAAAAATTACCAGTACAGAATAAAATGCCAAAAGTGCAAAAAAGAAAAATGCAAAATAATAATAACCTATTTTTGTTCGTTTTGAGGCGAGACAAATGTATATTACATCCTGCATTGTCTGTGATGTTTCAGAAAAAATGGCATTTCACCAACTTCCCGAGCCCTACTTATGAAACATTACTTACTTATTTACTTGCACACTCAATGGCTTTAGACGAATCTTAAGCAAGCTAAAATAATAATATATATTTTAAGGAACCCGGAGGTTCATTGCCGCAACGTTTCATAAATGTTTTAATTCTATACATATAGCATGCTAATGCTGCATCTTCAATGTTTAACGAAGAACTGTATGAATGTGTTACAGTTAAAATCGATAGTATAATACATTTTTCATTCATAATATTTCAGCCGATATAAAATTAAGTATTAATTTACAAATTTTAATTCTTTCAGAGCTGGATTTATATATTTATATAAGAAATCATCAATTGAAATCATCAGTGGGCCCTGATATTAGAATCAATGGAGATAATTTTAGTAGAAGGGCTGGTATCCATGAATGAGAGTCACAACAAGAAGGAAAAGTTCTAACATTTTTCATAAAGCAAGATATCTTCAACCCTTGAAAGGAGGAATTAGAACTCACAGTGAACAAACTGCATTTAAAATAAAATCAATTCTCTTTCTTCATTTCTTTGTCGTAGTTTAACCTCTCCCTTTTAGGATTTAAGCGACTCAAGCCGCCCGGGCCTTACAGGCCGCGACCTGTCGGAAGAGGGATTATCTTTGGATCACATACATACTTTTTTACCAGACAAGGACATGGAGGGCCTCTCCGGATGAGTGATCAGCCCAATGCTGGGGCCATCTCCGAGACAACACGAACACATAGGACGAGACACACCATTCACACACACTCAGAACAAGGCGAGGATGGGGATGAAGATGATAATGACGGCCAGATGATATCCGGGGACCACAAGGGCCTAACCTTACCTGACATTTGTCTCACAGGTGAGGGAAAACCCCGGAAAACCTCACCTAGGTATTTTGTCCCGACCAGGAATCGAACCCGGGCCCGCTGCGTGTGAGGAGTGAACGCAGCCACAGCGGTGGACTAAAATCATTTCATTAATGTTTAATATTCTATAAAACGTCCAAGCGAAGCTGTGCGAGCCTTTGCCGTCAGCCACCTATCGCAAAAGCCGAGAAGAACCAACAGCTGGTCACAGAGAGGGTTTGTTTTTAACAATTACAAGGTATTCTAAAAACTCCAAACTTAGACTTTAATGATAGTCAAACAAAAACAGTCGTATGCAACTTGCCTACAATGGTAATTAGGATGCTCATACGAAAATTATAAAACTCGCCATGGTCGTTTCATAAACATACTATCATTAAATTATAGTTCTTTAATAATAATAATAATAATAATAATAATAATAATAATAATAATAATAATAATTTTATTATTGTCTATGAATCATACAAAATACTTTAAAATTCTCAATTTTTATAAAACGGTCTATTTAATAATCATATGCAAATATTTTTCCATGTGACTGAAACCACAGTTGCTAACCCTGGTTTTATAATTTTATACCACTAGTGGCGTAATTTTATCTTTTTAATTAATGTTTACCGTTAGAAGTGCTTCTTTTACCTTCGACTGTTTAAAAACATCATTATAGGCTCAATGCATAATATACTATTATAAAATCAAAGCTAGATGGATACTCAATAAGATGGGACTGATGTGATGTTAATGATGGTGGAGGCAAGAAGCTAGTTTTCTTCACAATTTCCTTGAATAAAATACCTACCCGACTTCCCAAAAGTAATATGAATGACATGAGTAAATAGCAACTGTTTGACACCAAAATTAAAAGTTAATTAAACAATCAAGACAGGAAGTAATAAACATCTTACAACTTGCCAGTTAACGTATTTGTGTTAGTTTTCTAACGGCATTTTCTAAACTCTAAAAATCACTGTTATCTCACACATAAACATGCAGAAAAGCAGCTAGTTTTCCGGCAATATCTATAACTCAATTTTCCATCCTAGATAAAATCTTGGCAGTCTGCCAGAAATAATTGGAGCAACCCGACCAGAATCCTGGAGCCAGTTATCTCTTCCCTTCGCAAAAATATTACTCTCTTCAAAAACATTCAGTAGCTAGTTTAAAATAAATAACATACTGTAATCTGTACACTTCGGTTAACATATCGTCAATGTAGAATTGGAGTGTACTAACTCTTTGTCTAAAAAAATTAGATAACGTACATTTACAGCTCTTAATTTAGGAGGCTTCTTATGCACTGCAAAACCAATTTTACACCTTTAAATATGGAAATAATATATTGATCTTTGTCACCACCATTCGTGACTTCTTGCTTTGTTTGTGATGGACACAGTACATTCCAAATTCGATATCGAAATGGTTATATGACAGCATAAAATTTGGTGACATCTTGTTGTTATGTTATGGAGAAGTGAAGTATAATTAAACATCTTATTTTAGAAGCTGTAGATACGAAGAATTCAGTGGAAATGTCTGATAAGTCCAAATTTGTGAAATTCTGTTGTCGATATCATCGGATGGTTGGGCGAATGTAGTTTTTTTATGGTACAAGTGAACGAAATAATATTGCCTGATTAGTCCAGATGAATGCAAATGTTTTAAAATTGTATACATGGGAAAATCTGACAAATTATAGTGAAATAGGGAATAATTTGGTAAGTTCAGTGATTGGTATCAAAAATGTATTGCTTTATAGGTCTACAGACTAGTAAATTTCTTGCAAAATAGCAAATTATAGACAACTTTATTTTGATAACCTGTTTTTTATGTTGCATTTTTAAACCAATTTTACTTACTTTATGTGAAACATGGGAATCTTGAAACTTTTAATTTGCTCTCCTGTAAAATTTGACAGGCCAAGTGTAAAAAGTCTCCAAAACTGTGAAGATAAAGCTAATGTTATCCGCCGAAAGTAGCCTAGTAGATAAGTTACGAAAAGTAGCCACAGCGCGCAAATGCCATTTATCACACAATTTCAAACACTGAAAAATTTAAATGAAAACAAATAACCCCAAAAGTTTTGATCTTCTTAATGGGGATATACAGGTTTATAGCGATGGGATATCGGAAGCAAAATTTAGTTATTGATATCGATGTGAATAACGGTTACTGATATCGATAACAGTATTATATCGGTAAGAAAATAACGATATTCGATGATATTGAAAGTTTTACTAAGATAACAGTTTTGTTCCTAGAGTACTCAGAAACCGTTAAAACACAGTTCACGCATGCGCACATTGAAATTTTCGCTACGTGACGTATGGAAACTGACATTGTGTGCTTAAGTGATCTGTGTTCATGGTTTCTGAGTGCCTACCCTATAGGGTACAAATTGTTATTAGGTGTAAGTAAGTGTAACTGAGACGCCCTTGTGACAGCAAAACTCTTATTCACGACTAGACATACTGAAAAAAGTGTAAGACCAGTGGTTCCCAACCTTTTTCAGCTGACGCCCCTCTTCGAATATCATGATATCCTCACGCCCCCTTTGATAGTGATGGGGAGAAGAAGGCCTAAAACGTGATTGTCAGTACTTTTGTACTTTAAAAGATCCCTATAATACTAGTAAAAATAAAATTAATATTGCTCAACTCTTTTATTATTCTTATTTATCCTGTGATGTTTTTGCTGTCTAATTATTTTGAATCTTATTTGAGTCTCAGTACAGTTCATAAAAAAAAGTTAAATGTGGAATCACAAATGTCCAATGTAGAGTTAAAACTTAATATTAATGAGGTGACTGACACTGTTTTGCTTTCACCAGCTCTGAGATATTAGCTTTTATGATAGAGCACAACGCAGATCAATGGTATCTCGTATTTGGATTTCCAAATAATTATAAACCTATTGAGGACAAGATATAGCTATTTAATATGACATGGAAAATTTTGTTTCAATTTATAAGATTATAAAATAAATTCACACTGTTCTGTTATTCTTGCTAATTACGGTATGTGTCTGTGTATTTGTCTGGTTAAAGTTAACCGATTAAAAATTCTTGTCGACCGACAAGGCAACAACACTAAATCAAAATACGAATTTCAAATTGTTGCACGCCCCCCTAAGAAGAGCCTCTAAGAAGAGTAGACTAATTGAACGTTGATAGCTGTCAGTTAAATTGCGTTTTTGTTTTATTTTTTGTTAATTTTTAACTTTATATTGCCTAAAACGTTGATTTTGACAACTTCTATAAAATATTTCTATAAAGAAATATGTTATAATAGTATATTGTTAAGTCCCTCTCTCACCCTCCATTTTGAAAAATCGATATTATCGAAAATTGATTTTATCGATAATATCGATATCCCATCCCTATGAGGTTTGGAATATTTTTTCTCAGCAATGAATTTTTTTTTTATTGTCATAATCTTGTATATAAAATAAGTTTCAGTCTATTGTTAGGCTTTTACTTTTACTGTATTTCGATACGTTCCCTGTAAAATTACATTCTTTTTCCCTACATTTCTTAGGTCCTGATTACTTTTCAAAAATGCTAATGCTCCACTGAGTGGATTTGTGTGTATAGAGTATCTTCGAACTTGTTGGCTAGATCTTCAGTGTTTGCTAGGAAGGATTCAATTACAAGCATGTTCTCCAATTGAGTGTTTCTGGTTCTGTAGGCAGCTCCGATTATGGTTATTAGAATTTTTCTCTGCATTACATGTAGTCTTCTGATTCCTTGTGGTTTAACTGTGTACCATATTTGACATCCATAAGTTAGTTGTGGCTTGATGATAGAGGTGTAGGCCTATATTCTCTTTTTCATTGATGGTTTTGAACTTTGAGTCTTCAGTAATGGATAGAGAAATAGAAATTTTGTTGTAGCTTTAGGCCTACTTCTGGCTGATTCTTATGTGTTCACCGTAATGTAGTTTTTTTTATCAAGAGTTAAGCCAGTAACCTTGTAATCTGAGATGCTCTCTATTGTCCTAAGAGAGATTAGAATTTATCGATATATATGATAGAATGAAGTTCGAACAAATTTATCTGATAAAACTCGTAATCTCGTGCAGGTTTTATAAAGACTATTGCGCGAATAAAATGTAACGGGTTTTATAAATAATTATTATTTTCTTACTTTGTTGCCAATATTCTGCCTGCTATCAGATCACGGCATGCTAAATGAAGGAACAGTCCATGCATCGATTCAATGAATCGATTCGAGTTCCCAATGTTACTAATAGTGCGACAAGATGGAGTGTGTCAGCATCAGAACGTTATAAAAGAACACGAACTGGCTTACACCGAATCGAAATTGTGTTTTTAATCAATACACATGAGATATTATTGAGATATTATTTCAATTTCTAAACAAGTTATGTTGTATAAAATAAGGTGTTTTCATTCAGTACACTGGCTGAATGTGACGTATTAATTAGAGGGGTGAGAAGTTGGTTCCTACCTCCATAAGGTAAAGTATTTCCATGAGGGAAATGAGATATAAAGGGGTCACCAATTTTTCTTTCTAGAAAAATAAATTTTATTCTGAGTACACTATTTGAATACAAAGAATTATAATTGAAAAACATATAATTTATGTCTTGTGAATAATCAGAAAACAAATGAATAAATTTACTTCTGACAAGAATTACAAATAAATACTTTCTTAGCAAAGTGCAATGAATAGTTAATTACAATGTGAAATAAATCTTCTTCTTATAATAAATACATGTAGGCTTATGGATAGGCCTAGAGCTTCTGAAACACAATTTAATATAGATTAGATATGCAAATTTCTCACAAATAAATGTATCTGGTAAGAACAATAAATGAGATTCACAAACTGTGAATGATGTGATCTGATATAATATCTGATACTAATTTCAGAACAATATGCTGAGAGAATACTTGAGAGATTAAACACATTGATAATGATTATCATGTGAGCTTAGTGCTGAACAAATTGATAACATTAATATAATTAATGATTCGTTGCAGTGAGTATTTATAGAAGGCATTATAGTCTTTCTGATGTACGCATTCTGTTCTGCGTTATAAATAGAAAATTTACAATGTTATTCAGTATAGCAATTTCTGCTGAGTATAGAATGTATTAATGCAAGAGCTAGTATTGCTGCAAGAATAATACTTAACTTTGAGAATCCCAGACAGCAAACTGCAAGATTCCCGCTAGCCACTGAACGGTACTGACGTCCAATGTTGAATTTCTGAATTTCTGTTAGAAAGTCAGGATAGAAGTTCTTGTAGAATAGTGATTCCATAAATCACTCGAAACTCGAAGAAATACTTGGAGTTCTTGATGATTGGAGTTGTTACAGAGGAACAACGAGCAGTTCTTATAACTGCTGGAGAATCTACGCAGCGAAGAGACCTGAGATCGTCTGTACAAGTACTGTATATACGTAGATCGTAGAGATGTAAGTCCTGCATGAGCACAGGGCGAGATAATGATGAGCTTCGGAGACGAAGAGCGTCTGAGAGGAAGTGACGACTGTGAGTGAAGAACTGCAGGCTGTCAGTGAAGAACTGAGGAATCGAACCCAAATTCTGCACGTGACGACACAGAACGGGGCGCAATATGATTGCGACACGCTCTGGAAATCTCTAAACGCGTGACGTATATAAGAAATGACTAGAATCGTATGATTACGTGATGAACTATTACAATATCACTTTCATATCGTTACGTCACGTAACCATTAATCACGGCACGTTGATACCTTACGTGTCCAGTAACGAACTGACGTTTATCAGATAAAATTGCATGCTTGCGGCCTTAGGAAGCATATTACAAGTAAAGCGATTGCGATTGGTCTATATACAAAGAATTGCTAAGCTTTATTGGTCAATTCAATATAAAATACAATTAGTATAGTCTTTACTAAATACCAGTCACGTTTCGTGCACTGAAATGCCGTTTCCGTGTTAATTTTCATAATTGTAAATATTGCTGATTGATTCTCATTTTATCTACTGTATTTATAAAAATCATATGATCCACATCGTCTATAATCTTTGGAATATCTACAGTAAAAGTACATTTTAAAGATACACGAGGAGTATTTTTTGTTTATATTCTCTTTTACATTCAATTTTCTTTTTTAAATCAATGATTGTAGAAAATGTTGTTCACAATATATTAATAAATTTAAAGGAATCACTCAACTATTTTTACTAAATTATTATTACTTTATTATTATTGTTATTAGTAAGTTATAATTATTATTATATAATGCTCCAAGCTTAAGGGTTCATTTCGATAAAAACTCGGTGTTCGATTCTCCTCCATGAATGAAATACAATTTCCAGAGAAGGAAAACAGGTTGGCTTTGGAATGTATCGTTATGCAAGATCATGGAAGAACCTAGGAATGTTTACTCATACGAAGATAATTAATCCAGGTATCCGTTACCATGTGAAGGTCGAGAAAGGCAACACCGCTACTTTCTCACCTCCTCAAGCGGAAATTGTTGACACGACAACTTACAACAACACAAATCTTTATTTCAATATGGACGTTTTGGCATCCATCTTCTTGCGCTCAGACCCATGATTCTATATACCTTCATTATTTCCATTAATTGACAATAACCTCGGCATCTAAAAGGAAAGCTGTGATAACAGTTCAGCAGTAATATGGATGGTACTCGTTATCAAAATAGGGATGTTAGATTAGTTATTAACTTATATATTATCGGCCTAAATCCAAAGAATGGCGTATCTTTTCTAGAAATACCTGTTGTGCCTATTTGAGAAATTACCGCCAAAGTGTAAATCACTCATAGTATTAATACTAATTAGCTTATAAGTCTTTCTTTTGATCATAAGAACATAAGAATGAGTCTGAAATCGGCCAACCACAGACCTAATTAACTCAATCTTTATCAAATTTGCTTTATCAACTCCTACAGAAGTGGTAAAGACACCAATTTTCCTTATTATATTCTAATCAGGTCGGAAGTATCTAAGCAGTGACCTATTTATATTGTCGCGGTACGTTAGCCTAATATATTTCTTCTGGAAATAAAGTGCAGTACGTTTAAATCTGTTCAGAAATCGACTGTATTTCATAGTTCATCAACGTTGGCATTTTTGTATTTTAATCACCTCTGTAAAATTATAAAGACATAACCTCAACAGCATGAATGAAATACAAATAGCCTATTCCTACGTGCGTAGTGTCTGTCAAGAGATAGTACTTACCAGTATACATCGCTAGAACTATAAGAATAATATAATTATGTTTTAGGAAAGACATTTTCAATATTTCGCAAAAAATACTTTAATAACTGGATGTTTATTAACTACTGGGTTTCTACCAATTTCCCACCCGGTCTACGACCGTGTTTAGTTCAGAGAAAACAGCGCCATTGATTACATGTCATGAATGCATTTTAATATTATTGTCTCAATCTAAAATGCAATTAAAATAATTCAATTTAAATATAATTTATTAGTTTATTACTTAGTTTTCGCTCAATAGACATTATAAGTGCATTATCTATAATAAACACAATTTAGTTAAAAGTACTTACAGGTCAACACAATAGCTATCACAACATCTCTATGGCATTTTTATTTGTAATTGATTCCTTTCTTATAGCTACTGCCTACTTCTATCCTACTTCTCAAACAAGTATTTTATTTATGTGTAGTAACAAGGACGGCAATGAAAAATTCATGTACAAAAAATATATTTCACTAGTTTTTTGGCCTATAAGATGAAAGCGCATGTTTCTTAGCTGAAAGTGTAATGCAGTATGCGACAGCTGTCGACCACAGACTAGTAATAAATCTTCCAGAACGAGGGTGAGAAGCATGGTAGATCCAGGCCCCTAAACGGCAACGAGCGACGCTATTTACATTATTAATAAGATTATAGCGTGTTTAATAGAAAAAAAAATACTTTCAAAGCTTATAATGCAATCATTAAAGAAACCAAAATATCAAGTACTTTAAAAGACATGTTCTTTCGCCAATAAGCAGCAATTTATTACCTTAAATGTTCATTGTTCCATTTAATATCCCCTGTATTACATTAAAATTAGAAACCTACATGGCTCAGATAGTCCTATATATTGTTCACACTGAATTACAAGTACAGGCAGCGTAGTAATGAAATGAAAAATTAAGGGTTCTAATCCCGTGCCCATTCAATCCGAGAGGTATTTTGGGTCCTTTCTCCAGTCGCAAAGGCGAATGCCGGATTGTAATATACTTAACATAAAGCTCGATCGTTTCCTGTTCAGTATCCATGTAAGTTTTGTGGTGGATTAGGAGGTAATCATGCATCGTGCTGATCATCAACTTTCCATGTACTGTGTAAAAATTAGTGAGTCATAGCTTTTATTCCTCCCCTACGTGCATTGGCTTGTATGTTCCACGAAAGAGGTAAAATATTAGTAAAGAATATTAGTGGCAATTGATAGTTCTTTATTGGGCCTATATTAAAAATGCAAATTAAATTGCGAATACACTGTGTTTATATAGTAAATCTTAACTACATTTAATGCTATGCAGTATAAGTTGATTAAATTGACTATTCCACTTGTAAGTACATTGTACAGTAAGGAGGTCAATAATAATTAATCACCGCTTAGCAATTATCTCACTTTCATTTTTGACCAGGCATTTATTTATGAAACATGTGAGTAGCAAAAACAACCACTATATTAGTTTTACAAATCTGTAGCCTATGAAACGATCATAGCTGCAGTGATCAATGTTGTGAGGTTAAGATATCTTTGGGTTTACTACTTCACATTTCCTTCTGCAAATTATCGGATATATTAAATTAGCTCACATTCCTGCAGCTAGTAAACCGACAATTAAAATATTTATTGGTTATTATTTATTAAAAATAAAAAGGCAACCAATTAATAACGCAGTCGAAAAAAAGGCAAGCATTAGATGGTCATGATGACAGGAACATATTTAATATTTTAAATATATGGCACAGTTTTCAGCGACCGTTCCTTAGACAGGGGTGCCCACCCCCCCAAACTTCATGACTCACCCCCCAAACTTCATGACTCATCCCCCAAACTTCATGACTCACCCCCCCAAACGTCATGACTAACACCCCCCCAAACTTCATGACTAACACCCCCCCAAACTTCATTGCTCACCCCCAACCTAGTTGGCTGTCGACAAGGGCGCCCATATGATATTTTCTAGGGGGACAATTTTTTTAATTAATTAATTTTTTTTCGCTTTAACTTCTTGGGTCACTTTGTAACATTATAACATTATATTAATAATATAATAAGTACAACAATGACGTAGCCAGAAAATAATTTCGGGGAGGGTCGAAAGTGCCGGGGGGTTTGGAATACAATATACAATACAATATTGAACAAATGAAAATCACATTTTACGCTATTTTAGCACACAAAAACTAACTAGGAAATTTGTTTACCATACTCTAAGACATGCCAATGTAAACAAGAAAATGTTACCTAAGTCGGATGTCCACCCCCGGGAAATTTTTAAATACTGAACTAATGAAAATCAAATTTTACGCTATTTTAGCACTGAAAAACTAGTTAGGAAATTTTTTTACCATACTCTAAGACATGCCAATGCAAATAAGAAATCATTACCTAAGTAGGGGGTCCATCCCCGGAAAATTTTTAAATATTGAACCAATGAAAATCACATTTTACACTATTTTAGCACTCAAAAACTACTTAGGAAATTTGTTTACCACACTCTAAGGCATGTCAATGTAAACAAGTCAATGTAAGGCATGTCAATGTAAACAAGCCATCAAATTTTTACTGATGGCTCCCGAATGCTCGACAAAGCTGTACCTCAGGTTGGCTGTGCATTCGTTGTTTATCAAAACAACACTGAAATATTTAAATCACAGCTAACTTTAGCCCCCCATTGTTCAGTCTACCAAGCAGAACTATTAGCAATTTTAAATGCAATTGAATGGTGCAATATACATAATAGCCGAGCAAGAATATTCAGCGATTCACAAGCCGCGCTTCTCTCTATCAAAAACAAATATAATCTACACAACATTGCAGTCAACATTAGAAGTCAACTACGTAAATCCGAACACATATGCCTTACCTGGATACGAGGCCACTCCGGTACTGAAGGCAACGAGAGAGCAGACGAACTCGCCAAAACAGCTGCACAATCAACGGCAGCCCCATCATACACCCTATGTCCAATCTCTCACCTCAAAATGAAACTTCAAGAAGAGGGTACCCACAGATGGAACAACATATGGAAATCAACCACTTGCGGAAGGACTATCAAAGAACTCTTTTTTCCCAATGTTTCTGACCGTCTAAAAAGTACACTCATGAAACCAAACTTTATTCTGACACAATTTCTATCCGGCCACGGAAAATTTGGCGAGTACTTCCAAAGATTTCATATCAAGACAGACAGCAATATATACGAGTGCATATGTGGTGACCGTCTTCAGAATGCCAAACATCTTATGTTCACTTGCCCAGTTTTTCAAACAAAAAGATTAGATCTTGAACTACATTTAGACAAGTGCAGTGCAAATTTTCAATTTCCGCTTAACGGAGAAATTTTCACTAGAAAATGTTGTTATTTGTCATTCACAGCATTTTTAGAATATGTGTTTAAGAGACTGTGAATGTATCTTCCTGAACTTTAGATCTACACAGGAAACCTCAATTGACTAAATATAGCCCTGACATACTAGGGCTCACTCAATGGAGATTAAATAGAATAGAATAGAATGTAAACAAGAAAATGTTACCTAAGTCGGGTGTCCACCCCGGAAAATTTTTAAATGTTGAACCAATGAAAATCACATTTTACGCTATTTTAGCACCGAAAAAACTAGTTAGGAAATTTGTTTACCATACTCTAAGACATGCCAATGCAAAATAAGAAATCATTACCTAAGTGGGGGGTCCACCCCCGGAAAATTTTTAAATATTGAACTAATGAAAATCACATTTTACACTATTTTACCACTCAAAAACTAGTTAGGAAATATGTTTACCATACTCTAAGGCATATCAATGTAAACAAGAAAATGTTACCTAAGTCGGGTGTCCACCCCGGAAAATTTTTAAATGTTGAACTAATGAAAATCACATTTTACGCTATTTTAGCACTGAAAAACTAGTTAGGAAATTTGTTTACCATACTCTAAGACATGCAAATGCAAAATAAGAAATCATTACCTAAGTGGGGGTCCATCCCCAGAAAATTTTTAAATGTTGAACTAATGAAAATCACATTTTACACTATTTTAGAACTCAAAAATTAGTTAGGAAATTTGTTTACTATACTCTAAGACATGGAAACTTAAACAAGAAACTGTTACCTGAGTTATAATACTTATTACTATTTATAAGAAAAGTTGAATAACACATGGAACAGTGGACATAATAGGCCTACTCATTGTGTTATGAAAAGAAAATAACTGCTATATCATATTTGACACACCAACAAATCTCGTTTAATTAAATAAATATTTTATTTTTTAAATACAAATATTGAATTTTAGGTTGACTTTTGGGGTCCAAACCCCCTGGACCCCTTTTCCTAATCCACTGTGGCCATGTAGTCGATTTGGTAAAACTTCTGCAAACTTTTTATGTCTTAACTGACTTTCAAATAATTGTCTTAAAAGAAAAACACCTGACTATAATAATTATTAATATAATTTTTTTCCTTGCGCCTCCCCCCTGCCCCAGGGTATGGGCGCTGTCAAAATTCTTCATCTTTATCTTTATAAAAAAATAGTAGAGACCTTTTGAAGTTATAGAACTTGACCGTTTTTATTTTTAACATATAAAACGCTAATTTTGCAACAATTTTCAACCCCCCCCCCAGAAAATTCATAAAACGATAATATTTTGCACCCCCCCCAGAAATTTCAATGACGCAGTCTGCGTCTTAACCCCCCCCCTGTGGGCACCCCTGCCTTAGAGGTGTATCAGGGACGAAAAGTTCTGTTTTTAATCTTCTATTTCATGACTTTTGCACCTAGAAAATTTTGCAAAGGTTCACTCGGCAGTTCAAACACAATGCCATTTTCAATAAATTGCATATTCGTGGAAAAATAGAGCTTCGCTCCCAAGATTAGGCAATTCGAAGGAACTAACTCGCGTGCAACTTTGATATTTCTACAAAGTTGTGGAAATATCGCCCTCGTTTTGTTCTCAGGATTGCGTTTATAGCAACTAAGCATTTTTTGTCAAACTTATCTTGACTTCCAGTCCTCCTTTTGGAACAACTTCAACTCTTCTAGCCTTTATGCATAACACGCGACGAACTGTTTCGAAGTTAACATAACTGCTGCCTAATCAAATAACTAAAAAAAATTACTGCCAAGTTTCTAAATGCTCTCGAAAGAGTACTCTAAATAACTTTAAATTGTGCTTAATAAATAGGCCTATTATTAAATTTTATATACAGCACTGGTAACTTCCTGGCTGTTTGTAAAAGTGACTGTAGACCTATATGATTAAGACCATGCGTCCATTATAACTTTTTCTATGATTAATGCATTAAATTCATTAAAATGTTTAAACTGGGAGATTGAGAGGTTGCAGTTGATTGACGCTGCATTACTAACCGGAAAGTCGACTTCCGGTGAGGTCAATCTTTCAATTGGCCTAATCCAGGGGTGCTCAAACTTGAACTGCTGGCGATCTACCTCAATATTTTTAGACTACTTACGATCGACTCTGAGAGACTGCAAGTGTGTGTGATGCAGGGTTGTCGTACATACACGATACACCCTACCTACCTAGGTAGGGCGTACCGTAGCATATATAGATATTAGCTTTCTGCGCAGTATAGGTACATTATTTTAGTCAAGGTTTGGGTTAGGTTTAGTTAGGTTCTTCTCTACAATATCAATGAAAAAACTCATAGTTATTCAAAATTGCGAGTTTATTGGTTGTTACAAAACAAAAGAGTTACTAAGGAGTGGCTTTGGATGTTGAAGCGTGGCACTGCATGTCCTCAGCATACTTTTCATAAGATGGTACGTAACCACTGAGTGCTAATCGCAAGCATGATGACATATGATCGTCAGTTAGTCGATTGCGATATTTTGACTTAATTATCTTCATTTCAGAAAATGCAGACTCGCACAAGTAAGTTGACCCAAAAAATGCCGTCAGTTGAAGGGCGATTTGCCTTACATTCGGATATTTATCTTCAGATATAAAACACCAGAAATTTGTATCAGATGCTGTAGCTTTGAGATGTATATCTGATATAATCTGCACCAACTCATTTTCAACAGAACATGAGTTCATATTAAACTGACTGGCTATTTCAGTAGCTAATTCCTCAATGTTTTTACATGAAAAAGGATAACTCATAAATGATGCTATATTTTCCAATTTACTGCAATCATGAAAACGCATTTCGAATTGTCCCAAAATATTTGATAATTCAGCCTCATACGTATCATAATTCAACTGAGGAATCCTTGCTTTCAAAGACGGAAAATGTTTCAGATCCTTTCTTTTCAGTTGATCTATCATAAGTTGCAATTTACTTTTGAATGCGTTTACTGCGCTAATCATCTCAATAATAGTTTTTCCTTTACCTTGAAGCTCCAAGTTAACGGTGTTTAAGTGCATTGTGATGTCAGTCAAAAATGCCAAATCATTTAGCCATTTTTCGTTTTTCAAAATCTGAGTGTCATCACCTCTTTCGTCTAGAAAAGCTGTTATTTCGGGCAATAATTCTTGAAACCTTTCTAGGAATTTTCCGCGACTCAACCACCTGACGTCCGTGTGAAGAACTAAATCAGTGTGTTCAGCTGACTCCCTATCTTCCAACTGCAACTGAAAGAGCCGCCGTTGCAAGCTACGTGCACGGATGGAATTCACAATTTTTGTCGCAATGCCCATAATTTCCTCCGTGTTTAAAACTTTTGAACACAAAACTTGTTGATGTATAATGCAATGGAATGAAAAAAATGAAGGGAATTCTTCATTAGCTCGACACAATGCCACAAAACCGTTTTTGTTTCCAGTCATTGCTGGTGCTCCATCGGTTGTAATGCACACTAATTTATATATTGGTAGCTCGTAGTTTTTTACAAAATTGAAGAAAACGTCAAATATATCTTCGCCACGGGTCTTCCCCTTCAGAGGTATGATTGTCAAAAATTCTTCCTTAGCCAACATGTCATTGAATACCATCCGAATAAAAATACACAGCTGGGCAGTGTCTGTCATATCGGTGGATTCGTCGAACTGTAAAGAAAAGTATGTACATTCCATGATATCATGTTTTAGTTTATCTGCGATGTCCTGGCTCATGACTTCAATACGCCTTGTGACAGTCGGACGAGATAACTGAAGTTCTCTAATAGCAGACATGATTTCTGTTTTATTTTTAAAATCTCCAAATAAAGTCTCACCCGCTTCAATAAATGCTTCCTTCACCACCGATCCATCTTCGAATGGTTTCTTGTGTTTCGCCAATATATGAGATATTTTAAATGACGCGATCGTAGCAGCTTTTGATTGTTTGACTGGTCTTGTGAACATGGATTGTTCTTTTTTCAAACAAGATATCAAATCACGTACCTTTAGTTTTCTTAATTCACTCTGTGGCGGAAAATCCTTTTCATAGTTTTTATGAACCGTTTTATGATGCCTCTCTAAGTTACCACGCTTAGGTATTGCAACTGACGCACGACAAATAACACAAATGCACTTATCCTTCACCATACAAAAGAAAAATTCTTCCTCCCAATCCTTATTAAAATGATACGTTTTAGATTTCTTCACTGCACTCATTTTCCACTATTTAATAATAAACTTTGTACTTATCGACGTAGTATCGCCATCAAGTTACAATTCAGAATGACTCCAATTCCTGCAGGCGCAACATTTATATCGGCGTGAACGAAAGTCTCGAATGTTCCCGTCAAACGCGCCGCCCGAAACTAGACTGTACTGTCTCTCGTTGTTTCTAGACTAGACTCCACTGTCTAGTCTAGAAACAACGCGGCTTTTCTTTGACAAGTGCCGCGCGTTCCTTTGATAAAGCCACCTTTTACCGCAAGCAGTGTTATTTTATTAGTTACCTACCTACTTATTAAAATTTTTTTTCTTCTCGAGATCTACTCAAAAAGCACTCGCGATCGACTTGTCGATCGCGATCGACCGTTTGAGCACCCCTGGCCTAATCCATCTGGTGATACTAAGACTATGGTGTTGACTCAGCCTCGAACATACATGTGTACTAGAAGCAATCTTAGGGGTAAATGCGGCCGGTGGATAAGTTAGTCTTTCCACCTTCAGGCTCCGAATGTCTAAAATTCTGCAAACCTAATCTGCAACCCTAAGGGTGGAGTGCACCATCCAGGAGTAAACCAAACTAAAGTAGTAAATTTAAGACGGAGACCTGAAGTATACAAGAACCAGTACATCTGTCTCACTCTTTAAGTCATACGAGTAATGTGCTAGAGTGAGACAGACAAACCGGTTTTTGTTGCGTCAGGTTCCCGTCTTAGATTTACTACTTTAGTGCTTCTCTTTTAGTAACTTACTCTTTTAGTTGGTGTTGGAGAGCTCAATTGAAAGTTACTTCTTTAGTTGTAACTAAAGTAGTAAAGGATTTTTACTAAAGAAGTAGTCGAATTCTGCGCAGAACAGAGCAGAAACGTTAGTGCAGCGCAGCAGAACACGTGCATTTCAATTGTCAGTATTATTCAAGTGCCAGATAATGAAAAGGAAAGGTTCGCTGAAACAGTGAATATGAATTTGGGTTGTTCCAAATATTACTAATGACAATCTTCATGTTTTAAAATAGGTCTAATAGTAATGTTTTATTCATTACTAATTTTGATTCCTTCAATTGAATATTTTCAGTTTAGTAGCCTACGTTAGGGTACTGTGATTACAATTTTTGTGCAAACTATTTCTGTATTATAATGCAAACAATTGGAATTTTCAGTTGATTTTCATAATTGATTCACTGTCAATATTATAATTATTTCTCTCATAATAATAATAAAGTTCTAAAATATATTAAAATATTTATACTTCCTAAAGTTACATATTCTTCCCGAAAAACGATAAATCAATTATTCTACAGTTGTTTACCATAAATCTCACTATAATGAATTATTAATACTTATTGACTGTTTAACAATATTAATAAGAAGTATTACACAAAATCATATAAAAGAGGGGGATAAAAAGAATAATAAGGGGCATTATGTTTCTGTCCTTTTTCAAATGCACAGAACATTTACTTAAAAAATATTACCTTATAAAAATAATAATATTACAACTGAGAAATGTAATATTTAAACAAAAAATGGCGGTACAATATTTCGGAAGCTATGAACTCCAATAATAGTTATGTAGATGGATGCGTGTTTAAAAATAATTTCAGTGACTACTTCTCTAGATCCTGTGCAGCTTCAACCTCCAGTGCCCCTCCTTAAAATTTTCTTTCGGCACTCATGTTGGCATTTTTTTTCTATATAGTTTATAATGCTTCTCACTTTCCTGTCCACAGGGTTAATTAAAATAGTTAGCAGCATACTATAGACCTGCAGCATCTGCTATAGTTTATTCCCAAGCATGAAAGTCTCGTCTCACTCCACAATTCGAGACTTGGGGAGTCTTTAAGGAATGGTTTTACAATGTGTCCCCTTCTCAATGTACGCTAATCCCAGAGTCAGTCAAATTTTCTTCCGATATGGCCTGTTTGGACATTTTTACACCTGGGTCAGAAAAAAGGACATATTATTCATTAACACTGCGGGTGCAACTATTGAACTTTTAGCTCTTATAATTATTATTACAATTCTGGCATTCGCAATGTTGTGCTTTAAGTTAAGCTATAGAAGTGTAATGTAATAAAATTAATTTACAATAATTACATTAAATCGTTTAACAATGAGAATCACCTATTGTTCAGTAATCTCTATGGTTAAGTAGCAGGGGGAAGTGTTTTCTGGGTAGCTCCAAGAACGGAGGCTTTCATTTATTGGAATATACTATACCTCGCCGATATCTGTATCCATAGGATTAGCTTGAAATACATCGTCGTTTTCTAACCCAAAGTTAGGGAGAACTGCAGCATCTAAAGGCCGATCCAGTTAGGAAGATATTTGAGAGTACATGCGCTCCTTGTACCGTGCAATGCAAACGTCCCTTCCACTCCCCTGGATGGTGCACGCCACCCTAAACTCATGCCATTTACTCTTTTAGTAAACCTTACTTCTTTAGTTCTAACTACTTTAGTAAGCTACTATTTTAGTAACGTACTCTGTTAGTAAGGGCGGCGTGCACCAACCAGGAGTAAACTAAACTCGGCGGCTTTCAATATAGAGGAATGTACTAAAGAAGTAAAAATTTTATTTACTCCCAGAGTAAATGAACTTACTTCACAAGTGGTGGAGAGCACCAACACGGAGTACGTTACTAATGTAGTAAGTTGTGGAGTAAATAAGGCCAATATTTACTCCTACTCAGGGGGTGGAGTAAAGTTGTGTAGTAAGTGTGTTCTGTGGTATTTGCGTGAGTTATGAGTTACATATCACATTGAATGGATTACATAGTTCAAACTGAGGATAAGTTATTGAGATGAAGAAGATGGTATACCAAAAATGAGAGTTGTGGCAGGTGATTTAATAAATATTAAGCGAACCACACCTAGTAGGGCATTTAATAACGTAAATAATTAAGCTCATAAATCCTTACATGAAATTCTGGCGTTTGGAAGAAACGATGTCAAATTCTCACTACATCCATGTGATTTCAGCCAGTCAAATGTGGAAATATCATTGCGGAGAGCGATCTAACTAGGAAGACGTCCACCAAAGGTGAGGGGGAGAGTGAGTGGGAGGGACGTTTGCATTGCACGGTACAAGGAGCGCATGTGCTCTCAAATATCTTCCTAGCTGGATCGGCCTTTAGATGCTGCAGCTCTCCCTAACTTTGGGTTAGAAAACGACGATGTATTTCAAGCTAATCTTATGGATGCAGATATCTGCGAGGTATAGTATATTCCAATAAATGAAAGCCTCCGTTCTTGGAGCTACCCAGAAAACACTTCCCCCTGCTACTTAACCATAGAGATTACTGAACAATAGGTGATTCTCATTGTTAAACGATTTAATGTAATTATTGTGAATTAATTTTATTACATTACACTTCTATAGCTTAACTTAAAGCACAACATTGCGAATGCCAGAATTATAATAATAATTATAAGAGCTAAAAGTTCAATGGTTGCACCCGCAGTGTTGATGAATAATATTATGTCCTTTTTTTCTGACCCAGGTGTAAAAATGTCCAAACAGGCCACATCGGAAGAAAATTTGACTCACTCTGGGATTAGCGTACATTGAGAAGGGGACACATTGTAAAACCATTCCTTAAAGACTCCCCAAGTCTCGAATGGTGGAGTGAGACGAGACTTTCATGTTTGGGAATAAATTATAGCAGATGCTGCAGGTCTATAGTATGCTGCTAACTATTTTAATTAACCCTGTGGACAGGAAAGTGAGAAGCATTATAAACTGTATAGAAAAATAAATGCCAACATGAGAGCCGAAAGAAAATTTTAAGGAGGGGCACTGGAGGTTGAAGCTGCAAAGGATCTAGAGAAGTAGTCACTGAACTTATTTTTAAACACACAATCATCTACATAATTATTATTGGAGTTCATAGCTTCCGAAATATTGTACCGCCATTTTTTTTTTAAATATTACATTTCTCAGTTGTAATATTATTATTTTTATAAGGTAATATTTTTTAAGTAAATGTTCTGTGCATTTGAAAAAGGACTGAAACATAATGCCCCTTATTAGTTTTGTTATCCTTTTTATCCCCCTCTTTTTCATGATTTTGTGTAGGCCTAATACTTCTTATTAATATTGTTAAACAGTCAATAAGTATTAATAATTCATTATTGTGAGATTTATGATAAACAACTGTAGAATTATTGATTTATCGTTTTTGGGGAAGAATATGTAACTTTAGGAAGTATAAATATTTTAATAATTTTAGAACTTTATTATTATTATGAGTGAAATAATTACAATATCGACAGTGAATCAATTATGAAAATCAACTGAAAATTCCAATTGTTTGCATTATAATACAGAAATAGTTTGCACAAAAATTGTAATCACAGTACCCTAACGCAGGCTACTAAACTGAAAATATTCAATTGAAGGAATTAAAATTAGTAATGAATAAAACATTACTATTAGATCTATTTTAAAACATGAAGATTGTCATTAGTAATATTTGGAACAACCCAAATTCATATTCATTGTTTCAGCGAACCTTTCCTTTTCATTATTTGGCACTTGAATAATACTGGCAATTGAAATGCACGTGTTCTGCTGCGCTGCACTAACGTTTCTGCTCTGTTCTGCGCAGAATTCGACTACTTCTTTAGTAAAAATTGTTTACTACTTTAGTTACAACTAAAGAAGTAACTATCAATTGAGCTCTCCAACACCAACTAAAAGAGTAAGTTACTAAAAGAGAAGCACTAAAGTAGTAAATCTAAGACGGGAACCTGACGCAACAAAAACCGGTTTGTCTGTCTCACTCAAGCACATTGCTCGTATGACTTAAAGAGTGAGACAGATGTACTGGTTCTTGTATACTTCAGGTCTCCGTCTTAAATTTACTACTTTAGTTTGGTTTACTCCTGGATGGTGCACTCCACCCTAAGTGTTTCCTGGCCTATATAGGCTATATGGAATACTTAAGTATTTTAACTGAATGTTTTGATAGCGCATATAAATTTAACAGTTTAAATAGTAATCTTAATTATCAATTAAAATTTAGGGAAACTTTCCTGGACGACTGATTCTATATCCACTGAAATATCATTATCAGCAATTAAACTGAGCTAATATGGTTACTATCTAGTACAAGGGGTTTCCAACGTCCAGCGGTCGGAGGACGAACGTTAGGTTCAAGAGTTGATTGGTGAGCCGCACACTCTTAAAAAATATAATTAAACAAATTTTAAATAATGGGCCGAAGATTAAAATAACATTTCTATATAACCTATAGGCCTACGGCTTAAGCTGTAAGAAGAAAAATCGGATAGGTCCTCAGCAGGACCCGCGAATTATAGCAAGGCAACGTTACCCAGTTCGGGTAACCACACGCCTATCAGAAGGGTTACGTTATGCAATTTTGATTGCGCGCTAAGAAACTATACACAAACCAAAAATTTGAAGTATACCATGAGAAAGAATAATAATGTTTCTGAACCCAGCTGTACAAAAGCCATGTTTTCACGACATGCGGTTAATGAGCTAGGAGGTTTTGAATGATAGGTAACATTGATGAGCAATCATGCGCCTCCCGGGAGTAGTAGCACAGTAGTAGTTCACTTTCTTCCTTCCTTCCGAGCAGTGTGACAGCAGTGCACGAGGAGTCGGCAAGGATTGGAGCACTCAATTTTCCTTCGTATAGCGTGAACCGTATAGCTTCTTTTAAGACATTTTTAACGGAATCTTGAAATAATCTTATTTTTTTTGTATCCTGTACCAGTATTTCACATAAAACATTTTAGCTGCATACTTTAACTTGACCTGAATTTCTAAAATTATGCATTAAAAACAATGGAATTACACATCAGAACCAGATACTTAATATTTATTTCACTAAAACAGAATGCCTTCTTGATGTTACATTTTAATAATAAAAAGTATATTAAACCGAAATATTTTTCAAACTGATTTCGCGAGTCTCAAGGAAATGCCTTCATCAATGCATCAACATTATGTTAATTAATTATAGACTAAAAGGGGTCTATACACCCTATGCTTAGAAAACCTATGTTTTATATTGCATGTCAAGTTAAATACACGCTAGTAAAACTTTTTATTGTAATTTTTACAAGCTGTGTGAATTCTATCAAATAGTCATAGCTACTTTTATCATAGGATATCCCACGAGAGTTTACGAGTTTATCGATAGATTCGCGACTGCTAAGCAGGAGAGAATTTATCTGACGAAACTCGTAAACTTGAGTTGGATTTATGAACACTATTCCATGAATAAGAATGTAACGGATTAATTACTTTCTTACACTGTTAAATAAAAACAAAACTAACAGTTGCGAGATCACGGCATACTATGAATCAACCATCCATGATTCGATTCGAGTTACCAAACAGCAGAACAGAATAAAACACATGAACTGGCTTGCACCGAATTGAAATTGTGTTTTTAATCAATATACATTTATATAATTTCAATTTTCAAACAAGTTATGTCGTATATAGATAGATATAGATGTAGAGAAAGCGTTTGATAGAGTGAAAAGATATCATTTATGGGACATTCTTCTCATAAATGGTTACCCTATGCACTTGATTAAAGTAATAAAAAGTCTATATACCTATGATAGGATTGTAATTGAAGTAGAAGGAAAATTGTCAAATGAAATAAAAATTAACCAAGGGGTCAAACAAGGCTGCAGTCTATCTCCAATCTATTAAATATATATACTTAGATGACATCCTTAGAGAATAGATTTTGAAAGTACATAGTGGTTTAAATATTGGACGAAACTCAATAAACATATTATTGTTTGCTGATGATGCTGTTATAATTTTTGATACTGAAGATAGGCTGCAGAAAGCAATATATGAATTAAATAAAGTCAGTAAACTGTACAACATGAAAATTTCAGAAACAAAAACTAAGGTTATGGCATTCTATGGCAAATTTCCGGTCAGAACAAAAATATGCATAGAAAATAAAACAATTGAGCAAGTGTCACATTTTAACTACCTAGGCTGTGATGTCACTTATGAAATAGATCAAGACATAATCAATAAATGTATAAAATATCAAACAATATGTGAAACAATTCGAAGAACATTAAAAGGAAAAACGACAAAAGACACGCAACTAAAGTTTCATTCCGTAATGGCACTCCCTGTTTTAATGTATGGCAGCGAAGCTTGGGCTCTGAAAAATGAAGACTACAGCAAAATACAAGCAGCTGAAATGCGCTTCCTGAGTTCGGTTAAGGGGTGTACGAGACAGGACTACTTAAGAAATACAGATATTAGAAAGGAGTTGAGGGTTGAATCGACAGTAGGAAGAATATTACAGTATAGAGAAAAATGGATGCTCCACTTACAACGAATGCAACCCGACAGAATCCCCAAACAAATTTTGAACTATAGACCAAGAGGATATCGATCTATAGGAAGACCCAGGAAGAGATGGAAAGATGTGAGACCGGAACAGGCTTTAGCCTAATCCTTGAAGATAGAAGAAGAAGAAGAAGAAGAGTTATGTCATTTAAACTAGTGTGTTTTTATTGCATTCACTGGCAGCATGTGACATATTAGTCTCTAAACGTTGATTCTTACATTTCCAATAACGAGCTGACGTTTTATCAGATAAATTGAAATCCTCGTATTAATAGCAAGCATTTTATAAGACAAACAAACGTGATTGGTCTATATCCGAGGAATTGCTAAACGTTATTGGTCAATATCCAACACGTGGCGTATGAGTGGAAAAGTTACCAAAAAATCATTGGCGTAAGGATATAATATTTATGATCGTGGCAAATGAATAGCGTGTTTTCACACTGCTTGTAAACTACAGTATCCAAGAAGTTCTTTGGAGAATATTACTGTATGTCTGTATGACATATTCTCTTTGCAATTTAATAATACAAATAATTGTACAATGCATCTCCGTGTAGTAGTTCTCTCCATTAGTTATCTATGAAAGCTAAATTACTATAATCATTTACAGTCTCAGATTAATAATTCAGGGTTTTGTTGATGGACTATAGATTAGAACTTTTTAGGAACATACTGAAATTTGTTTATGAAACTCTCTAGTATCAAAATCACAAAATATAAAAAATGCAGCATGCTTGAAACAAAAACTGTCTATAAACCTAACCCATTCAGACACATCTTTTGTAAATAAATACAACCTACAAGTAGTATACCAGTAAAAAAAAGCGTTTCTGCTTCTTAAATATTTTGAGTCACATTTGACCTACATAAATACAACAATAAGTATAGATCATAGGGTAAGCATGCCTGAAAAATAAACTATCAAGCTACTTATTACAGTTACATTATAATTACCGCATACTTAAACTTTTTACCGACTTTTTACAGTTTAAAATAAATGTTAAGATTTATTAATTATGAAAATGAAATATCATAGTAATCCCACGAGAGTTGGATTTATTAAGACTATTCCATGAATAAAAATGTGGCGGATTATACAAATAATAATTACCTTCGTGATTTTTTGTATAAAAACAAAACTAACAGCAGCGAGATCACGGCATACTATGAATCAACAATTCATTAATCGGTTCGAGTTATCATGTTATGACCAGTGCAACCAATGGTGCATATAAGACATAGTTAACTTCTTTCAGGTAAGCTAACAGCAGAACATAATAAAAGCACACCAACTGGCTTGCACCGCATCGAAACGTTATTGGTCAATACCGAACACGCGGCGTATGAGTGGAATAGTCGAAAGAAAATCTGATTATGTTCAGTAAGCATTATCACCTAATGAGTAATATTTTTAAAACATTGTGTCCCCTCCTTTTTGTTAATAATACTAGGAGGTGCCCGTGGCTTCGCCACGATAATTCTTTTAAAAATTAAAAATTAAGAGTATAATAATAATAATAAAGCATTATATTTATTAACACTTGCACGCGAGTCATTCATAAACTAAGCCATTAATAATTAATGAAACAGTTAAATTCCTGCTTTAGAGTACATTCCACGACATGAAAGCGCCCCCTGGGAAAACTATATCAGAATCGATTATTCAGTTCCAAAGAACCCGTGAACACATAATACGTATTGTTTCTCAGCTGTTTATTGACATGAATATGATGTGAATTTTATTTTATCAATTCAGTGTAATTTTCAGAAATTATATAATGTTTCAAGGGAAGGAATGGTTTGTTTGGATTATTATTATCAGCGATATTTCAAGAGATAAAACCATCAATATTTTACAGCTGTTGCCCCCGGCTTCGCCCGCCATTATTCATTGACTCCAGGATTTTTAAGAAAATTACACTTGTAGATTATTAAAAATGTTTGTGGTTCAGAGCTATGAAAATTGTAAGTAAAAATAAAATTAGAATATTTGTTCATTGTGTTCATTTCACTTAGGCCTTATATAATAAAGAAACGGGTTTCCTTCCTAATTTTGTAGTCGTCATGAAAGTTTAGACTGCGAGAGATGAACATCGCCGAGTATACCCGATGTCTCACGAAGCGGGCGAGCAAGCACGCCATTTAGGGCCGTTGAATTGTATAAGAGTAGATGGTATGAATCTATCAAAAACGGCGAAATTATTATAACCACTTCTTTTTCTCAATGTTAGCGAGTTTAGCTTTAAATAACGTTGTAATCAAAAGCTAGAATCGGAACTACCATTGATCTGTTTTTATAAATATGATTTTATTAAACAATACTGTAGTTTATAATATAACTTCACTTGGTGTACACATTGAAGCGATAAATGGATAAAGGAGGTAAGTGAACATTTTTAAAATATCAAATTATTGTCATGGATTAAGGAACTATGTGTGAGACTTTTTTAACATCGACAGGATAGGAGCTCTCTAGAAACCTTTTACAGAGATACCAGTGTCATGTGCTAATAATATGTACTTCACTGGATTATATTTTTTTGGGATCACATACCTCCTTCGTGTACTACTGTAATACAAATAGTCAGCTGTGAAACATACCTCCTTCAAGCACTGAACAGCTGCTTAAAAATAGTTGGAAAATTGCAAAGATAAGGTAAAACCTGCGAGACAGAGGCCTCAGTTAGCTTATACCCTAACAAATGCTACCTATAATGTTATTAGGCACTTACAGAATTTAAATTTTAAACAGCCTTACTAATAAAAGCTGCTTATATATGCATTGAACGGTTGTTTGGTTGTTCACCGTGCAGGTTCTGCATAAGCCGCATTACCAATAAACAGAGTGTAACTGCCGAGTTTACACCGGGTTTGTACGTCCAACATCATCAAATACGTCACTCTAGTTGTGACGTTACTAGCCCCTGGCTATGAAGGGACTGCTGAACGCCATCTATCGGTGCAGCGGGCAAACAACGATGGATCGTCTGCAGACAGTAATTCTAGTTTCAGTATTTCATTATATTGTTTTCAGAAAGCTGTAATCATGGGTACAAGTATGGAAATATGTCCCGCAAACAAGGAACAATGTTCATAATTCCGCAAAAGCAGCTCAGAATATGCGTAGCCTCAAAATTCAATCTCAGACATCTACGAAGCGACCGGCTGTTACGGATATCAGCCATATTGATTATTTACGTCAAGTTTATACAAGGGGGCCAGGCTGTGTAAAGGTTGCACAGTTGCACACATTCAGCCTTATGCAAGGATTATTAGTACACTTTTTCTCCTCAGCTGTGTATATTCCCGGTATAAATGTTACAACTAGATTATTAGTAAGACTGAAAGAGTTTATAAAAATTTAAAACCTAAATTAAGTTATTTAAAGATTTTGGAAGGAGATTTGTTCATAAAGATGTTTGTAAATTTTTTAGGAAATATTTAACATTTCTTCTTTTATTAAGAAATTTGCCATTCATAAGAAAAGTGTTCCTCAAAAATAACTTTGCAAATATTTAAATAATGCATATTTGCACAATGAAAACTTTTAAAGTAAAATATCTCAGCACCTCCTGCCTTCATCCACATACTCCTTCAATTATTATTATCTATTTATTTATTTACTTACTTACTTCTCTCTGGTTTAGTTAAGGTCATAAGAACTAACCAGAGGTCGATACATAAAAACATAGCTCAATCAATAATATGAGTGGATAAGATACATCATAATATGACATAGAGTTCCCATATAGCCTAAATAGATCACAATTATTAATTATATATCAAAGACACAGTAATAATTAAAACCATATTAATATAACAACGAAATAGAATATTGATACGATAATTAATAGTTGCAAGTAGAAAGAATAAGAAAAATAAGATAATATCTAAAATAAAACAAAAAAGATATACCTCTTCTCTCTCTATATAAAATGCTTTGTCCTGACTGACTGACTGACAGGAATCAACGCAGAGCCTAAACTATAACAGGTAGAGACTAAGAATTTTGACATTACCTTCGCTTGATAATGTAGGTGCTCACTAAGAAAGGATTTTGAAAAATTTTGATTTTAAATGCCAAAAATTAAATGTTTTTGAGAATACTTAATCCCTTTTCACACAGAATTATCAAATCCAAATCACAGTTAATTTGACAACAGTATTGTTGGCAGTCTTCACATAGGGCTTTGGAAATAAATGAAACGTGTCTCTGACAAATTAGAGAAGGTATCAATATAATTCATGTTATAAATAAATATTAAAGAACGAAATCCATGAAAATAATGCAGTCACATAACTTTCTCCAGCCTGGAAATAGAGAAAACAATACGAGGTAAGGTAATATGTTTTGGGAAGAGAAGTATGAAAGTGATATTGCATTTCTGTTTAATTTCATCCCCAAAACGGCTTTATGGTAACATGAGAATGAGAAATAAATATTCCGCAAAGACAATACGATTTTATATTACCGGAATTTGCGTTTAGGCAAAAGATAAATGTAAGTCGCCCCTTATACTCCGACCACTGCGTTGCTATGGCGACCACACGCTTGTTATCTCGGCACTCCCGACCGTTCCTTCTCTCGACACTCCCGACCGTACCAAATACCAGCTACCAACCCTTGCACCAAAATGACAACCCGCTAGCTCACTCGTCACTCTCGACTGTACCACAATCACCTCTGCATATAGGCCTAGTCTAAATAATGCATAACACTATCCACATAGTTAAGTGCCCGAAGCGGAGGCGGTAGCCGAAGCGAAGCGCCTTTGCATTTTCGAATAATGTACGATACACTGTTTGTAGGTTTCGAAAATGTGGCATATTATATCTTCCAGAGGTTAGTCAGCCTGTCACCTTTTGTTTAGCGGTATGACGTCACACCACCAACGTCCAATCACGAGTTTCTTTGTAATGTGACGATATAAGAATTCGCTAGATCGTGGTATAAAAGAAAGTGCATCGCGAGGGCGTTGTGGATGGGAACATTCATCCAAGGTGCGATTTACATTTATTTTTTCCCAGCATAGCGTGAAATAAATACCCTATTCGGAAAGTATACTCAAAGGATTCCATTTTATTTATTGATTTGTTTCGTTACACACAACAATTATGGAACAGAAAAGAGCTGCAGAGGATTGGCCTTCTCCAGATTCAAGATCATGTGAGGTTAAAAAGCGACGTGCGAGGTATAGTAGTGCAATACGCAAACAGCAATTAAAATCGGCTAAGAAAACATTTTTGGAAAAAAATCCCTATGCGTATCAGAATGCTAATGCTAATTACCAGATCATCCCGCAGTTGAGTAAATAATCGCGGGCGAAGCCGCGGGCACCTGCTAGTAGTATATGTTTTAAATATACAGAGTACATAATAAGAATTGAATTTTCGTGGTCAAGTGGTCAACTAACTTTATTTCGAACGCTCTAAGTGTTCAATAGCCTTTTCTATTATTATTATTTTTTTATTATTTAAGCAATTCAATATACAAGATATCCCAATAGTGAAGAACTAAGAATAAAATACAGTATTTTGAGGGGAATGTAGCCCCAAGAAAGAAAACAGCACAATCTAACAGCAGCCTAAATTAACTTACTAACTAACTGTGACTCCTTCTGACTCCTTATGACTTAGGCTGGTATTCATAAACAAGACTTTGGATGAAAGTCGACTTTACAAAGAACAAAGTCGCCATTTTCGTATTCACAGTCGAGACTTTGATGAAAGTAAACTTCGATTGTGACTTTACTTCGAAGTCACCGGCAATCTAGACTTTGACTTTGACTTTCGCGTATTCACGTCAATAAATATGGCTGACATTTTGAGAGTTGTTGAATTTGCTGAGAATATTGGTGGCATCCAGGAAATTATCGACGCTGCACCTGTTCCTCGGCGTATTATTAGAGAAGCGCAAAACCCAATTGAATTTGGATAGCGAATTCAAAGCTAGATGCCTAGGTTTGATAAGCAGACGGTGTTGGATATCCTCGTAACCATGTTTGAAGATGGACTGAATAATTTTAGTCGAATAATTACCTGTTTCCCCCGCCAGTAATACAACTACTAGTATCGTTACGATATTATGCTACAGGTAAGGATAAAAGGCCATATTTATATTATAGTGTATTTCATTTTATAGAGGTTATGTTACATGGTCTTACAAACATTTAAGGTTATGATATAAATTGACCCTAATAGTTATTGTTTTCCTTAATTGTTTACAGGTAATTTTCAATTAGTTTCTGCAGACATGCATGGAAAAAGCCAGCCAACTGTGAGCAGGATTATAAGAAAGATATCTGAACTAATTGCTGGGAAAAGGTCACAATTTGTCAAGTTCCTGGATCAAGCTGAGTGTCAGCTAGCGTGTGTATGAAAGGTTCAGGTTTCTTGGGGTTGTGGGAGCCATCGATGTTCCTATAATGAATCCTGATGGTGAACATGCTGAAATATTCCGTAACCGGAAAAGTATCTTCAGTTCAATTGCCAAGTGAGTAGCCAAATAATTTATGTGAAAAGCAATTTTAGGTTGCGCACTAGGCTCCTCCCACCAACTCTAATGGGGTCCGCCAGGGTAGGAGGGGTTTAGGGTTCAAATGTCACCTCCTACATATATCACCATTTTAACTACTAGCTATGCCATCTATTGTGCCAAAGGGGAAACTGGGGTTTAGGATTCAAATGTCACCTTCTAGATGTCTCACCATTTTAACTACTAGCTACGCCATCTGTTATGCAAAAGGGGAACTGGGAAAAATTAAACAATTTATCTTTACTTTCATTCGCTTTCTCTTTGCCCTACCTGCCTATGTGGGACATATTCCTAACCATAAATTTCACATCGACTGGTATATGAAACCGTGACTAGCAGGCTTAACCACTTCACTATTGCAATTGCTGAGCGGTGAAGGGAAAATTCTTCTGTTTAAGTTTAGAGAGCTTTAACACATGAGAAATAGCCGCTTTCGTGTACTAATTTTTATCATTGTGAAATGTTATGTTGGCTCTAGAAAGAGCTGTTTTGGTGCAAGGGTTGTTTTTGCAGCATTGATTAAGTCATCTAGCGGGTGGCATACCAATCAAGTCTGAAACTCTTCGCTGGACAATACCATAACACGACCTCTTACTTCTTCTTTCCCTGCTTTGGTCCCATTTCCTGTAATAATATTTCATATTATGATGCATATGTGGCTTCATCCTGAAATATTTAGGCCTATTAATGCCATACTTTTGATATGTTGCAAGGGTCATTTTCATAACGCTGTGATTTTGTGTATTTTTATTCGTATATGATAAAGGGTACACTAGTGAGCTGCAGTGCCATGCAATCCCATCCTATGGAGGTGCAATTTCGCTGGTGCACAACCTAAATTTGTCTTTTGCCTAATTTTTATTCATCCAATACTTTATATACATGTAGCCTACAGTATACAAGTTATTTGGACACAGATCTTAAATGCTAAGTATTACCTAGCCTATATTTTCACTTATTCTCACACATTCAGGAAAACATCCACACACTTGCTTATGGTACGGTACATTTCTTTAACCTAGCATAGGCCTACAAGTTAAAAATGTCAGTAACTCCTATGAACAAGATGATATTCATCATTCTTTATGTACCATCATATTATCCCATATGAAAGAACACATCAGCCTGTCATTTATAATCTGTAGTCTATTCGACCATCTGTTGAGTTCAGTCTGCATGTAATTAAATCTGTAATAGTGAGGACGTATTTATCCCTATCGGTGCTGCCTGCCTGAGTTGGTCAAGGAATTCTTAAATTTGATGAAAAATGCAATACCACTTATACAAGTCATTTAACAACATAGGCCTATCACTTCTTTGTTGGATTATTTTTCTGTTTCTCCTGAAACTAAAACATTTGTGTCAACTGCAAACAGAATAATATCTGGTATTTATTGGAAGATCATTGAGAAGTAAAGTAAAGTAAGAAGAAAGTAAGAAGAGTAATTTAAATAAGACATCCTTGTGGAACACAATGTTTTACTTCTTTTTTCTTTGATGTGTATTACCCAAATCATATAGCCTATCATGCTCATGTTAATTGTATTTTGTTGTAGGCTGTCGTCAACCACGAGAGGAAATTTATTGATTTCATTACTGGATGGCCTGGTTCCACCCATGATAACAGAATCTTCAACAACAGTAGAAACTGAGTGAGATTTGAAAGGGGCCTAGTACAAGGAATCCTTGTTGGCGACAGTGGCTTATGCTTGTAGGTCATTCTTGATGACGCCCCTCCTCAACCCCACACCTGCAGAGGAAGCATACAACACCTCCCATATCTTGGCAAGAAATGTAGTAGAGAGAACATAGTTGTGAAATATTATGTTTGGTGCAATGGTCTTTTTTTTATTGGGTGGAAGGGGAGCTTGTGAGCTTATGCCCAAATACCTACTGCACTCTGGCCCTCCTTCCACTCACCGCTGCACATTGCTATGGTGATGGCTGCTTCCCGCCTGCCTGTAACCTTTCCCCTAGCAAGCTGCTAACGTAGGTAATGCAGTCCACTGTTGTGCTGCATGTTATACTGCCCTATTAAAAAGTGCAATTAAAAACAATCACCAGAGCCTCTTTAGTGCTACTTAAAAGAGCAGTTTCAGGGTGGCATAATCCAGAATTGGAAAGCTGTATGTAATATTTTGATTTTATGTAGGCTATGTATGGTATATAATGTGTGTGTGGACAATTAAATAAAATTGGAAACTACTGGCAAAGGAAATCAATCTCTCATTGCTTTTTGGTGCAATTCCTTCATGTTCTGCAAAGTGAGATCATGTATTTCTTGTTACTGCTTCATCATTGCAGCATGGAACTATCTCAGCTGCTCTATTTCAATTTGTTTCCTCTCTTCTAAATACTGTGAAGCCACCTCGCGTAGCTTCTGGACAGTAGGCCTATTCTTTTAAGAAAACAGGCCCACCTGCTCATTCCTCTGTGCACCTTGAATCTCAATGCCGGATGGAGCCACTTCGATCACTGTTCATAGTCAGTCATTGGTGGCATCTTCGAGACTTTCATGATTCAGAATAATTCACAATATTTCATGACAAGAGAACTGAAACTCCAGTTTTGTGACAGCGATCTCCATTCACTTCAGCAAAAGGTAAATGAAACAAATAGTAGCCTAGAACTTTGGCTGAAAGAGAAAAAACCCTTTCTAAATACCGATAAGAGAATACATAGGCCTATGCTCTTTCATTCACAAAATCTTATAGGCAACCTGCAAGTTAGACTTAATAACACAACACTGGGCCAAATAAATACTACAACATTTCTTGGGCTATGGATTGACCAGGATCTTACATGGGAACCAAATATAGCAAATTTAAGTAACAAACTTAGCCAGTTATGTTATACTATTCATATACTCAGGTATCAACAATAGATGTAGGCTATTAAAGACATATTTCAGCTGTGTCCAATCAGTATTAAGTTAAGCATTTCTTTTGGGGGACATTCAACAAAAGCTAAGCAAATATTCAAACTGCAAAAAGAATAGGTCTACTAAAAGTTATGCTCCAATTACCAGTCAGGACACCAAGTAAACCGATATACGAAACATTAAAAATCTTGCCCCTACCATCCCTCTATATATTAGAAGCTGTGACATTTATACACAAAATTAGGAACCTATTCATGAAGAATTCACAAATACATCACTACCAGACAAGAACAGTTAACAATATTCATTTATATTGTCTAGAACTACCAGGAGCTTGAACATAATTTCTCATATAGGTTTTATTATGTATGATATACTTAACAATCTTAAAATTCCAAAGATTCAACATTTTAAAAAACAAGTTAAAACTCTACTTCTAAAATATTATTTATTTTACGATGTACAAGAATTCCTTAACTCTGTGGAAATTTAATCAGAACCCTACATGACATTCTTACAAAATACTGACAATGAACATATTAATACTTCATTTTAAGAAATTTATAAATGTGTATTTTAATTATTCAGTCGCTATTTGTATTGTAATAACCAAAAATATGCTCAAAGAATTAAGAAGATAATGGACATTGTATCCTGACAGCTAATAAAGAATTATTATTATTGTTATTATCATCATCACAATACAATTACGCTTTTGCAAAATGGCTGAGTGTAATGCGCACATCGATGTTATTTTGTTCGAGATTTGCCCACCGCCTCCTAGACGTACAGCAATTTCAACAGTTTGTACACATAATTCATTTAAAAGGCAGTGGATACGATTGCCAACGTTACAACAACATCGTCAAATCTCGACTTTCCAAAGTCACGGTCAAAGTCTCGCAACTAACGTCTATGAATTCGACTTTAACCAAAGTTGAACTTTGCTTTGAAAGTCTACTTTAGGAAGTCGTCTTCCAAAGTCGCGTTCTTGAATACGGGCCTTATACAAATTGACTTATACAAATTCTTACTTCATAACTCGCCTGGATTTTTTCTTTGGTAGGTTGTTCAATTCTGTGATGTAAACTTGACTTAAAGAGAGTCGCATTATTGAAGGCATTTCAATAAAAGCAAAATTACTCACAATTAATACTCATAATAATCTTCTGACCGTCATTAATTTTGCATGGGCTCTCACTTACTGCAATATTTTGTGATGAAATCAATATGAAATATAAAGTATAATTATGGGTTGTGGATTAAGAATTTTTTAGTTGGAACAAAGTCTTAATAGAAAGTTTTCGGGTCTCGAGTTTTTCAAGGTTAATATTAGCAGTAGCTGGTGCATAGGACGGCCTTAATCTAGCTCCGGCTACTTCAACTATTCAAAGCGGTTTATATCCCCAAGTCCAGAGACAGTTTTTAATTAAACTCTTCGCTGCACTGTGCATTACATCTTCCAAATTACTTCCTCCATTCCCTTTCAAACAAACTCTTCAGCTATGTTGATATGCAAATGTATGACATAAACTTCAGGCGTCTGTATATGAATTCTCGGAGTTTATTGATTTTGTATTCTCAGGAAGCTTACAGCCTACTAGCATGTTCAACGTAATTTGAATTTCTAAAAATACCTTCTCCTTTGCACGTGTCGGTTATTCGACATTGATTTCACAACACCTTGGATGAGAATAGTATAAAATAGTGTATCTCTCACTATGATATTTATTTCGAATTATTCACTGCATATGCACCATGCACTAATATTGAAGCAATACTGCAAGATAATACAACCTATTTTGTTTCAGAATCAAGTACTTCGGCTCGCTTTATTATCTGGCAGGACGGTACTTTCTAAGATTACATGGTGGAGGAAAATTTCCGTCCGTCTGTGTGTCTGTCCGTCCGCCCGTCTGTATGTCTATATGCATGATAACTCGAATACGTTTTAGCAGATTTTCATAAAATATAGTATACACATTTGACGAATGCTATTGATTATTAATCGAATCGGTTGACCGGTACCTGAGTAACGACCAACTAGCTGCCACGTGCGTTTTAAATGGCAAATCATCACTATACTATTAAGCCGCGTGGCTAACTCACTCAATGACATAATGTTGGGTCGTAAAAAGATCTAGGTCTCGAAGGCACAACTCGAGCTGTCGGACGAATAGGTCTAGCTCTCGAAAGCGTAAATCCAGGTGTCGAAGGAAGAGACCTATCTCCTGAAGGGTTAAATTGAGCTGACAGAAGAAATGCCTTCCTCCCAGAAGTGTTAATCCAGCTAGTAAAGGCAGAGGCCTAGCTCCCGAAGGCGTAAGTCTAGCTGCCGAAGGAAGAGGCCTAGCTCTCGAAGGTGTAAATACACCTGTCAAAGGAAGTGGCATAGCTCCAGAAGGCGTAAATCCAGTAGTCGAAGTAAAAGGTCTAGCACTCGATAGAGTTGTTGAAGGAAGAGGCCTTGCTCCCGAAGGCGTAAATCAAGCCGTCCAAGGGAGAGGCCTAGCTCTTGAAGGTGTAAATTTAGCTGTCGAAAGAAGATGCCTAGGCCTCAAAGTCGTTAATCCAGTTGTCGACGGAAAAGACCTAGCTCTCAAAGGCCGAAGTCCAGCCGTCGAAGGAAGTGGTCTAGCTCTTGAAGGAGTTTTCGAAGAAAGAGTTCTAGGTCTCAAAGGTGTAAATCCAGCTGTAGAAGGAAGAGGCACTTCATATCAGTAGACCTGATTTTATAAAATACCAATAAAAGCGAGAATGACAAATTAATGCAATAATCAGTACACACGAGGGATGGGGCACAAGACGAATGTGCATAATTATACCCACTCCATGATACCTTAAAGTTTGGTATGGATGGGCAACATTCCTCACAGTTTCCATCAGATCCATGTGGTATTCTCTGAAATTTCTTCCTCGGATAGTGATATTTTTACGTAAAACTTCTGTTCACATCTTGTAATATCCAATCTGCACTGCGGGTGACTCAAAACTCAATTACCATCGATTCTATTCATTTAACCGTACATTACAATGCTACCAAATGATGTGTCCATAGGCTATACTAGAGATGACACACTCACTCGTGATCAACATCTCATGGTACCATTGTCTTAATTTAAGAAAAAATATTGTCATGACTTATGCTCCATCCCTCGTATATATTTAGGCTATTACCTCTCTGTTATTGAACTTTTCAAAAGCACCCAATGTAAAAAGTCAAACCGAGTACCAGGAGCAATCCTGGGGGTAAAGGCGGCCGGTGCGTAAGGCTGACAACCTTACCACCTTCACGTTCCGAATGTCCAAAATTTGGGAGCCTCAACCTCCTGGAACCCTTTGGGCCTCCATGGCCTGTATAGGGATCACTTCACTTTACTACAAAGGAATTAAATGGCTATTTCTTTATCAGAAGTTTTAAAAGCAATAATATAGGGGGAAAAATTATCTGAATCTATTCGTAGAGCTGTATATTAAAAATCCATAGACAGCATATTTTGAAATGTTAGCGCCTTTTAATGAATATTTCTAAGATGTTGTTGTGTATACGTGCATGCATATTTTTTCAACTTTTTAATCCTGGATCTAGTAATAATATATCAGAAACAATTAAGACAAATGTACAGTACAAGGGATGTTCGGTGTGATAAAGTGATAAGAGAATTACCTCTTCAGCTTCGCCTTTGAGAGTGAATAAAACCCATAAAACTCCCACACTATTGGCCGATCCCCAAATCTGAATCAGTGCAATGACTCCAATGCTCCGATTAAATATTGTTTAACATAAGTTTAATTTAATTCAGACATTTTTCAGACTAAATAGAAAATTTAAATTTAAATCCATATTAAATTCTTGAATTCGTGTTTTGTATATTAGGCCTATAGCGATAATTAGGCGGCTGTATGTTATGTCTGTAGGTCTTTCGGCCTGTGAGAAAAATAATGACAATAGCTGGACAGAAATATTTGCTGAAGGTGTAAGGGATACACGGAAAGCGAATGAGATATAGAACATTTTAAATGTCTTTAGAGGATTTTTTAAAACTGTCTTGATATAAACGTCGGTCTATTAATGGGAATGTGAAAATGCAACAGACCATGTGACAGTAATGAGAAGAAAGCACTGAATTATAATATCAACTAATGCAAGCACATGCTAAGTGTAGTCTATTTCCAAGAAAAACGGCACGTACCAAGAGGTTGTGACAAAAGGGATTGATATTAATCGTGTCAGTAACGCTAAGTCACTGCTACCGCGAGACTATAACTTAAGAAACACATTACACGGGTTCAAGAGTTTCAACAGATTCTTAGGGTGGCGTGCACCATCCAAGAGTAAATCTTACTAAAGTAGTAAATTTAAGACGGATACCTGAAGTAAATAAGAACCAGTACATCTGTCTCACTCTTAAGTCATACTAATGTATGTGCTAGAGTGAGACAGACAAACCGGTTTTTGTTACGTAAGGTTCCCTTCCTAAATTTACTACTTTAGTGCTACTCTTTTAGTAACTTACTCTTTTAGTTGGTGTTGGAGAGCTCAATTGATAGTTACTTCTTTAGTTGTAACTAAAGTAGTAAGCGATTTTTACTAAAGAAGTAGTCGAATTCTGCGCAGAACAGAGCAGAAACGTTAGTGCAGCGCAGCAGAACACATGCATTTCAATTGCCAGTATTATTCAAGTGCCAGATAATGAAAAGGAAAGGTTCGCTGAAACAATGAATATGAATTTGGGTTGTTCCAAATATTACTAATGACAATCTTCATGTTTTAAAATAGGTGTAATAGTAATGTTTTATTCATTACTAATTTTAATTCCTTCAATTGAATATTTTCAGTTTAGTAGCCTACGTATGGGTACTGTGATTACAATTTTTGTGCAAACTATTTCTGTATTATAATGCAAACAATTGGAATTTCCAGTTGATTTTCATAATTAATTCACTGTCAATATTATAATTATTTCTCTCATAATAATAATAAAGTTCTAAAATATATTAAAATATTTATACTTCCTAAAGTTACATATTCTTCCCCAAAAACGATAAATCAATTATTCTACAGTTGTTTATCATAAATCTCACTATAATGAATTATTAATATTTATTGACTGTTTAACAATATTAATAAGAAGTATTACACAAAATCATGAAAAAGGGGGGATAAAAAGGATAACAAAACTAATAAGGGGCATTATGTTTCTGTCCTTTTTCAAATGCACAGAACATTTACTTAAAAAATATCACCTTATAAAAATAATAATATTACAACTGAGAAATGTAATATTTAAACAAAAAATGGTGGTACAATATTTCGGAAGATATGAACTCCAATAATAATTATGTAGATGGTTGTGTGTTTAAAAATAATTTCAGTGACTACTTCTCTAGATCCTGTGCAGCTTCAACCTCCGGGCGCCTCCTTAAAATTTTCTTTCGGCACTCATGTTGGCATTTTTTTCTATATAGTTTATAATGCTTCTCACTTTCCTGTCCACAGGGTTAATTAAATAGTTAGCAGCATAACTATAGACCTGCAGCATCTGTTATAGTTTATTCCCAAACATGAAAGTCTCGTCTCACTCCACCATTCGAGACTTGGGGAGTCTTTAAGGAATGGTTTTACAATGTGTCCCCTTCTCAATGTACGCTAATCCCAGAGTCAGTCAAATTTTCTTCCGATGTGGCCTGTTTGGACATTTTTTACACCTGGGTCAGAAAAAAGGACATATTATTCATTAACACTGCGGGTGCAACTATTGAACTTTTAGCTCTTATAATTATTATTATAATCTGGCATTCGCAATGTTGTGCTTTAAGTTAAGCTATAGAAGTATAATGTAATAAAATTAATTTACAATAATTACATTAAATCGTTTAACAGTGAATATCACCTATTGTTCAGTAATTCTATGGTTAAGTAGCAGGGGGAAGTGTTTTCTGGGTAGCTCCAAGACCGGAGGCTTTCATTTATTGGAATATACTATACCTCGCCGATATCTGTATCCATATGATTAGCTTGAAATACATCGTCGTTTTCTGACCCAAAGTTAGGGAGAACTGCAGCATCTAAAGGCCGATCCAGCTAGGAAGATATTTAAGAGCACATGAGCTCCTTGTACCGTGCAATGCAAACGTCCCTTCCACTCACTCTTCCCCTCACCTTTGGTGGACGTCTTCCTAGTTGGATCGCTCTCCGCAATGATATTTCCACATTTGACTGGCTGAAATCACATGGATGTAGTGAGAATCTGGCATCGTTTCTTCCAAACTCCAAAATTTCATGTAAGGATTTATGAGCTTAATTATTTACGTTATTAAATGCCCTACTAGGTATGGTTCGCTTAATATTTATTAAATCACCTGCCACAACTCTCATTTTTGGTATACAACCTTCTTCATCTCAATAACTTATCCTCAGTTTGAACTATGTAATCCATTTAATGTGATATGTAACTCATAACTCACGCAAATGCCACAGAACACACTTACTCCACAACTTTACTCCACCCCCTGAGTAGGAGTAAATATTGGCCTTATTTACTCCACAACTTACTACGTTAGTAACGTACTCCGTGTTGGTGCTCTCCACCACTTGTGGAGTAAGTTCATTTACTCTGGGAGTAAATAAAATGTTTACTTCTTTAGTACATTCCTCTATGTTGAAAGCCGCCGAGTTTAGTTTACTCCTGGTTGGTGCACGCCGTCCTTACTAAAAGAGTACGGTTACTAAAAGAGTAGCTTACTAAAGTAGTTAGAACTAAAGAAGTAAGGCTTACTAAAAGAGTAAATGGCATGAGTTTGGTGCACGCCACCCTTAGAGCTCAGGACATAAATTTTCTTGTTTGTTTCATCCTAACCATCAGTAACTTAAAAACAATAGATAGTCTTAAGAAGAAATCTATCATCTCTGGAGAAAAAGAGTTTGATGCGTTTTAAAGACCAAGTGTGTCGCTTTAAAATGACCAAACATTGTGTTTTATCAAAATCAATAGAATACTGTAAACCTATTCTTTTTAGCATGACATAACCATATCATGTAAACCACATGATAAAGCCCAAATACTTAGGAGGGTTTTATACCTGTCAGCTGTTTCATTTTTATATCTTGCCCTCACTTGAAACTTCTGTACTGTCTGTCCACTACTAAAGAGGCTGTACATAGGCATTCATATTTTCATTTTAACTGCATGAAAACTTTTAAAGTCACCAATTCATTTATTTTCTCTGCATTTGTATGTATTCAAAACTAAATGGGCACTTCAAATTTGAAGGATATGATTAACATATTAACTCATGGTTTTGTATTCACTTGATAATCTTTAAAATATAAATAAAGATATACAGGGACTATGATTTTTTTATTATATTTGAGATATGCATTGAACTTTTTTCTTATTTTGTTAGTAAAAACATAAGAAAACTAATGCTTGATGTCTTGCTGAATATGTCATTGGTCCTACCAAAAATTAAGATTTTCACACAAAACTGAGTGACAAGTTTCATGAAATAAGTACATTCTTAAAAATCAATATCTCAAGTGAAGAAGAGAGTCTTCACAACATCATTTATTAGTCTACACCTAGAGTTTGTGTACAAAATTCAAGTACTTAGTTATAAATTGTGAAAATTGACATTTCCTTTTAAGAAAGTGTAATTGCCATACCAGTAACTAACAATTATGTAAAGGACTCGTATACTCATACTAGTATGTAATAGACTATGCGAGATAGTAAAATGTAAAAGTAGCTCAAGACAATAAAAATTATTTCAAGAACTAATCCAAAATTTTGTTTCTTTTGTTTTACAAGGATTACTTAATTCGAAGTAATGTGAAAAATTTATATTTAAGTTGAATTGATGTATTTATTGAACAGATATTGCTGTACATACAATTAAGTTTGCCACATTAATTGACGCAGACTATAAGAGGAAGGTACAGTGACCCTCAATTTGTTGTTAAGTTCCAAAGTTCTTTGAAGCGGGTATAATGAATTTTGCTGTATCCTGATATTACAGATGACACAGTTTATTCTTAGTGCGTAACAAGACGCAAGTTGTAGTATGGTTGCAGTATGGTTTTGCTTGAAAATAGACTTGAGTTACATATGAGATTTTCTTCAGAAGCCTTAATTCGGGCCCTGCTCAAGACTCTCACATTCCTTCTCACAACACTCAGCAACCGGAATTTCTAATGCTAAGACAGAGCCGGTATCAACGCGAACTTCGAACTTCGATCTTGCAAATTTATCTGCTGAAATTCGTAATCTCGATTAGCTTTCATGAACACTACTCCATGCATAAAATGTGACGGATTTTGTAAATACTAATGTTATTTACTAACTTTATTAATATTCTATCCGCTGTGAAATCACGGAATAGGCTACTAAATGAATGAACAGTCCATGCATCGATTTGAGTTACCAGTGCCACCAATAATGCGTACCACAGGATGGAGAGCATCAGCATCAGAACGCTATAACAGCACACGAAATGGCTTGCAGCGAATAAAATATGTTTTTTTAATCAAAGGAAATTTATATTATTTAAATTCCCAAACAAAATATGTTGTATAAAATAACGTGTTTTTATTCTGTTCACTGTCAGCATGTGACGTATTAATCACTGCATGTCGATACCTTACGTGTCGAGTAACGAGCTTTCGTTTTATCAGATAAAATTGCATCTTTGCGATACTATTGTAAAATAAATGATTCGTTGATATCTGAGGCATTGCTAAATGTCGGCCAATGTCGAATGCGCGGAGTATGAATGGAATAATCTGCTAAAATTGCAACTTACATTGTTCATTATTCACCTCATTTCGTAAGTTACACGGGTCTGGTAAACATAAATCTTGCCAACAGGTACCCTGTTCGTGTTAAAGATTTGAACTAATAGATACTCAACTGTAGCAGTTGGTTGTTCAAAGAGTCTTAGAATTTTTATCACATATACAAAATAAGATGGATTGTTTTCGCCCTCCACTTGTGACGCTAGCTTAAATGTAGGCTTAAATCCGGGTGAGTGAGATGGCCACGCTTTTTTAAATGCTCAATAACTTGAAGGATTTTCAACATAATTCGTGTGCAAAGTGTTCAGTCAGGTCCCTGGATGTTTCATTTTCATAAGATAATGTTTTATGGAGAGAAAAAAAGTAATTTAGGGTGAGAAATCCCAACATTTAAAAAAACGGTACGTTGGCCATCTCACCCGAGGTGTCAGGGGGAGATTGCCATAGGACATAGGGACAGTCGGTCACACCATTTTCGAAGAGTAACAAAGTAGAAAGACTAGGTAGCTGTACTTCTATAAATATATACCAAAAAAATAAACTTAAGTGCTAAAATAAGTTATTACAACGTAAAAATAAACATATTTTGGAAAACAGAATCAATTCTGAGTAACTGAAAAGTTCTGATACATTTCTGAAAAGATAACTAAATTCTACTGCATGCTATTACATCCGATGGAGGGGAAGGGCACACCATCTAACCTCTACATCATTTATCTTCATCTTTCGACTTCGTTAGTTGATGACTGGACCGAGAGCACCTGGTCGGCATGCCGACTTCCATGACCGCTTTTAAGTAAATAAGTAAATAAATAATTTTGAAAATCAATTGAAGAATTTATTTAATTAGTGGTACACTGTCAAAGTCGTATCTATTTACATACATCTTTCTGGATTGGATTTTCAAAATTGTTTCATTAAGGTGTACGTATTAATATGTTCCTTCATGTCATTTCTCTAGCAATAAAAATAAATAAGTAATTGAGAATCGATGGAAATTAGTCTTAAGTGAAAATTTTTACATTTCGTGTTAGAAAAAATCAGAAGATCTTGAAGATATGGCTCTTAAATTGTTGGCCAACTCTCCCGGAAAAACAGTGGGCCATCTCTCCTATTTGTAAAGGTGATATGACAGGGGTGCCCACAGGGGGGGGGGGTTAAGACGCAGACTGCGTCATTAAAATTTCTGGGGGGGGGCAAAATATTAGCGTTTTATGAATTTTCTGGGGGTTGAAAATTGTTGCAAAATTTGCGTTTTATATTCTAAAATTAAAAACTGCCAAGCTAACTAGTTTTTGAGTGCTAAATAGCGTAAAATGTGATTTTCATTAGTTCCATATTTAAACATTTTCCGGGGTGGACACCCGACAATTTCTTGTTTACATTGGTATATCTTAGAGTATGGTAAACAAATTTCCTAATTAGTTTTTGAGTGCTAAAATAGCGTAATATTTGATTTTCATTAGTTCAGTATTTAAAAATTTTCCGGGGATGTACCCCCCCTTTCGGCAGGCCTAATGATTTCTTATTTGCATTGGCATGTCTTAGAGTATGGTAAACAAATTTCCTAACTAGTTTTTCTGTGCTAAAATAGCATAAAATGTGATTTTCATTAGTTCAATATTTAAAAATTTTCTGGGGATGGACCCCGACCCCCTGGCACTTTCGACCCTCCCCGCAATTATTTTCTGGTTACGTCATTGTTGCACTTATTATATTACCTATTAATATAATGTTACAAAGTGGCCCAAGAAGTTAAAGAAAATAAAAATTTATTAATTAATAAAAATTGCCCCACTACAAAATATCATATGGGTGCCCTTGTCGACAGCCAATCGGATTGGGGGTGAGCAATGAAGTTGGGGGGTGATTCATGAAGTTTTGGGGGGGGTGGGCACCCCTGGAGATGACCATAGTTAGTAGTAAAAATGGAAGTGTTTAGAACAGAACACGCAATGCAAGTGAAATATATAAGGTTCGCTCACCTCACACAGTAAGTATCGTTTAACTGTTAGTAATAATGTCGGACTTCTGCTTATTTCATTCAATATACAAAAAATAAATGGCCAGTTAGAAAACAATAATGTTATATAAATCGCGAATTTCTAAATATAAACAGCGCAGGTGTTCAACAATCGACTCTTAGTACCGGTACTAAAAGCTTGCCGCCTACCAAGTTACGTTCAAATATGTTTATCGGCCTTCAAATCAGAGCGATTGGTCGTCTCCCCCGCGTGGCCGTCTCTCCCGGAATTACCCTATAATTCTGTAAATATCCCGTGATATACCAGTTGGTGAAACACGGGTTGTAATGTAACTAAAACAAATAAAAAAAAAAGGGTTATGGGTAAAAATTCTGTCTTTTTTGTAAAAAAAATTGCTTTTTTAATTTAATTTAATACGCCTATAATTTCATCTATAAACGCTAATCCTTGGTCTCCAAAGTTTCAGATTCTGTCTCGCTTTGAACCCATCCATCATGCGAAGTACTTAAATAGCGATACTAGTTAATTAATATTTCGAGATTAATCCACTTTAAAAGCAATTTGTGGAACTTTCGCTATTAGTGCATTTTCAATATTCAAAGCCTTTTTACAATTTTTACACTATTGTGTTGAATTTTGTAATATATCTATTGAGCACTGATAACAAAGTACTGTATTGGGATTTTGTATTTACGAGTATGTTGAATTTTCAAAAATGGGTTTCATAATTGAAAATCTGCAAGTTTAAAGAATATAACTATTTTATTTATTCTCAGGACACATGCTTGAAATTAAACTCTTCGGTTTTTCCTAGCTTTATGGAAGAATCTTTTAAAACATCTTCCAAAAATTGCGCTAAGATGGCAATGGTCTATGACACTAATAATACAATAATAAATGGTACTGTATCAAATATAAATCTCAGACATTTTGCCGTATTATAAAAATTCGAAGTACAAAAATGTTAACTTAAAAAAAAGTCAGGAAATCCGGACTACGACTACCTTTGCCATTGCAGGGGCACTAGAAACAATATGTGACCGTTATTATGAAAAGTATTATGAAAAGTATTGAGAAAAGTTCAAATAAATATTACTTGCCAGGTGCATTTTACCCTTTAGTGTACATGGCTCTTAGAGAGTTGTAAATTACTCGTATTATACTGAAAATTTAATAAATTAAAAATACATTAACTCCATTATTAAATGTTTAACTTGCAATTAAACTTAAAAGTTAATAATTTTTGCAAAATGGCAACCACTTGCAAGTCAGATTTTAGAGTATTCCTCTTAAGTCAAACAATTTTAAACATATCATGTTTTTTATTTTAAAATTTGAAAGTAAATAGGCCTAAACCAAATTTACGATGTCAAGTTTATAGTTAAACAGGTAATGTATAAAAATATATTTGAATTTTTTAACATAGCCTATTCAGTCACTGAAATATGTCGATAGGCAAAACATGAATGAATGAATGAATGAATGAAGTGCTTTTTACATTAATCGTTGCATGAGCCCTTAGGCTATGCATGCTTTAACTGTGCACAAGCAAAATATAACACAAAATTAAAACTAATAACACACAGACGAACAGTACTAGTTTTAAAACTAGTAAACACACAAACAAAACTCCCCACACACACTCCCCCAAAAAATAGCAAATACACCAACAATACCATAAAAACACTAACACAATTACCAAACAAATATATTTTACATAAGTTACTATCCTATATACAGTTGTATAGCCCGCGGAATATTCCCCTTATTCCCTCGGTCCCACACCTTCGGCCAGTTCCTAAGCTGTCTCACTTTAAACATACATTTCCCCACCCCCTAAAAAATCTAGTGCAGCAGATCGTATGTGAATAACTTCCCCCTACAAGAATCAGTGAAAGACTCTGGTAGATGCGGTTGCCTCAATGTTTCCGTGACTCTACACTCTGCCAGAATATGGTGTGAAGTTTCTTCTGCCCACAAAGGGAGCATATTCTCTCCCCTCTATAAAAGAGGCATGGTTTTGACCATTTTTGTAGATCATAATTATATGCCATATAATACCCAAAAATTCCATAAATTAATTTTAGTTAGTGCAGAATTATCGGAGAAATTGTTCTAAAAATGTAGTTTTCGTTAAAACCATTTAATATAACATCAAATTACACATGACTGACAGCTGCTTATAGCCTTCATAACTTTAAAAATAATTCATATAAGTAAATAATTTTCCATCAAAATGATATTTTACGCATTTTAATTTTTTTTTTTTGGGGTGGGGGGGGGGAATCAATTTCTTTGAAAGTGGTAAGCTGTATCCATCAATTGAAGGTGTTAATACATGATGGGAGAGTCTAAAAGCTTACTTCTAGTAATGTGAATTAATCACTCCAGCACTATCCATAAAGTTATTGATCTGTAAATGACCAGCAATAAGTGAATCTAAAGGATGATATGCAAGGGCTTGGATAGTTCTTAGCACAGATCAACAATAAAGTGGCTTAATATTTAGCAGACATCCAAAGGGGTGTGGTTCCTATTTTAATAATTTATCCCTCTAACAACCTTTGTATAGGCTAATCCAATGCATTATCTAATAACTAGTATCCGTGTACAAAATTGTGTATGTTCCGCTATAAGTAAATACAGTACGCATTTTAAATTAATAATATCAGGTAAACTGATATAACAAAGTGCCAGTATGTTTTTGTTGAAACAATTTTATAATTGCAATTATGATATGCAGAAAATAAGTTTTTCTAATCAAGATTAAAATCGACCAGCGTCAGCAGAACTACAGATTTGTGATACCTTGACAATCTCGCACTCACATAAAGATAACAAATAAAATTAAAAAAATTCACGTCCGGGAATTGATCCGGGGACCTCCAAAATACGAGTCCAAGACGTTACCATTTGGCCAACTCAGTCAGTTTGACGGTGTTGTTTGATAAGCATATGTGAAGGAATAGTGTTAACTGCCAAATTATACCGGTAGACGAAAATTAAAAAAACATGTGACCTTTAATTAGTCGTTACTCTGGTACCGGTCAACCGATTAGGTCCAAAATTTATAGGCTTCTTGCCATGGACGTTATAAATGTTTATACCAAGTTTCATGAAAATCCGATAAAGCATATTTGAGTTATGCGCCTTTTGCATATTTGAGTTATGCATATTTGAGTTATGCCTTAATACCATAAAAATGCACTAAATTGGACATTATTCCGGTATCGGCCAACCGATTTGGTCCAATATCGACAGACGTCTTCCCATGGACATTATAAATGTGTGTACCAAGATTCATGAAAATCCGATAAAGCGTATTTGAGTTATGGCGCTTTTAAATAAAAACACTAAATTGGGTTTGACGCCGGTACCGGTGAACCGATTTAGTTCAATATCAATAGGGTTCTTCCCATGGACATTATAAATGCGTGTACCAAGTTTCATGAAAATCCGATAAAGCGTATTTGAGTTATGGCGCGTACAGACACATGGACAGACAGACAGACAGACAGACGGACAGACATTTTCCCGTCCCCCACACACAATCTCATAAAGTACCATACTGGCACTTAATAACCGAGAGGTTTTACTTGGCAACAGTATTGGTTAGTACTGGTATGGTGAAAGAGTATTCAAAATACTACTGTGTAATATGCTTCGAAGGTAAACGAAAATGGACAATAACATAAGCAATAGTACTTCTTGAATTGTGAAAATGTTTTTATACAGCAGTCTGTAAAATTGAGAATTTGTTAATACTTAGTTTCATTCTGTTAATTTTTCCGCTGATTCACCTACACAGCAGATTTGCTATAACGAGCTATCTTTTTAACTTATGTAAATTCATCACTTTATCACATCAGCAAAGCCTGCCTTCTTAGAAATATTTGCTGATGAATAACAATCTGTGATGATAATAATAGTGATAACACTAATCGATAAGAAGCTGATAGTAGTTGGAATTCCGTGCTGCAGATGGCAGGAATACCTAGGAAGTGGTTCGAGTAGCGAATCGATAGACGGAATGTTTCAACCGAGGCAGCCATTTTTAGTCAAACATTAATTTCGAACTTGACAAAGGGATTTCTGCCTTGAAATGCACATTTTGTAAAAGGTTTCTGATTATATTGTATGAATTACATTAGTAACTGTTTCTGCTGTATTATGTGTTACAAATCTCATGTAGACATTCTTTATTTATATGGCCAAGTTACGAATAATTGTAACGAAAATTATGACATATAGAGCGTAGGCTACTGTATACCCCCCATCCCCCCCCCCCGTGGGAATTTCCGACACATATATTTTTTTTTTGGTATTCCCATCTAGTTTCAGTTTTCAGTTGTTTGCCCCTTATCAATTACAGCATTTACCCGGAAACCCCGGAAATCCGGAGAAAATGAGTTTGTTTTAATTTTTCTTTGTTCTTTGCTCCTAATATGCCCAGGGAATTTCTGGCTCACATATTTTTTGTTAGTATTACCATCTAGTTTATGTCTTCAGTTGTTTGCCCCTTATCAATTACAGCATTTACCCGGAAACCCCGGAAAACTACGGAAATCTGGAGAAAATTAGTTTCATTTAATTTTTCTTTGTTCTTTGCTCCTAATATGCCCAGGGAATTTCTGACTCACATATTTTTTGTTGGTATTGTCATCTAGTTTAAGTTTTCAGTTGTTTGCCCCTTACAAATTACAACATATCCCCGGAAAACCCGAAAAACCACTTTTATACGGAGAAAATGACAATGTTTTATTTTTTAAATCTTCGTTCTTTGCTTCTAATATTCAAAGGGAATTTCTGAATCATATGTTCTTTGGTTGGTATTGCCATCCAGATTAAGGTTTCAGTTGTTTGCCCCTTATCAATTACAGCAAATCCCCAGAAAACTCCGAAAACTACGGAAGCCCGGAGAAAATGACTTTGTTTTAATTTTTTAAATCTTAGTTTTTTACTTCTAGTATTCAAAGGGAATTGGTGACTCATATAGTTTTGTGTTGGTATTGCCATGTAGATTAAGGTTTCAGTTGTTTGCCCCATATCAATTACAGCAAATCCCCAGAAAACTCTGAAAACCACGGAAGCCCGGAGAAAATGACTTTGTTTTAATTTTTTAAATGTTAGTTCTTTGCTCCTAGTATTCAAAGGGAATTGGTGACTCATATGGTTTTGTGTTGGTATTGCCATGTAGATTAAGGTTTCAGTTGTTTGCCCCTTATCAATTACAGCATATCCCCGGAAAACTCCGGAAACCTAATAAATCCGAAGAAAATGAGTTCGTTTTAATTTTTTAAAAACCTTTGTTCTTTGATCCTTTGATCCTTTGTGACCATCACAATTATGGCAGATATCTCGTAGTCCATATACTCACCCTTTTGAACCTGCAAGGGACACACTTGAAGCAGAAGAATTACTTCGCAATAACGGTTTCAGTGACCGTAGATCACAAGTTCCGAGTTCTAGAAATTCTGCGGATTTTCGTGGTTTTCAGGGTTTACGTGGATATGCTGTAATTGATAAGGGGAAAACAACTTAAACCTTAAACTAGATGGCAATACCAACAAAAAAACATGTGAGTCAGAATTTTCCTGGGAATATTAGGAGCAAAGAACAGAGATTTTAAAGAATTTTTTAAAAAGTCAATTCCTCCGGATTTCCGTGGTTTTCGGAGTTTTCTGGAGATATGCTATAATTCATAAGGGGCAAACAACTGCAACCTTAATCTAGATGGCAATACCAACAAAAAAACATACGAATCAGAAATTCCCTTTGAATATTAGGAGCAAAGAACAAAGATTTAAAAAATAATACATAGTAATTTTCTCCGTATATACGTGGTTTTCCGGGGTTTCCGGGGATATGCTGTAATTGGTAAGGGGCAAACAACTGGAACCTTAATCTATATGGGAATACCAACACAAAAACATATGGTTCACCAATTCGCTTTGAATACTAGGAGCAAAGAACTAAGATTTTTAAAAAATAAAACGAAGTCCCTTTCTCCGGATTTCCGTGGTTTTCGGTGTTTTCCGGGGATATACTGTAATTGATAAGGGGCAAACAACTGAAACCTTAATCTAGATGGTAATGCCAACAAAAAAACATGTAAGTCAGAAATTCCCTTTGAATATTAGGTGCAAAGAACAAAGATTTAAAAAATAAAACATAGTAATTTTCTCCGTATATACGTAGTTTTCCGGGTTATCCGGGGATATGTTGTAATTTGTAAGGGGCAAACAACTGAAACATTAAAATAGATGCCAATACCAACAAAAATGTGTAAGTCAGAAATTCCCTGGGAATATTAGGAGCAAAGAACAATGAAAAATTAAAACAAATTCATTTTCTGCGAATTTCCGGGGTTTTCCGGGGTTTCCGGCTAAATGCTGTAATTGGTAAGGGGAAAACAACTAAAATCTTAAACTAGATGACAATACCAACAAAAAAATATATGTGTCGGAAATTCCCACGGGGGGGGGGGGGGGGGGTTTCATATTGGTAGCCCATGGTCTAATAGGCCTACCAGTACAAAATGTTCTGATTATGTTCGTTCCAAAAACCTTTGATGGCGATAGCTATGATTTACTGAATGATTAATACAATAGCAACAGTGCTAAAGATTAATGAAAAAAATGTAGCCTATATAAGAATACCATGTGTCATTTCACGGACAATCCGCGATTCTTTAGGGTAAGAGCATGTCCGAGCCGAAAAGAATAAAAGTCCGGGATTTTGTTTTTATTTACATATGTTACATGTTGGCCAACTTGAATTATTTCTGCCAGATAACAGCAGTCTTGCCATGAATGAAATTTTCTCCCCTTTTTACTATAATAATATTTGTTCATGGGCAATAGTGAACAAGCGTCACAGCACTGATACATCACCCATAAATATTTTAAAATATCTTCTGTACTAAGCCACTACTTTGGTTTTAAGGGAGGAGTACAAATAACACTTAAATTAAATGAATGTGACAATAAAAATACATTCCAGTTCTCTATAGTATTTTGGAATATGGCAGAGATATTTCCACTCCTGAACGCACCCTAAGCGTATAAAAAAATGTTTTCTAATCATTCTGTAACTCCAGGGACACATTTTACGTACTTTATTTTATTTTTATAGTTAAAAACAAGATCGACATCATACTACATTTTTAGTGGTGTATTCATAGGAAAAAAATGGCGTTAGGACGAATTAAGAACTTAAAGAACAATTTCCTCATAAAATTTGCTATAAACATATTTCGAACTTCAGCAATCATCTCAAAAGAATGACCGAAAGAGCAATTGTTGGAACTGCGATGATATAGGCTCTACGATAAGACTTTATTCATACTAAAAGATGGAAATTAATCCATGAATGCATAACAACATACTGGCGACACTTTTTCAAGCCTAACATCTACATGTATGTTAATTTTGTCCTCTGAAACAGTTCGCGAGTTTTTCCATGAAAACATGTGAGCAAAAAGTCCAACTGGGGCATTGGTATTCTCTATTATACGCTGTTGCATTAGGCCTATAGCGCACGATGAAAACAAAAAAATCTATTTACATAACTCCTAAACATATGAACTTACAGATACAAATACATATTTTATACAAGGTGAAAGTAGGCATAGTAAAGTTTGTAGATTCAAAGGGGTAGTAGATAATATCAAAACAAATAAAATCAGGTAAACTGATCAACAAAGTATCATAATGCCTTTGTTTAATCAGTGATAATTGCAATTATGATATGCAGAAAATACGTTATTTTTGTAATCGATCTCCGAGTTAAGCTCCAGATCGATTCATTAAGCAGGGTTTGCTGAAGAACAAAGGTCTAAAGTTTGATACTTAACCTTAATTCATACTCGTATACACTGATATAAGAGATTCTTAAAATGTGACAACAGAGAACTCCGCTTAATGTACATAGGACTGACTATTTCACAGTATAGTATATTGCGATACTAGTTCCGAAAGCGGTGCTTACGGATCGAGGAAAGAGTTTGAAAAAACGAGGCGTTACTCCGGTACCGGTCAACCGATTTAGTCCAAAATAAATGGCTTCTTGCCATGGACGTTATAAATGCATATAACAAGTTTCAAGAAAATCCAATAAAACGCATTTGATTTATCGCATGTACAGGCACACGGACAAAGAGACAGACGGACAGACATTTTCCCGTCCCCCACACAATCTCATAAAGTACCATTCTGGCACTTAATAAATATAAAATCACTTTCTTTTTTTGTGATTATTGTTCATGAGATAATTAGGTTGAATGGCAATGACCTCTGTCAAGCGTAAAAATCCACGTAATAACCGTTGTATTTAATTTGCATGAAAACTGCCAACTTTATTGAAAGATTGCAAAGAGAAATTTCTTTACCCTACTGATACGAAAAAATGAACAATATGAATAATACTTAGGACCTTCTGAGTAATGCACTGTAAAGGTTAGGGACCATTTTTTTCTGTGAAAAGTACTCACTTTTCAGAGAAAAGGACTAACATCTTCTTCAAGATACATAAGAAACAGATAAAGTAAGGAGAAGTAAACAGGCATTATTTTGTGTGAGTTCTTTAACCTCTGGTTTTGATAGGTTCTCTATGTATAAGACATAGATGGACTAGGACGCCATGTTGGAGGTGATTTCCTGGACGACGGAATGGCGCCGCCATGACGTGCGTATTTACTATTCTAGCGTCTTCAGGAAGCTGATGAATCCTGTAAAATTTCTTTTATGATGCTATATCCTCAGTTATAGGTCTAGCTTTACTTCGCAGAACCATTTAATTAAAGAACATCATTTTGATGGCAACACGACGTAGAAGGTAGGGTAAATGCTTCTCTTGATCGCTATAAAAGTTTTCATGAACTGGCACAGAAATTTCGTTTCTACCAACAAGGCTTCAAGTATGATATTTCTAGTGTTAAACCTGTTTTTAAATGGCTATAGAATTATTTGTTTAAAAATAATATGAATATTTATTATGGTTAGGATTATCTTTATAAGCTTAGGCAAGTTTATACTTAAGATGTTCTATAGCAGCGATTCTCAACCTATGGTCCGCAGACGTAATTAAAAAATATCATAAAGCAAGTGGAAAGTAAAGAAGTAAAATTTTTTCACAAATTTCGTTATAATACCTATAATTAATACCCCAAATATTAAGAATATGGGCCTTCTTCTAAAACTGGGATGTAAAATTAGGGGTCCGTAAATTTTTTTTTTTAGATATTTTAGAGGTCCTTGGGTTCAAAAAGGTTGAGAAACGCTGTTCTATAGGATACATTTGTAGGCCGATCATTCGGCAGACCCTTGGATAGGGTGGCTATCATTCAGTGATATCCTCGATTCTTATGCTTTTTATTTGTTATAAGCTTTATAAGGTAAAGAATTCGCAACAAGTCTTGTTTGTCCCACGCACACACAATAATTGAAAATTTAATTCCATATGCGGTAGTGGTTTATTTACAA